>CM061244.1:108749610-110010860 GCA_030848705.1 Heracleum sosnowskyi | reverse complement strand
TGGCAGCTAAGGCTCTTGAGGATATTCTCCTCGGCTAATCAGAGGAATCTAAAGCCTACGAGGTAAATTTGATTAATCAACAAGAGGTGATTGAAAGTCTGAATATGATGTTCAACAACTCCAAGATCTCAGCTATTATGTGTGAAATTAATGGTAATGATGATTCAAATCCAAGCAGTGGTAATGGTAGTTTAACTACACAGCTCAGTACTTCAACAGAACCACTCAGCGAGGATGAGGATTCTCAGGAAATCCCAGCAACAGCTTAGGGGGAGCAAAAGAAGGATCAATTAGTCAGATCAACACCACAATGAATATCTAGAGGACACTTCAAGAACGTATCTGTCAAGACAAAGGGTTTAGATTCAATATCATTCCTGATGTCTAGTTCTTAGTGATCCTAGTGGTGGAGTAAAGACTGGAGCTATAGAGTATGAATGATTATTTTCTTGGTTTTCTTTCTGAAGAAGAAACAAAGAAAGGTAAAGAAGCTCTGATGGATCCAGATTGGGTGATTGCAAAGCAAAATGAACTCAATCAATCTGAAAGGCAGAAAGTTTGGAAGCTGGTACCCAGGCCTAAGGGAAAATCTGTTATTGGAACAAGATGGGTATCCAGAATACTGGATGAAATTGGCATTGTTATGAGGGACAAGGCCAAACTGGATGCTAGGTTACTATTAGGAAGCAGTATCTAACAAGAAGCACCAGTGACGAGACTTGAGGATATCAGGATATATCTGTATGGTGAATGTGATCAAGTGCTCTCCTGATTGGTGAGATAGTAGAAGAAGTCAATGTACAACAGATCCTGGCATTTGCTGTTGCAGATCAATTGGACGTTGTATAACTTCTCTTCACAAGATCACTACAGATTGGTATGAACCGGTATCAATACTCAAGCAATCGTCAAAGACATGGTATGACACTCTAACTGAACTTTTACAGAATATGAATTTATTAGAGTTGTCATAAGGCAAAAACATAATGTCATATATGTGCAGTGATATCATGATTATATTATATGTTGGTCTACTAACGAAAACTTGTGCAAGAAATTTGCCAAGTCATTGCAGAGAATGTACAAGATGAGTATGTTGGGAAAGTTGCAATTCTTTTTGGATTTACTTTGAGCAAGCCAGAAGATTAATTCTTTTAGGAGCACAAGTAAGCCAAAAGAGTGATGGCAATAAAAGTAAGTCAAGAATCTTTTGAATGTGCACAATTGAGAAGATTCTAGACATGCCAAGACTCCCTACCAACAGCAGCCACTAAAGCTTGATCAGGACAAATCAGGTAAAAGACAGAAATGACAAGCTAGAGAGGTATGCGTCTCATTAAGTTATTAGCTGCAAATTGACAACACATATTTTATTCTCAAGTTGCCAATGTGCAAGGTTCCAAGTGGATTTCAAAAATCTAGTCTTATAGTTATCAACATGATTTTGAGATATCTTAAGGGAATACCAAATCTCAGTATATGGTACCCTAAAGATACTTGTTAACATGTTTAGATATTTAGATATAAAATACGCAGGTTGTAAGAAAGACAGGAGAAGCATCTCTGAATGACAGGAGGAGCATCTCTAGAAGCTGTCAACTTCGTGGAGGAAGATTGATTTCTTGTTATTATTTCAGGAAATAACTTTATCTCCAACAACTCTGTGGAACAATCCACGACAATGCACCTTGACAACAGGTATCATTTCTTTCGAGAGAATGTCTTCAATTCATAGAGTAACTTGCAGACACGCACCTGATTTGAAAATCTCATCTGCAAGAAACTCTTAAATAAGTTCACAAGTATAAAATTGTTCATATTTTAAGGACTTGTGAATTTATTTAACATCCAGTCCTCATCTTAATAATTTAGTGCTAATATCTAACTCATAGATATTTAGTACTAATTTATTATTATTTATTTAATGAAATTTGAATTATGGAAATTGAAGCAGTTCAATATCTTATTTGCTCCATAATTTAAAATACATAAAATAAATATGCAGCATAATTTATTGGATTTTAATTGGTTAATATCATTCAATGATATTTAGTCGATTTTATTCTGAGAAAATTGTGAATTTTCTGTTGACAATTGATTTTGGTAAATTTGAAAAGATTTATTAGAATTAAAACTTGATAGGAAATAAAACAGTCTAAATTTTAAAACAAGAACAGGTTTTAAAATGAAGACAGAAGCAAAAAATATCGAATTTAGGAAATTCGATAGTTTTTCAAGTACATAGATAAATCTATCGAAATAAATTTTCGATAGGTTTTGAAAAGGAAAAAGAAAAACTATTGAAAACATTTCTCGATACTTTTTGAGGAAAATTTGAAAAAGCATCGAATTGAATTTCATTATTCTTTATCTAAATTCTCGATGGTTTTTGAATTAAAATGAAAATCTATCTGAGAGAATTAATTTTTCCTTTATTTTAATTCTCGATAGTTTTTCCACAAAGGATCCCTCGATAGTTTTTCAAGCTTTAAAAGGAAACAAGTTCGATAGTTTTTCAGAAAAACTTTTTAAATTCTGATTTTCAAACTCTTCGTTATTTTTCAAAATTTATCGAAGTAAAGTTGACAGTTTTATCCCCAACTGAAAACCATCGAACATACTATTAAAAAACATCGAACACTGTAAAGACAATATTGCCCCTGTCAATTCAATAAGTATTTAACAACCCCTTACGTTTTTTTTTTCTTATTATCAGATCTAAGGGCTTTTGTTTATACTTACTAGAATAGATATAACCAAGAACATCACTGCCTCAAGAACTTGTTTCTAAGAAAACTATTTTCACTATTGTTCTTCAGAAGTTAATTGTTTTCAATTGATTTCTTCAGATAATTCTGATTATTTGTGTTACCAAAAGTAGGGTTCTTGATAATAGTGATTCGAAGTTGTGTTTTTTTTTAAGAAAAAGGGGTAATTTTGTTTTAAGGGTATTTTGTGTCAAGTTTGATTAATTAGTAATAATTAATTAAATTTAATTGGTTTTAATTTTGGTTTAAAAGTAACCAAGACTAATAATGTCTCGTTTCAAAACTTGCAAGCCATTGCGAATTTACAGTTTCGTGCATGGGCAGAGTTTCTGAACACACGTTCATTAGTGGCATATGCCTTGAGTACTCCCGTAGTCCTTTGCATCGATCAATTGACTGCGTTGTACACAACCGCCACGGATACAAGTGAGAATAACGTAAGATCCTTCAGTTTTGTTGTGCCAGGGGGCAGAACAATAAGGGTGACGGAACATGACTTTAACAGAATACTACATTTTTCTATAGAAAACCATGTTCCGGATCCCACAACTGAGGAGATACATGCTTTCTTCACTCTCATAAGAAGTCAACAACCTAACTTCTTTGTGGGAGAGTTCCTTAAGCATTACCTGACATGGGACCACTGGATGAAAGAACATGCATAGATGATGTGCTTTGTTTCTATCCTAGGTTCCTACAGCTAATTCTCAATGATATCTTAACAGATGATGAGCGTGAGACATTCGCTGAAGAGGAGACCATGGAGTGCATGAAGATGAAGAGCAATGCAATAACCGCTCTGATAAGAAAGAATATCTTCCAGGGGTACCCACTGTTCAAACTTGAATATCTAAGAACGGTGCCCCTACCACTTCTACCCCCAGGGGAACAGGTAAATGAAGGTAACATTCCTCAACCTGAACTGGCTCCTGAACCACAACAATGGATGTTGATCCAGAGCCCTCAGTGGCCATCCAGACCATGAGATTGCAACCCACAATCTCTAACCACGGTCGAAGAGCCTTTGGAAGTGCCAAATGAAAACATAAACGAGCCTCCTTACCCTCCTATACCCAATATTCAGACATCCATAAGTGTAGAGGGAGATAGTGCCAAAGCAGCACCACATAAGGAGATACGCCATTCAACAACAGCTCTGCCTTACTCTAAAAGGAGAAGAACAGAAAACGAGGCAACTGTTGAAACTTCATTTCTCTCATCCAAAGCGCCCTTTATTGATTTTTCTGATGCTGATTGGGCTAAGCTAACGAAAGCAATATCTGAACCAATAGCTCAATCATGTAAGGAAGAATTGACGGAAGCAACTGGTGTTCCGACCATATTACGGTTAGGTTCACTGATTAAAGGTTCTATGAACCAAGAGTCTTCACAGACGTCGAGAGAAGGCTTTGACCTAAATGCACAATCTAAAAGGTCATTGTCTACCTCCCCAGATGGAACATATCTGGATCCTGCGGGTAAAGGGTCTGACGTAGGTGCAGATCGGCAACTCGGTGACAATGAATCAATTTTAATTGAGGAGTCAACTGAGGTGAAGTCTTTACAGACTCACGGGGAAGATTCGGGATCTCTGCTGTTAAAAGAGCCTGTTTCTAACCCCCTAGAGATTCAAACTCTAGATCCTACAAAGGATACATCATCCACGGATGATCAGCAACTTGGTTTAACCAAGGACGGGGACTTGCGAAGCCCCATTGCACCACCGGTGACCTCCTTAAGGACGGCTACGGTGTTTTCTTCTGCAGGTACAACTAGCACAAAGGGATTGAGTGAAACAAAAAACACTTACACCTGGCCTGAGTGGGAAAGGAAAAATGAGTGAAACACTAACAGAAACGTTGAGTGTACACCCAGAGCCAAACGTGAGGAGTGACACCCTAACCCTTTCAAATATTGAAGATTTGCTATTACCTGGAGGTACATGTTCAATCCACCCTCAAGAAGAGTATGGAATATGTTGAGGAACCAACAACCCAGAACTTCACAACAACAACCTGATCCTTCTACTACCTTTTACAATGAGGATAACTTCATCGAGGATTCCTCAACTAAGGGGGAGAAAGTTGGAGAAGGGGAAACAAATGAAGTGACTAATGAAGGTTGGCAAACAACTGGATGGGGAGTTTGGTAAACCAATGAAGCTATTCAAGTTAGACAGTACTGGATTGAGGACATTGTACTAGAAGAAGAAAGTGAAGAGGAATTTGAATTCATGCGAGAGCAACCGAATCAGGAGGAGCATGAGCCAAAGAAGCAAATTCTCTATCACTGGAAGAAAGACACCAAGCAGCTCAAAACTGCAGGTGATTCTCATCAAGATCCAAAGAACTACAAAGCTAAATGAACTGCTCCAAGAGCATGTTAAGGAGATCTTGATGAAAGTCAGTCCAGAGATTACTGAAAACCCTCCTATGGTTAGATTCATGACGAATGACTTGTTCAGAATATGCTACATGACGGAGGACAAACTGAGAGATTACCCAAACGAATATCTAATATCAGTTGAGAAGTATCTTAGATCCACTGGATTCACATCAACGGAGAAGGACAAAAGCAGCCGACACTCTAAGAAAATGTCTTATGGAGAATGTTCCCTACTATAGGAAGAGAGTGGAGAAAGGATTGGAAGTGCTTCCCAGACTACCAAACATGCCAAAGCTAAACAAGAAAGATGTTAACATTGCATGGATGTGGGCTGGAGTGGGTCAAGAGGTTGGATTTATTGGAAGACACATCCTAGGAGCAATCCTTAAACCTGGAGAACCACTGCACTATCTATCCGTGATTGATTATCAAGCTGCTAACTCCGATCCAATGAGTGAAGAAGGTGAGATTGGAATGGACTGAAGATTGAAGCAAAGAACAAAAGAACTATCAGCTCAATCAAGAGGAGCAACTTCAAAGTGAAAAGTTTTATTGTTCTTTGATTTATGAAATCTGGAAATGTATATATATCTGATCCAGAATGCAGTTAATATTATTACGCTGTCTTACTTTAAGTAGTTTCATGTTTCCTTAGTTAGTTGAGTTATCCTCGAAGTATTTGCTTGTCGAACTCTATCCAATCAAATAGGGGGAGATTGTAAAGCATAATGTAACATAAGATGTAAAAGAGATAACTACAACTCAACAAAGGACAAGACAGACAATAGTATTAGCAGAAGCACAGGAATCCAGAATCAAAGAAGAAAAGGTAAACTCAAAAAATCAAAATACGTTATGTATTCTTGAAGTCCGTAAACAGGTCACGGAAAGAAGTTCATGAAAATGTTCAAGCCTCAGTGACAACAAAAGAAACAAGACTTTCAAGACGACAGGAGTATGTGAATGATTTAGGGTTCAGTACCACAGGATTCCAGTGATGAAGCAACCAGAACGACAAAGGACTTATCAGCAGCATTGAATTGAAGACATAAAAGAAGAATTGATCAAGTGTTATTCATCTGTGAACCAGACCAGTTGCACTAGGTGACAGCACTAAAAGATCAAGTTGTTTTATCATCTCAGAAGAAATTGATACAGTCTAAAACTGAAACACCCTGAAACGTTTCTGGAGACTAACAAAAGAAAAGGTTCGATGGTTTTTCTAAATAGAAAACCATCGAATATATGTAATCATGACATGACATGATTATTTTATTATTTGATAGTTTTCTAAAATAGAAAACCATCGAATGTATGTAATCATGGAATGAAATGATTACTTTATTATTTGATAGTTTTCTAGTTTAGTAAACCATCGAATGGAAAGCATAAAGTAAGTATTCTATTTGATAGTTTTTATTTAAAAACTATCGAATTGAATAATTACTTTATTCATTCGATAGTTTTCATTTGGAAAAGTGGGTGAAAAGTTTGTTTGTCTGACAGGTTGATGAGAATTGGACGGCCAAGATTGTTTTAACAATTAAGGTTCGATAGTTTTCAAAAACAGAAGTCTACAATTAACAGAGAGAAGAGTGTGTCTTCTTCAGTCTGGTTATTTTCATAGTAGCAATTACGGAGAGAGAGTTTTGAGCCGAAGAAGATCAGAAAATTTATAGTGCTCAGAATTCGATCAATGTATTGATTATGAATAGCCTAGAACTCATTGAAGCTAATCTACGGATTAGAAATTGTAGCACCCCTCGAGGTTTATATTTATAAAAAGATATATTCCCCGACTTTTGGTTTGGTTTGGTGTGTTTGATTTCGTTATAGAACTGAATGAATTATCCGCGAACGAAATTGAATTATTTGTGAGTATCGTATTCAACCCCCCCTTCTACGATACTTCGGGACCTAACAATAACACTCGACTAGGGATATTTAGGAATAAAGATACTATTCATATAATCTCATTTTTAAGTCACATACTTAAAGATATCGAATACGTATCATAATTCCAAGGACATTTATTATGCTAACATTTATAACGCAGTAAATAAAGAAATAATAATAATAATAATAATAATAATAATAATCAATAAAACATAATTTATAATAATAAAATGTTTTCTTTAAAACATAAAAGTATTATCTCTAGAGCACTAATATTAACAATATGAATGATAGATATAGGATTTAACCCTCCTATTTTAGGAGTGATATTATTGGCCTCTTGATTGAGTGAGACTATGAAATGCATGGTCATGCTCAAATTGTGATTTGTTTAATAGTCTACTCATCGATCAAGTAAACCGGGATTAAATGTTGAAGAGGATGACATAAACCATGCCTCGAGTTTAATCTATAATATAAGGTTAAAAGGATTATATTACATGGAACATTATTCATTAAAGGTTTAATTGGATCACCAATTATTATTATTACTTGGGTAGCAATGATGTATTACTAGATGCCGCTCATTGTTTATAATTTTATTATGAGAGATTAAAATTATTGTCAACGTAATAATAACCTAAAGGGTCACACACAAAGAACGTTTTAAACGGAGCATTAATTAAATTTCGAATTTAATTGAATTATTATTATATTGAATTATTGGATTAATTAAGTAGGACTTGATTAATTATATAATAATTCGAATATGATAAAAATACTACTAATAATCAGATTGGGTTTTGGAAGCCCAATCAGATTAGGTATAGGCCCAGAATTCTCTCCATATAAATACATTAAGATGTATTGTTTTAGGAAAAGATACAGAATTCGTTTTTCTTGAGAAAACCCTAGCAGCTCTACATCTGAGATAGGCTAGAGAGAGAGAGATTTTCGAGGGCAGTTCTTGGCTAGTACCAACTCCGGTGATCGTTGGACGATCGGGCGTTCGTGTGGACTGATTAGAGACGTACATCGTAAGGCGGGATACGTGGTGATCATAGCAAAGGACCTCCATCTGTCAACCGATCGTAAAGCTTCTTAAAAGATAAACAATTCTGTTCACGAATTAAATATCGTGTTTCGCATGGATCCTGCGGAGGGTTTCGTTATTTTTCTGTTTTTACGCGTTTTCCATTGCGTTTTCATGCCCGAAACCCTACAGAGAAGAGTCCTCCCTCTTATAGAGAGAAGAAACATCCCTCTTAAGGAGAAGATCCTCCGGGATAATGCTTGGACTACGATCTCAACACATTGCATTTTCTCCTTATTTCAACATACAATGACATCACTACTGCTGCTACTACATTCTGCTACTTCTATCTTTTGAATAGTGGATTCGCAAAATTGAATTTGACAGTGAGAAGCGCAACAATATCTACACAAAGCCGCTCATTCCCGTACACTTGCAAGACTACTGATACTCGCATATTACGGGCACATAATGTTGTCTCCCTCGCATCTACAGGCAAATCACGGGTACCTATGTGCTTCATATTATTCATTAATCTTCCACTCCTAGTTGTTTCATTGACTCGAGAAATTCGGAAGATCAAAGCACACTTAGTTCTCTAGTCCATCAAGTTGCACTGAAGAACTGGGGGGTAGTTGTTACGCCATATTTTCGGTTGCCTCAATTATCTCCTAATTTCCCAATATTAATCATAGTAATATCTCCAAACGATTCTTTCAAATCAGGAAAGAATCACAACGCTAATATAACTCTAAAAAGATAAAATCAACTTATCTCAAGATATCCCTTAACAATCACAGGGATTAAAAACACTATCCAATCACAGAACTGCGTTGGCTTGATCCTTATATATAAATAGGGTACGCAGGCATCTTGGAATAGGACCCGACACATCTAACAAGTCGAGAAACCTTTCAAGTCCAGTCCCAAACATCCAAAAATCCCAAATCCCCATATTTTCATAATTCGTTATTCCAGCAATCCCCGAAATTTGTTATCACCAAATTCCTCCGTTAACAATAAGCTTAGGGGAGATCTATCCAAAATTTTGATTTTGTACCGCCAAATCAAAAAGGACTGTTGATCTTAAAATAGATAAATAAGAATCGTTGGATCTAATATTTAAAAAAAATTAATAATATAAATCGAATATAAGTAGTTTTTCTAAGTTGACTAGAATTCTCAATATAAAAAATTTGTAAGTTCAAATTCTAAGTTAAGTATGTTTATTTGATTGTTGGTCTGGATTTTAATTCTAAATTTAGTACATTTTCTTTATTTGAATTATATTCCTAAGTTAAATAAAATAATTGTTAAAATTTGTTATTTTATTTTTTCTTGAATTGCAGAGTAACAAAATTGTTAAACCAATAATAAAACGTTGTTTAATGTAGAAGTTGGTTTTGACCTTGGTCAATGTTGGTCAAAACCCAGCACATTGACATGATCGATATTATAGTTGACGTGACAAGTAGCAAGGACGTACTTCTGGATCTTAGCGGGCCATTTTTTTATAGAATGAATCATAGGAACATTGTGTGATAAGCTATCCCCGAGCTTAATCATTTCGCTTTGCTTCAGTCACAGGTAAAGTGCAGAATAAGAAAAAGACCAAACACTACAAGAAAATCCTGTTTTAACAACAGAAAATTTCGTTGGTAGATTAAGAAAATCCGTTACTAAGACAGTTTGCTAACGGAATGGCCACCGAAATGGTCCGTTGGAGTAAACGTCGTTGGGAAGTAGCTACCAACGGATTTGTTTTCGTCACTAAACTTTACAACGGAATATCAACATACTAACAACAGAATTCATGTTTTCAAAATAACGATTCTCCAACCAACTTAGTAACGGAATAGTTTGTTAGCATTGTTAGCAACCACATGGTAACGAAATTTTCGTTATAAAATTTTCTAACAAATTCCCAACGGATAATCTGGTAGTATTATTAGCAACCACATGCCAACAAATTAAATTTTCGTTATTAAATTTAGCAACGAATTGCCAACGGATAATCTATTAGTACTGTTAGCACCATATGCTAATGAAATTTTCGTTGTCAAATTTAATAACAAATTCCCAATTGATAATTTGTAAGTAATTCTAGGGTGAACTTTTAGAACCATACAAAGCGAAGTCTTGAACAAATCAAAAATTATCAAAACCGTCTTTACAAACTCATGGGTAAGAAAATTTATATCCTAATTTAAATTACATTGATATTCCATGAGTAATTTTTCTTACTTTATATTGAGAGAAACAAATAACATGATTGAATAATCAAAAATACATAATAAACAGCCTTGTATCTCTTCTTTTTTATCAACAGCAAAATCCAAGGTTCTTCGAAATAGTGGCGGCGACGCTGACCTTTTGACATCAGTTTTATTCTTGTAGGAGGCTTCTTCTCAGCTTGTCATCTCATGTTGTCCTAGAAGTTAATTTTCAATGAATACACATGCAAATGTGTATGTGTGTGTACATGTCTATACGTAAGGAGGCTAGAAAATTGGGCAATGGATATATATTATGTACTTGGAGTTATGGAAATTTTATTAAGACAGAATGGGAAAGAGCGAGGTTAGATCTATGAAGATGAATGTATGAGATTTAAAAGTAATGAAGGCAAAGAGTGAATGGGTAGTTGAGTGAGAGCATGAGAGATAGATATGAATTATTGGGTCATGTGTAGCCGTTGAAATGTCTTATCATTTTCCTTATCAATGGTTGTAAATTGATGAATCATTGTAATCCGTGTGCTCTGTTTTTGTCCAATGAAATCCTGACACATGGCCTATGAATTGAACATTCAACACCTTCATTTTTTCTCCTCGTAGGAAAACCAAAGATATATTATAACGTGAATATTTTTTTATAAATAGTTGTTAAAAAAATTAAGATCTCACGAATAAAAATATCTGAATTTTTGCATAGACTCTTCATCTTTAACCATCTTAACATCCATACGGTTTGATCAAAAAAATTTCATTTTAAATAGGAGAATCATGCTAGGAGAATCTTCATTTTAAATTTATTATTTTCCAAATTTTTTGAAACATCGTTAAAATTGATAGAATTTCAATTCCGTACGGTTGGAACATTGATAAATATTTTTAAAAAAAATCGAAACACCAATTCGGGATGAAACACTAGTTAGAAGTACAAGTCAAAATACTAATTGACTCTTAAAATCTCAAAGAAAATAAATATATTATTTTCCAAAAATTTGAAATATCATTAAAATGGATAGATCTTCACATACGTATGGTTGGATCGTCGATTAATAGTTAAAAAAAACGAAACACCGATTCGGGAGGAAACACTAGTTAGAGTACAAGTCAAAGTGCTAATTGACTATTTAAATCTCAAACCAAATAAATTTATTATTTTCCAAAAAAAAATATGAAATATCATTAAAATAAATAGATCTTCACATCCGTACGGTTGGATCATTGATAAATATTTTTAAAAAATTCGAAACACCAATTCGGGAGGAAACACTAGTTAGAAATAAAAGTCAAAGTACTAATTGAGTCTTAACATCTCAAACCAAATAAATTTATTATTTTACAAATTTTTTAAAATATCAATAAAATAGATAGATCTTCACATCCGTACGGTTGGATCGTCAAGGAATATTTTAAAAAAAATTGAAACACCAATTCGGAAGGAAACACTTATTAAAAGTACAAGTCAAAGTACTAATTGACTCTTAAAATCTCAAACCAAAAAAATTTATTATTTTACAAAAAATTTGAAATATTATTAAAAATGGATAGATCTTCACATACGTATATTTGGATCGTCGATAAATATTTTTAAAAAAATCGAAACACCAATTCAGGAAAAAACACTAGTTAGAAGTACAAGTCAAAATACTAATTGATTCTTAAAATCTCGAACCAAATAATATATTATTTTCCAAAAAATTTGAATTATCATTAAAATGGATAGATCTTTACATCCGTACGGTTGGATTGTTGATAAATATTTTTAAAAAAATCGAAAAACCGATTCGGGAGGAAACACTTGTTAGAAGTACAAGTCAAAATACTAATTGACTCTTAAAATCTCAAACCAAATAAATTTATTATCTTCCAAATTTTTTGAAATATCATTAAAATAGATAGATCTTCACATCCATACGGTTGGATTGTCGATATATATTTTTTAAAAAATCGAAACACCAATTCGGGAGGAAACACTAGTTATAAGTACAAGACAAAGTAGTAATTGACTCTTAAAATCTCAAACAAAATAAATTTGTTATTTTACTAAAGTTTTGAAATATTATTAAAATAGATTGATCTTCACATCCGTATGGTTGGATCGTCGATAAATATTTTTTAAAAAATCAAAATACCAATTCGGGAGGAAACACTAGTTAAAAGTACAAGTCAACGTACTACTTGACTCTTAAAAATCGTGTTTTTCACGGGATTTCTCGTTACTCAAGTCAGCATTCTCAAACCAAATAAATTTATTATATTCCAATTTTTTTAAAATATCATTAAAATGGATAGATCTTCACATACGTACGGTTGGATCTTCGATTAATATTTTTTTTTTTAAATCGAAACACTAATTTAGGAGGAAACACTAGTTAGAAGTATAAGTGAAAGTGCTAACTGACTCTTAAAATCTCAAACCAAATGAATTTATTATTTTCCAAAAAATTTAAAATATCATTAAAATAAATTGATTTTTACATCCGTACGGTTGGATCGCCGATAAATATTTCTAGAAAAATCGAAACACCAATCCGAGAGAAAATACTAACTATTAGTAAATTTCAAAATTAATATTACCAACAGAAGATACGATTTAACCGATCTGATCTAAAATTGGTAACGGATTAGTAACGGAATATATTTTAACCGATCTAAAATTGGTAACAGACTAGTAACAGAATATATTTTAACCGATCTAAAAATGGTAACAGACTAGTAACAGAATATATTTAACCAAATTAAAAATGATAACAGACTAGTAACGGAATATATTTAACCGATTTAAAAGTGGTAACAGATTACTAACAGAACAAAAGCTGTAACTTGTGTTAATTTGGGTTGGCAATTCGTTACAAAACAGTTATTATGTCATTACTATTTCGTAAGGAAAAAATCTGTTAGCAAACCATAGCTACTTTATTGGCACATTTGGGCGGACATTTTTGGCGCCTATTTTACCAACGAAAATATTCCGTTATTAAATATCCGTTAGTGATCTGCTGGGTTTCTGTTGGTAGAATTTTGACTTTTCAAATTTTTGATATCCGTTAGCAATCTGTCTGGAACTACTAACAGATGGATTTCCGTTGCTAAATTATGTTGGTATATTAGCTTATTCTTATAGTGAAAGCGGAACAAACATTTCACTGGTTTAGAAAATGGAGAACAAGTTTTATTATTTACTAGATGCCCGTTTTTAATCTCTCCTATTTGAAATCTAAAATGCTGACAATAGATTAGTCCTAAATTAAGATGACAGTCAAAGTCAATACTCCTAAATTAATCTAAAGTTGGTCACCTATGGATCGTTGCTTAAACTCGCTATAATCCATATATTTCAGATCCATATATTTGAGATCGAATAAATTACTCCCTCTGTCTCCCTAGGTTCTTTACGTTGGGGGACGGCACGGAGCTTAAGAAAAAGTGTAAATTAATAGAGAAAAGTAAGAAAAATGAGTAAAGTGGTGGGACCAATCAATATTTAATGTATAAAGTGGGTATAAAGTAGGTATAGTGGAGGAAAATAATTGATGTGATTGCATTTTATATTATAAAATGTTACTATTTTTGGTATGTAAAGAAATGAGAGGGACCTACCAAAAAGGAAACTGTAAAGAAATGAGAGGGACAGAGGGAGTACAATTTACAACCTACTACACACGTGCGGTGAAGAGCAAATAGTTGCCAAGCCGACCTCAAAAGAATTTAAGAGCAAGTCAGCTCAGTTATATCATGTCTTAATCTCAAATATAAGTAATTTAGCAAAAAATGGTGCTCCAACAATGTCTAGTGGTTAGCTAAATCATTAGGACATCCATCTCATTACCTATTAATAAGTAACCATTAGTCATTACCTATTTAATTTTCATGATTAAAAACTTCCCTCCTTTTCTACTTTTTTTTTCTCTTTTTTTCACTCTTTCTCTCTCTCTCTTTTCAAATATATTATTATAATAATAATAGAGAATAGATATAAGTAATGTTGTTGGAGTTCCTACGAGAAATCAAGTCCTTAAATCACTAGTACACATTATTCTATCATATTTATAAGTAACTAACTAAGGGCCTGTTTGGCTGCAACTTATTAAGTTGACTTATAGCTTAAAATGAGTAAGTGCTTTATAAGTGATAAGTGTAGCTGAGTTTATAAGTCCTAGAGTGTTTGGTAAATCAGAACTTATAAGCAGTAGAGTGTTTGGGTAAATCATAACTTATAAGTTAACTTTTTTTTATTATTTTTAAAATATTTATTTTTTAATATATATAAATGGATATCAATGGATAGATCTCGATGAGTAGAGAAATTTGATATATACATATCAATTTTTTAATGAACGGATCAAAAGATATATGGTTTTGAAGATTTGAAGGATATTATATATTGCGTGTATCGAGAATAAGTTATAAGTTATAAGTTGAAAGTTAAGGATTCTTAACATTCAACTTATCCATTTTAAGTAGCCATAAGTTGGTTTCACTTATTTTGACAAACACCCCCCATAAGCTGTTTTGGGTTTATAAGCCATAAGCTGCAACTTAAAGTTGCAGCCAAACACGCACTAAGACATTGTTGGACTTGCTCTAAGATACAAAAAATGTACTCTCATTTCTTTATAATTTTTTTACATTGTTTGTCACGCATTTTAAGGTTCCTTTAAAATATAATTATACAACTTATTTTCAAAGTTTTCTTTTTCTAAATAAAAATCTAAACATTATACTTTTATTCAGAAGAAAAAATTATTTAAAATAATTTATAAAAATATATTTTATAAAAATCTTAAAATTCATTCCGAGCCCGTCTTTCTAATGTAAAGAACTCAGGGGACAGAAGGAGTAATACAAAATGGTGGGTGGGGTATGATTCGAAGCGCTGAGAAAAAGATCATAGTCATAGGGTGCTAGCTGCTGCATAGAGTTTTACGTTTTGTAATAAAGTATTTTACTAATATTTTAATACTGTCTTTGATTTGACTTTAGTTACAAGCAATGTTGTTGGTACTTTCATATTGTTGACAAAACTCATTCAAACTCTAGTTAGTCATAATTAATGTATGGGCTAACCAAATCTAACTTGTTTATTAGCTCATGTTCAAACAGTTTAAAGAGATGCTTACATATATTATATTCTTGAAAAGGGTTGCTGTCAGCTTGGATTTTGAGGCCCCAGTAAGCGTGTTATGGTGTTGAGCTTCCCAGACTACCAAGTTTCTTCTGGAATATTTGGATTTGAATGAATCAACCCTTTTGTACAGTTCTTGCTTTATTTATAATAAGGGATATAAAGGTAAACATTTCTATGTCCTTGTTTGAATTATTCTTTATGATGATGTGTTTTTTTGTGGAATGTTGCATTTGGGATTTGACCAGCTTTGGATATTTGTGTATGTTTATGACTGTATGAGTTTGTAAGTGATTAGATGGACTGAGCTAGGGTTTTGGTAACTTATATTATCTGGGATTTTCTTGAAAAGCTAAGAATCTTGATTGCTGATTTGGGTTTTTTTATAGAGGAAAAACTGGAAAATGGGTTGAAGTGTTTTTAGGTGAATAAGTGGATCCAGTTTTGAATTTTGATTCAAGTTGACAAGGGTTTTGTAGTTGATGAACTTGATGATTAAGGGATACTACTAAAGTTCACAGACCCTTGTGATTTTACATGAATTCAGGGTAATTTTTTGTTTCAATTCTACAAAAAGACTACTTGCTCATTAAAAGAGAAATCAGGGGAAATCTTGGAAATAATAATGGTGGAAGTTTGTGAATTCTGGTAATTTTAGTAGGGGAGAATTCTGTAAAAGTTGTGTAACAGGGTAGTGATCATTTGTGATGGCAACATCACCATCTCCTAATTCTTCACCTTCTGCTGACCCACCTATAGTGACCACTGCTCCACCGCCTCAGCCATCGTCTCCAAGTTCTTCTTTTCAGCCTAATGCAACTTCTACTACCCCTACACCTCAAGCGTCTCCTCCTTCCACTAATTCTACATCCCCTCCTCCGGTCTCACAAGCAGCTTCACCAGCTTTATCGCCTCCTCCAGCTGATTCCCCGCCACCGTCTTCCAATTCTCCACCACCCACACCGATTTCAGCAAGCCCGCCTACACCTACACTTTCGCCACCAACCAGTGCTCTTCCAAGTACACCACCGCCAAGCCCATCTACTCCTCCGCCTACTCCCTCAGAAAGTCCACCTACTAGCCCCCCATTGAGGCCGCCTAGAGCCCCAGCAAGTCCACCTCCGCCAGTAGCAACTCCACCTCTGCCACCATCTAGTCCTCCACCAGCAGCCAGTCCACCTCTGCCATCAACGAGTCCTCCTCCACCACAAGCAAGTCCACCTACACCCCTTGCAAGTCCTCCTAAACCAGAGGCAAGTTCACCTTCACCCCCGAGGAGTCCTCCTGTAAGGCCTACAAGTCCACCTACAACTTCAGCAAGTCCTCCTAAACCGGCAGCAAGTCCACCTTCATCCCCCACAAAGCCTGCAAGTCCTCCTTCACCACCGGAAAGTCGACCTACACCACCCTCCGATCCCCCCAAAAATCCAGAAGCTCCACCATCCTTAAATTCTCCTCCCAACTTAAGTCCACCGCCCCCACAAAAACGACTCTCCCCTCCACCTCCTTCCATTGTTGATCCATCAATACCGTCTCCTCCTTCTCAAGTACAAATACCATCATCCGGTAACCCTTCTACAAACAACTCGAATACACCCTCGACCTCGACCTCAAAATCAGATAACAGTGGTGGCATTGGTATTGGAGGAACTGTAGCCATCGTTTTAGTATTAGCTCTTGTTCTGCTTAGTTTATTCGGAACAGTTATCTGGTGTGTCAGAAAGCGAAAGAAGAAATTTGCTGGAATGAATGGTGGTCATATAAAACCAACCTCACAAAGTTCCTCTCCAAAATCAGGTAGTGCTTTAAAGTAACATTTCTTTTCTTCGGCACTGCACCTTTTTATTACCGTATATATGATTGGGCATGTCCATCTAGAAAATTTAATAAGCTTGAGCTACAAATTAAAAGGAACTTGATCAGTTCCAAATTACAATTGTTCTATACTAATTACATGGCTTTTAAAATTTATAAAATCTCTAATCCAAGATATTAAGCATACTAGAGTTGTTAAGTGTATTTAAATCTGTATTCTGATAATAGATTCAGGCTTACTAAAACTACAAGCATCAGTAGTCCATGGTTTGAGTGGTAATGGCAGTGGATATGTATATTCACCAAGAGAGCCAGGTGGATTGTCTAATTCAAGAACATGGTATAGCTATGAAGAACTTTTGGATGCTACAAATGGGTTCTCAGAGCAAAATTTACTAGGTGAAGGTGGATTTGGCCGTGTGTACAAAGGCTGCCTACCAGATGGAAGAGAGATAGCTGTAAAGCAACTAAAAATTGGAGGTGGGCAGGGAGAACGAGAATTTAAGGCAGAAGTTGAGATAATTAGCCGTGTACACCACCGCCATTTGGTTTCTTTAGTCGGTTACTGCATTTCTGTAAATGAAAGGATGCTTGTCTATGACTATGTTCCCAACAACAACTTGTACTTCCATCTGCACGGTAAATGATAGTTACAAAACTTAAAAAATGTTGCAGAGTTCTTTTGGCTCCTGTGCATAACATGATCATACTCCTTGTCTTTTATAGGGAAAGGTAGGCCAGTGATGGAATGGGGAAGACGTGTAAAGGTTGCTATTGGTGCAGCTCGCGGAATAGCTTATCTCCATGAAGATTGTAATTACATTTTCATTTTCTGTTTCTACATTTCAAAGAGTATAGCTACCACACTTACATAAGCAGCTTTTGGAAAGTAATCATAAGCACTTTTCTGCTTACTACATTCTTCAGTAGCATGTAAATTTTCTGGTTTTTCTGATACACCTTTGCGGGCTTTTGCTGAGTGTTCTTCTGATGTCTTATCAGTATGAAAAATGCATCTTGCTGCATTGTCTGGGAACAGTGGCTCTTGTGACAAACTAACAAAATTTTCGCTGTGCTAGACTGCTAGTTATAGTTTACACTTTGATACTGTAGAAGGATACAAGTATTGCAGTTTGTTCTTTCAGTAGCAGGCCGTGACATTCCTTTTCGAATTCTAAATTTTCATAGCTGCTGGATCTAAAATCTCTGTATGCAATTCAAGTATACGCTAATTATACTTTTTCATGTTAAGCATTAGATATTTACATAAACTATGTTACTGTATAATCAGTCGTAAAGAACCAGCTACCTAGCCATGTAAAAGTCCTTCAATCAGCAGCTTGCCTGCTTGCAGCTTTAGATAAATGTCTGCAACGTATCTGTTATTTCATTGTTTTTCATTAATTTGGTTTAATTTTCTACAACAGGTCATCCTCGGATAATCCATCGAGATATTAAGTCATCAAATATTCTTTTAGATAACAACTTTGATTCGCAGGTATTCTAATTCTTCATTAACTTCCTTTAGTTAATTTCTGAATGCATGCTTGAATTTTTTTAACATATTACTTCTCTCCCTTTAACAGGTTTCTGATTTTGGGCTCGCTAAACTAGCTTTAGATGCCAACACCCATATATCAACACGTGTGATGGGAACCTTTGGGTATATTATTTATCTTACTAATATGGAATATATTATCAAGATAAAAACAGATTTAGTGACTGGTAAGTTGCTGCAGACATTTAAATGTTCTATGAAAGTTTAACATCAATTTCATTTTCAGATACATGGCTCCTGAATATGCGGCAAGTGGCAAATTGACTGAAAAATCCGATGTTTATTCATTCGGTGTTGTGCTTTTGGAACTGATAACTGGGCGCAAACCTGTGGATAGTTCTCAACCTTTGGGGGATGAAAGCTTGGTTGAATGGGTAAGTTTTCTGAATGCTGGCCTAACTCTGTGCCTCTGAATGTTATGCATTATAGTTTTGCTGTATTAATCAGTTTTCTAACCTCATAATTTTTTAAGTACAAGTGGGTCAAATCATCATTGTGTGGCTGTGTCAAAAGTCTAAATATAGTGTTTCTGCGGTGCTTGTGTGTTCGCACTGGTACCAGGGAAAGTTCTCTGTATTCCCCCACATTTTATTTATATAATGAAAATTTTGTGGAGGTCTTATCCTTGTTGAACATTTTCACTGTTTCCTTGTTTCTTTAGTTGCCCAACTGATTCACAGATTCTTGCCTGTAGTATCGATAAACATAATATGTTCAGAATTCATACTAGATTGTCTAGAGAAGCTCAGAAAACCTGAGATTGTTCCTTAGGCATTATGTAGTTTAAGCCTATCTGTTTATGATTTTTTTTCTGACCAAAATCACTGAAGATTTAGATGCTGCCCTGTGGCTTTACCTGAAGTCTAGGATATTACGAATCAAAATTGTTTCCCAACATATAAACGTGCTACATATTACATTTTGCGATATAAAACACACCACATTGTTCTAGTTGAGTGGATAAATGCAGGTCATAATGATAAAGCTAGAGGCCTAGAACTATATTAAGGAACCTTGTGGTCATGGACAAGTAAGCTTTCGTGAAAGGCCCTCAATACATTGGAGTCCTATATGTACCGTATATAGATGTATGCTATGATATTGATTTTGTAGTTCTGAAAAATATATATTTACAGCAAAAAGTGTCAAGAGTATCTGTAATTGTTAGGAAAAATGTGTCAGATTGGATGCACTAAAATGAAAGATTAAGGCGATAATTTCATAATTTTCTTGGGGAGTGGATGCTGCATTACCTTAGCACATATGACATCATTTATAATAGCCTAAGGCCCAAGTTTGGTTGATTTTGCTTGTAGTGAAAACTCTTAAACCAAGTCCTAGTACATAGAATATGGTAATAGAACTGGACATTCTTCAACTTTAGTCTTTACATTATGAAGCTTCTCAAAACAGTAGTTCTTGAATATTACCGCATTGATATTACATTAACATAACACATGTAGTGCTTAATTGTTTACATATACAAGCTATTATTACAGAACTTGTAGAATTTGTCAAAGAAGATATCAACCATAATTTTGTAATTTGTATATCTTGGTACGAGAAAATTTATGTTGTCTCAGTTTGGTGATTGGTTATAGCTTTTATAATGTATCTTCTGTAAATATCAGGAAATTGTATGTCATGTGAAGCCATTTTCCTCTTTCACTAAGAACTCTGATTCATTTTTTTAGGCTCGACCATTGCTTGGTCATGCACTTGAGACACAGGATTTCACAGCATTGTCAGATCCAAGACTTGAAAATAATTATGTCGACGTTGAAATGTTTAGACTGATGGAAGCTGCTGCAGCTTGTGTGCGACATTCAGCTGCCAAAAGACCACAAATGGGACAGGTAATGCTTTTTTTTGTCACTTTTCGTTTTTAGAAATGCAATAGTAAATATTGCAAAAGAGTGCTCATCTTAGTTAGTATATGATTATCAGGTTGTGAGAGCATTTGATAGTATGGTCACGGAAGATTTAAGCAACGGGATGAGAGTAGGTGAAAGTGAAATATTTAACTCTGCACAACAATCCGCAGAAATTAGATTGTTTCGGAGGATGGCATTTGGTAGTCAGAATTACAGTACAGATTTTTTTAGTCAGGGTAGTGCTAACAGTCAAAGACCTTGATGTACATTTTTCATATAGCTCAATTTTTTTTAAAAGAGTGTCGAAGCAAAGTTGAGCAACTGCAAAGGTATTTTAGAGCTGATTAAGTAGGATTTGCTGAGTTTTAGACTATATCATTAAAAAGAGGAAAGGAAATGATTGAGTAATGCTAGAGCACCCAACAAAATCTCCCATAAATTGTACATAATGATGTGGTAGACATGTGGCGGTTTTTTATTCGTGTGCGCATATGTATACATGTGGGGTCTCATATTTTTATTAAGAATGTTATCAATTAAAGGAGATTTGGGAGATTTTTTGGGAATATTTGTTGAGTGCTCTAGCATGTTTCAAATTATTTTAAGTAGGTTACATTTTTCCTCAACACCTTTTCTGAATTTCATGCCTTCTAGTACAGAAACAAAATTTTCTCTTTAATATCAGTAACCCCTAATCACAAAATGATTGTATAGAACCTGTAAAAATGTCTACATTTGAGCAGCTATAATCAAGGGGTAGGCAATCTTTACCCTCTGATAATTTTAACTTTCTATATTTATTCAAGTATATCATGGATAGGTCAAACCATAAAAATCTCAAGAATCAAGTCACATTATTAGTACTCTAAATTATATACCGCACACATTTTACCTTGCACATTGTCAAAAGTCTTGAGCAAAATCTCAAATATCTCAAATCGAAAAGATTAATATCCAAATATTGAAGAAAGCAAAATCTCACAAAAAAATTGAAGGTGATCAAACCCCAACAATATTGTTTGTGAGACCTCCATCAATTTAAGACCATGGCGCCTAAGCTCGAATCTGGACAGCTTAAACAACTAAAAGAAATCTTCCAACGTTTCGACATGGACAAAGATGGAAGCATCACCCAACTGGAGCTAGCTGCCCTTCTCCGGTCCCTTGGCATCAAGCCAAAGGGTGATCAAATTCATGCATTATTGAACAAATTGGATGCAAATGGCAATGGTTCCATTGAGTTTGATGAACTGGTTGAAGCCATACTACCCAATTTGAACGAGGAGGTGTTGATAACCCAAGATCAACTTCTCGAGGTTTTTCGTTCATTTGATCGCGATGGAAATGGTTATATTACCACAGCTGAGCTTGCTAAACAAATGGCTAAAATGGGACAATCTTTGACATATGCTGAAATATCCGAGCTAATGAAGGAGGCTGATACAAACGGTGATGGTGTCCTTAATTTTAATGAATTCGCTACCCTGATGGGAAAATCTGCTACCGATTTCCTTGGTACTCTTGCATAACCAACTAGAGGTTGAATGCAACATTTTTATTCCTTTGTGGTGATTTGTATTATATATTGTTTTAATCTGGATGATACTAGATTTATGGTCGTTTGCTTGAAACTCTGATATATAGTCTTGGTTTCTTGTTTATGCATGCTGTATATTAGATTGACAATTAGAGTAAATTTGTATAAGATTTATGCAGAAAATTCAAATGTATTTTTGAACACAAACTCTTCAAGAATGTCGAGTAGCATGTACATAGATCTGACTTCATTATTTTACCAACTACAAACACTGTACAATAATATGTTAACCCTCTAAGGACAGATTACTACAAAAATGGATGATCTTTTAATCTTGACTTGTAAAGCCTTTCTGCTACTACAGCAAAACTATGATGCCTCTGTAAGAACACTCGTCTATTAACAAAGTATACAAGCTTATGGGCCTCCACAATAACAAACTATAAACCTATAATTCTGTATAATATCAGGTACTCCTGACAGCCCCACCATTCAGCCATTTAAAGGGGAATATCTCTTGTTCCCCACTGGTATAGTACAAGATAACATACACTATCTTCTACGATGAATACTTCCAGTTAACGGACTAGTTCTTGCTGATGTACGGCCTGTAAAGCCTACATTTGTATGATTAATTGATCTCTGTTTCACAATATTGATATAGTCTGGGTCATCCAGATGTCCTTCATACCTTATCCACTGTATCATCCCATGGTATGTTGGAAAGAACTTCATCTGAATCGACTTGTATGAAACATAAGGGATCAGGGCTGCTATCACTACACAGAGTGTGATCAGCCAGTAAAATGGATATGGAGCCAGAGTTTCTACGAAGATTTTATATCCAGTGGTTGTGAAGCTAGAAGACATGGATCCATATACCAAGAGGAAAACATACCAGAGACCAATTTCACCCCAAACAGCTATATGGTGGAATAAGGTGAAGTAACTTACTGAAAGTGCCATCTGGCAGTTAACTACCCAAACAATGCATGTATACATTGTTGGGCCTAATATATCCCTTCCTGCAGTTTTTCCTTCGTTGTTGTACGCTTGGGGTTCTAGTGCACTTGTGCATAGGAAGAAAATTATAATACCGCTACAAATCCCATTAAGCATCCAGCCTATTATCCGCCGCCAAGTAAAGAGGCGATTTTGCACACCTTCTTGATATAGTAAAGGGAACTGTAAAAAAAACCACGAAAACATGATTATATCTAGTACATCTCTGCAATTTTGCAGAAAAGTAAAATTCAAACCTAAAAGTTTGCAAGTATCAAGTATGTGGGTCAGCAGTGTTCATTTAACTGGTTAGTTGTGATACTGTGACCAGGCTGTTTTCTATCATTGGCTTGATTAAAAATATTCTGTTCTTTTAAAAGAAATAACAGCAACAATACACTTTCTAGTTATCTATGGTAAATATCATTTTGTGTACTCCTTCAGTTTCACCAAAAAAGTCACAAATTTAAGAATGAAAAAAAAAAGTCCAAACTTTCGGATGGTGGGATGTCAATTAATTTATAATAGCAAGATCAAATATCAAGTCTGTGGGTCAGCAGTGTTCATTTAACTGGTTACTTGTGATGCTGTAACCAGGCTATTTTACATCATTGGTTCGATTAAAAAAACACTTTGTTCTTTAAAAAAAATAACAGCAACAATCCACTTGCTAGTTATCTATTGTATATATCATTTCGTATACTCCTTCAGTTTCACCAAAAGAGTCGCAAATTTAAGAATGCAAAAAAAAAAAAAGAGTCTAAACTTTCAGGTGGTGGGATGTCAATTAATTTATAATAGCAAAATCGAACAAATGCACCATGGGATAAGTCTATGCAGTTATAAGAGACCTGTCTACTGATTTGATATTTGAGTGTACCTTGAGACATAATCTTGCAGATACATCCTGGTCAAAAACCCCCAAAGTAATCACTGGAATTGATGTGAACAATACATTGTAAAGGGACAAAAACCAATCATTATATGCTGGTGTCGCAGAAAATGAGGAATGTGCCTCATACAAAAAAATAGTGAAGCCGAATGTGAGATTCTTGTAAAAGAAGTAGCATATCTGCCAAAGAAGAAATTTGTTAATTGACAACCTAGGGATTTTTAAATGTAACATAATTAAACATGAAAGTTTCAACAATTTTTTGACCTTTATTCCCCATAAGATGAATTACATACGAGTATTATAAATTTTTTTGCTAAATTATTATTTTATAATTTTTTTTGATAATTAAGTACATGTACTACGCATGTTTAAGACCAACAAGTATATTGGCCTTCACATCAAAGTAAACAATTTTAAACAGAACCTGTAGGGTTAATATATTATTACCATTGATGAAATCCTTCTGTAGCACCAATGTCCATGCACCAACAGTAACCGCTCCAAAAATCTAAACTGCGCTATGGCAATATCGCTTGCCATGACTGCCTGATGTTTACAGAAAGACATAGAGGTTATGAAAATACCAAAAGATATAAAGAATTTACAATAATTAAATAAGTATAATGATTGAGCACCTGCATTCCTTCAACACCACTAATTCCAATTCCAATATCAGCTTCTTGAAGCATTCCCACGTCATTCGCTCCATCACCAATTGCAAGTGTCGTCTTTCCAGTGCCCAATTTAACAAGTCTAGTAACCTGCAATTCATGCACATTAGAAGCGACTTCTCTAGAAATAAAATTGGTCTCCAGACTCCAACAAGATATAACATTAACGAACTCGTGGGAGCATAGATCACATATAGAGATGACTTGACAACCTACCAGTGCCTTCTGTTTAGGTGATGAACGGCAACAGATAACAGATGCACATTTAACGGCAAGTTCTAAGAATAGATCCTTTAAGTCATCTTCCAAAGCATACACAAGTGATCTACCATCAATGATCAAAGCAAATACATCAGAGCTTGATGACTTGAGCAGATTATTTCCATCATGTATCTGCTTGATGACACTGCTCTTTGAGGCCTAGAAACAGATGATCATGTTCTGTCAACATCATACAGGCTATACCATAATACTGGTCAATACCTAATAGTTGTGTCACCAACACTCATTGTAGCAAAAACAAGATAACAGTGGTCAATACTATATCAATGCATTACATTACACAATTTATGATATTAAGATAGCATATTAAATTCATCCATCAACGTATTATGCTTATATTAAATTCATCCATCAACGTATTATACACTTACACTCACTGTAGCAAGTAAAGATGAAATATTCTTCATACGGAATTATATAATATCAAATTCAACCATGAATATGTTATGATAACTAAAGAGGGAAAAAAAACAGACCATTTGGATTAATGTACCTGACTAATAGCATCTTTATCTCCCAATTTCTCCAATTCTTTGATTCCAGGTGCATCTAAGTTTATCAGTATCTGCTTCATTCCCTGTCTAAGTAGGCTACAGGCGAAACTGAAGATTGTACAATTTATAGGTCAGACAGGATTAGACAAGCGTACTTCATATTTTATAAGGTGCACCTAGTTTTGGGTCAAAATGGACATACCCAATGTTGATTGCAGTTTCCAGCTTATCTCCAGTCAAAACCCATATTTTTATTCCTGCTTGGGCAAGCTTGTCAATGCATTCAGGGACCTGCAGGAACAAGAAGGTACATCAACTTCAGATCCTACTGATGCACAAAAGTAGAAACAGGTAAGATTTTTAGCAATGACAGAATATTCAAACAACCCCTTGTTGTAGTTTGTCCTCAACCGCTGTTGCGCCAAGAAGAATCAAGTCCCTCTCGACCAGATCTGTGGTCTGATCAATAATTGTTTCTCGATCTGCACTAACTAGATTCTTAGCCTCTCTGAATTTCTTATCAAATGCTTCATATTCTTCAGCACTGACTTCACGATAAGCAAGTATTAAAGTTCTTAAGCCTGCATCAGCATACTCATTTACATGTTCCCTAGTTTCATCTTCAAATTCCCTTCCATTATTAGCAAGCCTTTCAAACATGACACTTCATAAAACCAGAAGCAAAGATTTAAAAGCAATATCATAACAGTACAAAAAAGTGACACGAGTAATTTACAACGTGAAAGTACTTGTGTTTATGAGGTCATGATGTAGAAGCAGAAAATTGACCAACCTGTCAGCACCTTTGCAGAGTAATAACAACTTTCCCTCTTCATTTCTAATAATAACAGACATCCTCTTTCGCGAACTATTGAACTCCAAAACATTTAAAAGTTCATACACCCTGAAAAAGGAAATTGTACATGAGTCAGTTTGGTGTTAAATAACTAACAAATACACGTGCATATTGGTATCTAGCATATATACCCCATACAACAATTATAAGACCATAAAAATGTAATGAATATAAATATATATAGATAATATTCAAACACTATATATAATAAAAAGCAGGTGGTGTTAAACCTCCGGACCCTATTTATAGCCTTAATGCGACAATTATGAATAAGACTGTTGGCAAGTACCCTAAATGTTCCACATTTCCTGAGAAGATTTATATTTATACTTTCTCTTAAAAACCAACTTGACCTGCTTGTGAGTTTAACGTCATCTGATTTATTTGATGATTGACAAATACACAATTATACCTTAACTAGTAACACTAAGTATACAGCTTAAAAAATTCTCAACTGTACGGGCTAAAATTGAATGAAATGCAAACATCTATATACAATATCGGTCAAACTGACCTTCAAAGACATATATATCAGTTAAGCAAATTGTGCATATATAGCACTAGCAGCGCAGGATCCTAATTTAAATCGTGAATGCAAACATAAGATGCAAAGAAGAAATATAGGCAGTCATGATATACAAGATGAAAGTGCTCTTGTTCTTAAGTTGTTCTTTTCCCGATAATCACATTCACGTAAAGCCAACTAAGTATTCTACACTAATGTAACTCTTTATTGTTTATATACATAAATATACATTAGTTCATAGAGATGATTGAATTGCATGCAAATGGAAAATAATCAATATAAAGAGTATTATTTCATATGAAACCACTTTGAGATCGATTTCTTGATGGATTTAATAAAAACAAACCTTTCAATTTTTTCGTGAGACACAGGGTCTAACTCAATGAGTGAGACACTTGTCTGTGTCCTTTTACAGAATTCAAATCCAAGTTCTCTTGCTGCAATGACAAAAGCAGCTTCATCTGGTGATTCAGCTTCATATGACACCTTTCCCGATTTTGAGTCCACATCAGGAATGGCTGTGTGACAAATTGCCAATAGACGCAAAAACTTCTGTATGACTCCCGATTGTGCTTCATTAACCCAGCTCCCACCTGTGATCCTTCCATCTTCAAAATTGTAGCCTTTGATGTGAGAATTTGTATCAATCTTTGAAGAATTCTCTTTGTGATCATTACCATTTTCCCGCACTGGAGATCCATTTCTTTTGGCCACAGCCCTCTCAACTTCAGTGACACCTTGGCCATAGGCTGTTCCTGCTATAGAGCATTTGATAAATTCCATTGCATTGCAAGTCAACGTCCCCGTTTTGTCAGAAAGTATTGTATCAATTTGACCAAGTTCCTCATTCAAATTTGAAGTACGGGCATGAGCTGGTTTGTCAGTTTCCTCGTAGTACATATTAATATCGTGATTAATGAACATGCTCTGTAGCACTTTGACAACTTCTACTGACACATACAAGGAGATTGGGATCAAGTAATTATAAAGCATCAGGGCACTTAGGAAGTGATAAATAGCGGCAAATGAAGCTCTTTCAGGATCAAAGAATATTCGAGCATCGTCAGGTTTTAAATACCACCGTTTCATCCGGCTTCCATGAAGATCATCTTTAGTTTCTATACCAAAGATGATTGATCCAGTAAAAGCCATAAGGAACAATATGCCAAACAAAATGTATATAATTTTATCCATTTTCCTCTCGATTCTGCTTCTTTTTGAGGGGGGGTCAGTAGAGTTTTGGATAACTTTTGTGTCGTGACCAGTGAAGATAACAACACCGTATATGAAGTCTGTATTCCGAAGTTTGGAGTCTCTTAGGAGAATTTCTTGAGGAGAAAGGGGATGTTGTTCTTCTTCAAACTCCATATTTCCAACGAAGGAGTATAAATTTGCATTTGGATCTTCACATTTAACGAGGGCCTTAAAATCCCGAAAACTCGTGTCTTCTCGAAAGAAGGAAGTTACCTCCAACCCCTGCTTAAGTTTTAAATTAGTTTCTCCATCAAGGTTCATGGTCTCAACGTAGCAAATTGCATCCTCATAACTGGATGAAAGTAAGATAAGGTCAGCTGGGAAGAATTCATCCTTCTGTACTTTGACAATATCACCTACTCTCAGATGTTTCCATTCCGTATGCTCAAATGCTCCATTCCCTTGATGTACTTTAACCTTTCTGTTGTTCACCTCATCATCCTGAGAAATTTTCCATAGTAATAAAAAAGTTTTAAATTAACATCTTCCTTGAAATACAAATATACGGGTAAACTGTTACCATTTTTTGTTACAAATCAAATCCCTCAAAATGAATTCAAGAAGGAAAAAATGAAATTTTGCACATCATCAGAAGAATAATTTATTGTTAAAAGTGAAGATACATCTGAAGTTTAAGTAGAGTATTATTTGAAAGAACAAGCAACAAATCCTTAAGTGTGAACCAATCACAAAAACACAAACTATAAGTCACCCGCAAAAGCATTTGAAACTAAGTTTCTTTGTATGCATATTTACAATATAACAAAATCCTCATATTAGGCTAGCCTTTTCTGTAAATCAATAAGGTGGATAAGTTGCCACTCTTCCGATTTTGTGCATCAAGTCTACAACAGGACTAAACACAATTATCAGCTTCAAATGTATCACAATTAGGTACTTCACTTTTGCACCCTTGGTTTACCAAAGAGCTAAACATGTTATATTATTTCAGTTATAGAGTTTGTTCAAAGAAACTTGCTTGAATCTGGAGCACCAACTACTTCTTAGCTACCAATCCACAATTTTTTATTTACTTGACAATTTTAATTTACCCTTTTAAAAAAGATATCAGTGAACCCTACAAGTAATGAATTCTCTGGTTAGAGCAACGCCCTTTCATTTTATATAGCTCATGCACTAGTTTAAAGTATTACAAAACAAGAATCACCAAATGGGGAATAAAACCAATACCTGCTTTTTTCGTCGCAAGTCCTCAAAACCTTCTTTCACCATAGTTGCGCCAACGATAATAACCAGCGGTAAAATAGCACTTACAGCAGTATAAGGAGCCAGCGGTGTAAAGGCCAAGATACCAACAACAAGAAAGAAAAAATTGGCAACCCTTCTAAACTGTTCAAACAATGATTTAGGAAAGAAAGTTGCAAGAGTGTATTTAGTAGACCTAACATAATTATCTGCATATCTACTAATCGAAGCCTCAAAACAACTCGGATCATTGCAATAAACAACCCTCGAAAATCCAGGTTCCCCAATCTGAGACTGATCATCCATAAAACTTTTCTTCCCACATCGAAATGAATAGATCTTACTTAACCTCAACTTTCTTCTCCCATTTGCCATTTTCTCACTTACAAACCCAAAATTCGCGATAATTCAATCCAAAACAAACGTAAAGCTCGAGTCTTTACACTGATCAGTGCAAATTGTTCAAGAACCCGAAAAGGGGTTCCACGAAAACACAACCCAGATACCAAAACCAAGAAAAACTATCAATGTCTCGCCAAGCAATGCTTATAAATATAATACAAATAAAATTCCCAATGAGACAACCCCACAAACACTTAGAGGCCACAAATATAGAAAGAAGAAGACACACAAATTAGGACAAAAAACAAAGAAAACAAACACAAAAACCCACTAATACGGCAAGAATCTAGCAATAAAATTCTTGAAATGCAAAAAAGATACAATCTTTATTGTTAATCACAACACATTAAGATTATACAAATAAAGGGCAGCTGAAAAAGAGTTAAGAACAGCAATCAATTTAATCAAACACAACATATGTACACAAACAATATAAAAACATGTGTGTGTGTGTATATATATAGATCTAGACAAGTACAATCTTTGTAATGTTTGACTGTAGCAACGTACGAAACTGGACTTTTACACGCGGATTAGCATGACTAAATAACATGTCAAGATCATGAAAATTAAACCCAGAAAACGGTGAATTTTTAAATCTTGAAATTCCAAGAATGGTAATTTGATTTCCATATGCATACAAGGAAAGTGTGTTCACATAAAAGAAATAATTTAATTTCGCGGGAAAAAAAATGAAAATAAAAAGATTTGTCGAATTCGGACAAGCAGCAAAGTTGAACACTCTAATGTTAAAGAAAGTTTCAGAAGTGGGAAGTTTCTATGTACTTCTTGTTTATTTAAGTTGTGATTGTGTTGGGAAAATATTTAGAATTTTGTAATCGGAGAAATGAAAATTTTATAATTCTCAAAATCGTTTTCAAAAAAAATTCTAAATGATGAGACATGTTATTGAATAATTTTTCATAAATAAGATGAACGTTTTGCGCATAAATATAAATTTTATAAATAAAAATATGATAAATATTATCGAGAAATATATTTGAGATTAATTTGGGGTAGGTATCAGGGTGGGTGTTACTACAATTTTACATTTAATATGTGTCACTAGCAATAGGTTGGGAAAGAGAAATATCGGACAATCTAAAGTTCTTTCAACTATTTTTCAAATATATAGATACTAGCTTAATGCACGGATTGTTTTTTTTTTTTTTGAGTCGGAATTAATTCAATAATAAAAAGCCATACGGCATCTACAAAAATGGTCGCGTCGAACAACATAAAACAGAAACAATCGCTAATTACTCCATTTTTCTTGGAGATACAATCCCGCGATTTGTTGAAGATGATATATTTACATTTACCCGCTTCACCACCACATCCAGTTGGAGCTAATCCAGTTTGAGCTATCGACCATAATTGCAATCCCCTAAAAGCTTCCATCACTAAATCAAAAACCATACTCTCACAAAAAAGGAGAGAAACACCAAAACTCTCACCAAGGAGAGACTACAACCAAATTGAAATTACAAATTAAAACTAAAATTGCAAATAAAAATTACACTAAAAGCAAGTCTTAGATCTAGAAAACGAAACCACAAAAACAAGAGAAACCGGACCCCTCGAAACCGAAGAACCACCCGCTAGATCGGAGAAGACAAAAATCCGGATGCTCTGATGGTTTTTGATCTAAGAAGTTTTATTGAAAAAAAATCAAGCCTTAATAGCAAGATTAGCAAGAAAGATGAAAGAAAAACTAAGGGGATTGGGGCTTTCCACCGGAGAATCCGGTGGAAGCCCCCGGCGGCAATATTGAGAAAAAAGGAGGCGGCTGGCTATGAGAGAGAGAAAAGAGAGAGAATCTATTACAATGTTCACGGATTGTTAATTATTATTTTTTTAATATTTTATTAATTATAATTGTGCAAAAAAATAAGTAGGCATGTTAAAATAGCTAAACACTTTTAATTAATTAAAAACATTAAAACATATTTTAAAATAAATAAGTATGAGTTTGCCCGTTATATTTTTTGAAATGAGGGGTTTTAGTAAGAAAAAAATAAAAAAACTGTAACATATATTTAGTTTAAAAAGGTTAATGTCCGTGATATTTTTGGAAAATGAGGTTTTAAAATTTAATAATTAAAAGTATTTAAATACGTTTTAAAATAAATAAGTAAAAGGTTTCCTGTGATATTTTTGGAAAAAGAATGGATTTTAGTGAGAAAAATAGAAAAAGTAAATTGTAAAAGGTAATTTCCCATGATATATTTAGAAAAGGAGGGACTTTGTTCGAAAAAATATATAATGTGTTTTAGCTGAAAAGGTAATTGGTTATAAATAGGCATTTGATTATTTATATTTTAATTTTTTAGTAATTGCATTTGTTAAGAAAAATAAGTAGATATGTTAAAATAGGTAAACTTTAAAAAAATAATTATAATATTAAAATAGGTTTAAAAATAAATAACTAAATGTTTGTCTGTGATATTTTTGGAAAAAGAGAGATTTTAGTAAGGAAAAATAAAAAACTAACATGTTTTAGTTAAAAAAGATAATTGCCCGTGATATATTTGAAAAAATAGGGGAATTTGTTAGAAAAAATAGAAAAAATAATGTATTTTAGGTGAAAAAGGGTAATTGGTTATAAATAGGTAATATTATTATTTAATAATATATTTCTATAAATAAGTAAGGTTAATTAAGTAAAAACTAATTAAGGGCAATTAAGTAAAATCACAACGTACCATACCGACCAACCAAAAGTAAAAACTAATTAAGGGCAATTAAGTAAAATCACAACGTACCATACCGACCAACCAAACTTTTAATCTTTTGTCTATTATATAATAGTATTGATTTGATAATTTTTCAAATTATAACAAATCAATTATGTAGGGCATTTTTTGTTTTCGCTAACGTTATTCGTGTGAAAATAATCGCTCAATACGTCAGTAGAAGAAATTCACAGCACTTTTCTTTAGAAAAATAGGTTATTCTTCTTTGAGTAAATTTCAAAATGAAGGCCGAACTTTACACAAATTTTTAAAATGGTGGCCGGACTTTCATATTCTCAATTTCATGGCCAGACTTCCATTCTGCCTTTAAAAAGATGGCAAAACTAATTCTCAATTGATGGCCAAAGTGGTTTGTTATGTTTGTTTGATGGTATTGTGTTATGTTTGTTTGATGGTATTGTGCGACGGGACAATTACAAACTTTCTAGTTCACTCTGAAAAAAATGACCACTATCAATCTCGAAAATATGATTTTCAATATCAAAATATATTGAATAACTGTTCCCATTTCTATCCATAACTAAAAAAGTTTCATCAGAGATGAAATTCCGAATGTCCTTGGTTAGGAGGACCAAAATTTTTATTGGGAGCCATCTTTTTAAAAAGCCGAATGAAAGTTTGGCCATTAAATTGAGAATTTGAAAGTTTGACACTATTTTGAAAATTGGTTGTTGGAAAATGATGATTTAATGAATGTGTCAGAGTCGAGTGGCATCAGTACTCACATCATCAGAAGCTGACATCTGATGACGTCATCATCAATAACGGATCAATTCAGAAGTTATGATGATTGATACTGTTCCACGATTTCAGGAGAAGATTGATTTGTCAGGATATGTATCACCGAAGCTGTTACAGAAGATAAGCGACAAGAAGATCAATCTAATTAAATGAAGATTATCTTATGTAACAGAATGTGTAGCTGTGTGTGTATATAAACACATGATAGGTTTTACGAGAGTAATAACTTTACACGAGTATTTTTGTAAACCTAGCAGCTCTTAAGAACTCATGGTTTCTTGAGAGAGTTTATATCAGTTTTTATAAAGGTTAATAAAAGCTGATATTATTTGTTTTATATATTTTTATTCGATTATTTCATACGATTATATTCAACCCCCTTCTATAATCGACATCTACCGGGTAACAATTGGTATCAGAGCAGACTGATAAAGTTTACAAATCAGAAACGATCAAGATGTCAGGAAACAGATATGAAGCAATGAAAATCTCAATGTTGAAGAAATCTGAATTCTCAACATGGAAGGTTAAGATGACAATGTATTTGGAAGCTTCAGATCCCGACTACATCGACAGGATAAATGATGGAGCATTTGTTCCAACCAAGCCAGTTACTGCAACTGAAACCACTCCTGCAAGTGTGGTTTTGAAAGAAAATAAAGAATGGACGCCTGAAGACAAGGTAGCGATGCTGAAAGATGCAAAGGTTAGAAATATTTTGCACAATAGTTTAGATACTGTTTTATCTAACAGAGTTATTGCCTGTAAGACTACAAAGGAAATATGGGATGCCTTGGAAGTTCAATGTCAAGGAACTGAAGAAATTAAAAAGAATAGAAGAGGTATTCTTATTCAAGAATATGAACAGTTTGAAGCAAGGAATAATGAAGACATAACAGAAATCTATGATAGATTTCTCACTCTGCTGAACGAGCTCTCGCTTGTGGGAAAAGTGTATGACGTTGAAGATTCAAACGTCAAGTTTCTAAGATCTCTACCTATGGAATGGATAAATCAACAAAATCTTATAAGACACACTTATAGGATGAATTTGATGACACTTGATGAGATCTATGGCATGCTGAAAACATATGAACTGGAGATTAAGCAGAAGGAAGGTGTCAAGTCAAAGTCAAAATCTGTTGTTTTAAAGACTGAGTTAAAGGAAAAGCACATGAATCAAAACAAAATGAAAGCCAAAGCACGAGTAGCTGTGGAATCAGATACTGATACTGATGCAGATGAGAGTACTGATGATGAGTCAAAAGAAGATTCTGACAAAGAACTAGTGCAAATGGTGGCCATGATGGTGAAAGGCTTCAGGAAGATGAAATATGGTAAATTCAGAAAAGATGGAAGGACTTCAAAAGGAAATCAGTATTCTGACAAGAAGAGCAAGTTCAAGAAGAATGATCTTTCCAAAGTGAAGTGTTTGAATTGTGACAAAATGGGACATTATGCTACAGACTGCAAGAAGCCCAAAACTGGAAAGGTTTCTGGGAAGGCTCTTGTTACTTCAAGCAAAGGATGGATGGACTCTTTTGATTCTGAAGAAGAGGAAGAAGTCAACTATGCACTGATGGCTGATATTGAGGAAATTTCTGAAAAGGTACCTGAAACTACTTATGCTTTTGATATTAATAATATGTGTGAATTAAGATCTTTTCTGAAAACCATGCATATTAGCTATAACAATCAGTCTAAAGAAAATATCAGAATCTTAAGTGAAGTAGCTGATATTAAGAAGAGGAATGATTATTTAGAGGCTGAGTTAGTAGTTTTGATAGATACCAAGAACTTGTGTGATAAACTTAAAAGGATAGAGATAGAACAGATGCTAAAAATAGAGTCTCTAGAAAAGGAGTTAAAGAGAGAAAGAGAACAAATTAGAGTGTGGACTCATTCTGGTAAACAGACTCATCTTCTCATGAATGATAAAAATTGGAAGAAGTGCTTAGGATACAAAGAGAACAAGGAAAAAGAAAAAGAAAAAGTCACTTTCTCCACACACATAAAGTTTGTTTCAGAAAGTGAAATGAAAAATAACTCCTCCTTTGAAGAAGGATCGAGTTCCAGTACTAAGGTAGTTTCTGAGGAAGAAATGACAGAAGAATTAATTTCTGATAAAGAGATTGAATCAATCTCTAGTGAAGAAAATAAATCATCTGTCTCTAAAACTAGCACTGATATTCCTATTAATACTCATGCTAAAATTAGTACTAAATCTGCAAAGAAAAGTGTCAAGAAAGAAAAGAACATAGGTCATCTCTCCTCTGGAAAGTTAAAGAAGAAAATTAGTGCAGTTACTGGTGTTAAAAATGAGAAAATTCCTAAAAGGCACAGGAATGGGAAACAGGGAATTGACAAGTCTAATGGTTATAAGTATATTCCTAATGCTCCAAGAAAGACATGGCATACCTGTGGTAATACTAATCATCTTGCCATTGATTGCAGGAAAAATAAAAAGAGGAGAGTTGATATTCCTATATCTGATGTTAGGAGTAGAAAAGTTGGTTATAAACCACAGAATCCATGTTCTCACTGTGGTAGTAGTTGGCATTCAGTTTACACATGTAGTAGTTATCATAACTTGTATCATGACAATTATGTGCCTTTGCCCAAATTCAATAAAAGTGCAAGTTTTGATAATAAAGTGATTCTGTCATCTATGCATGTGTATGTTAAGAAAAACTCTGTTAAATCAAGTTCAACTGAGTCAAAGTCAGTTGAAAATGTTTTAAAGAAAAATTCCGCTGCAATTCTTAACAAGAAATTGAAAAATAGAACCCAACAAGTGTGGGTTCTTAAAAATTCTAACTGATTGAGATACTGATTGCAGGGCAACAGGAAAAATGTTCTAGTTCTGGATAGTGGATGTTCAGGACATATGACTGGAAATAAGTCCCTGCTGTCAGATTTTGAGAAGAAAGCTGGCCCAAAGGTTTCCTACGGAGATGGCAATATAGGACACACCTTGGGATATGGCAATATTGTGATTGGAAATGTCATCATTGAAAATGTAGCTCTGGTAGAAGGAATGAAGCACAATCTCTTGAGCATCAGTCAAATTACTGACAGAGGTTATCACGTCAACTTTTATGAAAGCCATTGTGAGATAACTAGCAAGAAGGATGGAAAAGTAATTCTTACCGGTTATAGACGCGGTAACATATATGAAGCTAACTTACATTCTCCTACTGATGGAAAAATGACGTGTCTGCTATCAAAGGCATCAGTAGATGAAAGTTGGAACTGGCACAAGAAGCTATCTCATTTGAACTTCAATAATATCAATGAGTTAGTTAGAAAAGACTTAGTGCGAGGTCTTCCAAAGGCATTGTATTCTCCTGATGGACTATGTGATTCTTGTCAAAAAGCAAAGCAAAAGAGAACCAGCTTCAAAAGTAAATCAGAATTCTCAATAGACACAGCTTATCACTTGCTTCATCTGGATCTGTTTGGCCCCGTGAATGTGATGTCTATCAACAAGAAAAGATATACACTGTTAATTGTCGATGAATATACAAGATTCACATGGGTCTATTTCCTTCACAAAAAGAGTGAGACTCCAGACATTCTGATAGAGCATGTAAAGTTGCTAGAAATTGGATCCAGTAATAGAGTCAAGATTCTGAGAAGTGATAATGGAACTGAGTTCAAAAATTCAACAATGGAGGACTTCTGTAAATCAAAAGGAATTGTGCAGCAATTATCTGCTCCTGGAACTCCACAACAAAATGGAGTAGTTGAAAGGAAGAACAAAACTTTAATTGAAGCTGGAAGAACCATGTTGGAAGAAGCTAAACTGCCCACTTACTTCTGGGCAGAAGCCGTTAATACTGCATGTTACACTCAAAATTGCACCTTAATCACAAGACATGGAAATACTCCATATCACATGATTAAGGGGAAGAAACCTAGTGTACAACATCTGCATGTATTTGGATGCAAATGTTTTATCCTGAGACCTCATCCTGAGCAACTTGGAAAGTTTGATAAAAAAGCAGATGAAGGAATTTTTGTTGGTTATCCGGACACAACAAAAGCATTCAAGGTATATAATCTGCGAACCAAGATTGTTAATGTCTCAGTGAATGTATCATTCGATGACAGAAAAATTACTGGAATTTCTGAAGATACTCATGAAGAACTGATTTTTTGGAGATGAACTACAATGCGATAATAGTGGTTGTTATGTTGAGGGGGAGCCTGTTACTGAAACAAATTCTCCTGATACCACTACTGATGAACAGTCTACAGAAAACTCTTCTACAAGTACTGATGGAAGTACTGATACTGATGGTACATCAAGAGAAAGTAGTCATGAAACTTCAAACTTCAATGAAGCCACTCATGCAACTGGCTCAGGGGGAGCTTCACACTCAACTGAAGATAGTTCTTTTGAGGACACTGATGCAGGGGGAGCATCAAGTACAAGAACTCAATTACCACCAGCAAGAAGATGGACACAAGCTCACACTCCTGATCTAATAATTGGAGATCCTGACGCAGGTGTTCATACTAGAAATGCTACTCCGAATGAGTGTCTGTTTCATAACTTTCTATCTCAAGAAGAACCAAAGAAAGTTGAAGATGCTTTAAAAGATGCTGATTGGGTAACAGCCATGCAAGAAGAACTAAATGAGTTTGAAAGAAATGAAGTATGGAAACTTGTTCCAAGACCCAAAAATAGATCTGTTGTGGGAACTAAATGGGTCTTTCGGAACAAGACTGATTCTGATGGAGTTATCACAAGGAATAAAGCTCGACTTGTAGCAAAAGGTTACTCTCAACAAGAGGGTATTGACTACGACGAAATGTTTACTCCAGTTGCGAGAATTGAAGCCATCAGGATATTCTTAGCATATGCTACACATATGAAGTTTAAAGTCTTTCAGATGGATGTAAACAGTGCTTTCTTGAATGGGGAACTGGAGGAAGAAGTATATGTTGAACAACCTCCAGGCTTTGTTGATCCCAAATATCCAGATCACGTGTATCGATTGGATAAAGCACTATACAGACTTAAGCAAGTACCAAGGGCCTGGTACGAAACACTCACTCAATTTCTTCTTGACAGTGGGTTCGCAAGAGGTACTATTTATAAAACTCTGTTTTACATACAAAAAGGTAAAGACTTGCTTTTAGTCCAGATATACGTTGATGATATTATTTTCGGGTCTACTAATGACAAGATGTGTCAAAAGTTTGCTAAGTTAATGCAGTCGAGATATCAAATGAGTATGATGGGAGAAATGAGCTATTTTTTGGGACTACAAGTAAAACAGACTGATGAAGGAATTTTATCAATCAGTCCAAATACACCAGAAATTTGCTCAAGAAGTTTAATATGCAAGACAGTGCTACTGCCAATACTCCTATGGCTACTGCTACCAAGCTTGATTCAAAGGAAGGAATTGAGGTGGATGTAACAAGTTATAGAGGAATGATTGGTTCACTCCTATGGTAAATGGTTATTTATGAGCAGGTATCGGTTCTAACTTCTAATCATTGATATATTCTAGCATCAAATTGTGATACTTGACCATGGAATAAAATTTGTGCGTCACTAACGCCAAAGTTACTATAATTATTATTATATTCAAGTCAAAATTCAGTTCTAAATAATTTTCATCCTCTTATATTAAAAAAGATGTGATAAATATGACTAATTGTAGTTATATTTTGATCTATGTATTTATCTATTATTTTATCTGTTAGATATAATTGATGATGTTTGTTTATCAGTGTTTAAAGTACCAGGAAACTATCAGAGTTTAACTGGAGGACTTATCAGAGTTTAGCTGGAGGACCAGTCAGAGTTTGTTAAAGTCTGATGGTCAGAGTTTGCTTAGCAGTCGGTGCAATTCAATGAACATTCTAGAAGCGATATTCTTTGAAGATGGAAAGAAGCAAAGAGATATCGAGATAGCTAAGGAAACGGAACAGAAGACAGAAGCAATTCTTAATTGATTCTGATTGTATAGCTAATTTATAGGAATATCAATTAATGATTGTATGTAGCTGTGTACTATATAAACACAGATAGGTTAACCCTAAAAGGGATGCGAATACGTGAACTATCATTCTTGTAACCTAGCAGCTCTCTGTGATATTTTACATCACTGAGAGAGGAGTTTTTAATTCCATTCAGTTTATTGTTCATAAACAGTGTTCTTATTGTTATTCTCATACATCTACTTGATTATATCTTGTGTATTCGGCCTAACAATTGGTATCAGAGCCAAGGTTGTTTAATATATACAGTTTTTGATCCAAACACAAGTTATAATCATGGCTGAAAATACCCAGGCAGGTTCTAATGCTCAGAAGGTTCAACCAACTTCTGTAAGTCGATATGAGACAATCAGGGTTCCAATTCTAAGACCAGTGGAATATCCAATATGGAATGTGAAGATGACCATGTTTCTGGAAGCCACGGATCCAGAATATCTTGATAGAATCAATGATGGTCCTCATATGCCAACAAAACTGTCTCCAGTTGTTGCTGGTCAAGAACAGAAGAGCGTTCCAAAAGAAAAGAAAGATTTGACTCCTGAAGACATCTCATCAATTGCAAAGGATGCAAAGGTTAGACATCTTCTCCATAGTGCTTTAGATAATGTTATGTCTAACAGAGTTATTGGCTGCAAAACTGCCAAAGAGATTTGGGATGCTTTAGAAGTCAGATGTCAAGGAACAAGTGCTATAAAGAAGAACAGGAAGACTATTCTTACACAGGAGTATGAACACTTTGATTCTAGACCTGATGAAACTTTGACTGAGACATATGACAGATTCTGCAAACTGTTGAATGATTTATCTCTTGTTGATAAAGAATATGAACTTGAAGAGTCGAATCTCAAATTCCTTCTATCTCTTCCTGAAAGATGGGATTTGAAGGCAACGACAATAAGAGATAATTATGATCTTGAAGAAACAGATCTCGATGAAATCTATGGTTTGCTTAAAACTCATGAACTTGAAATAGAACAAAGAAACAAAAGATCTGGAAAGAAGACAAAATCTGTTGCTCACAAAGTTGAAGAAAAACGTCTTAAGAAAGAGAAATCAAAGAAGAAAGCTAAAGGAAAGGCTTTGGTCATAAACTCTGAAAGTGAGTCATCAAACACTGATGATGACTCAAACACTGATGTTTCTTCTGAATCTGAGGATGATGAAGAACAAATGATGCAAATGGTTGCTTTGATGGTGAAGACTTTCAAGAAGATGGGTTTCACGAACTTCAAGAAAGGGAAGAGATTCTCAAGGAGAGATTCAAACTCTGAAAGGAAGAATTTCAGAAAGTCTGACAGAAGAGATATCAAATCTGGGAAGAAAGACAAGTCTGAGATCCAGTGCTACAAGTGTAAAGAGATGGGTCACTATGCTCCTGAGTGCAAGAAAGGAAAATCTGAAAAAGCACTCATCACTAAAGGAAAAGACTGGGCAGACACTTCAGATTCAGATGAGGATGTCAACTATGCTCTCATGGCAACTGTCAAAGAGGAATCTGAATCATCTGAAAATAAGGTACCCCTAACAACTTATGCTTATGATACTGATAATGTATTTGAATTGAGAATTTATCTTAAAAGCATACATGTTAGCTATAGGGATCAGACTTTAGAGAATGAGAGAATTAAATCTGAGAATCTTAAGCTTAAAGATAGAAATAAATTTCTTGAAGAAGAACTTGTTAACATGCAACAAGTTCAAAAGGAAAGAGATGATGCTGTTTATGTGGAACAGGAGTTGCTTAAGAAATTTAGGCAATTAGAATCTGATTTGGAAAAAGAAAGGGAGGTAATTAAAACCTGGACAAACTCTGGTAAGGACACACATCAAGTATTTCAAACAGATACAGTTGGGTTAGGTTACTGTGAGAAAGATGAACTTAGGTTTAAAGATAAGGTTAAAGTTAGAACACAACTTAAACCTATGAAATTTGTTCCTGAATCCAGTAAGCAAAATTCCGTACTTGAAAAAGAAGCTGTTAAGATAGAACCAGTAAAAACTTGTGTTAAACAGGTGAATGTTAGTTTAATGACAGAGAAACAATTCAAGTATAAGCTCAAAGAGGTAAAGTCTGTTGAAAAACAGAAAGTGTCCAGGAAAAACAGAAATGGAAAAGTAGGCATTAACAGAAGTAATAATCATTTTCCTATCACTGATGCTCCTAGAAAAACATGTCATAATTGTGGTAGTTCTAACCATCTTGCAAGTTTTTGCAAGAAAAACAAAGATATTAATTCTTTACCCTCCATGTCTGGAGTTAAGAATGATTATGTTAGGGTTAGACCACAGACTTTATGCACTCACTGTGGGAGACGGGAGTACTTGGCATTCTATTTATACTTGTAAGAATTATCATGCCATTTATCACAACTATTATGAGTTGAAGCCAAATTTGAAATGGGTTAAAGTTGATTCTGCAAGTGTAAACTCTGATACTGTTAGCTTAAACTCTGTTGATAAGAATTCCGCTGCAAAAGCTAACAATGTTAAGAAAGCCAAAGGATCCAAGCAAGTCTGGATCCTTAGATCTAACTCTTTGTAATTGTTTGTGATTGCAGGGCATAAGGGAAAGTACCCTAGTCTTGGACAGTGGATGTTCAGGACACATGACTGGAAATAAAGCCCTGCTATTAGATTATGAGGAGAAAGCTGGCCCAAAAGTTTCCTATGGAGATGGCAACATAGGACGTACTATGGGATATGGCTATATCAATCTTGGAAGTGTCATCATTACCAATGTAGCTCTAGTCCCAGGACTCAAGCATGACTTGCTATCTGTGAGTCAAATCTGTGACAGAGGTTACCATGTAGATTTTCACCTGATTACTGTGAGGTTATCAGTAAATCTACAGGGAAAGTTGTTCTAGTTGGACACAGACGGAATAATATCTATGAAGCAAGTTTGGTAACAAACTCTGAAGGAAAAGCTGTGTGTCTGTCTGCAAAAATGTCTAATGAAGAGAGTTGGAAATGGCATAAGAAGCTCTCTCACCTAAACTTGAACAATATCAATGAGCTAATTCGAAAAGATCTTGTAAGGGGACTTCCAAAGTCAATACTCAGCTTAGATGGTCTGTGTGATTCTTGTCAAAAGGCCAAGCAAATGAAGTCATCTTTCAAGAGTAAATCTGAATCTTCAGTTGTGGATCCTTATCATCTTCTTCATGTTGATCTATTTGGACCAGTAAATGTAATGTCTCTAGGCAGAAAGAAATATGCTCTAGTCATTGTTGATGAGTATACTAGATACACTTGGGTGTACTTTCTAGCAAAGAAGGATGAAACTGCCTTAATACTGATGGAACATGTAAAGCTGCTGGACAAAGGATCACAGTTTAAAGTGAGAATTATCAGGAGTGATAATGGTACTGAATTCAGAAATGCAACAATGAAAGAATTTTGCAAAGAAAGGGGAGTGAAGCAAGAATTTTCTGCACCAGGGACTCCACAGCAGAATGGAGTGGTTGAAAGAAAGAACAGAACTTTAGTCGAAGCTGCCAGAACAATGCTTGACGAAGCAAAATTGCCAACCTATTTCTGGGCAGAAGCTGTTCAAACCGCTTGCTTTACTCAAAATGCTACATTGATCAACAAGCATGGGAAAACACCATATGAGATGGTGAAGAATAAGAAACCAAACCTGAAATATTTCCATATTTTCGGGTGCAAATGCTTTGTGTTGAAAACTCATCCTGAACAGTTGACCAAGTTTGACTTAAAAGCAGATGAAGGAATTTTTGTTGGATACCCATTATCAACTAAAGCATTCAGATTTTATAATCTGAGAACTAAAGTGATCATGGAATCTATACATGTGTCATTTGATGACAAGAAAATAACTGGAATTGAAGATGAAGAAAATCATGATCAACTACGCTTTGAAAATGAAGATCTAAACTCTGATGATGTAAACTCTGACGAAGCAAATCCAACAAACTCTGATGTAGCATACTCTGATCCTCTACTGGTAAACACTGAGGAAATTTCTCAGACAGAAAAAAATAGAGAACCAGTTGAGGGGGAGCATGAAGGTACTTCAGCAACATCTCAGAATGATGACTCACATTCAGAAAGTGAGTCAGCTGAAGAATCTAATACAAACTCTGAAAGTTCAAACACTGAGCAGTCCAACTCAGGGGGAGCCTCAGAGAATGCAGATGGTCAACAAGAAAATCAGGAAAGTATGGATCATGGGGGAGGATCTAATAATGATGATAGAAGCCACTTACCTACAGCAAGAAGGTGGACTCAGGCTCATACACCTGATCTGATAATTGGAAATCCAGATGCAAGTGTGAAAACAAGAAGTGCCACAGCAAATGAATGTTTGTTTCATGCATTCATATCTCAAACAGAGCCTAAGAAAGTGGAAGAAGCTCTTCAAGATGCCAACTGGATAACAGCTATGCAGGAAGAGTTGAATGAATTTGAAAGAGGTCTATTGTTGGTACAAAGTGGGTTTTCAGAAACAAGACTGACAGTGAGGGAGTAATTACAAGGAATAAAGCTAGACTTGTGGCAAAAGGGTATTCACAACAGGAAGGAATTGACTATGATGAAACCTTTGCTCCAGTTGCAAGATTGGAAGCCATAAGAATTTTTCTAGCATATGTTGCTCACAAGAAGTTCAAAGTCTTTCAGATGGATGTGAAGAGTGCTTTTCTCAATGGGAAACTTGAAGAAGAAGTGTTTGTTGAACAACCACCAGGGTTTGTGGACCCCAAGCATCCAGATTATGTCTACAGGCTTGACAAAGCACTTTATGGACTAAAGCAGGCACCTAGAGCATGGTATGAAACTCTGGCTCAATTTCTTTTAGAAAGTGGGTTCACTAGAGGTACAATTGATAAAACCTTGTTCTATTTCAACACTGGTAATGATTTGCTCTTAGTTCAAATCTATGTGGATGACATAATTTTTGGGTCTACTAATGACAAACTCTGTAAGAAATTTGCCAAGCTTATGCAGTCCAGGTATCAAATGAGCATGATGGGAGAGCTTAGTTATTTTCTAGGCTTGCAAGTAAAGCAAACAGATGATGGGATTTTTATCAATCAAGCAAAATATACCAGAAATCTTATCAAGAAATTTGGTATGCTTGATATTTCATCTGCAACAACTCCTATGGCAACTGCAACAAAGCTAGACAAAGATACAGGAACTTCAGTAGATATGACAAACTACAGAGGCATGATAAGGTCTCTTCTTTATCTGACTGCAAGTAGACCAGACATCATGTATGCAACCTGTCTTTGTGCAAGATTTCAGGCAGATCCCAGAGAGCCTCATCTAACAGCTGTAAAAAGGATTTTCAAATATCTCAAAGGAACCATAACCTTGGGTTTGTGGTATCCTAGAGAATCAGAGTTTAAGTTAATTGGTTACTCTGATGCAGATTTTGCAGGCTGTAAGATTGACAGAAAGAGCACCAGTGGAAGCTGTCAATTTCTAGGTGACAGACTAGTTTCTTGGTACAGCAAGAAACAGAAATCAATTTCCGCATCTACAGCAGAAGCAGAGTATATTGCTGCTGGTAGCTGTTGTGCACAGATTTTGTGGATGAAGAATCAATTGCTGGACTATGGGTTAAGGTACTCTAAAATACCTATTTTATGTGATAATCAAAGTGCTATTGCTATGACAGGTAACCCAGTACAGCATTCCATGACCAAGCACATCAGCATAAGGTATCACTTTATCAGGGAACATGTGGAGGAAGGAGATATTGAGCTTCATTTTGTGTCTACAGAACAACAGCTTGCAGATATCTTCACTAAGCCTTTGAGTGAAGCTACATTTACAAGACTGGTAAATGAACTTGGAATGATCTCTGGTTTCGACTAGAGATACTGGTTAGACTCAAACTTTACTCATATGTGAAAATTTGTTCATGTTTTTCTGCATATGTTAACTGTCATGCAAATCATGTTGATAAACTCTGGTAGCATACTCTGATGGAAGCATACTCTGATGTTATACTCTGATTGTGTTATTGTCTGAAACATAACAACCGATGAAGAAAATAGTTTGAAGCATGATTCTCAGTAAGTAATCATGAATCTTTCTGAGTTATATATGATCTAATCTCAAATGTGTGCAGAAACTTTACACAGCATGATACTGTCTCTATATTTATAGCATCTCTTAGTTTATTGATCCTATACACTGAGTCTGTATTAGCTGTTTGCACTTTCTCTCATAAATCATAAACGTTAAATGATGTAAGTCTAAACTCTGATAAATAGTTACTGATAATTCACCCCTAAGCAAAAGATGCAAAAATATGCACAAATTCCTTTGAGATCATGTTGTGCCTAGGAAGACCCATGAACTTATTGTATGAAATAAGGGCTAAAATTTTCAAATTTTTGGTGACTAGTGCCAACCACTGATTACTGGAAAAGATTAAATAAATAAATAATAATAATAATAATAATAATAATAATAATAAAATTAAAGGGGGTGAAAACAAGTGAATACAAATAAATACAGAGTTTAGATAAAATCAGAATATGTTTTATATATAAGAGTTTGGGCAACCAGTTTTTACTGATTTATTATGTGGATTTTATGCACTTTGAGATGCTCTCAATATTTATATTCAGTAAACTCTGCTATTCACACACAAATATTCACAACTGTGCATTTTGAGAAAAGAGATTATTAATGAAGGAGGAGAATTGATAAAAACTGATGAACTGTGTACTCTACGCCGAGGTAATTTATTTTTAATCTCTGATGATTAAAATAAATAAATGTGTTTCAGACATTTCATAATTATTGAGGAACATTATTTTTGGAAAATAGAGAGTATGATTGATAACAGTTTGTTGAGTTTTTGAAAATGAAAAAAAGGTGTCTAGAAAATAGCAGTAATTAGTGCCTTTTACTGCGCATGCGTGTTGGAAACAACCACGATTTACTGCTGTCAGTTAATGCATGTATGCCAACTGTCCCACTCACACACTTCACGAGTAAGCCTGCTGTGTATTTTAATGATTATTAATGATTAAACTCTTCAGTTTTAATTTTTATTTAATCATTATACACATAACGTTTCAAATTTTTACAGCCTTACTCAATTCACAGGACATTTTCACACAAGCATATTCACAAACACTTTTCTGCATCACTTTTTCAAACACTTTCTCGAAGCATAAACTCTGATTTCTTTGAAATATTCTAATGGCAACAACCGTGTTTCAATCTGTTGGTCTCGAATTTGTTCCTAACAACTATGCAGCACCAGTATCTACTGAGAACGTCCCAGAGGCGTTTCATCTATTTCAGAACTTTCTTGCTCAATCAGATATTGGGCATGCACTGGTGGCACCAACAAAGTTATCTGGTTCTCAAATCAAAGCCTTCTGGGAGACAGGAGTGTATGATGATGGAGGTGAATCAGGCACTCCTTCTATAATCTTTGAATTTGCTGGAGAAGACTATGTGGTCACTCCAACCACTGTTAGAGATGCTCTTGGATGTGAAGATTTCAATGCATTCACCATCTCTGTTGGTGATTCTGATCTTCAGCGTATGATGAGGGAGATTGGTTATTCTGGGTCTTTGGCAAGAACAGGAAACCTGAAGCGACCGTTCTTGAGGAAGGAGTGGAGTTTCTTCTTCGATTGTATTACAAGGGCGTTCGGAAAGAAATGCACAAATTGGGATGCTATTCCAATCGACAGTCTACAAATTGGGTATTCTCTTCTCTATGGTGCTCATTTTGATTTTGCTAGACTTGTTTTGAATAACATAGGTGAAAAGATGACAGAGAATAGGAATGTTGTTTATTTTGCTCGTTTCTGTCAATTAATCTTTTCTATGTGTGTTGATGGGGTAGAGATAGCTGAGGAGGATGTAATTCCCTCATTTAAATTGCATAAGAGAATATTCTCTGATCTCACAAATAAGGATGTCAAGAAAGGCAATGTTGGTGACTTGATGCTTCCTGCTTCAGTCCAACAGTTTTTAAATCCTCAACCACAATCACAAGCACAACCAGAATCTGACCAGCCTTTAAACTCTGAACCTCTTCCATCTACATCTCAAAACCCAAAGGCTGGGGGTAGAACAAAGCATAGGGCTTTTAAGGCTGCTAAATCTCTAAACAGTGATGATATTTCAGTATCTGTTGGAACTTCAAGGAGAAAGAAGAGGGCAAACAGACCTGTTTCTGATGCAAATCTGTCTTCTGATGAAACTGAATCTGCTAATGCTAAGAAAAGGAAGCTTGTAGCTGCATATCTGTTTGGTGGATTGGTTCCTGATTCTACAAATGTTGAAACAGAGGCTGTGATTGAAGATCATTCTGAAAATGCTACTGTGCCTGAGGAAGCCAGAGCAAACACTGATAATAATGATGCTGTTAATAATGATTTTCTTGAACCCATCTTGGAGATGGATATTGAAGATGAAGTTGAAGCACATCCCTCTGCAACTCTAGAAGAGTTTGGCAGTATAAATGAAACAGAGGATGTGGCAGCTGATCAACCTACAGTCATAATTGATGAGTCACTAGCTACTCATACAGAGATTCTCTCTGTTAATCACCAGGTAATTGAAGTAGGTGAAGAGGTTGATCAGACAGCAAAGGCTGTAGCTGTAGAAAATATTGTTGAAGAAACTGCAGAGAATAATCTTGAAGCAACTGCAGAAACTGCTGTTGATGCTGAAAATGAAGAAAATGCTCAAGACAATATAAACTCTGAGAAGCTCGCAAATGCTGATGTTCCAGAAACATTTGCTGAGAACATTCCTCATTCTTCAAATGCTGAACCTTCTGCAAAGTCTGATGATGATCAAGCTGATTCATCTTCTCAAAGACTTTCTGCTTCATCAAATCCAAAGGACATTCAGCATGCCACTGAACTTCACTTTCAGAATATGTACTTTTCCAAGTGGTCAGACAAGGATTGCATATTCACTGATCAAAGGGCTGCTGACTTTGTAACAAAATCTTCTGAGTCAATTGCAAATCCTGAGCTTCTTACACATCTCAAGGCAACTATTGTTCAAGTTAAATCTCTTCACAATCGTTTTGATGACACTCAGAAGTCAGTTACTGGGTTGAGAAATGATGTGGTTGCTAGAGATATGTCTCTGAAGCAAGATAAAACTCTGTTGCTTACTCTGGTCAAAGATCAAGAAATTCTCAAGAACAGATTGACCAAGGTTGAAGACAATCAGACTTTAATGTCTGATAAACTGGATTCTATTGCTGCTTCGCTTGAATTTCTCACATCAGTATTGATTCCTGATGATGTCAAAAAGGGGGAGAGAGTACTTAAAGACAAATGCAAAAAGTCTCAAACTCTGAGTAGACAGGATGATTCTACTGATGGTGGTGCACAAGGAAAAGAGTTCAAATCTAAATCTACTCTACAGCAAGAAAAGCTAAGATCAAACTCTGATGCTACAAACTCTGAAAGGATAAACACTGGTGCTCAATCTACTTCAAGAACTAGAAGCTTATTTACTGATGAAGAGATTGCTGCTCAGTTGTTTCTAGAAGAACATGGTGCTGATGCAACCATAGAAGATATCCAAGCTGAAGAATTGATGCTAGCTGAAGAGCATGTAAAGAATCTAAAGTCTGGAAAATTCAAGAAAGTCAAGAAGGTTTTAAGGCCAAAGGAGAAAGGAATTGTAATCAAGGAAAATGTAAACTCTCATCAGAGTTTACAACAAGCAAAGAAGGCTGAAGAAACTAGACTTGATAAGGGTAAAGGGAAGCTAGTTGAAGAACCAATACAGAAAGAAATTCAAACAACCTCTGACAATGCTCAAGTTGTTCAAACATTGAAAGCTCAAACAACCTCTGACAATGCTCAAGTTGTTCAAACACTGGAAGCTGTGACAACCTCTGATTCTACTCAAGTTGTACAGACTCAGCTATCTTCACAACTCCAAAGGACTTTTGCAAAGCCAATCACTGTTCAACATTCTCTGATTCCAGCAAATGTAAATATTCTCCAAAGCAGAACAATCAAGGGAAAGGAATCAAGAGATAAATCTGGACTGGGATCTCATAGAGAAAAGAGAGTGAATAACAGTCCTGTGGATCAAACTTCATTAGCTGAACCAGGTGTTGGTGTGACTCAAGAAAATCTTGATGCTTTAGAGTCGGTTTAGTTAATTTATCATAAAGGATTGAAGAAGGATTTTCTGTTATACTTCAAGGCTGATGGCAGAGTATACAAAGTTGGTGAAGCTGATATTGGATTAAAGCTGAAAGGAGAGCTAGAGTATGTACTGTATATACTGAAGAGAAAAAATCAAAGAACTCATCAAGCAGCTGAGGTGTTAAGAAGCAGGATGATGAAAGCTAGAATTCTTTGTGGCTTAAAGTCTGTTACTTCTTACATACCAAAGTACAGAGACTACAATGGAAAGCTTGTTGAGATGCAAAGGAACAGTGCAAGACTCAGAACAGATCTTGGTATAAAAGTGTTGGAATTTAATCTGGAATCAGATAAATCCTTCATAATAAAGCTAGGAAATGATATGAGGAAGAACAACATTTATGCTCTAAGGGCGGCTATCTACCAAACTGGAGAAAGTGATCCAGAGTTAAGGGATTTGAAGAAGACAATGATAGCTGAGCTAGAAAGAGCTGAAAGAAGATTACTCACAGACTACATCAGGACTGTCCCTGACATTGAAGAGATTAAGTAACTGAAGTCTGTAAGTTTTTCTTTTAAAAGGTTTTCTGTTCTAAGTTAAAGATAAACTCTGTGATTTTATAAACACTGCATTTGTTATATGTTTTGACATCATCAATTATCTGTTAACTTGTACATTTTAGTATGAACAAGTTGGGGGAGATTGTTAGATATAATTGCTGATGTTTGTTTATCAGTGTTTAAAGTACCAGGAAACTATCAGAGTTTAACTGGAGGACTTATCAGAGTTTAGCTGGAGGACCAATCAGAGTTTGTTAAAGTCTGATGGTCAGAGTTTGCTTAGTAGTCGGTGCAATTCAATGAACATTCTAGAAGCGATATTCTTTGAAGATGGAAAGAAGCAAAGAGATATCGAGATAGCTAAGGAAACGGAACAGAAGACAGAAGCAATTCTTAATTGATTCTGATTGTATAGCTAATTTATAGGAATATCAATTAATGATTGTATGTAGCTGTGTACTATATAAACACAGATAGGTTAACCCTAAAATGGATGCGAATACGTGAACTATCATTCTTGTAACCTAGCAGCTCTCTGTGATATTTTACATCACTGAGAGAGGAGTTTTTAATTCCATTCAGTTTATTGTTCATAAACAGTGTTCTTATTGTTATTCTCATACATCTACTTGATTATATCTTGTGTATTCGGCCTAACATTATCTTTCCATTTAACTGTAATGATGCATTTCAATTAGTATCTTTACTAAAATTTAATCCAATTTTTTTGATAGAAAATAGTACTCCCTCCGTCCCATCCATTTGTTAACATTTGAAATGGAGAGGTCGACATGCATTTTAAGGCTCCTATAAAATATAGTTCCATTATTTATTTTTAAATTTTTTCTTTTTTGAATAAAAATCCAAATATTTAATTTTTATTCAGAAGAAAAAAAAATTTAAAACAATTAATGAAACTATACTTTAAAGGAGCCTTAAAATACGTGCCGAGCCTTCTCTTTCAAATGTTAACTTCCTGCTGGGACGAAGAGAGTACTTGAAAGAACCTATTCTAGTCGAAAAGAACTCGTACGTACGTTGTTGAACTAAAAAATGTCATATAATATATTTCTTTTCGGTAATAAATGTGATTCAAATTCAACATATATGTGCAGGTGCTCAAATAATAACTCCCCATGAAATGAAAACGATGAATACGACATACCTGACTTATATTATTTTGGTAATTTATTTTATTTATTACTATTCTTATTATATCATGTTCTAATTGAAGTACGACTCGAGAAAAGAAAATTATTCATAACTTGTTCCAATTGAAGCATGTACACTTTTATAAAATACATTGCACTGTTTGCATATTCAATCTGAATATGATGTTGGATCGGAGAATGAAGTGCAGAAGTTAGAAACCAGCGAAATGTGTAAAGCATAATGTAACATAAGATGTAACAGAGATAACTACAACTCAACAAAGAAACAAGACAGGCTATAATATTAACTGAAGCACAGGAATCCAGAAGAACAGAAGAAACGGTAAACTCAAAAAATTAAAATATGGTATGTATTCTTGAAGTCCGTAAACAGGTCACGGAAAGAAGTTCATTAATATGTTCAAGCCTCAGTGACAAATAAAGAAACAAGACTTTCAAGACTACAGAAGTATTCGAATGATAAAGAGTTAGTACCAGAGGGTTTCAGTGATTTTAATGAAGCAACCAGAACAACAAAAGACTTATCAATTGGATTGTATTGAAGACGTAGAGGTATTGATCAAGTGTTAGTCATCTGTGAACCAGACCAGTTGCACTAGTTGTCAGCACTAAAAAGATCAAGATGTTTATCGTCTCGGAAGAAATTGATTTAAGACAGACCTGAAACATCCTAGGAGTCAAAAGAAATTTATAAGGTATGTTTAGGTTAAATTGAAGTGCAATATGCTTGCTGCATGAAGATAGAATCTTCAAGGATCAAACTGCAAAATAAGTCATTCGATGGTTTTCATTTTTGAAAAACCATCGAGAGAAGAAAGAAAAGTTTGATTAAAAACTATCGAGGAAGGAAAAACCAAGTCGACAGTTTCTTGTTTAGAAACCATCGAAGTGGACAAAAGGTATTAGTTTGATAGTTTTATGTATAAAACTGTCGAACTACTTTCAAATAAACAAAGTAGTTTTTTCGATAGATTTTATTTAAATCTATCAAAGGAAAAGAAAACTTTGCCTTCGATAGTTTTTATTAAATGGAGCAGGTAGAAGGCATTTACATTTGTCAGAGGTTGGTGAAGGAAATGGACGACCAGGATTGAATCTAGGCCTTCGATAGTTTTCTTGAAGACAGTGTCTTCTTCAGTAGACAGTTACGGAAGATCATTTACTTTGATGAATTTAAGAGCTTGAACAAATTCTACAGAAGAAATTAGTAGTGCCTTAAATTCAATCTTTTGTATTGATTACTGTAACTTGAACTCATTGAAGCTAATCCTACGGGTTAGAATTGTAGCACCATTCGTGGTTTATATTTATAAAACGATATATTCCCCGACTCGTGTTTTGATTTAGTAAATTTGATTTCGGACAAGAACATAATTAATTATCCGCGAACAAAATCGAATAATTTGTGAGTATCGTATTCAATCCCCCCCCTTCTACGATACTTTGGACCTAAAAAAATGGTATGTTCTAAGATTTTATGGAAAAAAATCAACTTCATGATATCCATGTCTTGTCTGGTGAAGTTGCTAAATTCATTGAAAAATCTTTGGACTACGTTTTCTCTTTGTACTTTCTCATGGCCATTCTGGGATTGTTGCGACTTGTAAAATATGTGTTGACTTGAGCAATGCTGCGTGTGCTCCTACTGCTGTCACCTGATGCTGAGCTGTTTGACATCTTATTAGTTTGCCACATCAACAAAGTTTGTTAGGATAGTTTGTTACACATTCTTGTTTGTTAGTAGAGTATAAAAGACTGGTGCTTTGTTGTCATTGTTAGTAAGTTGCAGCTATACTCCCAACAAAACGGTGTTGTGGAGCGTAAACACATGCACTTACTTGAGACTGCTCGGGCATTATGTTTTCAGTCTAAAATTCCTGCCAAGTATTGGAGTGAAACTATTCTTTGTGCTGCATATGTTATTAACAGAATTCCTCTTCAAAATATTAATAATGACATACCTTACTTTCGCTTGACTGCTGAACCTGCCTCTTTGGATCATTTGAGAGTTTTTGGTAGTTTGTGTTTTGTTTCTACTGTTTCTGAGAATAGAGGTAAGTTTGATCCTCGTGCTGTTGCATGTGCGTTTATGGGTTATTCTGTGTCCCAGAAGGGTATAAGGTGTTAGATTTTGCTAATGATATGTTGTTTATCTCTCGGAATGTTATTTTTCATGAAACCCATTTTCCATTTCTTTCTCACACACGGCCAACTTTATTTCCCGCAGACATTTAATTTGCCTTCTTTATCTGTTTCATGTGTTACTGATACACCTGATCCATCTGATCTTTCTGTTTCATCTGATGTTTCACATCCTAATTCATTTTCTGACTTTACTGCTGCTCCTCCTAGTAGTTCTTCTTCGTCTGAACTTCTTGATCTTAGTTCTCATATTTCTCATACTTCTGATATTCCTTCCCAAACATCTGAAATTTTTAGTTCTATCAGAAAATCCACTCGAATACACAAACCTCCTTCTTATTTGTCATCTTATAAATGCAATGCTGTTCAGTCATCTCATTGGTGTAATCTTGTTCATACACCTCTTCTAACTTCTGGTTGTTCGATTAAAGAACCTTGTTGCTACAAAGAGGCTGCAGCTGATCCTCTTTGGATTACAACTATGCAGTCTGAGTTACAAGCTTTACATAACAATCATACGTGGGATCTTGTTCCCCTCCCAGCTAATAAGAAACCGATTGGTTCTAAGTGGGTGTTTAAGGTGAAGTTAAAGTCTGATGGATCTTTGGAACGTTCTAAGGCACGTTTGGTTGCCAAATACTTCAATAAAAAATATGGTATAGACTACGAGGAGACCTTTTCTCCGGTTGTTACTGTTCATCTTTTATTGGCTTTAACAGCTAGTCGGGGTTGGAAATTACATCAATTTGATGTAAATAATGCGTTTTTCATGGCATTTTGAAGGATGAAGTGTACATGGTTGTTCCAGAAGGTATGCCTAATCCTTATAACTATGTTTGCTTACTCAGAAAATCGATATACGGTCTTAAACAGGCCTCTCGTGAGTGGCATGCTAAATTAGTTGAAGAACTTCTTTGCCAACGTTTTACTCAGTCGCGTAATGATTACATTTTATTCATTAAGTGTCAAGGTTCCTCTATTTGTATAGCTGCTGTGTATGTTGATGATGTTGTTCTCACGGGAGATGACAAAAATGTTGTTAGTTCTCTCAAGGCATACTTAGATTCTAAATTTGGTATTAAAGATTTGGTGCACTACAATTTTTTTTTGGGCATTGAAGTCACACAGACTTCTTCTGGCATCATACTGTGTCAACAAAATTTGCTAAATAATTGTTACTTGAGTCTGGTTGTGACATTTCCCAGCCTGCTTCTACACCTTTACCAGTTCATCTTAAGCTTTCTTGCTCAGATGGTGATCTTATTGATCATCCAGAAACCTATAGATCTCTTGTTGGCAAATTGAATTACATTACCAATACTCGCCCTGATTTGTCTTATAGGGTGCAAGCTCTAAGCCAGTACATACATGCCCCCACGCACTACTCATTTTGCTGCATTACAACATACTCTTCGATACCTGGCTAGTACAATCTCACAAGGAATTTTACTACATGCTACAAATCAATTAACTTACAAGCTTTCTCAGATGCTGATTGGGCTTCTTGTATTGATATTAGACGTTTTATCACTGGTTATATTCTACTGTTTGGTAAATCCCCTGTCACTTGGAAATCAAAAAAACAAAATACTGTTTCTAAATCTTCTACTGAAGCCGAATACCGTGCCATGGCCTCAGCTGCTGCAGAAGTGACTTGGGTTGTTCGTTTGTTATCCGAGTTGGGTGTTACAAATCTGAAACCAGTGACTTTACATTGTGATAACCAATCAGCTCTCCATATCGCCAAGAATTCTGTTTTTTCATGAGCGTACTAAACATATCGAACTTGATTATCACTTCACTCGTGATAAAGTTTTGGAAGGGTTGATTCAACTCACGTATCTTCATACTCGTTCTCAACTTGCAGACGTGTTTACTAAGGTTGCACCATCTCCTCATTTCAATTCTCTGTCGTCCAAGCTCGGTGTGTATCCACGTCCCACCTTGAGGGGGGCTGTTGACTTGAGCAATGCTGCGTGTGCTCCTACTGCTGTCACCTGATACTGAGCTGTTTGACAGCTCATTAGTTTGCCACATCAGCAAAGTTTGTTAGGATAATCTGTTACACATTATTGTTGGTTAGTAGAGTATAAAAGACTGGTGCTTTGTTGTCATTGTTAGTAAGTTTTATTATTCAGTAAAAACACAAATATTCTGTATATTCTTCTCTGCAATGGTTTTCAAGTTGTTTGAGTTAGTTCAACGGAGATTTAGCTGATTTTATCAAGATGTATGTACGGTTGCAGAAATGAGCCTATCTCATGCGAACTTCATTTCAAATTCGAAATTTGATAATAATTTTATTTTTTCGAACTTGATTTTCCTAAAGAATAGTAGGTGTGCATCTCTGTTTAACCTACATTTCCGCGGAAATTGTTGCATGACATAGTGGATAAATTATCGGTAGATAAGTAATTAGAATTATAAGTTGATTATAAAGGATTAAATACTAATTTTTAGTACTAAATTGAATATTAAAGATCATTGGTCAGACAACTTTTAGCAAGTAGACTAGTTATTTTGACAATTATGCTCACGCATAATGCAAGCAACTTGTTATAATTGGGACAAGTTACTCTTCACAACTAAATTGATGTTGAAAAGATGTATGTAGTCATGTAGAGATGACACGTTAGAAGTATTGAATGGAATGTAATCAGATTAAGCTGTGCAGTTAGAAGGTGGTTTGGACAAACTTAAAATTATTGTTTATGATTTAAAATTGATTAAAATGAAAAGTCAAAATTATCTGTTTGAGTAATTTTGTATTATGACTAACTAATGGATCATTAAAAACATTAAAATAAAAATAAAATTTATAAATAGTACATTTCAATGATAATAGTAACTTTTATTAAATAAAATTACAAAAATAAAATAAGTTTTTTAAAAAGTACCTCATACCAATTTTGGATTTTAAGCTATTTTTTTAATTTTAAGTTATTTTTTAACTTATTACATAAACAAACATTTTTTAACTTAAAATTAAAAATTATTTTAAGATCCGGACTTTTGTTCTTTTTTATCAAAAAAATCCGAAAAGTAATTGCCAAACACGCTCAGGATTGCATCAAATGTAACACACAGTTAGCCCACCTACAAAGAAAATCTAGTATATTTCTAGAAAGTGGCAGGATAATTCATTATTCAGAAATTGTTGCATGACTAGTTAGCGATTAATAGAGAAGAGGTATGGTCATATATCATGCACCTTTTACCTGCAAAACAACACCACCTACTCAACCTTACATAATTAATATTTATTAATTAAAAATGATCTTGCAATTTATTAGAAAAATATAAAATACACACATTAATGCATCACTAAAATTAAGAAATAATGAAACAATAACTAGAAAGTGGGAATTTGATCAAGGTATCTCACTGAAATTTTAGATTAAAGTAATTTTTATTGAAAAATAGTAAAATACACAAAACTGTACATTTTAAAATTTTCAATCCTTGTATTTTGACTTCAATATTAAACAAGGCCGTTGAGATTATTTTTGTGGGCTAAAAAAATATAGTTCCATCTGGGCCCATGAAGTGCTCTGATTTTACCACAGCCCACAAGTCAATCCAACAAATGTCAAACAAAGCCCAAGCTCACTGACCTGAACGAGTTACCGAGTCAACTCACTGACCCACTTAGATTCATCCACAATAACACTGAGTCACATTTGTAACCAAAGAATTTTTTGAGTCTCTATCACTTAACCAATCCGATCTACACAGACCCCACATGGAGCTCATCAAGATTTGAGCTTTAATTATTCAAAAAGCCCTCAATTTTACATAAAGGTGAGATTTTTATTTATTTAAAGTTCTTGAAATTTCAAGAAAATATGTATAATTGTTATGTTAACTCAAGTGTATCCATTAGGTGTAAAGGGTCATTTTCATATTCTTATATTGATGATTATAGTTGTGATAATATATGTTATGTTAATCACAGTGTAGTTGCAAATTCATGTTGTAGCTGTGCTTGTTGTGGTGCTAGTTGTTTGTATAGAGTGCCTGTAAGTAATGCAATTTTGTATGGTCAGAGACAGTCTAGTTTGATTCAGTTTGCACCTAGTAGGAGGTTGGTGTTAGGGGGGTTGAATACGGGGTTTTCGAGGTTGCCTGTATGTGATTTTAGTGGGAAAGGAGGGTTTTCGAGGGTGCCCGTGTGTGATGAGAGTAGGAGTGGTGGGTATGGGAAGAGGTATGTTTTCGAGGAGAGGGGGTTTGTTGGGAGAAGAGGGAAGTTAGGGAAGGGGAGGTTTGGATGTAATGTGGATGATGCAGAAGTGATACTTGATTTGTTGACGAAGGAAGTTGGTGAGGAGGGTTTAGGTGTTAGGAAGAGGAATGTTAGGAGGGTGCCGTTGGAAGATATTCAAGATAGAGAGAAGGGAAGTAGTGATTGTTTTGTTAAGAGGCGGACGAAAGATGTTAAATCAGGTGTACGAAAGGGTAGTTTGAAACGTGAGAAGGAGGTTTTGAAGTTAAGGACTAGAGAGGAGGATGCGAGGGAGATAGAGGATCGGAGGCTTGAAAAGAAGGAAACATTTTCTAGAGGTGGGAGTTATAGTAGGTTAAGGAGTGAGGGTGATACGAGACGGGAAGAAGATAGGAGGCAGAGTGATACGAGACAGAAAGAAGATAGGAGGCAAGGGAGTAGGGAAACTTTTTCTAGAGGTGAGAGTGGTAGTACGTTAAGGAGTGAGAGTGATACGAGAACGAGACAGAAAGAAGATAGGAGGCAAGAGAGTAGGGAAACTTTTTCTAGAGGTGAGAGTCGTAATAGGCTAAGGAGTGAAAGTTCTGGCGGCACATCTTATTATTCAGTGTCTGATTCAGGCGAGTTTGAGGATGATAGAAAAGTTCAGGCCAAGCATGTTGGCTTTGTGGGAGAATCGTCAAGTGGGCATGGGAGGGATCACCGAGAAAGTAGATATGATAGGGAAGTCACTGAGGATGTTTATAGAAACAAGCGTTATGCTGAGGAACAGAAGGTTTTCTCTGAAAAGGGATATGATTCAAACAGCTTGTACTCAGAAGCGGGAGTCGTTGACTATAATTTGAGAAAAAAATCTGAGAAGAAGCTTGACGCAGAGTTGATTGAACAGACCGAGTCTCGGAATAAATCAAGATTATTAGATTCTCGTGAAAGCGGTTATGCAAAATCTTTCAATGTGCTCAAGCAATACGATGACCAAAAAGAAACGTCAAGTTCAATTGAGAATATTGATGCAACAAGGCAGCAGTACAGACACACGGGCCAACAATTAGGTGGACTTCCTGAGTCGAGAATAAAGTATAAACAATTTTCCGAGATCCCAGACATTAATGATGCTGCTGTTGAAACAGCTTCTGGCTCCCAAATTCAGTATAGCGGCAGGAAAGAAAGCTTACGTGGATCTTCAAATTTTGTTCAGAATACAGCTAGGGAACAGCTCATCACAGATAGCCTTGTTACAAGAGAACAACAGTATGGAAGGAATTACCAGATACGTGATAAATCGTCAGAAATTAATAGAGAGGCCTTGATTTCACATCGTCAAACTGAAACCAGAATGAAGAACCTGGAAGATGATGCAAATTTGGTTCCAAGATTAGATGATAATTCAATCGGGCAACATGGCCATACAGGTCAGCAAGAAACCATCCAAATTGGATCAAGTGGAGAAATTCAACAGTGGGCAGGAATATCAAATACCCAAAACATCAATATTCAAAACACAGTTATCTCACAGAAGAAATCTGACAGTAGAATAAGGATAGAAAGTTTAGAGTCTGCAGAAATGTCAAATCCAGAAGCTACTAGAAGAACAGGATCTATGAAGGAACCCCAGGGCATTTCAAATCAGACTGATGTCGAAGTAGCTTCTAGTTCCGGAAGGCGAACTGGTAGTCAAGAAAGCTATTCCTCAGTTGTAAAAGTGGATGATGAATCCAAATATAATCTTATTGATGAAAGGGTTATGCGCAGAGGAGCACCAAGAGAGACTCAGCGGCCTACTAAGATGACGAGTTCAAGCTCATCACTTAAGTTAGGTTCTCAGGTTGGTCCGGATCCAAGTAATAACACAAGCTCAAGTGCAACTAGACCTCGACTACATGATGAGCCAACTGGTTGGCATGGAACTGATGATTCTCATAGCAAAAATTTTGGAAGTGGCTCTAGTACAATATACGCGCCAGCATTAGATGATTCTCCAGATATGCAGAATGAAGTTCATGGTGGAGCTAGGAGTGGGACTCATAACAATATGGTAAAGTTTCCCTCCCTTGATGATGTGATAGGTTCAGCAGCTCGAATGCAACGATCCTCTACGGAATTTGTCGATGACTTTGTTGATGAGTTAAGGCATGAAGTCTCCACTTCTGAAGTCGAGAAGGAGAGGACTAATCAAACAAAGTTGGTGCATGAGAGTGAGTCAAGTGAAAAGAAAGGCTCTGGCCTACATAGTTCTGGTGATTATGAACAAAAAGACCATGATCCGATGCATATGTCTCAGGGATCTGGAGCCAAGGGGCCTTCTGATGAAATGTGGGATGTTACTGGTCCATCTATACAGGAATCTAGCAGAACAGAAGATGTGCCAGAGGTCACAACTACAACTGAAATAAGTGGTGTTAAGAGGACTGGCAGGTCCCTGTGGAATGTGATATCAGGTATAGTTCGACTGCGTTGGGCTTCAAATTCTGAAACCAATAACACAAGGTCCGGTGGAAAGAGTTCATCAGATCAGTCTACAAGCACCGATGCATGGTTTTCTGGTCATGAACCAGATGAAAACAATGATGAGAACAATAAACAGGGAGGAGAAACTGTACTTCAAGAGTCCTCTTTTGTTGACCAAGAACAACATGAAGAAACTTTTGGAAAACGTTCTGAAGGTACTTCTGGAATAATGAAACCAGAATCAGCACCTACAATGCCTTCTAAAAGCATGAAAACGTCTCCTCCCTCGGTACACGAAATCTCAGAACCTGAATCACTACTTCCATTGCATGCTAGAAGCACGAGAAGATATCCTCCTATTGTACATAAAGTCTCAGAACCCGAATCGTCACTTCCATTGCCTGCTATGCGCATGAGAAGGTCCACCCCTATTGTACAAGAAATCTCAGAAGCTGGAGAAGCTGATGCCTCAGGCGGTGGTACAGCGGCTCTGTCCGGGCAACAAGGTTCCATCGACGTGACTGAGAGTTCAATCTCCGAGGGTAGGACCGGAGAAATGAAACAAAAGAAATTTCAGAGGACGAAACAAGTTCTGAGAGATAGTTCTACCCCTATTGTACAGGAAATCTCAGGAGCTGGCAAAGACAATGCATCAGGCAGTGGTACAGTGGCTCTGTCCGGGCAACCAGGTTCTGGCAATGTGACTGAAATTTTAATATCTGAGGGTAAGACTGGAGAAATGAAACAAAGGAAATTTCAAAGGACCAAACAAGTTTTGAAAGATAGATTTGATGAATGGGAAGAGGCTTATATATTTGAAACTGAACAACGGAAAAATGATGAAACATTCATGAGGGAAGCATTGATTGAAGCCAAAAAAGCTGCTGACATATGGGAGGTGCCTGTTGGTGCTGTTCTGGTACAACATGGGAAAATCATTGCTCGCGGTTACAATTTGTAAGTTGCACTGGAATGGGCATTCCTCGAATTTGTTGTTCACTTAGTTTACTGTGCTTGAGTTAATTGTCTGTCTGTATCTCTATTTCAGAGTAGAAGAGTTGCGTGATTCCACCGCTCATGCCGAGATGATCTGCATTCGAGAGGCTTCAAACACACTTCGTTCATGGAGGCTTTCGGTGATTTTTCTTTCTGTTTCAGATTTAAAATTATTAAGGACAAGTTGCTAATTTTTCTCTTTCGAATGTATAAAAAAAAGAGTCTGAGTATGCCATTGTGTTTTTAGATTGATCAATCACTTCTTTAATCTCTCTCGGTTCCTCTACAGTTTGAAATTTTTATATCAAGGTTTTTTATTTGAATGGACCTTACAGCACACCAACTTTTATTGTTTAGCTTAAATCTCTAAGAATATTGTACTTCTTAATTGGATATGTTACTATATTGTTTTAAATAATAAGAAATTGTTTTTAATCATCAAAGTCTTAATTTAATGGTTACTTACCTAACATTTACATTGCCTCTTGTCAGGAGACTACACTATATGTAACGCTTGAACCATGCCCCATGTGTGCCGGAGCTATACTTCAAGCTAGGATCGACACTATTGTTTGGGGAGCTCCGAATAAACTCCTAGGAGCTGATGGCAGCTGGATTAGGTATGCAATTATAAACTGGTTTCTCTACTTTCATGCTAGATGATTGACTTTGTTTATATTGACATTATGTTATGGAAATGGACATTCTAGCTGGAAATTTAAGATCTTTATGCTCGAAACACAATATATATATATATATATATATATATATATATATATATATATATATATATATATATCATAAAGAACGTCAAGTTCATGCAAGGTATACTCTGAACAATGATGATTATTCAGACTTTGTTATTATAACATCAATTTATGTCACTGTACAAGTTCCTGAGTTAGTCGGTGTAACTAGACTCTTTATTTGTGTATATATGTATATATTCTGTTTCGTGCTTCAGTTCGGATTCACATGCTTATTGCCAATAGGACAAAAGGTCAAAGATTTCAATATGTTTATGGACCTTTTTATCTAGTAGTTGAAGTGTTCTTAGTAATCAAATTGATGTCATACTGAAGACAAACCTTTGAGTCGAATGATATAAAATTGTACAATTTTGTTTTAGAGATGCGAGTGAGGTTACTTCAAAATTAAGTTCATCATTTTTGTGCTTTTCATTTACCAATAATTACAGGTGTAGCCATGAGGTTACTCCAATGTATAACACGTCTTGTTTTTGCTTTCCATTTTGGAATGATTATATAGAAATAGACAAGGGACATGGCCCCTGTAGGGTACTCATTGCTGCTTTTCCATGTGGTAAGGGTCAAAATGCGGAAAATCAAGTCTCATGAAAGACATTTGCAGCATCATGTGCAAGTTCAGCGTAACAAAGAAAGAATATCCGGAAATTATTATATGCACTAATTTATTCTTGTATACTTGTCCTAAATTTTGGATTTGATATTGATGATTTTTAGCGCTTCCTGGTATTATTATTATAAACTAAGGATTTGATATTGATGATTTTTAGCGCTTCCTGGTATTATTATTATAAACTAAGTTTCTCGGTATAAACATATATGCACCTGTAATTGTTGGCAGGCTGTTTCCCAGTGGGGATGAAGGGCATAGTGGCTCAGAAACAGCAGACAAGGCAGCTGCTCCAGTTCACCCATTCCACCCAAATATTAAACTTAGACGAGGGGTATTGGCATCAGAATGTTCGGATGTTATGCAGCAGTTCTTTCAACTAAGGCGAAAGAAAAAGGACAAGAAACCAGATCCACCAACAGAAACAACACCACCTTCATGTCTTCCCATCTCAGCCCGTCCTTCCAAAATTCTCACCAAGATGCACGATGTTTTCCACATCATGTTCTGTTTGTAAAAGATCAGAATAAATTATGTTCTACTACGTGGAAGTGTATAAGTTAATTCTTGTGGAAACTTCTGTCATGATCATGTTCAAGGTCGGAAATCCATCAGCTTAAGAATTGTTAATGTGTTGCTTCTATTACAAGTCTCATGCAAGGGTAAAAGTGAAATGAAATAATTCAATAGAGAATGATGGGGATGGAATACCAATAGACAGGCTTTTGTTAAAATTAAGGTTCAGGAAGCTGGGTAGTGTGGGTCAATTTTTGATTTGTTTACTTCAGCAGACATGCATGCATATACACGACATTTTGCTTTAATTTGCGCTGGTGGCGAGCTGCCCTCAAATATTCCCAGAGAGGTTTTGGTTACCAACCTAAAAATTTGCCTGTTAAAACAAGATTGCCCTACAACTTATAGTGTTAACTGTTAAGGTTACTTGCTTTAGAAATGAGAACACTGATAATAACTTAAGGTTAAGCTGGCACAAATGGCGCAAAGCTAAGCAAAGAGCCGGTAGACAAACTTACAAGCAAAGCAAAAGATAAATTATGACCAGTATCATCACCAGGTTTATTGAATCTTAAACATGCTGGTCTATTACGCCAAATCTAGTGACCCCGTCAAAGCCAGTTCTTAACATCCATATTTGCAGTTGCTCAATCATTTAAGATGATGTATCCTTCAATGTTTTAAATTCCTTTCTGTCTTTTTTTGGTGGGATGTTGCATCATATGATGATAGATACTTTTCTCCAATCAACATTTCACCACACTATTCACTTTCTACAACTCCTTTGTAACTTTCTTACGTTCGAAATTTCTATAAACACAGAGACTTCTAACCAATTTTTCACAACACAAATGGCTTCACCAACACTGATTAGAGTATTTGCTTGCCTTGGCCTTCTGCTAGCCATAGCTAATGGACAATCTCCAGCTGCTACACCTACTACTACGCCAATTGTGACACCCCCGCCAACTACCACGACACCTCCGCCATCTACAGCGCCAACTGTAGTACCGCAACCACCAACAACAGTAGCAGCAACACCTCCTCCAGCAACTACCCCTGCATCAGCACCACCACCTAAGATTACTCCAGCTTCGAGCCCTATTGTCCCACCCCCTCAAATCTCACCACCACAGCCACCGCAGAGTCCACCTACCTCAGCTCCAGTTCAAGCCCCAGCATCGCCACCACCACCTGTTTCGGCTCCACCAAAGGTATCTCCAGCCCCAACTAAGCAACCACCAGCTCCAGCGCCTGTAAAGGCAACCCCTGCACCAGCACCTGCTAAGGTAGCACCGGTTTCACCACCAGCCCCTGCTCCAGCCCCAAAAGTCCAGGCCCCTACCCCAGCACCAATAACAGTACCACCCTCACCAGCACCAGCTCCGAGCAAGCACAAGAAAAAGCACAAGCACAAGAGACATCATCATGCCCCTGCACCAGCACCAACAGTAAAGAGCCCTCCAGCACCACCTACAGTTACAGACTCGGATGACACAACACCAGCACCATCACCAACTCTAAATCTGGTAATGTCACTACTACCACTATCCACCCTAACTACTTTCATTTGTTACATAAAATACTCATATTTAATCTGCTAATTAAGTTGCTTAATTTTGCACTAAATGATCACAGAGCGGAGGGGATACACTTTTGCAACAAGCGGGAAAACTTGGAATACGGGCGATTACTGCATTGATGGCTGTCACTATGCTGGTTTTTACAGTGTAGTGCTGATTAAAATCAAATACCATAAAGAATGTTGTGTAGCATACGGATGATTTCACCATGAGATTGATTCTTATTGTTTGAAGGCATAGGGAGAAAAAATAAAAGTTGAATTCAACCTTTTCTTACATAAATTCTCCATGCACCGTAAAATGTAGTTATATATTTCGACAGTATTGCTCTGTTAGCGACATAACTGAAACTAAAACAGAGAACTATGTCAAATTTGATCAGCATCTAGGTCCCCGCCATTGCGTAAGTCTTTCTCCGCCACCAGATCAAGATTGTGTATCAAATTATTTATGAATGATACTGCAAACACCCTGAGCACTGCAAAGAAATGTCACCACTCACCAGTTAGTAAGGATCTAAATAGAGATTAACACTATCAAAGTTGCAAATTTTCAAGCTGAAAGTATTAGGTTGCAAGAAATAAAACATTCACAGAATTCATAAAGGATGAATAAAATAAAAAATAATTATATTTAGGTTGAATTGGGGGTGGGGGGGGGGGGGGGGGGGGGGTAAGATTCATAGATATCATGAAGAGTAAACAACTACAACTGTAAATTTATTTCATATGCTACATACTGTATAGCTTTTCAACAATGACAAAGAAGGTAATTTATTTCACAATCCTTTGTGATTATTTGCCTTAGAGCCGACAATTTCGTACCCGACACGAAAATTACGGGTTTGGTTTGATCTTTTTAGTACATGAACACGAAAATATACGAACACGAAATTACATGAGCGAATTGAGTGTCGGTTTTGGATTTACCCTTGGATACATGACACGAAACGAAAGTACACGAAATAATTAAATAAATAAATAAATATTTTAAAATTATATAAATACATATTATAAATAAATATTGTATGTATTATTTTTATACAAAATTATATACTCAAAATATTGTATATCATAATTCATAAATACTTAAAATAATCTGTATGTATTGGTTTCGTTTTCAATGGGCACTCAGCACTTATCGTTATCGTTTCGTGTACTTTTCGTTTGTTTTTGTTTTCGTTTTCGTGTACTTTCATGTACTTTTTTTGTACTTTTCGTGTACACGATAAGTACACGACAAATTTCGTGTACTTTTCGTTTCGTTTTATGTTTACACGAAATTTTTCGTTTCGTTTTGCAAAATGGGTACACGAACTTATTTCGTTTCGTTAATGATTTAGTCTCTTAATACACGAAACACGAAAGTACACGACACGAATTCCCAGGTCTACTTTCACTGCATATATTACAAGTAAAATCTACTAGCAGACTTCAACTTCTCCATGAGAGCTTCAAGTCAATACTCAAATTCTCCACCATAAAAGACGGAGAGTCCGAGACGCACTAAATGGCATTAGTGTGTATGAATGCAAGAAGCAATAAGAAATACACATTTCACCGACTCTTTAGGTACAACTTACAAGCGAAACAGGACGAAGAAATGTCCCACAAAATGGATTTCCTTAACATATACAACTCCATGAATTTCCTTTAATATGCTTAAATTTCCAACTACTTGGACACTAACAATTACAACGAACTGCTAAGGATACAACTGCAGGATATTGCATACATACTTGTGAAAACCATTTACATCTTAATTGGGTGCTAGCACTTGCACAGTTGCACCTCCCCAACGTATTCTCATATCTTAGTTAGTACTCCCTCCGTCCCATTTATATTGGCCTCTATTCCATATTTATTTGTCCCAAATATGGCCAAAAATATGGCCAAAAATATTTGTCCCTCCCTCAGATTCTACTGTTTTATCCCGGAAGTGATATGGAAGAGATATTGCTGCAACCCAACACAACGTAAATGGGGCAATAATCTCTTCAAAAACATTCAAGACTTCTCTAAGGCTTGACGACTCAGTTGTTCCTTATCTATCAGTACTTGTTAAAAGCTACAGAGAGATAAGTAATTATTTTTGTCTTGTTATTTACAGTCTCTGATTATTTTCTTGTTTCGATCTTCGTGTTTGTTTTGTTACTTGGTATATTTGTTTGTTCTTGTTAATATAAATATATATAACTGTCCTATTGTTGTGTAGTTTAGTAAATTATATCCAACACTTGCATATCTAGAAGAACAAGATCACTGATCGTTTAATAAAAAATTAGTAGAGGGAGTAGAACTACTAGCAGGATCTGCCCCCACATTTGTAATCTTTTCCACATGATCAGGAATAGAACTCGATGTGTGAGTAAGATCATCATTAGAAATACCTTGAGGTATGCCAGTCTTCATAGGGAACACATCCTCAAAGAATGTTGCATCACGAAACTCAACTATAGTGTTAGCCACTATACCGTCTATGTCAGATTTTAACACTAAAAATATCATAGCCGTAGTGGTTTCAATATAGCCCAGAAAGATGCAATCAACAGTTTTCGGACCTAGTTTCTTTCTCTTGTGTTCAGGGACAAGCACCTTAGCAAGGTAGCCCCACACACGAAGATACTTTAAACTTTTCTTTCTACTTTTCCATAATTCATAAGGTGTCTTGTCCATATGTTTCAGAGGGACTCTATTCAGAATATGGCAAGCCGTATTCAAAGCCTCTCCCCACATGTACTTAGGCAACCTATAATTAAGAAGCATGTTGTTAATTATATCTTTAAAAGTTCTGTTCTTTCGTTTAGCCACCCCAATTAGACTCAGGTGTGTAAGGTGGAGTCACCTCATGAACTATACAATTGCTTGCGCAAAATTCATTAAAGGAGGTACTAGTATACTCACCACCTCTATCAGATCTCAAACGTTTAACTACTTTACCAGTTTGTGTTGCAGCTTCAGTTTTGAACATAATAAATTTTTCTAGTGCTTCATCTTTATGCCTAAGTAAATAAACATAACAGTATCTACTACAATCATCTATAAAGGTAATAAAATATCGTCTATTATCTTTAGTCAACATGCCACCAAATTCACGTATGTCTGTGTGTATTAAATCTAATACTCCTGAATCCCTAACAACATTATGAAAGGGTTTCCTAGTTTGTTTAGCAGTCACACATACTTGACATTTAGATTTCTTATCAATGACATATTTTGGAATCAACTCTAAATTCATCATATTCTTTAGAGCACCAAAATTTAAATGACCAAGTCTAGAATGCCACAAATCGGATGATTCAACACAATTAACAGAAGGTGCAACACTATCATTAATAAAACTACCCAAAACAGGCTCAACATTTATTAAAAACAAACCATCAGACAAGTAACCTTTGCCAAAAAATACACCAGTATGTTTAATAACTACTTTATTACATTTCAAAGAAAGTTAAAAACTGTTCTTAACTAAACAACTTCCACTTATTATATTTCTACGAATATCAGGAACATGGTGCACTCTAGTTAGAGATAGAACACGCCCAGAAGCAAACTTCAGGTCCACGTATCCTATTCCAAGAACTTGAGCAGCACTAGCATTCCCCATCGTCACTGTCAATCCATGAGTCTGTTGATAATACACAAATAGAGTAATATCATTACAAATATGTACATTAGCTCCAGTATCAATCAACCATTCATGTGACAGATAAGTGGAAAGAAGTACAGGGTTGTAGGTAACATACCCGTCATTGGTTCCAGAGGCAACAACCTCACCAACAACCATGTTAACCTTTGGCCCGTCAGTGGTTCCAAGCACAGTATTAGCTTGTGCTCCCACAACAGATTTCTTTGCTTTCTTTGCAGGACAGTCCTTGCTCCAATGACCAACCTGTCCACAAGACCAACATGGTTTGTTTGCCTTTGGTTTCTTAGCCTTGTTCTTGTCATTTTTAGGCTTAGTGTTATCCTTCTTAGTGACAGCCTTTCTTTTCTGTCCAACAGTCACTACATTCACCTTCGAACTCCCATGTTCAGCAGGCATCACATGTCCCTGTTTGGACTTGTGTTGTTCCTGCACAGAGATGTCCAACATAAGGTTTGTCCAAGTGATCTCTCCTTTCTGTCTTTTCAGGGAGAGTGCAAACTCTTCCCAAGACTTAAGGAGCTTTTCAATCACAGCCATAACCTGAAACTTCTCAGGAAGGTCCATTCCGGACTCCTTCAAAGCATGCACCAACATCTCAAACTCATGTGCCTGCTCAGTCATGGATTTAGTATCCACCAGTTTAAAATCAAGGAACCGAGCCACATAATACTTTTCCAACCCTTGCAAGTCAGTATTATGTGTCTGGTCCAGCTTCTCCCATAAAAGCTTAGCAGTGAAGGAGTCATATGAATAAACATCAAATAGAGTGTTCGCTAAAACTGCCAGTATAGCAGCCCTAGCCACCCCATCCTTTTCCTCCCACATAGCATAAGCGCTAATAGATTCAACATTTTCCTGATCAACAACCGGTTTCTCATACTGCACCACCGACCATAGACCCTTTACCGTAAGCCACAGTTTCATCCTTTTCTGCCAACGAGAAAAACCAACACCCCCACCGAATTTATCAAGACAAATTGATAGGCTGTGGGAAACGGTACGTGGTCCAATCGATGGTAGGTGCAGTAACACCAGAACCAGAAGCAGTAGCACCAATAGGAGTTTCAGTTTCGTTAACCATCTTGTTAATTAACAATATATAACACAGACTAATCTCTTCAAGATTGTTGGGTATAATTTACTAAACTACACAGCAACAATAGAGCAGTTATATATATTTATATTAACAAGAACAGACAAATATACCAAGTAATAAAACAAACACGAAGGTCGAAACAAGAAAATAATCAGAGACTGTAAATAACAAGACAAGAAAGAATTACTTATCTCTCTGTAGCTTTTAACAAGTACTGATAGACAAAGAACAGCTGAGTCGCCAAACCTTAGAGAAGTCTTGACTGTTCTTGAAGATATTATTGCCCCATTTACACTGTGTTGGGTTGCAGCAATATCACTTACAGGATAAAACAACTCAGATCAATCCACTCACAGTAATGACAATGATCAACAGCGACCTGCACCTCAGTTCGCCCAAAAACTATATATATTCTGTATGTGTTTTGAGAGAGCAGAGAAGAAAACGTTGCTAGGGTTTTTCTGTATCTTAGTACAATCTCTCACTCTTCTGTCAAACGTTTAGTTTTGTATATATCATACAAAATAAAACATAACAGACCAAAATAAAATTGTAATTGAAGATATGACATTTAATACTAAATATTCTGATTTAATTTCATTAACAGCTGTCATCAGGATTTCATATCAGTTACAGCTTCCATCAGGATTTAATCCCATCAGGATCAGTACTGGTCCATCAGGACCAGTAGTCAACTGGTCCAAGCCATTAAGATCAGTAGTGAACTGGTCCAAGCCATCAGGATCAGTAGTCAACTGTCAGGACTTACTGTCTGTCACGAGTGGCATCAGTACTGGACCAACCATCAGGATTTACTATCCGTCAGGAGTGGCATCAGTACTTGACCAACCATCAGGATCAATCCAAGAACTGGTCCATCAAGATTTAATATAAATCCTGACCCAGTTTGTTGAGCTGTTACAAATCAAATTCTGATAATGTTAAATTAAATCAATAAATAATATTAAATAAATAGGTAATAAAATTCTTCGCCCAGGTCGCCTTGCGTACGTGAGACGCCGAGACATTCGCCCAAATCGCCCTTCGACCCGACCCGAGTCGAGTCGTGACATGGCGTGGCGTGGCGAGGCGGGGCGGGCGGTGGCGCGCGTGTGTGTGTGCGCGCGTGAGGCACACAATAACACCATGCACACCCACATGCCTTAGTAGTTGTACACTACTCTTGCACATGGTTCTATATAAACCCACCAACCTCTCATTACCATTTCTATGTGGGATACAAGTTATTTCAATTTAAACAACCCACATAACCCATTTCAAGCAACCCATTTCAACTCAATTTATTTATGGATTACACTAAGAAAATGTCTTAGATCCAAACATGAAAGTTTAAGTCCTCATAACAAGGAACAACCTCCAATTGTTAGTTTCCGAAAATTCCATCAAGAACATATTTAAAATATGCCTCAAACTTTCCATTTTCTAACAGCAAGAACATCGTTTGCAAGATCAGGTCAACATCTTATTTGCAAAGGAAGTGTGCCTTCACGTTCAAGTTTTTCTTTTCCCATATGTGGAATTTTGTAATTATTGTCCCCTTTGAGAATCATAATCGTCTTCATACACATTTGTTGAGTTAAAAATACTCGATTAGGCTTCTCAACTGGATATTCATTGAATGATTGTTCAACCGCAGCCACTAACTCCTCAATTGTGGTGGGTGTTTTTTCATGCTGCAAATCCTTAATAGACCTGAAAAATCCAAGATCTAGAACATTTAAATCAGGACTATTAGGAGGTTGACATGTAAGGCGAATATCAAACCCATCTCTTGATGCATCTTGTATTAATTCAGCGTCAATGTGAGGTTTTGTATTATCTTGCTGGATAATAAATGGACCCATGCCTCGTGGCCACTTAGCTTGGATAAATGGTATAACCTTCCTAATAAACAAGTTTTAACCTTTTCCTTGGTAATGGATTCATCAACTTTTGTGACCATGGTTCCTGATAACTCTAGAATCAGATCCAGTCCTTCCTCGTCGTTCCCACGCTTGGCTGTGGTGCAGCTGCTAGTGGGTTTCTACAAAAAAAAACCGGAAGAGAGGTTTTGACCCTGGCGGCGCCTCCGGCGTGAGACTAAGTCTGGGTTTTGGAAGGATAGATAATACTATAGAGAAATCTGAATGTGGAGGGTGTGTGTATAGTGTGTATATTGTATAGAGTGAGTGAGTAACCCCCAAACCTTTTATCCTTAGGCTATTTATAGGCCAAGGATTAGGGTTTGGTGGGATGTACCTACAATCCTGAGCGTAGAATCCTAAGTAGCCATGACACCTATGTGATGTTGATGAGTCACACGTGTCCAGGTGAAAAATGTGGTGTCGTGTGCCAGGCTTTTGCTGACATGTGGTTTAGATATAACATAATTGTGTCAATCATTGGCTATTCAAAGGTGTCATAGCCAGGTGTGGTTCCCAGTCATGACCTGTATTCTCCGCGTCATAGTTGATGATCTTGTCTCGTGTCATTTGAGCTTATCCATTCTTAAGTAGAGTGGAATTTGGTTTTCCTTGAGTCGTGTCTCAGTTATGAGTCAGGGTTGCCGACGAGCCAGGGTTAAAGGCAAGATTGGATATGTTCCAGCCAGGAGTCCGAGTTGAGAGTCGAATCAGGACTCCCGGACAAATTCAGGCACAAGAATCTGAGTTGAGTATTGAATTAGGACTCTTATCTGAGTTTGGGCTTTCATAGCCTATCACCTTGAGTCAGGTCTCAGTTATGAGTCAGGGTTGCCAACGAGCCAGGGTTCAATGAGGGTTTGGATATGGTCCAACCAAGAATCCGAGTTGAGTATTGAATCAGGACTCTCATTTGAGTCCGGGTTTTCATAGCCTATCATCTTGAGTCAGGTCTCAGGAATGAGTCAGGGTTGCCAACGAGCCAGGGTTCAAGGAGGGTTTGGATATGACCCAACTAAGAATCCGAGTTGAGTATTGAATCAGGCCTCTCATCCGAGTCCGGGCTTTCATAGCCTATCATCTTGAGTCAGGTCTCAGCAATGAGTCAGGGTTGCCAACGAGCCAGGGTTCAAGAAGGGTTTGGATATGACCCAACCAAGAATCCGAGTTGAGTATTGAATCAGGACTCTCATCCGCGTCCGGGCTTTCATAACCTATCATTTGCCCCCCACTCCCTTATTCAGATTTTCTGGATGGGGGGTAGAATTTTCTATATATGAGCTTCAAAAATTTTGCCTTGATATTTGCCCCTCAATCCTAATTGATATCCAGGATGTCAATTCAGATTTGAGAGTGAACTAGGATTCTTTCTTAAGTCCAAGGTTGTAAAACTTTGGGTAACTTAGAATAAATTTGGCTTAATAATTTGCCCCCAACCCGGATTGGTATCAAGGATGGCAATCCGGGATTGAGGATGAGTTAGATTCTTTCTCAAGTCCAAAGTTGTAGAACTTTGGGTAACTTAGATAAAATTTGGCTTGATAGTTGCCCCCCAACTCGGATTGGTATAAAGGATGGCAATCCGGGGTTGAGGATGAGCTAGGTTCTTTCTCAAGTCTAAATTTGTAGAAACTTTAGGTAACTTAGAAAAAAATTGGCTTGATAATTTGCCCCCAATCCTGATTGATGTCAATGATGTCAATTCGGATTTGAGAGTGAACTAGGATTCTTTCTTAAGTCCAAAGTTGTAAAACTTTGGGTAACTTAGAAATTTTTTTGCTTGATAGTTGCCCCCAACCCGGATTTGTATCAAGTATGGCAATCCGGGATTGCAGATGAGCTAGGTTCTTTCTCAAGTCTAAAATTGTAGAAACTTTAGATAACTTAGAAAAAAATTGGCTTGATAGTTGCCCCCAACCCAGATTGGTATCAAGGAAGGCAATCTGGGATTGAGGATGAGCTAGATTCTTTCTCAAGTCCAAAGTTGTAGAACTTTGGGTAACTTAGAAAAAATTTGGCTTGATAATTTGCTCCCAACCCTAATTGATGTCAATGATGTCAATTCGGATTTGATAGTGAACTAGGATTCTTTCTTAAGTCCAAAGTTATAAAACTTTGGGTAACTTTGGGTAACTTGGGAAAAATTTGGCTTGATGATTTACCCCCCAATCCTAATTGATGTCAATGATGTCAATTCGGATTTGAGAGTGAACTAGGATTCTTTCTTAAGTCCAAAGTTGTAAAACTTTGGGTAACTTAGAAAAAATTTGGCTTGATAGTTGCCCCCCAACCCGGATTGGTATCAAGAATGGCAACCCGGGCCAGGTTCATGTTTGGTGCTTATTGCTGGTATCCTGGCTCCGGAATGCAACCTGGGCCAGGTTCATGATTTGGTGCTTATTGCTGGTAATCTGGTTCCAGGATGCAACGCAAGCCAAGTTCATGGTTTGGTGCTTATTGCTGGTAACCTGGCTCCGAGATGCAACCTGGGTCAGGTTCATGGTTTGGTGCTTATTGCTGGTAACAACCCGGGCCAGGTTCATGATTTGGTGCTTATTGCTGGTAACCCTGACCGCATTCTTTGCTTATTGCTCCAGGTCAGGGTTACAATTTTTGTACTTAGAAAAAATTCTAAGATTTTTGGAGTAGATAGGTACCCGATCCACATTGTGCTTATTGCTCCGGACCGGGTTATAATTTTTTGTACTTAGAAAAAATTCTAAGATTTTTGGAGTAGATAGGACCCCGATCCACATTATGCTTATTGCTCCGGACCGGGATTAATATTTTTTGTACTTAGAAAAAATTCTAAGATTTTTGAAGTAGATAAGACCCCGTTCCTTATTATGCTTATTGCTCCGGACCGAGATTAATATTTGTAAAATATTGTAAAATATTTTAAAGAATATTTTGAAAATTATTTTTGAAGCAAAATATTTTGAACGTAAAATAATTTTGAATTTTGAAAAGATATTTAAAAATATCTGAATAATTGAAACTTTAAAATATTTGAAAATTCAAATATTTTTAAAGTCAGGCAAACCTTGAAATTTGATAGAAATTGTTGTCTTGGAAATTTTTCCGGACCTCAGATGCTAGGCTGAACTCGGATTGATCAATTTGAATAAATAAATTCAAAAGTAAGGGCTTCATGTCAAGTTCATATTTTGTAAAATTGTTTTAACTTGCGTGGACCCACCATTTTTCTTTACTTGTCAACAATTTCCACCCCGAAATGGCAGCCAAGTCTGGGCAATATTGCCTTGAATTAATTATTGCACTACAAACACCCCACTTGCCGAACTAATTATTGTAATGCTGCTCATAATCCGGATTATGTTTCCATATACAACTTTCACCTTCAGTTATTTGTTCTGCCTCCACCCATCGTTGTTAAATTTCGTTAAGTCCATATCCGAATTTATGATAATTGAAGCTAGTAACGTGATCCGGCCTGCTTTTTTTTTTTTTCTTTCCGAAAGTAATTTCTTGGAATCTCCATAATATCTCCCCACTGTTTGAACCAATACCACACCTATTTTCTTATCTACAAAGGGTCTATAAAATACTTGCCCGAGCTAGAAATTGGAACCTACAGCCATTTCTTATCCGGATAAATCAACAGAACTAGGCTTTGTCCTTGGTGTATTTTCGATGACATGGATTGAAAACATGCTTTATATTTCAAAATATTACTTCACTTTGTACTGCAGCGTGGGACCGAGCTATAATACAAACCGAACTGAATAACCAAGTCCGAGGTCCCCATATTTTGCAAGAGAGAGAGACACTTGATATTTGACTCTTTTTCTAATTTGTGTGACCCCACAGATTTGTACTATTGTTTTTAACAATTTGAACACTTCAAATTTTGTAGACTTCAATCCCGATCCGGAGTGTATGCATGGTACAGAGTCCGGACCCGATACATTAACGATTGAAATTAGTAACGCATTCCGGCATGCTTCTCTTTTTCTTCTCCGGAAAATAATTTCTTTGAATCTCCATAATATTTTCTCATTCTTTGAATCAATACTTAGCCATTTTCTTCTCTACACAGGGTCTACAAAATAGTTGATACTTTTCTCTATTTTGGATATATTGTACAAGAGTATGAGTTTTGTAATTTTGATCAGTAAGGTGTTCTACTTGACCGTCAGCAAGATGCATCCCACTATACTTGTATTATATCTAATTATTCAAAATTTTCAGATTGGACTAGAACCAGGACTCAAAGGGCTACAACTGGGGTAGGTGCCAAAACCGGATCAAAGAGTTGTTCAGGCTCCGGCCTCTTGATAACTGGATCAGATCTAGGGTTTGGATTGCTTTGCTACCACGAGCCATGTTTCGAGCAAGAGCAAATGTATACAATATTTTCAATATTAACAATTTTCGAGCAAAAAGAAGCAAATCTTAATTAAATCTGGGTATTTTCAAGAAGGAGAAACAACATATGTATGCATTTTTGGTTAAGATCATATTAAAGCAAGAAAAGACTGGGTTTTTGAATAGATCTAACAAGGAGAAATGTAGATCTAAACAAGGACTAAGGTTTATAACTAAAGATCACAACTTTATCAAGTATGACAATAGATCTGGGCTAAGCAAGGTTGGCAAGGACTAGCAGACATGCATACATTGCAAAAAGGCTCAAAGATTTCATTTTAAGCTAGGATGAAGGGTTTTTGTTCAGATCTTACTGGTTGAATTAAGACTCCTCCAAAAAGGATGGAGCTTGATGATGACGGTGAGTCCAGTGGCACCGAGACCAAAAGACATAGTTCAGCCCCTCCTTCTAGCGCCAAATGATAACTCCAGAATCAGATCCAGTCCTTCATCACCGTTCCCACGCCTGGTTGTGGTGTAGCTGCTGGTGAGTTTATGCAAAACAACACCGGAGGGGGGGTTTTTGACCCTGGCGGCGCCTCCGGTGTGAGAATAAGTCTGGGCTTTGGAAGGATAGATAAGACTACAGAGAAATCTGAATGTGGAGGGTGTGTATATAGTGTGTATATTGTATAGAGTGAGTGAGTGAATGAGAGAGTAACCCCCAAACCTTTTATCCTTAGGCTATTTATAGGCCAATGATTAGGGTTTGGTGGGATGTACCTACAATCCTGAGCGTATAATCCTAGGTAGCCAGGACACCTTTGTGATGTTGATGGGTCACACGTTTCCAGGTGAAAAATGTGGTGTCGTGTGCCAGGCTCATGCTGGCATGTGGTTTAGATAGGACATAATTTTGTCAATCATTGGCTATTCAAAGGTGTCATAGCCAGTTGTGGTTCCCAGTCATGGTCTGTATTCTCCGCGTCATAGTTGATGATCTTGTCTCGCGTCATTTGAGCTTATCCATTCTTGAGTAGAGTGGAATTTGGTTTGCCTTGAGTCGTGTCTCAGTTATGAGTCAGGGTTGCCGACGAGCCATGGTTAAAGACGAGATTGGATATGTTCCAGCCAGGAGTCCGAGTTGAGAGTCGAATCAGGACTCCCGGCCAAATTCGGGCACAAGAATCTGAGTTGAGTATTGAATCAGGACTCTCATCTGAGTCTGGGCTTTCATAGCCTATCACCTTGAGTCAGGTCTCAGTTATGAGTAGGGTTGCCAACGAACCAGGGTTCAAGGAGGGGTTTGATATGATCCAACCAAAAATCCGAGTTGAGTATTGAATCAGGACTCTCATCCGAGTCCGGGCTTTCATAGCCTATCACCTTGAGTCAGGTCTCAGGAATGAGTCAGGGTTTCCAACGAGTCAGGGTTCAAGGAGAGTTTGGATATGACCCAACCAAGAATCCGAGTTGAGTATTGAATCAGAACTCTCATCCGGACGCGGGCATTCATAGCCTATCAATAATATATAACTACTTTTTCCAGTGCTGGTTCCATTAGGTTGGCACTTCACAGTGGAGGTAAGATACTGAGTTTTGATACATATAGTGGCCCTGTAGGAGTTCTATCAATCTCGGAGCTTATCAATTTTGGCTTGGTCAAGAAACAGTTTTTCAGGAAAGTTGCCACAATATATAGGCGATGCTAATAAAATCACAGTGATTATGCTTTCTGGAAATAAATATTCGGGTTCCATCCCGAAATCCATTGCAAATGACCAAGGACCATCACTACTGGACTTACCAAGAAACAGAGTGTCTGGCAACATGCACTTTCCCAGTTTTTAATTCTAATGGCTTTCGTTCACAATCACATTAGACCATGACATGCACGCTTTTACAATTGAGATCAATGAGTAAATGGTGAACTAGAAGAAGGCTATGCAATGTTTCCAAGTCATAGCCAACGTTTCTATCATTTGTCGGACCTGTCAAAAAACAAGTTGTCAAGTGAAATTCCGGCTTCATTTGGACATCTCAAGGGGCCGAAGCAACTTACCATCTTCAAAATCAGACTCTCTGAACATACACCACAAAGTTCATTTGGCATCTTCTTTAATTTTCTTGTTTTCATACAATTTCTTTTCAAAATATCTTTACTTAATTTTGAAAAAACTCGAAAAAAATACTTAATTTGAATATTCGAGTGTGGAAACTAATTTGAAAATACTTAAAAGTATCGGAAAGTTAAAATGGAATCTTTAGCCAAAAGTACAACTACTTTTTATCTTGGAAGCTAATTCTCTTATTTCATTCGATGTATGTAGACGTACATCTAAAGCTGTTAACGAGCCAATTTGAAATTGAGTCCCTTGCATTTTGATGGCCAAGTTTACCCCAAATTTTAAAAGGGTTAATGAACTATTTCAGCATATATAATATTAAAATTATTAAATTCAGACATTGTACGTGATATTAAAATTATTGAAATAATGAAAATATTTAAAGTAATTGTGTTTCGCATATGTTATAAGCTAGTTATTTTTAAATTCAAAATCATAGAAAAACAAAAATGTTTCTATAATATAATTATAACAATTACCTTAAATATGCATTAAATCGTAGAAAAACAAAGATATTACTATAATACATTTCAATTTTAATAATATAATAATTGAATAAATAATGTTTTTAATATAACTTATTGGTGAGTAAGAATATATTCTATAGTTTACATTTTAATACTACTAGAATAATTTTAATATTTGTTTTCTTTTATTACCATTTTTTTAGTATAGTTGATTAGGGATATTCATTTTTAAATATGTATAAACGAGAATCATACTTTTTTTTATTATGATTTAAAATGTTAAGATAATTGATACTCTTTTCATTTTAATAAGTACTTAATTTTTTGCCACGCTTTCATCATGTAACTATAATTATTGTTTTAATTTTCTCTTTTGTAAATTTAGAAAGTTAACTAATTTTTTATTCAAAAATAAAAGAATTTAAAATTATAATATATGCAATCAAAATATTCTTAAATTGTCTCTTGAAATTGTAATTTTTACTCACATTTAATATACAGTTATTCGGCAGTTATTGTCTCTTGAAAAGAGAACCGAAAGCGCACACACTTAAATGGAAAAAGGAAGCCGTGTGAAAAGTTAAGTTGCATGACAAAAAAACATATCACGCGGCACACAAAACACATATCACGCGGCACTTTTTCGGTATGAAATAGAAGATAATACCTAATTTAAATATATAAATATGCAATTTACAAATGAATCTAGATCAACTATGTTTTTAACAAAAATAATCAGTGATAAAGTAAAATATTATTATAAAATTAATATCCTATAACTTAAATTTGCACAACAAATATTCTACGATAATATTTTAGATAATTTTAAAAGACGGTATCGTTGAAAAACATCCATCATTATAAACAACACTAATAAAAAAAATTATAATAATTTTTGAAACTACGAGCACTTCATATCTATACTCTTTATTAATAAGCAAAACAATTTGAAAATGGCCCGCGGTACCAAAGTACCAAAGTACCAAATTTGGTTATCACTTAACCCGGGTTCGATTTCTCGCAACTACATAATTATATAAGATTTATTTACTTTAAATTCTTTAGCTTCATCTAGGGTTCGATTCCTTACAATTACGTAATTTTACAAGATTTATTTATTTACTTTAAATTCATTAGTACTTTATATACTCTTTATTAATAAGCAAAACAATGTTAAAATGGTGCGCGGTACTAAAGTACCAAAATACCAAAGTACCAAATTTGGTTATCACTTAACCGGGTTCGATTCCTCGCAATTACATAATTATATAAGATTTATTTACTTTAAATTTCTTTAGCTTCATCCAGGGTTCGATTCCTTACAACTACCTAATTATACAAGATTTATTTATTTACTTTAAATTCATTAGTACTTTCATCGAGCGTTAGATTCTTTGCAGCTACGTAATCATACAAGATTTATTTATTTATTTACTGTAATTTCTTTAGCTTTATGCATAGTCTGATTGTCTATAACTACATAATTAAATAGTTATTTATTTATTATATATTTTTATCATTCAATTCTCAAAAAATACATTTTTAAATAATATTTATTAATAATTTATTAATACTAATATTTTAATATCCACTCATGCTCGGTCCGTAAGCTAGTATTTAATTATTATAGTTTAGGTGCAGATTTTTATCAAGATTATGCGTGCCTATACAAAATCTACTTATTTATTGGCTTCTAATCATCTGGGACACTTCATACATTCTCACAATTTAGATTAGCCGAGCTCCTCCACTTCACAAGAATAAGTGAAAGTAGCACAACAATGGCCAAGCCACTAAGCTTGATACAACTAATAGTGTCTTTCATTTTCATGTTCATGTTCATGTTCATGTTCATGCAATGCTCATCTTATCCCGCTTATCAAAAACAATCCCTTCTCCATTTCAAATCCTCCTTACTCAATCTCTATAAAACCTCAAACTCATCCTATTTTGGCTTGGAGTCTTGGAACTCCATTTCTGATTGTTGTACTTGGAACAGAGTTGTTTGCAGTTTGCATTCGCGAGACATAACAGCTCTACACCTTAACAATCTTAACGGGCCTACTCCATACGATATTGTTACTCCATACTATGATGTTGAAGTGAATTCAAGAATCCTTGACCCCATTTATAGCATTAAATCCTTATTGCTGCTTGATATTTCAAATAATAGGATACGAGGGGTAATTTCGGGGAAAGGATTGGCTAATCTTACCAAACTAGTTCATCTTGACATCAGCACAAATAATTTTGATGGCTCAATTCCAGCACAACTTTTCCACTTGAAGTTCTTGCAGTTTCTGGATTTATCTTATAATTCACTAAAGGGTGGTTTAAGTAGTGAAGTTGGCAACCTTCGAAATCTGAGGACATTCAAGTTGGAAAGGAATATGCTTCATGGATATATCCCTATACAGATTGGAAACCTGACAAAGTTGAAGCAGTTTTCTGTCAATACAAATAAATTTTCAGGCCCCATTCCAGATTCAATTTTGAATTTGAAGGGCATGGAAATATTGGACTTGAGTAACAATCATTTAAATATGCAAATCCCAAGTGAGATCGGAAGCTTGTCTAACATTTCCAGTTTGGCATTGGGCACAAATAGTTTCACAGGAATTATCCCACCATCCATACGGAACTTGAGCAAATTAGAATCACTTTGGCTGCAAGATAATATTCTTTCCGGAGAAATCCCCTCCTGGTTATTTGAGATTGGGAGTCTGAAGAACTTGAATCTTGGAGGAAACAAGATGAATTGGAATAACAAGGTCAAAGTAGTTCCTAAGTGTATGCTTTCTCTTCTCTCTCTTAGGTCATGTAAAATTGCTGGAGACATTCCAGAATGGATTTCTACTCAAAAGAATCTTGACACTCTCCAACTGAGTGACAATCAGCTCACAGGAAGATTCCCAGATTGGCTTGCAGAGATGAAAGTTGGAACTATACTACTGTCAGTTAATAAGCTTACTGGTCCAATCCCATCTCGCCTTTTCCAGAAGAGTCTAGTGAGTTTGGCTCTGTCAGGAAACAATTTTTCTGGTGAGTTGCCAAAGAATATAGGTGATGCTAATGAATTCAAAATGCTTACACTTTCTGGAAACAATTTCTCTGGTCCGATTCCAAGATCCTTGGCAAATGCCTATCAACTGATACTACTAGACTTGTCTAGAAACAGATTCTCGGGCAATATATTACACATTTTTCATCCGGATGCCAAACTTCTTTATGTTGACCTCTCCTCTAATGAACTATCAGGTGAAGTTCCTGGGTCATTCGGTACATTAACTATTATTCTTGCACTTGGGAAAAATAAGTTCTCTGGCAAGTTACCAAGGAACCTGACAAATATGGCAAATCTTGAACATCTTGATCTCCATGACAACAACATTACCGGTCATTTCCCAGATTCTTTTTCCCAAATAAACACCCTTCAAGTTCTAAGTCTACGTAACAACTCTTTATATGGCTCACTACCAATTAACTTATTCTCCAATCGAAGTAGCCTCCGAATTCTTGATCTCTCAGAAAATAATCTTGTTGGAAATATTCCTTCAAATTTGGGAAATTTAAGGAGAATGATTGATACCGCTGATGAATCACATGCCATTGGAGTTGGTGGCGTCGTGGTAGATTTAAGCGAGGCTACCATAACATCAATCAGTGGCATGTACACCCTCAGAGTCGAGATAAATGACCTAATGGTAAACTGGAAGAAGGGTAAACAAGGTCTCTCAAGTCATTGCCAACATATCTACTCTTTGTTGGACTTGTCCAAGAATAATCTATCAGGTGATATTCCAACATCATTAGGAAATCTCAAGAAATTGAAGCAACTCAACATCTCCAACAATAGGCTTTCTGGATTTATACCACAAAGTTTTGGAGATTTAGAAAGTATAGAGGCCTTGGACTTATCAAACAACAATATCTCTGGTACAATTCCACAATCATTTAGCAAGCAAAAATATCTATCTCTATTAGATGTGAGTAACAACAAACTAAGTGGTAAAATCCCACGGGGTGGACAAATGGACACGATAAATGATCCGACATATTTCGCTAACAACAGTGGATTATGTGGGATGCAAATCAGGGTAAAATGTCCGGAAGATGAGCTAACAAGAGATGCAAACAAAGAGGGTAATGATTTTGACCAAGAATCATGGTTTTTATGGGCAGGAGTGTGGATTGGATTCCCTCTTGGTTTCATTTTATCAGTATTCATAGCATTTTTCAGAGGGTATTTTGTTATACCACCACCAAGACCAAAGTACCATTCCATTTACTATAGCATATAGATATGGTGTAAAGCGTAGCTAGGCTTAATTTTCCAACTACATGGAGACTAATGATCATGACCAAACATTTTCTTGAATCCTTGAGTATATCCATTTTCCATCCACATTACAACATACTAACAAAGTATATAATCTCACATCTCACATAGCAACACATTTACATTATAACTATCTCACATCTGTGTGCCAATATATCAAACTTCAGACTTAAGTACTTTAAGAATGATTCCCTAGGCCCAGCGGACAAGACTAATTCCTGCCGAATAAATATTGCATCCCAAGTCTCGCCATATGTCTGGCACAAGGAACTCATCATCCTTAGTAGAACAATCTGCTTGAAATCTGACTAAGATGTAACTGATATAAGATACACGTACCTGACAGAACATCGATAAGCTTCATTAATTAGTCTGTGGACTCTGGTCTCTAGACAAGCTATTAACCTCCTCTTTCTGGCACATTACTGCTCCAGAATATCCTATAGAAATTCATATTCTACTTTTTGCAATTTCCACATGTACGCATAAAATGGCTGCTACATAGACAAGTCATTGTTCTGAAAAACAGTAAATAAGCTATCATTATACAGACACTCAGATAAGTTGTCTTGTAGAAATACATTACTTTTATAAGTTTTCTTCTGGGGTTCTTGAGATAAAACGATAGAAAGCAAAAGTGTTATGTGCTAATTTTAATTCCCAAGGGGCTATATTCTTTCTTTAGGAAAGTGTTCGTTCCAGGATCTAATGTAGACATAAAATAATTTTACAGGCACGCCAATACAAAAATTTAGCATCCTAAGTAACCGGATCGAATCCAGTGACCTACTGACCTCCTGTATTCGAATGAGTTGCAGTTGAACCTTTGTACAACATGTATTTCTTTCTATCTATATTTTGTCCCTCACTCCCTGTTAAATTTTCATACAAAAAATCAAAATTTGAAAATAATAAGTGAAATTTTCATTTTTACGCGTATTTAAATACGTATAAAAATTTAAAGGAACAAGTAATTTCATATGGAAGGGGTCTATATATCTTGTAAATCCCATCGACTCTGGTGTTCAAAGCCATTAGTAATTAAGGCCCTGCTCAACTTTGGCTACATTAGTAGGACTGAGGACACAAGAAAACATTAGTCAAATTAATCACACTATATCTTGATTCTTGAAACAACAATATCTCTGGTACAATTCCAGTCATTAACGGAGCTAAAACAACTATCTGTATTAGATGTGAGTAACAAAAAGCTAAGCCGTAAAATTCCACGGGGTGGACAAATGGACGCCATGACTAATCTGAGTTACTTGGCCAACAATAGTGGATTATGTGGGATACAAATCAGGGTGAAATGTTCCAAAGGTGAGCAAATACCAGATGCAGAAGAAGAGGGTGATGATGATGATGAACTGCTCTACAATTTCCTACATTGGCCACTATTAGACAACTGCAATAGACAAATTTAGCAATTTTCACAAAATATTTAAATGAAAGTCATATTCTATCTTGTTTAGCAATTTTCACATGTAAGACAAGTCCTTAATTCAGTATGATAAAACAAACAAGCTATTATGATGCAATGCACCTAAAGAAAATGGTAAAATATTTAGCAGAACAATGAAGATAAAAAAACAAAGGAAACTTGTCTAGCTTGTTTAATCATCCTAACATAATAGCTGCCAATGGTGTTGTCCCAGATGGCTGTAGTCATTAGCCAAAGCTGCACTTGCGAGAATATGTTCTTTGGGAAGAGAGCTCCCAGCCGCTTATTCTAGGCTTCTAGTGTAGTGCCCTCACCCCATTACAGGAGTTCTGAGGGTTTAAGCCGTGTCAAAGAAAAAGTGGACGTCTGTGTTTAATGTTTAATTAACTGAAAGAAGGTGCAACGGACTTCTGTGACTGTGGAAATTTGACATCTTCAACAAATATGAATCCATTCACATCTTCCAGACAGAAGCTGCTGCTTGTTTTCGTATATTTGTTTTATGTTATGATGTACTACATAAAAGCAGTTTATAATTCATAGTCCATAATTTATATTTGTGCTCCACTTGGAAAATGCCTTACAATTCCACTTCGGTGGCGATATTCAATTAAACGAAGATAAGGACCTTATTCAAGTTGAAGAGCAAATTGCTGGCGACGACTCACTTGTAGTCCACGAGTTCAAGGTGAATGCTCTTAACTTTTACTAGCTTATAACCCGTGCCATGCACGACAGAGTATGAGTTGACATTAAAATATTAGTATTAATAAATTATTAATAAATATTATTTAAAAATGTATTTCTCGAGAATTGAATGATAAAAATATATATTAAATAAATAACTATTTAATTACTAGTTTATAACCCGGGCCGAGCACGGGCCGAGCATGAGTCGACATTAAAATATCAGTATTAATAAATTATTAATGAATATTATTTAAAAATGTATTTTTCGAGAATTGAATGATAAAAATATATAATAAATAAATAACTTATGTAGTTATAGACAATCGAACCGTGCATAAAGCTAAAGAAATTAAATTAAATAAATAAATCTTGTATGATTACGTAGCTATAAAAAATCTAACGCTCCATGAAACTATTGAATTTAAAGTAAATAAATAAATCTTGTATAATTACGTAGTTGTAAGGAATCGAACCCTGAATGAAGCTAAAGAATTTAAAGTAAATAAATCTTGTATAATTATGTAGTTGCGAGGAATCGAACCCGGGTCAAGTGATAACCAAATTTGGTACTTTGGTACTTTTTAGTACCGCGCGTCATTTTCACATTGTTTTGCTTATTAATAAAGAGTATAGATGTAGTTACAAACAATCGAACTGTGCACAAAGCTAAAGAAATTAAAGTAAATAAATAAATCTTGCATGATTACGTAGCTGCAAATAATCTAACGCTCGATGAAACTATTGAATTTAAAGTAAATAAATAAATCTTATATAATTACGTAGTCGTAAGAAATAAGAATTTAAAGTAAATAAATCTTGTATAATTATGTAGTTGCGAGGAATCGAACCCGGGTTAAGTGATAACCAAATTTGGTATAAATAAATCTTTTATAATTACGTAGTTGTAAGGAATCGAACCCTGGATGAAGCTAAAGAATTTAAAGTAAATAAATCTTGTATAATTATGTAGTTGTGAGTAATCGAACCCGGTTTAAGTGATAACCAAATTTGGTACTTTGGTACTTTAGTAACGCGCGTCATTTTCACATTGTTTTGCTTATTAATAAAGAGTATAGACCGGATAAAGTTAAAGAATTTAAAGTAAATAAATCTTGTATAATTATGTAGTTGCGAGGAATCGAACCCGGTTTAAGTGATAACCAAATTTGGTACTTTGGTACTTTAGTACCGCGCGTCATTTTCACATTGTTTTGCTTATTAATAAAGAGTATAGACCGGATGAAGCTAAAGAATTTAAAGTAAATAAATCTTGTATAATTATGTAGTTGCGAGGAATCGAACCAGGTTAAGTGATAACCAAATTTGGTACTTTGGTACTTTAGTACTGCGCGCTATTTTCACATTATTTTGCTTATTAATAAAGAGTATAGATGTAGAACTAGAAATTTTATGTAGCACTTGTCAAAAAAACAAAATTATGTAGCAGAATAGTTGACGGAGACTTTGATACTCCTAATCACTTAATTCGTTAATCTCCGTAGAGATATGGATCTACCATCATCTTTATGTTCACTTGATGTATAACAAGAAGTGGGTTCAAATGGGATAAGATAAATTTATATACAAAATCAATTTTAGCAGGATGAACACTACGTTATTAACTTATAAATTATACACCAAAGAAAAAGTAAAAATTAATACTCGCCCAACGGAATCGGGAGACTAACCTAAACTAGACTAAAAAATTTAGTAAGAAATTTTAAAGTGTTTGTCATTTAAACATGTTCTTCCATTTATAAATAACCAACTCCACGAAAGTGAAGAAGCACAGCAATGACTAAGCTACTACTACTGCCTTTAATTTTCATGCTCATGTTTACGTTCTTAATCCTTGAATCCATTGAGTTGATGAAAAGACTGTAAATGAAAAGACTGTAACTTTTACTTATTTCTTCGCGTGCTCGTTGGGAATTTAATTGTATAAACAAATCTCCAAGTCACTACCAGTGCTCAGGTGTACCTGAGTAATTACCTGTGCTATGAAGTAATCAATCACTAATCACGTTATTACCAGTGCTATAAAGTAATCAATCACTAATCACGTTATAATCTTCGACTTCTTTTAATGATTAAAGATGCTCCAAGGAATGGAGGATTGAGGAACCAAACCTTATGTGATGTGACGTAAAACATACTTAACTTCAATTTTTGACACCAGACTAGAACCTCACCTCACCTCCATCTTTGTTCGTTAATTGCATTATAATATTATAATAATGAGTAAAGTGTATTTTGTGTATTCGTACTTTAGTCAAGAAATCACTTGCAATACTATAGTTTAAAATCGAGCTGTTGCAATATTAATGTTTGTATTTCACTGCACTTTGTTGCATTCCGTTAATTGAGGTTAACTCCGTTATTAATTTAGGGAGTAAAGTGCACTTTGTGTACTTACACTTTACTCTAAAGTTCATTTTTTGTCCTCGCACTTTACTCTAAATTTTGAACTAAAGTATTGCAAGTGATGTATTGAGCAAAGTGCGGGTACACAAAATGTACTTTAGAGTAAAGTGCGAGTACACAAAGTGCACTTTACTCCCTAAATTAATAACGAGGTTAACCTCAGTTAACGGAATGCAACAAAGTGCATTGAAATACAAACATTGATATTGCAACTGCTTGATTTTGAACTATAGTATTGCAAGTGGTGTCTTGACTAAAGTACGAGTACACAAAATGCACTTTACTCTTATAATAATCCCATCCAGTATACGTTGTAATATTCAATCAAATAGATTTATCATCAGTAAGCATTCAACGTTGAGAAAGATTGTAAAAGCAAAAGCAGACATTTTGTTCCCTTTAAAATAGATGTATGCCCGTAAGTTTCAACATAAAAGAGGCAAAAATCAACAGTTTCATGATAAATTGCTGTAAGACATGTGTTGTTTCTCGGGTTTTCCGGTCATTGTCAACTTTAAGGAAAAATAATATAGTAGACAATTCAGTTAGTAATCGAATTCTCGAAATTTTTCAACGAATAGATATCTTTAGTGTTGTTGGAGAAATTTCGTAACAACACAAATCGGAGGTTGCTGGAATAACGAAATATGAAAATAGGGGGATTTAGGATTTTTGGATGTTTGGGGGCTGAGCTCGTATGATGACTCCTCAGAAATTGAATAGAGAATGGGTTCTTTCTCTTCCTCTTTCCCGAGTGTCAATTGTCGTATCATACAAGGTGCCTACGTACCCCTTTATATAGGGATCAAGCCTCACGTAGTTCTTGGAAAACAAGTCATTGGATAAGCTCATTTAGTTCAATCCCATAAATGGTCAAGGTTTATCCACCCACAGCACGTTCCCATAAATAGTCCGGATTTATCAATCCACATCACATTCTCATAAATAGTCCGGTCTTCACACGTTTTCCTACAATCTCGCGGCATCTCCGCATTTCTTTCCATGATTTGAAGAATATCGTTTGGAGATATTTTCCGTTATTCGTTGATTGAGATTGATTCTTTCCTCGTTTCAGGGAGAGGATATTACTTAGTGATAAAGCAATTAATTATTAATCTGAATTAATAATTATTAAACGGAGAAATTTGTACTATGCCAAAATATGGCATAACAACAAGCCCCCAGTTCTTCAGTGTAGCTTGATGCAGTAGAGAACTAAAAATCTTCGAGCTTCCAAATTTCTTTGGCGCTTAGAGTTTTGTATATAGTCGGAATTGGCGTACACGCTTTTCAAGTGTCATTGTCCATATAAGGATGTGTTTTCGTTCATCCACGAGCCCCCGAGCTGAGGCTTTAATAAGATACCCAATTTCAAATGTCAGGCTTTCAGCCTATATCATATCCGGTCACACACGTTTTCATACAATCTCGCGGCATCTTCGCATTTCTTCCCGTGATTGTAGGAACGTCTCGTGCCAATTATATCACGTCCGGTCCCACACGTTTTCCTGCAATCTCGCGGCATCTCCGCATTTCTTCCCGTGATTGTAGGAATGTCCCGTGCCAACCATATCACATCCGGTCCCACACGTTTTCCTGTAATCTCGCGGCATCTCCGCATTTCTTCCCGTGATTGTAGGAATGTCCCGTGCCAACCAAGAAATATTCATCTACCAATGGAGCTTCAATAATGTAATTTTATCCATGAACTCTCCTTTGAGAGTAGGGTCTTCCAAAATTATTATCCTCCTCAAAAGAGGGTCTTCAAAAATAAGCCAACTTCAAATCTGAAAATATTTTTTCCAATATACAATGGAAAAATAGTAAATAAAATAAATTTGAGAAAACTTATCTTGATTTTTCGTTGCAGACCGAATAATTCTCAGTAAATTATTCCTAGCGCGCGTATTCCACCCTCACTATTTTCTTCCTTCGCCTTAAACCTGGGCAGCAATTTGAACTTTGAATTCTTCCACAGGTCCCACATGCATCGCGCGTTGTCCGTGCGTGGCCTTTGTTTTTTTGTTGCTAAATTGCGAGCCTCCTGATATATTCACGTTGCCATTTGCCAATGCTGGTTACTGTGTGACTTTTGTCCTTTTTATTCAAACTTCATTCTTTTCTCGCGGGTCCCACCAAAATCACCTTCCTGATCTTTGCTTTGTGTTCTTTTATTTCTTGGCCATACTTTTTGCGGTAGCGGTTGCCTGGTTGCGCGTGAATGTCATGTTACAAAGTTTTTTTTTTTACCGTCCGTTTGTTCTTCTTCTTTGATCATTGCCGTGGGGATTAATAATTTAGTAAATCAAATTTAACCACTGCCTCCACCGTTTTGCTCCTCCATTTACGCTGTGAAGATCCATAATAACCCCCCTTGCGCATGATGTAGATGATTTGATTGTCCTCCACAATCAAAAAATAAGCCCCTCCTTCTAGCGCCAATTGTTGTTGGAGGAATTTCGTAACAACACAAATCGGAGGTTGCTGGAATAACGAAATATGAAAATAGGGGGATTTAGGATTTTTGGATGTTTGGGGGCTGAGCTCGTATGATGACTCCTCAGAAATTGAATAGAGAATGAGTTCTTTCTCTTCCTCTTTCCCGAGTGTCAATTGCTGTATCATACAAGGTGCCTACGTACCCCTTTATATAGGGATCAAGCCTCACGTAGCTCTTGGAAAATAAGTCATTGGATAAGCTCATTCAGTTCAATCCCATAAATGGTCAAGGTTTATCCACCCACAGCACGTTCTCATAAATAGTCCGGATTTATCAATCCACATCACATTCCCATAAATAGTCCGGTCTTCACACGTTTTCCTACAATCTCGCGGCATCTCCGCATTTCTTTCCATGATTTGAAGAATATCGTTTGGAGATATTTTCCGTTATTCGTTGATTGAGATTGATTTTTTCCTCGTTTCAGGGAGAGGATATTACTTAGTGATAAAGCAATTAATTATTAATCTGAATTAACAATTATTAAACAGAGAAATTTGGACTCTGCCAAAATGTGGCATAACATTTAGTATATTTACAATTTATCATACAAAATTAATGTGATTCATATAATGAAAAAACCGTAGAGTATCTCATATGCAAATGTTTCGAGAAAAAGAAACCTGGGTCTAACTTGTAAGCATTTTCTCAAGCAGTTCTCTAATTTCCTGATATTAGCATAATTTTCAATGAAAATTGAAAAAGATAATTTTTAAAAAATGATGTGACATGACACATGTCGTATTTCAATTCATGCACGCTTATTTATGCACGTGAGATCTTATATTATTATTAAAAAAATCATTTTAAGCATGACAAATAAGCATTTGGTAATAATTTTTGGAATCAAAACCTATCTTCTAGGGTTAAATGGCAAAAACGTCACTCAACTCAGGCTAAACTTGCAGGTAGGTCATCCAACTGAAAAAGCTTACAGTCAAATCACTAAACTGTTTAAAACTTTCAATCAGGTCATTGTCGTTAGAAACCGTTAAAAATCAAACGGAATTGTGACGTGGCATGCAGATGTGGCTCCTTAATAACTAAAATATTATTCAAACTCATACCTAACTTGCAATTGGGTCATCCAACTCAAAAAAAACTTGCAATCAAGTTATTAAACTATAAATTATTTATTTATAAATTTGTATTAATTTAAAAAGCATTTTTGAACCAAATTTAAAATGTATTTAGTTTGTAGAAAAATAATAAGAAAACAATACATCATTTAGATTATTTTAATTTAAAAAGAAGTTAGTTTATAGTTTGTAATATGAATATAATTCGATGATTTACACTGGTAGTGGAATTATTAAGAGAAAGATGATATATACACAAATTCGATGATTTTTTAGGTATAAAGTGAAAAATACATTATTTAATATAAAATTTTTAACAATAAATTATGTGACCCACTTGCAAGTTGAGTATAAGTTGAGTGACCCAGTTGCAAGTTGAGTATAAATTGAGTGACCCACTTGCAAGTTGAGTATAAGTTGAGTGATCTTTTTGATATTTAATTTTTTAATTTACACATCATTTTCTTACGTGGCGAGTGAGGTGGACTGACAAAATAATATTTAACGGACTTCCGTTAAAGTCAAACTCAACTTAACGAACGTGAAAATTTTTATATGTTTAGTGATGAGATTGCAAGGTTTAATTGATTGAGTGATGCATTTGAAAGTGTTAGGAATGAATATCACCTAGAAACTAGACAGAGGGGGGGGGGGGGTGAATGGATAGTTTGATGGATTTTTGCTTTCTTGAAACTAAATGTAAACTGTATATGATTATGCTATGTAATATGCAGAAAGTAAACAACACGCACAATCACTTTAATCTACTTTGTATAAGCAAATTAAATACTACAGCTTTCCAAGAAATTCACAATCGAATTTCTGGCTTCTAAACAAGAACAGTTTGTGTAAAGCATAATGTATCATAAGATGTAAAAGAGATAACTACAACTCAACCAAGGACAAGACAGACAATAATATTAACAGAAGCACAGGAATCCAGAATCAAAGAAGAAAAGGTAAACTCAAAAAATCAAAATACGTTATGTATTCTTGAAGTCCGTAAACAGGTCACGGAAAGAAGTTCATGAAAATGTTCAAGACTCAGTGACAGCAAAAGAAACAAGACTTTCAAGACGACAGAAGTATGTGAATGATTTAGGGTTCAGTACCACAGGATTCCAGTGATGAAGCAACCAGGACGACAAAGGACTTATCAGCAGCATTGAATTGAAGACATAAAAGAAGAATTGATCAAGTGTTATTCATCTGTGAACCAGACCAGTTGCACTAGGTGACGACACTAAAAAGATCAAGTTGTTTTATTGTCTCAGAAGAAATTGATACAGTCTAAAACTTAAACACCCTGAAACTTTTCTGGAGACTAACAAAAGAAAAGGTTCGATGGTTTTTCAAAATAGAAAACCATCGAATATATGTAATCATGACATGACATGATTATTTTATTATTTGATAGTTTTCTAAAAAAAAGAAAACCATCGAATGTATGTAATCATGGAATGAAATGATTACTTTATTATTTGATAGTTTTCTAGTTTAGTAAACCATCAAATGGAAAGCATAAAGTAAGTATTCTATTTGATAGTTTTTTTTAAAAACTATCGAATTGAATAATTACTTTATTCATTCGATAGTTTTCATTTGGAAAAGTGGGTGAAAAGTTTGTTTGTCTGACAGGTTGATGAGAATTGGACGGCCAAGATTGTTTTAACAATTAAGGTTCGATAGTTTTCTAAAAACTAAGTCTATAATTACACAGAGAGAGGAAGTGTCTTCCTCAGTCGAGGTTAGTTCATAGTAGCAACTACTGAGAGAGAGTTTTGAGCCGGAGAAGATCATAGAAATTTATAGTGCTCAGAATTCTTTCATTGTATTGATTATGAATAACCTAGAACTCATTGAAGCTAATCTACGGATTAGAAATTTGTAGCACCCTTCGAGGTTTATATTTATAAAACAATATATTCCCCGAATTGCTTGTGTTTGGCTTGGTTGATTTGATTTCGAGAACCTACATAGATCTATCCGAAGAAATCAAATTGCTATTCGTTTCACTTGAACACGTACCCACTGAGAGTATACTAATTTATTTATCCGCAAAAGATTCGAAAGAATTTTTCGATGAATTAGTGAGTATCGTATTCAACCCCCCCTTCTACGATACTTTAGGACCTAACAATTGGTATCAGAGCTTGTTAATCGACATACAGATTAGATCCGGGTATTTCAGACCAGTCAGACAAGAATTCTGAGGAGGCCAACTTCTAAATAAATTTATTTTATGAATTTATATTTTAATAAGTTTATTTTATAAATTTAAGTTAAAATGAATTTATCTTATAAATTTAATTTAAATGAGTTCATTATTTAAACTTGAATAAGTTTATTTGATTAACTTAATTTAAATAAATTTATTTTATAAATTCAAGTTAAATAAATTTATATTTTAAACTTAAGTAAATTTAATTGATGTTATGAATTTATTTTAGAGGTGCGGCACAGAGCAATTTGTAGTGTGCTAAAGAGACCCCTTAGAATTTGTGAATTGTAGTCAATTTAGGTGGCCAAATTTTTTTTGAGTCTGAGAAGTATGGTGACTTCGATAGTTTTTTTTTTTTAAAAACTATCGAAGTGGTAATGCTTCTTTTTCAAAAATGGTCAGCCATTAACCATTTGTTTAGTTTTCAGAAACTATCGAAATGGATGATAGTTTCTTCGATAGTTTTTGTTTCAAAAACAATCGAAGTGCTTGAATTGGCCAGCTTTACAAAAGCACCCCGAATTAATATATTTCTGAGTTATTTATTTATTTCGAAATTTTGTTTAAAAAAATTTTCTTAAATTCTAATTTTTCTTAAATATTAATTTACATGATTTAATTTTTAAGAATTCAAAATTCTTGAAAATTAAATGTTTTGTAAATATTTATTTTTGATTAATTTATTTTTAAGGAAAATTAAAAATTCTGAATATTTAAATTTTTCTTAAGTATTAAATTGAGGGTGCTCAAGGGCTTGTAGAAGAAGATTCCTCCGGGTGTTAGAGAATTGAACGGACAAACCAACATCTCAGTAACGTTTATTAATGGTGGAACCTCAGAACAGAATAGAAGAATTACTAGTAGCTGAATCAGAAGAAGCTCAGGTAGAAACCTCGAGAGACTAGACTAAAGATCAGTGTTTCACTTGTCAAGGAAGTTTAGTCACATCAGATTCAGAAGGAGTACAAAAGCCACATCCATGGATCAGGCTTATTTATTACGAAGCAAAGATTCTTCAGGATTCAGTTCAAAGAGGTAGTTACAGACTGAGATGGTAACAAAAACAAGAGTGATAGTTTCAACTTTGATAAGAACTATGTAACGAGAAACTATCAGGGTGTGCTACACAATGAAGAAGCCTAACAAACAAAGAAGAATAGGGACTCAGTTAATGAGCTGAAACAGAAGTGGAATGCTTTGTTGAAGAAGCATCAGCACAAAACTTATGTTGCTTAAGGAAAGAGTTGGGATGGATCAGATGACGAGAAGATCATGGATATCTTGCTTTGATAGCAATCTCTGAAGATGATTCACCTCACATATCTCAGGTATCTTTTCCTTGAACCAATGCAGTATTTAATCCTCAATATTCAAAGCATGTACATAGGAGATCTTAGGTATGTGTGTATGAATATTTGTAGAATAAGATTTGCAAGTGAGATAGAAGCTTTCTTAAGAAACAACTCTTAGTTTTAGGGGTTAAGTTTCTGGCACATAAGACCTTAGTAAAGCTAAGTTTCAGTATCCCTAGTAGAACAAGATTTGCTCATTTATTCTGAATTGTTTGTTAAGGGATAATCAGTTTGAAGGATGGAGGAATTACCTTTAGAGTCAGTAGAATTTGTAGAACACCAAGCTGTATCTAAAACTGACTTAGGTAATAGAGAAAGTTAGATGCCATACAACAACAGAATGGATTAGATAGAATTAGTGATTTAATTGTTAATTCTTTTATTCCATGTGTGCTTAGAAAATTATTGAATATCTGTAAATCTACTTGCTACCTGTTACACTTGTGTATATTGGTTAAAGTAGAAAGTACTGAATTTTCTAAAATGCAGAACATGCCTAATTTGCACATCTCTTATCTGCAATGTCAAAATGCTCAATGCAAGCCATTTATTCTTATTAACATGTTTGCTTATTTAAATATTATGAATGCATATCTTAGAACTTGCATTAATCATAGAAAAAGCATGTTTAAGAATTACATTAGAGCAACGACTGCAAGGTCAGTCAGAGATAAGAATAAACATGTATAGGTTGAAGCTGTTGTTACCACTTTTAAAAGCAAAATCTCTAATCCATCTGGACCCAAGCAAATAAGTTGGGTACCAAGAACTGTCAATCCATTTGTGAGTGCAGGCAAATCAGGTTAATCGATTTATATGCTTTCTTGGTCTTTACTACTGAAGACATATGATCGAAGAAAGATCTTGCCATCAAATGTGATTGAGAAAGCTGTTCCGTTAATAATCTTTGGAGATGACAGCAAAGGTTTTCATCACGGGACATGGCTACGTTTGAAATGGAATGTCATCATGTTTACAATAATTGGTATCATTGATAACAACTAATAGTTGGAGTCAAGGATAACAATTAGAAGCAACTCTCTTGCTGAAGATTCAAAGCACAAATCTTTTTATTCAATGAAGGAGCAGTGTTTTATCTCAAGCAGGAAGGTTGAGAAGCTCTCACCCTTGCATGACAATACAAGGAACTCTTTTCTAAAGATGGTATTGGTGAGAGGACTGCCTCATCTGGGATTCAAGCTAGATGAAATATATGAGGCATGTCATTAAGGGAAGTCAAAGAAACATCACAGAAAAGCTATAATGTGATAAGCATTACTGAGCCGCTTCAGATGATACGTATGGAACTCTACGGACTAGTTAATGTCTTATCTACAACAAAGTAAAGATATACTTCAGTGATGGTTGATGACTACTCTTAATACAAACTGGTGTTGTTTATTCAATCTGAAGGACAGGACATCACAGATGAGATTAATCACATTTCCATGATCAGTAACAAATACAGGAAGACCCTGTATTGGCCAATAGAAGCAAACTCTGAATTTCTTTCAGGGGTTTGAAGGAAATTGTTCTACAAGTAAGCATCTTGGCAAGATTGGCAGCTAAGGCTCTTAAGGATATTTTCCTCGGCTAATCAGTGGAATCTAAAGCCTACGAGGTAAATTTGATTAATCAACAAGAGGTGATTGAAAGTCTGAATATGATGTTCAACAACTCCAAGCTCTCAGCTGTTATGTGTGAAATTAATGGTAATGATTATTCAAATCCAAGCAGTGGTAATGGTAGTTTAACTACACAGCTCAGTACTTCAACAGAACCACTCAGCGAGGATGAGGATTCTCAGGAAATCCCAGCAACAGCTTAGGGGGAGCAAAAGAAGGATCAATTAGTCAGATCAACACCACAATGAATATATAGAGGACACTTCAAGAACGTATCTGTCAAGACAAAGGGTTTAGATTCAATATCATTCCTGATGTCTAGTTCTTAGTGATCCTAGTGGTGGAGTAAAGACTGGAGCTATAGAGTATGAATGATTATTTTCTTGGTTTTCTTTCTGAAGAAGAAACAAAGAAAGGTAAAGAAGCTCTGATGGATCCAGATTGGGTGATTGCAAAGCAAAATGAACTCAATCAATCTGAAAGGCAGAAAGTTTGGAAGCTGGTACCCAGGCCTAAGGGAAAATCTGTTATTGGAACAAGATGGGTATCCAGAATACTGGATGAAGTTGGCATTGTTATGAGGGACAAGGCCAAACTGGATGCTAGGTTACTATTAGGAAGCAGTATCTAACAAGAAGCACCAGTGACGAGACTTGAGGATATCAGGATATATCTGGCACCTGCTGCATATTCAAACTTTAATATCTATATGGTGAATATGATCAAGTGCACTCCTAATTGGTGAGATAGTAGAAGAAGTCAATGTACAACAGATCCTGGCATTTGCTGTTGCAGATCAATTGGACGTTGTATAACTTCTCTTCACAAGATCACTACAGATTGGTATGAACCGGTATCAATACTCAAGCAATCGTCAAAGACATGGTATGACACTCTAACTGAACTTTTACAGAATATGAATTTATTAGAGTTGTCATAAGGCACAAACATAATGTCATATATGTGCAGTGATATCATGATTATATTATATGTTGGTCTACTAACGAAAACTTGTGCAAGAAATTTGCCAAGTCATTGCAGAGAATGTACAAGATGAGTATGTTGGGAAAGTTGCAATTCTTTTTGGATTTACTTTGAGCAAGCCAGAAGATTAATTCTTTTAGGAGCACAAGTAAGCCAAAAGAGTGATGGCAATAAAAGTAAGTCAAGAATCTTTTGAATGTGCACAATTGAGAAGATTCTAGACATGCCAAGACTCCCTACCAACAACAGCCACTAAAGCTTGATCAGGACAAATCAGGTAAAAGACAGAAATGACAAGCTAGAGAGGTATGCGTCTCATTAAGTTATTAGCTGCAAATTGACAACACATATTGTATTCTCAAGTTGCCAATGTGCAAGGTTCCAAGTAGATTTCAAAAATCTAGTCTTATAGTTATCAACATGATTTTGAGATATCTTAAGGGAATACCAAATCTCAGTATATGGTACCCTAAAGATACTTGTTAACATGTTTAGCTATTTAGATATAAAATACGCAGGTTGTAAGAAAGACAGGAGAAGCATCTCTGAATGACAGGAGGAGCATCTCTAGAAGCTGTCAACTTCGTGGAGGAAGATTGATTTCTTGTTATTATTTCAGGAAATAACTTTATCTCCAACAACTCTGTGGAACAATCCACGACAATGCACCTTGACAACAGGTATCATTTCTTTCGAGAGCATGTCTTCAATTCATAGAGTAACTTGCAGACACGCACCTGATTTGAAAATCTCATCTGCAAGAAACTCTTAAATAAGTTCACAAGTATAAAATTGTTCATATTTTAAGGACTTGTGAATTTATTTAACATCCAGTCCTCATCTTAATAATTTAGTGCTAATATCTAACTCATAGATATTTAGTACTAATTTATTATTATTTATTTAATGAAATTTGAATTATGGAAATTGAAGCAGTTCAATATCTTATTTGCTCCATAATTTAAAATACATAAAATAAATATGCAGCATAATTTATTGGATTTTAATTGGTTAATATCATTCAATGATATTTAGTCGATTTTATTCTGAGAAAATTGTGAATTTTCTGTTGACAATTGATTTTGGTAAATTTGAAAAGATTTATTAGAATTAAAACTTGACAGGAAATAAAACAGTCTAAATTTTAAAACAAGAACAGGTTTTAAAATGAAGACAGAAGCAAAAAATATCGAATTTAGGAAATTCGATAGTTTTTCAAGTACATAGATAAATCTATCGAAATAAATTTTTGATAGTTTTTTTGAAAAGGAAAAAGAAAAACTATTGAAAACATTTCTCGATACGTTTTGAGGAAAATTTGAAAAAGCATCGAATTGAATTTCATTATTCTTTATCTAAATTCTCGATGGTTTTTGAATTAAAATGAAAATCTATCTGAGAGAATTAATTTTTTCCTTTATTTTAATTCTCGATAGTTTTTCCACAAAGGATCCCTCGATAGTTTTTCAAGCTTTAAAAGGTAACAAGTTCGATAGTTTTTCAGAAAAACTTTTTAAATTCTGATTTTCAAACTCTTCGTTATTTTTCAAAATTTATCGAAGTAAAGTTGACAGTTTTACCCCCAACTGAAAACCATCGAACATACTATTAAAAAACATCGAACACTGTAAAGACAATATTGCCCCTGTCAATTCAATAAGTATTTAACAACCCCTTACGTTTTTTTTCCTTATTATCAGATCTAAGTGCTTTTGTTTATACTTACTAGAATACATATAACCAAGAACATCACTGCCTCAAGAACTTGTTTCTAAGAAAACTATTTTCACTATTGTTCTTTAGAAGTTAATTGTTTTCAATTGATTTCTTCAGATAATTCTGATTATTTGTGCTACCAAAAGTAGGGTTCTTGATAATAGTGATTCGAAGTTGTGTTTTTTTTGGAAAAGGGGTAATTTTGTTTTAAGGGTATTTTGTGTCAAGTTTGATTAATTAGTAATAATTAATTAAATTTAATTGGTTTTAGTTTTGGTTTAAAAGTAACCAAGACTAATCATGGCTCGTTTCAGAACTTGCAAGCCATTACGAACTTACAGTTTCGTGCATGGGCAGAGTTTCTGAACACACGTTCATTAGTGGCATATGCCTTGAGTACTCCCGTAGTCCTTTGCATCGATCAATTGACTGCGTTGTACACAACCGCCACGGATACAAGTGAGAATAACGTAAGATCCTTCAGTTTTGTTGTGCCAGGGGGTAGAACAATAAGGGTGACGGAACATGACTTTAATAGAATACTACATTTTCCTACAGAAAACCATGTTCTGGATCCCAAAACTGAGGAGATACATGCTTTCTTCACTCTCATAAGAAGTCAACAACCTAACTTCTTTGTGGGAGAGTTCCTTAAGCATTACCTGACATGGGACCACTGGATGAAAGAACATGCATAGATGATGTGCTTTGTTTCTATCCTAGGTTCCTACAGCTAATTCTCAATGATATCTTAACAGATGATGAGCGTGAGACATTCGCCAAAGAGGAGACCATGGAGTGCATGAAGATGAAGAGCAATGCAATAACCGCTCTGATAAGAAAGAATATCTTCCAGGGGTACCCACTGTTCAAACTTGAATATCTAAGAACGGTGCCCCTACCACTTCTACCCCCAGGGGAACAGGTAATTCAAGGTAACATTCCTGAACCTGAACTGGCTCCTGAACCACAACAATGGATGTTGATCCAGAGCCCTCAGTGGCCATCCAGACCATGAGATTGCAACCCACAATCTCTAACCACGGTCGAAGAGCCTTTGGAAGAGCCAAATGAAACCACAAACGAACCTCCTTACCCTCCTATACCCAATATTCAGACATCCATGAGTGTAGAGGGAGATAGTGCCAAAACAGCACCACATAAGGAGATACGCCATTCAACAACAGCTCTGCCTTACTCTAAAAGGAGAAGAACAGAAAATGAGGCAACTGTTGAAACTTCATTTCAATCATCCAAAGCGCCCTTTATTGATTTTTCTGATGCTGATTGGGCTACGCTAACGAAAGCAATATCTGAACCAATAGCTCAATCAAGTAAGGAAGAATTGACGGAAGCAACTGGTGTTCCGACCATATTACGGTCAGGTTCACTGGTTGAAGGTTCTAAGAACCAACGGTCTTCACAGACGTCGAGAGAAGGCTTTGACCTAAATGCACAATCTAAAAGGTCATTGTCTACCTCCCCAGATGGAACATATCTGGATCCTGCGGGTAAAGGGTCTGACGTAGGTGCAGATCGGCAACTCGTTGACAATGAATCAATTACTATTGACAAGTCAACTGAGGTAAAGTCTTTACAGACTCACGGGGAAGATTCGGGATCTCTGCTGTTAAAAGAGCCTGTTTCTAACCCCCTAGAGATTCAAACTCTAGATCCTTCAAAGGATATATCATCTAAGGATGATCAGCAACTTGGTTTATCCAAGGACGGGGACTTGCGAAGCCCCATTGCACCACCGGTGACCTCCTTAAGGACGGCTACGGTGTTTTCTTCTGCAGGTACAACTAGCACAAAGGGATTGAGTGAAACAAAAACACTTACACCTGGCCTGAGTGGGAAAGGAAAAATGAGTGAAACACTAACAGAAACGTTGAGTGTACACCCAGAGCCAAACGTGAGGAGTGACACCCTAACCCTTCCAAATATTGAAGATTTGCTATTACCTGGAGGTACATGTTCAATCCACCCTCAAGAAGATTATGGAATATGTTGAGGAACCAACAACCCGGACCTTCACAGCAACAACCTGATCCTTCTGCTACCTTTTACAATGAGGATAACTTCATCGAGGATTCCTCAACTAAGGGGGAGAAAGTTGGAGAAGGGGAAACAAATGAAGTGACTAATGAAGGTTGGCAAACAACTGGATGGGGAGTTTGGGAAACCAATAAAGCTATTCCAGTTAGATAGTACTGGATTGAAGACATTGTGCAAGAAGAAAAAAAAAGTGAGGAGGAATTTGAGATCATGCAAGAGCAACCACTACAGGAGGAGCATGAGCCATATTATCCAGAGCCAATAGAACATCCTATCTTGGATGATGATATGGAAGAAGAAGCAAATTCTCTATCACTAAGAGAGAAAGACACATTCTCATCAAGATCCAAAGAACTACAAAGCTAAATGAACTGCTCCGTGAGCATGTTAAGGAAATCTTGATGAAGGTCAGTCCAGAGATTACTGAAAACCCTCCTATGGTTAGATTCATGACGAATGACTTGTTCAGAATCTGCTACATAACGGAGGACAAACTGAGAGATTACCCAAACGAATATCTAATATCAGTTGAGAAGTATCTTAGATCCACTGGATTCACATCAACGGAGAAGGACAAAAGCAGCCGACACTCTAAGAAAATATCTTATGGAGAATGTTCCCTACTATAGGAAGAGAGCGGAGAAAGGATTGGAAGTGCATACCAGACTACCAAACATGCCAAAGCTAAACAAGAAAGATGTTAACATTGCATGGTTGTGGACTGGAGTGGGTCAAGAGGTTGGATTTATTGGAAGACACATCCTAGGAGCAATCCTTAAACCTGGAGAACCACTGCACTATCTATCAGTGATTGATTATCAAGCTGCTAACTCCGATCCAATGATTGAAGAAGGTGAGATTGGAATGGACTGAAAAACAGAAGCAAAGAACAACAGAACTATCAGCTCAGACATGAGGAGCAACTTCAATGTGAAAAGGTTTATTGTTTCTTTGATTTATGAAATCTGGAAAGTATATATATCTAATCCAGAATGCATTAATATTATTACGCTGTCTTACTTTAAGTAGTTTCATGTTTCCTTAGTTAGTTGAGTTATCCTCGAAGTATTTGCTTGTCGAACTCTATCCAATCAAATAGGGGGAGATTGTAAAGCATAATGTAACATAAGATGTAAAAGAGATAACTACAACTCAACCAAGGACAAGACAGACAATAATATTAACAGAAGCACAGGAATCCAGAATCAAAGAAGAAAAGGTAAACTCAAAAAATCAAAATACGTTATGTATTCTTGAAGTCCGTAAACAGGTCACGGAAAGAAGTTCATGAAAATGTTCAAGCCTCAGTGACAGCAAAAGAAACAAGACTTTCAAGACGACAGAAGTATGTGAATGATTTAGGGTTCAGTACCACAGGATTCCAGTGATGAAGCAACCAGGACGACAAAGGACTTATCAGCAGCATTGAATTGAAGACATAAAAGAAGAATTGATCAAGTGTTATTCATCTGTGAACCAGACCAGTTGCACTAGGTGACGACACTAAAAAGATCAAGTTGTTTTATTGTCTCAGAAGAAATTGATACAGTCTAAAACTTAAACACCCTGAAACTTTTCTGGAGACTAACAAAAGAAAAGGTTCGATGGTTTTTCAAAATAGAAAACCATCGAATATATGTAATCATGACATGACATGATTATTTTATTATTTGATAGTTTTCTAAAAAAAAGAAAACCATCGAATGTATGTAATCATGGAATGAAATGATTACTTTATTATTTGATAGTTTTCTAGTTTAGTAAACCATCAAATGGAAAGCATAAAGTAAGTATTCTATTTGATAGTTTTTTTAAAAACTATCGAATTGAATAATTACTTTATTCATTCGATAGTTTTCATTTGGAAAAGTGGGTGAAAAGTTTGTTTGTCTGACAGGTTGATGAGAATTGGACGGCCAAGATTGTTTTAACAATTAAGGTTCGATAGTTTTCTAAAAACTAAGTCTATAATTACACAGAGAGAGGAAGTGTCTTCCTCAGTCGAGGTTAGTTCATAGTAGCAACTACTGAGAGAGAGTTTTGAGCCGGAGAAGATCATAGAAATTTATAGTGCTCAGAATTCTTTCATTGTATTGATTATGAATAACCTAGAACTCATTGAAGCTAATCTACGGATTAGAAATTTGTAGCACCCTTCAAGGTTTATATTTATAAAACAATATATTCCCCGAATTGCTTGTGTTTGGCTTGGTTGATTTGATTTCGAGAACCTACATAGATCTATCCGAAGAAATCAAATTGCTATTCGTTTCACTTGAACACGTACCCACTGAGAGTATACTAATTTATTTATCCGCAAAAGATTCGAAAGAATTTTTCGATGAATTAGTGAGTATCGTATTCAACCCCCCCCCCCTTCTACGATACTTTAGGACCTAACAGTTTGTACTTGCTTGCTTACAGAGAAAAGAGCTTAGCAAATAACTACGTGTATCTCTCTTTTTGCTTACAATAGGATGTGCATGATATATATAAGCCCTATACAAACTAGTGCACACACCTATTTTTACAGAGTTACCCCTTGCTGAAAGTCCAACTTGTCCTGCCATAAGACGTTAACTGTGTCAGGAAGGACCACCTGCTTTTCGGAGTCTTTCCCGTTTCTGTAGCTGCTTGTCTCTTATCTTTCTCTCCAAGTTTAGCTGTAGATTTGCCATCTGTTCTTTGGACCACCTTGCCAGAACAAATGCTTCAGTATTTGTCTCTTTTGATTCTTGGTTCTGTACCTTGATTTGTCTTGTTGTAAACGGCTAAGTGTTGATATCGTGAACTCCACTTCATTCCTGACTTCGCGATCTCCATTGAGAGGACTATGCGATATAGCCTTTGAAGACATTGCGACATAGCCCATTTGACGACTATGCGACATAAGTCATTTGACGACTATGCGACATAGGTCATTTGGCGACTATGCGACATAAGTCATTTGACGACTATGCGACATGAGGCTCCTGAGGACTTCACGATCTAGGCTTCTTTGACTTTGCTGACTTCAACACTTCACGACATGAGTCTTGAGGACTTCTCGACATAGTACAAAATGGACTATGCGATATAGCACTTCACGACATGGATATTGGTGACTTCACGACATAGCTTTCTTCTGACTTTGCTATATAATGCCTTAGACAAATTTATGCAACTTATTCCTTCATGGCCTTATTCTTCTTTGTCCTGCTGCATGAACATTTCTGAACTTCTACCAGGACAATTATTCAGTGGCCTATATACAATCTAGATGCAAGAAACTTTACTAAGCTCATTATAACTTTGAGCATACATGATCAAGCTAATGTTCATGAGAACAAGACAAGTACATTAGAGACCTATACTATATCCCAGTGATAGAACTCACTAGGTCATGTAATGTGACATAGTCACATAGTGTAGGCTTGTTAATGGTGGTATTCAGACATGTCTTGAGCCTAACAATCTCCCCCAAATTGTGAGTAAGACCCTTAGGCACAATTTCATGTCTGATAACAAGCCTAACTAACATAAAAAGAACAAAAATAAAGAAGTTGAAGGTAAGAACAGAATTTGATAACAACTTGGAAATTTAGGCTTACATGATTTTTCCTTGAGCTACTTAGCTTCAGTTTCCAATTGTTTCTCTAAGAAATCATCATAGACCTTCTTCTTCCTTATTTCTTCATTCTTCTTTATTTCAGAGATGGCCAGTAAAATTTCATCCCTTGCAGTCAGTTCTTCAATGAGAGGAGAATCTTTTAGATCTTCAGCTGCTGTTCTGAGGGCACTTTCCACATATGAATGTATGAACTCCATCCTTATCTTGCTTATTCCTCCATAATGATTTTTGTACTCAACAGTATAAGGATTTTGCTTTACCCTGCACAACCCTTTCTTCCTTAGCTCCTTTGCTCTTTCTTCCATCTCAGCCAACTCCTTTTCTTTCTGACTCATCTTTTCTTCATTCAGCTTCTTTAGATTTTCTTTATAGTCAGAGTGCATCTTCATGAATCTAGCAATCTCTATTTTCCACAACCTTTCTTCCTTTTCTTCAAAATTTAACAAGGCATTGATTCTTTCTTGCTCATAGGTGTCAAAATGTTGCCATCCCCCTTGCTTCATTATTCTTTCTCTTCCATCAGTGTATTTGATCTGTAGATGATCTAGCTTCACTTTGACTTCAAAGATCCTTTGAGCCCTCAAAAATGCTAGGGCATCTTCATCATAGTCCTCATCTAATGGAAGCACATTGATGCCAATAACATTTGTGAGTTTTCCAGTCCTCTTTGTTATCCTTATCCTCTTAGCTGCCCTCTTGATCTTCATGTGTTTCACTTGAGGTAGCTTTGAGGAGCAGGGAGAATTAGTCTTTAGTACCACATCATTTGGAAGTAGCTTCATTTCCTTCCCTTTCATCCACTGTAACACTCCACTAGCTGTAACTTTGTGGAAGTGTTTTATTGAAATTACTTTTGTGGCTTCATCTTCCTTCTGTGGCAATTCAGGTTCAGAAGTCTTAGATGATGATTTTGGAGGATCATCACTAACAGTACCCACCCTAGACTTAGAGTCTTGTGTTGTGGTTAAAGTACTGCTAGCAATGTCCTTGACTTGCTGAATTCCACTCCTTGTTCTCTTGACTGTTTCCTTTCCTCCTTTTGAATCCCTCTTGTCATCACCAACATCTTTTGATTTCTTTGAATATTTGCTCCTGCTGCTTTCACTAGGTCCATCCTTATCACTCCTTGACTGAGATCTCCTTTTATAGGTTTTCTCCTCCTCATCATCATCCCCATCCTTCTTTTTGCTCTTTTCTTTGACAGATTCAGGAATGACTCCATGAATCAGAAAAGATTGTAGAGTGTGAATCATCTCTAGTTCCTCAGCTGTCCTGTCTCCCCTCTTGGCCCTTAGCATTTGCAGCACCTGGTTGATCTTTGCATTATTCTTTCTTGTCAAATCTGAAGGAATCACCAACTGGTCAATGCTGCTGTCTTGAGATAGACTTTGGAAGATTATTGTCCTTGGCTTTGAGATAACCTCAGGCAGTCTTTGATGTTGATCTATCTTCAAGTCATCAAACAGTCTCCTGTTGTTGGCCCCATCTTTTTCTATTAAGTCCAGGATTATTGACAACTCAGTAAATCTCAGTTTCTCTAGAGTTTGAAATGCTAGATGCCACAAGCAATTGTCCTTGCACACCATGATAACTTCTCTTAGATGGACATCATTGATTTTCCTTACTCCCACAGTGAAGTACTTGATGCTTTCCTTGATCTTCTCTCTGTAGACTCTTGCATCCCCTTTTGCATTGCTGTAGATGGCTTTTAGAAGCTCCAGGAAGGCCTCATCATGATAGATGTTTGAATTTGCAGTTTCCTGTAGCTTGGCCTGGGTGATTATTGTGGCTTTGATAGGTTTGGCATTTGAAGTAGGTTGAGGAGCTGAAATGTCCTTTGGCATTGTAGAAGGATGGAAGGTAGATGTGACTGTGCTCTTCTGGCCTTGTGCATTTATGACCTCTACAGGGGGGAGGATTATTGACTTTATTGTTTCTTCAGAAATTTTGCCCTTAAGCTTCTGTTTCTTGGCAGGTACTCCCCCTTTCTTTTTCAGAATGACCTCCTTTTCTTTCTCCCCCTTAGTCTTGGAATCAGACAAGATGTCTTGAGCTTCCCCAGGGATAGGCAGGTTCATATGTCTCATCATTGAGGTCATCATTTGTTGTTGCACCAACAAAATATTAGAAGTGGAGTTGGTTTGATCATCCATCTTAGCATTAAGCTGCTCCAAGGAGTGAGATAGTCCTTTGTTTTCTGCTTTCAGATCAGCTACCTCTCTTTCCAAGCTGTCCACTTTTGAGAAAAGTTGTTGAGATTTGAAGGAGTTAAGGGATTGATCCTTGAGTTTGGAGAATTCAAACTTGGAGATATCAGAAATAGGAACCTCATCAACAAGCTTGTTCCCATACTGATTCTTCCAGAGTACTGTAAGCATGGAGTTTGAGTTGATGTTGGCCTGCACCTGATTGTCTAGCTTGGTAGAGAGCTTCTTCATATTATCTGAAACCATAGCTAGGGTGCAGTCCATCTTGGTGACATTGGAAGCAGTTTTCTGGACTTCCTTAAGAATGCCATCTACCTTGGGAAAGCTTGAAAGAAAACAATTCTTTAGTTGAGCATTAGAATGAGCTGTTTCTTCCTGAATGGTGGAGATTTCTGACTGAAGACCCTTCCCAAGAAAATGCATAGCTTTAAGTTAGCTCTTGTAGACATCATTAACTGCATCATAGATTTCAGCAGGAGAGAGACCTTTGGCATTTGACCCCAAGGCTGTAAGATAGTCCTCCCTGAGAAAAGCTAGAGCCTCCTTGAGCTTTACTGTCCTTTTGCCATCCAGCCAAGCATCCACATTTCCAGCTTGCTGGGCTTCATCCACAATTTTATCCTGTTGTGCTTCAACATCCTCCTTGTGAGTGAGAAGAATAGCCTCATAGTCAGAATTTGGGAGATTTGCAGTGAGGAGATGTTGAGCAATCCTAGAGATCTCATCAATCTGTGCCACATGAAGATCTTTTAATTCTTCTTCCGTCAATTGTGGTGGCACAGAGGATGATCCTGAAGCCCTGTCATGTTGCACAGGTTTCAGCCATTCAGTTATTGTGGCCTGAGCCAAGTGAGAGCTAGTGCTTGGCACTTCATGGGGAATGGTTGAGTGAGTTTCCTCCAGTCTTGGAATGACTGTAGAGTCTGATGCTGTCTCCATTGAAATGGGATGTGTTACAGCACCATCTCTAGATGCCTGTGAAGGCAAATCCATGTCCATATGGAATGGAGAGTTTGGCATAGAGTCTCCAGTAAGAACTGGTGAATCCTCTATGTTTTTGTTGGTGTCATTAGGATATGCCCCAGCATGCATTCCCTGACCAACCTGATGTGGTGCCTGGGTGGTGAGCACAGTGTCATGCACCATGTCACTTGAAATTGGCTCAATCATAGGAATGGATTGTGATTGATCAATGGCAAGATTGTCATTAGAATGACTCTCTTGTTCAGAAGAAATTTTTATGGAAGAATCTGGAAGAGAAGTGTGGTGTAGAGATGATTTTGGCAACTCCCCCTGAGAAATAGGAGGAGGTTCAAGTGTGATGTGCTCTCCACTCAATGTGTCAGCATCCTTATTTCTACTAGGATCAAGAGTGAGGTCTTGATCCTGTGCAGACTCAGTACAGGTTGTAGTGGGGAGACTACTCTTTTCAATGCCAATGACCTGTTGAGAGGCCATTGACAGTAATAGGTGTACCCCTTTTTCCACATCTGAATCCTGTTGGGAGGATCCAGTGGTAGGTTTGGATTTGGATTTCTTACTTTGTCTGGTGAGAGGTGACTCAGGATTCTCACTTTCTATCTCTACAGATTCATTTATCACTTCTAGGGCTCTCTTCTTTGACTTCTTTTTAGTAACACCAATCTTTTGAGAGATTGATGCACTTGGCTGCCTAACTTCTATGGTACTGTTTGCAGGAGGTTCATTGGAAGGGGTAGGAAGGCTAGGGTTAGACTGTGTAGCACCTTCAGTCTTAGCCTCCCCTGTCCAGGAAAGTTCATGGTATATGGGCTTATCAAGTGGATAGGATTCAAATGTGTCCTGCATATGCTTGGTCACACTCAGAATCACATCCACTTGATTCCTTGTGTCCAATGACCCAAATAGAATCTTGGACATGGACTTGGAATAAGCCATTTTAGTTTTATTTATACCCTCCAATTCATGGATATTTGCATCAAGATAATTTAAAATAACTTGAAGGAAACGAGGGTAAAAGATGTCATTACCTCTACCACGAACTGTCCTCCCTAGCCTTTGAGCCAATTCCTTGAGGATTATTGCTCCAACATTGATTTCTTGATTGTAGGCTAGGGAATAGGCCAGCTTCACAGCAATGTGACTGATTTGGTCCCATCCTGTCTTCCTGCACAAAAACACCTTTTGGAGTGCGTCAAATAGAAATGACCACTCCCTCCTGACATACTTCTTGTTAAGCTTTGCCGTATCAATCTTGTCAGCATACTGAATGAGGGTTAGGAAATCCACCATTTGCTTGTCAGTTGCTTCAGCATCATGACCCTCAACTTTTAACCCCAGGGCTTCATTAATTTCCTTCTCCCCAAACTGGAAAGACTTGCCCCCTATTGTACAACTCACTTCCTGAAACGAAGCCCCATCCTCCCTTGCCATTGTTGTGACCAACGCTGTTCTCCAGAACCCTTCCAATACATCGACATACATAGTGGGGTTAAGGGTCAAGGCTTGGCGGAGATAGGAAGTGTTTAAGAACCGTACAAAGCACTTGTACCTTGGGTTTGCCTCCGCCTCTGAGGGTATTGTGAGTAGATTTGTTTCTTTTGGTATGGTTAAAGGGATTGAGGATGATGCTGTTTGAGATTTGGGTGCCATTTCAAGATTGAGAGTGAAGAAGAAAGTAGAGAATTAGAGTTTAGGTTTGAGAATAGAGAGTAGTAGACAAGATGAAAAGTTGTGAACGGTTAGAAAAGAGTATTTATATGATAGAGACACTGCGATATAGAGTTATGAATATGTACAGTCTATTTGTATGTCGCGAAGTCAAAAATGGCCTGTACCGCAAAGTCTTGCAAAGTAGATCGCATAGTCTCAAAAGTGAACTATGTCGCAAAGTCATCAAGATGAAGAAATAGGAAGGACTTTGCGATATAGTAGAGATACCCTGTCTATAACTCTCTTTCTGGAATTCTAAGCAATTTGTCAGACTTTTATCAATTTTGAGATAAAAGTAATTTAAATCAAAATTCTGTCAAATGAGGAGACTTGTCGATATAGTTATTCTAAGTCGCGAAGTCATAAAATGAACTATGTCGCAAACTCATGAAATGAACTATATCGCAAAGTCTCACAATTCCAACAGTTTGCGATATAAGTCTGTTTTATTTGAACTGTGTCGTGAACTCTGAAAATCATCTATATCGAGATGTCACAAAAGCTCACAACTTCTCCACCAAATATGATTTTGAAAAATATGCAGTAAAATACTAAAATATTTATAAATCATATCTCAGCTAATTTTCACTCCAAATAAATAGATCATTTAAGCACAGTGAGAATTTACTGCTGCAACAATTAACTAGCACATTTACTTAGAACAACTAAATGAAGGATTAAGCATTCCAATTTCACTCACAAGTCTGTTGAAGACAGCTTCATTTAGAGGTTTAGTAAATATGTCAGCTAATTGTTTTTCAGTTGGAACATAAGAGACTTCTATGGTACCATTTGTAGCATGTTCCCTAATGAAATGGTACCTGATCTCAATATGCTTTGTAGTAGAGTGATTAACAGGATTGGCAACTATGGATATTGCACTAGTATTATCACACATCAGAGGAATGTGTTCTAACACTAGTCCATAATCCATAAGTTGATTTCTAATCCAAAGCAATTGAGCACATCAACTTCCAGCAGCAATATATTCAGCCTCAACTGTGGATGTTGCTGTAGACTGTTGTTTCTTACTAAACCAGGATACTAACCTTTGACCTAAGAATTGACAGCTTCCAGAGGTCTTCCTGTCAATCCTGCATCCAGAATAATCAGAATCTGTGTAACCAACCAGGTTGAACCCAGTGCCCTTTGGATACCATAGCCCAAGATTAGGAGTCCCTTTCAGATACCTGAAGATTCTTTTGATAGCCATCATGTGAGATTCCTTAGGATCAGCCTGGAACCTTGCATAAAGACATGTGGCAAACATGATGTCTCGCCTGCTCGCTGTGAGATAGAGTAGTGATCCAACCATTCCTCTATAGACCTTGATATCAACTCTCTTGCCTTTCTTGTCTTCATCCAGCTTGATTGCAGTAGACATAGGAGTTTTTGCTGGGGATGACTCTTCTAAACCATATTTCTTCAAAAGATCCTTGACATACTTGGATTAGTTTATAAAGATGCCATCCTCCCTTTGATGTACTTGCAGGCCTAGGAAGAAGGTTAATTCTCCCATCATACTCATCTCATATTTGCTTTGCATCAACTTAGAGAACCTTTCACAGAGTTTTTCATTTGAAGAGCCAAAGATGATATCATCCACATAGATTTGAACAAGGATAATATCATTTCCATGCTTCTTAAAGAATAGGGTCTTGTCAATTGTACCCCTGGTAAATTGATGCTCAAGAAGAAATTGAGATAAGGTCTCATACCAGGCTCTAGGTGCCTGTTTGAGTCCATAGAGTGCCTTGAGCAATCTATACACAAAGTCTGGGAAGTTTTCATTTTCAAAGCCAGGTGGTTGAGAAACATAAACTTCTTCAGCAAGATCACCATTGAGAAATGCACTTTTCACATCCATTTGATACACCTTGAAATCTGAGTGAGCTGCAAAAGCCAGGAAAATTCTGATAGCTTCCAGTCTATCTACAGGTGCAAATGTCTCATCATAGTCAATGCCCTCTTGTTGACAATATCCTTTGGCAACCAACCTTGCTTTGTTTCTAATCACCACTCCTTCTTCATCCATTTTGTTCCTGAACACCCATTTGGTGTCAATGACATTCTTTCCTTCAGGAGGTGGTACTAGCTCCCATACTTTGTTTTTCTCAAATTGATTTAATTCTTCTTGCATGGCAACAATCCAGTCAGAATTCTTCAAAGCTTCTTCAATTACCTTAGGTTCCTCTTGTGACAGAAAGCAACTATACAGACATGTATTCAATGTTGCCCTTCTTGTCCTTACACCCTCACTTGGATCTCCAATTATTTGATCCCTAGTGTGGGCCCTGTCCCATTTCCTTGTGTGACCCTGTTCATTTTCTTGACTAGTATCAGGATCATTCTGATTGAAGGTTGCATTATCTTCTTCTCCCCCTGTGTTTGTGAATCCTTGCACAGGTGTTTGAGGAGGATTATCAACTTCAAGATCTTCATTTACTGGGACAGTTTGAGCAGGGGGTTCATCCTCATTATCAGAATCCTCTAAATATCCTTGGTTCTCAAATCTTAATGGCACACTGTCTTGTTCACTTGTTTCAAGTCCAGGAGTCTTCTTGTCATCAAAAGTAACATCCATGCTTTCCATAACTTTGTGTTTCTCATGTACAAACACTCTGTATGCTGTCCTTTCCAGAGAGTATCCAATGAAGATACCTTCAAATGCCTTAGCATCAAATTTTCCAATATGTTCTGAGGTATCTTTCATCACAAAACACTTGCTGCCAAACACATGCAGATGCTTAAGGATGCTCTTTTTCCAGTCATTAATGAGTAAGGAGTTTTGCCAGACTTCTTATTTATCAATGTTCTATTCTGCACATAGCATGTTGTGTTAACAGCATCAGCCCAAAAGCTAGTAGGTAGCTTTGCATCCAACAACATTGTCCTTGCAGCTTCAATGAGAGTTCTATTCTTTCTCTCAACTACTCCATTTTGTTGAGGAGTCCTAGGAGCTGAAAATTGTTGGGAAATTCCTTTATCTTTACAAAACTCATACAATGTGGAATTTCTAAACTCAGTTCCATTATCACTTCTCAATGCAACTACAGAGGAACCAGTGCTTTGAGCTTCTTTATCAACTATCTTAATATGCTCTATAATTACTTGAGGTGCTTCATCCTTGGAGAACAGAAATTCCACCCAAGTGTATCTTGAATAATCATCAACCATAACTAGAGCATATTTCTTCCTGGAAAGAGACATTACATTCACAGGGCCAAATAGATCCATGTGAATTAGCTGCAGAGGTTTTGAGTTTGTATTAAGCAACTTGTTCTTGTGACTAGATCTCTTGATTTTTCCTTTTTGGCATGCTTCACATGCTCCATCTTGCACAAACTCCAAAGCAGGCATGTCTCTGATGAGTTCTCTCTTTATCAGAGAGTTCATTGTCTGAACATTCAAGTGAGACAGTTTCTTGTGCCACAGCCAGAATTCTTCATTTGTGGCTTGAGTGTATAAACAACAAATTTCTCCCTTGTTTGTTGCCTTAAGATTAGCTACAAACAGGCTTCCTTTCTTTACACCAGTTAAAACAACTTCACCACTTCCTCTTTTTGATATTAGACATTGATCTCCATCAAATTGCACTTTGAAGCCTCTGTTGGTGAATTGTCCAATACTCAAGAGGTTGTGCTTTAGTCCTTCAACAAATGCTACATCTTCAATAATGACATTTCCAGATTTAACACAGCCATATCCCATGGTATAACCAATGTTGTCATTTCCAAAGGTTACTGATGGGCCAGCCTTTTCCTCAAATTGTGATAGCAGGGCTATATCACCAGTCATGTGACTTGAGCATCCACTGTCCAAGATCCATATGACTCTTTTATTCCTGTTGCCCTGCATTCACAAAGTAACTAAGTTGTTTTTGGTACCCACACATGGTAGGGTCCAGTTGATTTAGGAACATTTTTGTTAACAATTCTTCTGTCATAAGTTGCATTCATCACAGTAGGATACTTCATATTGTTTGTGGCTTTGGAGTTCACACTCTTAGGCTCACATGAAGTGCTCACCCTCTCAACCCTGATTGGGGATCCTGTCCTGTGAGGATGCATGTGTGTGTGTGATTCATTAGATTGTGCAGAATCAAGTTTATGCTTAAGAGATAAACAGTTAGCAATCACAGTCACATAGCATGTCATGCAATTAGGCTTACCACAGAAGGAATCATGACTAGAGTTTATACTAGCAGAATGGTTACTCAGGTCATCAACTTCAACAACCTCAGGCTTACTACACTTATGAGTCAAATGATTAACAGATAGGCATTTCTGACATTGTTTCCTGGGAGCATTTGGCACATAAGCATAGTTGTTACCCTTGTTGACACCTACCTTACCATTTCTGTTTTGTTTCCTCTTCTTAACAACTTCTTTCTTTGCTTTAGGACACTTGACAAGATTGTCTTTGGTTTCTTTCTGACTGACAGATTTAGGAGAGGAAGAAGTGTTTTTAGCAGCCTCATCTTCTTCAAGTAGTTGTTGCTTGATGATCAGTAGTTCCTCATCAAACTCAACAACACTCTTTTTTAAGATGGGTTGTTCAACACATGACAGTATGGTTGGGGCATTTTTGTTTGTAAAAGATTCTTTTCCTTTGCCCTTGACCTTCTTCCTTCCCTTGTCATTATCATAGTCAAAACCAACTCCAACCTTGCAGTCTTCAGTGTGTTCCTTGTGATAGGTTTGAATAAGTTCAGAGGAGTTCTTAAAGCTTCTTAGTTTCAGTTCAGTTTCAGTAATTTGTTCCCTAAGGGCTTTCTCTATCTGTTCAGCACAAATCACTTTGTTTTTAAGATACTCAACCTCCTTTTTCAAACCATCCAGGTTCACAACCATTAACTCAAGTTCCTCATTCTTTTCTGTAAGCTCAAGATTCTTAGCAGTTAGTCTATCAATTTCTTCATTAGCTACTAACATGCTAGTATGAATATTAAACATCTCAGTACTCATATCTTCAACAGTTTGCTTATATTGGAGGGGAGTCATATCAAGAGAAGTAAGAATAGGTACCTGACTTGAATCACCATCATCAGAAAATGCCATCAAGGCATAGTTTGAGTACTCTTGTTCTTCTTCTTCATCAGAGTCATCCCAGCATTTTCTCTCAGCAATAAAAGCTTTACCCTGTTGTTTCTTGAGTAGAGCATCATACTTAGCTTCAAGCTCTAAGTATGCTTTGTCCTTCTTGACTTGTTTAGGCTTTTTGCACTCAGTGGCAAAATGCCCAAGTTCATTGCAGTTATAGCACCTTATTTTGGTCCTATCCACACTTCCTGTCTTGTATCCACCTTTAGCAGCACCAGCAATCCCTTTTCCTTTGTTGAAGGTGTTTGAGCCACTAGATCCACCAGTGTTTCCAGTATTGAACTTGGACCTGAATGGCTGCTTTCTTTTAAACCTTATGTTAGGGTACCTCCTAGCCATATAAGCAAAAGATTTGTTTTCCATTTTGTCCAGTTCTTCCATGCTATAAAACTCATCATCCTCAGGCAAATCATAGACAACTTGGGTCTCATCACCAGTGTCTTCAACTTCCAGTTCCTCAATCTTGACCTGACTGACTTTAAGAGAGTCCATTCTTTGACTCAGGTTGTCAACAATAAGGGCACAGGAAGTATTTGCCATTAACCCTTGTTTAGCTTGAATGGATCTCTTTTGAAACAACTCCAGCTCATAGGTTTTCAAAACACCATACAGCACATCAAAACCAATCTTAGTTAGATCTCTTTCTTTGAGGGAAGAGATTCTTGGTTCTAAATGGTCTGGAAGAGTTAGTAAGAACTTCATGTTAAGCTCTTCTGTCTCATAGTGTTTGTCATAGAGTTTGAGCTCATTTACCAGCTTGTTGAACCTCTCAAACACTTCTGTGATTCCCTCTTTTGGCAGAGCCATGAAGGCTTCATATTGAGAGACAAGAATCTGCTTCTTGTTCTTCCTTACTTCAGTAGTTCCTTCACAGAGTACTTCTATAAGATCCCACATCTTCTTGGCACTAGTACAGTGAGCAACAGTGCCATACATGTTGAAATCCATAGATTCACAGATTATAAGTTGAAGATGTCCATCCAGTGCTATTTTCTCCTTTTCAGGGTCAGTGTACTTTGTGGGGTCTTTTGGAACATGTTTTGCTGGTATTATCTCAGTGCCTACAGTTGTCTCACCAATCTCAATCATTGGAACAAAGGGACCATGTTTTAGAATGTCTAAAAACATGGGATTAGAAGCTTTGATGAACAACAACATCTTCTTCTTCCATAAGCTGTAGTGCTCCTTGTTGAAGGGAGGAATCTTGATACTGCTTAGTTTTTGTGAACTCATTCTTGATCTTTTTCTGTTTGTATGTAAACAGCCCGCTCTGATACCACTTGTTAGGAATGAATATCACCTAGAAACTAGACAGAGGGGGGGTGAATGGATAGTTTGATGGATTTTTGCTTTCTTGAAACTAAATGTAAACTGTATATGATTATGCTATGTAATATGCAGAAAGTAAACAACACGCACAATCACTTTAATCTATTTTGTATAAGCAAATTAAATACTACAGCTTTCCAAGAAATTCACAATCGAATTTCTGGCTTCTAAACAAGAACAGTTTGTACTTGCTTGCTTACAGAGAAAAGAGCTTAGCAAATAACTATGTGTATCTCTCTTTTTGCTTACAATAGGATGTGCATGATATATATAAGCCCTATACAAACTAGTGCACACACCTATTTTTACACAGTTACCCCTTGCTGAAAGTCCAACTTGTCCTGCCATAAGACGTTAACTGTGTCAGGAAGGACCACCCGCTTTTCGGAGTCTTTCCCGTTTCTGTAGCTGCTTGTCTCTTATATTTCTCTCCAAGTTTAGCTGTATATTTGCCATCTGTTCTTTGGACCACCTTGCCAGAACAAATGCTTCAGTATTTGTCTCTTTTGATTCTTGGTTATGTACCTTGATTTGTCTTGTTGTAAACGGCTAAGTGTTGATATCGTGAACTCCACTTCATTCCTGACTTCGCGATCTCCATTGAGAGGACTATGCGATATAGCCTTTGAAGACATTGCGACATAGCCCATTTGACGACTATGTGACATAAGTCATTTGACGACTATGCGACATAGGTCATTTGGCGACTATGCGACATAAGTCATTTGACGACTATGCGACATGAGGCTCCTGAGGACTTCACGATCTAGGCTTCTTTGACTTTGCTGACTTCAACACTTCACGACATGAGTCTTGAGGACTTCTCGACATAGTACAAAATGGACTATGCGATATAGCACTTCACGACATGGATATTAGTGACTTCACGACATAGCTTTCTTCTGACTTTGCTATTAATGCCTTAGACAAATTTCTGCAACTTATTCCTTCATGGCCTTATTCTTCTTTGTCCTGCTGCATGAACATTTCTGAACTTCTACCAGGACAATTATTCAGTGGCCTATATACAATCTAGATGCAAGAAACTTTACTAAGCTCATTATAACTTTGAGCACACATGATCAAGCTAATGTTCATGAGAACAAGACAAGTACATTAGAGACCTATACTATATCCCAGTGATAGAACTCACTAGGTCATGTAATGTGACATAGTCACATAGTGTAGGCTTGTTAATGGTGGTATTCAGACATGTCTTGAGCCTAACAGAAAGTTTTTTGAGTTTGATGATTCACTTGAAAGTTGAACGTTAATTGAGTGATGAAATTGCCATTTAACCCCTGTCTTCAATGTTTGAATGTGATACAGGTGAAAGCCTGTCTTGATCCAATTAAAAGGGCCTTAAAGAGAAGCCCAGATGTTCAACCAACGGGCCCGTTCTTGTGAAGTTTCTTAAAGAAATAAAAAGTAATAATAAGCACAAGTACACATCTCAGCTCAGCTAGTAGGAAAATAATCCTGCCGACAAATAGATTGGTACAGCTATTTGTTACACTGGCCGACGAGGCTGCTTCCTAGCTTGTCTGTTCTGAGGATCCTACCATGTGGAAATTGATATTAGTCTTGTGTGTTTCTTTTATCGATATTTTTGTTCCGAATAAATTTAAGATTTGGATGATTATTTGGTACTGCTACTGCCCCATAAGAGCTACATAAATAATTCGACCACTTTTTAAATTTGTCTTGATGGCCGAATTTCTACAACAATTTTCATGTTTCTTCTATTAACAGTACTAGCAATGCTTTGCCACAAAGCACTAGCACAAACAAATCACCTGTACATAGCAATTGTGAGTTAGTTAAAAATAGCTTGTTACAGCAATATCCAGCTGTACAAAATCAGTTAGAAGATAGAGTAGGTAATGCTAGTATAAGTAGTGAGTCTTAGCTCCTGATATAGATTAACAGAAATAGATAGATATAGAATGTGTATAGCTTTCTTCTTCTACAATGGTAGTTGAATATACAGTGTGAATATATAGTTTTTCGTTTTGATTCTTCCATTACTGAAAGATAACATGGTATCAGAGCTACGTCTTCATCAGTAGAGAGTATCGCCATCGTCCTGTTCTTCAGAATCTGCAGAAAGTCAAGGTTCTTTCGTCTGAAGTCATATGTTTTAAGTAGAATTGTTGAAATCTAAGGTTCAAGATTGATCGTCTGCATTATTATGTTTTAATTGATATCTGGAAAAGTCTTGATCTATACTTGTTCTGGCTGAATCGATTGAAGAATTCCTTAGTTGTGATTGATTTCTCTTATTGTTAACGGTTCTGATATTGTTTTGCAACAAAATATTTGATCGGTTAGACATACTCGGATTTTTTTAATAAGTTCTTGAAGAATTGTCATGGCAAATACGGAATCAACAAATGTTCAGTAAAATTTTGATCAGTCGAGTGTCTATTACATTCATCCTTCTGATGCAAATACTACACAGTTTGTGTCCGTGAAGTTTAATGGAAACAATTTTACTAACTGGAAAAGGTCGATGATGCTGATTTTATCAGCCAAGAACAAACTTGGATTTGTTAATGGCACACTTGTTACACCTGCTGTAACCTCTCCAGAATTTAGTGCTTGGGAACGATGTAATTCGTTAATAATTTCCTGGATTTTATTCAATCTTGATGAGACCATTGCGCGTAGTGTCTTATTTCTCAAAAGTGCACGGTCTATTTGGAAAGATTTGGAGGACAGATTTGGTTGTTCATCCATCACTGAGTTGTATTCTTTGGAGCAAGAACTGATAGAAATTTCTCAGAATACTCAGTCTGTTTCTGAGTATTACACTAAGCTCAAGACTGTTTGGGATAGTATTGATGATGTTAATCCAATTCCCACTTGCACTTGTCAGAATTGTACATGTGAATTGGGGAAAAAGTTTCTCCAGAAACAGCAAGAACAACGCTTGCTGCAATTTTTACTGAAACTAAATGATAAGTTTAGTGTTGTTCGAGGTCACATCATGATGATGCAACCCTTGCCTACTGTTTCACAAGCTTACAGACTGGTAGCACAAGAAGAGAATCATAGAGATATTTCTCAAGTCTCTCTGAGTACTGAAAGCCTGGCTTTCATTGCAGAAAAGAGGAATTATGGAACATATAACTCTCAGAAACACTTTGGTACAAGTAATTTTCAGGTGTATCCAAGACCAATGGCTGGAAATCATTTTGCTGGAAATAATCTCAGACCACCATCTTTTACTCAGAATTCTGGGCCAAGAAGGCCATCTAAGCCAGGAGCCAATTACTTTTGTACTCACTGTAAAGTACAAGGTCATAGCATAGATAGATGTTTTCAGATTCATGGCTTTCCCCCAGGTTTTAAAGGATTCAAAGATAGGAAAGTGAGCCCCACTGCAGCTACTGTTATTTCTAATTCTTCACTTGATGATCATACTCCTTCTCAGGTTGTGCAGATGGCAGATACCAATAGTTCTATTCCAACTGGTTCCCTTAATGCAGAGCAATATTCTCAGCTTTTAGAATTGCTGAACAAGCAATTTCCTTTAAGCAATTCAACTGAAGATAATACTTCTGGTCATGCCCTCTTAGCAGGTAATTTTTGTCTACTGAGCATTTCAAAATCCAACTGGATTGTGGATAGTGGAGCTACAGACCACATTTGCCCAAATTTGGTATACTTTATGGATTATACTCCGGTTACTGACTCTGATATGTGCATTACTATTCTAGATGGAAGTAAAATTCCTGTCCTACACAAAGGAACATTAGTATTAAATGACAAGATTATTTTGAAAGATGTACTTCATGTACCAGACTTTCAATTTCATCTCATTTCTGTTAGCAAACTTTGCAAGGATTTGTCATGTCGGGTGATATTTTCTGATGGCGATTGTGTTCTACAGGTCCCTTTTCAGAAAGAACAACTAATGCATCTTGGTAGTCTGAGTGGTGGTCTTTATAGTGTCTCTAGATTGGCATCTCCCAATGGTTCTTTAAAGTTGAAGAATACTTGTAATGCTTTTCTTTCTCAAAGCTCAGATGAAGTCAGACTTTGGCATATGCGGCTTGGTCATCTACCATTCTCTCAGTTGAAAATTCTTAAACCAGAATGGAATGTTTCTGGTACTTCGAATTCTATCATTTGTCAAATATGTCCAGCAGCTAGACAATGTCGAAAACCATTTCCTCATAGTTCTATAAAAACTTCTGCTATTCTTGAATTGTTACATATTGATATTTGGGGACCGTACAGAACAAAAACTTATACGAATTGTAAGTTTTTTCTGACTATTGTGGACGACTTTAGTCGTTATACTTGGATTCATCTGTTTCATTCTAAATCTGATGTGCCAACAATTCTTGAAAATTTTGTCAACTATGCTGAGACACAGTTTAAGACTAAAGTGCTGTGTATTCGTTCTAATAATGCTCTTGAGCTTACAGCAGGAGATTTAAAACAGTTTTATTTACCAAAAGGTATTATAAATCAGACAAGCTGTGTTCATACTCCCCAGCAAAACGGAGTTGTCGAAAGAAAACATCGACATTTACTGGAAACCGCTCGTGCTCTATTCTTGCAGTCAAAACTTCCAGCTCAATATTGGGGTGACAGTGTAATGTGTGCTACATATCTTATTAATCGAATGCCCCTTCAATCCATTGGTAATGTTTCTCCTTATTCTATTGTATATCACTCAAATCCTTCTCTTGATAATCTTCGTAATTTCGGTTGCCTTTGTTATATTTCCACATCTACTATACAACGTTCAAAATTTCAAAGTCGTGCTATACCTGGTGTTTTTCTGGGGTACCCTCCTTCACAAAAGGGTTACAAAGTTTTAAATCTTTTAAATAATCAAGTTCAAATTTCACGAGACATTACATTTCATGAACTTCACTTCCCTTTTCATTTGATTTCACAAACTTCTACTCAGCAGACATATGTTGATTCTGTTTTTTTACCATCTGTTACACATGTTCCATTTTCTGATGACTTTCCTTCTGTTTCATCACAATTTCATACAACTCCCGAAATAAATATTCCTCCCATGTCCACACAATCACCTATGATTCATACTGATTCATCATCTACTTCTTCTATCTCTGATATAGTCACATCATCCGTACCACCTGTTCGACATTCAACACGGACTCGTGTTACACCTTCTTACTTAAAAGACTGTCATTGTAACATTGCTACTTTATCAACGCCATCTCATTGTTGCAACTTTGTTTCATCTGACAATTTTACTCCTACTCACAAAGCTCACATTTCACAATTATGTAATATCACTGAACCCACTTCCTACAAAGAAGCTTCTTTGAATCCTATTTGGGTTGAGGCAATGCAGAAAGAATTGCAAGCCCTCAAAACCAATAATACTTGGGATTTGGTTCCCCTTCCACCAAATAAACGCCCCATCGGTTGCAAATGGGTATATAAAGTCAAACTTAAATCCGATGGGTCTCTAGAGCGATGCAAGGCTCGTCTTGTTGCTAAGGGTTTCAATCAAAGATTGGGAATCGATTATGAGGAGACTTTCTCTCCTGTAGTTAAGATGGTTACAGTTCGTTGTCTAATTGCTCTTGCTGCTAGTAAGAAATGGAACATGTTCCAACTCGATGTGAACAATGCCTTTTTACACGGGGATCTAAAAGAGGAAGTCTACATGCGACCCCCACCTGGTCTTGATATCCCACCTGGTTTTGTATGCCGTCTTGTGAAATCATTATACGGCCTCAAACAAGCCTCTCGTGAGTGGTTTTCAAAGCTAGTATCTGAACTCACTACTCAAGGATTTCTTCAGTCCAAGAATGATTACAGTCTCTTTATCAAAAGGACTGACTCTTTGATCACAATTATGGTTGTATACGTCGATGACATTATCGTTACAGGTAATGATTTCGCCTCCATTGCTCAAATCAAAGCTCACTTACATCGTGTGTTTAGCATCAAAGACTTAGGTCTTCTACACTATTTTTTGGGAATTGAAGTAGGTTACTATGACAATGGTGTGACTCTTAGCCAAGCAAAATTCACTAAAGAATTGTTACGTGATTGTCCGTTTGATCTACCCAATAAAGCTTCTACCCCATTACCATTACACCTGAAGTTATCCAGTGATGATGGTACACTTCTTGATGAACCTGAAGTTTTTCGGTCTTTGGTTTGGAAACTTAACTATCTCACAAATACAAGACCGGACTTGAACTATGCTGTCCAAGTTTTAAGTCAGTTTATGCAACAACCACGTACTTCCCATCTTGCTGCCTTACTACATACTCTCAAATATATAGCAACATCCCCAAACAGAGGCATTCTTCTTCAAGCTTCCGACTCCTTGACACTCCAAGCATATTCTGATAGCGACTGGGCTGCTTGCCCCATGACTCGACGTTCCGTTATTGGATACATTCTATTGTTTGGGAATTCCCATATAGCTTGGAAGTCTAAAAAGCAGGCTACTATCTCACGTTCTTCTTCAGAATCAGATTATCGGGCTATGGCTTCTGCTGCAGCCGAAGTTACTTGGACTGTAAGACTTCTTGAAGAACTTGGTGTCACTAATCTTAAGCCCATTACTCTCCACTGTGATAGCCAGTCTGCCATTCACATTGCCAAGAACCCGGTCTTCCATGAGCGAACAAAACACATTGACATTGATTGTCATTTCACGCGTGATAAAGTTCTCGAAGGACTCCTACAGCTTACTTATTTACCTACGCAGAACCAACTCGTTGATGCATTTACCAAGATCTTGCCTTTGCCTCAATTTCAACAGCTTATTTCCAAGTTAGGAATGTATTCTACCCTTCCCAACTTGAGGGGGGGTATTAACAGTACTAGCAATGCTTTGCCACAAAGCACTAGCACAAACAAATCACCTGTACATAGCAATTGTGAGTTAGTTACAAATAGCTTGTTACAGCAATATCCAGCTGTACAAAATCAGTTAGAAGATAGAGTAGGTAATGCTAGTATAAGTAGTGAGTCTTAGCTCCTGATATAGATTAACAGAAATAGATAGATATAGAATGTGTATAGCTTTCTTCTTCTACAATGGTACTTGAATATACAGTGTGAATATACAGTTTTTCGTTTTGATTCTTCCATTACTGAAAGATAACATCTTCGTCGAATAAACACAAGTTTCGTTCATAATTTTCAATTGATTAGACAAAATAATTTCAAAATATGCAACTTGACAAAATAATACATCTGAGTTTTTTTCCTGGTACGGGACTTCAGTAAGGTTATCTGTTTTGGATCTATTTTCTGGGTTTTTCTATAATCATATAGAGAATACTATATAAACTCTCTAGGTCAGATGTATGATGTAATTTTAATCTAAAGATCAATGAAAATTTTCTTTTCTGTCTATAAATGTTAATCTTGCTTGTTTCCGTTATAACAAGAAATAGATTATCTGGAAATATAGTCCTAGTTTTTAGTCCCAATGGCTCGTCTTCTTATCTTGATCTCTCCTCTAATGAACTATTCGGGTGATATTCCTGTGTCATTTTGTACGGGAACTTATATTCTTGCTCTTGGAGGTAATAAGTTCTCTGGCACCTTGCCTGAGAACCTGACAAAAGTGAAAAATCTTGAATATCTTGATCTTCATAACAATGGGCCTGTTTGGCCACGCTTATTTTTATAAGCTTGTGACTTATAAATCAATTTTGACTTATGGAGGGTGTTTGTGTACTCAACTTATAAATTATAACTTATTTTTTTAGCTTATGACTTATGGGGGTGTTTGTCTACCCAACTTATAATCTAACTTATAACTTATAAGCTGATAAGTTGAATGTTAGAAAATACTAACATTTTGCTCAACTTATTTCATTTTTCATGATTTCTTTATCTATTTAGTAGTTTATATTTTTATATTTATACTTTTAAATGTTTTTTAATCTAAAATGTATTTATCGAGATCATTATATTAATTAATTAATTTTTCAATTTAATTTAACAAAAAAATTATTAACTTATAAGTAAATTTATCCAAACACTTACGTAACTTATAAGTTTGCATCAACTTATCACTTATATAACACTTACTCATTATAAGACATAAGTTCACTTTTTTAAGTTCTCCCAAACACTTATAAGAATCCATCAACTTATCACTTATAAAGCACTTTCTCAAACTTTTGTTTGATACCCCAAACGCCCACAATATCACGGGTGATTGCTCAGAATATAAATGTAGTTCTTTTTATGTATCAAAAAAGACTTTTCTTTTATCAATAATCAAGGTACATCCTTGTAAAATAAAGTACGAATGTGCTTCCTTTGTAATTCAGAATAGGCTTTATTACCTTTTAGCCCTTAAAGTTTGACGATTTATACCCATCAGCCCTAAAACTTTGAAACCGTACCTTTTAGCCCTTGAAGTACCCATTAAAGTTCAATTAACCTTTTTTTCTATTTTTCTTCCGATAATACCCCTGCAGGGGCTAAGAGGTACTATTTTCCATACTTCAAGGGCTAAAAGGTATAGTTTCAAAGTTACTGACTTATATTTCCTTGATCAGTATTTCATGAACACTTGATTGCAAAGTCGACGATGTTGAGGTTGATAATGATGAAACAAGATCGCCTGGATGCTGCCCCATAATAACTCCATTGCCAGAACTCCAAAGCTATGGTGTAATGGCTCATGGGATTAATGTAGGTGGGAGAGCGAGGAGTCCAACTCTCAGGTGGTCAGAAGGAATGTCGACACAATTGCAGTTTTACAGCTAGAACAAGTAGTTGAAACAGGTAATCATGAAGAATTAATTGCCAAAGCTGGTGCCTATGCTTCCCTGATCAGATTCCAGCAGATGGTGGGAGATGGGGACATCGCAAATACCTCAACCCGTATTACAAATTCATTAAGTTTAAGGCGTCATTCGTTGTCGACAAAGTCTATGAGCGTTCTATCTGGTAGCTTCAGATCTCTGAGCTATCAATACAGCACTGGTTCTGAGTGTCATATTGAAGTGGTCTCAAATGCAGGCGCTGATTGGAAAAAATCAGCACCACGAAACTATTTCTTCCGTCTACTAAAATTAAATGCTCCTGAATGGCCTTATATAATCTTGGGTATTGTGGGATCAATTCTTTCTGGTATTATTCTTCCAACTTTCGCCATAATTATGAGCAATTTAATTAAGGTATTCTATTCTAGCAATTATGCAACTATGGAAAGGAGAACAAAGGAGTATGCTTTCATTTTCATAGGGACATGTACATATTTTGTCATCGCTTATTTAATACATCATTACTTCTTCAATATAATGGAGTTGATTTTAAGCTTGGACTTGCATAAATTTCCATAAGCAATTAATGACCGAAAGGAAAGTATATAAAAGTCATATAAGAACGAGTTGAGAGTTAAGACGGTTGAGTTGACAAGTCATGTATAATTAAGATTTAAGACTAATGCAGAGAAAAACACTGGAAATTCAACAACAATTGATATGCATATATGAAAAATCTTTTTCAGGGAAACATCATGCAACGTTCTTTCCATTTTCATATTTCATAACAAAAATCAATTATATAAACGAAATGCAACTAAACATTTAGACTTTATGAGTAACAGTGCTCCCCTCTATAAATATCCAACTCCACGAAAGTGAACAAGCACAGCAATGACTACAACTCTAAGCCTAATAAAAATACTGGTGCCTTTTATTTTCATGCTCATGCCATGCTTATCTTGTCCTGCTCATCAAAACCAGTACCTTCTCCAGTTCAAATCCTCCTTGCTCAATCTCTACAACACCTCAAACTCATCGGTTGCTGGCTTGGAGTCATGGAACTCCAGTTCTGATTGTTGTACTTGGAATAGAGTTGTTTGCGGTTCTCATTCAGGTGACATAACAGCTCTACATCTTGACCTACTCCATACTCCAGACTTTGAGGTTGAAATGATTTCAAGAATCTTAGAGCCCATTTATGGCATTAAATCCTTGATGCTACTTAACATCTCCAATAATTTGATAGAAGGGGAAATTTCAGGCATAGGGTTGGCTAACCTCACCAAACTAGTTCACCTTGACATGAGTTTTAATAATTTTAATGGCTCCATTCCACCACAACTTTTCCTCTTGAAGTTTCTGCAGTTTCTTGATATCTCCTATAATAATATACAAGGAGAAATTATGGGCAACGTGTCTGCTGATTTCACCAAATTAGTTCACCTTGACATGAGTTGGAATGGCTTTAATTGCTCAATTCCTGCACAACTTTACCACATGAAGTTTTTGGAGTTTCTTGATTTAAGTCATAATTCTTTAGTGGGTGGTTTGAGTAGTGAAATTGGAAAGCTTGGGAATCTGGTAACATTGAAGTTGGATGAAAATTATCTCTATGGGAATATTCCTGTTCAGATTGGAAATCTGACAAAGCTGCGGCAATTTTCTATCTGCCAGAACAAAGTTTCGGGTCCTGTTCCAGATTCAATTCTTCGTTTGAAGCGATTGGAAAGTTTGGATATGAGGAGTAATTATCTACAGATGCAGATTCCAAATGAGATTGGAACCTTGTCCAACATTTCCACTTTGGTATTGAGCAAAAACAGTTTCACAGGTGTAATTCCATTATCAATACGAAACTTGAGCAAATTAGAAACATTGCGCCTGCAAGATAATATGCTTTCCGGAGAAATCCCCTCCTGGTTATTTGACATTGAGACTCTCAAGAATTTGTATCTTGGAGGAAACAAATTGATTTGGAATAACAATGTCAAAATAGTTCCCAAGTGTATTCTTTCTCAACTGTCTCTCAAATCATGTCAAATTTCCGCAGACATTCCAGAATGGATTTCCACTCAAAAGAATCTTGATGTTCTCGAACTGAGTGACAATCACCTCGTAGGAAAATTTCCACCTTGGCTTGCTGAGATGGATATTGGAAGTATACTACTGTCACGTAACGAACTTACTGGTTCAATACCGTCTCGCCTCTTTCAGTCTCCAAGTTTATCAATTCTGGCTCTTTCAAGAAATAAATTTTCAGGGGAGTTGCCAGAAAATATAGGTGATGGTAAAAAGATCAAGTTACTTTTGCTTTCTGGAAACAATTTTTCGGGGGCCATCCCGAAGTCCATTGGAGACATCCCTCTGCTAATGCTACTGGACTTGTCAAGAAACAGATTTTCTGGCAACACATTCCCAGTTTTTGATCCTGATTGCTCACTATTTTATGTTGATCTCTCTTCTAATGAATTCACGGGTGACATCCCTGTGTCATTTTGTACAGAAACTGGTATTCTTGCACTAGGGGAAAATCAGTTCTCTGGCAACTTGCCTAGGAACCTAACAAATTTGGAAAACCTTGAATATCTTGATCTCCATGACAACAATATCAGTGGTGATTTCCCAGAATTTATTTCCCAAATGTCCTCACTTCAAGTCCTGAGTCTACGTAACAACTCTCTACATGGCTCGCTATCATCCAACTCATTCTCCAACCAAAGTAGCCTCCGAATTGTTGATCTTTCAAGTAACAATCTTGTTGGAAGCATCCCTTCAGAGTTAAAAAATCTCAAGGGAATGACCGGAAGTGGTGCTAGTTATTTAATTAGCAGGGGTATCGATAATATAGAGGTGAACTGGATTGAGGCTAAGATTTCATTATTCAGGAGAAGAGTCACCTTTACAATCGAGATGAATGACTTGACAGTGAACTGGAAGAATGCTTTACGAGGTCTCTCGAGTCATAGCCGACATATCTATTCTTTGCTGGACTTGTCAAACAATAAGCTGTCAGGTGATATTCCAGCTTCATTAGGAATTCTCAAGGGACTGAAGCTACTCAACATCTCTAACAATGAACTCTCTGGATATATACCACAAAGTTTCGGGGATCTAGAGAGTATAGAGACATTGGACCTATCTAACAACAATATCACCGGTACAATTCCGCAAGTATTTAGGAAGCTAAATCAACTTTCTGTGCTAGATGTGAGTAACAACAAGCTAAGTGGTAAAATCCCACAGGGCGGACAAATGGACACGATGGATGATCTGAGTTATTATGCGAACAATAGTGGACTTTGCGGGATACAAATCAGGGTGAAATGTTTAGAAGATGAGCTTACAACAGATGCACATGAGAAAGAGGGTGATGATGTTGATGAACAAGACACATGGTTCTTATGGGAAGGAGTGTGGATCGGATTCCCCCTTGGCTTCATTTCATCGGTATCGACAGGATTTATTATTTGTGGGTACTTTGTTCTACCAACAACACCAAAGTACGAGTCAATTCACCATAGGCACTGAAAAATGCAGAGTGTTATCTAGCACCTCTACCCTTATGATCACTATAAATCTTTAGAATGAAAGATAATAAATTTGTAACTGAATAATAATATTTAAATGTTATGTGCAGATTTTGATTCATTACAAAAATGTATGACAGGACAAAATTTAACTTTTAATGTCGTAGGCCTGTGGTCTTGGCACATATCAATACCGTCCCCTTTCCACCACAAAACTGCTCTACAATCTCCACCATTAGCCAAAATATTTAGTTAGCTCCCATTAGTCGGTTGCGAAAGAGAATATTAAGTCATATTCTACTTGCGCAATTCCCTTAATGACAAGTCCTTACGGATTAGCTTATTTGTTATAATATGTGCCTAAAAGTTGGTCAAAAATTTCGACTTAACAATGAAGAATCTATACTCTTTATTAATAAGCAAAACAATATGGAAATGGCGCGCGGTACTAAAGTACCAAAGTATCAAATTACCAAATTTGGCACCCAAAGTACCAAAGTACCAAATTTGGTTATCACATAACCCGGGTTCGATTCCTCGCAACTACATAATTATACATGATTTATTTACTTTAAATTATTTAACTTCATCCAGGGTTCGAATCCTTACAACTACATAATTATACAAGATTTATTTATTTACTTTAAATTCAATAGTTTCATACAAGATTTATTTATTTACAAGATTTATTTATTTACTTTAATTTCTTTAGCTTTATGCACAGTTCGATTGTCTATAACTACATAATTAAATAGTTATTTATTTATTATATATTTTTATCATTCAATTCTCGAGAAATACATCTATACTCTTTATTAATAAGCAAAACAATGTGAAAATGGCGCGCGGTACTACCAAAGTACCAAAGTACCAAATTTGGTTATCACTTAACTTAATCCGGGTTCGATTCCTCGCAACTACATAATTATACAAGATTTATTTACTTTAAATTCTTTAGCTTCATCCAGGGTTCGATTCTTTACAACTACGTAATTATACAAGATTTATTTATATCAAATTTGGTTATCACTGAACCCGGGTTCGATTCCTCGCAACTACATAATTATACAAAATTTATTTACTTTAAATTCTTTAGCTGCATCCAGGGTTCAATTCCTTACAATTACGTAATTATACAAGATTTATTTATTTACTTTAAATTCAATAGTTTCATCGAGCGTTAGATTCTTTGCAGCTACGTAATCATACAAGATTTATTTATTTACTTTAATTTTTTTAGCTTTATGCACAGTTCGAACTACATAATTAAATTGTTATTTATTTATTATATATTTTTATCATTCAATTCTCGAGAAATACATTTTTAAATAATACTTATTAATAATTTATTAATACTAATATTTTAATATCGACTTATGCTTGACTCGTGCTTGGTACGGGTTATAAACTAGTATTTATTAAAGGAGAGAGAACTTGTCGAAAACTTGTACCAGATGAAATGTTCACACTTGAGTCATCAGTAAAAGCTGCATTAAAAGATGGTTGGGGAAGAGAGCTCCCAGCCACTTCTACAAATGCATCAACTTCACTACAGGGGCTTAAGCTCTAATAACCTTGAACCGGTTTTACGGAATTATGGGGGTTGTGGGTTCAAGACTTAAAAATTCAAAGTGGGCGTGTGTGTGTTCAATTAGCGGGGGAAAATGCATCAACTTGAGGCCACTGTGAAGAACAAGTAGAGAAACTTGAGGCCAACACCAGTTGATGCACAAGAAGTAGAGGATGATGAAGAGCCATGGTTCTTGTGGACTGGATTTACACTCGGCTTTAGTTCATCAGTATTAACAGCATATCTTAGTGGGTATTTTGTTAAACCAACACAAAAGTATTACAGGCACAGATAAATGCAATGTGTTATCAAACACTTGAAGCCCTTGGATCACTATAAATATTCTGTCTAATACAAACTGCAAAGCCAGGTGTTAAGCTAATTATACAAACAGAAATTAAACTGCAAACCAATCACTTAATCTTTAAATTATATAATGCAAGTCAATAAAATTAGGCATACTTTTCTTTCATTTGCAAAGAAAAGTATTATGCAAGATATGCTCTAAGAACGAGAATGTTGTATTGTATTTTTCTCACAAGTTTACAACTTTATCTTTGACTTAATAATTTATGCATCACAAGAATCAATTTGAAAATTCAACAAATCAAAAATAAATAACTTATGCTTTTTATATGATGTAACGTTGCTTATCATTCATTATGTTTCAAATTTATTTTTTTGACATCGTTAAAATGTGTTATATTATTGCAAGTCAAATTAATAAACAGTGTTCAGTTCAACTTTTGTTGGACATAATGAAATGGCCTATTGCAGGAAGAACAATGAATGAACTTGTTGTTCAACAGAAAATTGGAGTCCATCCATGGTCATTCCTTCCCTTGACCATATAGATTCAAATTCATTACTCTGGTCACGTGCTGATAAATAATTTTATATATTTTTGCATTATTAATTTAATTTTAAATATTTAAGAAATAATAAGAATAAAATTAAACTTGAATCATATCCGTACGGGTATCAATCACATATCAGAATTTAATACCTTGTGCTTGGTCAAGGTTAAAGTAATATGGGAGATTTGATCAAAAAAAAATATGGGAGGTGGAAAGAATAGTGATTTCTAAATTATTTTTCAATTTGGTCTTCAATTAAAATTTACGTTTATTCTCTATTTAAAATAAATTAAGAAAATAATGTAAAGCTACTTTTGTATATTTTAAAATGCATACAAAAAAATAGAGGAATCAATATATATATATAAAGGAGGATACGCGAGAGGTGAGGTGGCGCCTCTCATATCGTCTTAATCTATTTTTTTAATTTTCTTAGAGTTTTAGATTTTAATTACTAATAAATCAAAAAATATCATTTAACGTATTAGAAGTAGAATAGGTGTTCGAATTTATAGAGAAGAAGAATTTGAATTATAAGGAAGACATATGAAGAAAAGTTTTATTTGAAGTAGAAAAACTAAAATATTCGTTAACGTATTAGAAGTAGAAAATGTATTTGAGTTTATAAAGCAAAGAGTTCGAATTTATAAAGAACTAATATATAACTGAACTTTTTGCTTATTCCAAAACCAAAGCTGCGACTTTTGTGTTTCATGACAAGTATAATCCATTATTCCGAAGTCATTGGACGGAGTTTGGACTACTCAGAATTGCAACCTAAAATTTACATGAATCTGTGCAAAGGTACGTACTTTGTTTTTATTAAGTTAAAAAAGTTAGTTTTTTCGGTCATCTTTTTTTATCATATTTGTTATTTTGTTTAGTAATAATTTTTGACCTTTTGAGTTCTTTGTGTTCCTTTAATTATTTTCAGTTAATAAGCAAAAAGTTCCGCAATAAATTAGTGCATATAATGGTTAGGGATTTCTGCGCATTGCTAAAAGAAAATATTGAAGATTGATGCAAGCAATGATATTATGATTTATGTTACTTTTTTGTAAATCTTTGTGTTTTGGCTTTTGCTTATTAGTTTGTTGTTTTAATATATATATTTTTTTCTTTTTTCTCAATTTGCAGTTTACAGGCTACTCCTGACAAAAAAAGAAAATCAGTTTACAGACTCTCGAATTTTGATCTTACAGACTTATGACATTACAGTCGGGGATTCGAGCTACTAGTATCTGATTTTCTGTCATGAAGGTACACCATCTATTATCCGCAGCCGTCAGGTTTAGTGTTAATTTTTATCTTTTTAATTAATCTATCTCCACTTTTTCACGAACAAGTCAGAATTGTAAAAATATTGGGTATGGTATTGTGTATTGAGTTGTGCAGATTTAAGAATATTTCCAAATCATTATTACTATTTTCATGTATTCTTCGTTAAAATTTTATAAAAATTATATTAGTGTCCTAATTAACTTCTCAATTTTAAATATTAATAATGAAATATTTTATTTAGAAGTAGGAAATATATTCAAATAATTAAAAAGAAAAAAAAATATCTTTTAACATATTAAAAATATGAAAAGTATTCGGATTTACGGAGAATAAGAGTGTTTCAATGTTGTATAAAAAGCAATTCTTGCTTGTGCGTGATTATTGATGTATACGTTTGTATGCACTATTCTAAGTTCACCTTTGCTCAAAATATGAAGAGATTTTTTGCCCTTTTCAATAAACAACACAAGTAAATCAGTAATGAGGTTATTCATTTAAGAAAAAATGCTAAAAGTCCCAAAAATTATCTCAAAAATTGTTTTCAAATATTTATGTGTTAACTTAAAATGATAAATTTTCGCATAATAATAGGGAACCCCGTGTGCATAAATATGCACCCACGAATTAAATTACGTCATATGCTATTATATATTATTTTATAAAAAATTTGGAAATAAATTTGAAATACGTAACAATACTTTTCATTCAGTAGTCCGGTTCCCGTTGAAGGAAAAAGTATATCAAATAAGCGTGAATAGATCACCATTATCTCCAGTTGTTGTGCGCCACTAAGAGCGATCCTCAATCGTGTTTTCTTTTTTGAACTCTTAAAATATTATAAATAAATAATTATCTAGGGAACCAAAAAGCGAAAGACAACCTTAAATTAAAAATATAAATATCGGACTTTTCGCGGGGCTGAGAGAGAGCTGTTGGGAGGGATAAATATTTGGATTTAAGATGAATAAAATAAATAGAGAAAAATAAACAAACATTTTTTCTTATCTTATCTGAAACAAATATTTTTTGATTAATTTATAAAATATGATTTAAACTATTTATGTAGTATGCTATTTATTTGCGTCAAATTTTTTAATTATAAAACTGATTCATATATTTTTAAGAAGTTTAGAAAAAAATTATAATATCGTTACGAATTGTGATTTAATCAACTATGTTAACAATTTTTTTAAATACCGTCACGAATCGCGGCTTTGTGGACTAGAATTTTTCTATTTTTCTAAAATTTTAAAATTTTAAATATTATTAAATAAAAAATATCCTTTAACATATTAGAAGTAGAATATGTGTTTAAATTTATAAAGGAGAATAGTTCAAATTTATAGGCAACACATATAAATAAAAGTTATATTTGAAGTATAATAAGTGATCGAGTTTATAAGGGAGAATAATTCAAATTTATAGGTTAGACATATAACTAAAAGTTCTATCGGAAGTAGAATAGGTTTTCGAATTTATGGAGTGGAAGAGTTCGAATTTATAAGAAATACATATAAGTAAAAAGTTTTATTACAAATAAATAGGTGTTTGTAATACATAATTAAAAATTCTATTAAAATTGAAATAGAAGTGCAAATTTATATAAGCATTTTTTCAACGAGAGAGCTGCTCATTAGAAAGTAGTATGTTAACATGAAGATTAATACGTAAGACAAATATTCAATATGTTAAAACTGAGATTTCGATCTTAACGAGGGAAACGTGTTTAACGGGCGAACGACTTATTAGGGAGGAATGAATAATTGTTATAATTTTAAAAAGTATCCATTAACATGTAAGTAGAAAAGCTATTTATAGGGAAGAAACATATATAAAAGTACTATTTGAAGTATTATAGGTGTTCGAATTTATAAAGGATAACAATTCAAATTTATAGGTTAGACATATAATTAAAAGTCTTATCCGAATTAGAATTGATTTTTGAATTTATCGAGTAGAAGAAATTATATTTATAAGAAAAACATATAATTGATATAAAATTTCTATTGAAAGTAGAATAGTTGTTTATAAGACATAATTACAAGTTTTATTGGAAGTAAAATAAGAGTGCAAATTAATATTCAAGAAAGTGGCACATTAAAATGGAATATGTTGACATGAAAATTAATATATAAGACAAGTATTTAAGATATAAAATTTGGGATTTCGATCTTAACAAGAAAAACGTGTTTAACGAGAGAACAGTTTATTTAGGAAGGATTCAATAGTTGTTGCAATTTTGTAAATACAGTTGTTTTAAAAAAATTATAACGCCGCCGCGAAGCGCGGCTTTCTCTACTAGTTTTTAATTATAAGGGAGAGATTAATTAATGCATTCACAAGTCAAAGAAACAGGGCCTGATTCAAGATTTTTCCGCTTGAAAAATGTCTTAGCCACCAGCGGCTGGTAATCTGTCAACACAAGTAATTACGATGAATATTGAAAGAAACAGACTACTGGCGTGATGACCACTCTACAAAACCAAGAGACTTGACAAAATCTAGTAAACAAGCACAACAATGGGAAAGCAACTAAGCCTGATCAAACAACTCGTGCCTCTCCTTTTCTGCATGCTCATGCCATGCTTATCTTGTCCTGCTCATCACAAACAATCCCTTCTCCACTTCAAATCCTCCTTGCTCCATCTCTACAATACCTCAAACTCATCCTATTTCGACTTGGAGTCGTGGAACTCCACTTCTGATTGTTGCACTTGGAATAGAGTTGTTTGCAGCTCACAATCGCGTGACATTACTGCTCTGCACCTTGATGCTATCCCAATACCATACTACACTAATAATATCCATATTGGTATGAATTCTACAATCTTAGACCCGGTTTATGGCATTAGATCCTTGATGCTACTTAACATCTCCGATAATTACATGCAAGGGAAAATTTCTGGCAAAGGGTTGGCTAATTTCACCCAACTAGTTCAACTTGACATGAGTTATAATAACTTCAATGACTCAATTCCACTGCAACTTTTCCAGTTGAAATTTCTGCAGTATCTTGATTTAGGCCATAATTCATTTAACGGTGGTTTGAGCGGTGAAGTTGGTAAGCTTGCAAATTTGAGGACGTTAAATTTGGAAAATAATATGCTTGACGGGTATATTCCTCTACAGATTGGGAATCTGACAAAGTTGCGGCACTTTTCTATCGGTAACAACAAATTTTCCGGTCCGATCCCAGATTCAATTGGGAATTTAAAGGGATTGGAAATATTAGATTTGAGGAATAACAATTTGCAGATGGAAATTCCTAGTGAGATTGGAAGCTTGTGTAACATTTCCACTTTGGCATTGAGTAACAACAGTTTTACTGGTGTAATCCTACCAATATTACGAAACTTAAGCAGACTAGACACACTTCTGTTGGAAGATAATATGTTTTCTGGAGAAATACCGTCCTGGTTATTTGACATTGAGAGTCTGAAGATTTTGAATCTTGGAGGAAACAAGTTGATTTGGAATAACAATGTCAAAATAGTTCCCAAGTGTATGTTTTTCCATCTCTCTCTCAAATCTCTTACAATTCTAGGAGACATTCCGGAGTGGATTTCCACTCAAAAGAATCTTGGTTTTCTAGAACTGAGTGACAACCAGCTCACAGGAAGATTCCCACTTTGGCTTGCTGAGATGGAAATTAAAATTATACTTCTTTCGCGAAACAAGCTTACTGGTTCAATTCCGTTCCACCTTTTTAAATCTACAAGTTTATTAATATTGGATCTTTCAAGAAATAATTTTTCAGGGGAGCTACCTGAAAGTATAGGTAATGCTGAAAAGCTTGAAGTGCTTTTGCTTTCTGGAAACAATTTTTCAGGGGCCATCCCGAAATCCATAGCCGATATCCCTCAACTAGGGCTTCTGGACTTGTCAAAAAACAGATTCTCTGGCAACACATTCCCAGTTTTTGATCCTGATTGTTCACTATATTATATTGATCTCTCATCTAATGAACTATCGGGTGACATCCCCATGTTCTGTAGAGAAACTTATATTCTTGCACTAGGGAAAAATAAGTTCTCTGGTTACTTGCCTAGGCACCTGACTGGTATGAAAAACCTTGAATATCTTGATATAAATGACAACAACATTACCGGTGATTTCCCAGAATTTATTTCTGAATTACCCAACCTTCAAGTTCTGAGTCTACGTAACAACTCTCTACATGGCTCACTGCTATCCACCACATTCTCCAATCTAAGTAGCCTCCGAATTCTCGATCTATCAAGTAACAATCTTGGTGGAAGTATTCCTTCAGAGTTGGGAATTCTTGTAGGAATGACTGAAATCGGTGCTGGTGTTTCATTTAGCGTCGCTCTTAATGATTCAAAAGTGGATTGGAATGAGGCTACAATTTCATCATCGACTGGCTCATTCACCTTCACAATAGAGATCAATGACTTAACAGTGAACTGGAAGAATGCTATACAAGGTCTCTCAAGTCGTAGCCGGCGTTTTTATACTTTGATGGACTTGTCAAACAATAATCTATCAGGTGATATTCCAGCTTCATTAGGAACTCTCAAGGGACTAAAGCTACTCAACATCTCCAACAATAGACTCTCTGGATATATACCACCAAGTTTTGGGGATCTAGAGAGCATAGAGGCCGTGGACCTATCGAACAACAATATCTCTGGTACTATTCCACAATCGTTTAGGAAGCTAAAACAACTATCGGTATTAGATGTGAGTAACAACAAGCTAAGTGGTAAAATCCCGCGGGGTGGTCAAATGGACACAATGAATGATCTGAGTTATTTTGCTAACAACAGTGGATTATGTGGGATGCAAATCAGTGTGACATGTTCAGAAGATGAGCCAACATCAGATGATGCACAAGAAGAAGAGGATGATGATGGTGAACAAGAGGCATGGTTCCTGTGGACAGGAGTGTGGATTGGATTTCCGCTTGGCTTTATTTCATCAGTAGTAACAGCATATCTTAGTGGGTATTTTGTTAAACCAACACTAAAGTACTACTCAGTTCACTACAGGCACAGATAAATGCAGTGTGTTATCTATCACAAATCTGTATATTGAAATATAGTCTGGAATTATGTAATTTACTTTTAATGTTATGTGGAGATTTCGATTTATTACTTAATTTTATAAAAAAGATGTAGAATATTAATCCTCCTTACTAAATCTCTACCAAACCTCCAACTCCTCACTTTTTGGCTTGGATTCGTGGAACTCCACTTCTGATTGTTGTACTTGGAATAGAGTTGTTTGCAGTTTGCATTCACATGACATAATAGCTCTATACCTAGACAATATCCCTATTCCAAACTACTTTGATTACATCCCAAATATAAACCACAATATTAATATCAACTTAGAAACCTTAGCCCCCATTTATGGCATTAGATCCTTAATGCTACTTGATATCTCCTCCAATTACATACATGGGGGAATTCCGGGCAAAGGGTTGGCTAATCTAACCAAACTAGTTCACCTCGGCATGAGTGGGAATTATTTTAATGGCTCAATTCCACCACAACTTTTCCACTTGAGGTTTCTGCAATTTCTTGATTTATGTTCTAATTCATTAAAGGGTGGTGCAATTTCTTGATTTATGTTCTTGATTTCCACAGACATTCCGCAATGGATTTCTACTCAAAAGAATCTTGATTTTCTCGAACTAAGTGACAATCAGCTCACAGGAAAATTTCCACTTTGGCTTGCTGAGATGGAAATTGAAATTTTACTCTTGTTGGGTAACAAGCTTAGTGGTTCAATACCATCTCGCCTTTTTCAATCTTCTAGATTATCAATTTTGGCTCTTTCAAGAAACAAATTTTCAGGGGAATTGCCCAAAAATATAGGTGATGCTACCAAGATCAGGGTACTAGTGTTGTCTGCGAACAATCTTTCAGGGGCCATCCCAAAATCCGTTGCAGATATCCCTCGATTAGAGTTATTAGACTTGTCCAAAAACAGATTCTCTGGCAACATACTCCCAGTTTTTGATCCTAATGGCTCACTTGCTTATGTTGATTTCTCCTCTAATGAACTGTCGGGTGACATCCCCGCGTCATTTTGCACACGAATCAGTTTTCTCGCACTGGGGGGAAATAAGTTCTCTGGCAAGCTGCCTAGGGACCTTACGAATATGTATGGTCTTGTATATCTTGATCTTCATGATAACAACATTACTGGTAATTTCCCAGAATTTCTATCCGAAATGCCCAACCTTCAAGTTCTTAGTGTACGTAACAACTCTCTACATGGCTCACTACCACCCAAGTTGTTCTTCAACCAAAGTCTCCTCCAAATTCTTGATATCTCAAGTAACAATCTTGTTGGACGTATCCCTTCAGAGTTGGGAAATCTAAAGGGAATGAGTGGAACCTTGGTTAGATATATGGGTGCACTTAGTAATGATGAACTGCATTTGGATGTGATGGAGGGTACGATTACATCAAATGATGGCATGCTCACCTTTACAATGGAGATCAATGACCTAATAGTTAACTGGAAGAATGCAATACAAGGTCTCCCAAGTCTTAAACGATATCTCTACACTTTGCTGGACTTGTCAAAGAATAAGCTGTCAGGTGAAATTCCAACTTCATTAGGAAATCTCAAGGGACTGAAGCTACTCAACATCTCCAATAATAGACTCTCTGGATGTATACCACAAAGTTTTGGGGATCTAGAGAGTATAGAGACTCTGGACCTATCCAACAACAATATCTCAGGTACAATTCCACAGTCATTTAGGAAGTTAAATCAACTATCTGTATTTGATGTGAGTAACAACAAGCTAAGTGGTAAAATCCCGCGGGGTGGACAAATGGACACAATGAATTATCCAAGTTATTTCGTTAACAACAGTGGATTATGTGGGATGCAAATAAGGGTGAAATGCTCTGCAATCCAACATTAGCCAAAAAAACTCCTATTGAGAGCATTACAGCAATTAGCTTATTGACATAAATTGTGGCTAAAAAAATTGGTTGAAAAATTCAAGTAGACAATGAAGTATCCCCTTCAGAGTTGGAAAACCCGACCGTCATATGCTCACCTTCACAATCCAGATCAATGACTAAATGGTGAACTGGAAAAAGGCTATACAAGATCTTTCAAGTCATGGCCAGCAATCTATTGTTTTTCAGACCTGTCTAAAAACAAGTTGTCAGGTGAAATTCCAGCTTCATTTGGACATCTCAAGGGGCTGCAGCAACTTGTAACATCTCCAACAACAGACTCTCCGAACATATACTACTAAGTTTAGGGAATCTAGAGAGTTTAGAGACCTTGGACATGTCAACTAACACCGTTTCTGTTACAATTCTACAATCATTTCTAAAACAACTTCTTTGAAACTCAAAATATATAGATTTTGTGGCAGGATTTCTCATTTGTCATACAATTTTTTTCCGAAATATCTGAATTTCATTCTGAAAAAACTCAAAAAGATAATTTATCTGAATGTTCGATTGTCAAACGACTGTTACCAGGATCAAAATAGATGTCAGGACTGATAATCAGAAGTGGCATACAAATGTTCTGGTTTTCACCTGGAGAACTATACATTTCATTTTAATTTCTTAAGTATGCGTGGAATCTTTAACCAAATCAAATACTACTTTTTGTCTTGGAAGCTCTTATGAGTATTCAATTTGAAATTTAAATCCGAGTTTAGCTTAGAGCCGTGAAACATCATCATTTCTGATTTTTTTTGTACAATATAATAAAGTTGTTGGTGGTTCACATTTACGTGACATAACAACTCAAAAAACATTAATATATATATTTTTTTTTTGAATAAAAATGAGGACTTTCATTAATCAGGTAAATCATACAAAAGCATCTCCTGCATACTAGATGGAGGAGTAGTGAACACTCTTTGGCAATTGAGCAAACAAGGAATTTTAGCCATTTCATGGGCTACTTTGTTTGCTTGCCGTTTGACAAAAGAAATTGAAAAGCCTAATCTAGATCGCAAATAAGTTCGACAGCTTTCCAAGATGTGACCAACTTCCAACACGTTCTCGCACGGACTTTGAATTGCTTGTACTGAGAGGAGAGAATCAGACTCAATAGACACCTTCAGATATGGCATCGACATCAACCACTTCAAGCCTTCACAGATCGCTAGAGTTTCAGCTTCCAGAACCGTATAGGAACCAGACAAAGAAGCGACCTTTCCTGCTACAAACGTTCCCAGATGATCCCGTAGTACTAGCCCCACCGAACATGATGTAGAATCAATCCGTATAGAAGCATCAGTATTAAGTTTTAAGCAGCCAATCTCTGGAGGTGACCATCTCGTATTAGAAGCAACCATAGGCGAAACCACATTGACCTGCATTGCCTTCCTTGTGCCCACAGCTAGCTTCCAATCAGAGAACATTTTTTCACTCATGTTCATAACAGTAACATGATTAACTGATCTATTCTCCCACACCTTTTTGTTACGAAAAAACCAGATAACCCAGAGAACTTTTGCAATTTTAATCACCTCATCACCAGAACCTTCACATATTTTATTTAGAATCCAATCTGGCTCAGCCTCTACCAACTGTGTATCATAGCTAACTCCAACATAGGACCAGCACTGGCGAGCAAAGGGGCACTCAAAAAATAAGTGAATCACATTTTCAACATTCAAATCACACATTGGACACGTTACAAGTAGTTGAACACCCTTAGAGATCAATCTGTACCGAACATGAAGATTATTCCTACACAGACGCCACAGAAACACTTTGACCTTGTGAGGTATTGACAACCTCCAAATTTTTCCCCAACCCCTTGACTGAGTTACACTACTCGTACCCAGATTTCTTTCATGCCACAGATGGTACCCTGTCTTCACACTATAGTGACCATTAGTAGCTTTTGTCCAAGCAATTCTATCCTTGACACCATTCTGAGGGATCGTAGTATTTAATATGCTAATGGCATCCTCTTCACAGAACATTCCTCTAACCTTGGCAGCATCCCAGGCCTTCTCACCAGCCATAAACAGAGACGATACAGAGGTACTATACCCCTCATAAGTGTGATTTTGATCCACATTAAAATCATGTTTCCCTCTCAACCAAGGGTCTTTACATGCATCAATATCAACCCCATCCCCCAAGACCCACCTAAAACCCCCAACTAGTGTGTTTTTAGCTGTTAAAATACCTGTCCAAATAAAACTCGAACCAGGTTTCGCAGTAGCTTTTAGCAGATGATCATAAGGATAGTAACGTGCTTTGTAGAGACGAGCAACCAGAGATAGAGGTTTGTTCAGAAGATTCCAACACAGCTTACCCAACAAAGCTATATTAAAACCATATAAACTTCTGAAACCTAACCCTCCCTTCGACTTTGACATGGACATAGCATCCCACGACAACCAGTTTATGCCTTTCCTTTCAGTTGAGCCTGAATTCCACCAGAATTTATTGAGCATCCTTTCGATCTCTTGACACAGAGACTTGGGAAGTAAAAAACAAGACATGCAATAAGACGGTATATACTGAGCAACGTTTTTGATTAAAACAGCCTTACCTGCACGAGAGATAGGTTTAGACTTCCACCCTTGAATTTTTCTCCAAACCTTTTCCTTCACAAAGCTGAAAACTCGTTTTTTGGATCGACCAACCAGAGATGGCAGACCTAGATATTTACTGTCCCTTAAATCATTAGAAACACCGAGAATTGCAGACAACTCCTCTCTCTTCTCTTGACCTACGTTTGCACTAAAGAATACCCCCGACTTTTGGAGATTTACTGACTGTCCTGAGCGATTCTCATAATCTTTAAGCAAAGCCACAATGTTATTAGCTTCCTCGTTACTTGCCCGGAAAAAAAAAAAAACTATCATCTGCAAAGAGTAGATGAGTAACTATAGGCGCAGAAGGACAAATTTGAGAGCCGTGAATATCTCCTACAGCAGCAGCATTAATCAATGAATCTGATAATCCTTCTACACACAAGAGAAACAAATACGGGGACAAGGGGTCCCCTTGACGAAGTCCCCTCGATGGAATAATCGGTCCAATATAAGAGCCATTGAAACAAAAATCATACGATACCGTCGTTACACACATCATGATCCAATTTATCCATCTATTGTAGAAACCCATTCGAAGCATCCTTTCTTTGAGAAAAACCCAGTCCACCCTATCATAAGTCTTGCTAATGTCAAGCTTTAGAGCTATTTCACCCTCACTCCCATTGGATTTCCTGTTCATATGGTGAATGATCTCGAATGCCACTAACACATTGTCAGTAATATTTCTCCCGGGAACAAAGACCGATTGATTTTCGGAAATCAAACCAGGAAGAACCAGTTTCAACCGATTTGCTAGGACTTTTGCTAGAATTTTATAAAGGACATTACATAGAGCGATTGGTTGTAAATCTTTCATATTACACACATTCTCTTTTTTAGGAATCAAGACCATATTTGTATCATTTATATGTGCAGGAAACGAGCCAACTTGCAACCACTCTTTACAGCAATTAAACACCTCCTTGCCTAGCATAGCCCAAAACTGTTGAAAGAACGCCGGATTCAAACCATCAAGCCCTGATGCTTTATCAGGATGCATCTGTTTGATGGCCAATGTAAACTCCTCGAAAGAGACTTCTTCTACCAACTTTCTGTTTTGCTCCTCTGAAATACATGTACTGCTGCCAATATTCTGCTGCATATTACTATCTCTTCGATCACCTTGAAACACAGTTGAGAAATAATCTCTGACTATATGGCACATCTCCTCATGATTTTCCACCTTCTCACCATTCTCTTTCTCAAGGAAACAGATACGATTTGTTTTCCTCCTCGCAGAAGCATTTGCATGAAAAAATTTAGTATTGGCGTCTCCCTCTGCTAGACAAAAAGTTTTTGCCCGTTGCTTCCAATAAACCTCTTCATGGCGGAGTAACTCATCAAGCTTCTCTCGTTCAGCAAAATAAAGATTCAAACCAGACATTAATATATCTTTTTAAAGTATAGCTAAAAAATTAATCAATAATATTTAGAGAAATTGTCAAAAATACTACTTTTTCTAAGTTTTTTTTCAATTTTACTATCTTCTCAAATTATTTTCAAAAATACGGTCTGCAACTAGATGCAACCAAAAAATATTTTCAAAAAATACGGTCTGCAACCAACGCAACCAGATGCAACCAAAGCAACCAGATGCAACTAGATGCAACTTTTTAAAAAATAATTGAAAAAACAGCTTAGAATTCAAAAAAAATTATTAATAAAAGGGGTAAACTTGTGGTCTTGGTTTACCCTGGGGGTTCAATAGTTAACTTTTGGGGTTCAATGTTTCTATTTTGGATTTTAGAAATATTAAGAATGACGAATAATTCGTATACGGACTTAGGGTTTAGGGTTGTTTACAAACCTAAACTCTAGACTCTAAACCTTAACCTACCCTGATTTTAGGGTTGTTTACAACCCTAAAATCAGGACGCCAAAAAACATCATTACTAAAGTTATCTGGTTGATTATGGTTGCAAAAGTTGCAAATGGTTGCATCTGATTCTGATTGCAAAAATTGCACATGGTTGCATCTAGTTGCGGACCGTATTTTTGAAAATAATTTCAAAAAGATAGTATTTTTGCAAAAAATTCAAAAAACCATAATATTTTTGAAAAAAAAACATTTAGGAGTGGGTATTTATGAAAAAAGCTCTAATATTTATCTGTTTAATAAATTTTGAGATGAATATAAATTAAAGAAAATATGTGATAATAAGAGATAACTTTTGCAAATATTAATTTTAAATATTGAAAACATCTGAAATATATTTTAGTTAGACCATACTTCTCTTATTAATTTAAATGAAAAGGTAATTTAATAAAGTTAATGATTTATAATGTAATATTTGCTGTGTTATAATAACAATAGAAGCATACAATTTATCCGTTTTGGAACAGTGGTTCAAAAAGTACTTTAAATTATTTTTTTAAATTGAAAATTGTAGAAAAAGCAAAAATATTTAATAATTTTACATAGTATGAGTATTATTATCTTAAATAGGCAGTTATCTCACATTACTTAATAATATATATAACAATTGAACAAATAAATTTGTAATTAAAGTTATTGCTGAGTACGAGTTTTATCTATATTTTACATTTTCATACTACTAACATAAATTTAATTTTTATTCCTTTGATTGTCATTTTTTAATATAGCTGCATCAAGTAGTAGTACTATTCATTTTTTAAAAATACGTAGAAACTAGAATTTGTGCAAAATTTAAGATCACGAAAGTAAACCTTATTATTAAATAATATCATCAACCTTTTTCATTTTTTTTTTCAATTTTGACAAACTCTCGATAGGGTATCGTAAGTTTGAGGGGATGTTAACATATATAATATATTATTATTATTATTATTATTATTATTATTACATATAACATATTTTAGAATATTGAGATATTGTTTTTATTTATATTATTGAGAATAGGGAATTTCTTTTAGATGTTTGGAGTGTGCTTCAAGTCAATTTTTATGTATTTAAGTATTGATTTGGTGAATTAAAGAATATAACCTTGAGAGCATATTTATGGGTGGGTATATATATATTATATATATGGGATATATATATATATATATATATATATATATAAGTAAGAGATTATATATATAGAGTAAGGTTCAAGAGAGAACCTCTTAAAAAGGGAACCAAGGAACTTTTTAAAAAAATCATTTTAGCATAGAAAGAAAAATAGAATTAGTTATATATCATCCTAATAGTCCCAAAAAGTTAATTACTTACAAACAAAGATTCATTTTTAAATTTAAAAAAATATATGAAAAAATTATGAATCTTAAGAGATTCATAAGCAGACTCATAATTTTTTCATATTTTTTTTTAAATTTAAAAATGAATCTTTGTTTGTAAGTAATTAACTTTTTGGGACTATTAGGATGATATACAACTATTTATATTTTTATTTTAATTTAAAACTAATTTTTAAAAAAAGTTCCTTGGTTCTTTTTTAAGAGGGTTCTCTCTAGAGCCCTGGCCTATATATGTATATATCTCAGGATCAAAAAATCATAATCTTACCTTTGGATTATAAATAATAACCTACTCCCTCAGTCCCCGGGGCTCGGCACTCATTTTAAGTGGTAGAATTATACTTTATACGAACTTTCCTTAAAATGCGTGCCAAACAATGTAAAAAAACTGTAAATAAATGAGAGCAAAAGAGGGAGTATATGTTTTATTAATATATTTTAAAATAAAAATTATATTTTTTTGAGACTAAATAAAATTATATTATAAACTATTATTTAATATTGAATCTTATAATTTTTGTCTTTTGCTTTGTAGGTACGACGCTAAACAAAATCTACTTATTTATAAATTTAAATCATCATCTGGGCACTTTATACATTTTAACAATTTTGAATAGCCCGTAGAATAAGTGAAAGTTTTTAGTTTTGTGTGTACTGTATGTATATATATTGTTTGATCATCATTTAGTTATTTTATTATAGTACATAGCTGTTTTACTAATGCAACTCTTTAATTAATTTGCAATTTCGATGTTAATGTTTGTTTCTTTTTTTTGACTTTTGTGGTCATAGTTAGGGGTGTACACGGGTTGTTAAAACCGACCAACCCGATCCAAACTGACCTCATTTCGCCCGATCCAAACCGAATATTTTTAAACCTAAACATGTTTGGTTTGAAAAGATATAAACCCAATTTAAATGGGTTGGGTATGGGTTTCGATTTTTTTAAGCCAAACCAACCCAACCCGATTAAAAATAATAGATTTAATTAAAATATATGAAACACATTTAGTTAAAATAGTTAACAGTTTTGGAGTGTACAGTTTTAATTATTGAAACACATTCTTTGAACTCTTGTGTTCTAGACCATAGACCATGTGTGATCCTAGAAGAAAACTTCATTGTTTGCATTGCCTAGGGTTATCCATACATGATATTATCTATGTTTGTTAATATTGTATCAGTACTTTAAGGCCCGTTTACATTAAGAAGCATCAGTTTTACATTAAGTTGTTCGTTATCAAGGACATAGCAGCAGAAATGTGTACATCAATATTCTACAAAACTTCTACAAAACTGTGTGTTGAGATCACTTGAGACAAATGCTCTTACTGTCTTTGTCCATTCGCGGTTGTAATGGAAATTTAGCACACTGACTATGCTAATAACACAAATTTGACGTTTAAACTGAACGACTATGTTTAGTACTTTATCAGTCTTTTGGTGTGTTTTAACTTAAATATTTGAGATTTATTTGAGATGAATATGTAATATTTTGCTGATTTTCAATTTTGATTTATTAATTTAGTACTTATTGCTCGATAAAAATATATTTTATATATTTATTAACCTGACCACTCTGATCCGAACCGATCCAAACCGAAGTATATTAAATGGGTTGGATTACGATTTTTTTTTTGTGGGTTGGGTTGAAAATTTGCAAACCCGATTTAATTGGGTTGTGTTGTTAAAATCCCGAAACCCGCCCAACCCGAACCGTGTACACCCCTAGTCATAGTGGGTTGGCTTATTCCAGTGGGTTGGTATATTAAGTTTGTAACTAGCTCTTTAGCATGTGCAATGCACGGACATACTTTTAAATGTGAGTAAACTGATTATTTCTTTGAAAAAAATTTATACGTATTAGAGTAGCAAATTGATGAGTTATACGACATTAAAATTTGTATAAGTTTGTATTACACTTATATACATGAAAGTTCTTTTTTTTTTGTTAGCTTGTACTGATTTGGACGTATTTGTGTCGTAACAAATATAGTACTTAAGGCATGTCAGAAATTATGTATAGTTTGATTTAATAGAGATAAATAATTACAATGCATATACACGCTTTAATTTATAAATTTTCTCAAATAATATTTTTAACAATATTTAATTCATAAAAATTTATAATAAATCTAAATGATACTATAATAGTATGAGATATATGATAGTATGAGCCAACCAGGTTCACTTCAGAGACCGTAGCACATAGGTCTATGTCACACATCTCCTTGGAGATATCATCGACCATGTTTGCTTCTTTCTTATTGTTGGGCTTCTTGGGCTTCCTGCAATCAGAAGACCTATGACCCACTTTATCACAGTTGTAGCACTTCCCTTGAAGCTTCAACGACTTCACAGTTTGCAGTGATGCTGTCAAAAAGCGTCACTCTCGGCGAGCTTGAGACGAACAAAAGAACTATCACCGGAGGAAGAGAAGAGAGATGTGTATAAGAGAGGATGTGTTTTCGATGAATAATCCTAAGGCTATACACGAGTTTATATAGGCTAGGAAAACTTGTACGCTACACAATTGCCTTAAATAATTAACCGCGTTAGTTAATTAAGTCGGTGGCAATTTCCTTAATTAATTAGTCACGCTAATTAATTGTGGCGGTGGCAAAAAATCCGAAGTTAAAAACGGAATCAATTTTACTAGATAACTCAAAATCAAATTCGAATTAAATAAGTCATAATTTTTAAGCTCAAGCCCGGTGGAAATAATATTTTAGCAAAACTGGTCTGGTTTTACTCGGGCCCAATTTCTACTCCATTCGTGTCCGCAGGTCGCACAAGCGGAAAGCCCGAATGCTTGTGAAGCCACGAACTTCCCCCTCGAAATCCCATGATTTGGACCTCTGCGCGCACGTAGATGATGGAGCAACACATTACTAACACACTTGAAAATTGCACAAGTGTATTGCTATATAAAGCAATGGAAACACCTTTTCCATTTCAATGTGGGATATAAGGTTACAACTTCAATTTCCACTTTCAAGTGAGCAACTTTGGATAATCATAACGCATCCATCCCTTAGTCGTTTTGAGTGTTTAAACATGCATCGGAAAGCTCTCGCGGAGGAGAACACAATCCAAGCATAACTTGTTGCGAACACGCATACAAGACTTACTCAAATCGGAGCTCAAAATGACTCGACAATGTGGGGCTAAAAACCCACATTTTCCGACAAACATGTTAGTATTAGGTAATGAGGAGTTGTCTCATGCATTTTTGAGTTCTAAATAGAAGTTTCTAATTCTTCTTCTCTGTATCTCTCTCCTTCTTCCCTCTTTTCTCTGCAATTTCTGTTAATTTAAGGGAGCTTCACAGCTTCCATACACCATTCATTTACATTCATGCAAATCAGTTCTGGTACATCCAACAAAAAGATTCTGCATCTACAGAAGATCAGATCAAAATTTGAGAGATGAAAACTGAGAATCAAAATAGTAATTTTGATGAACAACATTTTTGAGGTTAGTTAGCGTTTGATAGTTAATTACATTTAAAGTGGGAAACACTGTAAAAAGTAGCAGAAAGGGCGACAAATTAAGCACATTTATGTGCCTTAGCTACTTATTAACACAAACCAGAATCAAAATTTATAGATAGCAATTGTTGACGACAAAAGTTTTGTGTACAAGTATGGACTGGAAAAAAAAAAAAGTTGATGTACTTTTGTATCTTGTTCCATCAACTTGATTAATGACAATAAGAGATTTCTTTGCAACAACGAACAACAGTTCCTATTCTCTAACCAAGTGTTGCCATTATCATCAGTCTTCTTCATCAACTTCATGAAAAGGAAGTGGTACTATTTTAACTGCTCTAAACTTGCCAGCATTATTTAGATGCTCATTCTCCAATCTGTAGACCATTTCAACCAAATTGTTCATTAATACTATATTCGGATCGGATATTGATAAAGAAGAACGATAATTGGAATTTGGATAGGTATTATACCTGTAAAAATTCCACTGTCCTCTTCTAATGACTTCAAGGGCTGCTAAAATTAGCCCAGTGATTCTGTAATCAATGCTGCCCAAATTGTAGTGGAGGACCGTCTGTAACCAAGCTAGCCTGAGGACTAGGTTTAATCCCTGAAATAGACAGGCATTATATTTTTGGTTGTTAAAATCAATTAGTAATTGTGCTGTTTAATTGACAAGATACCATAATTTAAAATTTAAGAACGGGAGAGGCTTATACCATGGAGAGGAAGTAGATGAACTTTCGACGAAGCATTAAATCATTTCTTAACCACGGATTCTTGGAATCCTTCTGTAATAAACCCCAATCCTTTACAAAATCCCAATATAACTGATAAACAGTTGCAACACTGGACATGATCACAACCAGACAAAGCCATCCAATGGTCCTTTCTTTCTCATAGGCCACTTTTGCTCCTGCTGCCAACATTGCAGATACATATTTACCAAGATTTATAAGGTGGCTAGTTTCTCCTTCATCAAACCACCTCCGAGCACACTACACATCACATAAAAACAATATTTAAGATTAAAAAACATGATTTTGATCAAATGGTTTAAATGTACACACACAGTTTAAGTAATTCACAAGTCTAACCTGCATAGCCCTCCAATAATATGGAAGGAAGGAAACTGCATAGGCAAGATCCCTGTAATTTTTCGTCCTCATGCAATACCCATAATCCTGAGTTTTGTAGCTTCCTGTTATATAGTAGCAGGTCACATACTCGAGGTTCCTGAGCATTGGTACCTAGAAGACAGTCGCGTTAAGATTAGTCTTTCAGTTAATTAAAATCCAAACGAGTGCTTGCATTTTCGCATCTCAGGTCTACAGAATTAACTTCTGTGTATGTAAAAGTTACCTGGCTACATAATTGATCAGCCATAAAAAAGTCCAGCATTACAACCTGAAGTTTGGAGTCATAAATATAAAATATTATATTAATCTATTGGTAATGTACTTAATTATATATTAAAGTATGCAGTGACATTTAAATTACCTTGTATAGAGGAGATAGAACAATATTTCTTAGTACACGAAGTAAGCGATAACGACTTGATTTGTAGACTATGTTGATGGGGCAGACTAGTAGCAGAAGAGAAATCTGTATACATATAAAGAGGCAGGATCATGTAACTTGCTTTTAATCTATTCTCTGTATCATATTTAAAATTAAAATTTTAAGCAACAAATTACCAGTAAAAGTAGGCCAGGAATGACTTGTATTTGAGTATAGGAATACCCCTTTGCCATAAGTGATATATGTATAAACAACACACCAATCACGGCCGTCATTGACATTGTACAGATCAAGAACACATCTCTGTATTTAAGGTCTTTTGTTGGGGACAGTTCAAAGATGAAGCTATAATTTATACGAGTCTTCCTCCACGCAAAAATGTTGCATCCGTACAAAAAGAAATGTAGGAATAACAGGCTGAACATGCTGCAAAATGTTAACATATCTGTTAATCTCAGTGCCAAATAAACATGTAGCTCAAAATTCTTAATTATGTTGTTTTAAAAACTTCAAGGTAATATTAGTTGGTTCTGGATTAGTGTCCTTGCCTAAGAACTGGATAAACAGTTTCCATGTACACTGTATCGGACTGAGGTCTATACATTCCTGCTATATGGGCCATAATGCCATAGCCAATTAAGAACGCGATGAAGCATCCTGTAAATAACCCTGTTGCAGAAGCATAAACAGAATATGTTACTTTTTCTAGGACAATCTAAGGTATATAATTCTATATAGATAACACTGCAAAACTAATTAATAAACAATTTGCTTCCTTCTAAGAGATGATTAATTTTATTACAATTATTGCACCTCCTTTTAATGGGCAAATAGTTAGTCTTCTAAAGTTTGATTAATGATTCCATCTTTGATTAATTTGAAAACAAATCATTCACTTGTAATGATCCCACTCATAAGTTGTGGACCTTCTTGGCCCTTAGATGCATAATGTGTAGTGCTGGTTTAATGGATCTTACTAACCATGTCCAATCATATTTCTCTGAAATTCTTTCGATGTGTTTATAAAGCAGGAATAAGCTCAATAATCTCCACTAAAGCTAGTGGTTTACATAGAAATGCATATTTTTAAGTTATCTGTTATGTAAAGTAGACAGTAGAATCAGGATAATTTATTAAAAAAAAAACAAATCTCATCAAGAATGTTTGTGGAAAATATACACATTCACTTCAGGATACACAAGTACAAACTAAAATTAATTCTTCTGGAGAAAATAAGTTACCAATGAAAAAGGTGACAGCATGAGATTCAGTTCTTTGAGTCGGTTTCAGATATTTCATGGCCTTCCTTTTATCATCTTCAGCAAAGTGTTTGACAAAAATTTCCTCAACTTCATCTGCCAGCTTGATAACCTGTCATTTATAGAACTAATTCAGAATTTTGAGTTGATTTTTCAACTTATAATGTTATTCCAGATGATCATATCGAGATATAAGATCAAGTCTTTTAAGAATAATCTATAATGCCATATGATGACATACACAGTACCCCACATTCAATCATCTTTCAACAGGAACATGATGCTATATTATTTTTCCCACTACATTAAAATGGATCATTGTGCACCATGAATCTTTAAACTTAAATCTTCTAAAGCCTTTGACTAGCGATTTACCTTGTCTGAACTGTTGAAGTAAGAGCTTTCAACAACTTTTAGATAAATGGGAAGAACTTGTTTGTTTGTAACCTGAGGAAAAAGCCAGTAAAAAGTTAAAAAAAGATGATATACCAAATGGAAGAAGAAGAAGAAAAAAAAAGAGAGGTGATAATGAGGATAGCGAAACAAAGATCAGCCCTATTACTTACTTTGTCGAATTTCTTCAAAATCTTTGCAAAAGCAAGCATGTTCAGATTCCTGAAAATTATAGTTAATAACAGATCATGTAACTTTCCATGTAAAATGAACAAAAAATTCAGTTTAAAGAGGTACTTCTTTAATAATATACCTGTAAGTTTTCAGATAGCCTAGACCTTTATAAAGCTCAATGAAAGCTCCTCTTATCATTTTTTCAGCATGGTGTATTTTTGTTTTGTTAACGTGCACCTTCCTTCCTTCCATACCACCTTTTTTCGATGACTGTTTAATTAGATCATCCCATAGTAAATATGAAAATGTACGAGTTGGATTGGTGAGAGGAATATGTATTTTAAGATTTTTTCCTTGTGAACTGAAAAATCGACCAGAAGGAGTTCTCGGATTTGAGTCTGCCCTTTTCAGTTTCATTGATTTAAAATCCTCATCAAATTTTGAAGACCTGGAGAACTGCAAATCATTCTGATCAAACCGATCATCAGTTTCATTACCCTGCCCTGTTGCATCACCCTGCTCCTGTTCTTGCTCTGTTATGTACCTAAGGGACTCTTCGTCTGTTGTATAAAAGGAAAAAATGAAAAAATAAATTACAAACTTAATATGCACTCCATTCAAAAAGTGTCATGATATAGTTAATTAAGTAATTTACCACACGAAATGGTGCCTGAAATAGAGTCATCTTCCTTGGAACCATTGGAAGAAACTTCATTAGCATGTTGTGATTTAAGCGCACTCTTGAGCTCAAGGAGAATCCCCATTTGTTTCTCCAACAATTCCCCTCTCTCCAAGAACTCTTTCTCTTTATTTTTAAAAAATTGGTTCACTTTATTAAGCTGGAGGTCCAAACATGAGAAAAATTCTATAGCTGCATCACTATCATCAGCAAACTGCTCTAGAAGTTCAGTCTCGTACATATCACCTTTGCTTTCTGACGATTCAAGTTTCTTATGAACCTGAATATAATAACATCATCAAAATTAGCATCATAAATTTGCAGATCATATATGCATGAAAGGTCATAACCCATGTAAAACATTAGTTATGATATATGAAGAAGTTATACATATTTGTAGGTAGAAATAGAGATAAATTACATGAATGATCCCATGTTCTCTACGTTTGTTGCGAAATAATGAGCTATTTCTTATAGAAGAGAAGATGGTTTTGCTTAAAGAGCTCTCATGGTTGTTGGATGGTGCATTTTCGACGTTCAAGAGATGGATTTTCTTGAGATCTTTCTTCAGTTGCCCATAATCAACAAAGGCATCTTTCCACTCGGGAACAAGCTGACCCTCAAACTGTTTAGAAAACTTTACCATCTCGACGACAATTCTCAACTTGTTGTCTCAGAGTATTAGAGATCAATTGCAGTCGATGGTGTCTGAGCCAAGTGACTTGAGAGTGTTTAGATGGTGCTTACGAGCACATTATTTATGGACCGAAAAAAGAATTTGAATCAGAGCACATTCCAATATATCCTCTGTAACCTTTTTTATCCACTAGGAGGGCCTTGTATAAGTTTTGATTCGCCTGGAAGTTTAGCAAAGCTACCAGGTGTGAATATGTGATGCCTTCTAGCTATGTAAAATGCCCTCAGGGAAACTATGAAAGTTCAGGGATTTAAAGTGATAGAGAATGGGCCCATATGTGCATGGATGCCTGATGAAATTGCTTTTTTAGATCAATCTTCAGAAGGCATACAAATCAAAAATTTAGCACTAATTCAGAATATAAACCTTATTTTTGCTTTGTTTGAAGAGACATAATTAAATGTTAAGGCTTTATGAACCTTAATTAGAAAGAGATTTCATTTATAACTGAGGTTTATAGCTAGATTATGTACAGAAACACAAAGCTTGGCTCTAATTAGACCAGCATGATTTCCACTAGATTGAGGATTCCCCTAAAAGCTAATAATAATTTTTGGTACTCTACCACCATCACTAAAAAAAGACTTGCTTGCTGTAGTGTGAACAGTGCTTATTAATAATTTTACACCAAGGAATGTAGTAATTTTAAAAATATAATTAAGACCTACTTAGTGGTTTCTTATAATATCTTAAGGTTTTAAAAAGTCATTAACATAATATTGAAATATCGAAGTTCATGCTCCTCGGCAGAATTGTTATGGTAATCTACTCGTGTCGCGGTGTTGGTGACATGCCACTCAAGAAGAATGCTGAAATGTAAGAGATTCATCGACCATCGTCAAACAGTTAAAATTTTATTGCATTGCAAACATCTGCATAATAGATGCCCAACTACATACAAATCCAGGGATGAGAGGAACATGTATGATGTAATATTGTTGTATCCAGGGGTGACAATGATTATAGGCGAGCAAGACTTGCGTATAGGGTCCCACAACACTTAAGGTTCCAAAATTTTCGAATGTCTTAGGGTCCCTAAAAGCTAGCTCTGGCTGTATCTTAATTAAGCGTTGATTATCCTATATTTTAATACACTTATCATGACATTAGATAAGTTTGATTCGTGAAGCATCAATTTACATGATCCGATATTTGTAAACACGTTGGGAATGTAGGGGTATGGACCGTATGGTATTAGTACCACTGTAGTAGCCTAGTAGAGCTAGTAGTTGTGAATTATAGAGAAGAATGTTCCTTGTTTAGATGTACTGTAATATTTATTCCCACATCTCTTCATCATGTGTGTGTGTGTGTGTGTCATCGACTCTTTCTTGCTTATTTCTACCTTTGATTCTTGCCAACTTGTCAGCTTGCTAAACTCCAATGCTTGTTGAGTTTCATATCCAACTGCTAATTCTATTATTGTTTTCTCTTTCTACTCTCTAAAACAGACACAAACTTTTGACAAATGACAAGGATTGCAACATCAATCAATGATACGAACATTTGTGGGGAATCGAAATCGCCATCCCCTTGTCAATCTTGAGAAGAATATGAATGCAACTCTTTATATTGACATAAATTATCGAAAACACATGAACTCTCGTGATCTGATACCATGTTAAATGTCAACAAATGAAACCTATAACTATTTAATAATCTGTTGTATTGTTAATCAGCGTGCACGCAACATAACTAATTTGAATTCCACTTAACGACAGATCCGTGCTAGTTTCTTAGGTAAAAACAAAAAAAAAATACAAAAAGACGTGTTCTTGCTGCTAATGTGCATTGAAAACCTCTGTTTTTAAAAAAAAAAATCAGCTTCTCATATGGTTTGTGCTCCCATAGGTAAAGAAAAAGGCACAGATTTCTCTGCTGGGTAGATAAAGATTTAGGCAGACGACATGGAACACACTAAACTTTGTGTTCTATGGTCACAGTTCATTGTCTCGTGTATTAAATAATACCATATATATTCCACATGAAGTGAAAAGGTGAGGGACCTGCACAAAAACTTGAAAATTATATTTAAAATGGCATTCGAATTCCCTCGCGAATTAGAATTAACAACATGTGTGTGTATAGTCCCCCTCCAATCATCCCTATCCAGCCTGTACCCCAACCTACGTGAAGGCTCACAAACAGTGTCAATATCATACGATTGTTCCAACATATTCACCGTTGATAACAATCCAGATAAGATTAAAATCTTAGAGATTTTGCCCCAAGCTCGATGAGACTTGACAGTGGCGATGAGGGGATTATTCCTTACATAAACGCGGTAAGTTATTCTACAACAATCATCTGAAATCCGAACCCCTCGACTAATAAGCCATTATCGTAACAATGCATACAGAAGATTTAAATATACTGCTGTAGAAACAGTCATTCAATTGGAAGGTACAAAGGAAATATGAATACGGAATAATCAAGAAGACATGCAATCTATATATATGGTCTGACTAGGACAGCATTAGCTAATTTTATACCATATCAACACTTAAAACGTATTTATGTCCAAGCCTTGTACGTATGTAATTGTTGTTTATGTTTTGTATAATAGCCGTAACTATTGCGCGCACATTCCACGCTAACAAAATCGAAATTTTTCTGAAGTTGTTTGTAGTTTCTTTAGTTAATCAGAAACGACGGCCAAACTCCATTGATGAATTGCTTTCTCATATCCACAAGTAATTTTTCTAGGTTTTTCTTGTTAAATGCGGAATTTCGTGAAATTTTAAATCTTATCTCACTACAAGAAAAATGGATAAATATTAACGACAAAAGTCAGCATGAGTCGGAAAAAGCTCATGATCGGTCTCTACATTTCAGACCGATTGCAATATTCAACAATCAGTTTTCACTAAAGTCGATTTCAGACCGACTGCAATATTCGTGGCATTTACTCGTATTAGATGAGTTCAAATCCGAAATCCGAAATCCGAAAAACCTTTTTCAAAAAAATAAACCTGCAGGGTAAAGGTATTGAGAAAATCTTGTACCGACTTATATACGAATGTTATCTACATGTGTTTCCTTGTATCATGAGATGTAGTGGAGCTTTAAAGTTGTTTGTGTTAGGAGATGCATAAGTTGAGAAGCTGATTGATTTCAATCAGTCACTTTTTTTACTTTTGAAAGATCTAGACCAATGAATCTTTCTTTTTTACTCAGCTGTTTCCACAACAAATTGTTTGGTACGTAGTGCTGTTTGCATGGCATGCAGCTATATAACTACATTTTTAACCTAGCTATACAAACCGTACGGAGAATTAGTCTATAGCTCTAATATATATTTATATTTTGGGTTCTGAAACGACGGGATGCTATTCTTGCCTAACTATATTTGCACACACCAATATTGCATGTAAAGTATAAGTGTAGTTTAAGCTTCTCAGAAAGTATTGGCGGAGAAACGTTTGGTTTTTAAGCATATGATTCCTAGATTTTGTTCCATCCAATATATATATATATATATATATACGGTTGCATATATAATCAAATGCAGAAAGTTAATTTTAAAAATTACAATGAAATGTCTTTCCATGTCCTAACTGTACATGAGTGACAAGAGAGGAACAATTTTCGTATTCATGTATCAAAACAAGATCGAGATTTGCCAAAAGTGTGCTACCGAACTTCTAACTAGCTAGAAATCAAAGTTGCAAAATATAAATTCTGTTGAGATTTTCTTCTGATTATATCTTAAGATTTTCGATCTAAATGGATTACTATTGATTATCGTACAATTAAGTAAAGTGTTGAAGAGTGTAAGATCGAACCTTGTGTTTTTACTTTACAATCAAAACATCATGTAAAAGTTATAAAATATATATTTAAATATAATAAACTACAATATCAATAAAGGGCATCAATTTTCTGGAATGGATTAAGAACCTATCTCTATATATAGTATTGTTCTCTTAGTGATTCAGTACTTTTGCAAGGCATATACTTTGTGACGTACTGCCAAAATGCTCAGCTCGTTTATTTTTCTGAAATGGTGTTCTCTAATTATAATAAACTAGCTTTATAGTCCGTGCGAGGCACGGGCATGCCCTATTTATGTTTAGTTGCTTAAGATTTGGATGCACACTAAAAATGCAAATACCTGTTGTATTGTGAGCGCACTTTTCTGATTTCTCTGTTATGTTTGCATGCTGTTGTCCGTTGCAATGGATGAGCTTCTAAGCTCATTTCTTTGGCTTCTTTTCCTCGTACAGAAGAAGTAGTTTCTGGGCTCTTATCAAAAGTTCATTTTCTATTACTGACATCAATCAACTAATTGTCATAACTAAAATATTGAATAGATACATTGTATTAAGCAAATGCATCATAATTATTTTAGAACTTGAAAAATATCATACAATTTTATGTAAGATTCGATGGTGTGACAAAAGGAGTTGAAACTAAAGAAAGAGAACAAAAAGAACAAATTTATTAATAAGCTTTAAAAGGTACCAGAACCTTGAGCCTAGAGTAGTAAAAAATCTAGGTTATCTTTGTGTACCGTCCATGGTTTCTTACTACTGATGTGACTGCACTTGTACCCGTGCAAGGCACGGGATCGCTCTAACCGACATAACTTGATGTTATTTTGTGACGATATTTTCTAGTTCACGTCAGTTTAATTTTGCGATGATAAGTATTCTTCAGTTTGTTGTGGTGATCCTGCCACCAGTTTGAACTTGTTGGTGACACTATGTGACATGATTGAAAAGATTTGCAAGGAAGATCAGTTTGGTATTAGTCCGAAGAAGATTTTGTTCTTAGTTGAATGTATTTGATGATTAGTTTTATAAGCTAATTAATAATCAGATAGGAATTAGTTAAATGTGTCAAATAAAGGCTCCATTTCGCAATAAGTTAAAGTTAAAGTTATCAATATCTAAAATAATTTGTAAAAATCCGATTTGGCCCCTCCTGACCCGACCATATCTACAGGTATACATATTTTAGAGGAAATTTGTCTCGATTTAAAAAAGCTCGGCCCTATCGGATATCGAAAAATCTGACATGAATCCGGTCCTATCGGCCCTATAGAGGTGCTTATATTATTACTTATATTATCTGATATGTATGAACATAATTGAGACAAAATGACTACTATTTTGTATTATTTTGTATTATTGGATGCTCGGACTAAAAAGTGATATTATGTGACTAAAAATGCATTTGGACTTTGTCTTAAAATTGTGAATACAAAGGAAGAAACATAATTAAATTTAATTAAAGAGATACGTGTCTATTGGATATACTTTATACCAATAATCACTTTTATTAATAATCAGACAAATGAAATTATCATGAAAAAATCTTGAATAAAAACTAAAGTGTAAAATAATATTTGTGAAAGACATTACCATACTAATGGGTTTTATACCACAACAAAAAAGCCCAAATAGCTCAATGGTTGAATTGGTCACTTGAAATTCTTAGTAATTAGTATTGAAGTGTCTTAGGTTCGATTCTCATCAAGATGAAATTTTTCTTACATTTTTATAACATTTGACTTTGGAGGGGCAGTTATGTAATTTCAAGTTGTTGAATAAAATGTTTCACAAAGTTCTTGTTACAGTATAAGATATACTAGCTTAAAACTCGTGCGATGCACGAATTGTTATTAATAATTATTATTTTTAGTATTTATGTTTTAATATTTTATTAATTTGCATTTGCTAAAAAAATAAGTAGGCGTGTTAAACTTTTTTAAATAATTAAAAGTATTAAAATAAATTTTAAAATAAATTAATAACTGTTTATCCGTGATATTTTTGGAAAGGTACGGGTTTTAGTAAGGAAAAATAGAAAAAGTAACATGTTTTATCTGAAAAGGTAAGTGCCCGTAATTAAAAGTATTTAAATAGGTTTCAAAATAAATAAGTAGGGATTTGCCCGGGATATTTTTGGAAAAAGAGGGTTTTTAGTAAGGAAAAATAGAAAGAGTGACATGTTTTAGTTGAAAATGATAATTACCGGTGATTGTTTTTAGAAAAATAGAGGATTTTGTTATAAAAAATAGAAAAATTAATGTATTTTAGCTGAAAAGATAGTTGGTTATAAAAATGTTATTATTTAATAATAATTTCTTTAGAAAATGAAAAAATTGAAAAAGTAACATGTTTCAGCTGAAAAAGTGCTCATAATTAAAAATATTAAAATAGATTTTAATACTTTTAATTATTAAAATAAATAAGTAAGGGTTTGCCCGTGATATTTTTGGAAAATGAGGGGTTTTAGTAAGAAAAAATAGAAAGAGTAACATGTTTTTGTTAAAAAAGATAACCGCCCGTGTTTTTTTTTTAGAAAAAGAGAAGATTTTGTTAGAAAAAAAATATAAAAAGGTAATGTATTTTACCTGAAAAGGTAATTGGTTATAAATAATGTTATTATTTAGTGATAGTTTTTTAAAAAATAAGTAAGGGCAATTAAATAAAATCACTAAGTACCGACCGACCGTCCATCCGACTACCAAACTGTTAATGTTTCGTCTTTAATAATATAGCTTAAAACCCGTGCGATGCACGGATTATTTTTAATAATTATTAATTTTATTATTTATATTTTATATTTTATTAATTGCATTTGTTAAAAAAATAAGTAGGCGTGTTAAATATTTTTAAATAATTAAAAGTAATAAAATAGATTTTAAAATAAATAAGTAACGGTTTGCCCGTGATATTTTGGAAAAAGAGGGGTTTTAGTAAGAAAAATAAAAAGTAACATGTTTTCGTTAAATTTTAAAATATAAAAATAACGATTTGCCCGTGATATTTTTGAAAAAAAGAGGGGTTTTAGTAAGAAAAATACAAAAGATGACATGTTTTAGTTGAAAAAGATAATTGTTAATTAAAATTATTAAAATAGATTTTAAAGTAAATAAGCAAGGGTTTGCCCGTGATATAATTGGAAAAGTAGAGATTTTAGTAAGGAAAATAGAAAATATAACATGTTTTAGCCGAAAAAGGTAATTGCCCGTGATTTTTCTAGAAAAAGAGGGGAAATGTAATTATCAATTAAAAGTATTAAAATATGTTTTAAAATAAATAAGTAAGGGTTTGCTCGTGATATATTTGGGAAATGAGGGATTTTAGTAAAGTAAATAGAAAAAATAACATGTTTTAGCTGAAAAGGAAATTGCTCGTGATTTTTTTAGAAAAAAATGGTAATGCATTTTAACCGAAATGGTAACTGATTATAATAATTTTTATAATAATTAAATAAACAATTAAATAAGGCAAGTACTGTACCAAAAAAACAGGTACCAAACTTTCAATGTTTCGTCTTTAATAATATAGTATAGATAGATAGATAGATTTATAATATTAGTATTTTATGCTACTAAATGGAATAGTCCGTGATATTTTTGAGGTTTTAGTTAAGAGAAATATTAGTTATGAAATATAAAAATGAATATACGTTTTGAAAAAAAAGCTAATCGGTTAGTCATTAATAATTATAATATTATTATTTTATTTTATTAAATAGATCTGTTCGTGATATTTTTGGAAAATGAGAGGTTTTAGTTAGGAAAAATAGAAAAGTAAAACTTTTAGTTAGAAAATATGAAAAAGAATATACAATTTAGCTAAAAAAGGTAATGAGTTAGTTATTAGCAATTATAACTTTATTATGTTATTTTAGTAAATGAAATTGTTTGCAATATTTTTGGAAAATGAGATGTTTTAGTTAGGAAAAATAGAAAAGATATTCTATATAATAATTTTAATATTTTATCTAACGGTTCTCATCGATTTGATCAAAAATATCTAACGGCTATGAATTGAGTGACCAGACTACAAAAACTTTCATGACCGGACTACAAAACTTTCAATGTTTCGTCTTTAATAATACAAGTCTGTAACCCGTGCGATGCACGGATGAATTTTAGTTTATTTTATTTTATTATCTATATTTTGATTTATATGATTTTAAAAAGTAATCAAATGTAATAATATATGTATGATGTTATTCTACGTTTTTTTAGCCTATAAGTTGTGCGATACACTGATGAATTTTAGTATTTTTGATTTATTATTTTAGTATTTTTTATATGATTTTTTAGTATTTTTTATCTTATTTTATTAGCATTTATTTGTATTTTGATCTTAAAAAAATTCTTAATATGTTGTTGACGGAATAATATCTTCAACTTTTGAATGTAGCTTAGAAAAATAGATGATATAAATATTTAATAATAATATGTTGTTGACGGGATTCGAACCTTGAACCCGTGGGAGCATTTTAGATATCAAGAAAAGAATATTTTTTTTAATATTACATCCAACGGTTCTCATTTATCGATATTTACATCTAACGGTTATTATTTAGATGACCAAACTACATATGACCAAACTACCAACCAAATAGATGGTGGTTACTCTAATTTAATTTATATTATTATTATTTTTTTAATATTAGATCTAATGGTTCTCATTCATCTATTTTAAAATCAACAATCCTTATTGATTTGGCGGTACATGACCAAAATTTTGGATAAAATTTCTCTTACGCTTATTGTATATAAGGATTTAATATGTTTTGCAAACACCTATTCTACTTCCAATATTATATGTACGTGTGTGTGTCGCGTGAGTGGAGGCGTATTTGGTATTCATTATTATATCGATTAACATAATCTTATAATACGTGAGATAATTTAACCATGAGATATTTTGTACATGATTTGAACTGACTAACTTGTCCATGTGTTTATTATTTATTAGAAAAAGTTGTTTGTAGAAATTGAACTTGAGTTTATCTATTAACTGAAACATCTTTATATCGCTAAACTATAAAATCACAGATATTTGGAACTTCGCTCGAAACGTGTGAGTATCGTGGGCGTTTGGGGTATCAAGAATAAGTTGACTTATAGCTTAAAATGAGTAAGTGCTTTATAAGTGATAAGTAGATCTGAGCTTATAAATTCCTAGAGTGTTTGGTAAATCAGAACTTATAAGCAGTAGAGTGTTTGGGTAAATCAGAACTTATAAGTTAACTTTTTTTTATTATTTTTAAAATATTTATTTTTAATATATATAAATGGATATCAATGGATAGATCTCGATGAGTAGAGAAATTTGATATATACATATCAATTTTTTAATGAACGGATCAAAAGATATATGGTTTTGAAGATTTGAAGGATATTATATATTGCGTGTATCGAGAATAAGTTATAAGTTATAAGTTGAATGTTAAGGATTCTTAACATTCAACTTATCCATTTTAAGTAGCCATAAGTTGGTTTCACTTATTTTGGCAAACACCCCCCATAAGTTGAAATGGGTTTATAAGCTATAAGCTTATAAATAAGCTTGTAGCCAAACAGGCCCATCATTTGATAGAAGACATTTTATTTAACTTCAAAATATATATAAATAATTATGTAGCTAAATAGAACTTAGGTTATATTTTTGACGGGATTCGAACCTTGAACCCGTTGGAGCATTTTAGATATCAATAAAATAATATTTTTTTAATATTACATCCAACGGTTCTCATTTATCTATATTTACATCTAATGGTTATTATTTAGATGACCAAACTATCAACAGATGACCAAACTACCAACCAAATAGAGGGTGGTTTGCTTATAATAGTATAGTATAAATTTCAATAATTAAATGTATTAAAATAAGTTTTAAAATAAATAAGTAACTATTTGCCCGTGATATTTTTGGAGTGAGAGGTTTTATTAAGAAAAAATAGAAAGAGCAACATGTTTTAGCTAAAAAGGTAATTGTCCATAATTAAAAATATTAAAATAGGTTTTAAAATAAATAAGTAAGGGTTTACCCGTGATTCTTTTGAAAAAGTAGGGGTTGTAGTAAGGAAAAATATTAAGAGTAACATATGTCTTAGTTGAAAAAGATGATTGTTCGTGATTTTATAGAAAACGAATGGAATTTGTTAGAAAAATAGAAAATATAATATATTTTAACTAAAAAGTTAATTGGTTATAAATAATATTATTATTTAATAATAGTTTTCTTAAAAAATGAACAAATTTAAAAAATAACATGTTTTATCTGAAAAGGTAATTGCCCGTAATTAAAAGTATTAAAATATGTTTTAAAATAAGTAAGAGTTTGTTTGTGATATTTTTGGAAAATGTGGGGTTTTAGTAAGAAAAAATATATATAGTAACATGTTCTATTTTAAAAAGGTAATTGTCCATGATTTTTTTAGAAAATAGAGGATTTTGTTAGAAAATATTGAAAAGTTAATGTATTTTAGTTGAAAAGGTAATAAGTTATAGTTTTTTTTAAATGAAAAAAAATACAAAAAGTAACATGTTTTAGTTGAAAAGGTAATTGCCGTAGTTAAAAGTATTAAAATAAATAAGTAAGGTTTGCCCGTGATATTTTTGGAAAAGGAAGGGTTTTAATAAGAAAAAATAGAAAGAGTAACATGTTTTCGTTGATTTTTTTTTAGAAAAAGAGAACCCTAACATTGACATCAGTTACATAACCGTTTACAAATAACCAAAACACAAGTCTATTTTTAAAGTTACACAAGCTTGTAACCTGTGCGATGCAGGATGAATTTTAGTATTTTTTATTTTATTATCTATATTTATTATTCCGTCAACAACATATTAAGAATTTTTTTAAGATCAATTTTAGTATTTTTTATATGATTTTTTAGTATTTTTTATCTTATTTTATTATAACATTTATTTGTATTTTGATCTTAAAAATTCTTAATATGTTGTTGACGGAATAATATCTTGAACTTTTGAATGTAGGTTAGAAAAATAGATGATATAAATATTTAATAATAATATGTTGTTGACGGGATTCGAACCTTGAACCCGTGGGAGCATTTTAGATATCAAGAAAATAATATTTTTTTAATATTACATCCAACGGTTCTCATTTATCTATATTTACATCTAACGGTTATTATTTAGATGACCAAACTACATATGACCAAACTACCAACCAAATAGAGGGTGGTTTGCTTATAATAGTATAGTATAGATAGATAGTATAGATAATAGATAGATGAGTACCCCGGCTGATCTCGTAGCTCCTTAAGAAAGAATTAGATCCAGGTAATTTCGGATAAATTGAAGAATTTTCAATACTCGCGCATTTAGCTTTAAGTAGTCTGAAATTATCAACCTTTTTTAACGAATTAAAAATGGATATCCATTAGGTTAAAAGAGAGGCTATATATATATATACGAAAATTAGGTTTAACAGGACAATGTATAATCAAAGGATTACTCTAAGTATATGCTTCACATGATCACATATAAGTTAGATTAGCATATTATGCAAATATGTATGTATAATTCTGAGTGGTAGTCCACATTATTTGGACATGATAAGGGTAATGATTCCATATTCGAGAATTTAGAATACTTGATCAGAACCGCAAATTAAAATATACTCCAGGCATATGCATGTACGTTGAAAGAATTAGTACGCTCATCATGCTGCGGTAACGAGACAATTTGGACCTGTTCTGGTATTGGATAATCCCTTTTGATATCCTTTTTCATTCAAAATGCTCATCCAGAACGATCAGTGTACTCCAGTCCATCACCCCAGTAGTCCAGTACAGAACTGGCTACTGATTCTGGCTACAAGTGAGCCATGTTAATACATTATGAATTATGGAATTCCCGGGATCATTCCGATAAGACTGACAAGAAAACATTATGAATTAATTCCACATGCGATCGTATCTCATTTTTTGTCAAAAGATGGTTTCTTCTGATTTTACTTGCATATATACTTGTACTTAATTTCGAGTGAACATGTAATATGTTTGATTGATTGGAATATTGGATTCAAATATGTTAAAATTCAGTTTGGTTCGTGAAATATTATACAATAGGATCGATTATCTTTTGATCGGCCGAGTAAGGTTCGTTATATACATACAACATAAATTATACGTAAGTAATAAATAGATACTTGATCATCATCGCATCAAATAAGACATCAAAATATGGACTATGATATAAAGGGGTGTAGAAAAGGTGTCACAAGAAAGATTTCATCCCTGATGGCTGGATGCAAGCACTGTACTAGACAGTAGATTCCGCGGATATTCCTTCTAGTTGCCTATAGTAGGCAGGAGTGACTGCTGTTGGTGGAGTGAAATAACTACATAATTATTCCATGGAATCTTACATAACTGGGCGAGCTAGCTACCTAATAATTACTTGTAAGCGAATTCATAATCAAGTTGAAAATTGAACTAAATTTAAGCAACTCATTCCAGTTCGTTCATTTCTAAATCAGGGTATCAGATTTCTAAATAAATCTGAACTCCTCTGTCTGTCTTCGTTCATTTCTAAATTCTGTGTGGAAGGTTTGGTTTGGCCTATCTTTAAAATAGTAACTTGTTACTTAAAATTATATTTGAAATCTCATATAACAAACTCAATCAATCGATCTGGATACATCGTACACAATTTTAAAATGAATGAAAATGCCAGCTGAAGTTTACTGCTACTTATTAGCAATTTAGCATGTATCAGTATTTCTTCAGGATTTTAGGCTATCGAGTAAAAAGGCCAACAAAAAACATTTAGAAATCCGGTGACATAAACTCAAAAGAATTTCCTCAATTAAATATAAAATAGTCGTACTTTATCCATAAGTTATAGTTCAGGAAAACGCAGTTGCTGATTTACCCTGTGTTCCTCATTCCAGCAGCAATCCCATTTATGGTTATAAGCAATGCATCTCTAAGTTTAGAGTTGTCATTGTCACTTCTCAGTCTCTTCAGTATCTCCACCTGTAACATGTTCAACGGGTTCAGATATGGAAGCCTGCTTTCAATTAGCTTTCGTAAGCTCTTGTTGTTCTCCGAAAGCTTTTCATGCCCAGTAACCTGCAATACATAGTTTTCCGTGGTTGAGAGTTCCTTCCTGAGTTCAACACCAAGTGCTCTCCTGCTCTCCGACACAAGGACTTCATCATAATGTTTAGCTATAGGAATGTCAGCTTTCCCCAATACCATTTCTATAAGATCTATCGTAGATTGAAAGAATGGCCAGTCTTTGTAAATTGCTCGTAATTCCTCAGTATGTCCCGCCTCACAAACACCCTTAAGACCTGATCCAACTCCAAGCCAAGCTGGAAGTACAAATCTAGTCTGTGTCCATGCAAATATCCATGGAATTGCACGTAAATTTCCAATTCCTCCTGTACTTTTTCTTCTTGTGGGTCGGCTTCCTATATTAAGGTTACCAAGCTCAGCTTGTGGAGTAGCTTCCTGGAAGTAAGTAATGAATTCTGGGTTCTCGTAGACTGTGTTCCGGTAGGTACTGCAGCTGATTTGTGATATTTCATCCATCAGGGTACGCCATTTTTCTTCTCTAGGAGGTTGTGGAGGACGTAGTGTTGCAAGCAACACTGCTGTGGTGTATATTTCTAGCTGTCGAATAGCTGTTTCTGGTAAACCAAATTTCGCCTGCACCATTTCTCCCTGTTCGGTTGTCCTCAGTGTACCCTAATTCAAAACGAAATAAACGTGATTAAAAATGATATTCAGCAGAGCGCAGTTACATAATATAAGCTAGTATGCGTTCAAAAGTGCTGAGTCTTTCCTCGGAGACTACTGCTAATTAGAGTTCTGTCGACAAAGATATATGCTTTTGTGGGATAATAATACCAGAGCAATTAACATACATAAGGAAAACGTGGCAGTGATAATAGTATAGTAAGTGAAAACATGTGGATACAGTTTTCAAATGGAGATCGTTATCAACTTTTTAAGATCATCAAAACTAGGTACAAATGGAAGGATTTCATATTTTGCGAGTACAATAAATCATGATATGCACCTATTCCATGCAGATAAATGAAGAATTTATCTTCTTATAAATTATTAATACATAATAAAGTACAACTGACCATCACAGAACCAGGCGGTTGGGATTGAATGGCGACATGTGTTGGACCTCCACCACGCCCTATACTCCCTCCACGACCATGGAAGAGAGTAACTTTTATAGCAAATTCTTTGCATGCAGCAACAACATTCTCTTGAGCTTTGTAGAGCTCCCATGCAGCAGTAAACCGGCCAGCATCTTTACCAGAATCGGAATAACCAACCATCACCTGCACAAAACTACTGCATAAGCTCAAAATTTTATGGAGACATCAGCATACAAGATATTGCTAGGTAAGCAAGGACCTCCTGGTGCCCATTATGGTTCTTTATTATGTGCTCCCGGTACCAATCAATTGATAACAATTTCCTGATCACGGAGCCAGCTCCTCTCAAGTCCGTCACAGTTTCGAAAAGAGGAACCACTCGCAGTCTATAACAAAATGCAGAAATTTGGTGAGACATAGTATTGCTAATTGTAATGGAACTTCTGAAGAGTATGCCGAGAACTTATTTTCCAATACAATAACATTATTAACCATTTAGGACAACAAAATGTCTTTCCTTTACATCCTCGTCCATAATAGTATATGATCTATTGGCTTCTACCATCACGTTAATGTTTTAGAAGAGCTGGTCAGTAACATTTTATTGAGAGAGGATCAGATGTACTATAAATCTATTAAATGTATAATCAAAAACAAAATATGCAAATATCACTAAAGATAACTTCTGATATTTGTCAGATTAGGTATTGTACATTTCATCATCTTAACTGGTAAGACGGTGTTAATTCCAGAACTAACAATCCTACACTAATTTTCAAATTTAACATGACATTGAGTTTTTGAAACAGACTTAAGATTAGACTGTTTAAATAGGATCACATGGCTTATCCCTCCAGACAGACATAGCCCAAAAAGACTTATTAAATTCTTCTTTCTTAAAAGTGTGCTCACATATCTTATATACTCATACATACGTATGACACTATTTTAGATTTAAGAAAAAATAAAACCAGTGGGGCCTACTTTCCACGATGGGGGTAGGGGATGGGGACCATCTTTGCCCCTTCCTCAGTCGGCCATGAAGTATAGGCTCCCTTGTGTTATCATTACCAAAACAAATAACCAGACTACAATACTTGAAGTACTTGGTTTTTTATATGCAAACAAGGAATTAAAGTATGACTGATCTTACGTCCCACTCGGACATGGCCGGCCTAGCTCTCCTGCAACAGCGAGACGGGTATCTTTCTGCAAAAGCTCCACAGCAAGTACATCGCTTGCCTGGAAACACAAAAAAGGAAAGTTACAAATTGCAGGATGGACACAGGATATAGGAAGGATTGAGGAGGAAGAGAAGGAAAATTAGCTGCTGAAAATTAAAGCCAAACAAAACAAGGGCAATGCGTTTAAGCATACATACGTTCGAGGCCATTGAAATAACATATGCACCAAGAGAATCCTGCCCCAGAATTGCAGCAATTCGAAATGTATCCAGTACTTCTTTAACATCATGAGGAACCTAAAAAGCACACTTTCAGATATTAAACTAGGATGCCAGAATTGTTTTAATAGATAATATATGTAAGATAATATTCAAGTCAAATCTAATGCACATTCCTAATTATCTAAAGATATCTAGCAGAGACATGCCAACGAACTAATAACATCACAAACCCCTTACTCTTAGTTTCAGGAATCCTCTGTTTACCATTTCTTTAATGACTATTTATTTAAAGACTGATCTTATGCCCAGACTCAAGTAGAAAGATATACAATGTGCTATATTGTGTGGGCACTTATAATAGAACCAAGAAAAAAGACTACCAATAGGTCATTACTTGTCACATGTTTGGGTAGCAGTGGACTTGAGTTCTGATCAGGGGGACCATGAAAGACAGGCAGATAGTAACCTTATTCATCCTTCACTACATACAGGCAGCTAGTAACTCATCCTCCACTACATACTATTTTAACCTGAATGAGTCATGTGATCTTTACCCTTCTAAATGACAGTGTAAGAACACATTTTTTTAAGTGCCAAATGCAACTGACATTCATAAATCGTTTAACGTTACCTCGATACTTGGAGGAACTAGAGGTCTCTTCCCTTTTAATTCCTTTGTTAGAAACTCAATTCTTTTATCTTCGTCCCACTCGCTATATTTACCCATATCTAGATACTTGGTAATTGCATCAAGTGTCTCAGCATGTCTACCTGATTCCTGTTTTATTACAAGGAGTTTTAAAACAATGAACCTGATAATGTTACAACCACCGATTTGACAAAACAAACCTGGCGTAAGTCGAGCTTCATTAAACCCATCCCAAAAGTAGCAATTCTTCTGATGAGGTCAGAAAGTCGACCATCGGCTATAACCCCTGATCCACATGATTGCTGCAGAATTTTCAGTTACTCGTTAAAAAATGTTGTAGGTCATGATGAAGCGACGAAGGTCAGAACAAATTCCTTACAATTCTAAAAAGTGTGGTAACAAGGTTGAAATCTGAATTACCAGAGAATCATAACATAGAAGGAGTGGTTCCAAAAGCTGAGATGAAGTCTCATAAAAATCACAAGGATCCTGTTCACAGGGACAATTATCGAGTTGAAGCTCCAGTCGTGTCCGTGTCCTCGCAAGCTGAGATCAGATAAGCAAAAGACAATCTTAAGCCCTTTCTTGCGAAAACATACAGCAAGAGTGCAGTAATTCAAAGATGCCACTGGACATCAGAGAGGACCATGTCTTGGGTTTCAAATGTACAAATATATATGCATGTGTTATGTGCAGAAAGGACTAAAACTATCTTTTGTTCCTATTATATGATGCTATCATTAAGAAGTCATTTAGCAACAACATAGAAAATTAAAGGACCCAGAAATGATTTCATATTTCAGAGCAAAGCATTTCCGTGATTAATGTACATGATAATTGGCCCATGTAACTTGGAAGTACACAGACTTAACATTTTGGGTTTTTTTGTCAAATATTAGTACTTACTTGGTAAATAACGTTACAATTAAATATTATGCAAAGGGTATTTGGGTCATCTTAGGGTTTGAGAAATACAACCTGCGCATAAAAGTTTAAACGACAAGATTGGCAGATTAGACCAGGTCTATGATGTACATTTCACTTTCGGCATATGGTTTCCATGCTGAAGCTGCAAGATAATGTTTCACTACCCAAACTAACAGCATGTGGGTTAATAGATAAACTTCACCATGCAATTCACAAAAGTAATAATTCATCATCAGTTCTACACTTAATCTGCAAAGTACCTTTTCCTTTACATCCCCGAGAATGATCCTATAAGGAGCGATTCCAGGGCGTTGAGATAGGCTTGGTTCCAGAAGCTTGTGAAAGCTAGTCCTTCCTATCTGAGATTCAGCAAAAAGTTTTCTCTGAGCAAGTGGTGTACTAGAAGCAGCACGGGGTGTGGTCTGGGGACTTCCTGAACTAGTTGTATTCAAATTTTCAGTTGTTACTGCAAGTCCTTTTGATTCCTGGCTTGAAGAAGCCTTTGCATCCTGGAAAATTAAAGTAAAATATGACATAAAGTAAACAGCAAAGAATTTGGTGTGTGAATATAACAATAAAGGACTAGACAAAAGTTGCAATATATATTTTCAATGTACTACATTCCACCTCACGATTCAAAGGCTTGTATTCAGTACCAGGAAGATCCAGACGAGGATACTCAGTTACGTCCTTGCATTCTGCAAAAACATTTATTCAAGACATCTCAAATAAGACCCCTCTGTTGGCAAATGCAAAATTATGCTAAAGTCAAACAAAATATCAAGTTACAGAACAGGAACCTCAATGCATGGTTTATTCAAAAAAATACACTGTAATAGCCAAATATTTATTGTATATAGCTTATAGCCAGGTCTGTATGACAGTAATTTGAGATAATAAACATATTCTGTAACATGCTGCAGATCAATAAATCACATGCTGTGGTTAAAAAACTCCAGATATACCAGTAATGAAGAGTGATCCTGCTAGTCATGCAATATACCGTTTGCCTTTCCATATTATCATGGCAGAGAATTACTACATAGGTTGAGGTACAATATACTATTTTCACAACAGAATCTGCCTCTACATCACTCGCCAGGATGTTCCAGAGGAATGAGAAAATAAACAAACAATGTTTGAAGCAACATCAGCAGCTAGTGTAACAACGATATCTTGATAACCAGGAGTTAACCTGTACAAGGTGGTATATGTGCTCCAGCTGGAAGTTGTGTAGGAAGAGCTGAATTGTATTGGTATTGATGTTTTGGTTGACTCCAATTCGCTTGTTGGTTCCAGCTTCCATTTCCACTCTCTGATGAAGCGTCTGAAAATATTGAGACAATGTCAAAGCATGAAGCACTTTATAATACATCAGAAGGAGCTTCACTGTATTTAAAAGAGATTAAAGAAATATATAAAGTCATTTTATTTGTATATCCACTTGACAGATTGTGTTACAGCACTAGATTCTATTTTAAAAATATATATAGACAAAATTTAAGTTGGCATACGCAAAATTTTGAGATAATTGTCGTTGAAAGAGTTGCACTAGTCTTAAAATGAAGACAACATCTGAAGATCATTTAAAAGTTGAAACACTATTTAACAATATTTTACTATAAGTTCATACGATAGGGTCCATAACTCCATATAGATAAAATCATAGAGCTTAAACCCATTTCTACTTCTAACTCGTCGATGTAAGATACTGAGTACATGAGAAATATGTACAACAAAAGAGAAGCCCTGAAGATATTTAAAAAGTAAGAAATAATTTATTTATTTTGATAATTAAAAGTAAGAAATATTCGAATACTAAACCTTTTGCTAAAATTTGATGTGCCATCTTTGACAGCCTATCACTGCACTGGTTCACTGAAAGTTCAAATCTGAGATGATCAACTTCACGAATGTAGAGATCGATAGCCATCCACCTGGATAAGAGGGACACGTCTTTTGTTACCTGCAAGGCTGCAACAATTAGATATATTTACTATAACGCAGCCATTTTATATTCAATTATTGAAGCATGATGCTAGTCGCAGGTTATTCACATAGTAATATGACTAGGAATCAAATTCTGTTACTAGCTGCTAAGTAGAAGTAGCTGTTAAATCCCTCACCCTTGCTGTCACATTTGGATTCCCATCTCTATCACCACCCATCCATGATCCAAATGTTATTGGTGTGCATGTTAGTGGTAGTGGCCTTCCAGTATGCTGGGAGAAAGATAAATTAATTGACATTGAGTTCAGCCTGGTTTAATTTGATGTATAAGCCTATACGGATTTTAAAGGATCTGTATATCCGAGAGTAATCACAAACCTTTTTAAGAGCATTGCTGACACGTCGTAAATACTGAGGCACAGCTTTCCAGAGAGACTGCTCGACGATGTTTAAGCCTAAAATTGAGTTATAAGGTCACCGCACAGAAAGTTAAATTAATAAAGTTTTTGGGATGTTGAAAATTTACCAGCTCTTGCTTCATCTACAGGTGTAGGTTTGTGGCGCCTGAGCTCATCGGTCTGCCATATTGAGGTTATCTCTCTTACCTACAAATTTGTTGATTTAAAATAATTCAGAAACTACATTTGACATCCATATACAAACATTGTATTACTGGCAAGCGAAACGCACCAAATCTTCAATCAACATCTCTCGATCTTCACGCCCAAGATTCGGCCGGTTGTTATACTCTAACAGATGCTGTGGAAATGGCATATTATAAAAGTTTGCAATTAATTTGCATATTAAACAATAAAAATTATAATTATAATGTTAAGAGTAAAAATGTACCGCTTAGCAAAAAAAGAGAAATATGTATCAAATAGAGATCAGTAAACCAGCATACCAACTTGGCCAAAATAAAAACAGCATACCGCAAGTCTAATGTGTTTGTACTGTAAAGTCCGTCTGTTTATTTGAGTGGGATGTGCAGTGAGAACAATCTCAACCTCCTACAATCAAAAATAACCAGTGTTACCGAAACAATATGAAAAAACTATATTTTCCATGTCTTTTCATTTGACGGACACACCTGCTTGCAAACAGCCTCATAAAGCTCATCAGGGGAAACTCCACTTTGAAGCAGCTGATTAAAAGTGTTATCACAAGACTTTGATACTTTTTCTGCATCTTGAGCATTCCTCAACCTGCAAAACCGTTATATTAGAGTAAAATGATTTCAGAATATAGCACATCTTTGTGTCACTTTGAACTGTCACATGTTAATTAAGAGACCAAGACAAAATTTTCAAATTCAAAGAAATCCTAACACATAAATGTGCAATCGAATGTGGAGCGCGTCAGTCCAGTATCAAAATATGTCTTAGCATAAAAAAAATTCAGTCTAAGACTAGCATTAAAAGTGTAATTCATTTAGTCTAAACAACCAAGATATATAGTTTGTAAGACAAGAAGAGTACAGTGATTTAAAAAGCACCTGTGATGAGTTTCAGCTATGCCCATAAATGCGAGAAACTGACTGAAAGCTCTGGCAATAATGGATGCTTCCTCTAAAGTCATATTTGATAAATTAGATGCTATTTCCTTCTCCAGGTGATCTGCCATGTCTTCAATCCCAGATGCCCTCATCACACACGCACTCTAAACACACAATTTCCATCATATAAAACTAACGAACATGTGAATATAACAATTAACATCGCTTACTGTTTGTACAATTGCATAAATGCCTTACAACGCAGCATTCTTCCAAAATCTTATATAACGAAATCAGACTAGCATAAAACTATAAATACACACTAAAAAATTATAGATCCACATGCAAAACAAACACACACACACTAGCGAGTAAAACATATAAAAAAATCACTGTCACCTATAGTCTTTCTACTCTGCAAATCTAGCTTGGTGTCTGCTTGTGATTATATGAGAATTACAAGTAACACAAACGGTGCTAAATACTTGTTTGTTGGTACTGCATGTAATGATAATGGATTGGAGTGACAGATATGCAAAAGCAATTAAATCTATAAGGTCAACTTTTACTAACAAAACATCTTAAAAACTCTACAAACATGACATTTAACCACACACACTAGAGATTCGTTCACTATACTAGTGAAATCAAAGCATTAGTTCACAAAGATAAGGTCAATTATTACTACATTTAAATTTTAGAGCACGAATCGTACAAACTCTATAAACATGACATTTTACCACACACACTCGAGATTCATTCACTGAATTGATCGTATGATTAAAGCACTAAAAACAGTTTGTTATTTATAATACAAATTATTGTAAACGGCAAATTCTACATAATCTACATCTACAAACATGACAATTCACCACACACACTCGTATTCCTTCACTGTACACATCGTAAAACCAGAGCGATAAATATAACTTATATACACACAGTCCTACAAATTTAACAATCACAAAAAACACGAGATTCGTTATATTCATCATAAAATCAAAACACAATATACATTCATTTTAAACAAATTAACGTGCATGCAGTTTAGCACTCGCATCAGAATAATATTCACGTGTTCTTACGTTAAAATTATTCGTAATAGTCACTTTTCGTATAAATTGTTGTGCAATTTTTTGAAATAACAGAACAATTATTCTCACATCGTATTCTCGTAAAAAAAACTGTTATACCTGAGCGAGGATTCGAATGCGTTCAAGTTTGTCGCGAATATCGTTACCAACACCATGCTGAAGCACATCGTGAAGAAGATTCCCTAACAATTTACAATCATCATCAAAGCTCTGGAACGATATTTCCTCCGCTATATCGTCTGTTATGTCCGTCATCTCTTTTTCACTAGTAATGTGTGCGAGAGAGAGAGAGGGGGGGGATATATGGGAGAGAGAGAGAGAGTGGTGGAGGGAGATTAGAAAACTTGTTAAATGAGGCTCACAGCTACTGCGGGGATGCGACGAAATATATTGTGACACGTGGCATTTACACCGGATTTATGGGAAGTTTTGTTTTGGTTTTTTAGTGAGGAGAGGACTAGTCTACTCTTGTACAGTTGCGTGCATCTTCCAAGGTCAGGGAAGCCCAATTTTACTTGAAAATTGAAATCTGATTATTTTCTTCAATTTTTTGTTTGAATTTATCGATTAGTTCTTGGTTCTTAAGTACCTCATTGAAAATTTAGATGATTCCGATATACCTGATTTCTGATTATTTATTTTTTTAATTTTGAATAATACAAATAAATTAAAACATTAATTTTGTTAAAATATCGATAAAAATCAATCCTAATATTATGTGTTAAAGTTCGATTATTATTTTTATTTTTCGTACAAATGACCTACTATTTATAATTCCACGCATATAAAATTGTATGACGTAATTACAATGATGCATATAATAAAAAGGTTAAGTATTTTTAGTAATGTGTGTAAAGTGGGTGTCAACCCAAGTCCCACATCGATAAGATAAAGAAGAATTATCTTGAATATAAGCAGTCAAAAACAATTCCATTAGTATGAGTCCTTTTGGGAGGAGCCCAAAAACAAATCCGTGTGGGCTTGGCCACGGCCCAGATCGGACAATATCATACTAATGTGAAGTTAACGGGTGTTGCGCGACCCAACAAGTGGTATCAGAGCCGATGGTTAAGAATTGATCCTGGGGTTGCTGGCTGCAAGTTGCGTGCCCAACAAGTGGCATCAGAGCCGATGGTTAAGAATTGATCCTAGGGTTGCGAGCTGCAAGTTGCGTGGTGTTGGGGAGGCTCTCCAGAACTACGGTCGGAGATCTTGGACAACTTGTGTCGAAAGTCTTCCTGACACTGAGGTGGTCGGGCGACGTGTCCCGCAAGATGCGTAACAAATGAATGACGACGGTATAAGAGTTACAAGATTGGTGGTTCTTGGATTGAGGGGAGATTGTAGAGTGGGTGTCAACCCAAGTCCCACATCGATAAGATAAAGAAAAATTATCTTGAATATAAGCAGCCAAAAACAACTCCATTAGGATGAGGCCTTTTGGGAGGAGCCCAAAAATAAATCCGTACGGGCTTGGAGCCCAAAAATAAATCCGTACGGGCTTGGTCACGGCCCATAGCGGACAATATCATACTAATGTGGAGTTAACGGGTATTGCGCAGCCCAACAATGTGAACATCTCGATCTCAAATAAAAAAATTCGATTATTACGAAATGGCACGATGCTCTAAAAAATTATGGAAATGATACCCCTAGTAATAATTACATCTTAAAAGATAAATAACTATCAATATACTTATATAAAGGAGAAGACGAGAGCGGTGAGGTAGCGGCTCTCAAATCGCTCTGTTTTATTTTTCTAATTTTCTCAATTTTTCACAATTTTTAATATTAATAATTACAACTTCATTTATTATTTTCGATTTTGTAGGAAGGATATTATTTTCAAACTTGATATAACTTTCTTTTATTATTTTCAAACTTGATATAATTTTTTTTTATTTAGAAAATTACAGCTTCCTTATTATTTTCGAATTTGTAGGCTGTTATGTTAATAATTGCAATTTTCTCTTTTAATATTTTCAATCTTGATAGAACTTTCTTTTATTATTTTCAAACTTGATAGAACTTTCTTTGATTTAGAAAATTATAACTTCCTTATTATTTTTGAATTTTTAGGATCTTATGTTAATAATTGCAATTATCTCTTTTATTATTTTCAATCTTGATAAAACTTTCTTTTATTATTTTCAATCTTGATAGAACTTTCTTTTATTAATAACTTCCTTTATTATTTTCGATTTTGTAGGAAGGATATTATTTTTAAACTTGATATAACTTTCTTTTATTATTTTCAAACTTGAGAGAACTTTCTTTGATTTAAAAAATTACAGCTTTCTTATTATTTTCGAATTTGTAGGTTGTTCTGTTAATAATTGCAATTTTTTCTTTTATTATTTTCAATCTTGATAGAACTTTCTTTTATTATATTCAAACTTGATAGAACTTTCTTTGATTTAGAAAATTACAACTTCGTTATTATTTTTGAATTTTTAGGATCTTATGTTAATTATTGCAATTTTCTCTTTTATTATTTTCAATCTTGATAGAAGTTTCTTTTATTATTTTCAATCTTGATAGAACTTTCTTTTATTATTTTCAATATACTTATATAAAGGAGAAGACGGGGGCGGTGAGGTGACGCCTCTCAAATCGCTCTGTTCTATTTTTCTAATTTTCTCAATTTTTCACAATTTTTAATATTAATAATTACAACTTCCTTTATTATTTTCGATTTTGTAGGAAGGATATTATTTTCAAACTTGATATAACTTTCTTTTATTATTTTCAAACTTGATAGAATTTTCTTTGATTTAGAAAATTACAGCTTCCTTATTATTTTCGAATTTGTAGGCTGTTGTGTTAATAATTGCAATTTTCTCTTTTATTATTTTCAATCTTGATAGAACTTTCTTTTATTATTTTCAAACTTGATAGAAATTTCTTTGATTTAGAAAATTACAACTTCCTTATTATTTTTGAATTTTTAGGATCTTATGTTAATAATTGCAATTATCTTTTTTATTATTTTCAATCTTGATAAAACTTTCTTTTATTATTTTCAATCTTGATAGAACTTTCTTTTATTAATAACTTCCTTTATTATTTTCGATTTTGTAGGAAGGATATTATTTTCAAACTTTATATAACTTTCTTTTATTATTTTCAAACTTGATAGAACTTTCTTTGATTTAGAAAATTACAGCTTTCTTATTATTTTTGAATTTGTAGTTTGTTATGTTTATAATTGCAATTTTCTCTTTTATTATTTTCAATCTTGATTGAACTTTCTTTTATTATATTCAAACTTGATAGAACTTTCTTTGATTTAGAAAATTACAACTTCCTTATTATTTTTGAATTTTTATGATCTTATGTTAATAATTGCAGTTTTCTCTTTTATTATTTTCAATCTTGATAGAACTTTCTTTTATTATTTTCAAACTTGATAGAACTTTCTTTTATTATTTTCAAACTTGATATAACTTTCTTTGATTTAGAAAATTACAACTTCCTTATTATTTTCGAATTTGTAGGCTCTTATGTTAATAATTGCAATTTTCTCTTTTATTATTTTCAATCTTGATAAAACTTTTTTTTTATTATTTTCAAACTTGATAGAACTTTCTTTGATTTAGAAAATTACAACTTCCTTATTATTTTCAAATTTTTAGGATCTTATGTTAATAATTGCAATTTTCTCTTTTATTATTTTCAAACTTGTAGGATCTTATGTTAATAATTGCAATTTACACTTTTATTATTTTCAAACTTGATAGAACTTTCTTTTATTATTTTCAAACTTGATAGAACTTTTCTTTTATAATACTTCTTTACTTTTAAACAGAATGGATTTCCATGTTATTCACCTTACAAACACCTATAAATTAAAGGTCATTCATAACAAAAAATCTACACTGAAACTTTTTTACATAGCTTCAAATTTTTATAACCATATTTACAATCAATACAACTATGGCCTACACCATGTTGGATGCTTTGAACGACATCAACTATACCTAGATGATAAGAGTACGAGTGTGTAGAATGTGGGAATCTGTCAATCCAAATACTGAAGAACTGATCAGTCTTGACATGATTTTAATCGATGAAAAGGTTAATAAATCAATAAATATACTTATAACTTATTAGTTTGTCAAATTGTATGATGTTATTAACTTTTCTAAGATATGTTGTATGACAGAAAAATTTGATCCATGCTACGATCCCGAAAATTCTGGTCTCTCGGTTCAAAAATCTTTTAGAGGAAGGCTCTGTGTATAGCATCAAAAATCTGAAAGTTGTTTCAAGTACAGGGAAATATAAACCACTATCTGTTAGGCTCAAGACATGTTTGAATGCCACCATTAACAAGTTTACACTCTGTGACTATGTCACACTACATGACCTAGTGATTTCTATCACTGGGATATAGTATAGGTCTCAAATGTACTTGTCTTGTTCTCATGAACATTAGGTTTATTTTGTATGCTCAGGATTATAATGAGCTTAGTAAATTTCATGCACCTAGAATGTACATAAGTCAATGAATAACTATCCTGGAAGAAGTTCAGAATTGTTCATGCAACAGGATTGTAGTGAATAAGGCCCTGAAGAAATAAGATGCAGAAATTTGTGTAAGTCCCTATATCGTGAAATTAGAATACAGTTATGTCGTGAAGTCCACAAATTCCATGTCGAGAAGTACTGAGATCGCATAGTCCTAAATGAACTATGTCGTGAAGTCTTCAAGGCTAATACCGTGAAGTGTTGATACCGCAAAGTCAAAATGTACTAGATCGTGAAGTCCTCAAATTGCTTATGTCACGAAGTCCTCAAAAAGGCTATATCGCGAAGTCCTCAAATAGCCTATGTCGCATAGTCCTCAAATAGCCTATGTCGCATAGTCCTCAAATAGCCTATGTCGCTATGTCTTCAAAGGCTATGTCGCAAAGTCTTCAAAGGATACATCGTGAAGTTAGGAACACATTGGAGTTCACGATATCAACACTTAGACGTTAACAACAAGACAAATGAAGGTACAAGATCAAAGTCAATGGAGACAAATACTGAAGCATCTGTGTTGGTCAGGTGGTCCAAAGAAACAGATGGCAAATCTATAGCTAAACTTGGAGAGGAAGAAGGAAGACAAGCAGCTACACATAAGGGAGAGGACCACAGAAAGCAAGTAGTCCTCCCTGACACAGCCAACCTTTTATGGAACGACAAAATGGAGGTGCAATAAGGGTAGCTGTGTAATTAGATGTGTGTGCACTAGTTTTGTATAGGACAATATATATTGTGCACACACTACTGTTAGCTTAAGTGAGTTTATCATAGAACTATCTTGAAGCACTTCTTTTCTCTGTAAGCAAAGCAAGAAAACTCTGTTCTTGTTAAGAAGCCTGAATTTCCCTTGTGAAATTCTGGAAGCTGTATTATTTAATTTACTTAATACAAAGTATATTAAAGTGATTGTGTGTGTCTGGTTTATTTACTTCCGCATTTCTTTACAGCACGATTAGTTACAGCAATTAAGTTTCAAGAAAACGAAAATCAATCAAACTATCCATTCACCCCCCCCCCCCTCTGTCTAGTTTCTTAGTGTTATTCATTACTAATACTATCACATGGGTCTAAATTGCTCTTTATACGCATAACGTTGTCGGAGAGATTGAAAGAAGACATCGTCAACATATCACTGCATGGATTTCAGTTCATATGTCCGGATATGATTGATGCACGTATTAATGAAACCAGCATACTCTCAGGTTTTTGATGCAGTAATATATTAGAGTAATATATAAGTAATACTATTATATAAGTTATAATTCAAACTATCATGTTCTAATATTATCTTTTTTATGTTGATTTAGATGTTGTGGGATGCTTGACCTACTTGGGTGGCATTGAAGTTGTCAAAGGCGGTTGGAAAAAAAGAGATCTCAAAATTGTCATAAATTAGTAAGTTATGCATTATATTAATTTTAATATAACTGTTAATTGTTTTTTATTGTTCTTGTAATTTTATATTACTTCTTTGGTTACCCCAATTTATTTGTTTTACTTATTTAATTTGTTTTAATTTTTTTCTTAAACAACCCCATCACAAGTACCATAACTTTGTGGAAAAAGTTGGCCGAGATGGTTGATACAAATTTATACTAGGAGGATGGTGGACCCTATATAATAATTGTCACATCTACCCAGATTAAAAAATTTAAAAGTAATTATCTTTATTAATGTTTTTATAATATATAGTTTTAGAAATTACACATATATAAATCTATCTTATCTCGATTGAAACGAATATCATTATATATTATACACATATTTGTTTCTTTGATATTATTGATTTAATTCTTATATTAGTTTTTTAACCGTTTATTTACTCTTATATGCATATACAATTAGTTTTTCTACCACAAGAAATAGTAAAATTTATACAAATCTGGATACACCTTATGTGTCATCCATGAGAGAGAGATTTTTTAATATCTTTTAATCGAGGAAAATAATAAAGAAAACGATTTGTGAGGTGCCAGACGATTTGAGTAGAAAATATCTAAATTGACTTTTAAATCTTTAGTAATGAAAATTTTAAAGTTTCAGAAAAATAAAGTGATTAATATACTAATATTTGATATAATATTAAAATAATGAAATATATTAAACAATTATCGTTTTCTATAATTATTCAAAATTTCGGTAATAAACAACACTAAACGGAGAATTTAAAAGAAACCTTAATTTCATGTTTTAAATATAATTTTGTTTAAAAACATATTTTTTAGAATAGTTTTTAGAAAAATTTGGAGAAATTATTATAAAATCGTTGCGAAGCGCGGCTTAGTAAACTAGTTTATTATTAAAATATGTGAATATTTAATAATTTCAATTTTTAAATCTTGCATAAGTGTGTCCGTGTAAACGCAATATCGTATAGGTCATTTTTCTGTAGAGAACCATTTTCTATATAGAATCTCGTAGCACACCATTGATTTTATTATGAAATATCGTCAATTATTGTTTCACAAAATATAAATTTTGATTCTCATATAAAATACTACGACAAATATATTTTATAAAAAATATATCACTTAAAACTTAAGCAAAAAGTTTGATTTTAAATTTGCTTCTACAGTAAAATTATTTTGGATAATTTTGATTATGTTGTACAATCATGCCAAAAAATTCATAATTTTTAATGACTTTTTAAAGGAAAAAGTTGTAGTATTTCGTTTTTCTTTACTAAATTAAATTTCTAAATATATTTAATTAAAAATATGTCAAATATATGTATTGTATGTATTTTATATTGGTGTGTGATGGGAAGTGTGTTATAGAAGGCTACTTATGATGTATAATGATATCATTCTTGGTTTTGAAAGATTTTAACGATTTGATAATAATAGATGGATTTTTAAAGATTGTTATTGATTTTAATTCTACGCAGAGTTTGACGGATTTGACGTGAAATCTTTATAGAGTTTATGCGGAGCTTTGCTGATTTTTAGTAAAATACTTCAAAATCTTATAGAATTTGGCAATATTTCAAAACACATAGAAAAACACTAGCAAATTCTCAAAATCTATCATTTTATTAATTAAAAAAATCCATGACATTTTGAATACGCTTAGATTTTGAAAGATTGTTTTAAATCTTAATTGAATACCACTAAATTTTAAAATACTTTTCAAAATCTTGATTTAATGCCCCAAGATTTCGTAAGACTTCTTAAAATCCAGATTTAATACCTTCAGATTTTAATAGATTATTTAAATCTAATTTGAATACATCCGAATTTTCAAAAATCATAAAAATCCTTCAAAATCTTGAATGAATACCCCCTAAATTTAGTACCAAGTACCTTTTAGAAAGAGCTTTATTTATTACTATATTATAGATTTAATAATGTTCTATAACAAATAATATAGGGGGAAAACCAAAAAAACAGAAAGTAGTAAAGCTTGAAAGGAAAAAACAAAAAGTACCCAGAAGTTGTCCACATTACTCTAGGGGCCGATACATTTTGAGCTAGGCACATTAAGGCCCGCCACTATTTAAAACTAGTACTGGTACAGTTTCAACCGCATATTTGTGGTGTCCAGTACCAAGCCCAATTATATCATCATATGGTTCAAGGAAATCTAACTTAAATACTAATTTTTATTAAACAAAAAAATCGTTTTGTTGTATTGGAACTAAAGAAAATAAAGTCCCCAAGGCAATGCGCAACATTCCTAATCTAATTGCAACATTCATTATCTAATCGATTGGAAATTGTTGTCATCGTCTTCTTCTTCTTCCCAAATAATCAAAATTTTCTCTCTTTTTTTCGAGTCAATTGTAACAATCAATTTTGATTATTTATATCTCCCCAAATTATATTTCGCTTGGTATCTCAACAAAGCAGGGAGAATTCGGGAGAGTGATGAAGCTCATTTTACAAATTTATTGCTATGGAATTTTACTTGATGCGATCAAAATCAAACTCGAAGACATGCATGAAACATCACCTTCTCTGCTGTCTTTCAGATAAGATAGCGGGCCAATTTGGTTTTTTCAGGTTTTGTAGTGCAGACAAGAGTCGTTTTCGTCTCTTCCCACAACCCTTAGTCTTAAATGCTTAACACTAACAGGCAACATCACATTTCCATTAAGCTGCCAAGTTCCTACGCAAACGCATCCAACTTTATTTTCAGTATTTAATCCATAAAAATTTAATTTTAAATTCGAACTCTCGATTATTATCATCAAAATATAAAATGTATTGGATCGCAATTTTACGGGGATTTTTTTATTTAAAATTTTATAGTGCTCAAAAGTGTTTTATATGAAGAAAATCAGATAGTTAGTAGTTAAAAAAGTTGTAACCTCTAAGGTTACACCAATCCATCGGTAATTAGCTTTAAGTTACTTTGTGTTTGTTCATTAGGTTGCCTACATGATCGATATTTCTAAGTTGTTCGCATAAAATATCTTTTATAATATTAGGAAAAGGAAATTTGAACCAAACTGGACGACTGGTGTAAAATTTACATTCTCGATGCAGAATATTGTATATATTTAAGAAAGCCTAGAGATACTATGTTAAAGATGACTAAGCAATGATTTTTTGAAATCTGATTATTTTTAAATCCCTTAAATACTTTACATAACGAAAAATAAATCATTTTTTTATCCACAGTTGACTTGCTCAGTTTCCATTTTGTGGGTGCGTATATGTCTTAATGCGTACACCCACGGGCGGATCGAGATTTTTTTTTAGGGGAACCGGAGTACATTTTGGCAAGAATCCTTATCTTTTTAAATTTTTATGAAGGCATTTTTAAATATTTCAAAATTTTAATAACGAAAAATGTAAAATTTTGATTTGTATATCGTGTGCCTCTTACTAGATTGGTCCAGCGTAAACACTATACACTAACCGTCTAACACTGCGCATTAAATCCTGAGCTGCGTAGCAGGAAACAATGCATTAAAAGTGTATCGACCGATTTAAAAACTCTCGTGATGTGTTTGATGTAGGCCTGTCAATGGAGCGGATATCCGATCCGATCCGGACCAATTTTAATGGATATGGATTTACCAGAAAAATAACTGATCCGAAACTCGATCCGATAAGGACGGTCCAAATAATAAACGGATCGGATATGGATTTAGGTTGATCCGATCCGCTTATCCATGATCCGATCCGAATAATAATATATTATATAATAAATAAAATATAAAATAAAAATATAATATGTATAAATATCTATATTGTTATAAGTTATTACGTGAAAAATGAAAACCCTAAGCCTAATACCTATCTTATACTTTTCTAAAAAATATTATTTATAAATTAATATTATTTATGAATATGTATATTTAGCATGGATAATGGAGAACAAAAATAATACCAGTTCAATCTTCGGCCGAAAATAATACCAGTTGAGTAAGTAATGGATAATGGATATCCGAAATCCGATCCGTTTATCCATTAAACTAAATGGATTGGATATGGATTGACCTCTAAAATATCCGAGGTGCGATCTGATCCGATCCGAATCCGATAAAATTAAATGGATTCGGATATGGATTTAGGCTGATCCGGTCCGAATCCGATCCATTGACAGGCCTAGTTTGATGGGGTGGTTGGAATGAAAGGGAATGAAATGAGATTTAAAGTATAAAATAGTTAGATACTCGCAAACTTCATTTTTTCACTTTATAATGAAATATTTCATTACTTAACTCATTCATTTTTTTCACAATTCTTATCATAACAATTTTGCATTATCTCATTTTTTTTCAAATCTTCTCTCAAACTCTCATTATTTTCCTTTAATTTTATTCATTTCATTCCATTCATCCCAACCAAACACGTGTTATCATTACTAACAGAGTTGCAGGCAGCTCCCAAATAAAAGTGTTACTCCTATTATGGAGCTATGGCCGCATACGAGATATAGCATAGAATCTAAAACCAGTAAGTTTTATAGTATGAATGTATCCAGAGTAGATAGCAGTACAAATCGACCATGGCTAGTGGAATATGGGTAGCTGCCAGAACCGTCACTACTTAAAGATGTTGTTATATCTTAATAACTGTAGACAAATGATAAAAGAAGCCCCCGAATGATGCAAAGCACAAAGGTGGCTAATGGAGTCTTTTTTCATCATTGAGACTTGTGCATCTATTGTTTCTCCAGTGTATCAGTATTCTCACTGTTGCCAATGTTACACAAATTTTTGCTGCAAAAATGTGGTTTCCGAACAGTATCACAAAAAAGTTGACTTATATATAACTTAAAATGAGTAAGTGTTATATAAGTGATAAGTCGATGAATTCTTATAAATTATACGGGTGTTTGGATAAATTTACTTATAAGTTAGTGAAGAATTTGCTAAATTAAATTTGAAAAAATAATTTTTAAATACAATGATTTCAACACTTGTATTTTAAATTAAAAAAATATTTAAAAACACAAATGTAAAAATATAAAATATTAGAAAAATAAAGAAATCAAAGAATAAGTTGATAAATTAAGTAAAATGTTGGTGATTTCTAACATTCAACTTCTCACTTTATAAATTATCAAATAAGTTAAGTACACAAACACCTCTCGTAAATTTTTATGGACTTAAAAGCCGTAATTTGGCTTAGCCAAACAGACCCTTAATCTAAACACCGAATATCAAACACGGTTCGAGAAAAGATTAAAAAATTTGTCATAAAATTTGATATTTAATGTTATTAATATTGAATAATAATGCAATATCGTCATAAAATAATTTATCTCCACTACCTCCGCACCTGGTTATTATCGATATATATATAAAGAAAGATACGCGGGAGTTTATGTGACGTTTACCTACTCCTTAACATGGTAGAAGTAGAAGTTAACATTTATTTAAATTGTTATCGGAAGAGAGGTCGAGTTCACGGAGGAGATGGAACGCAATTTTGCTTCACTATTATGGGCCTGTTTGGCTGACGCAACTTATACATCTATTATCTATCTATTATTATATATATATATAGGCTTTTGTTCAACTAGAAACTAAAATTAAAATAGAAACTAAAAACTAATCTAAGCCCTTAGATTAATCTAATCTAATGGTCATCTATTGCACCACACAGTTAAAATACACCATCACATACACAATCCCACCTAATTCCCTTCATTTTTAATTTGATTTTTCCCGTGAATCGGTGAACTTTTTTTGAAATCCGACTTCAATATATTTTTCTCCATTTTTCAACGATCAATATGCATACCATATGTGCTATATTACGGAGTACTAAAATTTTAGTGGTTTCTGTAATAATAAATAGTGATTTCAGCATAGATCTAGCGATTTATTTTTATATACGTATAAATTTAGTGATTTTGCAGTACAAAATTTGTAATTTGCGTATAGGTCTGGAGAAAAAATCACAACATTTACGCAGAAATCACTATTTATTCTTACATGAATCAGCAACATTTTAGTGATTCTCGCAAGTATAAATAGTGATTTATCGTCGAAATATATCAAATATGGTATGCAAACTAATTGTTACGAGATAAAAAAAAATATAGTGAAGTCAGATTTCAAAAAAAGATCACCAATTAACGGGAAAAATATAATTACGAATGGAGGGATTAGGTGGGGTTGTATGTGAGAGGGTATATTTAACTATGTGTGGTGCAGTTTCTAGTTTTTAATTAGTACAGGTTTCTAGTTGAATAGGACCCTATATATATAATAGAACAACTAGGGGGTTGCTTGAGACAATTTAATCGGTGTGAAATTACCAAATTAACCCTACTTATTATATTAATGATAAAAAAATTGTTTTTAATGGGAGTCGAACCCTTGACCTCTAAATTATAGAGAGAACACTTCTAACCACTATGCTACACATCAATTTTTGTTATATCATAAAACTCTTTAGTAATATGTGCAAATACTCAATATGTTATATTCTATTTTGGTCTCTTCTTGTAATCTACTTGGTAAGGTAGATAATCTATTTTCACAAGTGCCTTAAAATCATATATTTGACCATATTAGAGAAAAAATCATGCAAAATAGATATACAAAATGTTATAAATTGAAATTGGTCCATTGGAAAAAGAATTATATTAATATTTTTATATTGTAAATCATGTTTATTTGCAATAAGTATATATTTGCTCAAATTATATAAACTATTAGATTACAAATTCTATATACAATCAATATATACTAAATTACTAAATTACCCTTTTAATATTATATTTATGAAATCAAATTACTAAATTACCCCACCAATTGTATATTGATGATAAAAAAAAATTATTTTCATAATTGCCTTAAAATCATATATTTGACCATATTAGAGAAAAACTCATGCAAAATAGATATACAAAATGTTATAAATTGAAATTGGTCCATAGAAAAAGAATTATATTAATATTTTTATATAGTAAATCATGTTTATTTGCAATAAGTATATATTTGCTCAAATTATACAAACTATTAGATTACAAATTATATATACTATCAATATATATTAAATTATTAAATTATCATTTCAATATTATATTGATGAAATCAAATTACTAAATTACCCCACCAATTGTATATTGATGATAAAAAAAATTGTTTTAAATGTGAACTAAACCATGACCGGTGATAGTGTGACAAATGTTGATATTTATAGTCACCACCACTTATTATTTTCTCTTTTAATATTTATTTTAAAATTTAAAACTATCGACATATTTACACCTTTCCAATTATATCCGTATATGTAATAAGCGTAAAATGAATTTTATTGATGATATCAAATTACTAAATTACCCGACCAATTGTATATTGATGATAAAAAAATTGTTCTTAATGAGAACTGAACCATGACCGGTGATAGTGTGACAAATGTTGACATCTATAGTCACTATCATTTATTATTTTCTTTTTTAATATTTATTTGAAAATTTAAAACTATCAACATATTTATACCTTTCCAATTATATCCTTATATGTAATAAGCGTAAAACGAATTTTATTCATTATTTAACTTTTATTACTGCTTCATTATAAGATATTAACAATTATAATTATATACGCATTTTTGATATTTTAGTTACTAATATAAATTGAAACTTTAGTTTTATTATGATACTATATATCATAAATCTTGTCTTCAATAAATGAATTTTATACATTGATCATTTTCAGAAAAATACACTATTAGTATATAAAGTGTTGAACCCGAAAAATGCAAAAGAGTTTTCTCTTTGTATACTAATAAAAAAGTTTGTGTTAAATTTTTTTATAAGAAAGTTGAAGTTGTCATCATACGACAAAATCAAATATAAACTAATATCGGTTTATATTTTTTGCATATCTATGATAAAATATTTAAACGTATTAAATGTTAAATATTTTTTGTCAAGTGGCAATTGTAAGGTGAAACAAATAACTTATCACAAATTAGTTTAGCGGCTTCTTGAGAGGTATAAGTTATAGTTCTCTAAAATAAAATATATCCACAACTATACAATTATTGCATTCAACGTGTCTGCTATTATATTTAAATTATTACATTTATAGTTAAATGAACTTAAATTCAAATAGAGATTACGAATATCAAATTTTTATGTATATAAGCATAACACTTGAACAAATTACGGGATCGTTAACTTCAAAACACATATTGATGTCAATATTAACTATCGTATATTTGATTTATCGGAGGTTGTTTGAGACAATTTATTCAGTCTAAAATTACTAAAATACCCCTGTTTATTATATAATAATAATTTTATAATGAATGCATGTATTAATTAATCATCATTAACACGTCTATATTTATTAATCCATCATTATTAAATATTATAATTTATAATTATATTTATCTATCTACTAATACTTAAATGATTAGATAATTAATATCTATAATTATATTTAACTCATTATCATGCAAGTATTGATTACAAAATAATTAGTATAGTTAATGAAGATTAGTTATTAATGATTAGAGATATTAAAATGTATTAATAACGAAGATATTAATATGTAGTAAATAGAGTAAAGGGTTGAAAAGTTATTTTATACTTTGAGGGTATAATCGTCTTTTAACGGTGAACAAATTAGCTCAGTGTACAACCAAAGAGATAGTAAAAGAGGGATAAGAAGGATAAGAGAGGGGTCTCCAGAGAGTGACGTCGAAAATAGAAGGCAACCATCGTAGGAGGGGCATGAAAGGGGGAGAGAGAGAGATCAAAAAACAGATCCAAAACAAAAGTTGAGAAGAAAAAAATGGATGAGACGGGTAAAAAGGAAAGAAAAAGCCAAAGAGACAGTAAAAGAGGGATAAGAAGGATAAGAGAGGGATCTCCAAAAAGTGACGCCGAAAATAGAAGGCAACCATCACCGTAGGAGGAGGCATGAGAGAGAAAGAGGCAAATAACATAAATAAATTAACCCCAAAAAAAGTACAAACTCGACAATATCGACAAAGAACAATTTGTCACTGCCAGCTCAAACAACAACCCATGACAAATATTTACTTTAATGAGCAGACCAACTCCAAGTGCATTTACATGCACAAAGCCTAAAAATTTGGTTCAAGCATTCCATCAAACACATAATACACACTCTAAATAAACATAAACTAAACAGTCAAAGAACGCATTTGAGTAAACAATTATGATGTACCCTAAATAAACGAAACATAACATGCATTTCAGTAAATGTGTTGTAATATATTACGTCTTCCCGATGATCATCACATGAGATAGGGGTCTCTAGAGAGTGACACCGGAAATAGAATACAACCACCATTGGAGGGGGCATGAAAGGGGAGAGACAAAGCGATCAAAATACAGATCCTAAAGAAAAGTTGAGAAGAAAAGGTGGAGGAGACGGAGAGAAAGAAAATAAAATTCAAAGAGACAGTAAAAAGGGATAAGAAGGATAAATGAGGGGTCTCCAAAGAGTGATGTCGAGAATAGAAAGCAGAGGGACATGAGAGAAAGGGGGGGGGGGAGATTTTAGGATGGGATGGAGAATGCAATTTTTCAATGAACTAAAAATTTCAATGAGTCAATTTATTCAATGCGAAATGATAATTATACTCTCAAATTTCAAAATAACATTTTAATCTATATTATAATTATCTCATATCAATATATCTGTAACTCATAAAATACGTTGAAATTAAAGAAATTTACGCAATATTGAAGAACATGCCCGTACCTGGCACGGGCTATAAAGCTAGTTAACAGTTATAAGTTGATAAGAGCTTGTGTTTGTGTATCCAGCGTATTTGATAACTTATAAATTGATAAGTTGAATGTCAGAAATCAGTAACATTTTACTTAATTTATCAACTTATTCTTTGATTTTTTATTTTTCTAATATTTTATATTTTTACATTTGTGTTTTTAATTATTTTTTTAATTTAAAATACAAGTGTTGAAATCATTGTATTTAAAAATTAATTTCTCAAATTTAATTTAGCAAATTCTTCACTAACTTATAAGTAAATTTATCCAAACACCCGTATAACTTATAAGAATTCATCAACTTATCACTTATATGACACTTACTCATTTTAAGCTATAAATCAATTTTTTTGTGATAACTCAAACACACACTATATAATGCTTCAACCCTCCATTTAGAAAAAAAAAATGCTTCAATTCTCCACGGTCACTCTCATATGTTACAATTTATGTTGAGTATTCTGAATATATATAATATATATATATAGTTGCACTATAGGAAGAACACCTTATATAAAGAACAATAAATAACACCATCATAAACACTTTATTTTTCATAAAAATTGATTTTTTAAAATTAGAATCATTAAATTGAACAACAATTAAGCTTAACATATCGAATTTAACGTAAAATCTCATCTAAATTTAAAAATTAAACATTGCATATAATCCAGTATAGAATCCAGTACAGAATCTTGTATATATATTTATCACAATGAAATTACATGTAATCATGTTTTATTTGATTCTAATTTTTTGTTAGATTCTATTTTTATTCGTAATAAACCTTTTTTGGTGAGAAAATTAGAATCAACATGCAATTTATGTAAGATTCTATGGTGTTCTTTATTGTTCTTTATATAAGAGTGTTATTCATGGAGTAATGACCTATATATATATATATATATATATATATATATATATATATATATATATATATATATATTATGTTAGAATTTTAAATACTGATAAATAAAAAAATATCCTTTAACATATTAGAAGTAAAATAGATGTTCGAATTTATTGAGGAGAAGAGTTCGAATTTATAGCGAAAACATATAATTAAAAGTTATATTTGAAGTAGAATATGTGTTTGAATTTGTAGAGGGGAAGAGTTCAAATACAAAAAGAAATATTTGCAAAGTTATATTTGAAGTAGAATAAGTATTTCGATTTATAGAGGAGAAGAGTTCGGATATAAAAGAAGTACCTGCAATTAAAAGTTATGTTGGAAGTAAGTAGAATAAGCGTTTGTAATGAATAACTAAAAGTTCTACTTGAAGTATGTGTTTTTTCAACGAAAGAGTGTCTTATTAGAAAGGAGTATTATAACATAAAAATTAATATATAAAACAAGTATAAATTCAATATATTAAATTTGAGATTTTAATATTAAAAAGGAAAGCGTGTTTCACGGGAGGACGGCTTAGTAGCGAGAATCGAGTAATTTTCGTAATTTATTTAATAAATTTTTTAAAAAAAATATGAGGACACCGCGAAGCGCAATTTTTTCAATTAGTTACTACCGATAATGTGACATTGTCGTAAAATTGTCGCACCTGACTATCATTATTTATTCATAAAAATTGTGAACCTTGTAGTATTACTGTGAAGGACAAGAAGGTCGCATATGTGGGGGATGAAGTGGTCGTTTATGGTGGGTAAGTCTTGGTGTGCCTTTACCTGCCCCATAGGCCATAACTGTTTCCAATGCAATGTAGAGTTTACACACAGTCAATACAAATTTCACGCACATAAACACTAGAGCTGGCAATTTGATACACGACACGTGAACACGGTACGAACACGACACGGATAATTAGTGTTTGGGTGCAAAAATTTGGTACACGAACACGAAAGTACACGAACACGAAAAAACACGAATATAATTAGTGTCGGGTTTGAGTTTTCACAATAGGTACACGACACGAAACGAAAGTACACGAATTAATGAAGTAAATAAATAATTTTAAAAAATATATATTATTTATAGTATTGCATATTTAGAAAATATATAAGGAATTACATATGAACAATAAATAAAAATTTCATGACTAATTAGCAGTAAGTCATACATTTATATATAAGAAGTATACATTTATATATATAAGTTATATTTACAAACTTTTGTAAAATTGTATGTATTACATATTTAATACACATTTCATAAAAATTTACATAATTAAAATAGTTTTATAATATATAAATTTTAATTTAATTTAATTTATATTTTTGTTTAATGTACACGAATACGACACGTAAAGTACACGACACGTTTTGAATTGGATATGTGTTTCAAATTTAGTACACGAATCCAAAACGGGTCGGATATGGGTTTTACATTAAATACACGAAAACACGAAAGTAAACTACACGAAAGTACACGACACGGTCCAATTGACAGGTCTAATAAACACACACTCTCTCTCTCCTTTGTCCTTAATTATCAGCTCAAGCCCCCACTTGAAAAGATATGTACAGAGCTTTGTCTCTTCAGATTCCACTATTCTTTTATCCTCATTTTCAAAAAGTAACTTCATTGTTTTCGTTTCTCTACTGTCCTCCATCCTTTCTTTATTGTTGTTGTCCCTTGTAAATCCATCTTCATTTCACAGTTTGGTGGGGCTGTTCACCTTCCTATTCTTGTCAGGCTTCTCCTTTACAAAGACACCCCCTCACTAAAGTCCACTACCAAAGATTTTTTTAGCCAAGCCTCTCTCCCACAAGTTCTTAAATATTAGTAGTACAAGTTAAAGAATAGAATTCTTAACTTTTTGTATATCTCTTTCTTAAACCCTGCTACATCATTCTTGATCTTGCCTTTGTTGTTGCTTCCCAAGATGAGGACAATCATGGCTAAGACCCCTCATGACTCATCTTTCTCGTTCTCTCGTAGATATTTTCACTGGAAAAAGAAGATTGAAGACGACGATGATATGGAATTGGAAGATATACTATCTTATAACTCCTCCTCGCGGTCTAATGAGGAGGACTTGAAAGATAAGGAGCTTGATTCTTCGGTGCAGTCTCAAAACCCTCCGGTGAAACCACCGAAGAAGAAGAAATTGTCAATAGTGACAATTTCCAAGCTCCGATCAGCTTTTACATTCGGAGGGAAAAGTAAAAGCCGATCGCATACAGGCTCGGGCCTTGGTTCCAAAGTCATATGCACACTCTTCGGGTACAGAAGAGGTCATGTCCATGTTGCATTTCAAGAAGATTCTAAATTGGCACCAGCATTTCTGGTTGAACTTGCAACACCTACTAGTATTCTCGTTCGAGAAATGGCATCCGGGCTTGTTCGAATAGCGTTGGAATGCGATAAAAAGACGATAAAGAAAGGGATGAAGCTACTGGATGAGCCACTTTGGAGAACATACTGTAATGGCAAGAAATGTGGATATGCAATGAAGAGACAATGTGGGCCTGATGAATGGAAGGTGCTGAATGCAGTGGGTCCAATAACAATGGGTGCTGGTGTACTACCTAGGAGTGAAAATGGATCCGGGTCAGAAGGTGAACTTATGTATATGAGAGCTAAGTTTGAGAGAGTGGTCGGGTCTAGAGACTCTGAAGCTTTTTATATGATGAATCCTGATAGTAATGGAGGTCCTGAACTCAGCATTTATCTGCTTAGAGTTTGAGCTTTGTAATGGCTATCTGATTATCATGTCATTAGTTGGAACTTAAGTAGTAATGTTTAGTGAACTTGTTAGTAGTTTTAATTATTCAAGCTATTTGTATCATTGTTGATTCAAGCTTAAGAAATGAAGAGTTATGGAATATATAACTTTTTATGTAAATCTATGTAATTTGTTTTAAGTTACATGGTGTTGGTTAACAAAGTTTCGATTGCAGGCGATTTTTCACGTAGTTAGCTTAAATATAATCCAAATGTCTTTTTTAATCAAAGACAATTAATTTTCACATGTTAGTAAAATTTGAGAAGATGGTGATTTGACGCAACTCAAATCTTGCCACCCCTATTTCAGGGCGAACAGATTAATTTCTTGGTCTGGCTGTCAATTTTAGGTCCCAGATTAGTTGTCGAAAGCTCAGGCAAGAGTTAAATGTTTGTAAAACTATATACTAGTCACAGACAGACTCCATCAATTCACATAGCACCGTTTAAAACACTACTTATAAATACACAAACACTAATGACAGTCACCCGTGAAAAATATAAAAAACCCCAGAAAATTTTTCTGACGAGCGTATCATCATCAGACAGATTATCTTGTACCCTTGACGTATAAAGAATACAAATAAATATATATGTTATAACAATCGTTTATAGTGATATTCCGGATTTCGACTTTGTAGTGGTGGTGAATTTGATGATGAATATAACAATCGTTTTAATGATGAATGTCGATTAAATTTAAACATGCACCACACCCACACATATGTTAATCCTATACCATAATTAGACTAAGATATGTAATTGACACATAACCAAACAAGTGTTTGATACGTACGGGAGTGACAGGACATCCTGTCCCTCCATGTTTCTTGCTCTCTGGTTTTTCTTCTTCGTTTCTACTCTGTTGTTTATTCATGTACAATGTTGAATGTACTATATGTAAAGGAACATAAGCTTATTTTTTGTCATTCGGTTGGACAATATTTGTAAAAAATAAAATTGGATTTTTGAGAAACTGATCGAGGTGGTGCATTATAATAATTATGACACAAAATGTATGGGTTTGTAATTTCTTCCCTTTGATGATTTGAAAAGGATAGTGATAGTGGGAAATGTGCATGCTCACTTGAAATGGAGGTTTCACTCGTGGGATACAACATTTGCTTCAGACGGAATCACCACATATTATACTTGCACCCCTTCAAGATCTTCGTTTTAACAACAAATCTGATTACCAAACAATTGATCAGACTCAGCAAATCTTCGTTTGACCAGTCCATGTTCTTCTACACTTCTAGTACAATTTAAATTAAAAGTGTAAAAAAGAAGCCAAAGTACAGAAATAAAAATGGATTAGTGGTCAGCTATGTTTGCGCTAGAAAACAATATATGCAAACTGTTGGGATTCTTTTATCTCTCTCACTGTCTCTCGGCGAGAAGAGTGTTGTAAGCATGCAGAGAATATAATAGAGAAATGCACAGAGTTTGCCGGTTGCAGCTTGGGCAGCAGCAGCACCCGACGTCCGGACAAGAAACGATAAACATGCATGCAGCATTACTCATTTTTGTGCATAATATCTGTGTCTATATACATATTTTAACTTTTTCTATACATGCAACCAACCTTTTGTAAATCACTGGTGAAAGTCAAGGTTAGACCTGCTGCATGCTGCAGCTGCTTTTGATCAATATTGGAATAGTAAAAATTTACTTCAATTTTCAAAATATTCTACTGTTTACATGACATCTTCTCCCCCAACCCAACACTTTCTCTTGCAATTTACTCTACCACTATATTTGTGCAATTTGTATATCTACGTACCCTTTATGATTTATCTACTTTTAATTTCTTCGATAAACACACGTCAACAAATTGCAATATTTTAACTTGTTTTTAGTTCGTAATTCCAGAAACGGTAACAAATTTTGCTTCTTTTTAAATTCAATTTTTAAAGCCAGTCATATGTACTGCGTTAATGAAACGTATTTAACGCTAGTTAGTATTTCTTCCGTCTCATTTTAATTGATATTTTTCGATTTCTACAAAATATTTACGTTGGTGGAGGGTATATTTACCGGTCACCAAAAGCAGTAGATTCTTTAAAAGAGGGATCAATGAATTACGAATCTAGAGCATGATGATGAGCACAATAAGTCCACCAAAGTGGAGTCAAAATAGCATGCCTGAGTGCCGATTATTGCAATGAGTGATTGACTATTTTCTCCTTTATTATCATGTCACCATGTGAAGCTGGGAACCTGCAGCAGTAGTATTTTACAATCAAATTTAAATATATGGCAAGAGCATAGAGTTTTGCGGACTACTTGTATTTTCTTGGGCTTGGATCGGTTGTGTGGTTGGAGTAGATTTAGGACTAGATCGTTCAAACACAACGCAACCCAGCTGAATGAAGCCTGTGGGTCGAAGCTTGAAACTTCTGCTACTTGTCCATTCTCATGTTGGGCTTCAACATATGTAGCTAACGAGACTAACAAGACCGCTATTATGAGTTTGTTTGGGTAAATTATTTTTTCAGAAAAATATACGACTTATTGCTTTTAAGCCTGTTATCTAGTAGCCCAGCCCAATCTAGTGGTAGCTCCACCTGATACAAAATGCTAAAATTCAGACCGACGACACAATTAGCCCAACTACTCAGTTTCTATTTTTTAACGGTACTTCTACTTGTATATACTAGCTTTATACCCGTGCAATGTACGGGACGATTAATAAGTTATTTTATTTTAATGTTTTTATAATTTTATTTATTAATATCTTTGTGTATTTTCATAAAAATATAAATTCATTAAGTTAATAATATGTTTTTTCATATGTATATATTATTTCGGTTTATGTTGTAATTCTTGAAATGATAAAAATTACGAATTTTTTATATATACAAATTCACTAAAAGAATGATTATTTCTATGTTTATTCATTGTTTTTATAAATTCAATTTTGTATATATTTAAAATATTAAAATTATACTACTTCTATTATTATTTACTTTTATAGAAATATTACTTTTTCTCCAAAGTAGAGCATTATTAATAACTCTAATTACTCTAATTGTGTAATTGTTTTATAGTAGAGAGTTTTTAGCTTATAGTAGAGAGTTTTTAGCTTATAATAGAGAGTCTTTAGCTATGTAGGACCCGTTTTATTTTATAAATTCAATTTTAATAAATTTTAGTGTAAATATTTAAAATATTAAAATTATACTACTTCTATTATTATTTACTTTTATAAAAATATTAATTTTTCTCGCATTATTATTAACTCTAATTACTCTAATTGTGTAATTGTTTTATAATACAAAGTTTTTAGCTTATAGTAGAGAGTTTTTAGCTATGTATGACGGTTTTATAGTAGAGAGTTTTGACGACCAAACCAAAACATACCATTTAAGTGCTTTACACTAATTATATATAAAGATATAATTAAAGGCCGTCTAGAAGCATATTGAGACAAAAACAAATCAGTGAAATGACCTATATACCCCTGAAAAACTCAAATGATCTGAAATGCCATCCTCTGTTGTCGGTTGTTTGTCCGAAGAAACGGAAACACCTATATGTCTCCACTCCGGTATTTTCCCGGTCATATTGAATTCCCGCTTGCAATTCGGTTAGTGTAAATTGCTTATTGCTCAGTTGTGTTGTGTTGCATATTGTGAAGTCTGTGTGTTGTAGTCATTGTTTGTCATCTTCGTTGAAATTTGTTTTGGTATTAGGGTTGAAAAGCCTTTGGGTCCACTTTATTTCAGTTTCCAATATTTTGTATATAAAAGTTTTTTTTTTTTTTGCTAAGTTTTTTGTATAGAAAAGTTGTATGTTGCTTTTGTTTGTCTTCTTTTAATAGCTATTTGATCGAAAGATGATTACAGTAATTGGAATTGCCATTTAACCGTTGTCGACTCCCGTTAACTCCGGGATCACACCGAACGTGGTGGACGTGACTTTCATCTGCCTTAGAAGTAGGAAGATTAGATCTTTGCCATGTAACGGTCAAGTGGAACAAACTGGGCCGCACTTTATATATCCCAATAAACCTATTTTGATATCCGACCCAATTATACTTGGGCCTTCAACATTCATTTAAACGCTTTGTTTAAGATTTTAAATCTGATTAATAAAATTGATTTGTGTATATTACATTAGATATTCATTGAGGTAAAAGTTAATTTATCAGACATTAATGAAGAATCTAGAAGAGCAGCCAAGGTTCTTTAAATCGGCCTGCACGAGCAGGTTCTTTGGTCTAGCTGTAATAGATAAACATTAAACAAAAGAACCACAATTTTATAGCAGAATAGAAGCGTACTATAACTCACTATTACTGTAATGCCACATTCCAACAAAAGTTAGGGGGGGGGGGTGTTGACAAAAAAACTGATTTTTGAATTGTTATCTCTCTTGTACTATGAAATTGACTGCAGAAATGCGAACACTTTGAAATTGTCCCTATATATACGTTTCAAAGTCGTATTATCAAATTTTGTATCTTCAACTTGTTTTAACATTTGACGTGGATATTGTAGAGTGGGTGTCAACCCAAGTCCCACATCGATAAGATAGAGAAGAATTATCTTGAATATAAGCAGCCAAAAACAACTCCATTAGTATGAGGCCTTTTTGGGAGGAGTCCAAAAACAAATCCGTACGGGCTTGGCCACGGCCCAGAGCGGACAATATCATACTAATGTGGAGTTAACGGGTGTTGCGTGGCCCAACAAGTGGTATCAGAGCCGATGGTTAAGAATTGATCTGGGGTTGCGGGCTGCAAGTTGCGTGGTGTGGGGGAGGCTCTCCAGAACTACGGTCGGAGATCTTGGATAACTTATGTCGAAAGTCTTCCTGACACTGAGGTGGTCGGGCGGCGTGTCCCGCAAGATGCGTAACAGATGAATGGCGGCGGTATAAGAGTTACAAGATTGGTGGTTCTTGGATTGAGGGGAGATTGTAGAGTGGGTGTCAACTGTCAACCCAAGTCCCACATCGATAAGATAAAGAAGAATTATCTTGAATATAAGCAGCCAAAAACAACTCCATTAGTATGAGTCATTTTGGAAGGAGCCCAAAAACAAATCCGTGCGGGCTTGGTCACGGCCCAGAGCGGACAATATCATACTAATTTGGAGTTAACGGGTGTTGCGTGGCCCAACAGATATTGGGAGGTACAAATTGTACATCTTTATCTTGGAAAAGTTTTGATTCTTTCCAGTGTGATATGTTGTGTTTTTTTAGTGTGAATGATGAATAATTTAGCTCTATTTCTTTTTGCAATGTAAATAGGTCCAGAAATATATCAGGAGCCAAACATTTGGGTGCCACACTAATCTTAGCTGATTATCTTCTACTTCCTAGTGTAAGCTTTTAGATGTATCTCATTAAAAACATTTTTTAATGATATTGTAAGGCAATACTATTGAGCTCTATCGATAGTTGTAGGCGTCCTTCAGTGAAGAACTACATTTTATTAATAATCCTTGAATTGTATTCAGGGTCCAGCAGCGAAGAAGGAACTTGATCCTGTAAAAGAATATTTAAGGTCTGAAAGAGCAAGTGTGTTTGCCAAACTCACTGCATTTCATCTTAAGAAACCAGCTTCAGGTTGGGGGTGGCTGATGTTACTGGTGAATATAACCTTGGTTCTCAAGCCCGACCTAAGCAAGACACATCTACTGCCTCATCCAGAATGTACACTTTCAAGAAAGGCATGCAGTCATTATTCCCACTACTTTAGTGCATCTTATTATTAATTTTACACAAATTCTTAATATATGAGTAAACAATGCTCTTTCTTTTTGCATCCATATCACTATTGTCTTCTAGACACTGAAACTCCTTATTACACGACCTAAAATATTTTTATTTTGACAGGTGATAGCGTAAAGTTTGTGGGTTCTTTACAGTCTGAATTTCAACCATTAAGGTACCTTTTCTCCTTGTACTGTAAATTTCATAACCAACATGAAGGCGGATGGGGCCATGAGTTGTCTAATTTGCTCTATTGAGGTGCTTCTCTTGACATAATTATCCAGCAAGTGTGCCTTGAGATGATTGTGAAGCTGAGCAATGACCATTGTAGTATGCACATAATAGTTAAGTCGGATATGTAAAGTTAAATGTATGGATGTGGAACTAAAATAGCCAATGAACCATTTCTACTATGTAATCATGTTATAAAGCGGCTACGTATGTTTGAGGTGTCCAGATGATTGTGTACATCTGCAAGCACAATTTAGAAGTGATAGGTCGCAGAGGGAAGATGTCATTGCCAAAATGAAAAATGCAAAAACTAATTCGAAGTTGGAGCGACAAGTTATTAGCTAAACGAAACAAAAAATGCACATGTTTATCTTTGTTATCGGATACAATATTTTACTAAGCCTCTTGATAAATTAGACTACTAGAGTAATTATTATTCCCATACAGATACAAATATAATGATTTGAAGTGCAAACCTGTGGATGTATTTTTCAAAATTTATATTCTAACCGTAAATTTATGTTATTTTCCTATCCTTATGAATAGAATAATATCCTGAGTCATAATGAAGGCTCGTGTCTTGCACGAGTTTTTACGCTAGTTCTAATTAATACCTAACCTTTAAAATTAATTTTCTGCGGAAGGTAAAGATCGAAACTAATTTTTTTAATTGATGTTTAGTAGATAAATAAGTATTAGGTTATTTCGAATTTCTTATCTTCCCCTGTGGTGAGAGAGATCCGATAATTTCTTACACGACACGAATGTTTAGTGTTTGTATTTTAAGTATGCGATACTAAAGTACATAAACAATTATTGAATATATTAATGATTTATTAAGTATTGAAACTTGATATATTAGTTTCTGAAAACTAATGATTTATTAATGAGTAAAGTGCACTTTGTGTACTCTTACTTTGCGTGTCAGATCACTTGAGATACTAGACTTTTAAAACTACCACTTGATATACTGTGTTTTTAAACTTTTTACCGTATGTGTACTTCCGTCAAATATGACTAACTCCGTTAATTTTTTCAAGGACACTTCAGTCTTTTTGTCATCATCTTCTTTCACAAACCCATTTCCACCATTGTTGAAGCTTTTTAGGAATTAAAATTCGAATATCTCATTCATTTCTTAACGAAATCAAATCATTCAAGTTGCAACATAATTATCTTCCCCTCATTTACAAATTGATATTGATATTCACTATCAAAATTTTAATTTGATAAAAATGACATAGCCTAAAAAGCTATACATTAGTTAAAATTTGTTGAATATATAAATTCTTGAAAGTAAATCTTTGATAGTTATAATTGATATCCCATTATAGAGGAGAAAGAAACGATTCTAATACAATTTAAATGAGTCTATTTCGTTACAAAATGAATGATAAATTCATTTTCTAAGTTTTCACAAAGATTATCAATGGTAAAAAATAAGTTTGAGAAAGAATTTTTTTTGTAAAAGACGCATATACCCCTAAATTTTCTAACATTAAATTAATTTGACGGAAGTACATACATTAAATTTTTGAAAGTCAAATTTTTAAACCATCTCATAAGAACTAATCAATCAATTAAATCGAAAATTCTTATATCCACCTAGAAAACCAACAATGGTTTATACTTCAGAGAGCTGATGTATAAACTATAAAGACCATTGAATAACTTACCAATGCATGCACATTGCACATCCATAGCAGAAATGCAGAGCAATTACTACTAACTAGGACTAGGAAGGGACTAGCTGGCTTGTCAAGGGTGTTCTTTCTAGACCACTTTTCAATCTTTTCTTATTCACTTTTTTCATTTACTTTTGAACTCTCTTCTGAACATTAAAAAAGTTATGACAATGACATTGCCTTGATCCAAGTTATATATGTATTTTTTATATGAACCCACATTTCCTTATCCACTTCATTCTCTCTTTCTCCTTTCAAACCTTTCTAACATCAGTTCAGTTCCTTTCTATTTGTTTCTTTATCTTCATTTAACTTCATCTTTAAAGTCTTTGACCTTTTTTTCCTACTTGTATTTTGCCAGGTAGTTCGGGTTACTACACAACCAATTAATATTCTGGTATCTATACATGTCAATACCTTCAATGTACCCTACCTGTATCTTCTATCTTCTTTTCTTTCATTCATTAAACAAAATTACTGAATATTTTCTTGATCTCCGCAAGGCGGTTATTTTTCAACTATAGATTCTTTTGTTGATCAATGCGGAAATTTTGTGCACTCGGCTTGAATGATTAACATGAAAATTATTTCATTTCACCAAATAAGATATAGCCTTTTGCTCTATTCATTGGAAAAACTTAGAATGACATTTCAATTATGTGATCATTGGTAACTTATCTTGTTTATTGAGCAACAATATGGCCTTGAATTTATAGTGTAGAATTGAAATTTAAAATTATTGTACTAGTTATAGGTTCCTTTTTTTGATATGATTGTTGTGCAATGGGAAGAATCATGATCTTTTTAATGATAGCACCAAGAACCAAATTGTAGTTGTGACTGGGAGGAGCAAAGAGGCTTTAAATGTTTTGAAGTTGACTGAAATGCTAGTAGAAGCTCAAGCTTTAATATTGACAACATAAACACATACAGACTCAAAATTACTTTACATAAGAAGGTTTAATCTACCATCATAATACCTTGCCTTACATAGCAATGTTAAAGAACACGACAGTCATCACTATCTTTACCAAATAAACACACCAAAACTCATTCATTCCATTTCTCGAGTTTCCCAAAGAGGCCACCATTTGGGAATCTTGATTGCTCCCTAACTTGGAATCTGTATCTACATTTTTCCCATAAAGATTGACCTCTTGTTGACATGCCTTTACTCCATAAGGCACTTTGCTAGTTGATAATACCCCAGTTTGGTAACAAAGATTTGGATTATCCCAAGCCCCAAAAAGCCTACCCATTGTCCCATAAAATGTTTCTGAGAACTTGAGCTCTCCTGTCAAATTATTGCCATGAATGTAGATTGCACTTATGTTGCTTAAAGTTGCTAGTTTTGACGGGAGTTCACCTGTTAGGTTGTTGTCATTAAGACCCAAAAATCTCAGGTTCTTAAGCTCTGAAATAGACTCTGGAACTTCACCTGTTAAACCCGTATTGGACAAGTCTAAGATGATTAGGCTTTGAAGATTAGGCCAACTAAGCCTCATTATGTCTCCACCAATGAGGTTCCTTGATAATACTAACTCTTGTAAGGACCCTAATTCTTGGATTGGTTGTGGTAGCCCACCTGAAAAATTGTTGTTTCTAAGATCCAACAGTGTTAGGTTCTTCAGGTTTCCAATTTGGTTGGGAATATTTTCGACAAATTGGTTGTGGCTTAGATCAAGCTTCAGTAGTGATTTCAAGCCACCAAGTGTAAATGGTAGTGTCCCTGATAGTGAATTTCTACTTAGGTCCAAGATTAAGAGCACACTTAGTGCACCAAAATTAACTGGGACTTGACCTGTAAACCGATTTCCTGATAAAACTAGCCGCTTCAAGTTTGGCAAGTTGCCCAAATTTGTTGGTACATTGCCACTAAATCCATTTTCCAGCAGCACCAGAGATTGAAGTTTCATAAGGTCACCAAAAGTGGCAGGGATTTGTCCGTTAAGGCCCGGGTTTGATCTAAACTCGAGGGACTCTAAGGTGCCAGAAAGTGCACTCCAATTCTGTGTTGCTATTGTAACCGGGTGGCCTCGGTGTGACATGCAATTGAAAAATGAGAGAGATTTGAGGTGCCTAAGTTGAAACAGTTGAGGACTAAATTGCACATTTGGGGAACAACTAAGAGAATTGTCATGAATTAGACCAATGTTTAAGGTTGTGACATACCAATAGCCATCATAAATGTCACAGGCAACACTCTGAAGTGTATTAACAACATAATTAAACATGTAAAATTATGATATGTAAAGATAATTTTATATCCATATTAATCTACAAGTATATAAAGAACTAGAAATCTAGAATTCTTGACAGCCAAAGAAAATGAAGATCGGTTTTCATGATCCAAATCAAGAATACATTCAGCATTCAGCAGTATGTCTACTAAAACATGCAAGTGTGCAACAATAACTTTTGTCTACTTGTTTTTGTTTATCCTGTTTTAACTTATCATTGGTTTAATAGATGTGCTTTGTTTTCTACTAGAAAATGAAAGGCTTAGTAAAAATTGAAAAAAAAAAGTGTGCTAAAAGGAAATTTTGTGTAAAATAAATAAATGAATAAAAAGAGGAAAATAATCATAAAGATCGAAAGAAACATGAAATTGAAGGTAAAGGTAGAAATAAAAACCTGGATGGGTGTCCAACCGCAAGGATCATGGTAGAGATCAGAGCCATTCCATTCCTTGCCCACAAAGCCTTGAATAACATAGTAAAGAGCCTCTTTCTCTCTTTTCACCATTGGACCTCCTTCTGTTTCAGTTTCTTGTCCATTGCACCAGGAGATACTACTCATGCACAGCACAAATATTGCAGTAAAAAGCGCACAACTTGTTTTCTTGATGTTCTTCATTTGCAGAAGTAAATATGACAGACTCTAGATGATTCAATATTGCAGAGCAGAACAATGTTGAAATAAGGATTAGTAGTGAAAACAACAAGAGTTTTCCTTAAAATCACTTTTCTTCTGAAGAATCAAGATGTTATGAAGCAGAGAAATGGAGAGGCAAGGTTCTTAACTTCAATGTCTTTTTTTTGATAATATTTATAGCAAAGCCAAGGAGAAGAAGAGTAGCAGATTACACAGAGCACTTGAATGCCTTATATATAAAAAAATAAAGCCCAAACTATAAATCAGTTATCTATGCACAAATAAGTAATTATGGAAATGTCAATAATATAATCAGAACAGTACCAACTGAAAGAAGGCATTGAGAAACTGAAAGAGAAAGGGAAGCTGAACTCTCCAAATATGTTCATAGCTTTATGCTATTTAAAACACTTTGTAATTCTCTTTACCAAAGATTGGCTGTCAAACAAATAATACATATATTATATGCATACAATAAATGAATCACTAGCTAGATAGGGGTGGATCATTGGTTTGGCAGTTGAGAGATTAATTGTGATAAACTGGGTCAAATTCCGAGCCTTTTTCGAAAATCGGGTCAAGTCCCGATCACGAGTCTGAATAAGTCGAAGCCTACTGGCCCAAATGCAGCCAACTTGGGTTACGACTAGCCCACCACAGGCCCCAAAATATCATGATTTATTGGTGCTAATTAGTAGTAGTGCTTTGCCTTATAAACTGAACACAAGTCCCAAATTTCCTCGATGTGGGACTGGGGTGTTACAAACTCCCCCACTTAAACTCTTGACGTCCTCGTCAAGCCTGAACGGATAGCCCATAGGTCTAAGATCATACCTCTCTAGCCATTGTGGGATAATACCGACTGACTTCGTGTTCCCATCTCCAGACCTCTGTCTATTATGGGATAATACCACCAGCCTTTGTGTCCCCACCTCCGGCAACTTGACGCATCAAAGCTTTCGTGAGTCGGCTCTGATAATATACCATATGTGACAACTCGGGTCAAATCCCGAGCCTTTTTCGAAAATCGGGTCAAGTCCCGATCACGAGTCTGAATAAGTCGAAGCCTACTGGCCCAAATACAGCCAACTTGGGTTACGACTAGCCCACTACAGGCCCCAAAAGATCATGATTTATTGGTGCTAATTAGTAGTAGTGCTTTGCCTTATAAACTGAACATAAGTCTCAAATCTCCTCGATGTGGACTGGGGTGTTACATTAATGGTCAGGACTAAAGATGTGTTGTGTGTGGGGGGGGGGGCTTAGAGTTAGGGGACCAAATTGCATGCAGAAGGAGAAAATGAGAAGTGCATGTAAATGCATGCAAGACAAAGGTAGTCTCTGAATGACTTTCTTTTATCTTTTTAAGATGTTGGATATTTACCAGCTTTTTGTAACAGATGAGAAAAGACAAGGGACTACACTAAGTGCGTGTTTGGGGTATCACAAAAAAGTTGACTTATAGATTAAAATGAGTAAGTGCTTTATAAGTGATAAGTTGATGGATTCTTGTAAGTTACACGGGTGTTTGGATAAATTTACTTATAAGTTAGTTAAGAGTTTGCTAAATTAAATTTGAAAAAATAATTATTAAATACAATGATTTCAACACTTGCATTTTAAATTAAAAAAATATTTAAAAACACAAAGGTAAAAATATAAAGTATTAAAAAATAAAGAAATCAAAGAATAAGTTGATAAGTTAAGTAAAATGTTGGTGATTTCTAACATTCAACGTATCAATTTATAAGTTATAAGTTATCAAATAAGCTGAGTACACAAACACCCCTCATAAGATCTTATGGGTTTATAAGTCATAAGCCGACTTATAAACCGGTACCCAAACAGGCCCTAAGATACTTTGGAAAATGCAGTTTTCAGTTTCCATTTATTATTTCTAAAACATCTCTTTTATTAATTAAAATCACTTGGCATGATAAAATATAAATACATGACATGTTTGTCAACTTTCCTAAAGAAATTGTACATTTGTAATTGCAAATGTTAGTGGGCCTGTATAACTACAATATTAAACTAAAGCCATGAGGCTTCTTAAAAGAAATACCTAGTATTACAGTTTAATTCCCATCAGATCTTATCAGTAACCCCATCTCTCATTTATAACAAGACCATGTTGTTGCCTTGTGGAATTGTGCTTACAACTCCTTTTTTTTCATTTTCATTGCAGGGTGTAGAGAAATTAAAAGTGTAGTAATAAATTATGACCAATATCATTACCAAAATGAAACAGGTGAAAGATAGAGTGAATTATACATATTCAGTCCTTTCTCCATTTAACTACATATAATAAACTGAAATAATTGGGCTTGCATTTAAAATTCAACAAGTATATATTTACATCATTTACTTTATACCACAAAATTACTTGTTTCACTTGATGAAATTATTGAAATGTGAAATGAACTTAATATTTGTTTTCACTTTTCAGACATAAGGCTACTATATATATATAAGATTGATCCTTGACGGATGAATGGTATAACATACTTATCGCGGATAATAAATGCGATAAGGTAAGAATTGTAAAAGTTTGTTTTAAACATGTCAAGGGTAAACTTAAATAAAAAGTTATTATCATTTAATTACCGCTGATAAAGTATGCTACAACAATCTTATGTCAACAATACGTACATAATTTACCTCCTTCAGAGCACATGCACTCAGTCAGGGACACAAATGTTATTTTCTTGGCAGATGGTCAAAAACAAACGATTGTTATAAAAAACCGTACCGCGAAAAGTTTTCGCGATACGTGTAAATGATGGACCTCCATGTATGCACACCTAAAATCCTACCGTACACGTACCGCGTGTTTCCGCGGTACGATTTGCTGTAACAATCATTTGTTGTAGACCGTCCCCCTATTTTCTTATGCAATACAACAAGATATCAAAAGGAAAGAAAGGGGAAAAGGTTGAAGAGACTAAATAACACAATAACAGAGCATAAAGTAATTGAAATTAATGAAAATTTAGCCTCTATCTAATTGGACCAGCTTTCATAAGAGCAGAAGAGGAAGAAGTATGGATAGAGAGATTTCACAGCACACTAATTTATTTCATAGTAGCCAAACAGGCCTAATACAATGAGTGGTCCTTTTCTATCTTTATTTTTTTACTCTTTCACTCACTATACAAATCAATAGATTGTTTAGTTCACAAGATTGGACTTTTAACACAACATCTACTCATCTAGGTTTCAATTAGTGTACTTATTAATTTTTCATAGGATTGACACCATTGTATGGCAACTAATAATAACTAAAGTATGCCCAGTAATAGTAACCACATCAAAAATCTACAAGTATAAAGATACACAAGTCATGTCCATGTCCATTCCATCCATCGCTCTCTAATTAAATACCAAATCAACTGATATACAAGTCTTTGTTCATATTAGTATCTTGTATAGGATAATGATATTTCATTTACTGGGTATTTAAGTTTGTCAGCCTATAAATACTCTGCTATAGGATAATGACATTTCATTTGGTGCACCTATTATAGCTTAATGCCTTTAAGTAGGTCAACTTAAACTAGTTTTTCTAGAGATAAATCCTAGACATGTCTCTCACTAAATCCGTCACATTAGGATAACTTGTCACTGACATTGAAACAAAAAATTTAACAAGTTGTGGCATGGGAAGGATAATATCAACTAGTTGATGTCCATCACTATAACATGTCAAAGTTGATTATTTCGTAACCCCTTATTCTTTTGTTTTGCAGGGAGCTGGGAATTTTGAGTGAGTAGTATTTTTATAAAAGATTTTTACCCCTTCCAAATCGGGCCCATATACATTATGCATTTCATTTCTCACATAGTCGTACAATTAATAAGATTTCTCAGAATTAAATTGGAATAAATAGGATTCCTGCAAGGTGAAAGATGAGATAGTAAGTGGAACAACATGTTACAACTAGTTAAGGCTGGTGAAATTATGTATAACACAAGTGAACACGCATTACCTAAACAAGAAAGGTTCATGCAAGTTCCACACAAGAGTACATGTGAACCCTTCAGCTTCCATTAAAATGCCCAAGAGTGGCTTCTGAGTTCTGACAGTGTGTTCTTGCTGGTCCCAACCCTGAGTGTACAAAACTACAAAATTGGACCAAAAAATAAATCTTTCTCATCAACAATCCTACTGATTTCCATTTCACCATAGAATGAGAATCTTTTCAGAGCAAGTCTAATGCAAAATGGCTATAGCCATTTCTATAGTATGGCACCAAAAAGTGAATTTTGGTGCTAAATAATAAGATGGACTCTAATGCTAGTTGCATTTTGCTACCAAATATTTCTATGTTTAACCAATTTTTTGTCCAACTCACCTAAATTCCACATAAAGTAGACCAACTTGTATTATATTTATGGTTCATTGATGATGTGGCTAGATGCATATATGCATCATTCAATGCAAATTTGACACCAAGTATGCATTTATATGAATATTTGCATCCAAATATACAACTCCTTTGATGTTGACATTTTTGGCATTTGGTGCCAAAATATAGCAATGACACCAAGTTTGGCATTGCATTGGACTTGCTCAATACTTATACATAAAAAGGCAAAAAAAAGTCAGAAATGTAAAATTGAAACAAATAGAACCATGTCTGGAATGCGAGGCAAAAATAAACTGAAACTCATACTCATACATTTGGGGGTGGGGGGGGGGGGGGTTGCCCAATTTTGAGGATGAAACTAGCACCAAAAAAATTTAAGACCTTGACGTTTTAAATTTTGAACCACGTCACGCTGGGCTGAAGAGACTGATTCTTACTCCTGTAAAATCATCCAGCTATTGTTTATAACTATGGAATTCGCCAAAATAGATAAACAACATCTGTAGCATCAATGATTTAACTTTAACCTACTTTGCAAAAGAAAAAAAATGATTCAACTTCAATCACAGACAATAGAAGATGAATGAGTGCACTTCTACACATGAAGAACAGCTGCACTCATTGCACATTCATGTTTGGATTACAAGATCCTGTTATAACATCATTGTGGCGAAGAGAAATTGTTCAAAAGATAAAACAGAATGTAAAGAGTTCAAAAACTTTTACTTATCCGTGACTGATACTTACAACTATCAAAAGTGAAAAAAGTTATACACAAATTTAATAGAATCAAATACTTAACATGTGTGCATTGTCTTCAGCTCAGTGGCTACTATAGCTGCAAGAAGCTCTATCAACCTTGGTCAAATATTGAAAGGAATCTGATTATTCTATAACCTAAACTTTAGTACTGGGAGGAATCACAAAATTTGTGAAAATTATATGATTGGTCACTCTTTAATTGGATGATACCGTGAGGAAGAGACGCTGAAGAACAACTTGAAAAATTCTATTATCATGTGGTAAAGAAAGTCCAGAGCTTCTTATGTATCGACACTTCGCCCTCTGATTCATCATCCAGATCCTCGTCCTCGTTGAGTACTTTAAATTCATCGTCTCCATTAAATTGATTATCTCCATCTTCATGTAAAATGCTTCCCCTTCCATTTTCATTACTGCAATCAGGTATCGTACTATTTACCTCCCCAGTAAACTCTATATTTTCTGTTCTCGCTGGGTCAATGCTCTTATCACCAGTTTTGGATGTTTTGAGCTATGCATTAAAGCAAAAGATTTCACAAAACATGCACACGACATTCCACAAAAAGGATATATTGTAGAGTAGATGACATAACATATTGATGAAGTCCATAATTTCCCACCGAAGTGACAAAACTCAAGAAGGCAGTACCTTAACATCCCTTTCTGTTGAATGATCTTGAATTTCAAGACTTGTACATGCTGTAACCTCTACTAGCAGTGTTGAATTGTCTTTCTCAGAAGCTACAACCTGTGATGAAACAAGAGCATGGTTTTGCACTGTTTCTGCCTTATCAACATCGATTCTGCTTTCCATCTTCTCAGTATTAAGCAAACCTTTTGCTGACCCGGATGTCTCCACGCTGACCAATCAAAAATAGAATCTCTTAGATAACAGTCACATACACACCATAACCGAATTTTGCTACAGACTGATCTTAAACAAACTAGCAACTGTAAACAACCTCTCTTATGGTTATTACAAGATTATTTTTAGATCTAGCATCGTCCTTAAATGATTCTTATCTTATTAGCATACAGGGATTGACATAATCTTCTTCCTTCTTACGAGCCAAACAGAAATTCCTTATTGCTTATATGCAATACATACACAAGAAAAAATACAGCTTCCCAGTTCAAACTAACGACCGAGATTTGGCCAATCTGGAAACATACTTCGTGAACCACATCCCACGTGTTTATTGGCAACAATGATGTTTAATGAAATTAAGAGACTGCATTACCCGTACCCAAGACCCACGCACAATCCAACATAGTGCAACTTCTAAATGAAATTTCTTTATCATGTAAAGGGAAAAAAGAAGACAAATAAAGGATGACTCTTTAAGCTTCTATAACTTCACACTAAGAAGAGATAAAAAGAGAATCCCGTCTTATTTTCCGTTGCACCTTCAATACTAATTACAGCATCATTCTGAATGGAAATTTATCTTCAGATTTGTTAACTTGATCAAAAAAATATTCAACTATGTAATTATGTGTCCCCATATTTTTTCACAATAGCATTTTACTTTTTCACATCAGATTATCTTGTACAATTTCCAATGGTATCAGCGTGTTTGCTTGAAATTCATTGACATAAAGATCACTTAACAGTCTCTACCAAAGATACAATTCAACTTTCAACTAAAAATTTAATCAAATGCATCGAAAAGTACATAAATTGATGAAGAACAAGAACAAATTTCAGTAACCTCATTTAAATTTGAATAGACATAATCAGGATTCACGAACAGATAGGAAATACTTCTTAAAACTTACCAAGGATATCAATTAACATAATATTTCCAAGTCATATACTCTAAATAATTTTTATGCAATAGCTAAAAGTACCAAGAGACATCTCCTATATCATCATTCACATAAATTATCTAAGAACTTACATCTTGTTTCTCCTGAGATTATATCGCTTTTCACCTGGAGTTTGAACAGATGAAGTTACACTTTGTTGCCTTTTCCTTCGTCCAACTTCTGAGACACTTTCTGAATGTCCTTCACTGTAATCAGCCGCCACTGCACTCTCCATAACTCTCGAGGTCTGTGCAGGTTGTCGCTTCCGGGCAATGTGGAGGCAGAGCAGATGTTGCATTTGGTACACACCACTGAATCAGTGTCTAGGGCAAAAGAAACAATCCAAAATCTTCCATGAGACTCCTATAGAGCCTAAAGAAGAGCCTGTTGAGTTTGAAAACTTGGTTTTCCCTAAGTTCATCATTGAAGCTAAAAAGAAGTCAAGGAAAAGGGAACCAGTTAAAAGAGCTCAACAAGGACCAATCAAGCTGAATGTTGCACCAAAAGTTGCCAAGCCAGTTGAGAACAAAGCAGACTGTATGTACATTGCAGAAATACATGAGTACTCAACCATGAATCTCTTCCTGGATGAAGTTAGTGAAATAAGAAGCACAGACAAATTCAGAGATCTGCCTGAAAGACTAACCTTTGTCTACAAAGGAGGGAAGGTGAGAGCATGACCCTTGTAACAAGTGCTGAATGAAGGATATTCCACCTTGGTAAAGGTTTTCTCATGCTTCAAGAACACAAGGGGATTTTCTGAGGTTGCAAGAAGTGCCATTTTGAAGAAGATTGAAGAAATCAGGAACAACTGGAATTCTCCTGATAGTTTGCCAAGAAAGATGAAGATCCCTTACAATGGACAAAGAATCCATCTCCAACCTTACTGGATGATGCAATTCAAGGATGACGAGGGTTGTAGAAGATTCTTCAGGATTGAAGATCAATTGTCTAAGGCTAGCACCAAGTACCTTAGATGGTTGCAAGGCAAGGTGGATCCAAAAATTGCTGAAGAAGATGCATTCTACAAGAAGCTTCAAGATCAACTCAAGGCCAACTATGCTAAGGAAGGGAGACAAAAGATTCAGCCTCCAAGAGAGAAGAAAATGAATTAAATCTGCTCAGTCTAGAGGAGCACTCTCTATGTAAACCTCTCAACTCTTCAGTATTTCAATAATGTAGCTTAATACAATTTTTACTGTTTACTGTTTATTTTTTAGAAGTGGTTTTGTTATCATTAAGACACTTAATTTATATATGATTATCAACCAGGCATAAATTGGGGGAGATTGTTAGGAACTATGTTATTTCTTGATGATAACTAGACTAACTTAGTGAAAATTGTATAAGTAAATATGTAGCCTTCAACGGATAGCATGCATTTGCAGTATCCGTAGAAGGGTAGCTTATCTACGGATAAGACTCAATGTAACATGCTTGTGTAATCCTGATGTACAATCATGATATGCAATCCTGATATGCAATCCTGATGTACAATCCTGAGATGCAATCCTGATATGCAATCCTGATGTACAATCCTGATGTGTAGTCCTGATGTGTAATCCTATTTTGTAATCCCGATGTAGAAGTTGGAGTATTAGTTTTTAGGCTGAATAAGTCATGTTGACTATTAATGGATATGTAGAATATGGAGGCTAATTGTAAATAGTCTGTTAGGCCGATTACACAATATATAATCAATATAAATATGATAATAACACTCAAGAACACTGTTTATGAATCAATCACTGAATTATATAAAATAACTCTTCTCTTAGTGATGTTAAAGAATCACAGAGAGCTGCTAGGTTAGAAGAATAATGTATTCAGTATTCGTATCCCTTTTAGGGTTAACCTATCTGTGTTTATATAATACACAGTTACATAATCAATCTCTAATTGATATTCCTATAAATTAGCTATACAAATTATATCAAATTAGGATTGCTTCTGTCTTCTGTTCCGTTTCCTTAACTGTCTCAATATATCTTGCTTCTTTCCATCTTCAAGATATATTGCTTCTAGAATCTTTATATCAGCACCGACAGCTAAGGTAAACTTTCTCCCCGCCAGACTTTAATAAACTCTGACTGGCTTCCAGTAAACTCTGATGAGTACCTGGTACTTAAACACTGATGAACAAACGTCAGCAATTATATCTAACAATCTCCCCCAACTTGTGCATAATAAAGATGTACAAGTTAATAGATAATTGATGATGTCAAAACATATAACAAATGCAGTGTTTAAATACAATCAGAGTTTAACTTTAACTTAGAACAGAAAACTTTAAAAACTTACAGTCAGACTTTACTTAATCTCTTCAATATCAGGCACTGTCCTGAGATAATCGATGAGAAGTCTCCTTTCAGCCTTTTCAAGCTCTTCCACCATGATTTCTTTCAGTTCCTTGAGCTCTGGATCACTTTCTCCAGTCTGGTAGATAGCAGCTCTCAGAGAATAAATGCTGTTCTTCCTCATTTCATTCCCTAGCCGAATATAGTATGATTTGTCTGACTCCAGATTGAATTCCAAGACTTTAATACCCAGTGCTGTCTTGAACTTAGCACTGTTTCTCTTCATTTCAACAAATTTTCCATAAGCATCTCTGTACTTAGGAATATATGCACTAGAAACACCACCTCCAAGAAGCACTTTGGATTTCATCATCCTATCTCTTAGAACTATAACAGCATCATGAGTACTTTTATTTTTGACTTTGAGAAGGTATAAAACATACTCAAGCTCTTCCCATAGCTTCAATTGAACATCAGCTTCTCCTACTCTGTATACTCTTCCATCAGACATAAAGTATAACAGAACCTCTTTCTTTAATCCTTTATGATAAACCATCTGAACAGATTCTAGTTTTTCAAGGCTCTCTTGAGATACCCCAATACCAGCTTCTGCCAGTGATGTTTGATCTAAAGATCTGTTATTTATTCTCTTTTCCCTGTGTGAACCTAAACCAGACTTGTCATAAGATTCTTTTCCAAGTACTGTCCTGGTTTGAGAAAAGTTCACAGGTTCTAGCGTCAGAGTTTCAGAAAGTACAGGTCTTAAGAAACCTTTGAGTTGTGGAGCTAGCTGAGTTTGTACAACTTGAGCCTTGTCAGAGGTTGTCACAACTTTAGAAGAATCATCAACTTGAGCTTTGTCAGTGGTTGATTGATTTAGAACAGATTCAACTTGAGCTATGTCAGAGGTTGAATAATTTTTCTTTGTTACTGTATCTTCTATCAGCTTCCCTTTGCCCTTACCAGAAATAATATTTGTTGGCCTTCTTGAATATTGCATACTATGTTGAGAGTTTTCCTTGATAGAGATACCCAGTTCTTTCTTTCTTGGAACTTTAACAGCTTTCTTCTTGTAATTTCCAGAAGCAACTTTCTTTTTATGTTCTTCAGACAGCATCTTCATTTCTGCTTCCAAATCTTCAACTGTCACTTCACCATCATGCTCATCTAAAAACAGCTTGGCTGTAATCTCTTCATCAGTTATTGGATTAGCTGAAATCACTAGACTTTTAAGTCTTGAAGAAGATTGAGCATGAGTACCAGAACCAGTAGCACCAGAGTTTATCATATCAGAGTTTGGTTGTCTAGCAGAGTTTGACCTAAGTCTCCCTTGCTCTTGATTGGATTTTGACCTTTTCTCTGTTTCCCTGCTTCCACCATCATTTGAATCATCCCTCAGTCTCAAAGTTGGAGTCCTTCTGCATTTGTCTTTAGGTATCTTCTCCCCCTTTTTGACATCATCGGGAATAAAAACTGATGTCAGCAACTCAAGTGACGCAGCAATAGAAGTAAGTTGAGAAGACATGACAGTCTGATTGCTTTCAACATTGATAAGCCTCTGCTTAATCTCTTCTTGATCCTTTTGCATAGATGAAAATTGAGTTATATCCTTCTTCAGTGCTAACTCCTTAAGAGCAATATCATTACTCAATCCAAGAACAACCTTGTGAGTCTCATCAAAGCGGTTGTGCAATGATTTAACTTGAACAATGGTCGCCTTAAAATCTGATAATAACTCAGGATTAGTAATCTCTGTAGCAGTCTTATGTACAAAATCAGCAGCCCTTTGAGTAGAGAAAATGCAGTCTGCTCCTGACCAATTAGCATAATGCATTTCCCTGAAATGATCTTCAGTGGCATTATGATTTTCTTTGATAGACTCTGCTGTAGGATCTCTTAGAAAAGGTATGGACTCATCAGAGTCTGAAAGTTCAGCATTATCAGCATTGATCCCAGAGTTTGCATGATCAGAGTTTACAGATGTGTGATCAGCATTATCAGAATTAACTCTAGCTTCATTAGCATTTTCCTCTGACTGCTCTGCAGCATCTTCATTAGCATTGTCTGCAATAACCTCAGCGTTTAGCTGTGCAGCTTCAGGAATCTCAGAGTTTACAAGAACCTCTTCTGTTTGAACAGCAGGCTCTTTCAAAATCTCTGCCATAGCTTCATCAAATTTCTCTACAGCAGCTTCAGCATTTATCTGAGCAGTTTCCACTACCTGATCAACCTCCTCACCCTTTTCTGGAATTGAATTATTGACAGAAAGAATCTCTGTATGAGTTGCAATTGACTCATCTATTATCTGAGTGGGTTGATCAGCTGCCACATCCTCAGTATCACAAACACTGATACTAGGATGTGCTTCAAGAACATTTTCCATTTCAAAATCAGCATTAAAATCTTGTTGCTCAAAAATCTCAGCCTCTTTATCAACATTTGCCAAGTCAGGCACAGAGGCTGCTTCAACATTTTCAGCATCCTCCTGAACAAGAACTTCAGGAGCTTCAGTATCTACAAAAACTCTGTCCTCATAAGCAGCATTTACAACCGGCTCCTCAACAAAATCTTCTGGAGCTTCATGCTGGACAGCTTCAGAGTCTGGTGTAGACTCATCCAAATTATCAAAAAGATAATTGGCTACCAATCTTCTTTTTCTCCTGTGAAGAGTTTCATTGTCAAGATCATCTTCATTAACAGCTTTTGATCTGTTGGCTCTTCTCTTCTTATATTGACCCTTGGGCTCATCATTAGGTTTAGACACCCCTACATCAGTAGCTGGTCTAACAGACCTTGCAGGTTTAGTACCAACATGCTTAGTCCTACCCCTTGCAGGTTTGACAGATGTTGATGTAGGTAGCTCTGTTTGTAAAGGCTCAGGTTGAGGCTCTGATTGAGAAGAAGCTTGGGTAGGTGGATTAACTTGATCATTTATAAACTGTTGTACAGATGCAGGTAGCAACAAATCTCCAACAACCCCTTTCTTAACATCTTTATTAATAAGATCAGAAAATATTCTGTGGGAATAGCATCCCAGTTGGTGCATTTCTTGCCGAACGTCCTTGTGATGCAATCAAAGAAGAAGCTCCATTCCTTCCTTAAGAATGGTCGTTTCAACTGTCCAATCTTAGTCAAGGGTCCAGAATACCCAATCTCTCGCATCATCCTTATCAAATCATCATCACCCATTCCAATAGTATACGATGAAAACTCAGGAAACCCCGTTGCAGCACGAATGGTTCCTGAAGTAATTACATACTCTGTTTCTTCAAATTCAAAGATTATTGAAGGGTTACCTGATTCACCACCATCATCATACACACCCGACTCCCAGAACGCCTTGATTTGTGAACCAGAAAGTTTGGCTGGTTCTACTAAAGCACGCCCAATTGCTGACTGAGCAAGAAATTCTTGAATCATATGAAAAGCTTCTGGTGCGTTAGCAGTGTTTAGTGGTGCTGCGTAATTGTTTGGAACAAATTCTAACCCAGAAGAGACAAAAGCTGTAGTCGCCATTAGTAGATTTGAAAGAATTACAAAGAAACTGATGCAAAAGCTTCGATAAGAGTTTGAAAGTAAGAAAGTGTTTGTGAATTTGTGTGTGTGACAATAGATCTGAATTGAAGTAAGATGTGAAAGGTTTAGACGTATGTGTGTGTATTGTATAAATATGAAATTCAAAATTAAAAACTGAACAGTTTTTAATCATTAAGACACAACTGTCTTACTCCATTAACTATGTGAGTGGGACACGTGGCACATAGGGGTGTAATCGAGCCGAGCCGAGTCGAACACTGCCAGGCTCGAGTTCGAGCTCGACTAAAAAGTTCGGGCTCGAGCTCGGGCTCGAGTTCGACCGAGCCTTAAATTTCAAGCTCGAAGCTCGGCTCGTAAAAAGTTCGATATGTTCGAGTTCGGCTCGAAAGCTCGAATCGACTTCACCAAATATTGACAAAAGCTCGAATATGATCAGTTCGGCTCGAGTTTGACTCGATAATATGGCTCGAGTTCGACTCGATTATATATAAAAATTATATCTAGATACTAAATATTTATATAAATATATATTTATAATATATAATAATTAAAAATGATAGAGGCTCGATTAGGCTCGCGAGCCTTACGAGCCGAGTAATTTGAAGCTCGAGCTCGGCTCGGTAGAATATTCGAATAGCTCGAGCTCGAGCTCGGCTCGATTATTACCGAGTCGAATTCGAATATTTTACGAGCCGAGCTCGAGTAGCTCACGAACTGTTTGACTCGTTTACACCCCTAGTGGCACACATGCAATGACTGACATCAGTAATTGGCAGTTTCCAATGCGCATGCGCAGTAAAAACAGCAATAATTACCGCCTTTTACACTTTTCTAGACACTCAACCTCTCTCCTCTGTTTAATACAAATTTGAACCGTTACCAATCATACTCTTTTATTTTTCAAGAATGTTTTCTCAAAATTGTTAACTTTCTGAAACAAATAATTAATTTTAATCATCAGAGATTAAAATAAAATTACCTCAGCATAGAGTGCACAACGCATCAGTGTTTACCAATCCTCCTCCTTTAGAAATAAACTCTTTTCACAAACTGTACAAGTGTGAGTATTTGTGTGTGAATTAGCAGAGTTTACTGAATATGAATATTTAGATCATCTCAAAGTGCATAAAATCCACAAACTAAAGCAGTAAAAACTGGTTGCTCAAACTCTCATATAAAATCTGATTTTTATATCTAAACTCTGTATTCTGATATCCTTTCATTTGGATATATCTTTTATTTTCACCCCCTTTATAAAAAAAAAAAAAAAAAAAAATTTTTAATTTTTCCAGTAATCAGTGGTTGGCACTAGTCACCAAAAATTAAAGATTTTAGCCCTTATTTCATACAATAAGTTCCTGGATCGTCCTAGGCACAACATGATCTCAAAGGAATTTGTGCTCTTTTTGGCATCTTTTGATTTGAGGGTGAAATATTTGCAATTAACTATCAGAGTTTAGACTTTTCATCAGTTAATACAATTAATTTATGAGAGAAAGTGCAAACAGCTAATACAGACTCAGTGTATAGGATCAATAAACTAAGAGATGCTATAAATATAGAGATAGTATCATGTTGTGTAAAATTTCTGCACATTTTGTAATCAGAATTTATAATACTTAGAAGGATTCATGATTACTTACTGAAAATCATGCTTCATACAGCTTTCTTCATCGGTCCATATGTTTCAAACAATATCACAATCAGAGTATAACATCAGAGATTAACTTCAGACTTTAACCGACAGAGTATGACTGCCACTTTATGACTAACAGAGTTTATTATCAGAGTTTATTATCAGAGATTAACATACTGGTACACATAACAGTTTACACATGCAAAGAATCATGAGCATAAAATCAATCAAGTATAGATTTTGAATCTAACCAGTATCTCTAGTCAAAACCAGATATCATTCCTAGTTCATTTACCAGTCTTGTAAAGGTAGCTTCACTCAAAGGTTTGGTGAAGATATCTGCAAGCTGTTGGTCTGTAGACACAAAATGAAGCTCAATGTTTCCTTCTTCCACATGTTCCCTGATAAAATGATATCTTATGCTGATGTGCTTGGTCATGGAGTGCTGTACTGGATTACCTGTCATAGCAATAGCACTTTGATTATCACAGTAAATAGGTATTTTAGAGTACCTTAATCCATAGTCCAGCAACTGATTTTTCATCCATAAAATCTGTGCACAACAGCTACCAACAGCTATATACTCTGCTTCTGCTGTGGATGTGGAAATTGATTTCTGTTTCTTGCTGTACCAAGAAACTAATCTGTCACCTAAAAATTGACAGCTTCCACTTGTGCTTTTTCTGTCTATCTTACAGCCTGCAAAGTCTGCATCAGAGTAACCAATTAAGTTAAACTCTGATTCTCTAGGATACCACAAACCAAGAGTTATGGTTCCTTTGAGATATTTGAAAATCCTTTTTACAGCCGTTAGATGTGGCTCTCTGGGGTCTGCTTGAAATCTTGCACAAAGACATGTTGCATACATGATATCAGGTCTACTTGCAGTGAGATAAAGAAGAGACCATATCATCCCTCTATAGTTTGTCATATCTACTGAGGCTCCTGTGTCTTTGTCTAGCTTTGTTGCAGTAGCCATGGGAGTTGTAGCAGATGAACTATCAAGCATACCAAATTTCTTGAGAAGATTTCTGGTATATTTTGCTTGATTGATAAAAATCCCATCATCTGTTTGCTTGACCTGTAAGCCTAGAAAATAACTAAGCTCTCCCATCATGCTCATTTGATACCTTGACTGCATAAGCTTGGCAAATTTCTTACAGAGTTTGTCATTGGTAGACCCAAAAATTATGTCATCCACATAGATTTGAACTAACAGCAAATCATCACCAGAATTGAAATAGAACAAGTTTTTGTCAATTGTACCTCTAGTGAACCCACTTTCTAAAAGAAATTGAGCCAGAGTTTCATACCATGCTCTAGGTGCCTGCTTTAGTCCATATATTGTCTTATCAAGCCTGTAGACATAATCTGGATGTTTGGGATCTACAAACCCTGGTGGTTGTTCAACAAACACTTTATCTTCAAGTTTCCCATTGAGAAAAGCACTTTTTACATCCATCTGAAAGACTTTAAACTTCTTGTGAGCAGCATAGGCCAGAAAAATCCTTATTGCCTCCAATCTTGCAACTGGAGCAAAGGTTTCATCATAGTCAATTCCTTCCTGCTGTGAATAGCCTTTAGCCACAAGTCTAGCCTTATTCCTTGTAATCACTCAATCACTGTCTGTTTTGTTTCTGAAAACCCACTTTGTACCAACAATAGATCTGTTCTTTGGTCTTGGTACAAGTGTCCAGACTTCATTCCTCTCAAATTCATTTAACTCCTCTTGCATTGCTGTTATCCAGTTAGCATCTTGAAGAGCTTCTTCCACTTTCTTGGGCTCTTTTTGAGATAAGAATGCATGAAACAGACATTCATTATTTGTAGCACTTCTAGTTCTTACACTAGCTTCTGGATCTCCAATTATCAAGTCAGGTGTATGGGCTTGTGTCCATCTTCTTGCTGTTGGTAATTGGCTTCTACTAGCATTATTAGATCCTCCCCCTTGATCCATGCTATCCTGATTGTCTTCTTGACCATTTGCATTCTCTGAGGCTCCCCCTGAATTGGACTGTTCAGTATTTGAACTTTCAGAGTTTGACTCAGAGTTTCTGTTGGATTCTTCATTTGACTCTCTTTCTGAATTTGAGTCATCACTTTGAGAAGTTTCTGAAGTTTCTTCACGCTCCCCCTCAACTGGTTCTCTATTTTGTTCTGACCGAGAAAATTCTTCAGAGTTTACCAGTAGAGGATCAGAGTATGCTTCGACAGAGTTTGTTGGATTTGCTTCATCAGAGTTTACATCATCAGAGTTTAGATCTTCATTTTCAAAGCGAAGTTGATCATGATATTCTTCATCTTCTATTCCAGTTATTTTCTTGTCATCAAATGACACATGTATAGATTCCATGATCACTTTAGTTCTTAGATTGTAGACTCTGAATGCTTTAGTTGATAGTGGGTATCCAACAAAAATTCCTTCATCAGCTTTTAAGTCAAACTTGGTCAACTGTTCAGGATTAGTTTTCAACACAAAGCACTTACATCCAAAAATATGAAAATACTTCAAATTTGGCTTCTTATTTTTCACCATCTCATATGGTGATTTCCCATGCTTGTTGATCAGTGTTGCATTTTGAGTAAAATAAGCAGTTTGAACAGCTTCTGCCCAGAAATAGGTTGGCAATTTTGCTTCATCAAGCATTGTTCTGGCAGCTTCGATTAGGGTTCTGTTCTTTCTTTCAACTACACCATTTTGCTGTGGAGTTCCAGGTGCAGAAAATTCTTGCTTCACTCCTCTTTCCTTGCAGAAAGCTTCCATTTCAGAATTTCTGAATTCAGTACCATTATCACTTCTTAGAATTTTCACTTTATACTGTGATCCTTTGTCCAGTAATTTTACATGATCCATTAGTATTGAGGCAGTTTCATCCTTCTTTGCTAAGAAGTACACCCAAGTGTACCTAGTATGCTCATCAACAATGACTAGACCATATTTCTTTCTGCCCAATGACATTATATTTACTGGACCAAAAAGATCAACATGTAGAAGATGATAAGGTTCCACAACTGAAGATTCAGATTTACTCTTGAAAGATGACTTCCTTTGCTTGGCCTTTTGACAAGAATCACACAGGCCATCTAAGCTGAGTATTGACTTAGGAAGTCCCCTTACAAGATCTTTTCGAATCAGCTCATTGATGTTGTTCAAGTTTAGATGAGAGAGCTTCTTATGCCATTTCCAACTCTCTTCATTTGACATTCTTGCAGATAGACACACAGTTTTTCCTTCAGAGTTTGTTACCAAACTTGCTTCATAGATGTTATTGTGCCTGTGTCCAACTAGAACAACTTTCCCTGTAGATTTGCTGATTACTTCACAATGTTCATTATGAAAATCTACATGGTATCCTCTGTCACAGATTTGACTCACAGAAAGCAGATTATGCTTGAGTCCTGAGACTAGAGCTACAGTTTTTATGATGACACTTCCAAGATTGATATTGCCATATCCCATAGTACATCCTATGTTGCCATCTCCATAGGAAACTTTTGGGCCAGCCTTTTCCTCATAGTCTGATAGCAGGGCTTTATTTCCAGTCATATGTCCTGAGCATCCACTGTCCAAGATAAGTGTGCTCTCTTTTATGCCCTTGTTTTCAGATGACTCAGCTTCATTTCTAACAGTTGCCATGAGAGCATAACTGACTCCCTCATCTGAGTCTGAAGTGTCTGCCCAGTCCTTGCCTTTTGTGATGAGTGTTTTCTCAGATTTTCCTTTCTTGCACTTTGGAGCATAATGACCCATCTCTTTACACTTGTAGCACTGGATCTCAGACTTGTCTTTCTTTCCAGACTTGGTATTTCCTCCACCAGACTTTCTAAAATTGCTCTTATCAGAGTTTGAATCTCTCCTAGAGAATCTCTTTCCTTTCTTGAAGTTCTTGAATCCCATCTTCTTGAAGGTCTTCACCATTAAAGCAGCCATCTTCATCATCTCTTCTTCATCATCCTCAGAATCAGAAGCTTCATCATCAGTATTTGAGCCATCATCAGAGTTTGATGACTCACTGTCAGATTTAATGACTAAAGCCTTGCCTTTGGCTTTCTTTCTTGATGATTCCTTCTTGACAGGCTTTTCTTCAACCTTGAGAGCAACAGATTTTGTCTTCTTTCTAGATCTTTTGTTTCTTTGATCTATCTCCAGTTCATGAGTTTTGAGCAACCCATAAATTTCATCAAGATCTGTTTCTGCAAGATCATAATTGTCTCTGATTGTTGTCGTCTTTAAATCCCATCTTTCAGGTAGGGATAAAAGAAACTTGAGATTTGATTTTTCAAGTTCATATTCTTTATCAACCAGGGACAAATCATTCAACAATTTACAAAATCTGTCATAAGTATCTGTCAAACTTTCATCAGATCTAGAGTCAAAGTGTTCATACTCCTGTGTTAGAATAGTCTTCCTATTCTTCTTTATAGCACTTGTTCCTTGACACCTGACTTCCAAAGCATCCCAAATTTCTTTGGCAGTTTTGCAGCCAATAACTCTGTTAGACATAACATTATCTAAGGCACTGTGTAGTAGATGTCTAACCTTTGCATCTTTTGCAATTGATGAGATGTCCTCAAGAGTTAAGTCTTTCTTCTCTTTTGGAACAGTCTTTTGTTCTTGACCAGAGATAACAGGAGACAGTTTAGTTGGCATATGAGGACCATCATAGATTTTGTCAAGGTATTCTGGATCTGTGGCTTCCAGAAACATGGTCATCTTCACCTTCCATATTGGATATTCAACTGGTCTTAGAATTGGAACCCTTATAGTCTCATATCGACTCACAGAAGTAGGTTGAACCTTCTGAACATTAGAACCTGCATTAGAACCATCCTGAGAGTTGTCAGCCATGATTATACTTGTGTTTGGATCGATAAACTGTATATATTAAACAGCCTAAGCTCTGATACCAATTGTTAGGCCGATTACACAATATATAATCAATATAAATGATAATAACACTCAAGAACACTGTTTATGAATCAATCACTGAATTATATAAAATAACTCTTCTCTTAGTGATGTTAAAGAATCACAGAGAGCTGCTAGGTTACAAGAATAATGTATTCAGTATTCGCATCCCTTTTAGGGTTAACCTATCTGTGTTTATATAATACCCAGTTACATAATCAATCTCTAATTGATATTCCTATAAATTAGCTATACAAATTATATCAAATTAGGATTGTTTCTGTCTTCTGTTCTGTTTCCTTAACTGTCTCAATATATCTTGCTTCTTTCCATCTTCAAGATATATTGCTTCTAGAATCTTTATATCAGCACCGACAGCTAAGGTAAACTTTCTCCCCGTCAGACTTTAATAAACTCTGATGAGTACCTGGTACTTAAACACTGATGAACAAACGTCAGCAATTATATCTAACATAGTCTATGCCTTGTAATTTTACATAAGTGAAATTGACTGTCTACGGATAACAACATTAGCCTTCTACGGATGTGGACAATGTACTGTCTACGGATAGCAGTACTAGTCGTCTACGGATGTGATCAAGATACTCTCAACAGATACAACTCAAATGGCTTCTAAGGATACACTCTGTACTTTGTGAAAGGGATAGTTCAGACATAGCACATGGGTTGACAGTTTTCACAAAGCATGGAAACCAGCATTTCTGGTAAACTCACGAGAAGAAGAAGCATTCTGTTTTGTCTGGTCAAAAGTAGCATTTTGTTGCCCAGTAATAAACAATTGTAGAAGGGGGGTTGAATACAATTGTATAAGATTCTCGACTAAGTAAAATATATATCACAAATATGAAAGAATGATAACAGCTTTATTAAATCTGATATAAAACTGTTACAAACGCTCTCAAGAAATTCTGAGTTCTTGAGAGCTGCAAGGTTACAAAGATACTCGTGTATGCGATTGATCTCGTTTCAATCGAATGATTAAAACCAAAACCTAAACTGTGTTTATATACTACACAGCTTCTCTATCAATGATAAGTCCTAATCAATTACAAAGATTGAAACCTATCCTAAATTGATAGCTGCATTCCTATAGACCAGGAACCGACAGAATAATCTTCCTTATTTAACTAGACTCCAAATATAACTCGAAGTAGGAATCCTGATCAGCTTCCAGTCCTGATGATCAATCCTGATCCCAGTCCTGATATTCATCTTGATCCTGACGACCATGCAATCCTGATGACGTCAGCAATCCTGATCAGTTGAGTCTAGATCCTGACGATCATTGAATCCTGATCAAACACATTTCCATAAAAGACAGTCAGCCAAGAAGGGCAAGCTACCAACATATGGACCACTACTCAGAATGAAGAAACAAGGATTTTGGACAGAGTTACTTTTTGTATTATTAGCTGTTCGAAATATCTTGTAAACATGGGATATATAACCAAGTGTAGCATTATTCTAGAACTCAAGAAATCAATTAGGCAATTTAGAGAGCTCAAAGCAATATCCTTTGTAAATTGCTGAAGCTAGAATAGTGTGTTTGCAGCTGTGTGTTTATTCATAAACATCGCAGAGATTTCTTCTAATAAAAATCTCTCAGGTGGATAAATCAATCCTCCTGAATTTTTAATTCTTGTGTTAGTTTTATTTGTTTGTTTTTCTGTTCTTGAATTTACTTTCAAATCTCTTCTGTCAAGAACAAAGAATTTTTAAAGATTGTATTCACCCCCCCCCCCCCCCGCCCTTCTACAATCTTGGTTCATTGTCTGGGAATAACAGGAGAGGGTTGCATGGCCGACCGTCTAAATAGCCATCCTCCGACCAGGGTATAACTGGCTGATTGGTACCTCACTTTCTGCGCCTCCTTTTTGATGAGTGCTAATGTTCCTTTTTCTATAAAATCTCTGATGGGGGTCATCTAGTTAATCCCTTGATGGATTTCCAGACATTGCTTCTTGTCAATTGAAGGCACGTTCACTTCGGTTAGGTAGATTGATCCTGTTAGGTTCTGTGTTTCAGCCGAAGCTAGTCTAGATAGTGCATCTGCCCCGCTGTTGTTTTCCCTTGCTATGACTTAACTCAAATGATTCAAATTGAAGGGCGTTTTCACGTACCTTGGCGGTGTATGCCTTCGTCCGGGGATCTTTCTGCCCGTACTCCCCAGAACATTGCTTCACCACAAGCATTGAATCACTGAAGACTCTTATATGCTTTACTTCCAGGCTTCGTGCTAAAGCCAAACCCGCCAGTAGTGCCTCGTATTCAGCTTCATTGTTGGTTAGAGGAAATGTGAACCTAATTGCCTGAGTAATTTCAAAACCATCGGGGTTTGTCAGAATCATGCCCGCCCCGTACTTCGTCTTAGTGACCGATCCATCAACAAAAAGTTTCCATTTCCCAGGCGACCGAATGAGCTGCTCTTCCGGTGCCAAATCTTTCGGTCCAGAGAACGAGCACTCCACTATAAAGTCAGCCAATGCCTGAGCTTTAATGGAATTTCTGGGAACATACTACAAGTCATATTCTCCTAGCTTGACCGACCATGCGACAACTCTTCCTGACGCTTCTGGTCTGTGGAGTATTTTCTTAAGAGGTTGGTCGGTCACCACTTGCATAGTTCTTCCTTGAAAATAATGACGTAGTTTCCTCGAAGCCACCACCAACCCAAAGGCGAACTTCTCTGCGTTCAGATATCTTATCTCAGCATCCTTGAGCATGTGTGAGACATAAAATACTGGGTGTTTGTTCTTCTCGTGCTCCTTAACTAACACGGCCCCCAGTGTTCGACCGTTTACTGCTAAGTAAAGCTGCAGGGTTTCCTTCGGGTCAGGTCTCATAAGGAGTGGGCCTTTGACCAAGCACTCTTTAACCTCCTCAAATGCTTTTTGACAGCTCGGTCTCCACTCAAAATTCTTAGATCCCCGAAGTACCTCAAAGAATGGAAGTGTCTTCTCCGTTGATCGAGATATAAATCTCCTTAGTGCTGCCAACCTTCCTGTTAGTTTCTGAATATCCCGGATCGTCTTCGGCACCTCCATGTCAATCACTGCCTTTATTTTTTCAGGATTTGCCTCGATCCCTCTAGCACTCACCATATATCCCAAGAATTTTCCACTAGAAACTCCGAACGTGCACTTGTTCGGGTTGATGCTCAAATTATTTTTCCTCAGCGTCTCGAAGCATTCTTTTAGGTCCTCTGCATGGTCCTTGAACATAGACTTCATAATCATATCATCGACATAACACTCCATGTTCAGACCGATCTGCTCCTTGAATACTTTGTTAATCATTTTCTGGAAGGTTGCCCTCGCGTTCTTCAGTCCGAAGGGAATTTTGATGTAAACATAGGTGCCCTTTGGGGTTATGAATATTGTCTTTGGGATGTCCTCGGCATTCATTGCAATTTGATGATATCCAGAAGGCATCCAAAAAGCTAAGTATTTGATGTCCCGAAGTGGCATCTATCAGTTGATCAATGTTAGGTAGGGGGTAGTGGTCCTTCGGACATGCCTTATTCAGATCGGTGTAATCCACACACATTCTCCATTTGTTGTTTGACTTCTCTACCACCACCACATTTGCTAGCCAGTCTGGATATTCAATCCCTTCAATAAACTTGGCCTCTAGTAACTTCTCTACTTCAGCTTGAATTACTTGTTGCCTTTCCATGGAAAAGTTTTGCTTCCTCTGTTTGACTGGTTTTGGGTCGGGGTTCACACTGAGACAATGTTTTGCTACCGATGGGTCTAAACCATGTCATGTCTTCGGGCCCCCAAGCAAACACATCGTGGTATTGCCTGATCACCTCAATAACCTTCCCCTTCAGTTCAGGATCCATATTCTTCCCAATTTGGATCATTTTCCCTGACTGAGCGACATACAATTCCACTTCCTCTGTCTCTGTGGCCGGTTCAGCTATGGGACTAGAAAGGCCAGCTCCAAAATTTCCAATTCAATGTTCATGGTCTGATGGCTGCCCCCAGTATCATTCTCTCATCGCTTCCTTTTTCCTCCTTCGGACATTTCCACATCCTGATCCTTTTCAAGATCTTCTAACATTATAATTCGGGCATCTTTTTGATCTCCTCTCATTTCTCTGATCCCATGTTCAGATGGAAATTTGAGCTTTAAATGAGGGGCGGAGGCCACAACTTGAAAATTTGAGAGAGTAGGTCTTCCTAAAATGCCATTATAGGGGCTGTCTACTCGCACTACATAGAAATTCGCTTCTTTCTCCACAGTTTAAGGTGTCTTCCCCAGTAAGACGGGATGAGTAATTGTCCCTTCGATCGGAACAGGTTGGTTTCCAGCTGTTCGCCTCTTAGGTCCATCTTGCAATACGTCCCGTGGTAAAGAATATTGACCGAACTTGTTATTCCCAGACAATGAATCAAGATTGTAGAAGGGAAGGAGGGTTGAATACAATTTTTAAAAATTTCTTTAGTTCTTGACAGAAAAGATATGATAGTAAATTCAAGAACAGAAAAACAAACAAAATAAAGCTAACACAAGAATTAAAAATTCAGGTGGATTGATTGATTCACCTGAGAGATTTTTATTAGAATAAATCCCTGTAATGTTTATGAACAAACACACAGCTTCATGCACACTATTCTAGCTTCAGCAATTTACAAGTGATATTGCCTTATGCTCTCTAAATTGCCTAACTGATTTCTTGAGTTCTAAAATAGTGCTACACTTGGTTATATAACCCAAGTTTACAAGATATTTCGAACATCTAATAATACAAAAAGTAACTCTGTCCAAAACCCTTGCTTCTCCATTCTGAGTAGTGGTCCTTGTGTTGGTAGCTTGCCCTTTTTGGCTGATTGTCTTTTATGGAATTGCTACAACTGACCAGACAAAACAGAATGTTTCTTCTTCACGTGAGTTTACCAGAAATACTGGTTTCCATGCTCTGTGAAATCTGTCAACCCATGTGCTCTGTCAGAACTGTCCTTTTCACAAAGTACAGATTGCATCCGTAGAGGTTATTTGAGCTGCATCCATAGAGAATATTTTGACCACATCCGTAGAAGGCTAGTACTGATGTCGGTAGACGGTACTTTGACCACATCCATAGAAGGCTAGTATTGTTATCCATTAACAGTCAACATGACTTATTCAGCCTAAAACTAATACTCCAACTTCTACATCAGAAATACACAAGCATGTTACATTGAGTCTTATCCGTAGATAAGCTACCCTTCTACGGATACTGCAAAATCATGCTATCCGTAGAAGGCTACATTTTTACTTATACAATTTTCACTAAGTTAGTTTAGTTATCATCAAGAAACAACATAGTTCCTAACAGAACTACCACAATCCACTATAACTTTCCAAATTTTGTTCTCCCCTATGATAGGGTTGATTATGAATGGATCTTTGTGCGGCCATATCACATCCTCAAAATCATCTTCTGTAAAAGTGATGGGTAGAGGCTGTTTGGCTGAATTGGCATGATACAAACTGTAGACCTGCCATGCGTATTTTTTTCCTAGCAGTCTTACTGCATCGTTCCATGACTGTCCCGCCAGAAATTGTTCGGACCTCGCCTCAATATTTTTCTTCTCTTTCGGGTTCTTTCTCTCTCCTTTTTTCCTTGGAGTCCAGTTTATCTCTTAGGTCGCTTACAAACTGGCTCAGCTCTCCTCCCTTGATCATTTTTTCAATTAGTTTCTTCAAGTGGTAACATTCATCAATATTATGCCCTTTGTCTTTTTGGTAATCACAATATTTGTTTCCATTCTTCTTGTAATCTGGAGTCTTCAGCCTAGCCGGCCGAACGAAGCCTGGCTTCCCTTTTATTTCTTGTGAACACCGTATTATCTCTATCTCGCCTTCTTTTAGCTCCACGGTCAGGCCTGGTGTTTGTAAGCCTGCTCTTAATACCTTCTCGATCCCTTCGGTTGTACTTTCCTGAATTTTCGTACTTTCGGTTATCCTTATGACCTCCGATAGACTCTAACTTCCTTTGGATAACTTCTCCCCTCAAGTATATATCATTTAAAGACTTAAGAGGAACATCATAAAGAGAGGATTGAAGCATCTTACCTTTAATGGGGTCCAAACCAGCAGAGAGGAATCCTGCGGCCTTCACCTTATCCAGATTGGTGACCATTCCGGCTTCTTCCTTGAATTGGGATAAGTAGTCGCCTAGTTCTTCGTTCGGTCTATGCCGACAGTGGATCAAGGCTTCTGTATCTTTCTCCCTTCGGCATAAATGGGAGTAATGTCTCAAGAACTTCCTCTTCAATTGATCATACAAATGGATCGATCGGGGTATTTGCGAACGATACCACATCGTCGATGGTCCCTTCAGGTAAGTTTTGAACATCTTACATAACATAATGTCACAGTTCCCCATACCAGTCATTAAAGACTCATACTTCTCGCAGTGGTCTTCGGGGTCAACTTTTCCGTTGAATTCATGCATCTTGGGGAACTATCTACCCGGAGGGGGTCTGAATTGTTCGATCTCTTCAGAAACAACCGGCTCATGGTTGATTTTTCTTTCTCCGAACATTATTTTCTCCATTCACCGTAAACGGACCCGAACACGAGGGTCATCTTCATCATCTGATTCGGACGTTAACACGATTTTTGAACGTGTTCTCCTGGAATGTGATTCGGAGTCTGAAGACCCGTCTTCATCGCCTTGTGTTCTTTTCTCCTTTCGAGTTCCGGTCATTAACGGAATTTCAGCCTCTTCGACCGATTCTCTCAAGGCCTTCTCCTCCATCTCCAACTATTCTCTTCGGAGTTTGATGGCATGTAGTTTTAACAAATCAGCCTCCCTCTTTTTCGTCCTTAAATGGGCTTCTCTTTCAGCTTGTTCGTTCTCTTTCTACTTTCCTTTTTTGGTGGCCAATTCCTCTCTCCATTTAAGGAGTATCACTTTTTGTTCTTCAAGAATCAGCATGGGACCGTCTTCTCCCTCGGACTCAAAATTCAGGATACGATTCAAGGGTGGAGTGGAATTGGACCCGCCGGGTCGCAAAGGATCGGTAAAACCAGGTGGTCGATCGGATGACATAGTGTATCTAGGGTTTAATCACAAAAATTCGTATTTCCCACAGACGGCGCCAAATGTTGGAACCAGATTTCTGTTGTCGTTCTATCGGTCGGACCTGCAAAGAGAAGAATGTGAGGGATGATCCCCCCGATTCACCTCCGGTGTGAGAATCAGTGAAACTGGTTTTTTGTGAGTAATAATGGAATGTACGAATATTGTCAATTTTTTGTGTGTTCTCAAACCTCGTTTACTTGTTTTTACCAGCACTTCCGATCTCCACGTCAGGAGACGTGGATCACTCCGTAGGGATCGTGAGTCGTTCATCCGCTGAATGGGTCACGACAACTTTGACCTAATGGGATTCGGCGTATAGCCTTCTACTTTTGAGGCCTCCATGTTTATAATTCTCTTCATTCGGCCCATATAACATATGAGCTTTCAACAGTTCCATGTCCAGTAATAATGGATCCCTATATTTACATAGGACATAATTTAAAAGAAGAAAAACATATCATCATCTAGGAAAGTTTCGGAGAACGTATCAGAAAACAGGATCGGACATCTTATCTGGTTTGAATTCAATTATTTAGTAAAATATAGTGTATAATTTGAATTCAAATAATGTAGTAAAATATAATGTCACCTTTTGAAACTACTACCATTATCCGTGGTTAAAAGTTGCTACCAGTGCTTAGTTAACGTACACAATAAGAGTTACTTACATGGTCCTGACTTGGCTCACATTAGTTTGTTTTCAACTCGTGGTAAAAAGAGGATAATGCTTCTATTCTATGAGCAAGACAGAGGTGTTTTTTCTCCGCATATTGGATGTGTGGCAGCCTGTATGATAGTCTAACTTTATCAAACTTTCATGAAGATATGGTATAAGTTAGTAAGATTCTGGAATTGTTGTATTATATTACTGGTGTAGTATCTGTTATACCCGAAATTTGACTAAGGAAAGAATAATAACAGAATATGAACTTGGAGCTTCAAAACAGAGGTGGATAAGGTTGGAGCGCCAACGTTGGGCGAGCCAAGGTTGGAGCGCCAACGTTGGGCGTGCCAAGGTTGGAGCGCCAACGTTGGGCGTGCCAAGGTTGGAGCGCCAACGTTGGGCGTGCCAAGGTTGGAGCGCCAACGTTGGGGGTGCCAAGGTTGGAGCGCCCACGTTGGGCGTGCCAAGGTTGGAGCGCCCGCGTTGGGCGTGCCAAGGTTGGAGCGCCCGCGTTAGGCGTGCCAAGGTTGGAGCGCCAGCGTTGGGCGTGCCAAGGTTGGAGCGCCAGCGTTGGGCGTGCCAAGGTTGGAGCGCCAGCGTTGGGCGTGCCAAGGTTGGAGCGCCAGCGTTGGGCGTGCCAAGGTTGGAGCGCCAGCGTTGGGCGTGCCAAGGTTGGAGCGCCAACTTTGGGCGTGCCAAGGTTGGAGAGCCAACTTTGGGCGTGCCAAGGTTGGAGCCCCAATGTTGGGCGTGTCAAGGTTGGAGAGCCAACTTTGGGCGTGACAAGGTTGAAGCGCCAACGTTGGGCGTGCCAAGGTTGGAGCGCCAACGTTGGGCGCACCAAGGAATAAATTAATATGAATGATAGATGAAGGAAACATGAGGTGAACTTGGAGCTCCAAAACAGGATTGGGGATGCGTTGTAGCGCCAACCATGAGCAGGACCAAGGTTGGAGCGCCAACCTTGGGCGAACCACAAGCTGGTGCGCCCATATGCCGTAGAAGACCAAGTTGAGGTGCCAACTTGGAGGTACCATGAAGAAGAGATAGAGTATTATTTAATTTATGATATGTATTGAAGATTTATTGAAGACTACAAGATGAAGGCCTGATTCTGTATTCTAATAAGTTATCCTTATTGGAGAATTAAGGTATGATTAAGCTTGTCTATGCACTCAAAGGGTCTATTCCTGTATTCTAGCAAGTTATCCTTGTTGGGGGAGTAAGATACACCTGGTGCAACGATAAAGTTGGAGAACTTGCCATGTAGTCTGGTGGATTATCCTCATCGGGGGGTAAGGACCAACTTGTGCATTTGGAGTAAGTCATGACTTTTTCCTGCAACTAATGACTGATGTGGTAGTTGATAGTTGTTGATGTTAGCTCCAATAGTTAGGGCTAATGTTGTATCCGTGAAGGCACGGTCATAGTTGAGCCTTGGGGTCATCGGCTAGGTTTCATCGTATGGGCTCTCCTTAGTGGGCTTGGATATGCATTTCATGATAAGTTAAGAGTTCTAGTCCGACATGGACTATGATTGACACTTATCACCAAGGAGACCTATCTTTAATGGACTTAGGCCCCATTTGTTTACAACTTATTGGGTTTGAACTAGCTGAACTGAACGAATATGAAAGAGTCAGCTTGTTTGGGTTGGTGTTTATGGTCCTGACCGATTCTTCTAACTTGCTGAACCATTCCTCTTCTAACTTCTGCCTGAACAAATTCAGCTACGCCAGTGAACCATATCACACTGCTTTTGTTGTATATACACAATTTTGTATTTTCAATGTTCTTTTTATTTGTTTTCATTATTATGAAATCTATAGTTCTAAGAAAAATAATTTTGAAGCCTAATTAGTGTACATAAATTCAAACTTATAAAAAAAATTATATATTAAGTTACATTAAAAATGTGAAATAATTATAAAATATGATTTAGAGCTCGGAATAAAAAAAAATAAAGTTGTTTAAAATGTTTTTAGTTAAATTTTTTTGCTAATTTATTTATTTTAATTTGATAAAGCTATTTTTTTAAATTTAACATTGACATGGTTATATTGTGATATAAAAATATTTACAAAGTTTCAACATGAAAAATATTGACATTCAGATACTATAAAATTTTATCTATCAAATAATTTTATTCATTCATCATCCAGATATTTGAATCATTCATATCATTCCGAAATTTTAATCGTTCAGATAAAAAATATTCAGATTTTCCAAATGACCCCTTAGGTTCCTTGTCCTACAAGAATTACGTGGGCTTGATTCCCTATAAATAGGGATACGTAGGCACATTGTGGGGAGTTGGAAGAGAAGTGTTCATCGAGCCACCACCATAAAACCCTTGCAATCTCAACCCCCAAATCATCACAACCACCACACTCCGGTGACCTTTCCGGCGAAGAACCACCATCGTAGATCTTGATTCTGACATATAACCTCAAATTTTGTTATCACAAATTCCTCCGTTAATAGTATCTTTATAATCATATAACAAAATGAGAAATGTTCAAATTGAATTTATTAAGATGATAAATTTGAGTTTCATTTTATTTTAAATTTTTTCAGGTTTGTGTTTCTTATATAGCTTTTTGAAATTGATAATTCCGCTTGATATTTCTCAAGATAATATTTGTTAAAACTAAGATATTTGAATCACATGCTTAGGCGGCGATATAACGTGACTAATTTCAGTAACCGATTTCATGTACAGACCACCTCAGAAGTGTGACAAGCAACTTGTCAATGTAAATCATGATCCAGAATTTCTCTTACCTCCTATTAGCAACAATTTCAAAAAAACTAATAAGTAACCCAAAAAATATGAGATATTCTTGTACTTTAGCATCTCAACCCAAGATACTATCTTTTATTTGATGTGATCGATTTCAATTTTTTCAATTTTCTCTGTACGCACTTCTAATTCAAGCCAATACTCATAATTATTTATATGATGATTATTATTACTTTTCATGATATTTCAATTTGAAGGCTAAAGAATATATAAATTGGTGCTCCTCCAACTCTTTAATATTTTTCTTATGTATTCATATTTTTTTTATTCACACTATATATATACATGCATAAAAATTTTGATACCCTTTGTGAATGTAGTGTCCTAAACATTCGTTTTGGTCGTCTTACTCAAGGACAGGCCATGTGCCTAATATAGCATAACTTTTTAAATTGATCATAAAAACGTTTCAAACTGTGGGGTAAGCATGGAATATGGAAAAGTAAGATAACAAAAAACAAATAACACCTATAAGCCAAATTTAAGATTATTAATCCAGTTAGTACGTGAGTACGAATTTGAAGACATGTAAGAAAAGAATATTAGCAATGTACTGTACATATAAACATGAAAGTTGAATAATAATGTTAATATAATTAAATAGAATTGTGATGCATGACATGCGTTATTTGATTTGGCATGGTGGTTGATGACACATTAGTGCAGATAAGTCGGCATCAAGGTATGGGGAACTTGGAACACACTGTTCTGGTTTTGTGTGTGCTTATTTTATGAACATATAGTCAATTTTGCAATTAAACGATGGTTATAGATTTTACCCATCTTTACCCATATCTATACTATCTATATTGTATTATTAAAATCGAAATATTGAAAATTTTGGTTTTCGGTTTTCGATTTTCGATCGGTTTCGGTCTTTTATTATATTTAATAAATAATAAAAATAATATAAAAATAATAACTAAATTATTGCCTTTTATAATTAAAATATATTTTTTCCTAACAAAATCTACTCCTTTTCCAAAAATATCATGACAATTATCTTTAAATTAAAACATATTACCTTTTATATTTGGTATCACTAAAATATCTGTTTTCCAAAAATATGAGATGTAATCCTTACTTATTTATTTTAAAACCTATTTTAATATTTTATTTAATAAATAATAAAATAATATAAAAATAGTAACTAGCTGATTGCCTTTAATAATTAAAAAAAAATTCTAACAAAATATACTCCTTTTCAAAAAACTATCACGACAAATACCTTTAAATTAAAACATATTATCTTTTATATTTGTTATCAGTTATCACGAAAATCCCTATTTTCCAAAAATATGCGATGCAATCTTTACTTATTTATTTTAAAACCTATTTTAATACTCTATTTAATAAATAATAAAATAATATAAAAATAGTAACTAGGTGATTGCCTTTTATAGTTAAAACATTTTTTTCTAATAAAATCTACTTATTTTCCAAAAATATCACGGACAATTACCTTTAAATTAAAATATATTACCTTTTATATTTGTTATCACTAAAATCTCTCTTTTCCAAAAATATCAAGTGCAATCCTTACTTATATATTTTTAAACCTATTTTAATACATTTAATTATTTAAAAAAAACTTACCTATTTTAACAAGTGAACGTATTTTTTTAACAAATACAATTAATATAATTAAAACACTTCTAAAAATATCACGGATAATTACTTTTTTTAATTAAAACATGTTAGATGTTCTATTTGTTATTATTATTATTATTATTATATTATAAAATAATATTAATAATATCTCATTTATCTTCCTCAGCCCCATCTGTATTTTTTATATTTTTTTATGTTCTAATTAATATTTAAGTTTCTCATTTTATAATTTATCATATTAATTTTTACTTTTATTTCAATATTTTCTATTTACATTAAAATTTTTAGTTTATTATTTTTTAAGGCTCGTGTCTTGCACGGGTTATAGCCTAGTTCATTATTAAGAGAGGATAGTGGATATTTCATATCTTAGGTTTGGAATCCATATTTAGGTTTGTAGAATAAAATGGTGGCTCGACTTTATCTACATTAGCAATTTGGTGGCCACACTTTCAAATTTGCAATTTGATGGCCATATATTGCTTTTAGTCTTCAAAAAGTGGCTAAGAGTCACTTTTTTTAGAACTGTTTTTTTCAAAAAAAATGGCCCTTAGCCATCTTTTCGAAAAATAAAAGTAATGTCTGGCCACTATATTGCAAATTTGAAAATCTGGCCACCAAAATGTAAAATGAGGTTAAGTTCGGCCATAAATTTGCAATTTACTCTACTTATTTTGACCCATCTTTAATTATAGAAACTTTCTATTTCATTTTTTTAATATCATCAATACCATAATAATACTTATGATAAGTTCATTAATTAAAATATAAAGTAATCTTTTAATTTTGGGTAAGTATTTAATGTAAATTATCTTAAAATATATGTTACATATACAACAAAATATAAATTAAAAAAATTTGAACGAATTTATTTTAACATTTAAAGCAAAATAGTTATTATACATTTGATTTTAAATCTAAAATTACTTAATTTATTATAATTAAATTTTTTTTTTAAATACGGGCTATTATAAACTAGTATTTTTTTAAAAAAGAATGGTTCATTGAACGAGTATATTTTTCTATCGAAGCCTTTTTTCTTAAAAAAATCCTCTGTAAAATTCCCAGCCCAAACAACTGTTAATATCCATTATATATTGGGCGTCCTTTTACAACTGATGAAACCCACTAGAAGCTTAGTCCAGAAACAAATTCAGCCCATAAACAAATGAAACAAATTCAGCCCATAAACAAATGAATGGCCTTAAGAATCTGTAATGAGTGTGTGATTGTAAGAGCAGAGATATGGCAATGGCAATAACACTGAGTAGCATAGCAAAATCATCATCATGGCAGCCCTTCAAAACAATAATAAGAACACAAAACAAGACATGGGTATTTAACTCTTTAGCTTGTTCTATAAGTAGTTCATCAAAATCAAGAAAACAACTCATACTTTACTCTAAGCCTGGTTGTTGTTTGTGTGATGGTCTCAAAGAAAAGCTCCATGCTGCTTTCTCTCTCTCCCCCACTGACCCTTCTCTCTCTCTCCGAGATGTTGATCTTCAGGTACAAAAAATTAAAAAAGTTTCGATTTTTATTGTATTTGAGTTCTTGGTTTTGTTGTGATTTTGTTTGTTTGTGTGTATTTAGGTAAGGGATATTAGTACAAATGCTGAGTGGGAGAAGGCTTATGAGTTTGAGATTCCGGTTCTTGCGAGAGTCGGTCCTGATGGCAATGAGGTTTGGTTTTTAAACATTCTTGGGCTTTCGAGATTGTGCATTTGTTTTTCGAGTTCTTTGTGTTTGTATTAGAGATGTGGTACATTTTGATATTTGAGGCAATAGAGCAGTGTTATGTTCCGATATGGTAAGTGCTAGATAAACAGTTAGGGACCTATTTTGGAAACGGAACGTTTGCATTCTCTTTCGTGCTTTGAGTTGGAGTCTGAAATGTATTTATCTGATTTTACATTGTGTTATTAACTTGAGTGAAATAGAACTACCCTTGTTGTTGCAAACACTGAAACTGTAAGTGCCAACATTTAAAAGAAAGTATACATTAATAACTGATCGAAGCATTGAGGGTGATTGTAATTAGATAGGATGAGCGATGAGATTTGGTGTTCTATATTTTGAGAATATGAGATGAGTGTGCTGCATCTTTTGTTGAAGGATTTTCAAAAATCAGCAAAAAGTTCAACTACCAAATGTGTTGATTAGGTGAGTAGTTTAGCTATTTATGTAATTGATCATAAGGCAGACACGACTAGCTTTTATACTAGTTGAAAAGTTCCCTGAGTCGTCGTGGCATATTTGCTGATATATGTTGATTTTACTTCCATTTGATTCTCCATAAACTTGGGGAGGATAGTGTAAAATGGAGATTAGAATGGGTATTGGGTAATAGTATTATCTAGTAACAAAATAAAGTAGGATATAGTTGTCCCTATAATGTAATTATCAAGTTTATGAATTGTTAGTTAAAATAGTTACTTGTACTTTCTTACTTCAAGTTTGGGAGATAGAGAAAGGAGCTAAGTATTTGTTATTAATTACAGTAAACAAACAAGCTTTTAAAAATTAAAAAAAATGGACACAGATTGAGGACTGAATTCTGTTTAGTGACCAGTATCCAGTTTGTCTATCCCTGAATATAGGTTCTCGTTGACCACCGCCTACAGGAATCAGCAATAATATTCCTTCTCCGATCAGTGAACGTAACTATATGTTACAACGACATCCTTTAGGTTTTGGATTTCTCCAAGTTCATATTTGTCCTTAAATTCCTGTCGGTAACCTTAACAGGAATAAAGAAATAATAGACTAGCTTGTGCCTTGCAGTGCTATTGTTTGTACGAGTAATGCTAGGGAACCCAAAAAAATGTCCCAAAACTTCTACAAAATGACATGGAAGACACGTGTCTTATTTTTATTCGTGGGCGCATATGTATGCACGCGGGGTCTCGTATTTATATTAAGAACGTTACCAAATAAAGGGCATTTGGGAGATTTTTTGGGACAATATTTTGGGTTCTCTAGCATTTTTCTTGTTTGTACTCCTCACCCTCATTATCATATATAATATGTAGTTCTGTACAGGTAGAACTGTATATCAGTCAATTTTAATATTGAAGATAAGATTTGAATTGTTTATGTTCACAAGTATTTAATTACATTAATTTCTAGTCTTTTAAAATATTAAGTTGCCCATTTATTGTGTTTAGAAAGAATTTTCGATATAGTGTACAATCTCCGACCCCCCATTGATTTATTAAATAAATTTACTGTAATGACTTGTGTTACATCGTATGCTACCTTTATATATAGTAGCACAAAAGTGTGACACGCAAGTAAGGTGATGGTGTCGACTTGTCCTATTAGACATCTTTTATTCTGTTAGTAATATTCTCTACGTAGATTATAAAATTGATCGTGCCACGTGGACTTTACTTTATGAATAGTATCCCCGGTAGGCTCGTTATCTTATGGAAGTGAGTAAAGCTTGGGTTATTGGTTAAAGCTTCAATTTTGTAGATCAGACACCTTTACACTTCCTCCCTATCCAGTAGTACCCAGTGCCTTAACGAGTCTACAGAATTATGTTACACCGTCTGCTAATTGATTTGCATGTTTTTAGCTGTACGTGCAGAGTCTGATATTTAAGTTCATCATGGTTGCAGGAAATCCTTCCTAGGTTATCTCCTCGCCTTGGAGTTGCACTTATCCAAAAGAAAGTAGCAGCAGCATTCGACCACTGACACATTTCGAAATCAATTGTGATCTATTTGAGTAAGTTGTGAGAATTGTAAAAAAAAAATCGCATGTGCTTTACATCTTGGAAGCAAATCTTGATTATATGCTTCTTATTTGGGGAGGTTATTTGGGGAGGGAGGGTTGTACTCGTTCCGACTACACCAACTAAATAAGTGGATTGATTGTACAATTTCAAACTTTGCAAGTCACTTATTTGGTTTTTTGTTATATATAAAGGTTTCTCCTGGGTGCATATGTCTGAATTTATGTACCTGGAGCTTGACCATACCTTCTGTATTTCTAGTTGCATTGCAAAAAAATTCCCTCTTTTTACTCTAGAGCACTGTAAAAGACTAGTAATATTACAGTTTTTCATCCTAGTTCCAGGGTGGTCCTAAACAGTTTAATCGTATGGAACCAAGCCATTAGAATGAATTAGATTTATAAGAAAGTTGACACAGTTCATGTGTTGAATAAAACTCTCCAGACAAATTAAAATTTTAACCCACATTTGTTCTCTGGCATCCCTCTTTTATTAAAAAAACCAAAATTACCAGTGATGTAATTCATATTATAATGAATTAATGGTTAATGTATTTCCCTCTCATTATTGTGACTTGTGAGGATAATGTAGTTACTTTAATTTGTCAAAACCATTATTTCTTAAAGATATGAGACTCAAGATAAATGTCAAAACAACTATTAATGTGATTATTCCAACTATATTGAGTGATAAAAAATTAAAACACAACTATGAGGTGCCACTACAGCATGGAGACTAGACTTCACATATGGTATCATATGGTCATTCTTTTGCCATAAACCCAAATTGGAATAGACAAAAAACTATGGTGCTAAAACTCCCATCAAGGAGTATCTGTTTGACTACATCTAGAACATGCCTTCAGATGAACAATTTCCATAACACAAGCAGAAATAATTGAAAAATACAATGCATCCAAACAGAAACCGACTAGAATGAGTCTCTCGTAAAACAATCACAAGATTACCTTTTCTGACTAACAAGGTCTACCCATCTGGAATTGTAGTTGTATATAGAGGAGGACAAGAAAAGCACCTATTGTACAACAAAGTTCGTGTTAAGTTTGATTGCCTGATTTCTTTAGTTTCATAATGTTGCATGGTTCTGTCACTCAGGGCCGATGATAAAATCTAGATGAGCTTCTTTTTCCTGAAGTAGCGCTTGAGATGAAATACTTGCATAACTGAAACTGTAATGCACACACCAATTGACATTATACTGTACCAAGCCACTCTACCGTTGGTTATTTCACTCACTTCCCTCATGTCTGCTTCCCTGTTTGTATAATCAACAATATGAAACATCAGCACTTGTTAAGTTGTTATATATAAATAATCAAATATAGATTCATTACTAGTCTTATCTGGCTCTATCAGAAATTAAAAACAGAATCTACATTAAAAATGAATTAACTGAAGTGTCTTGTTCTCATCCCTGTTTGTACAAGCAACAATATGCAACATCAGCACTTGTCAAGTTGTTATATATAAATATAGATTCTTTACTAGTCTTTTTCTCTATCAGAAATTAAAAATAGAATCTACATTAAAATGAGTTATTGAAGTGTCTTGTTCTAATTATACATTGGCCAAATGCCTATGTACAAAAGAGAAACAAAAGTTACTGTTAGATGACCATATCTACCAAACTTTAAGGTGTAGGCCAATTCACCAAGTAGCTAATATAGTAGTAGCATTTTCTAGTACTCAAGATCTCTATGTAGATTGAAAGAATTTCAGATGATGTAGGACTCTTACTCAAGACCTCTGGGTAAGGCAAGAACACATTGTCCTGGGAGAAGCTAGTAAAAGTATAATATAACATCAACTATGTATATCTTTAATATAGGACTGCTATTAAATCTTGAAGTTCGACAATGAACAAACTATAATGTACACGGACTACTTTTTTAATTCACTTGATAAAATAACAATTGACTTGGATGTCAATAAAGAAACAGAAAGAGATAGTTGCCACCCATGGATCATTTGGTCATCCTCGGCTTGTTAGTTTTCACCTCTTAAGCCTGATATTACTTGAACGTGGCAACAAAAACTTGAACAATTCACCAAACAATATTTACTTTCGTTTTCCAGATCTAGCACTAGAAAAAATGGTCAAACTTCAGTGTTTTATACAACAATGTATGCCATGACTGGTCAAACTTCAGTGTTTTATAACAGCTATACTAGCAGGTCGTAAATGATAATTTGAGAAAAATAAAGAACAGATAGTTAGGGAAAACAAGGATAAACACATAAAGATTGGAAAAGAGAGAAAAAGTCAAGTAAATTTCAAGAGTATAATCTACCTAGACTTGAGATATATCAGATTTTGATGGATGGCATCAATTGCACCTTCAAGTTTCCTCAACTCCAATTCAACACCCTAGAACCACAGGTAAAGTGTTAAGCCGATATGAACCAACAAGAAGGCTAACAGTATCTTCTTTTGATAAGCGAATAATAATCCAAGTACTTGCCTCAATTTTTTCCTTCCTTGCTACCGTCTCCCAATCCTTTGCAGCAATTCCAGTCCTCCAGTCCAGACTAACACTTACGCCAGTAGTTGCTTTATGACTTTCATCCACCCAGAAACATGCCAAGTAATTTCCAGCCTCGGTGGTTGTAAATGCAAACTGACCATGAGTCACGTTCTCTTGGTGATATAGATTATTCCCAAATGGAGATGTTACCTGTACATACACTTTTAACATGACCTATTCGCAGAGCTATCGGAGACGGTTTTTCTGAAAAATTATATGTAACACAACAATGTCTCATTCACATTCTAGGGTGTTGTCTAAAAACTTGTAAAGATAAATGCATAAATAGTGTAGAATCCTAATGAATGACTAATTCCACAGCTGGATAAGTTTATTATGTAATACCTAAATAATGGGATATTACCAATTAACTATTACGGTATATATCTGACCTATAGATGCTTCTTCACACAGTGTCATCCTACAAAATAAGAAAGGCCCAACTTTGTCTATATCAACACAATGTTGCCTTAAGAATACGAGACCCCACGTATTCAACACGTGTCTTTTGTCTATATCCCCCCAAAACACACACACATCCTTAATTCCTTTTGTCCCTTCCCCATCGACCAAAGAAAGAAGAACGTATTGAAAAAGACAAAAGGAAAAAATGTTGCCTTAAGAATTGTATATAATGTAAATCCTAAACTCCACAACTGAAAAGAATTTAAGATTCGTAAATTAGTTGCCATTGTGTTGATCAATACTATATCTTCATATGATATCCTAGAGCTAGCAAACGCAACAGTTTACATTGTTGTAATAGGCGTCTACTGGCTACCATTTCCCCACCCCTTGGATTATTAACAACTAACAAGTGGAAGAATTTATATCAACAAGTTCTTCCGTTTAGTTCATTGTCCTTGCAAGAATATAATGAATTTCAACAAGAATGAAGCACAAAAGTGTTAACTAACTTCTAGCCAGCATATTCATTGGCTGTAAAAGGTTTCTCCATATCACAGATTGTGAACAAAAGAGAATGATCAGCGTGTTTAACAATTCCATCCAAGCACTAATCTAATGTAGATTGCCTCAAATATTACATAAAAACAACTGTTGGTTATAATCTAGAGTAGATTGCAAATCGGTGGACAGGCCTTACCTAATGTAGCACTTTGGTGGCTAATTCTTCAAATTACCAATATGATAGTGAGACATTGCTTTTATCTTTCATAGTAAACGCAAAACATGAATTTACAGTAACATGAAAACATCCAAGTAAAATATCCACACGTGTTGCTAATATATGTTCCTCTCGTAGTCATCTAATACACAAAAGAAACAAGTGCAAGTATACAAATATCTTAGAAGGAATTGAAAAAGACTTGAGATGGCAACAAATTATTTTGGTAGATTGATGTGATAACATACAGAAGTAAGATCTTAATAACAAAAATTGCAATAACAGGTGTTGTTGCCTAGTATTTCATGCCCTCGACCTAAGTATGTATCTAATCTTTAATACGTAATTTGCCAATTCCTATCATGGCTGATGCAAAATATCATGATATTCAATTACTCCTTGAAGCATTAAGGTTTATATAATATACAATATCCTTATCAAATTTTCATTCTTAGTTCAACTTATGTAGCGTTGAAATTTAGACGTGGATTGGGTTATGAGATCTGAGCTGGATCTTGCATATTGAATTCGGATACTTCATCTTACAACAATCTAAGTTCAAACTGGTATAAAAGGCCTTACAACTTGTTTATAGACTTGCATACTCTTACAACTTGCTCATCACTTGCTATATATTAGAGTAACGCATTTTAACACACACGGTTTGAGTTCATCAACTGCAGGTATCCAGCTGGTTATTATTATAGGTTATATAATTTTAAAATTTGTTAAAGTGATAACGTATAGAACAATTTGAACCTAAAGGCAGCACTAGGAAAGTTCACTCAATCTTATCAAGTAGGTAGTTGCTTAAATAAGAATACTGCTTACAATGAGAACCGAAGAGCCAAATCTTCTGCACTTTTTTCTATTACTCAAGTGCAGAACATTCTCATCGACAAATCGATCACTAGATGTACTATAGACCATACTAATACAGAACTTGTCAATCGTAACATTTAGAAACTCTTTTTCCCTAAATTACATATCTCTGTATTATTATCGCCAAATTTAAATGTTTTAGACTATAAACCGGTTTATGGAGTAAACGAAATTAAATCTAGCTACGAATTAAACAACAATTAACAAATTCATCAAGATACTAACAAAACAAATACACACAATTTAAAATAAAACAAAATTGAAAATTGAGGATGTTACCCTAGCAGCGATATTATAGGAAGTTTGGGGATTAGAATCATCATTGACGACAGAGAAATCAGCAATAACGACGACGTTTTGCTTAATATCTTCAGAAACACACTTAGTTCCAGTACTAGGTACTTCTAACCAAACTGCTCCACTATAGTTTGAGACTACATATATTATCAATACAAGGTACGGTATCAAGTTTGACCGTGCTTTGACTTTTGTAGCCATTAACGTGGATGTAAGATTCTTATGTGTGTGTTTTTGTAAGAAGGGAGTTGAGAAATTATATGTGGGCGGAGAGATCGGAGAGTTGAGGAGTTTAGATCTCTTTTCCTGTTTGAGTTGCGGATGACTTGTGAAATAATTTTGTTTTGGTTCTTTGTAAGAGGCGGTGTTTAAGTTCACGCTTGTTGGAACCCGGTATAGTGCACGCGCTGGGTACAAATATTTTAGGTTTGCTTAAAAATTCAATATTTTTATTCACAAAAATAAATTTCAAAATAATAACGTTAATTATGTAACCAAAACTCGTATGTTAAAAAGTTAAATATAAAGAATAGAAAATTTCTCAATTGTCTTAATTTTTTATTCAAAAAAATCTCAATTGCCTTTTAAAATGGAGGTAACTAAATATACATTTATAATATCTTTATCTTTAAAATTTTTACTAAAGTAGGAAAGTAAATATATAATTTTAATATCTAAATTTTTATATCTCAATATACCTAGTAATATACGAAACTATCTCAATAATGTTAAAGATTCGAAAATATATGATTCAAAAATATAAAATTACTATTTTTATATCTCATTGATGTTAAAATTTTTATTTTTTTTATATCTCAATTGCCTTTAAATAATAATACCAAAGATTAGAAAAAAAATTCAATTGTCTTTTAAATATTTACTAATGAAGAAAATTAAATATACAATTTTAATATTCTTGCATTTAAAATCTCTACTAATGGAAGAAAGTAAATATTATATTATTGCATTTAAAATCTCTACTAATGGAGTAAAGTAAATTTACAATAGATCTTTAATAATTGAGTAAACTAAACATTCAATTATAATATTCTTGCCTTCAAAATATTTAAATTAGAAAAAAAAAAGTGTATCATCTTTTACATTATTTTGAACTTTCCTCTATATCTAAATATTCTCATAATATTTTTTTTAAATATAATTATTATTTTAAAATTTTGTTCTCCTAAACTTTTTTTTATGTAATATAATAGAAAATACCGTTTTGATAAATAAAAGTTAAAAAATTATATCGGTCATGCATAACAAATTAAGTAATTAATACTAGAGATTAGAAAAAATCTCAATTTTCTTTTAAATATTTACTAATGGAGTAAACTAAATATACAATTTTAATATTCTTGCATTTAAAATATCTACTAATGCAAAAAAGTAAATATAAGATTGTTGCATTTAAAATCTATACTAATGGAGAAAAATAAATATACAATAGATATTTACTAAGGGAGGAAACTAAATATTAAATTATAATGTTTTTCCCTTCAAAATATCTAAAATAGAAAAAAGTGTATTACCATATATTATTTTGGATTTTCCTCTATCATTATCTAAATATTCTCATAATATTTCTTTTTAAATGGAATTACCATCTTAACAAGGTCCTGAACTTTCTTTTTTATGTAAAATAATTTTAAATCTCTACTAATGAAAAGAAAGTAAATATTATACTCTTGTTAATGGAGTAAATTAAACATTCAATTATAATATTCTTGCCTTCAAAATATCTAAATTAGAAAAAAAGTATATCTCCTTACATTATTTTGAATTTTCCTCTATTATTATCTAAATATTCTCATAATATTTCTTTTTAAATAAAATTACCATTTTAACATTTTGTTCTCCTAAACTTTCTTTGTTTATATAATATAATAGAAAATACAAGAACATTTTGGTAAATAAGAAGTTAAGGAATTATATCGGAATTGCATAAAAAATTAAGTAATTAATACCAAAGATTAGAAAACAATCTCAATTGTCTTTTAAATATTTAATAATGGAGGAAACTAAATATACATTTTCAATATTCTTGCATTTAAAATCTCTATGGAACAAAGTAAATATAAGATTATTGTATTTAAAATCCATGGAGAAAAGTAAATATACAATAGATTTTTACGGAGAAACTAAATATTCAATTATAATATTCTTGCCTTCAAAATATCTAAAATATAAAAAAGTGTATTACCCTACATTATTTTGGACTTTCCTCTATCATTATCTAAATATTCTCATAATATTTTTTTTCAAATGAAATTACAGGCTCCCAAACTTTCTTTTTTATGTAAAATAATAGTTGATACAGGAACATTTTGGTAAATAAGAAGTCAAGAAATTAGATCGCATAAGAAATTAAGTAATTACTTGGTAAATACTTAATTACCTTAAATACTTTCATACAAACGCCTAATTAGTTGTATAAATATACATCTAAACTATGTTAATTGTCTACTGCAATGATTATATTAAAACCGACAAAACAAGTTATTTGCAATTAGTGCCGATTGAGTGAAGACATGGATTAATAAGGAGGGGATTATTTAAAATAATAGTCCCGATGTTCATGTACATTCAGTTGTAAATTGATTTATATGTTTATGTGTTTACGTTATAAGTTTTGAATTTATAATTAAAAGTTGATACACCAATGTTATATACAAGTTTATTTAGTGTGTGTATTTTAAACAAAATTCAATAAGTGGGTGTATCTCTAACAAAAGTCAATAAAGTTATTGAATATTTGTGAGAAACATTGAAAAGAGACCATTAATTTTTATTTTTTTGAAAATGAAGAGGTTGTCGTTGTTTTTGTTGTTATTTATTTTGATAAAAATAGATCATTATTAATAAAAAAAATCTCAGCAACAAAAAGGATGTTTGTTCATATTTTTTGATTTTTTTCTTAATGAGAGTATATTGAGGTAGTGAAATTTTTGATATTTCTGAAGGTATAACTATAATTTTTGATTGAATCATCTAAAACTTTATATATATATATCTATACTATATTATTAAAACTGAAACATTAAAAGTTTTGGTTTTCGGTTAACGGTCAGTTTTTGGTTTTCGGTACTTTTTCTAATTAATAAATTAATAATATAATCAAAATTCGGGAAAGTTTTATTCTACATTAATATTTCACTATATTTTACTACATAAAAATCAAATAATATTGAAATCTAATAAAAAAAATGAAAATTTGGGATCTAATTTGTTTAAATTTAGGATACAGTGCTACAAATATATTTCTTTCTTTTTAGGATAACGAAAGCTAATACAAATCAAATATTTAATGAAATTGTATTATTGTTAAGTTACCAAAATAGTAACCAGATGATGGGGTTTTATAATTAAAATATTTTTTTTCTAACAAAATCTACTCTTTTTCCAAAAATATCATTACAATTATCTTTAAATTAAAACATATTATCTTTTATATTTGTTATTACTAAAATCTATGTTTTCCAAAAATATGAGGTGCAATACTTACTTATTTATTTTAAAACCTATTTTAATACTCTATTTAATATATAATAAAACAATATAAAAATAGTAACTAACTAATTGTCTTTTATAATTAAAAAAAAATCTAACAAAATCTACTTTTTTCCCAAAAATATCACGAAAATTACCTTTAAATTAAAACATAATATATTTTATATTTGTTATCATTAAAATCTCAATTTTCCAAAAATATGAGGTGCAATCCTTATTTATTTTAAAATCTATTTTATTACTCTATTTAATAAATAATAAAATAATATAGAAATATTAACTAGCTGATTGCATTTTATAATTAAAACATTTTTTTTCTAACAAAATCTACTTCTTTTCCAAAAATATCACGGAAAATTACCTTTAAATTAAAATATATTACCTTTTATATTTGTTATCACTAAAATCTCTATTTTCCAAAAATATCAAGTGCAACTCTTACTTATATATATTAAAACTTATTTTCATACTTCAAATTATTTTAAAAAAACTTAACTATTTTAACAAGTGAACGTATTTTTTTTAACAAATACAATTAATATAATTAAAACACATCATCACTAAAATCCCTATTTTCCAAAAATATGAGGTGCAATCCTTATTTATTTATTTTAAAACATATTTTAATAATCTTTTTAATAAATAATAAAATAATATAAAAATAGTAAATAGCTGATTGCCTTTTATAGTTAAAACATTTTTTTCTAACAAAATCTACTTATTTTCCAAAAATATCACGGGCAATTACCTTTAAATTAAAATATATTACCTTTTATATTTGTTATCATTAAAATCTCTCTTTTCCAAAAATATCAAGTGCAACATATATATTTTAAAACCTATTTTAATACTTTTAATTATTTAAAAAAACTTACCTATTTTAACAAGTGAACGTATTTTTTTAACACATAAAATTAATATAATTAAAACACATCTAAAAATATTACGTGCAGTTACTTTTTTTTTAATTAAAACATGTTAACTTTTCTATTTGTCCTTATTAAAAAAACTTAATTATTTTAACATGTCAACATATTTTTTTAATAAATACAATCAATATAATTAAAACACTTCTAAAAATATCACGGTCAATTATTTTTTTTAATTAAAACATGTTAGATTTTCTATCTCACCTTATTATTAATATTATTTTATTATAAAATAATATTAATAATACCTCATTTATCTTCCTCGGCCTCATTTGTATTTTTTTTATATTTTTTTATGTTCCAATGAATATTTAAGTTTCTCATTTTATAATTTATCATATTAATTTTTACTTTTATTTTAATATTTTCCGTTCACATTAAATTTTTTAGTTTATTATTTTTAAGACCCGTGCCTTGCACGGGTTATAGGCTAGTATATATATATATACACTAGCTTAAAACCCGTGCGATGCACGGATTGTTAATTGTTATTTTATTATTATTTTATTATTGTATTTGTTAAAAAAATAAGTAGGCATGTTAAAATAGCTAAACACTTTTAATTAATTAAAAACATTAAAACATATTTTAAAATAAATAAGTAAGTAAGAGTTTGTTCGTTATATTTTTGGAAAAAGAGGGATTTTAGTATGGAAAAATAAAAAAATGTAACATATATTTAGTATAAAAAGGTAAATGTCCGTGATATTTTTGGAAAATGAGGTTTTAAAATTTAATAATTTAAATTATTTAAATACGTTTAAAAAAAAATAAGTAAAGGGTTTGTTTGTGATATTTTTAGAAAAAGAATGGATTTTAGTGAGAAAAATAGAAAAAGTAAATTGAAAAAGACAATCTTCGGTGATATATTTAGAAAATGAGGGACTTTGTTAGAAAAAATCTATAATATGTTTTAGCTGAAAAGGTAATTGGTTATAAATATGTATTTGATTATTTATGTTTTAATATTTTTAGTAATTGAATTTGTTAAGAAAAATAAGTAGGCATGTTAAAATAAGTAAACTTTTAAAAAAATAATTATAATATTAGGTTTTAAAATAAATAACTAAAGGTTTGTCCCGTGATATATTTGAAAAAGTAGGGGAATTTGTTAGAAAAATAAAAAAAAATGTATTTTAGGTGAAAAAAGTAATTGGTTATAAATAATTAATATTATTATTTAATAATATATTTATATAAATAAGTAAGGTTAATTAAGTAAAAACACGAATTTAAGGAAGGGCAATTAAGTAAAATCACAATGTACCATACCAACCGACCAAACTTTTAATGTTTCGTCTATTATATAATACTAGCTTAAACCCCGTGCGATGCACGGATTGTTAATTGTTATTTTGTTATTATTATTTTAATTATATTTGTTAAAAAAATAAGTAGGAATGTTAAAATAGCTAAACACTTTTAATTAATTAAAAATATTAAAACAGATTTTAAAATAAATAAGTAAGGGTTTGCTCGTTATATTTTTGGAAAAGGGGGGTTTTAGTATGAAAAAATAAAAAATGTAACATATATTTAGTTTAAAAAGGTAAATGCCCGTGATCTTTTTGGAAAATGAGGTTTTAAAATTAATAATTTAAATTATTTAAATACGTTTTAAAATAAATAAGTAAATGGTTTGTCCGTGATATTTTTTGAAAAAAGAATGGATTTTAGTGAGAAAAATAGAAAAAGACAATTGAAAAGGGCAATTTCCCGTGATATATTTAGAAAATGAGGGACTTTGTTTGAAAAAATATATAATGTGTTTTAGCTCGAAAGGTAATTGGTTATAAATAGGTATTTGATTATTTATATTTTAATATTTTTAGTAATTGCATTTGTTAAGAAAAATAAGTAGGCATGTTAAAATATGTAAACTTTTAATATAATAATTATAATATTAGGTTTAAAAATAAATAACTAAATGTTTTGTCCGTGATATTTTTGGAAAATAAGGGGTTTTAGTAAGGAAAAATAGAAAAACTAACATGTTTTCGTTAAAAAAGGTAATTGGCGTGATATATTTGAAAAAGTAGGGGAATTATGTATTTTAGGTGAAAAAGGTAATTGTAAATAGGTAATATTATTATTTAATAAAATATTTCTATAAATAAGTAAGGTTAATTATGTAAAAACACGAATTTAAGAAAGGACAATTAAGTAAAATCACAACGTACCATACCGACCGACCAAACTTTTAATGTTTCGTCTATTATATAATAGTATTGATAGTATTGATAGTATATATATAGGATAGATAGATAAATTTATAATATTAGTATTTTATGCTACTAAATGGAATAGCCCGGTGATATTTTTGAGATTTTAGTTAGGAGAAATATTAGTTAGAAAATATAAAAAAGAATATACATTTTGAAAAAAAAAACTAATCGGTTAGTTATTAATAATTATAATATTATTATTTTATTTTATTAAATAGAACTGTTCGTGATATTTTTGGAAAATGAGAGGTTTTATTTAGGAAAAATAGAAAAGTATAAATTTTAGTTAAAAAATATTAAAAAGAATATACACTTTGGCTAAAAATGGTAATTGGTTAGTTATTAGCAATTATAACATTATTATGTTATTTTATTAAATGAAACTGTCTGCGATATTTTTGGAAAATGAGAAGTTTTAGTTAGGAAAAATAGAAAAGATATTCTATATGATTATTTTAATATTTTATCTAACGGTTCTCGTCGATTTGATTAGAAATATCTAACGGTTATGAATGAAGTGACCAGACTACAAAAACTTTGAGAACCAAACTACAAAACTTTCAATATTTCGTCTTTAATATAATAGTATAGATAATTCAAAACAAAACTTTATATAAACTTAATTTTATATTAAGAACATATTTTGTAGAATATTTTTTGAAATTTTTTAGAGATTTTATTATAAAGTCGGTACGAAGCGCGGATTAGTAAACTAGTTATAGTAACAAACTAACATTAATAATTTATAATTTGTATTAGTTCAATATGTGTAAAATCTCAAATTTAACTATTACGGTTTAATTTTGCTAACATATTTTTTAGACTATATCTTTGGTCCTGAGTCCCGTGGGATGTGAATGCTTGAAAATGATTCTTTATTAATTTTAATTAGAAAATATTGTTTTGGTTGAAACAATTATAATCGATATGGTTGATATAGTTATGATAGAACATTTTCAAGAGAATTTCTTCATTTACACATAAATATAATTTGAACAATTAAAATTTGTGTAAGTTAATATATTATCTATCATGTCAATTTTAATAATATTTTATATATTTGTTTTTTATTTTTTCAATATCTTCCTAACAAAATTTAAACTCAAGAAATGAAAGAATCGGAGATAATAAATATTTTGTTTGTAAAACTAAGTTAAGATTCAACTTAGAGCAACTTTAGTAGCATCTTAGTTCATTCTCTACCTTTAATATAAAATATTGTTGAAATATGAACAATTATTCTCATCTCTAAAAACATTTCTTAAATTTCTTACTTATGTATATTCTCTCCGTTCTAAATAGTATTTTATTTAACTTTAAATAGATAAATTAATTACAATTTGACTAAAATTTATATTATTAAATAATTTTAAAAATAAAAAGTTTATATCATTAAAAGTTTTAAGTTAAGTTGATCATAAAAAGCCAAATAAAATATTTGAATTGGGCCATTTAGCCATACAAATCCATCAATATATGAATCATCTAAAAGTGTGGAATAAACATCGTGCTTTATTAAGTTGAATTGGGCCGCTCAACCATACAGGTCCATTAAAATTTGAATCATCTCAAAGCCTGCCAATAACATCATGCTCATTAAAATTGAATTGGGCCATTCAGGTCCATCAATTTCTCAATCATTCCAAGTTTGACATGAACATCATCCTCAGTTATTTACTTATTTTTAACCTTTTTTAAATATTAGGCGTATGTACAAGTGAGTATATATTTTAATAAATTTTGAGATGATGGAAAATCGAACTCAGAACCTGAAATGACAAAAAATAAACATCACTTGAGTTATCTCCTCACTCATAGCGCTCTATTTTCATAATTGTAGTTGTCAGGAAAGATGTCTAACGATGTTTACAAAAAAAAAAAAAAAAAATGTAGGACGAGATTAGGGATTTTTGAACCAAGAAACTCTTGTCTTTTGTCTACAAGTGTAATTGTAGAAATTTTTGTTCAAGTAAACTATCGAATTGGAAAGCAGAATAATAATTGCAACTCATATACATGACACAATTATTGTTCTAAAAATTTTGTAAATATTGAAAATTTTGAATTTGATAAATCATTATATGTAGATTACTTTAAATAATAAATTTAATTATCAATATGATAAATAAAAAATTCAACCTTTAACCGGAGTCAACAATCAACATCCATGCATATGCCTGCCGCCTACACTGCACTGCTACACATGGAGTATTTATGCTATTTTTCTTCTCGTGGATAATTGGAAGTTGGAACTTTGACACAAGGATACAAAGAAAGGTTCCCTCCTAAGTGGACGTTTGGGATATCAAGAATAAGTTGACTTATAACTTAAAATGAGTAAGTGCTTTATAAGTGATAAGTAGAGCTGAACTTATAAATCCCTAAAGTGTTTGGTAAATCAGAACTTATAAGCAGTAGAGTGTTTGGGTAAATCAGAACTTATAAGTTAACTTTTTTTTTATTTTTAATATATATAAATGGATATCAATGGATAGATCTCGATGAGTAGAGAAATTTGATATATACATATCAATTTTTTAATGAACGGATCAAAAGATATATGGTTTTGAAGATTTGAAGTATATTATATATTGCGTGTATCGAGAATAAGTTATAAGTTATAAGTTGAATGTTAAGGATTCTTAACATTCAACTTATCCATTTTAAGTAGCCATAAGTTAGTTTCACTTATTTTGGCAAACACCCCCATAAGCTGAAATGGGTTTATAAATAAGCTGGTAGCCAAATAGGCCCTAAATACTAACTAGTATTGTCGCAGCATTAGCAATGAAGGCCTCGGTAATTCAATTACTTTCACTCTTTCAGTACGTATTTCACTAAAAAAATACTAAGCTGTTTTACATTACAAATATAATACTCCCTCCGTCCCTCTGAGTAGTATACATTTGGTTTGGACACGGAGACCAAGAAAAGATATAAAAAATGAGTAAAATTAGATGAAAAGTGGGTAAAGTGGTGGAACCTATCAATATTTAATAATAGATTTGAGATATTGAAAAAATAGTGGGTGTAATAGTGTTTTATATTATTATAGAATAGAGACAGTGGAGAAAGCAGTGGATGTAATAGTATTTTATATTATTAAAAGTTACTATTTTTGGAATGTATAAAAATGAGAGATTAACTTCAAAGGGATTTTTTCTTGTAGTTTGATATTTTGCAAAATGACAGAATATGGAAATGCTCTAAATAAATGGAGGCCCATACTTTGTAAGAAAATAAAAGTACATATGAAGAAGATTGAGTCAACAAGCTCCTCCCTTGACATAGATTATCTTGTCTGCACAATACCAACCTTTTATCAATATATGCCATTGCCATGGATATGGTTGTTGACACCATAAACAAGTTTTTTCCTAGAAACTTCCCTCTTTTCTGTTTATATACAGATTTTTATTTATAATATTAGAATGAATATATACACAAAAACTAAGAAAATGATGTTTAGAGCTTGCTCACATGCACATTGCCTCATCATCCTCCGACATACTTTCAGATTCACATCTTTCGGAATGCAAACTAACCATTTAGCCCACCCCCCTCGGACCATCTCATATTCTCATTCATGTATCAATATATCATTTATCTATTGGCCAGTATCGGACCAGATATTTCAATCAGTCATGATTAAAATATATCGAGAGGTCAATTACTGCTAAGTAACCAATTCTGCTAAAATTTTAAGGTATTAGAGAAATAGACTTAGCAGGATTATATCATATATATTCAACATCTTCTCACTCGAAGGTCCATTATTTTGGGTCTAAGAGTGAATCACTGGATTGTTCGTACCTTTTTGGTATAGCATATTCAATATTTAATATTGAAAGTAGGAGGTACTCGAACTCCTAAAATCTTAAAATATTAAAAAAAAAGGTTTATCATGATCATATCATATATATTCAACAATTAGGGTTGCAAGTCAATTTTTTACTCATTTTTAACCAAAATACAAGGTCTATAACAATTTATCTTATGAAATTGTGAAGTTCCGCTCGGTTCCGCCCTCCTAGTATTTCATCCACATTAGCATGAAATTATCTAACTTCAGATTTCAGACTAAAGTCATATAATTTCTTTAACCGTGTGGACAGTATATAGACCTAATAAATAACTTGGACCTACGTACATACCGGTACGTATATGCGAGCTGTCAAGAAATAGCAACATCTAACAAGAAAGATTTAACATTAGTATAACAAATAGTCTTCTCATCGACATTGTATGCAATGCATGCCAGCTGCGTACGGATGGTACCTCCTACGAGCTCAAGTTTTGTCAAATCTATCTTGTTCATTCATCCGTATAACATAACTGTACCCGGAATCAAGGTAGCTGCTCTGTCAATATTATGCAATTGTTCAGAGCCATTGAAAGCTCACCAAACTAATACTATACTTTTTGATTCAAATCTTGAGGGGAAAAAGTTATAAATGTAGTTTAAAATATTTTACTTTCTTGATATCTTTACGTGGAGATATCTTAACTAATGTTTAATTTTTTTTATGTGAATGTTTTTTTTTTGATAAATTAGTAAAATAGCAAGTGAATTGAGACAAATAAATATCATTTTCTGATAGATCATCTAACGTGTCTAACTCAGGCTTGATCCTAACTTAATCTAGCTCAATATTTATTTGTTACTCCCTACATTCCTTTTTATTAGTCTTTCTAGTAATTTTTGCAGAGACCAAGAAGTTGTATTTAATACATTACAATATCATTAACTTAGTTATAATTTTATTTTACTTATATAACCTATGATAATAAAGATTGCAAGACTGAGTATTAATGCAGGGGTATTCAGTGTTTTAATCAAAACTTAAAAGGACTATTAATAAAGAACAGAGGGAGTAATGAGTAACATAAATCTGAAAATATACGTGTGGTCTCTCAGATTTAATTAATTATTATGGTACAGTTAACATTAATTGACATGAAATAATATTGTCACTTGTCAATCACATGATAAATAAACAAGAATCCTTTTTAGTGATTCATGTCTACTAATCTTGTGGTATTTTATTGATATACTAAATTAAATTATTTGGGTTTTTCACATTACTGTCTAGGAAAGGAAGAAGAGAGGATGGAGAGGTAGTTGTACGGATTGATAACACCATGCTTGATTGTGTATTAACGTGCTAATCTTCTTGCAAATGTGTATTAACGTGTTATTCTTCTTCCATTTTGCAAATGACATCTTTGTCCTTTCAAATAAGTTGAAAGTAGGAGCGTAGCCAATGTATTGACAGCCGACGCAACCGATTCCATTAAAATTTCAAAAAATGAAAATTTTATTTATACAAACTTTTTTGCAAAAGTTGAAAGATACGTACATCTTTCTTTCCATATGCTAACAGAATACAATGTCACGGTAAATTGTCATAGTTTCGTCCAAAATAATTAAATTGAAGACAATAAATATTTAATTAATAAAAAATATGTGTAAAGTAATATTTCTAATATGAATGTACAAGACTCCATTTCTATTCGGACCATTTACTAAAATATGATATGTTACAAAAATCGTTTACTCCAAAAAATCTCAATGTTACTTGTTTTTGTAATACTTAATTTTAAATGCAAATGCTGACCTTTGTATTGTGCCTCCATTCCTACCCAAGGAAGCAGAACATGGTCTTAAGGCTGTTAAAACGGTACTCTGTTTTATTCTTGTGTGAACTTTTACTAAATCAGTAGTGACATGCATTCCAAAAACTTTAAACATATAACAAAGTTTTCATGTGGCAGCCGGAATTAGCCATGTTACACTTGGAATTTCACGTTCAGACTTTATGCTCTAATCATGAAAATGCTTCGGAATTCCTTATCTTACAAGGTTCACACTGGATTATATCTAGAACAAATTCACATGATTTCATATGGAGTAGCAATAGTCCATTTTTGAATACCAACTTTTAATTTCTTCCGATGCGTATAAAACAGTGTGCATGCGTAGTTTTGTGCTGGCATTTCCAGAACTTGTACCGAGTAATTTCAGAGTATAATTTATGTTCATGCCGTACCATAAGAGAATCTCGTCGACTTACTCGAGATAATTACATGTACATGCAGCGGCAGAAATAGAATTTTTTTTAATCTAATATCAAATTGTATTCGAATCTCAAATGTTAGTAAATATTTTAAGTTTATATATTGATTTATCTCTAGAAGATGATATATATTTAAGTTCGAAACTCGCTAAATCCTAATACTGAGTACAAGTTTTAATTTTAAGTACTAAAAAATCGAGTCAAATACGAAATTCTGATTCCGCTGATACGTAGTATACAAGGAGAACAAAAGTCAAGTTACGGAAGCGTAGGCATGGTGTGTCCAGCCACGCAGTCTTTGATAAAGAGGAGAGCGAAAAGGACTTGATTTCTGAAAGGCCCATGACGCGTTTTTGTGTTGAAGCCAGTGAAGCACCAGCTGTTTGTTACCATTACTATGCTTTTTAAGATTTGTTACTGTTCCATTGCGCGTTGTTTCCTCTGATTTTGTATTCCATCCAAATTGTTTGATAATAGTAATTAAATATAATTGCAACAGATATTTTACCAGTCTATATACATAGAGTGTTGTTGCAACTATTTTTTCATTATTTAATCAATAATTTTGAAGTGCCTTATTAAATAAATAACTCAGCAAGCATCGATATTCTTGTTTGATCTCTTTTCTTCACATGTAGAATCCTGGAAGCTACTTGTGACAGAATCCTATGATGTTGGCCTCCCTATTTTCTAATAACGTCCACTATCCATATAATTATCAAAACAAACACATTATTATCTTAGAGTGTAAATGTGAAAACTACACTTATGTCACATGCTCATCATCCATGTCGATGACTTCCTAATTTCGTTAATTAAGTAGTGAATACTGATGTCTTGTATATTATTTACGATATGTCACATATTCGATTTTTTCTCTCTTATATCGTTTTTGTGGTTCAGTTGGACATTTAGAAAATGATCAAACATATTCATATAATATTATCAAAGCAAAATATAAAAATTTAGTATATATTAACGTTACTAAAATGAAAGGTATCTGGAACACGCCCCATGTGCCCAAATGTCTAAGTTGGCCTTGGAATGAATACAAAAACATTATCATATACGTATAGTCCAGCGTGAAAAGTCATTATCAGAAAAATAATAAAATAAAAAATTTACAGGTTTTGGGGGAGTAATTTTCTTTAATTATATGGAGAAGCAGTGACTTGTGAAGTAAGTCAAAAACTCTAGAAACAAGTAGTACTAACTTGTGACCTTTTCTTTATACAGTCTGCCAAAGTGCCAATACCATATGCTATCATCTTTTTCATATATTCTTTTTCCATTCAATTACAGTGATATTTTGTACTCCCTCCATCCCCTCGTTTCTTTACATCAGGGGACGAGACTTTGTCACGTTTTTTAAAACTCTTATAAATTATAGTTTTATATATTATTTTAATTATTATTATTTTTTAAATAAAAATTTAATGTTTCAATTTTTATTTAAAAAAAGAAAATTTTAAAAAAAAGTTATGAAAATAAACTTTATACGAGTTTTAAAATGTGTGCTAAGCAGTGAAAAAAATTTGTAAAAAAAATGAGGGGTACTGAAAAAGTATACAATGTAAGAGCATCTCCAACCACCCAAAACCTTTAGCTAAAAGTGTATAGAAAATACCATAATTAAATATTTTAGATAATATGTAAAAAAAGTTTATCTCCAATGGCACAATGTTGTTAGCTAAAATTATAGTCAACCCCTTCATGTTGGCTATATTTGTCGAATCTCTAGGGACCTATAGTAAAACTCCACATCATCGATTACCATATTGAGATAATATATTCTATTTTTAACAACTTGAAATAATAATAACATACCATTTTTAAAATATAACCAATCATTATAGCCAACTCCATTAAAGTAAAACACCTTACAGATTCAGCAAATTTTACACAATCAGTATTATATATCATTTTAGCCAATCATTTTAGCTAACACCATTGAAGATGCTCTAATACTTGCAAATTGCAATTAGCTATCCAAAGAACATGTATATGATTTTATTCCTATAAATAATATTTTTTTATGGTAACACAAAGGATTTTGCTGTCCTCATTCACACTTGGGGAAAATTTGTAGGTTCGATTCCTGCTGGACTCACTTTTTACTTGCAGTAACTTTAATATATTGTAGTGTAGAATACACAGAAGTAATGATGCAGATAAACATTGTTGTCATAAAATTGCACAATGTGTGGGATTTGTTTTTACCATTGTTTTAATTGCAAATAATTGTGTTTATGGTTGATTAACAGAAGATAATATAGTCAATTCATTGCAGTCAAATTACCAATTTATACATGTAAGTACTTCCATATGAAAAAATCTGTTAAAGGGCAAATCAGTCAGTTTCAGTATCTATTATTTTATGTAATAGAAAACTGTAACACACCTGGCAACCATGATACTAATCTTGACTAAAGTTTCAGTCACTACCCAAACCTATCCAATCTATAAATATCAAACCTACCCTTCATTTCATTCCCAATTCATCACACTTCCTAGTTCTTATTATTCCATTCCTTTCCACACACACAACTTAAACAAACCTTCACATTAAAAAAACACAGTAGAACACACACAGTTTTTTAACAATGGTAATGAAAACAGAGCTGAATGTTCAAATATCAGATGGAACTGCAGGTAAAGCTATGTCAAACAAGAAGTCATCATCTTTATCACCTTCATCAGTCAACAAAAAGATGAAGAAGTTCAAAGGAGTAAGAATGAGAAGCTGGGGATCATGGGTATCTGAAATAAGAGCACCAAATCAAAAAACAAGAATCTGGTTAGGTTCTTACTCAACTGCAGAAGCTGCAGCTAGGGCTTATGATGCTGCACTCATTTGTCTCAAAGGCCCATCAGCAAATCTCAACTTCCCATCATTTTCTCAACAACACTTCACTCCTTATATAAATGATCAAATGGGCTCAATGTCACCTAAAACCATTCAAAAAATAGCTGCACAAGCTGCAAACACTTTTCTTGACAATGCCACCACCACTGAAAGCCTCCCATCACCACCACCCCTCTCCACCGCCTCCTCTGCCTCAGCCGCCTCATCGCCATCGTCTTCGCCATCAAACAATATCGAAGATGATATGGCATTAGTGTTTGAAGATTATTACAAGCCTGGTGAAACTGCAATGGATAATAATGTACCCTGGTTTAACAACTTTGGTTCATTTAAATTCAGGGATATGATCGATGACATGCTATTATTCGATGATCAACAACCATCCATAATGATTAATCATGATCATGTCTATGAAGGTGAAGAAGATCTTCGTCTGTGGGACTTCTGCTAAATAATTTTATTAAATACTTCCTCCGTTTCATTTATATCAGTTACATCTCGAAATAAATGAGACGGAAGGAATATATTATTTTATTCATTAGATGATCTTGAGTAAATTGCTTGAAGACATCACTGACAGTAACAATATTCAAAGTTGTGTTATTTTTAGCATAGGGAGAGACATTTTTTTGGACTGTCCCATGTGAGTTGTTAGCTAGATATTGAATTATATATGTATACGGTTTTTTATTCTTTAATAAAGTGTGACATTTCATTATATTTTGTGAATTTTATAAATTTGGTAGATTATAAATTGGTGTGTTGTGTATGATTCAGTGTAGTGAGAAAGCAAGGAGTAAAACAAATAAATTTTGGTCAGCGTCATAATCTGAGCATGGGTGTAATGTATGTCAGAATTTGTATATCTAAACACGCGCTTTGGGGAGCAGAGCAAGCCTGGCAGCAACTACTCAACTAGGAGCAGTAACTCCATAAAATACAGTACATACGTTGATGTTGATGCACATTTGGTTTTTTTTTTTTAAGTAATGGTAGAAAATTCAAAATGATTTTCGAAATCGTTCATGTGTCATTTTTTAATTGATGAACATATAATTATAAATAAAAATTTTATTTATTTATAAGATACACATTTATTCAGAATTATTAAAAATGAAATATTAAAAATTTTGGGCCGATTTACAGGCCTCTATAACCAATTTATTTATAACCAATTACCTTTTTGCTAAAGTATAATACATGTTATATATTTTTTAACTAAAAAAATTCATCTTCTAAAAATAACTCGGGCAACGTATATAAAAATGATATTATTATTTTATATAATTATTAATAAATTACAGGTTACTCTTTTCGGTTAAAATATATTACATGTTTTATATATTTTTTATTTTCTAACTAAAATAACTCATCTTCAAAAAAATAAAATAGGAAACATATATATATATATATAATGGTAATATTATTATATATTTAAAATCAATTACCTTTTTCACCTAAAACACATTATCTGTTTTATATTTTTAACTAAAACAACTAATCTTCTAAAAATAACACGAGCAATATATATATATATATATATATATATATATAATGGTAATATATTTTATATAATTATTAATAAATAACCGGTTACTCTTTTTGGTTAAAAAAATATTGCAGATTTTATATTTTATATTTATATTTTCTAATTAAACAACTCATTTTCTTAAAATAATGTTAATATATAATGTTAATATATAATATTTTATATTTATATATAATGTTAATATTATTATATATTTAAAATCAATTACTTTTTTTCACCTAAAACACATTATCTATTTTATATTTTCTAACTAAAACATCTCATCTTTTAAAAATAAAACGGGTAACATATATAGGAAATTGTAATATTATTTTATATAATTATTAATAAATAACAAGTTTCCCTTTTCGTTTAAAACATATTACATGTTTTATATTTTTTTTAACTTAAACAACTAATATTCTAAAAATGACATGTGCAACATATATATAAAAAGGTAATATAATTTTATATAATTATAAATAAATAACTAATAACCTTTTTAAGTAAATTACATTTTTATATTTTCTACCTAAAAAACTCATCTTCTAACTAAAAATATCACGAATAACATATACATGTTGATAATATTATTATATTAAACTTATAAAATCTATGTTTATTATAATTTTTTAAAACTTTCAAAATAAATATAAACTGTTACATCTATTATTTCAAAACATTTTCTAATTTAATATCTAAAATACTACTAAAGGTCACGTCAACAATATATTAAATTTAAATATTTATATTGTTAGATATATAAATTCAATTAATTATATATTTATATATATAGATATCTATATTAAAATTTTATCAAATCATATATAATAACTAAAATCTAAATACAAAATAATAAAATATTAAAGAAGACAATATAAGCTAGTATGTATATATATATATATATATATATATATTTATTTATTTATTGAAATTCTGTTGAAATTTTGTCTTGGAGTGACTGATTACATGTAAAGCGAGTGATCTCGGGTTTATTAGAGTCCTCCCACCCTATTTCATGTTTATATTTCATTTCTGTTAACAAAAATGTTCATATTTCGTTCACAATAAAAAAAAAACTGTTTATGAGAAAAATCTGACTTTGACAATATATTAAAAAGTTATTTATAAAATGTACAGATTAGATAAGGAAAAATTATTAAACGAGAACATCATAATATGAACAAAATAAAATAAGAATATTTAAGTAAAAACATATTACAACATATTATCCAGAAATGATTTTAGTAAGTCATTTATACTTATTCACACGTCAAATCTTATAAAAAAAATAAGTAAAACTTACATCTACCCGTACATTTGAAGCCTAAATTAGTTAAATATTTTTATATTTTAAATGCTTGTTAGCGAGCGTGATAAAATATTTTAAGTTTAAGAGTTTATTTTTTGTAATTTCAGATTTTGAGTTCTATTCTGACTTACCTGAATTATCTTAATCAAATACTTATTTATAAGACCGTATAAGCCCAAATAATAAAAAAAATGCTTATTTTCATTATTCTTACGTCTTGATCTATGTATCTGTACTTTAATACTTAATATATTTTTATTTGCATATCTATAAAATTGTACTCCCCTTTGTCTCTTTCATTTATTTACAGTTTTTTTACATTGAGGCTCCTATAAAGTATAATTCAACAACTTATTTTCAAAATTTTCTTTTTCTAAATAAAAATTTAAACATTATACTTTTATTCAGAATAAGAAAATATTTAATATATTTTATAAAAATATATTGTATAAAAACCTTAAAATACGTGCCGAGTCCATCACCCGTAAAACTCAGGGGGACAGAGGGAGTAATAAATTTAACAATATATGACTATATGAATGCGTATTATCTTTTCACATAATCACATGGTCTTGTCTAACACATGGCCTTTAATCTTCCATCCTCGAATGTTTTGTTTATAATTTCCTTACACTGAATTTGGTCTGAAAAACAAATAAATTTGATGTGGGTCATGTAATTCTAAGATTTGGAATCAATACTTTCGACGATGTTTGTGATTTGTAAGCCTTTTTGTTAGATGTGTAACTCTGACAAATCAGTCGTGTCGTGTCGTTTCGTGTCGTTTAATTTCGTGTTTCGTATACTTTTTGGCTATACACGAAAACGACACGAATTCAAATCGTGTACCTGAAACTGTAACACGAACACGACACGAGTGATACACAAACACTAAATCGTGTCGTGTACTTAAAATGCAAACACAAACATTAAATTTTTGTGTCGTTTCGTGTCGTGTATAAAATTGTCGGGTCTATGTGTAACTGACCGAGACGGACTTGAGCTTAGAGCAAGTTCAATAAATCTTTAGTTTGTTTTTTATAAATATAATAAAATAATATTTTTTTATTAATTTAAAGATCTTATTTGTAAATAAACTTCGACAATCATTTCTATATTTATTCCTAGTTATATGTTATTATTATTATAATAAATTTAAGTGTAAGAGAGAGAATAAAGGTACAAAAATGGGGGAAAATGAATTTTTAATTGATAAAATTGGAGTTAGGGATGGTTAGACACATTGTTGAGTGGTATTTTATGCTAAATTCCCTACATTTAAACTTATAAACTCAAATATGGTAGTTATTGGACTTGCTGTTAGTTGATTTCTTATAAATATTATAAAATAGTTGTTCTTAAAATTTTAGGGACATAGTTTTGTTTATCAAATTTAACAACAATCCATGTATTGATTCCTAGTTATTATTATAATAATAAATTTCAAACTAACTAGAAGTGAGATAGAGACGAATAAAGAAGAAATTGAGGAAAATAATTTTTTTATTAATAGAAATCAAGTTAGGGATGACGGTTCCCATTAATAAAAAATTAATAAAGATTTTTAGTGTTTTAGGGAATCATTAAAATGCTATTTTGAACTAAATTCCGTAAAATTTAATTTAAGAACCACTCTAAGGAAGCGATAGGACTTGCTCTTACCTTTCATTTCTTTGAAAAATATTATTTACAAAAATTTTGAGTTACCAATTTCTTTGTATTTCTTACACCCAAATGATATATAATTTCGATGGTAACCTAAAAAATGGTGATTCTAATTCAAATCTAAGGAAAAATTCAGATTAGATTTTGGTCTGAATGTTTCAAATTGAATATCCAAATTTTTGTATGTCTACTAAAAATTAGAATAACTCGGATTTCCAAATTTTTATGCTCATCACTGATTTTGGACTTTAGTACCACTGTATTAAAGAATGATCAGTATAGTAATGAGCAAATGACCCAGTGTTTCAACTTTCAACATATCATGTGATCGGAAACGATGAACATATACAAAATATTGATTTCTTCCTCTGTTCCAATAAATTATTAATATTTTCTATTCTAGTATTTTTCCAATAAATTTTGTTTCCTTTAATCTATATTTTCTAAAACCTTTTTCATGAATATGATTTTTTTTATTGCAAGCATAAGTTTTATTTAAAAAAAACTTCCAAAAAAATAATTTTTTGATTTTTTTTGCAAAAATACAATTTTGCAATCGAATGCAACCCAAAACAATTTCAAATAATTTTCAGCAAAACAATAAATATAAGTTGTTTTTTATTGCAAACTGAATTTTTGCAAATATTTCCGGGATATAGTAAAACCACAAAAGTTTTTCAAAAAATAATATTTTTAGTAATTTCTCTATTTTCAATTGGACAATTATAAATCTCAAGTGAACTGAATTCTCTACTTAGAGACTTTAAAATAGTATAAACCAAAATGTAACCAATATATTCCGCTTAGAGGAGAGTCCGCGGAGGTTAAGATGTACGCATTCCATGTTCCATGTCCCTACGAATAGTGCATTATAAAATAGCGTGTAATACATACTCAAAACATGTTAAAATCAAACAATACACATCCATGTATAGTAATTGTAACAAAATTTGAAAGTCAGAAGTTACGTACCTTTTTACTATATGAAAATCTAGTATAAAAATATTGAATCAACAATAAAATACTAAGTGCTTGTTTGGTAAATTACAGGAAGTTAAATCCTATAAGTAAGTTTCACTTCATGTCATTATAAAATTCCTGGGAAGTGGAATATTAGTGTTTGGTTGACAAGCTAGATTTTATATTTAGATTTTATATTTCCAGGATATTAACTTCTCATATGTTGTTTGGGTTAACTTTCAACAATGTCCTTAACGATAATTACCTTTTAAAAAAAATGAATGTTAACTACTTTTTCACAATTAATAGAAAATGGATATGTTGTGATTTTTTCAGTTTATAGAACTTGTTGAGTTTTACAAATTCATATTTATGATGTTGGCATGGCTAGTACAGAGTGTTGGCATCGGTACAGATGCATCGGTATACGAGACAAGTGAACAAGTTACACATATTTTCAGATTTTATGGGATATTTTTGTCATTTTACGTCTTGTACGACAGGGGAAGTGTGATTAACCATGGAGGAGTGGGTCAGCCACTTCCTGGATTACGTGGACATTGTAACTTCCCCAGTTATTTCTATTTCCTATACTAGCTTTATACCGTGCGAGGGATGATTTATTAATATTTTTTATATAATTTTATATATTCTATATTATTATTATTATTATGTTACATAATATTTATCTCAATTTAATTTTTCAAAGTAAAATTTATTTGCTAACTAATAATTTAAAAAGATTCATTTACAATCTTACAATGTTACTAATTATATAGAATATTCAACCTCTATTAAGATATTTTAAATATATAAATTTTATAATATATAATATGTTTAATTTGTTACTTAAATTGATGAATTTTACGGTGAAATGTCAAATTATAGAAATGAGAGTTTTACTTTATAATATTTAGATACCATACATAACAATTTTTTTGATATATTTTCTACAAACTTGTTCACAACACGTTTCCTTTTCCTTTCACGTGTGTGTAGTCTTTTGCTACCACCATGCATATTACATATAATGTTTTTCCTTTTTAATTATAATAATAATTATAAATTTACTAATTTAGACCTGACGACCAAACCACATAAACTCTCTTATGTCAATTATATATATGATATAATTATTGCAAACCCAACAAGATTATCGATTACTAATGCCTTGGTAGTTAAAATTCCTACACAAATACATGCATACCAAACAACCTCTAAGCATGTTATGTGATAATTGGACAAAATAATACCAGAACTAATAATTTTATTCCACCAAATACACCCAAGACGACTGTCCAAGATCATCCCAACAAAAACTAATTTGAGAAAAAAGATATTATTGTGCAATTTACGTGATTCCCGGTATGAGTGTAAATCCAATATTACATGACAGAAAATAAAGACTAATAACGACAACCGCACAAACCACGAATTGTGCACACTTCACTATAAACTACTAAATGTATAAAGCTTTAATTGGAATTTAGAACATTTCTGTCTGCTAATCCTGTAATATTATTCACAATTGTTTTTAATAGTAAAAAAAATTGTTTTTTTATCTTTACATTTAAAGATTTTTATCTTATACATTGGTAACATTTCGAGGCTTGGAAAGCCTTAAACATAAAAAGCAATGCCCGGGCTATCAAGACAAGAACATTTGGAATAGGAGAAATGGGCCTGACCCAACCAAAGCAAATAGAAACCAAGCATAAAATAACTAAAAGTATATCCTGTGTATAAATAAGCAGAAAGGGGCTTGTTGGGCTGTAAAACTGTTTTCTGTTTCTAATAACAATTTTGTGGTTAGGAAGCCTAACAAGTAACAACCCTGAACTTTGGGCCTTGAGATTATAAAATATTTTATAGTAATTTTTAGACCCGGTAAAATGAGTTCATGTTGAGTATGAGTTTCACTTGAAGATAATATAGAGGGGGTGAATATATTATCAGAAGTTTCTTTGATTATCTTCGTTTTGATTCGACTTTTAATGTAGCTTGAATCTTCTTTGTTGTAGACTAAATAATGTGGAACGAAACAACACACAAATTCACTTTTAACTTAATGTTGTATTAGATCGAAATGTGCTACAAACTGTGAATTCGAAATAGAATTCTCAACTTCGTTTTTATCAGAGAGATACAACTTGAATGATATTGAAAAACTTACAACTGAAAATAAGGAAGTTGTGTAATTATAAAACTACACACATCTTACTTTTACAAAACTGGTAATGGACAAAAAGGTTGCCAGACTCTGTCTATACCATTTTAGTGAAAGTTGACATCTTGTGAACTTTGATTTGTCTTATGTACTGCGATCCATATCTTCAACTATTCTTTTTGACTGTCTCTCTAAGCTTCTTTGTAGACTTTTCATGTGGATACTGCAACTGATTGTGATAATTGAATATGCCCTGGTTTGATCTTGATCCGCGTTTCCAAATTTTTTGTCTGTTGTTAATTCGAAATTCTGCTAAGTTCCCATTCGATATCTCAGAGATACTTGGTTCGACAACTTGATTTCTCAAAGCAGTGTAGACTGACTTCTCGAATGGACTTCTCGAATCAGTATAATACCACTTCTCGAATTATCTATCTTTTACTTCTCGAACCAGTATCACTAACACTTCTCGAATCAGTATATTGACTTCTCGAATCTTCATGCTTAGCACTTCTCGAATGGATGACTTCTCGAATCAGTATTTTGGACACTTCTCGAATCATTACTTAGACAAATATCATCCTTCAATGTTGCAACTCATTTATTCCTCAGTGTCTTCAAATGTCTTGGGGCATGATCTTGTAATCTTCTTCCAAGTCATAATTAGAACTCATTACAGAGTTACATACATTGAAGTTACGAAATATAGAAACTTTATGAACAAAGGGATCCCCTAGTTAAGGATCAAGTAAGTGACACAAAGTGACACAATACTATAGGCTTGTTATTTATATATGTATTCAGGAATGCCTCAATGACTAACCGTCCAGATCCGAGGAACCGAACCGAAATTTTTAGAACCAAATCCAATTTTGTATCTGAATTAGTTAATCCGATAATGACCCGAAAACCGATTTGAACCGATCCAAGAATTATTCGAACAAAAAATTTAACCGAAAATTATCCGATCCGATTATGATCCATAACCGATCATAACCGAATAATCAATTATCCGAACAGAATATTATTCGAAATACAGGATCCGATTTAAATCCGAACTAAGAAAATGATGAATTCAGTTTTATAATTTTTATAGATCATAATCCACATATCTTAAGCCACTTTTAATTCAATAAATTTATCTATTTATAAGCAAAATTCATATTTAGAACAATTTCATGTCAGAAATAACATAGATATCTAATCAATATTTTTGGAAAAGTACATTATTTTATATTAAAAATAAGATATTTAATAATAAGATGTTTTTTAAAGTCTTACAAATAAAAAAAATGAATGAGTAATGATCCGAAAAGATCTAAACCGAATTCATCTGATTTCAATCCAAATTTTATTCGATTTTAATCCGAATTAGACCTGAACCGAATCAGATCCGAACTATACCTAAATATATCATAACAGAAAGTTAATCCGATCTGAGATTGATCCAATCCGAAACCGAATCGATTGTCCGAATGGTCAGATCTAGTAATTTTTACAGGTTGAACTTTGAAGATGTTTTAAACTAGTCATTTCATGGGCTTTTCTGTTATCAGATAATAGTATTCCCATTCTAATTAACTGCACTATAATAACTCTGCTCGTTGCTAACAAGTTACATCAAGACAACGGGCCTCATTGACTTATTGTTAACTTATCTTCTTATCAGCTTGGGCTCTTAAGGCTATTTCACGAAGCCCGAATAACAATGTCTCAACATGCAAAAGGGTTTAGCTTAGGTGTCTTCATGCAAAAAGGAGGATGAAGGAAAATATTAAAAATTAAAAATACTCATGAAACATCATATAGAAAAAAGTATTTGTATACACATGAATTCGGTTTTAGCCACTTATTTATTTTCCAAATACAGTATTTGTAATAAAATGTATTCTTGAATCCAATAACTTAGAAATTAGAATTTCTATTGTGTAATTAATCGAAATAATGTCACGAGAAAACTTATGTAGGCGACCAACCAACTTTTACATTGTACTTTGACAATTTCCAATTTAATTTCTTCTTTTCTCTCATAGGAAGAGGTGTTTGTTTGACAAATTTCTCAACTACAATGTTTTGTATAGTCTTTGTGCTTTCTCAATTTAATGCTTCTCTAAGATTGTCTTGTGCAAATTTGGTAAAATATTACATTCACACGATTAACAAAAAGACCAAATCTTCCCTTTTGCAAATTTATTGAATAGGTCAATGGTGGACTCGATCAGTTTTACCTTTTCTGATTTGCACTAAATTGTAACTAGAAGTTTCCGCACAGAAATGTGTATAATAGGAGTATCTGAATTTAGTGACCTGTTCATTCCCCAAAAAACTAACGACTAAAGCGAATTAAAATTTTATACCCATCATTAATTCAAAATCAAACCGTAATCAAAATCGTGTTTCAGCAAATTTCAAAGAATAATGCACGAAGTTTTTAAACTATCATCATTTGCCGGACCCTAAATATATTATACTTTTATAAAAAAGGAGAGAAAAAGGATATTTTGGTGCCCCACTTAATGGGTAATAAAACAGTATCAATTATGAACAAGAAACCCAAGTGAAAATGTACAATCAGATTTGTAATATGTATTCGGGCAAGATTTGTGTTGGAATATAACATAAGAACCAATTGAGATATTTCTCTAAGACTTCGAGATTTTAGAACGATTAGTTACTTAACATGGTATTAGAGCTTTGGTTGGCGGGGTCACGAGTTTGACTCTCTACCGCCCTCAATATTCTCACAATTTATGAGGGATACGAAGACAAATTAATGCCCCCAAAGATGAGCGTCCGTGATCCACTATTCAACCCAAACAATGAGCTTACGAGTGAGGAGGAGTGTTAACCATTTGTGTGCATATGGCAATGGTAAAGTAATTTACCCCAACAATGGTCAAGAGGGGAAAATTCTGAAAGTAGTTAAAAACTGAGAAAGTAAGAAGCAGAGAAACTGGGAAAAAAAGTTCAGAAGATAAAAGGGCAATCAAGTTATGTAGGTCACTAGATTATGGGCAGACCGAAAGCGTCCCAGGTAATGGCATATCCTTCATAAATGTATTGTCTGATCTGCTTGTGAATCACCACTAAACTACTCCTTGTAGGAGTGTCCAAGTCTGTGTACTCTATATACACTCCTTAGTCACAAACTCACAGTAATTATTGTAGCCACATTTGGCCATTTCTATACTGCATTTATCTCTGCTGCGTTCTACTTCCACACGCATTAAACTTACGAAAAAGGAAAGTGTAAAAGATGAAGTCGATGTTAATGCATAGGGTACGGGTATCTGTCAATGGCTTGCTGTAACATCTATTGACGAAAACGGATAAACTCGAGTCACTTGACAATGAAAATTTACATGAGCGCAGGGAATAAATCTTTTTACCCTTAACTTTAATTTTTAAAGATTTCGGTTACTGGCTAAAAAGAATTTATGAGCAGATAGTTTGCCGACCATTTTTTGACAGGACCAACACCTAATGTGTGTTGGTCAAAGGCAGTGACTTGTTTGAGTTATTTGTCTGAATTACGTACGTAGCAGGTGATGTACACAGACTGCAGGCCATGGGAATGGAACAGTAGCTTCAAACATTTAATTTGAACAATTGAACTATAACTTTGAATCGCGTAAGCAATTTTAATATTATTTTTATACAAATCTCAAGTTCGATTGCAAATTTTTAATGTATAGATATGGGTGTCGTAAATATGGCAAACAAGAACGTGTATTACAAATCAAAGATCAATAGAACCAGTTGACGAACCGCTCGAATCTTTAACAACAATACGATTCTTCTTTTTTCTGTTTTTATGACTTTCGAGTAAAAAGTTTTCAGGCTAGTGAAAGTGCCATCCCTAAAAAGATTTTTTTAAAGAAATTTGTCCTGCGAGAGATCTTCAATGAAAAAAGTGATGCTAGGGCACAGAATATGGGGCGGTAGTAATGAGTAGACGACTGACAAGTGCTGGCCGGCCCGCTAACCTTTCGGTATATTCAACTACTTCTGTTATGATGTAAGTAAAAGATTTGAGCTAAAATTAACGACTTGAGATAAGTTAGATGTTTGATCCATCAAAACCTATAATGTAGGTGTTTGATAGTTAACGAATTAAAATAGCGGTTTGGATTTAATAAATTAATTTTAAAAAATCGAAAAACCTACTTGTAGAAATTCTTTCAATTAGAGTACTGGCTCCCACTTCGATGTTTTTGTCGCGGTGGATTAGCTTATGCATATTGTAGTTAATTTTGCAGAATAATTTGCATAATGATAATATATTTAAATTTGTACTATAAGCGTAATTAGATAATTTAGGTTATTAAAAAACTAGTTTACTAAGCCGCGCTTCGCAGCGGCCATATAATAATTTCTCGATTTAAAAAAAAAAAACAGTCTACAAAAATTATTTTTAAATGAAATGAATAATTATATATCTAACATAAGGTTTCTTTTGGATTTTCCGTGTCATCTTGGTCATTCACGGAAATTCTGAATAAATATAGAAAAATGTAATTGTTTAATATTTTCATTATTTTAATATTATGTTGAATATTATTTATATTGATTACCATTTATATTTTTTTTCAAAATTTAAATTCCAACTTATATTTTAAAATACATAAGATAATATTAATTTTTAATTCTAACATATAATACATTGCTTCTAATGAACCGCTCTCCTTTAAAGATGTTTTCTCCCAGTGAGGTGCTCTCTCATTATTACCCAATTAACAAATAACACATTAATTTACTAAATAAATTACATGATTTTCATATTTATTTTGTATTCTTGACATATAATACAATACAGTAGTTAAAAAGCTCGCCTTTATTTAGCAAAAAAAAAACTCAAATTTATAGCCTTGAAGATAGTTTTAAATTTATTTTTTTAGGAATTTTGGATCAGAACATACCTTTAATAACGGTGAGATGTACTATATTGAAGAACCATAGGAAATTCGAAATAAACACACAAAAAGAGAGAATAAATATACCAAAACTTTTATCATTATAACATAAAAACTAAATTAGATGACGTAAATCTCTACCTTGTAGTCTGTAGTAGCCTAGTAGAATATGAGGAGAGGAGATTAATTCTTGTGAATCAGAATTGATATGTACTACCTTTGATTAGATTTATTATTTTTCGAATACTTTTCTTTCATAAGTACTACATTCTCTACAAATTAGCAATTAAAAAGAGAAATTTCAATTTTAAATATATTAAATTGTATTTTTACTTTCCTCCATCAGTAAAGATTTTAAATGCAAGAAAATTAAATTGTATATTTAGTTTCTTTTAGTAGTAAAGATTAAAAAGGTAAATTGTATATTTAGTTTCCTTTACTTGTAAAGATTTAAAAAACAATTGAGATTTATTTTTAATCTTCGGTATTATTAATTCAAAATTTTGAGAAAATTAGAAAAAAAAGATCGAAGCGATTTAAGAGGCGCCACCTAAATTCTCGTATTCTCCCTTATATAAGCATATTTATAATTTTTAGTATACTTGTATTTTATAAGTACTACATTTTATACAAATTAGGAATTAAAAAGGAAAATTTCAGTTTTTAATATTTAAGATAGAGATGCTCTATAAAAATAGATTAAATTTTATATTTACTTTCCTCCACCAGTAAAGATTTTAAATGCAAGAATATTAAAATTGTATATTTATTTTCCTCCATTAGTGAAAATTTTAAATGTAAGAATATTAAAATTGTATATTTACTTTCCTCAATTAGTGAAAATTTTAAAGTCAAATTGTATATTTAGTTTCCTCTATTAGTAGAGATTTAAACGACAATTGAGACATTTTCCAATCTTTGGTATTATTAATTCAAAAATTTGAGAAAATTAGAAAAATAGATTCAAGCGATTTGAGAGCGCCACCTCACCGACATCGTCTTCTCCTATACAACTTAAAAAAAAGTTTTGACTTTTTTTCTAAAAAAATAGGACTTAAAGATGAAATTTTAATTTTAAATATTTAAAATTGGGGAGCTTTATACAACTTTAAAAAGGTTTTGACTTTATTTTATAAAAATTAAGACTTAAAGAAGGAAGTTTTATAAATTAGAGGTTATACTTACCGTTTATACAATGGTTTATTTTATACAAATCAAAAAAAGTTTTGACTTTCTTTTCTAAAAAATAGGACTTAAAGAAGGAAGTTTAATTTTAAGTATTTAAAATTGAGAAGCTCTAGAAAATTAGAAAAATATGAATCGAGCTATTATAGAGCTCCTTGGGGTTTTCCTTTATATATATAATAAAGATATTGATGATTGATTGGATAAATAGAAAGTGTTTATGAGGATATTAACATACTATATTTAGTTTCTCCCGTTAGAAAATAGTAAAAAAGAAATTGATAATTTATCTAATATTATAAAGGTACCATTAGTAAAAATTTAAAAGGCAATTAAGATATTTTCTAATAAAATAATTTTTGAGAATATTAAAATTGTAAATTTAGTTTAAAATAATAAAAGAAAAGTTCTATAAAGTTTGAAAATAATAAAAGAAAGTTCTATCAAGATTGAAAATAATAAAAGAGAAAATTGCACTTATTAACATAAGATCCTAAAAATTTGAAAATAATAAGGAAGTTGTAATTTTCTAAATCAAAGAAAGTTCTATCAAGTTTGAAAATTCTATCAAGATTGGAAATAATAAAAAAGAAAATTGCAATTATTAGCATAAGAGCCTACAAATAATAATAAAGGAAAGTTCTATCAAATTTGAAAATAATAAAAGAAAGTTTTATCAAGTTTGAAAATAATAAAAGAAAGTTCTATTAAGATTGAAAATAATTAAAAAAATAAAAAAAAGTTCTATCAAGATTGAAAATAATAAAAGAAGTTGTAATAATTTTCTAAATTAAAGAAAGTTCTATAAGTCCTATAAATTCGAAAATAATAAGAAAGTTGTAATTATTAAAATTAAAAAGTGTGAAAAATTGAGAAAATTAGAAAAATAGAACGAAGCGATTCTAGAGGCACCACGCCGCCACCTCACTGCCCCCGTCTTCTCAATATAGTAGAATTTTCTTCGAATGTTAAATAAATTATTTGTTATTTTAAAAAGAAACTAAAAAATTGTTTTGCAACTTTTTAATTTTTAATTTATTAAAAGAAAGTTCTATCAAGATTGAAAAAATCAAAGAAAATTTTATCAAGTCCTACAAATTCGAAAATAATAAGGAAGTTGTAATTATTAAAATTAAAAAGTGTGAAAAATTGAGAAAATTAAAAAAATAGAACGGAGCGATTCTAGAGGCGCCACCTCACCGTCCCCGTCTTCTCAATATAGTAGAATTTTCTTCAAATGTTAAATAAATTATTTGTTATTTTAAAAAGAAACTAAAAAATTGTTTTGCAACTTTTTAATTTATTAAAAGAAAGTTCTATCAAGTTTGAAAATAATAAAAGAAAGTTCTATCAAGATTGAAAATAATAAAAAAGAAAATTGCAATTAATAAGAGCCTACAAATTCGAAAATAATAAGGAAGTTATAATTTTCTAAATCAAAGAAAGTTCTATCAAGTACTACAAATTCGAAAATAATAAGGAAGTTGTAATAATTTTCTAAATCAAAGAAAGTTCTATCAAGTCCTACAAATTCGAAAATAATAAGGAAGTTGTAATTATTCCTACAAATTCGAAAATAATAAGGAAGTTGTAATTATTAAAATTAAAAATTGTGAAAAATTGAGAAAATTAAAAAAATTAAAAGAAAGTTCTATCAAGATTGAAAATAATAAAAAAGAAAATTGCAATTAATAAGAGCCTACAAATTCGAAAATAATAAGGAAGTTATAATTTTCTAAATCAAAGAAAGTTCTATCAAGTCCTACAAATTCGAAAATAATAAGGAAGTTGTAATAATTTTCTAAATCAAAGAAAGTTATATCAAGTCCTATAAATTCGAAAATAATAAGGAAGTTGTAATTATTAAAATTAAAAAGTGTGAAAAATTGAGAAAATTAGAAAAATAGAACGGAGCGATTCTAGAGCGCCACCTCACCGACCCCGTCTTCTCCTTTATATAAGTATATTGATTGATGATTATCTTTTTTTGTCGCAGATCATAAGTTTGATTCTCGCTCATCTCCGAGATTTGTTAGAATAAATACTTACATGTAAGCAAATCTGGAACATATTAATTAAACTTTCATGAATTCATTTTTGTTCTTTCGTTTCATGTAAAGCCTCATTGAAATATCAATTGATGGGGCTTATAAACCTAATTATTGAAAAATAATAATTATACTAATCTTATGAGAAATCAAATTTATGACTGTGCGTCTACAACCTTACATTCGGTTCTTATCATTCGATCTGTGATAAGCCAACAGGGACAAAAATACACCTCACTGGTTGAGATAAACTCAAAATCCATCATCTTCTTGGCATTACAGCTTTGATTGTCAATTAAAAACAAAGAAATAATTAAAGGCCCATCGATTTGAAGAACAAGATTGATGTTGCTGACGAGGTGCTAATGTGATTGAGTTGTTCACGGAACTGTATTATGTTACTTGGATTTATGTCAATATGCTGATAAGTATTAAATATGTACTCCTGTTTATACAGCAAATCAAATAATTTTAAATTAAGATTTGTTCCCCGGCCATCGATAAATATGTCGTTATGTTTTATTACGGGAATTGATTACTAAGATAATGACTTTTACTATATTTCATTGCGGGAGGTATTGCTCCCGCTATATTTCATTATAGAAGATGTTTGGTATCACACACTGATGGTGGAAGAGCACCCTTCTAAATTTAATACACATACAAAAGTCTTTTTCGTATATCATCCCGAAAATATGATCACTGTTTTTTGTTGTCTTCAACGATTTATCCAATATATATTGCAATCAATCAGATACTCGAATATTCTTAATTTTTCTTTGCCTAATATTGATTTAGATTCTTTGTGTGCTTAATTGATTTGAATTATTTTCTCCGAAAGGAATTGATTTGTACTTATATAGTACACATAAAAATTAACCCGCCAGTTGACATAAGCCTTATTATCTTCTTAACAAAAAAAATAATAAATCAATTAATAAACGTAGTTGAGGCATGGAAATGTGGAAGTGATAATGAACTGATGAGCGACTGTCGCCGCCTTGTCGATCAAGTATCAATATATATATATACAGGGGAGGGTTCAGTGAGTAACCTTGCTAATTAGGTAACTTAGTAACTCCTAACTTAATATCACGACGTGAAGTCGTTAAAGCAAATGCTGATAAAAACTCCAAAACCAACTGCACACGTGAAGTTAAACATATAAACGGTCACTGTTGTTGTTTCCTATATGTCATTTGTCTATTACTTTTAACATTTTGTCTATTACTTTTTACATTAGAGACATCTACATTGTTTTTTAAATTTTCGTTATCTTTTAATCATTTTGGTTTTTTGTTATATTTTTTATGTAAATACTTTTATGTTCTTTATTTTTTTTATTATGCATTTTTTGTATGATATGTGTTTTATAATTTTTAATCTTTTTCAATTTTATGTGTTCTATATTTTTTATAATTTCTAATTTATTTGTGTTCTATAACTTGTTTGTATTCTGTAATTTATAATTTGTTTGTGTTTTGTAATGTATTTGATTCTGTTTTGTAATTTGTTTGTGTTCTGTATAATTTTTTGTGTGACTTTTGTGTTATGTAAATTGTTTGTATTCTTTAATTTGTTTGTGTTCTGTACTGTATTTATTTGTGTTCTGTACTGTATTTGTTTGTGTTTCATAATTTGTACGTGTTCTGTAATTTATTTGTGTTCTCTAATTTATTTGTATACTGTACTTTGTTTGTGTTTTGTATAATATTTTGTGTGTCTAATATTTTTTTTGATTTTTAGTTTAATTTTTTCTGTAACTATTTCGTGTTCCGTAATTTATTATGTTCTACATTTTTTATGTCATGTAATTTTATATATTTAATATTATATTTATATTTTTTTTTATCTTTCTCAACTTTATGTGTTTTATATGTTTTTCATATTTTGTTAATTTATTTGAGTTATGTAGTATTTCTATGAATTCCTCTTGATTTTTCATGTTCATAATTATTATTGTGTGTTCAATAAAATTTCCATCTCTTTATATTTTTCATTTTCTAATTTATTTTAAAATGTATATTATACATATGAAAGGAAAAACAAATAAAACAAAATTTAATAAAAAATATTAAAATGACATGTACTTATACAGTTGTACGTCTTGTGTTAGGTTTTTAAAACGTCAGTTAGTTTTCTAATTAACGTTTGTATATAGCTCATCAATCTTGATCGTTGTTTTTATCTAATCCGAAGGTGTATATTTAGTTACTAGGTTACTTGGCTAATTTAGTTCCTCATTGAACCTCCCTCTATATATATATACTTATATAAAGGAAAAGACGGAGACGGTGATGTGGCGGCTCTTAAATCGCTTCATTCTATTTTTCTAATTTTCTCAATTTTTCTCAATTTTTAATATTAATAATTACAACTTTCTTTATTATTTTCAATTTTGTAGGAAGAAAATTGAAAAATTACAACTTCCTTCTTTTATTATTTTCAAACTTGATAGAACTTTCTTTCAATTAGAAAATTACAACTTTCTTATTATTTTTGAATTTGTAGGATCTTATGTTAATAATTGCAATTTTCTCTTTTATTATTTTCAAACTTGATAGAACTTTTTTTATTATTTTCAAACTTGATAGAACTTTCTTTTATTATTTTCAAATTAGGAAAAGACGGGGGCGGTGAGGTGTCGGCTCTCAAATCGTTTCGTTCTATTTTTCTATTTTTCTCAATTTTTCACAATTTTTAATATTAATAATTACAACTTCCTTTATTATTTTCGATTTTGTAGAAAGAAAATTGAAAAATTACAACTTGCTTTATTATTTTCAATTTTGTAGGAAGGGAATGATAGAACTTTCTTTTATTTTCAAAATTGATAGAACTTTTTTTTATTATTTTCAAACTTGATAGAATTTTCTTTCAATTAGAAAATTTTGTAGGATCTTATGTTCATAATTGCAATTTTCTCTTTTATTATTTTCAAACTTGATAGAACTTTCTTTTATTATTTTCAAACTTGATAGAACTTTGTTTTATTATTTTCAAATTTGTAATATTTGAGGAATTAGAAAATTACATCTTCTTTATTATTTTCAAAATTTTAGGGTCTTATGTTAAAACTTCCTTATTATTTTCAAATTTGATAGAACTTTCTTTTATAATTTTCAAACTTGATAAAACTTTCTTCGAATTAGAAAATTACAACTTCCTTATTATTTTCGAATTTGTAGGATCTTATGTTAATAATTGCAATTTTCTCTTTTGTTATTTTCAAACTTGATAGAACTTTCTTTTATTATTTTCAAACTTGATAGAACTTTATTTTATTATTTTAAAATTAGTAAGATTGGAGAAATTAGAAAATTATAACTTCCTTATTATTTTCAAATATGTAGATCTTATGTTAAAACTTCCTTAATATTTCCTTAATACTTTTTGACTTTTAAACATAATGAATTTCCATGTTATTCCCCTTACAAACACCTATAAATTAAAGGTCATTCATAACAACAAATCTACACCGAAACGCTATACCTGGATGATAAGAGTACGGATGTGTAGAATGTGAGAATCTGTCAATCCAAATACTGAAGAACTGATCAGTCGACATGATTTTGATCGATGAAAAAGTTAATAAATCAATATACTTATAACTTATTAGTTTGTCAACTTGTATGATGTTATTAACTTTTCTAAGATATGTTGTATGACAGGAAAATTTGATCCATGCTACGATCCCAAAGATTCTGGTCTCTCGGTTCAAAGATCTTTTAGAGGAAGGCTCCGTGTACAATATCAAAAATCTGAAAGTTGTTTCAAGTACAGGGAAATATAGACCACTATCACATGGGTCCAAATTGCTCTTCATACGCATAACGTCGCCTAAGAGATTGGAAGAAGGCATCGTCAACATATCACTGCACGAATTTCAGTTTATATGCCCGAATATGATTGATACATGTATTAATGACACTATCATACTCTCAGATATTTTGATGCAGTGATATATTAGAGTAATATATAAGTAATAATATTATATAAGTTAAAATTCAAACTATAATGTTCTAATATTATCTTTTCTAATAATACTATATAAATATAAGTAATATTATATGTTTATATTGATTTTTATCAATATAATTTTTTTCATATATATGGCAATGATATCGGTCCAAAAAAATAAAAAATCAAACTATATAAACAAAATGAATATGTAAATAATTTATAATATTACCTACCCAAATGCAAATTTTACGGAATACACGAAATAAATAAATTAATATTTATATTAGATATTTTAATATTTTTATTAGATATTTAACATTTATTTATGTGATTATACATAAATTTATAATATTATTTGTAAATATTATGTATATTTATATTTTTAATACATATTTGTAAAAATATTACCTAAAATTTTAATATTTCAATACATTAACTGTTGGTCCTCGTGTATTGGGGAGGGGAGGGGAGGGGAGGGGGGGGGGGGATGAATGCAATACTGATAAAATTCAATCTCAGTTTCAACAACCAAAACTAAGATTTAATGTTATCAATAATATGTATGCATTCACAAACAGTATAATCGAGAAGACAGGATTCACAAAATAAATGTTTTATTTATTTTGCAAAGTGTTGCTACAACCTCACGAGAGAATTCTTGAGCTTCGGTTTCTCTTCAAGACACTTGCTTGTCTTCCTTTTGTTTTTTTCCTCTATACCTAGAATGAATTGATGGTCTAAGTATAAGACTAATCCTATCACTATCAACACGGGTCTGTGAAGCTGCTGTCATTATCAAGTGGCAGCTTCTTACAAAGTGTCTACCCATGTGACTTTCCTAAATTGCTAACAATATCAGATATACATTACAAAGAAAGCAACCTAGATTCATTCTATTTCTAGCTAAAACAATTCAGCAAATAGAGACTTGACCTTGCTCTTGAATTGATTCGCTTTTGTTTGCAGTGCTTGAAGCTTCTGTCGTAGTCTTGCAGACTTGGTGCAGCTTAGGGATACTGCAACATGCCTGTTTCTTGAACATTGAAACTGTCACGGGATTTGACTGAGAAAGATACCTAGAAAAAGGATCTTTCTCGAGACAGTTACTTTTGCCGCAAAGCTTGCTGTCACAGGAATGTGCTTTTGGTGACAGTAGGAGTTCCCCGCATAGTGTGCTGTCGAGGTTTCCAAACTTGCTGTCGAGGGCTAAAGTTGCTGTCGCGTAGTCTTCCGCCAATGTTGCTGTCAGAGTGAATATGCTGTCTTGACTTGAAACATTCTGTCTTCTTGTAATCTTACTGTCAATGCTTATGACAGTAACCTTTATTCATGCTGTCATCTAATATGCATTCTTTGAGGCTTGAACACAGAAAGTGAACTTCTTCCAAATTACACAATTAAAATAACATTGCATACTGATTACAAGAACATACTTTGGCTGTGACAGTATGTTATACTTAATTAAAAAACTAAGTATATACAAAGTTAAGTTGTTCCTATGCTATCACCCATAAATCCCAACAATCTCCCCCAATTTGTTTTTATGGACAATAACAACAAATTTACAATATATGCTGACAACTTAACTAACAAGATCAGAATGGATTTAGAATGTTTACTTAGCTTGAGATTTCCTCTTCTGTCTTGTTACTTCCTCTCTTCTGAGAGCTTCTACCAAGCAGCCTCTTAGACCTTCTACAAGAGAGATTTCAGCAGGTGTGACTGCAACATCTTCTATTTCTTCAATGATCTTCTTGATAGTAGGAGAAATAAGAGAACTAGCATCCATGAGATTCAACCATTGCTCTTGATCAAATGGATAGCTTCTGAAGTGGAGTTCTTCATGAATGAGCTTGAATCTACTTCCAGGATAAGCATTGAGAGTCATCCTCCTTTGCTTGTCCAGCTTTGAATTTTCTCCTTTTCTCCTTTCCAATATTTCCTTTATCTCATCAGAACAGATCTGCTCCAAGGGATGAATTGATCCAGCTACCATATACTATAAATCCTTCAGAATAGTTGTTTTTAGCTTGTGCAATCTGCAAACATAGATTTCTTCTTTTAGATGCTTGATTCTTAAGGGATTTTCCAGCATACATGTTTGATAATTTGGAGCTTCACTTTCTGCCTTGTTGGCAGTCTTGCATCTTTCCAGGAGTTCAGCTTCCTTCTTATCAAGTTCTGACTGATATTGAGAGTATTGAGAAGAGTCAGGTCTTTTGCTTGGCTTGGGTTCCCTTTCCTGAGTTGGTTGGGGTTGCCCTTCTTCTGTGGGTAAATCCTCAAACTCATAGTACCAGTGGTATGGTATAGGAGAAGGTGGTAGATTAGTGAGAATATCAGCATCATCAAAATCTGCAAAATTGTAGCCAAATTTCTGATAGAATTCAGCATCCATATCAGCCTGATATCTCAGAATATGTTCCATGACAGGCTCTGGAACATTATCATAGCTTCCCATCAACTCTACCATCCTTTCCAGGTAGAAGAAGTCAATTCTTCTTTTATCTATTGCCATCATGTTACCACTGGTTGATGTGGCTACAAGATCAAAGTCCTTGTTCATCCTGACAGATCTTGATTCTGGCCACCACAGAATGTACTCAGTAACCTCTTGATTAGCATCCAGCTTAATCTCAACACTCTTGATTTCTTTTGATTGCATCTGTTGTACCTTAAGACTGTTGGGAGGTATTGATTGAATTGGCATCTTCAGATTTCTGCCAAATCCAGTGGCCTTTTCCTTTCCTGAGTACTTGTGCTTTCCATGAGGTTTCTGTCTAGAAAACCATGCTCTTGCTTTAGCTTTCAGTCTTTTGGGCTTGACAGTAGCTTTGGCTTCATTCTTGACAGAATCTTCCTTGACAGCACCTTTGTCGACAGTATCTTCTATGACAGTTTCCTTGTCGACAATACCTTTGGTGACATCATCTTTTTCTGCATTTATGCAATCAATAGCACATCTAAGAATGCTTGCCTCCAAAGCTTCCAGTATTCTTGGCTCCTCTTCATCTGTTGCATCAGCATTTTTCTTTTCCTGACTAGGAGTTTCTTCATTGCCTTCATTCTGAGATTGAATACCAGTATTCCCAGAATTACTTCCACCAACATTTCCAGCATTTCCAGAAGCTTCACCACCTCCAACCTCATCATCATCATCCTGAGGAGGAATGTCATAGAGACAGCTTCCACCTTGATCATTTCTTTTGGCATTGGCTCTAAAGATTAGTTCCTTCACTCTAGCTCCCAATGCCTTGTCTCTCAACACCAGCATTTTGTAGATCTCTTGAACAACATGAACTCTTCCTGGATTGGCATTTGAACTGAGTATTCCATCTAACACTTTCAGAATTGACTTGGTTTCCATTCTGGATGGGCTAACCAAATTCATGAAGCTGTTCCTTCTTGTGCCATCCTTAGTTTTAGATCTGTAAAAAACACTTGGTGGATTTGTGTAGACTTCAGGTAGCTTTTGTGTGATCAGGTTCTGGATTTTCATATCCAATATTTCATTGAATGGTGTTTGAGTTGCCCTGATCTTTCCCTTCAAAGCACACAACACCTTTGCTGGCAGACTCTGCAATAACTGCATTGTGATGAAATAAGATATGCCAGAAGTGAAATAGATACTTACATCCCATCTTTTCTCATCATTCACCATTACACTGACACTGGTGATTTGATCCTTTAACAGTTTTGTGGTGTTGGTTGGATGGTTGCTTGGAGCATTCATTGCTTCTTTCACCAAACTGCTAAATTCACTGTCATGGTTGTGTAATGTGCTCTCCCTGTAATCCACCATTAAAGTATTGACTTCTTCTTGATCATACTCAGTACCATTGGAACAAGTATTTCCTTTATGGATGGATTCAGGCAGTTTCCCTTTACCTTTCCCAAGCTTATTTTGTTCCTCCATTTCTCTCCATCTTTTCTGTAGAGCAGTTTCTTGAGTTGCTGAGGTTGGTTCTCTAATTGTCACAGGAGATGGAATTGGGTGTCTAGATGCAGGTCTTCTTTGTAGTGCATCTTGAGTTGCCTTAGACATCAACACCCTTTCTCCATCCAAGTCAACTTCAACAAGTTCTTCAGCTTTATCCTTTGGTTGTCCACTGCTTGGTTTGACTTGCTCCTCCTTTGTCATTGCTTTACTCTTGACTCCTGAAACTAGTTGTGCTCCCCCTTTGGTCTTCACAGCTGCTGGCTCCCCCTGAGTTCCACCTGATCCCTGAATAGATATTGATTCTGATCTTGCTACCTTCTCCCTCTTAGTTGAGTTGGCAGCTACTAGGTCAGTAAGGAACTGGATAGAGAGTTGATTAGCATCAAAGACATCAACCACCAGTTGAGAGAGAGAGAGTCCATCTTGGAGTGCAAAGTAGCACACTGTCCTTCCAGAGCTGCAATCCTGTTACCAAAAGTAGCAGAGAGGCCACCAGACCTTAACCTTCTTGGAGGGGAAGGAAAAGAAAGGGGCTTGGAGGCTATGGGGGTTCTCACACTCTCAGGGTGTTTTTGAGTGATCTCATCACCCCTCACAGATTGACTCTCAAGGCCTAATGCCTGAATAGTGTGGGCTCCCTCAAAGTCTATCTGGACATGCTCAAGTCCCTCTCCTTTTGCCAGCTCATTTGGCTGCCTCTCATTTTTATGCTCACCTCTCTTTTCTTTTATCTCTCTTTTCTTTTGCACACCCTCACTCAACCTAGATGCATGGGTATGAGCAGTACTAACATGCATGGAAGGAGAGGATTTAGAATGTACCTTTAAGAGTTTGGCAAGAGGTAGATCATCATCAGAGGCATCCTCAATGATTACAGCATCAAAAGCAGGCTGAGAGGACTGGACAGTATCTTTGGCAGGAATGTTACTATCAGTTGGAGTCTGGACAGCAGGTTCTGGCATGACAGCATCTTTGGGATGTGGAGTGACAGTAGGTTCTGTAGTGACAATATCTTTCTCTCCACCCATGACAGCAGCTGAGTCCAGGACAATAACATTGCCAGTGTCTTTGACAGCAACTGTAACAGCCCCAAATCCGGGGTCAGGGATTTAGAGTAGTCACGATCCATTTACTCCTTGCCTTACCTGTATTACTCACACCGTGCATAATTCACCTGCTCATGACCCCACAATATATGTCTCACACACACACACACACAGGTTAGAGTCTCGGAAACGACACGATACAACAACTACGGAATAAATAATTTTTATTACAATACCCAAATGTCTTCGAATATGTCACTGATACAATTTCTAAGTAATGTTACATTACCAACTTAGCCTTCTGATGCTCACAATCCTCTCATACCATTCATATCTATACATAAGTTGAATACCAAAAGCTGTAACCTGATTCGATTGGTTCGTACTACTCTCTGGATCACTGCTAGAAACTGTTTTTGAAAACGCCTTGCGGGGTATGTGTCGTCCCATTGGCATCCTACTTCGCTGCTATATAATATATATAAAACAATAGCAAGAGTGAGCGATAGCTCAGCAAGGTAATGAAAGTATGGCATAATTCTGCCTTTAACTCAACCCAGAATAAAGCGGGTATAAGACAATAGTTTGTCAAAATATCTCGATACTGAAATTATTTCCTTATCAGAATGTATTCCCAAAAACAATACCATTATTGTATTTCAAATATCATTTCATAATATTTCTGCAAACTTTTGCTATATTATGAACAAATTTCTAGTATAAAAGATGAGGTTTCAAAGTAAACCAAATATAACCTTTCCGAAAAAATATCTGATATATAAGCAGAATATCAACATATAACTTAAAAGATGAAGTTATAAGGTGATTCAGTATAAACAACTCCCTTACCATAATTCATGTTATGTAAGGTATCCACAGAGTCAAATGATATAAAAGATGAAGTTACGAGGAAAATTAATATAATATCTCCGTAATCCAAAACCCGTTATGCATATATTATCAGAGTCATAACTCATAACAGATGAAGTTGCAAGGAATTATTGTAACTTTATTTTGAACACTTTTCGACCCCTGCCAACATGACCGGTAAACCTGTACCACGGTGTCATCCTTGGTCCCTTTCAGTACATGTTGCAGAATTATCCAAAATGGATGATGAACCAATACTGGAGCCTTCTCCGCGCCCGTCGTACCAACCTTACTATGATCAGTAGCAGGTTGTACAACAAAATATATGTTTTCTACATGTAGATGGAAGTATCACGACAGCCTGACATTGTCTACCGCCTTTCTGGATCTCCCGGCCCATTTGGGGCAATAAAGTGATGGATCGGCGCGACTCGACCTCTTACACATGCTCCTAGTTCAGATGAAATCCATGACTCTAAAACGTAAAGATCGTCTTCCTTTCCCCAAGTGTAATACTTGTTGATACGACTCCACTCAGTAGCTATATCTAGGTTGGAAAGGAAGATTCTCCAATATTTCCCAAGCGATGCTTGTTAATGGATATCGACTTGTTCCAGAAATTTACCCCTCGAGCGTTGAGGTGGTACACAATATTTGACTTGCAGCAACTAAATTGCTTCGAGAAAATATCTGTCCCCTGACAGTTTTGAGCTGAGAGTTTAAAATGAATAGCAGTTACTTAATTCAGGTTTCCCATATTTTTGATAGTTGAGCGAACATTTAAATCCTCTTAAAAGACAGACTTAAATGGAAAACATTGGTTTGGGAACCTCTTTTGATTTAAAACAATTAATAAAATTTATTAAATAAGTAAACCCTCAAATAAATATTCGAAAATAATATTCATTAAGTAAATAAACCTTGAATGAATATTTAGAAATAATATCCATTAAATAAATAAGGATTAAATGAATATTCTACATAATATTCATTAACTAATAAACCTCGAATGAATAATTCAAAATAATATAAACCTCGAATGAATATTCAAAATAATATAAACCTCGAATGAATATTCAAAATAATATTCATTAAATAATAATCTCCATTGAAGATTTGAAAATAATATTCATCAAATAAATAAAACCCAAATGAATATTCAAAAGTAATATTCATTAGGTAAATAGTCCTTAAATAAATAATCCATAAATAGATAATCATTAAATGAATATTCAAAAATAATATTCATTAATTAAATAATCCTTAAATGAATATTCAACATAATATTCATTAAATAAATAATTAATCCTCGAATGAATATTCCTAAATTATATTTACAATAATATTCTTAAAGTCAATAATCCTCAAATGAATATAAATAATATTCTCTAAGTCAAAAATCCTCAAATGAATATATATGATATTCTTTAACTACATAATTAACCCTCGAATAACAGTTACCCGATATCTTTATCGGAAAAATAATCATTTAAAATATACCGAAAATATATCTACTTCCGGTCTAAAGAATAAAATCATACGCCCTTTACCTAGGGCATTTATAAAAACCTGGCTTATAACTGATATCCCATATCTAGCTTATAAGCCAATTACCAAATCATTTCCAAGTAATAACATTCGAATGAGGTAATATTCAAATAACATCACTCAAATCATTTCCAGGTAATTAATACTTTCTAGAAATATAATTAATGTTTAATAATAGCAGTCCTCAAAATAATTAGTACACTGCCGCTGGAATCCCTTCGGGTTTCCACGGCTATCTCTATATCTCAAAATACTGACTCCCGGTCTAGAGTCGAAAACAAGAAGTATGCTCTTATCTCTAGAGCTACAAGGTACACCGGTTTATAACTACTTTATCTCAAAGCTCATATGTAAACCAAAATCAAACCCTATTTTATACAATATATAACATGTATCGCAAAACTGTATAACTCCACACATGGCAAAAGCAGTAATATATAATCAATACTTCAAGGTATAGATTTAGAAAACTTGCCACAATACTTGCAACAAAGATTTGGTATATAAATTGGGAATACACAAGTATTGAACATTGGAAAATATACATACTCTGAATGATAGAGTAAGGTTTAGTAAACTTGCCTGATGCTCGAGAAGTGATAGGGGTTCGCGACGATGCCGGACAATCTAGACAAAGTCAAAGAAAACGTACGATTAATCCCCTGGATAATCCACTTGTACTCAATGCTTAAACAAGTAAACGAAACACAACCAAGGCATTACTAGCTCGTCATAGGCTCATACTAAGTCCATGTTAATCGACAATTACTTAAGTCGTAGGTTTAGTCCGAAATCGATCATCGAATACAAGTTATACTTAACCATTTACAACATTGGTTTCTAAGTCATGTTCTTAGCGGTTTTCACTTGCGCGACCTCGGCTAAAACATTTTTATAAAATCGAAAAATAATCTTTTTAATCCGAATCGTTTTCGTGAGCCTTCCTAACTGTCTCTAGTATTATTACTCAAAGTTTCACATTTTAATATGGCTTCTAAGTGGTCCAAATATAGCCTCAAAGTGACTGACCAGAGAGGGGTTGTTCCTCCGAACGACGTTTACTAAAACTCACTTTTCTCCTAAACCGTAAATCGTATAGACATGATCTTTATACCAAAACAAACCTTAAAACAAGACCTACATGTTCATGGTCAGTTTTGTTCAAAAATATTCCAAGACCAGTTCGTAATTCTTGCTCAAAACAGTCTTAAATCAAATGGGCATTACGACGGCTATAATCGTAACGTTTCCCGGTTTTTGTTAAGTCAAAACCTCTTAAAACCAAATGAATTCAACAACCCAACAACTTTTACAACATAACCAGTTCATATACTTCAATAACACATCACCAACATCAACCAACAACAAGTATTCATCAACAATTAACCATACATACTCCAAATTCCATAAACACGCTTATCTTTAAACATTACTAGAAACTTCACTTAAATCTCAACATAAATCAAATGGGTGGATGAGTGGTATACCTTCCTTGAATCCTTAAACACACCACAAGAGCTTGTAAGCCTTAAGAGAGTCTTTATCCATGGTTATCATCCTTAAACTTGCAAAAGAAAATCAAGAACAAGTTATGAATTCTCGGAGTTACTATACACCGGTTTAAAGAACTGGAAAAATGAAGGTCTTACCTTGCTCAAATGGAAGAAACTTGTGAAATGGGAAATGTAGGTTATCTCAAGACCTTTCCAACAAGCTATAGATCGCCATTTTCCACCGAGAATTGAAGGATATATGGATTTTACAATCCGGCAGTCTGTTTTTGGCCGAAAAAGGAGGAAATGGAATTGTTTTTGTTTTGACTTGGTTGATAATGATAATGCTGATTTTTTTGTGTTAAAAGAGTGGTGAGTCATAGCTCTAAGGCTCTCTCCTTGTGACACTTGTCCAACATGCATTGGCTTAGATAAAGTAGCTTTACTGGTTCGCTTTCCTTTCACATGGATGATCCAAATGTTGCATTCCTCGAATTAATCTTGTTACATGTTACTTCCATGTCTATATTTAATCCTGTAAATGTTGTCTTGTCCCTCTTGAAATGATTCGAAATATTTTCCAAAAAGAGCGAATAAAACTCTACGCGATGCTCGCAGTGAATAGTAACTATTCACTATTTATTCCAACAATCGAATCCTTAAATCGACTTTAATAAAATAATAAAATTCCAAAATATTAAATCCTCAAATCCTCAATTTTAATATCTCATTTCTTGAATATAATAATATATAATTCGCTGCCCGGTCAAATACTATACCAAAATAAAATTTGGAATTTCTGAATTCCGATCGTCTTTGCATTCATTTATTTACTCCGTAGATCACTAATATGACTTTGAAAGTTTATTATATCGCCCCGTATATAGGGTGGTCTGAAAATCTTTTTAACCCTCAAAATCACTATTCATCCACCAAATTCACTATTCACTGATGCACTTAATCATAATAAGAAAAGTTTTAATTTTTCCAAAAATTCGGGTTATTACAGTCTCCCCTACTTAAAAGGATTCCGTCCCGGAATCAGCTTAGGAATAACTGGGGGGGTACCTCTCTCCCATTGCACTTTCTAACTCCAAGGTGGATTCTTCCACTTCTTGATTTTCCACAAACCTCTCACTAGCTTGGCAACCTCGTCTTTTAGAACTTATTCTTTTCTATCCGTGATTTCCACGGGTTGTCCTTTGTAAGTCAGACCAGGTTGTATATCTACCTGCTCGTACTCTACATATGCCGGGCATCTATAGTATACTGACGTGGCATTGACACATGAACCCCGTTATGACCATTCTACAAGTTTGGGGGGGGGGGGGGGTAAGGCTGGCTCGTAGGCCACCTTCCTGACGCGTCTTAAAATCTCAGATGGCCCTATGAATCTCGGGCTCAACTTCCCTTTCTTTCCAAATCTCATTAATTCCTTCCACGAGGATATCTTTTAGCATCACGAATCTCTAACCTCATATTCTCTATCTTGTTTGTACAGAAAGTACACCAACCTAAACTTTCTTGTCATTCATCAACTTGCCATTTAGCTTATCAATAGCAGTACTATCTCTATACTCGCGGGCTTAGTCCGCATGCTTTCTCTGTCTGTCTTGGTTGTCACTAGCCGCTTGTTGGTGAAATCTTTTGTCTTTCTAGTCTGTTGGACTAACTTGGATTTTGTGTAAAATCTCATCCTTTAACTCCCGATCATTCGGAATCCATCTCTGTCTTATTTTAATTAAGGGTATCGGCCACCACATTGGCCTTCTCCGGATGGTGGTGTATCTCACAGTCATAATCCTAGGTCAATTCTAGCCATTTATCCATCCCATGTTATCTATTATCACGGGTAACTCAAAGCCAATTCATTACATTCCATAAAAATTTGTGGGTGCATTAGTCAACCCAAAATAATCTTGCTGAAAACTCGAAGTGCCTATTCCTAGTACAAATCATAGTCTTGGGTATATCCTTGGATTTAACTTCCAACTGGTGATACCCAGTTCTTAAATAAATTTGGAAATACACAGCGTCTTTCAGCTGGTCAAACAATCATTTACAAGGGTACCCATTCTCCATGTCGAACTCATTCAACTCTCGAGGTTCGATGCATAATCTCGTGCTAACATTTTTCTCTCTTACAACAACACCGGGCTCTCCACGGTGGTACACTGGGTCTTATCATATACTTGCCTAGCAATTCTTGTAACTGAGTCGCTAACTCTTTCATTCCCACTATACTCTGAAAACTCGGTATTCATTCTCATGTCATCCAAATCGATATCTAGTAGCTCATTAAAACCTTGTACAATCTCCCAAAACCATTGTAGTTTCCTTTATACTTGGTATCTCTTTTCTTGGCGTCAACCATAAGAGCTAATTAAGCCTCGTATCTCTGGCGTAATAGTTTCTTAGTCTGAACTATATTCAAGAACCTCTGAATCTGTCTCCATCCTTTATTTATTACTCTCTCTCTCTTTCAATCAGTCTGGGCTCCATTGGGTGTCAACCAACCCATCCTTATTATAATATCACTTCTCCCAAGTCACAATACCATCTCCCTCTGACTCCATCGCCATCACTTATCTTGCTAACCCAGAGGTAGTGTCCATTTGTAAACAACTCCTCCAAAATCTCAATTCCACTATAGGGCATCTATCTAACACCGTTGTCACTGGAGTACACGACACATCGCTATTCCTTTCACATATATCGATTGACCCGCTTTCCATTATCATAATATCCTTGGGAGAATAAACCAATTCATTGATATGTCACTAACATTCTATTCGTCTTAGGGATTCGCTCCTATAATAGGCGATTTCGTTGCGAATCTAATTCCTATCAGCGAATTTTGACTTATTTGACCTGGTTGGCCTCCCCTTGAAATTCAATAAAGATAACAAGAATCATGGAGCTTTGAAAAGATAGCTCCTATATTAAGGATGTTAGGAATATGTTGTTCTTGATGATAATTGTAAAAACACTTAGTAGATTTTGTATTAAGTTATTTTGTAACTGTCAACGAAATGGCATGCTTTGCAGTGTTTCGTTGACAGGAAGCTCATCAACGGAATGAGTGTTGTAGCAATTGCACTGTACAATACTTCACAGTTTGATATGCATTTGATGTATGTATTAGATAGGTTTCCTAAGTCATGTTGACTAAGTACTAGATAGGCAAAATAGGTTGGTTAATTGTAAGTATATCATGCCTTGTAATTTTGCCTAAGTGAAGACATGTCAACGGTATGAAGATTACTCTAGCAACGAAACGAGAGAAACACCATCAACGGAATGAAGAATAAAGCTATCAACGAAACACATCTCCCTGCTATCAACGAATCATTATTGCTTTTCTGAATAGTTGACAAAGTGATAGTGACAGGTTACTGAACAGATCTAAAGGAGATGTGGAAGTGTACTTTGCATTGGAAACCATTAAAATGGACATGGGGAATAAGGAAACATCCCAGTTTCCAATTGGGCTCTTGGGAGTGATCATAATAAGCATGAAGACAAAAGCAAGGATCTCTAAGGACCACTGGACAAAGGGATGAAACGCAAACTATTGGCGGTTATCTTTAGTGTACTTTAGAGTAGCCAAAAATAGTATTGTAAACTTGGGAATATATATAACCAAGTGTAGCAGTTAGAAAGATGTAAGAGAAGAAAAACAAATAGTTTGTATTAGCTATCTTTGAGAGCATTCTTCTCTACAACTCTGTAACTGAGCAGCTGTGTACTTTTGTATCACAGATTATTTCCGCAATAAAAACACTTCAGTTGGATCATCAAACAATCCAACTGAATTATTTATATCTTGTGTTTTTGTTTATTCAGTTCAGTTTTATTTTATCAGTGTTTTAAGTTTAAGAAAATATCAAGAATTGTATTCAACCCCCCCTTCTACAATTCTGTTAGGTCATTTGGGAATAACAATTGGTATCAGAGCAAGCTTCTAACATACAAGAAGTTTAAAGATCAAGACCAAAACAGAAACCATGGTGAAGAAGGATGCAGGTGTGAAGATACCAGTTCTTGATAAGGACAATTACTTTCACTGGAAAGTAAAGATGCATTTACATCTCATGTCTATGGATGAGAGATATGTAGACTGCATTGAGAAAGGTCCACACGTTCCCATGAAGTTTGCATCTAGAGTTGGAGTGCCAGATGATACTCCTGACGTAGAAATTCCAAAACTTGTCTCAGAATGGACTATTGAAGATCTTGCAGAAATCCATAAAGATAAAAGAACCATGAACATTCTGTTTAATGGTTTGGAGCAAGAGATGTTTGACAATGTTATCAACTGTACAACCTCTAAGGAAGTATGGGATACTGTTAGAACTCTCTGTGAAGGAACTGAGCAAGTCAGGGAAAATAAAATGCAACTCCTTATACAACAATATGAGCATTTTCATTTTAAGGCTGGTGAAACCCTAAATGACACGTTCAGTAGGTTTCAGAAGCTTTTGAATGGATTAAAGCTGTATGGGAGGATCTATCAAACTAAGGATTCAAACCTTAAATTTCTCAGAGCTCTTCCAAAAGAATGGAAGCCTATGACTGTTTCTCTTAGAAACACTCAAGAGTACAAAGACTACACTCTTGAAAGGCTTTATGGAACCTTGAAGACTTATGAGCTGGAAATGGAGCAAGATGAGGAAATTGAAAAGGTACAGAAGAAGGGTGGATCCATTGCATTGATTGCATCTGTGAACCAACTGGAAGATGACACTGAAGAAGCTGCAAAGGCCACAACTAGTCGAGCTAGTTGTAGAAGTGATGTCAGCAAGGGTAAAGGTAAGATGACAGAAGAAGAAGAACCAGAACCAGCCAACTTGGATGACTTAGATGAGATTGATGAACACATTGCTTTTCTGTCAAGAAAATTCTCTAAGTTCAAGTTCAAGAGAAACTCAGAAGCAAGGCCACCAAGGAGAGACTTTCAACCTAACAAAAGTAACTGGATTGAAAAGTCTAAATCTAAATGTTTCAATTGTGGAATGCTTGGTCACTTTGCTGGAGACTGCAGAAAACCCAAGATTGAGAAGAGCAACAGGAAATTTGAGCCTGTTGATTATAAAAAGAAATACTTTGAACTTCTCAAGCAAAAGGAAAAGGCTTTCATGACTCAGGAGTATGATTGGGATGGTAATGGTGAAGATTCTGATGATGATGTTGAATATGTCAACTTGGCTCTTATGGCTAACAATCATGAGCAGGAAGCAAGCTCCTCAAGCAACCAGGTAACAATTACTAATCTTTCTGAGCTTTCTAAAGAGGAATGCGATAGTGCAGTAAATGAAATGTCTACTGTATTATATAATTTGCGTGTTACTCTTAAATCACTTACCAAAGAGAATTCAAGAATTAAAGAGACTAATTTGCTCTTAAGTGATATGAATGCAATGTTAGAAGCACAGCTCATTGAATTTGAGAAAATGAGATGTGTTAGTAGAGATGCTAAGAAGGAACTTGAGAACGTGTTACAAAGGGAAGAAATTCTTAAGACACAACTAGAAATAGAACAGAGTGTGATTGCTAAATGGAAAGATGCCAGGAATGTTGCTACCAACATCATTAATGTTCAAGGTATGGAATCTTTCTGTGAACAATCATGGAAAAAGAACAAAGAGAAACTAGGGTATGTTTGTGAAGCCTTAGATTCAGAAACAGAGTCAATAAACAACAATGATCATTTGTTGAAGGTTGATATGTCAACGGAATGCGATGTTCCGTTGACACATGAACCATCAACCGTTCAGGCTGTTTCGTTGACAGACAAAAGAAAAGAGAAACTCACTAGACTTAATGATAAGTATGGTCCTGTCACCAAGAACTTTGTTCAAGGTGAGTCTAGTAAATCAAAGAAAGTTGAGAAGCCTGTTGAGAGAGCTAATGTAGGTCACTTGTCCAACAAGCAATTGAAAGATAAGATAGAGAATGTTCAAATTGAGGCTAAGGGAAATAAAAGGAATAACAGGAATGGCAAAGTAGGAATTAACAAACACAACAATTACACACCTGATAAATATGCTCCTAGAAAGACTTGTGTCAATTGTGGAAGTGTTAATCATTTATCTACTAACTGCAAATCTGTTAAGAAAACTGCTAATGTGAAAATTCCCAAGCCTGTAATGAATAATCTTATGCCTACAATGCCTGTTATGCCTAACATGTTTGCTCCATGTGCACAATTTCAGAATCCATATGCTAACATATCATTTGTACCTAATCCATACATGAATATGTTTAGTATGCCACAAATGCCATGGAATATGAATAATATGTGTGTTCCTTCAAATATGCATGCTGTAAATGAAAATGTGAGCAACAATCAGAAATCAACACCAAGAGTAAAAGTTGATTTAAATCAATCTGAGCCCAAGGTGAAAAATGATATAAAAGGAAAAGCAAAGGCTAACAAAACAGGACCCAAGGAAACTTGGGTACCGAAATCAACTTGATTTGGTTTCATTGTGTGCAGGGAGACAAAAGGAATCTTTGGTACTTGGATAGTGGTTGTTCAAGACACATGACTGGTGATTCTACCCTGCTCACAGAGTTTCAGGAAAGAGCTGGCCCTTGTATTGCTTTTGGAGATGACAGCAAAGGCTACACAAAGGGATATGGCTTGATTTCAAAAGAGAATGTCATCATAGATGAGGTTGCATTGGTGGATGGTCTTAAGCACAATTTGCTTAGTATCAGTCAACTTTGTGACAAAGGATTTTTAGTTACTTTTTCTAAAGAAGCCTGTGTTGTTTCTAAAGGAGGAAACAACAATGTGGTAATGACTGGATTCAGAAGAGGGAATGTGTACATTGCTGACTTTAGTAGCACAAGTCCAGACACCATCACTTGTCTTTTCAGCAAAGCAAGCAAGGATGAAAGTTGGCTATGGCACAAGAAATTATCTCATCTGAATTTCAAGGTTATGAATGATTTGGTAAGGAAGGATCTTGCTAGAGGAATTCCACAGGTGGAGTTTTCCAAGGATGGTTTGTGTGATGCCTGTCAAAAAGGGAAACAAAAGAAGGCATCATTCAAAAGCAAGACAGAGTCATCAATTGTCCATCAGCTTGAGTTACTTCATATGGATCTGTTTGGCCCTGTAAATGTCATGTCTATTTCAAAGAAGAAATATTGTCTTGTGATTGTTGATGATTTTTCTAGATTTACTTGGACCTTCTTTTTACATTCTAAAGATGAGGCAAGTGAAATCATTATCAATCACATCAAGATGGTAAACAATCATCCTGACTTGAAAGTAAGAAGGATCAGGAGTGACAATGGGACAGAATTCAAGAATTCAAGCATGAAGATGTTCTGTGAAGAAAATGGTATTATGCATGAGTTTTCAGCAGCAAGGACACCACAGCAAAATGGTGTAGTTGAAAGGAAAAACAGAACACTTATTGAAGCTGCCAGGACAATGCTAGATGAATCAAAGCTACCAACTTATTTTTGGGCTGAGGCAGTTAACACAGCCTGCTTCACTCAGAATATTTCTTTGATTAATCAGGCCAAAGGAATGACCCCTTATCAACTACTCAAAAGAAAGAAGCCACTATTGGATTTTCTTCATGTCTTTGGATGCAAGTGCTTTGTTCTGAGAAATCAAGCTGAGCATTTGGGGAAATTTGAAGCAAAGGCAGATGAAGCAATATTTGTGGGATATGCAGCAGGGAAAGCTTACAGAGTCTATAATCTCAGAACCAACATTGTTATGGAATCTGTACATGTTGTTTTTGATGATCTCAAAATTCAAGGTCTCTGTGATGAAGGTTTCCATGAAAGTCTCTCTTTTGAGAATGAGGAAGGAGATCGAATGAATCATGTTAAGACTACTGAGAAACAGCCTAAAGTTGTTGTATCTAGCACAGATAAGAGCAACAGTGAAGATGAAATTGCTGCATTAAGATTGAAAAGAATAGCTGCTAGTAGACCAAATGGTCATTTAGTTGACAGTCAAGATGGTGGTTTCGTTGACAGTCAAAATGAGCGTTTCGTTGACAGCCAAAACAGTCATACCGTTGAAGGTCATAGAAATGTCTCAAGAAGTGATCATTTAGGGACAACAAACTCAGGGGGAGTTTCTCAAGGACAAATATCCAATCAAGGCAATCATGATCATGAAGCTACCTCGTCTAGAGCAAATCTACCTCCCTCAAGAAAATGGACTAAAGATCATCCCTTTGAACTTATTATAGGTGATGTTTCTTCAAAAGTTCAAACTAGAAGAGCAACTCAAGAAGAATGTCTATATAGCAGCTTTCTGTCTCAAGATGAGCCAAAGAAAGTTGAGGATGCACTTCTAGATCCAGATTGGGTTTTGGCTATGCAAGAAGAGCTAAACCAATTTGAAAGGAACAATGTTTGGAAGCTGGTGCCCAAGCCTAAGGACAGGAGTGTAATAGGCACAAAATGGGTGTTCAGAAATAAGATGGATGAAAATGGCATAGTCACAAGGAACAAAGCAAGACTAGTTGCAAAAGGCTACTCACAGGAAGAAGGAATTGATTTTGATGAAACATTTGCTCCTGTTGCAAGACTAGAAGCAATAAGGATTTTCCTAGCCTATGCAGCCCATGCCAATTTCAAAGTCTATCAAATGGATGTGAAAAGTGCTTTTCTGAATGGGGAATTGGAAGAGGAGGTCTATGTAAGTCAACCTCCTGGTTTTGAAGATGATGATTTTCCAGAATATGTATACTTCCTCCTCAAAGCACTCTATGGTTTGAAACAAGCACCTAGAGCCTGGTATGACACACTCTCACAGTTTCTTCTTGAGAATCACTTCACTAGAGGTACTGTAGATAAAACTCTTTTTCACAGGATTGTGAATGGCTCTACTATACTTGTTCAAATTTATGTAGATGACATAATCTTTGGGTCTACAGATGTGAAACTTTGTCAAAAGTTTGCCAAGCTTATGCAAAGTAAATATGAAATGAGCATGATGGGAGAATTAACTTACTTTCTTGGTCTTCAAGTGAAGCAAGTTAATGAAGGCATTTTCATTAGTCAAACAAAATATATTCATGATTTATTAAAGAAATTTAACTTAATGGAATGCTCTCCTGCCAAAACTCCCATGCCCACTGCCACCAAACTTGAATTGAATACTAAGGAAAAATCTGTGGACATTTCAAGTTACAGAGGCATGGTAGGCTCACTTTTGTATTTAACAGCTAGTAGACCTGATATTATGTTTGCTACATGTCTATGTGCTAGATTTCAGGCTGATCCTAGGGAATCCCATTTAGTTGCTATTAAAAGGATTTTCAGATATCTCAAGGGAACACCAAACCTTGGCATTTGGTATCCTAGAGAATCTGGTTTTGAACTAATTGGTTATTCAGATGCAGATTATGCAGGATGTAAAATTGACAGGAAAAGCACAACAGGCACCTGTCAATTCTTAGGAAACAAGCTTGTGTCGTGGTTCAGCAAGAAAAAAAACTCAGTTTCCACCTCCACAGCTGAGGCTGAGTATATTGCAGCTGGAAGTTGTTGTGCACAGATTTTATGGATGAAAAATCAATTACTTGATTATGGATTAAGAGTTGAGAAAATTCCTATTTTCTGTGACAACACTAGTGCCATTGCCATTACTGAGAATCCAGTGCAGCATTCAAGAACCAAGCACATTGACATCAAGTACCATTTCATTAGAGAACATGTTATGAATGGTACTGTGGAGTTACATTTTGTTCCAAGTGAACAACAACTTGCAGACATCTTTACCAAGCCACTTGATGAATCAACATTCTCAAGATTAGTAAGTGAGCTAGGTATGCTAAATTTCTCTTAATTATTTTTGAGATATTTGCAAGTCATAATGCAGCCAGAAATTTGCTATGATTTTCTGTGATTTAATTTTCCCAGGAAAAAGTAAAATTTTGTCTAAGTCAAAATAACTATGCCAACGAAACAAACCATTTCGTTGACATTCTTAGCATTTTTCTGGGTGTTTCGTTGATAGCTCTTTTATGTCAACGAAACACAGCTGTATCAACGAAACAGACGGGACTTTAAACGCCCAATTCTGATTCGTTGATTTAGCGCTCTTAATCTGAACCGTTGAAAACTGACACGTCTTTTACCACGATCTATGCATACATCCCTGTAAGTATAAATCATGGTAATACTTTAAGAGTAACGGTTATATTTTTAAGCCAATCCAGTAATTTACTTTTATTATTGGACTCATTTTCTGAGAATTTTTGGGGGAGTATTTAAGAAATTCTATTTTCTTTAATTCTTTTTTTACCTGCTCTCAAAAATTCCAAAGGCTTTTCTCTCTCTTTCTCTCTCTAACAAGCAACTCAGTTCGAAGCTTTATCTCACTCAACAATGGCACCCATAGTCAAGCTTATGTCTGCTGGAGGGTTCATCTATGAGAAGAACAACTCCATCCCTTTTGTTGCAAAGGAAAACCCGAACAGACTTTTCTTCAAAATGATGGATTTCATGAAGAATTGCAAGTTGAGCTATGCAATGTTCCACTCTACACCAATCTACAATGAAATAATTGAGGAAATTTGGACCTCATGTGAATATAGTGGAACAAATTGCACTCTGCAATTCACTCTCCAAGGTAATGAGTACATAGTTAATTCTGATGTTTTGCAAGCATGTTTACATATTCCTGATAATAACTGTGATGCTTTGCCTACTAACACTGAAATAACTACCATGCTAAATTCTATAAACTACTCTTTGCCTACTGATAATCTGGGTAGAATAATTAGGAGAGGTTTGGTTAGGGAATACAGTTATTTAGCTGATGCATTCATTAAGGTCTTTTCTGGAAAGATTAGTAATTTTGATGCATTAACTAACTCTATGTTAATTCTCCTAACCATGCTTCTAAATGACAGATATTACAACTTTAGCACCCAACTTATTTATGAAATTGGTGCTAAGTTGGGTGATAAGGCAAATAGGAAGAAAAATATCTATTATGCAAGGTTTCTGATGATGCTGGCTAATCATGTTAGTCCAGCACCATTAGTTATCTCTAACCCTAATGCCAGGTTTGAGTGCTTTGTACAAGAAAAGAGAGTATTGACAGACATACTGAGGCTGAACTACAATGGTGATGTTCCAGTGGTGTATCTGCCAATCATTGAGGTAACTACTACTATCCCTGTTAGTATAGTTGTTACTTCTATTGTCTCCTCCAACCTTGTTGCTATGGAGTCTGTAGCTGTGACCCAACAGGCTCCTGCCCCAGCAACTAAATCAAAATCAAAGAAATCCTCCAAGCCAACCTCAGGTGCTTCTCAAAAGGCACCTGTTGTAAAAACTACCACACAACCTAAGGGGAGTGAGTCTGGAGTTGTGAGAGGTGAGGGAAGGGGTGAAAATCAAAGAAACCCCAAGAATAAGGAAGATGAGGTAAGTGTTTCCCAGCCTAGCCCCATTGTGTCTTCCCAACAAGGCACAATGAGTAAAATGGATTTAAACACAAGTCTAATTGCATCCTCCCAAAAGGATGTGATTATTGAAACAAGCTCTCCACCTAGAGCACAGTCCAAAAGGGTAAGGGACACTTCAAGCCCACAGTCTACATTTTCCCAATACCAAAGGAGAGTGAAGCAAAAGACCAAGGGTTCACAGGGTGCACACACACTGGAAGCAACACTTCCAGTTTCTTAAATTCAGGTTGATGTAACCCCTATTATAACTCTGGGGTTACAGTCCCACTCTCTAAACATTAATCTTGATTTATCTCCATCCAATTCACCAACTCAATCTTTAGATGTGGACATGATCCATACATCTTTTCCTGATTCTCCAACTCTAATCTTGGAGAAGCCCCACTCTGAAGCTGATGGTCATCACTTATTAAGTGATTTGTTGGGCCATCAACCAAGTTTTTCTGAAACTGCAAGAGAATCTGTGGACCCCAATCTCAAATCAATCACCACAGATTCTACTGTAATTTCACTTTCTCAAAATGCTTTATTGACTTCATCAACGAAACAGCCTCTTTCGTTGACAAGTGTTTCTCCATCAAAGGTACCTATACCGTTGACAGTTCAAACTACCATTTCGTTGATAGGTCATTCTACACCTTTTACTGAAAATCAAGTTGTTTCCACAACTAGTGTAGATGACCTGGTGGTAGTTGAGACACTTTTAGGTTTGAAAGGGAGTGAAATTGAGAGGCTGGCTTGCAGCCAGGCAAAAGGAGAGAATGAGAGTGAGAGGCTGGCTATTTCTTCCAGCCAGGCAAAAGGAGAGATTGAGAGTACCACCTTAGTAGGTGAAGGTGAGAGTGTGAGAGGTGTGAGCCATGGGGAGCCCATGATGCAAGAAAAGAGTGGAGAGAGAGAAGGGACTACAGGAGCAATAAGGGTGGAAGCAGCCATTGCTAATGAGTTAATGGAGGTCAGTGAGGGAGAAAGGGAACTTACTTTCCAAGAGCATTATCAATAAACTCTGGATAGTATTTCCCTGGATCCTGAGACCTTTACTCATCCTGTGCCAGCCTATCAAGTTATGGCTCAACAGGGCAATGTGGAGGCAGAAAGGTCACTCAACTTAATTCATACTACTGCATCAATGCAAAGAGCAAAGGATGCCTTGACCAATCTACCTCCAGGAGCTGCAGCAAGTGGAGACTTTGAGTTTTCTGATGATGAGGACAGCTATGGTGATAATCTACAGGTGGCCACCACTTCACAGACTGGGACTTCTGTGGTGCCTCCTACACCAGGCTGGCTTTCTCAGGGTATGCATGGAAGAGTCACTCTAGATGCTGCTATCTCAAGACAGTACAATGAGGCCTATCTAGCTCATGAGTCTGCAAATGCAAGGGACAAGAAATTCTACAAGGCCATCATGGATTCTCTGGAAATTCAAAGGCTACAAATGATGCAAACAAGGATTGAGGCTACAGAAATCAAGGACTCCATTAGCAATCTCAGGGATGCTAACTACAGGATGATAGATGAAAAGCTCCCTCTTCTCACTGTGTCCAAGATGACCAGGTTTTTCTCTAAGGAACCTGAGGTGGCTACATCCTTGAAAACTCTCTCTACAAGAGTGGACAAGGTGGAAGCTACGCTTTCTCAAATGCAGAAGGAACAGGAGAAGCAAACTCAGCTACTCACTCAGCTAGTGGCAGCTCAAGGACTCCCAGTCATCTCTCTTGATGCTAACAAAAAGGGGGAGAAATCTAAGGAGCTAAACATTCAAATCACAAAGGTGTTGGTCCCAGCCATTTCACTGCCACAGGAGCCACTAGCAATGAGGGAGTTTGGAAAGAAGAATAAGGATAGTATTGACCTGATCCAGGAAGCTTCTATGAGGATGAAACTTGCAGAACAAATCAAAGATCACTGGTCCAACATAGAAGCAAGGTTCAAGAACATTACTGAATCTTCAAAGACAGATCAGCCATCAACAAATGCAATGGTGATTGTACAAATGGAGCCACAGTTCAAGAGCTCTTATGCTATAGAGCCCCTTCAGCATGGAATCCTTCAAGATTCAAGAAATGAGAAGGGTCAATCTTCATGCTTTAAGAATGTGGATGCAAGAGGGATGTCTCCAATATCACCTGCCAAACCCAAAGGCAAGAACATTGAAAGGATATTTTATCCTGCTCCAAAGCCAAATGAGTTCAAAGTCCTAGGGAAGCTGATCATTGAGAGCAAGGAAAGCAATCATCCAAGCATAAGGAATCAAAGGGCCATCATCTACAGGGACAGCAAGGAAATCTGCATTTGGGTTGGTCACCCAAATTTTGCAAAGGCCAAGGCTGAAGAATCTGAAAGGGCAGCAATGCAAGCATTGGCAGTTGCTCAAGCACTTGAAGATGAAGAGACCTTTCAGGAAGAAAAAGCCAAGGATAGAGCTAATGAAGCTGAACCAGCAAGGAAAAGTGTAAGGCAACCAAAGGCTAGAGCTAAGAGGAATCTGAACTTTGAAAAAGAGGACTCTCTGGACACTGCTCAAGCCCCTTCCACAACAAGTGCACATCAAATTCCTATTGATCTACCTATTGGAGGAAAGTTGGCCTGTGACCCTGCACACCCTGTCAACTTTCATGATCAACCAATCATGCCAAAGGAGGAGCCTATTGAATTTGATGAAGCCTATTTTCCAAAGTTCCTATTTGAAAAGGATCAACCAATGAAGACAAAGAAAAGGGCTGTCAAGGCAAAGCCAGTATTTGTGAGGAAGCCACAATCTCAGAAACCCCCTACAAATCCAGAGGACTGCATGTACATTGCTGACATCAGGGAAGAATCCAGCTTACATCTTGATTTAGACAACCTGATGGAAGTAAGGGGCATTGCAGCTTCTCAAAAGTTACCTGAAAGATTGGTTTTCACATACAAGGGTGGTAGAGAACAAATATGGCCTCTCTACAGAATTTTAGGAGAAGACTACCAAACACTACTCACAGTGTTTAGATGCTTGAAGAAAGACTTTGGCTTCACCAAAACAGCCAAGTCTGAGGTGGTCTCCAAGATATGTCAAATAAAGGCTAGCTGGAACAAGCCTGAGGCTCTTCCCAGGATGCTAAGAGTGCCCTCAACAGGAAAGAAGATCCATCTTCAACCTTACTGGATGATGGAATTTAAGGACAAGGACAACTGCAGAAGGTTTTTCAGGATGGAAGACCAGCTGGATAAGGCATCTAATCAAACTCTAAGGTTCATGCAATCCAAGCTTGGTGATCAAGATGAAGAAGAGAAGATCTTTTACAGAAGGCTACAGGTCCAGATTGAGGAGAACAACTCTAGGAGAGGGAAGAAGACTATGCCTCAAAGAAGACCAAGATGAATCATTTGCTCAGTCTAGAGGAGCACATTTGGGCATTAGTCTTGTAAGTCTTGTTTTATGTCTAAATTTTTATGAAGCTCAATGCAATTTTTACTTTTATCATGGGTAATATGTCTGAGTGTTTTTGTTATCATCAAGGCTCTTGATTTATGGCTGTTATTCTATCAGTCATAAATTGGGGGAGATTGTTAGGAATATGTTGTTCTTGATGATAATTGTAAAAACACTTAGTAGATTTTGTATTAAGTTATTTTGTAACTGTCAACGAAATGGCATGCTTTGCAGTGTTTCGTTGACAGGAAGCTCATCAACGGAATGAGTGTTGTAGCAATTGCACTGTACAATACTTCACAGTTTGATATGCATTTGATGTATGTATTAGATAGGTTTCCTAAGTCATGTTGACTAAGTACTAGATAGGCAAAATAGGTTGGTTAATTGTAAGTATATCATGCCTTGTAATTTTGCCTAAGTGAAGACATGTCAACGGTATGAAGATTACTCTATCAACGAAACGAGAGAAACACCATCAACGGAATGAAGAATAAAGCTATCAACGAAACACATCTCCCTGCTATCAACGAATCATTATTGCTTTTCTGAATAGTTGACAAAGTGATAGTGACAGGTTACTGAACAGATCTAAAGGAGATGTGGAAGTGTACTTTGCATTGGAAACCATTAAAATGGACATGGGGAATAAGGAAACATCCCAGTTTCCAATTGGGCTCTTGGGAGTGATCATAATAAGCATGAAGACAAAAGCAAGGATCTCCAAGGACCACTGGACAAAGGGATGAAAAGCAAACTATTGGCGGTTATCTTTAGTGTACTTTAGAGTAGCCAAAAATAGTATTGTAAACTTGGGAATATATATAACCAAGTGTAGCAGTTAGAAAGATGTAAGAGAAGAAAAACAAATAGTTTGTATTAGCTATCTTTGAGAGCATTCTTCTCTACAACTCTGTAACTGAGCAGCTGTGTACTTTTGTATCACAGATTATTTCTGCAATAAAAACACTTCAGTTGGATCATCAAACAATCCAACTGAATTATTTATATCTTGTGTTTTTGTTTATTCAGTTCAGTTTTATTTTATCAGTGTTTTAAGTTTAAGAAAATATCAAGAATTGTATTCAACCCCCCCTTCTACAATTCTGTTAGGTCATTTGGGAATAACAAAGGAAAATGTCACACACTGGTGATCATAAGGTTATGAGTTTTAAGGTAACCTTATTGGAGGTAAGAGAATTTACCGAGAGATCAACATGATCATAAGAACTCAATGTTGTGTGCCTCGATTGAGACATTACTAAAGTTAATTAGCCTTATTGTATTTCACAACTCACAAGTGATGGCGTCCCATCAGACTTCTATCACATAGACAGATAGTCCTTGTAGCCCCTATAAGTATAGGGTTGTTCGTCTCAGTGGAAGTTGAGAAGTATGAAAGCAATTCGAGATCAATTTAATGATTATCATCTTTCGACAATATTTCTCAAAGGAACACCTTGGATTAAAATTGAACAGATTCCAAAGGTGCGGTTTTCCAAAGAAAAGAATAACCAAAAAGATACTGGTACTTAACAAACAAGTGGTGAGGTATCACCATAGGGTCATTCATTATTTGAAGAAAAGTGAAAGCTTAAATAACATCATTTGACAGGGCTTCGAAAACCTGAAAGTAGGCATCGTGACAACCTCTAACATAATTGAAATTAATTATGATTTAACACAAGTGTTATAAAATAACTTCGAAGAGGGAATATACCCTTTATCAGAATTCTTTCTTGGAAAGAGGTCAAGATAGATCATAGATTGGGGAAATATCCCACATAATTTGCAAACGGGGAGGGTACTACCAAGGTCTCTACGGATGCCTTTTATGTCGGCTCCTCTGATGGATAATCATTCTATTCCAAAGCTTTTCTTTTCCACGCACCCTAAGGTGTTCGATACTTACGTCATTGCCGACTTATAATAGTCGCTAAGAATTCAACCATCACAATTGCAATCGCAGGGAGTTCCATTCGACTAGGCGCAAACATCTCAAGTAAGCGTTCTGTTCTATAAGAAGACTTCGATACCGTTGTCGCCCATAGCAATGACAATTCCACATGTCGACTGGGCGGTACTTCGGAAGCTCGTTAGAAACTACAAGCTTAAATCCGGTCTCTATTTCAATCATCCTTATACCCAATATTCCTTCTCCCATATCAATCCTGTGCGCTACCTAAGCTTAACACTTTTGGCACAATAGCCTTTTCATTTAAGTCAATCCCGGAATTTCTCAGTCCGTCTTGGTCCTTAAATATATTTCGCCATTACCGTCCAATCTCAACTTCATCATTTTATCTCTACAATCAATTATAGCAATCAGGGTCTGTCCACCAACCCATATAACAGCTATCTTATCCAATCCACAGGGTTCGCTCTAATTTCCACTCTCTTTGGTGACATCCTCTAGTAATCAGAAAGACAAGGTTTGCCAAATTTTGCTGAATTTCTCTCCAAATCTGGGAAATTTGATCAATCTATTTACCTACTAGCAATGCTCAGGTCTGATTTCCGACCTTTCTGTTCTATCCTCATAATTCCTTCCTGGTTTCCTAAGGGTGGTAAATCTCGTCCTCGATTCTGTCTTAGCGTGCTTGTTTTACAATAACATTTGCATGGTACATATACCCAAAATTCTCCTTGAGATAATAAAATCCCTCAATGATGTAATAGACAATATTTCTAGTGGAATCGCTGGTCGTGGGGGATTGAAACCTCATAGCCAAATCAATTCCTTTCACTATTCTAGGCAACTAAGTACCCTTAATCGTTCATGAAAATCTGAACATCTTGGTTCTTACGTATGCCGCCTCCTTATGGGCAACTATAACCGACTACGAGTAACAGGTTTCGTTCAAGTCGAATCAATCCACTGATACTGGCTATACTACCTCTACCTCTTCTGCTTTGGAGACTCTACTCCATTTTCTTTGTCATATCTCTTGATGAATCATGAACGATCCTTAAACCCTCGTCTCATCACTTATTTATCCCATGAAGGTTCGTCCGGTCCTATTGTACGACCTCAAGTAACATACTACATCTTTATCAATCAACACGTCTCTACAAGATTCTTTCCTTGACCCACTATGGGGTCTTCCTCTAGATCCTCCTATGGATCTTCCTTTATCGGGTCTCCGTCCATTTCAAGGAACGCATCATCAATTGCCTACTCGAAGGCCTCGGGGTCTGGTATCTCAGAATCCCATCAATCTATAACTCATACGACTCGAGGTGACTAATCACGAAGTCCTAAGTACGGTTTCCCAGAAGAAGTCCCCTCTCGGGCTTCATCTTAAACAGTCAGGGTCATGTCCTCTAACCCGACTACGAACTCAATTTGAGCTCTAGATGTTCTTATCCTTATTAAAGGTATTGTAAGACTCGATCTCCTATCGTTTCTGAGGACTGTAACCTAACGCTCTGATACCATTTCTGTAACAGCCCCAAATCCGGGGTCAGGGATTTAGAGTAGTCACGATCCATTTACTCCTTGCCTTACCTGTATTACTCATACCGTGCATAATTCACCTGCTCATGACCCCACAATATATGTCTCACACACACACACACAGGTTAGAATCTCAGAAACGACACGATACAACAACTACGGAATAAATAATTTTTATTACAATACCCAAATGTCTTCGAATATGTCACTGATACAATTTCTAAGTAATGTTACATTACCAACTTAGCCTTCTGATGCTCACAATCCTCTCATACCATTCATATCTATACATAAGTTGAATACCAAAAGCTGTAACCTGATTCGATTGGTTCGTACTACTCTCTGGATCACTGCTAGAAACTGTTTATGAAAACGCCTTGCGGGGTATATGTCGTCCCATTGGCATCCTGCTTCGCTGCTATATAATATATATAAAACAATAGCAAGAGTGAGCGATAGCTCAGCAAGGTAATGAAAGTATGGCATAATTCTGCCTTTAACTCAACCCAGAATAAAGCGGGTATAAGACAATAGTTTGTCAAAATATCTCGATACTGAAATTATTTCCTTATCAGAATGTATTCCCAAAAACAGTACCATTATTGTATTTCAAATATCATTTCATAATATTTCTGCAAACTTTTGCTATATTATGAACAAATTTCTAGTATAAAAGATGAGGTTTCAAAGTAAACCAAATATAACCTTTCCGAAAAAATATCTGCTATATAAGCAGAATATCAACATATAACTTAAAAGATGAAGTTATAAGGTGATTCAGTATAAACAACTCCCTTACCATAACTCATGTTATGTAAGGTATCCACAGAGTCAAATGATATAAAAGATGAAGTTACGAGGAAAATTAATATAATATCTCCGTAATCCAAAACCCGTTTATGCATATATTATCAGAGTCATAACTCATAACAGATGAAGTTGCAAGGAATTATTGTAACTTTATTTTGAACACTTTTCGACCCCTGCCAACATGACCGGTAAACCTGTACCACGGTGTCATCCTTGGTCCCTTTCAGTACATGTTGCAGAATTATCCAAAATGGATGATGAACCAATACTGGAGCCTTCTCCGCGCCCGTCGTACCAACCTTACTATGATCAGTAGCAGGTTGTACAACAAAATATATGTTTTCTACATGTAGATGGAAGTATCACGACAGCCTGACATTGTCTACCGCCTTTCTGGATCTCCCGGCCCATTTGGGGCAATAAAGTGATGGATCGGCGCGACTCGACCTCTTACACATGCTCCTAGTTCAGATGAAATCCATGACTCTAAAACGTAAAGATCGTCTTCCTTTCCCCAAGTGTAATACTTGTTGATACGACTCCACTCAGTAGCTATATCTAGGTTGGAAAGGAAGATTCTCCAATATTTCCCAAGCGATGCTTGTTAATGGATATCGACTTGTTCCAGAAATTTACCCCTCGAGCGTTGAGGTGGTACACAATATTTGACTTGTAGCAACTAAATTGCTTCGAGAAAATATCTGTCCCCTGACAGTTTTGAGCTGAGAGTTTAAAATGAATAGCAGTTACTTAATTCAGGTTTCCCATATTTTTGATAGTTGAGCGAACATTTAAATCCTCTTAAAAGACAGACTTAAATGGAAAACATTGGTTTGGGAACCTCTTTTGATTTAAAACAATTAATAAAATTTATTAAATAAGTAAACCCTCAAATAAATATTCGAAAATAATATTCATTAAGTAAATAAACCTTGAATGAATATTTAGAAATAATATCCATTAAATAAATAAGGATTAAATGAATATTCTACATAATATTCATTAACTAATAAACCTCGAATGAATAATTCAAAATAATATAAACCTCGAATGAATATTCAAAATAATATAAACCTCGAATGAATATTCAAAATAATATTCATTAAATAATAATCTCCATTGAAGATTTGAAAATAATATTCATCAAGTAAATAAAACCCAAATGAATATTCAAAAGTAATATTCATTAGGTAAATAGTCCTTAAATAAATGATCCTTAAATAGATAATCATTAAATGAATATTAAAAAATAATATTCATTAATTAAATAATCCTTAAATGAATATTCAACATAATATTCATTAAATAAATAATTAATCCTCGAATGAATATTCCTAAATTATATTTACAATAATATTCTTAAAGTCAATAATCCTCAAATGAAGATAAATAATATCCTCTAAGTCAAAAATCCTCAAATGAATATATATGATATTCTTTAACTACATAATTAACCCTCGAATAATAGTTACCCGATATCTTTATCGGAAAAATAATCATTTAAAATATACCGAAAATATATCTACTTCCGGTCTAAAGAATAAAATCATACGCCCTTTACCTAGGGCATTTATAAAAACCTGGCTTATAACTGATATCCCATATCTAACTTATAAGCCAATTACCAAATCATTTCCAAGTAATAACATTCGAATGAGGTAATATTCAAATAACATTCCTCAAATCATTTCCAGGTAATTAATACTTTCTAGAAATATAATTAATGTTTAATAATAGCAGTCCTCAAAATAATTAGTACACTGCCGCTGGAATCCCTTCGGGTTTCCACGGCTATCTCTATATCTCAAAATACTGACTCCCGGTCTAGAGTCGAAAACAAGAAGTATGCTCTTATCTCTAGAGCTACAAGGTACACCGGTTTATAACTACTTTATCTCAAAGCTCATATGTAAACCAAAATCAAACCCTATTTTATACAATATATAACATGTATCGCAAAACTGTATAACTCCACACATGGCAAAAGCAGTAATATATAATCAATACTTCAAGGTATAGATTTAGAAAACTTGCCACAATACTTGCAACAAAGATTTGGTATATAAATTGGGAATACACAAGTATTGAACATTGGAAAATATACATACTCTGAATGATAGAGTAAGGTTTAGTAAACTTGCCTGATGCTCGAGAAGTGATAGGGGTTCGCGACGATGCCGGACAATCTAGACAAAGTCAAAGAAAACGTACGATTAATCCCCTGGATAATCCACTTGTACTCAATGCTTAAACACGTAAGCGAAACACAACCAAGGCATTACTAGCTCGTCATAGGCTCATACTAAGTCCATGTTAATCGACAATTACTTATGTTAGATATAATTGCTGATGTTTGTTTAATCAGTGTTTAAGTAACAGGTACTGTTCAGAGTTTAGTCTGAAGTACTTATCAGAGTTTACATGGAAGCCGGTCAGAGTTTGTTAAAGTCTGACAGGGTGAAAGTTGATTTAGCTGTCGGTGCATATCATGAAGATTCTAGAAGCAATGGGTTTGCTGATGGGATTTGAAGACAACAACTATAAGAGATAATTACGAACTTGCTGAAACTAAACTTGATGAGATTTATGGGTTACTGAAAACTCATGAATTGGAAATAGAACAAAGAAACAGAAGATCAAGCAAGAAGACAAAATCTGTTGCTCTCAAAGTTGAGGAGAAGCCCATCAAGAAGGAATCATCAAGGAAGAAAGCCAAGGGAAAGGCTTTAATCATTAAATCTGACAGTGAGTCATCAAACACTGATGATGGCTCAAACACTGATGATGAAGCTTCTGACTCTGAGGATGATGAAGAACAGATGATGCAAATGGCTGCATTAATGGTGAAGACCTTCAAGAAGATGGGATTCAAGAACTTCAAGAAAGGAAAGAGATTCTCAAGGAAAGATTCAAACTCTGAAAGGAAAAGTTTTAGAAAGTCTGATGGAAAGGAGACCAAGTCTGGCAAGAAAGATAAATCTGAAATCCAGTGCTACAAGTGTAAGGAGATGGGTCACTATGCCCCAGAGTGCAAGAAAGGAAAATCTGAGAAAACACTCATCTCTAAAGGCAAAGACTGGGCAGATACTTCAGACTCTGATGAAGGAGTAAATTATGCTCTTATGGCAACTATCAAAGATGAGACTGAATCATCTGAAAATAAGGTACCCCTAACTACTTATGCTTATGATACTGATAATATATCTGAATTAAGAGTATATCTGAAAAGCGTACATGTTAGTTATAGGGATCAGACTTTAGAGAATGAGAGAATTAAATCTGAGAATCTTAGCCTTAAAGAAAGAAACAAGTTTCTTGAAGGAGAACTTGAAAATATGAAGCAGATTCAAAAGGAGAGAGATGATGCTGTTTATGTTGAACAGGAATTGCTTAAGAGATATAAGCAGCTCGAATCTGATCTAGAAAAAGAAAGAAAAATAATCAAGACTTGGACAGACTCTGGAAGAGACACTCATCAAGTGTTTCAGACAGATTCTGTAGGTTTAGGCTATTGTGAAAATGATGAACTGAGGTTTAAAGACAAGATTAAGGTTAAACCACAACTTAAACCTGTGAAATTTGTTCCAGAGTCCACTAAGTTTAAATCTGTTATAGTAAGAGAAGCTGATATGGAATCAGATGAAACCTGTGAAAGACAGGAAAATATTATAACAGAAAATCTTATGGAAATAGAAGCTATTAGAAAGCCAGTAAAAACTTGTGAAAAACAGGTTAATGTTGGCTTGATGACAGGAAAACAGTTCAATCACAAGCTCAAAGAGGTAAAGTCTGCCATGAAACCAAAAGGGTTCAAGAAGAATAGGAATGGAAAGCTAGGCATAAATAAAAGAAATAATCACTTGCCTACTAATGTAGCTCCAAGGAAAACATGTTATAACTGTGGTAGTACTAACCATCTTGCTAGATTTTGCAATAAGAACAAAAATATTAATTCTTTACCTTCTACATCAGGAGTAAAGAATAATTATGTAAGGGTTAAACCACAGACTTTATGCACACACTGTGGGAGCACTTGGCATTCCATTTATACTTGCAAGAGTTATCATGCTATTTATCATAACTATTATGAGCTAAAACCCAACTTGAAATGGGTTAGGGCAAACTCTGCAAGTGTAAAGTCTGACAATGTTAGTTTAAACTCTGTTGATAGTGATTCCGCTGCAAAAGCTAACACTGTTAAGAAAGACAAAGGATCCAAGCAAGTCTGGATCCTTAAAACTAACACTTAGTGTTTGTTTGTGATTGCAGGGCATAAAAGAGAGCGCCCTTATCTTGGACAGTGGATGCTCAGGACACATGACTGGAAATAAAGCCCTGCTATCAGATTTTGAGGAGAAGGCTGGCCCAAAGGTTTCCTATGGAGATGGCAACATAGGACGTACTATGGGATATGGCAATATCAATCTTGGAGGTGTCATCATCACAAATGTAGCTCTAGTCTCAGGACTCAAGCATAATTTGCTATCTGTGAGTCAAATCTGTGACAGAGGAAACCATGTAGATTTTCATACTGAACATTGTGAAGTTATCAGTAAATCTACTGGAAAAGTTGTTCTAGTTGGACACAGGCGCAACAACATTTATGAAGCAAGTTTGGTAACAAACTCTGATGGAAAAACAGTGTGTCTGTCTGCAAGAATGTCAAATGAAGAGAGTTGGAATTGGCATAAGAAGCTCTCTCATCTCAATTTGAACAACATCAATGAGCTAATAAGAAAGGATCTTGTAAGGGGACTTCCAAAATCAATACTCAGTCTAGATGGCCTATGTGATTCTTGTCAAAAGGCTAAGCAAACGAAGTCATCTTTCAAGAGCAAATCTGAATCTTCAGTAGTGGAACCTTATCATCTTCTACATGTTGATCTCTTTGGACCAGTGAATGTGATGTCTGTGAGCAGAAAGAAATATGCTCTAGTAATTGTTGATGAATATACTAGATATACATGGGTGTATTTCTTATCAAAGAAGGATGAAACTGCTCAAACTCTGATGGATCATGTAAATCTACTGGACAAAGGATCACAGTACAAAGTCAAAATAATAAGGAGTGATAATGGAACTGAATTCAGAAACTCAATTCTGGAAGCTTTCTGAAAGGAAAGAGGAGTGAAACAAGAATTTTCTGCACCTGGAACTCCACAGCAAAATGGTGTAGTTGAAAGAAAGAACAGAACTTTAATTGAAGCAGCCAGAACTATGCTTGACGAAGCAAAATTGCCAACTTATTTCTGGGCAGAAGCTGTTCAAACTGCTTGTTTTACTCAAAATGCTACACTGATCAACAAGCATGGGAAAACACCATATGAGATGGTGAAAAATAAGAAGCCAAATTTGAAATATTTTCATATATTTGGATGCAAATGCTTTGTGTTGAAGACTCATCCTGAACAGTTGACCAAGTTCGAGTTAAAAGCTGATGAAAGAATTTTTGTTGGCTATCCATTGTCAATAAAAGCGTTCAGAGTATACAATCTGAGAACAAAGGTGATCATGGAGTCTATACATGTGTCATTTGATGACAAGAAAATAACTGGACTTGATGACTTAGATAAATATGATCAACTGCGCTTTGAAAATGAAGATTTATTCTCTGATGATGTAAACTCTGAAGAAGGAGTACTTACAAACTCTGACGAAGCATACTCTGAACCTCTACTGGTAAAAACTGGAAATTCTCAAATTGAACAAAATAGAGAACCAGCTGAGGGGGAGCGTGAAGAAGCTCAACAAGACACAGCAAGTGAGTCAGTTGAGGAAACTGATTCAAACTCTGACAGTTTAAACTCTGAGCCATCCAATTCAGGGGGAGCTTCAGATGCTGCAGAAAGTCAACATATGAATCAGGAGAGCATGGATCAAGGGGGAGGATTCAATAATAATGCAAGGAACCACTTACCAACAGCAAGAAAGTGGACACAGGCACATACACCTGATCTTATAATTGGAGATCCTAATGCTAGTGTAAGAACTAGAAGTGCTACTACAAATGAATGCCTGTATCATGCTTTCTTGTCTCAAACAGAACCAAAGAAAGTGGAAGAAGCTCTTCAAGATGCAAACTGGATAACAGCAATGCAAGAAGAGTTAAATGAATTTGAAAGAAATGAAGTCTGGACACTTGTACCTAGACCAAAGAATAGATCAATTGTAGGTACAAAGTGGGTTTTCAGAAACAAGACTGACAGTGAAGGTGTGATTACAAGAAACAAGGCTAGACTTGTGGCTAAAGGTTATTCACAACAGGAAGGAATTGACTATGATGAAACCTTTGCTCCAGTTGCAAGATTGGAGGCCATCAGAATTTTTCTGGCCTATGCTGCACACAAGAAGTTTAAAGTCTTTCAGATGGATGTGAAAAGTGCTTTTCTCAATGGGAAGCTTGAAGAAGAAGTGTTTGTTGAACAACCACCAGGATTTGTAGATTCCAAGCATCCAGATTATGTCTACAGGCTTGACAAGGCATTATATGGACTAAAGCAAGCACCAAGAGCATGGTATGAAACTCTTGCTCAATTTCTTTTAGAAAGTGGGTTCACAAGAGGTACAATTGATAAAACTTTGTTTTATTTCAATTCTGGTGATAATTTGCTTTTAGTTCAGATTTATGTAGATGATATTATTTTTGGATCTACTAATGACAAACTTTGTAAGAAGTTTGCAAAGCTTATGCAGTCCAGGTACCAAATGAGCATGATGGGATAGCTTAGTTATTTTCTAGGCTTACAGGTCAAGCAAACAGATGATGGGATTTTTATCAATCAAGCAAAGTATACCAGAAATCTTCTAAAGAAATTTGGTATGCTTGATAGTTCATCTGCTCCAACTCCCATGGCTACAGCAACAAAGCTAGACAAAGACACAGGTGCTACAGTGGATATGACAACCTATAGAGGCATGACAGGGTCTCTTCTGTATCTCACAGCAAGTAGACCTGATATCATGTATGCCACATGTCTTTGTGCAAGATTTCAAGCAGATCCCAGAGAGCCTCATCTAACAGCTGTAAAAAGGATTTTCAAATATCTCAAAGGAACCATAACCTTGGGTTTGTGGTATCCTAGAGAATCAGAGTTTAAGCTAATTGGTTACTCTGATGCAGATTTTGCAGGCTGTAAGATAGACAAAAAAAGTACAAGTGAAAGCTGTCAATTCTTAGGTGACAGATTGGTTTCTTGGTATAGCAAGAAACAGAAGTCAATTTCCACATCCACTGCAGAAGCAGAGTATATAGCTGCTGGTAGATGTTGTGCACAGATTTTATGGATGAAGAATCAGTTGCTGGATTATGGGTTAAGGTACTCTAAAATACCTATTTACTGTGATAACCAAAGTGCTATTGCTATGACAGGTAACCCAGTGCAGCATTCCATGACCAAGCACATCAGCATAAGGTATCATTTTATCAGGGAACATGTGGAGGAAGGAAACATTGAGCTTCATTTTGTGTCTACAGACCAACAACTTGCAGATATCTTCACCAAACCTTTGAGTGAAGCTACTTTTACAAGATTGGTAAATGAACTTGGAATGATCTCTGGTTTTGACTAGAGATACGGGTTAGACTCAAAAACTATACATGTTTGATTTTTATGCTCATGATTCCTTGCATGTATTAACTGTTATGAGTACCAGTGTCATAAACTCTGAAAGTAAACTCTGATGCTAAACTCTGTTAGTCATAAAGTGTTGGTCATACTCTGATAGTTACAGTCTAATGCTATACTCTGATTGTAATTTTGTCTGAAACATATGGACCAATGAAGAAATTTGTATGAAACATAATTCTTAGTAAGTAATTATGAATCCTTAAGAGTTGTATAGATTCTGATCTCAAATATGTGCAGTAAGTTAACACAGCATGATACTGTCTCTATATTTATACCATCTCTTAGTTTATTGATCCTATACACTGAGATTGTATTAGCTGTTTGCATTTTCTCTCATAAATTAATTGCATTAACTGATGAAAAGTCTAAACTCTGATTATTATTTGTAAATAATTCACCCTCAAATCAAAAGATGCCAAAAAGAGCACAAATTCCTTTGAGATCATGTTGTGCCAAGGACGATCCAGGAACTTATTGTATGAAATAAGGGCTAAAATCTTTGATTTTTGGTGACTAGTGCCAACCACTGATTACTGGAAATAAATAAATAAATAAATAAATATATATATATAAAGGGGTGAAAAATAAAAGATATATTCAAATGAAAGGATATCAGTATACAGAGTTTAGATATAAAAATCAGATTTTATGTTTTACATGAGAGTTTAGGCAACCAGTTTTTACTGCTTAAGTTTGTGGATTTTATGCACTTTGAGATGATCTAAATATTGATTTCGGTAAACTCTGCTATTGCACACACAATTCTTCACACCTGTAAAGTTAGAGAAAAGAGTTTATTGACAAAGAAGGATAAATGGTAAACACTGATGTATTGTGTGAAATACGCCGAGGTAATTTTGTTTTAATCTCTGATGGTTAAAATGATTTCTTTGTTTCAGACATTTTATAATTTTGAGATTAGACATTTGTTTAGAAATTTGAAAGAGTATGATTACAAACGGTTCATATTTGTGTTAAACAGAGGAAAAAGAGGATGAGTGTTTTGAACAATGTGAAAAACGGTAATTATGGCTATTTTTACTGCGTGTGTGTATTGGAAGTTGTTACATACAGCTGTCAGCGTATGCTTGTTTGACATCTGTCCCACTCACACATTTTTCAAAGACGCCTGCTGTGTGTAGTAATGATTAAAACGATTGAGTTTTAATTTTCACAGTCATTATTTAAACTTACTACACATAAACGGTTCATTCTTTTACACACTTCATCTTTTACTCACAAACACTGTCTCAAACACTTTCACTGCATCCATTCTACACTTTTCTCTGTCTTATTTCTTGCTTTCTTCAAAACTTTTCTAATGGCTACAACAATGTTTACTGCTTCTGGGTTAGATTTTGTCCCAAATAACTATGCTGCTCCTTTGGCAAATGAGAACGCACCGGAGGCGTTTCATTTGATTCAGGACTTCTTGTCAAACTCTGATATTGGCACTGCTCTCACCGCACCATTGAAGCTGTCTGCATCTCAAATCAGGACTCTTTAGCAGACAGGCACTTATGATAATGGAGGAGAGTCTGGGTCTCCGTCCATAATTTTTGAATTTCAAGGAGACGAGTTTATAGTTACTCCAACTACTGTTCGTGATGCTTTGGGTCTTGAGGATTTCAATGCTTTCACAATCTCTATTGGTGATTATGAGTTGGTTAGAATGATGAGAGAAATAGGCTACTCTGGACCATTGACAAAGATTGGTCAACTGAAAAGGCCGTTTTTGTGCAAGGAATGGAGTTTCTTTTTCGACTGCATCACCAGGGCTTTTGGAAAGAAGTGCACGAATTGGGATGCAATTCCCACTGATAGTCTGCAAATCGGGTATTCTCTTCTTTATGGAGGTAATTTTGATGTTGCTAGGCTAGTTTTAACTAATATTGGTGAGAAAATGCTAGAGAATAGGAATGTTGTTTATTTCTCTAGATTTTGTCAATTGAATCAACCTCTGACGTTGCTCATGTTGATATTGCTACTAAAATTGTGACAACCTCTGACAAGGCTCAAGTTGTACAAACTCAACTCAAAGGTTTCTTAAGACCTGTACTTTCTGAAACTCTGACATTAGAACCTGTGGATTTTTCTCAAACCAGGACAGTACATGGAAAACAATCTTATGACAAGTCTGGTTTAGGTTCACACAGAGAGAAGAGGATAAATAACAGTCCAATGGATCAAACATCACTGACAGAACCTGGTGTTGGGGTTACTCAAGAGAACCTTGACAAGCTAGAGTCTGTTCAGTTAATTCATCATAAGGGACTTAGGAAGGATTTTCTGTTATACTTCATGGCTGATGGCAGAGTATACAGAATAGGGGAAAATGATATACATTTGAAAATGGCTGAAGAGTTAGAATATGTCTTATATCTACTCAAAGTCAGAAATCAAAGGACTCAAAATGCTGCTGAAGTTTTGAGAGTAAGGATGATGAGAGCAAAGGTTCTTAGTGGTGCTAAAATTACAAGTGCTTACATCCCTAAGTACAAAGATGCTAATGGAAAGTTTGTAGAAATGAAAAGAAACAGTGCAAGACTAAGGACTGATCTGGGAGTTAAAGTCTTAGAATTCAATCTAGACTCTGATAAACCATATTTTATTAGGCTAGGGAATGAGATGAGGAAAAATTCCATCTATTCTTTGAGAGCTGCAATTTATCAGACTGGAGAATCTGATCCAGAGTTGAGAGAGTTGAAGAAAGTTATGATTGAAGAGCTGGAAAGGGCTGAAAGAAGACTACTCATGGATTATCTCAGAACTGTTCCTGATATTCAAGAAATCAAATAAAGTCTGACTGTAAGTTTTTAAAGTTTTCTGTTCTAAGTTAAAATTAAACTCTGTTATGATTAAACACTGCATTTGTTATATGTTTTGACATCATCAATTATCTGTTTAACTTGTACATTTTTATTATGCACAAGTTGGGGGAGATTGTTAGATATAATTGCTGATGTTTGTTTAATCAGTGTTTAAGTAACAGGTACTGTTCAGAGTTTAGTCTGAAGTACTTATCAGAGTTTACATGGAAGCTGGTCAGAGTTTGTTAAAGTCTGACAGGGTGAAAGTTGATTTAGCTGTCGGTGCATATCATGAAGATTCTAGAAGCAATATATTCTGAAGATGGAAAGAAGCAGAATATATTGATACAGCTAAGGAGACTGGACAGAGGACTGAAGCAATTCTAATTGATTACAAATTGTATAGCTAATTTGTAGGAGTATCAATTAGAGATTGATTGTAACTGTGTACTATATAAACACAGATAGGTTATCCCTAGAAGGGATGCGATAATTGAAAACATTATTCTTGTAACCTAGAAGCTCTTTGTGATTCATTAACATCATAAAGAGAGAAGCTGTTAATATAATTACAGTTTGTTGATTTACAAACTTGTGTTCTTGATTGTTATTCTCATACATACTTGATTATATTGTGTATTCGGCCTAAGAACTTAAGTCGTAGGTTTAGTCCGAAATCGATCCTCGAATACAAGTTATACTTAACCGTTTACAACATTGGTTTCTAAGTCATGTTCTTAGGGGTTTTCACTTGCGCGACCTCGGCTAAAACATTTTTATAAAATCGAAAAATAATCTTTTTAATCCGAATCTTTTTCGTGAGCCTTCCTAACTGTCTCTAGTATTATTACTCAAAGTTTCACATTTTAATATGGCTTCTAAGTGGTCCAAATATAGCCTCAAAGTGACTGACCAGAGAGGGGTTGTTCCTCCGAACGACGTTTACTAAAACTCACTTTTATCCTAAACCGTAAATCGTATAGACATGATCTTTATACCAAAACAAACCTTAAAACAAGACCTACATGTTCATGGTCAGTTCTGTTCAAAAATATTCCAAGACCAGTTCGTAATTCTTGCTCAAAACAGTCTTAAATCAAATGGGCATTACGACGGCTATAATCGTAACGTTTCCCGGTTTTTGTTATGTCAAAACCTCTTAAAACCAAATGAATTCAACAACCCAACAACTTTTACAACATAACCAGTTCATATACTTCAATAACACATCACCAACATCAACCAACAACAAGTATTCATCAACAATTAACCATACATACTCCAAATTCCATAAACACGCTTATCTTTAAACATTACTAGAAACTTCACTTAAATCTCAACATAAATCAAATGGGTGGATGAGTGGTATACCTTCCTTGAATCCTTAAACACACCACAAGAGCTTGTAAGCCTTAAGAGAGTCTTTATCCATGGTTATCATCCTTAAACTTGCAAAAGAAAATCAAGAACAAGTTATGAATTCTCGGAGTTACTATACACCGGTTTAAAGAACTGGAACAATGAAGGTCTTACCTTGCTCAAATGGAAGCAACTTGTGAAATGGGAAATGTAGGTTATCTCAAGACCTTTCCAACAAGCTATAGATCGCCATTTTCCACCTAGAATTGAAGGATATATGGATTTTACAATCCGGCAGTCTGTTTTTGGCCGAAAAAGGAGGAAATGGAATTGTTTTTGTTTTGACTTGGTTGATAATGATAATGCTGATTTTTTTGTGTTAAAAGAGTGGTGAGTCATAGCTCTAAGGCTCTCTCCTTGTGACACTTGTCCAACATGCATTGGCTTAGATAAAGTAGCTTTACTGGTTCGCTTTCTTTTCACATGGATGATCCAAATGTTGCATTCCTCGAATTAATCTTGTTACATGTTACTTCCATGTCTATATTTAATCCTGTAAATGTTGTCTTGTCCCTCTTGAAATGATTCGAAATATTTTCCAAAAAGAGCGAATAAAACTCTACGCGATGCTCGTAGTGAATAGTAACTATTCACTATTTATTCCAACAATCGAATCCTTAAATCGACTTTAATAAAATAATAAAATTCCAAAATATTAAATCCTCAAATCCTCAATTTTAATATCTCATTTCTTGAATATAATAATATATAATTCGTTGCCCGGTCAAATACTATACCAAAATAAAATTTGGAATTTCTGAATTCCGATCGTCTTTGCATTCATTTATTTACTCCGTAGATCACTAATATGACTTTGAAAGTTTATTATATCGCCCCGTATATAGGGTGGTCTGAAAATCTTTTTAACCCTCAAAATCACTATTCATCCACCAAATTCACTATTCACTGATGCACTTAATCATAATAAGAAAAGTTTTCATTTTTCCAAAAATTCGGGTTATGATTAATAAAGCATTGAGTACATCATTTTATGATTTTATCAACTAGTTCTAAACGCTCTTCCTTAACCACTTCTTCAGTGCGACCTTCTTCCTTGAGAAGTGCCTGAAGCTCCTTCTCCTCTTCTTGCACCTTGGCCTCCTCCTCCTTTTCCTTTTCCTCGTCTATTTCATCGAGGGCATCCAACAGCACCTCGAAGAGCTCCTCAACCTCTTCATTGTAGGGTTCACTATCGCACCGTTTTGGCCCGACTTCAATCCCTACTTTGTTTTCCATTATTTACTTTAAAACTGAGAGCAGACTGGTGAAACCTAAGGTTAATTTATAGGCAAAACCGTCTAAGGATTAAAGTCTAATGGTCAACAGTTAGAGTACCCATACAACTACCACAAAAATAATTAATGGTCGTGTCCTCCTTTAATCCTACAGATTAATGCAAAAAGGTGTGAAAGTCCAATGGAACAGATTTTTATCTCTCAAACTAAACAAGTAACCACATTAATGTCATACACCGTCTAAAAGTATGAGACTGGCATAAAATACTGACATGAAAAGTCAAATCAACACATGTTGTCACATAACAGACATAGACCAAGTAGACAGTAACTTCTCTTGACAGCAGGTTTGAAGTTGCTGTCATGAGCTTCAAAAGAGAATTTGGAAATATAGAAAACTGAGTAAATCAACATACCAGATTCAGCATTCCCAATTCACTTACCAACCTGTTGAAGGTTGTTTCATCCAATGGCTTAGTGAAGATGTCAGCAAGTTGCTTGTCAGTTGGAACATAAATCAGCTTCACAGTTCTTTGTTCAACATGCTCTCTGATAAAGTGATGTCTTATATCAATGTGCTTTGTCCTAGAGTGTTGAACTGGATTGTCTGAAATGGCTATGGCACTAGTGTTGTCACAGTAAATAGGAATGTCTCTTAGCACTAGACCATAATCCAGAAGTTGATTCTTCATCCATAGAATTTGAGCACAGCAACTGTCTGCAGCAATATACTCAGCTTTTGCAGTTGAGGTAGAAACTGAATGCTGCTTCTTGCTGAACCATGAGACCAATATTCCACCAAGAAATTGACAGCTACCAGTAGTACTCTTTCTGTCAATCTTGCATCCAGCATAGTCTGAGTCTGAGTAACCAATTAGATCAAATCCAGTATTCTTAGGATACCAAAGGCCTAGATTAGGAGTGCCTTTTAAGTATCTAAAGATTCTCTTGATGGCTACTAAGTGTGACTCCTTTGGATCACTTTGAAACCTTGCACAGAGACATGTAACAAACATGATGTCAGGTCTGCTAGCAGTTAAGTATAGGAGAGATCCTACCATGCCTCTATAGGTGCTTGAGTCAACTTTCTTTCCTTTAGGATCAAGGTCCAGACTAGTTGATGTGGACATTGGTGTCTTTGCAGGTGATGAATCTTCCAAGTTGAACTTTCTGAGAAGTTCCTTGATGTATTTAGCTTGACAAATGAAGATTCCATCAGGTTGTTGAAGGATTTGTAATCCCAGAAAGAATGACAATTCTCCCATCATACTCATCTCATATTTGCTACTCATGAGAGAGGAGAACTTCTCACACAACCTCTCTTTTGTAGAACCAAAAATGATGTCATCCACATAGATTTGTACCAGAATGATGTCCTTGCCATGGTGTTTGTAGAAAAGTGTCTTGTCCACAACTCCTCTAGTAAACTGATTTTCCAAAAGAAAGGTGGAAAGTGTGTCATACCATGCCCTGGGTGCTTGCTTTAGTCCATATAAAGCTTTGAAGAGTTTGTATACAAAATCATACATTTCAGCATCCTCAAACCCTGGTGGCTGTTCAACATACACTTCTTCTTCCAACTCTCCATTTAGGAAGGCACTTTTGACATCCATATGAAATACTTTGAAGTTACAGTGTGCAACATAGGCTAGAAAGATTCTTATAGCTTCAAGTCTTGCAACAGGTGCAAATGTCTCATCATAATCTATTCCTTCCTGTTGATAGTAACCTTTAGCCACTAGCCTTGCTTTGTTTCTTGTCACTAATCCATTTTCATCAAGCTTGTTTCTGAAAACCCATTTGGTCTCAATGACTGACTTTCCCTTAGGTCTTGGAACCATCTTCCATACATTGTTTCTTTCAAACTGATTTAGCTCTTCTTGCATGGCTATCACCCAGTCAGAATCCAACAATGCTTCATCAGTTGTCTTGGGTTCCATTTGAGACAGGAAGCATGAAAACATGCTGTCAGCAGAGACTTTGTTCCTTGTCCTCACTCCAGAATTAGGGTCACCAATGATAAGGTCATTTGTGTGATCCTTGTTCCACTTGGTGATTCTGGGCAAGCTACTTGATTGTACAGGAACAGTTGCTTCAGTTTGTTGAGTTGAATGCTCACCAATTCCATTGTCTTCACCATGTTCTTCATTGTCTCCAGAGTCATCATTGTTATGAATGTTAGAAGTTATGGTCTGTGACTGAGCTGGAGTTTGGTTGACAGTAGTGGCATTGACAGTATCTTTGTCAACTTCAACAATTTGAGTGAAGCTAGGTTCTTCATCAACAATTTCCTCAGCTTCCAAGTATCCTTGATTCTCAAATCTGAATGTCTGCATCTTTCCTTCTTCATGCAGTCCTGGAAACTTGGTTTCATCAAATGTGACATTTACACTCTCTTCAATAATCATGTGTTCCATAACATAAACTCTGTAGGCAGTCCTTTCTGTGTTGTAACCCATGAATAGTCCTTCAAATGCCTTAGTGTCAAATTTTCCTTTCTTCTCATGGTTATCCTTCATCATAAAGCATTTGCTCCCAAACACATGAAAATATTTGACAGTAGGTTTCTTCCCAGTTAGCAGACAGTAAGGTGTACTTGCATGAGTTTTGTTAATCATGGTTCTGTTTTGAGTATAACAAGCTGTGTTGATAGCTTCAGCCCAGAAATATGTTGGTAGTTTGGCATCATGCAACATAGTTCTAGCTGCTTCAATAAGAGTCATGTTCTTTCTTTCTACAACTCCATTCTGCTGTGGAGTCCTTGCAGCAGAGAATTGTTGTACAATTCCTTCATCTTTACAGAAATTTCCAAGTGTGGCATTTCTGAATTCTGTACCATTGTCACTCCTCAAGATTTGGACTTTTGAGTTTGGATTTCTATCAAGAACTCCGACTTGATCAATAATCACTTGAGCAGCTTCATCTTTGGATTCAAGAAACTTCACCCAAGTGTACCTTGAGTAATCATCCACCATTACTAAGGCATATCTCTTTTTGGCCATAGATGGTACCTTGACTGGTCCAAAAAGATCCATATGAATCAACTTGAGTGCTTCTATGTTGGTGTTCATTTGCTTGGACTTGTGCACAGCTCTCCTTAGTTTGCCCATTTGACAATCTCCACACAGTCCTTCTTGACAGAATTCCTGTTGGGGCAAACCTCTCACTAACTCCTTCTTCATCAAAATATTCATTGTTTTGAAGTTGAGATGTGAGAGCTTCCTATGCCAAAGCATACTGTCACCAACAGTTGCTTTACTGTAGAAACAGTAAACTTTATCCTTCTTTGTTGAGTTTAAGTCAGCAACAAACAAGCTTCCTTTTCTAACCCCTTTTAGAGAGAGGCTTCCATCCTTCTTGTGATAGATGTTACACAGCATCATATCAAAATCAACCTTGAATCCCCTGTCACTGAATTGGCTGACACTGAGTAGATTGTGCTTCAATCCATCCACAAGAGCAATATCTTCAATGACAACATTTCCAATTTACAAACAGCCATATCCCACTGTGTAACCCTTTCTGTTGTCTCCAAAGGTTATGATTGGGCCAGCTTTCTCTACATAGTGTGATAGCAGGGCTTTATCACCTGTCATGTGTCTTGAGCAACCACTGTCAATGATCCACATGACTTGATCTTTCTTCTTGCCCTGCAAAACAGAATGTGTTTAGGTTGCATATGGTACCCAATCCTTGTTGGGTCCTGCAGTTTTAGTGTCTCCTGAGTTTCTTCCAGTCATAAAATCACAAGCATCATCAATGATCTCCTGTTTGACTTCTCTTTTCACCCACTTAGGTTTAGAATTGGACTTGATCCTTTTCTTAGTGGATGAGGCCTTTTTGCTGTTGCCAGCAGGCTCAGAAGTCTCAACAGTGTGCAAGTATGAACATTTTTCAGTAGTGAGAATAGGTAAGTTAAAGCATGTACTCATGGCAGTGATCTTGCATGACATACATTCAATGTTATTATAGACACTCTTAGTTCTATGCATAAGAGGGGTTCTGTGTAAGTTACCATTGAGTTCAGTAGCATTGATCTTATCCTCAATTGGGTTCTTACAAACGTGTGTTAAATGATGTGAAGATCCACAGTTATTGCATAGTTTCCTAGAAGCACCTCCAACATTAGTGTATCCATTTCCTTTATTGACACCTACCTTACCATTCCTATTCTTAGACTTGGGAGTTACTGGATTGACAGTGTGTTCAGAAGTTGCTGTCGAACTTTCCTTGACAGTACCTTTTATTCCAACTGTCTTGACAGAAGGTTTGGAAGCTACTGTCTTGGAACCATTCTTGACAGCATCTTTGGAAGATACTGTCTTGCCAACTGTGACAACATCTTTTGAACTTACTGTCTGATTGCTTGGTAAGTTTACTGTCTTGGGGATAGTGACAGTATCCTTTCCATCCTTGAATGTGTTGTCAACACCTTCATCCTCATCAAGAATTTCTTGTTTGATGAGCATGGCTTCTTCATCAAACTCAATTTCTGCAGCTTTGAAAATAGGAGTTTTAACCTTCTTGAGAATGGTGGGTTTGACAGCAGCATTTCCAGAACAATCTTGAATCACAGTTTCCTTTCCAGGTCTTCTACCATAAGAAAAACCTATACCAACTGTCTGATTTTCTGTATGCTTATTATTGTAATCCTGAACTATCTTAGATGAGTTTTTATAAGCCTTGATCTTGAATTCATTTTCAGCAATCTCATTCCTCAGGAATTCCTCAACCTCTTTAGCACATTTTAATTCATTTTTAAGTCTAGCATTCTCCTGAGCTAAAGAGTCTAGTGAACTGGTTTTGAGAACAAGAGATTCATTTTCAAACTTTAGTGTTTCATTTAGCTTACTCAGCCTAGTGATTTCCTCATTAGCAGCAGATAAAGCTAGTATAGACATTGAACATTTCAGCATTTAAGTCTTTAATGGTTTTCTTATACTCATCAATGGACATATCAAGTAAGACAAGTGAAGGTACCTGACTTGAAGATGTTGATGGTACTTCATCAGTGCTAGCCATGAGAGCTAGGTTGACATATTCTTCTTCATCTTCATCATCAGACTCATCCCAACACTTTCCTTCAGCCACATAGGCTCTACCTTGATTCTTCTTAGAGTATCCACCAGTTCCTTTCTCAAATCTCTGAACCTGTTTGGGTCTTTTGCATTCAGTAGCAAAATGACCAGGTTCACCACAGTTGTAACACTTGAATTTAGATCTATCCACAAATCCAGTCTTGTATCCTCCTTTGGATGAGCTTCCCACAACAGCCTTTGATGAGCTTCCCTTGGTGAACTTGGATGCTTGGCCTTGGGGCCTGAATGACCTATCCTTCTTGAACCTAAAGTTCTTGAACTTTTTAGCCATGTAGGCCATAGTAGGATTGTCCATGCTTTCCAGTTCCTCCATTGTGTAGAAGTCTTCATCTTCCACATCCTTGAGCTGTAGTACTACTTTCTCATCATCTTCAATAACCTCTTCTATCTTCAAGGATTGTACAAGGGTTGGTTGTGTGATTTGTAGTAATTCACTTGGTTGTGTGATCCTTGGCACTTGTGCTACTAGGGCACTTGACATATTGGCCATCTTGTTCCTTGTTCCACTCTGTATGGCTCTCTTTTGAAAGAGTTTAAGTTCATAGGATTTCAGAATGCCATAAAGTGTCTCAAAGGTTATATTGTTGAGATCTCTTCCTTCTCGTATGGCTGTTGTCTTGTGTTCAAGGTGATCAAGTAGTGTAAGCAGGAACTTGACATTTAATTCTTTCATGTCATAGTACTTGCCATGTATCTGTAGTTCAGTTAAGAGCTTACTGAACCTTTCAAACATGGAAGTTAAGTCTTCACCAGGCTTGGCCATGAATGCCTCATATTGTGATATCAGTATTTGCCTTTGATTGCCCTTAACTTCTTCACTTCCTTCACATAGTAAAGCTAACCTGATCCACATCTCCTTGGCAGATGTGCAGCTTATCACACTTCCACACATGGCTTTATCCAACGTGAGAGAATCGAGCAAGATGAGTTACAAGTGATCATCTAGCACCATTTTCTCCTTCTCAGGTTCCAAAAATTCAGAGGGATCTTTGGGAATCCAATGTGCAGGAATGACTTCACCATTTACTGTTGTGGCTTCAATTTCCTTCCTTGGAATGAAAGGACCATTCTCGAGAATACCTGGGTATAGTGGATTCGCAGCTTTGATAAACAAAAAGATCTTTCTTTTCCAAATGCTATAGTTCTCTTTATCAAAAGCTGGGATCTTGATACTGTTTGATTTCTGCATTGTCGTCGTGATCTCAGATATGTATGTTAATCTGTTAGCTCTGATACCAGTTGTTGCTCCTCGTGTATTGCAGAAGGGGGGGGGGGATGAATGCAATACTGATAAAATTCAATCTCAGTTTCAACAACCAAAACTAAGATTTAATGTTATCAATAATATGTATGCATTCACAAACAGTATAATCGAGAAGACAGGATTCACAAAATAAATGTTTTATTTATTTTTCAAAGTGTTGCTACAACCTCAAGAGAGAATTCTTGAGCTTCGGTTTCTCTTCAAGACACTTGCTTGTCTGCCTTTTGTTTTTTTCCTCTATACCTAGAATGAATTGATGGTCTAAGTATAAGACTAATCCTATCACTATCAACACGGGTCTGTGAAGCTGCTGTCATTATCAAGTGGCAACTTCTTACAAAGTGTCTACCCATGTGACTTTCCTAAATTGCTAACAATGTCAGATTTACATTACAAAGAAAGCAACCTAGATTCATTCTATTTCTAGCTAAAACAATTCAGCAAATAGAGACTTGACCTTGCTCTTGAATTGATTCGCTTTTGTTTGCAGTGCTTGAAACTTCTGTCGTAGTCTTGCAGACTTGGTGCAGCTTAGGGATACTGCAACACGCCTATTTCTTGAACATTGAAACTGTCACGGGATTTGACTGAGAAAGATACCTAGAAAAAGGATCTTTCTCGAGACAGTTACTTTTGCCGCAAAGCTTGCTGTCACGGGAATGTGCTTTTGGTGACAGTAGGAGTTCCCCGCATAGTGTGCTGTCGAGGTTTCCAAACTTGCTGTCGAGGGCTAAAGTTGTTGTCGCGTAGTCTTCCGCCAATGTTGCTGGCAGAGTGAATATGCTGTCTTGACTTGCAATATTCTGTTTTCTTGTAATCTTACTGTCAATGCTTATGACAGTAACCTTTATTCATGCTGTCATCTAATATGCATTCTTTGAGGCTTGAACACAGAAAGTGAACTTCTTCCAAATTACACAATTAAAATAACATTGCATACTGATTACAAGAACATACTTTGGCTGTGACAGTATGTTCTACTTAATTAAAAAATTAAGTATATACAAAGTTAAGTTGTTCCTATGCTATCACCCATAAATCCCAACATTAACTTATTTATTTTTATTACTATTATTAATTAAAATTACACGAAAACACGACACGAAAAGTACACGAAATGAAAGTACACGAACACGAAATTACACGAACCCTAAACATTTGGTTTTGGGTTTAGAATTGAAGTACACGACACGAACGAATTGTCAGGTCTATAATCACACCTCTTATCTATAAGTGTTTTTGCATTTTGGTCTCGAATTTTTTATCTTAACAAAATGCATCTCAAAACTTTGATATTTATTTCAGTTCGCATCCTTTTGACAATTTTCCGTTAAATAGTAACATTTATCGTTAACTGACGGGGGTAAAAGGGGAATTACCAATAACTATAATTATTTACTTATATGATTATATCTCTAATCTTTGATTTATAAAATAATTTGTAAAAATAATTATCCCTCTCACTCAATTATCTCTCTCTCTCTCTCTTCACTGTAATATCTCCCTCTCTCGACTCTGCCTCTCGTCTCTCTCTAATCTCTCCTTTTCTTCTTTCATTTTTTTATGATTATGTAGTCCATATTTCATGTTTAAATAATCAAATCGAACCTCCTTCGAGGCTTACAAGGCCATATAATTGTTTTAGAGTTTTGGAGAATTTGAAAATTTGAGGATTTATGATTGGAGTTCGATTTTGATAGTTTTAAGTGTTAATTGTTTGAATTAGATGTTGTAATGGAGTTTGGGGACGAAATCGATGCAAAACCCCATGGTTTGGGGGTTGCATGTGATTCGTCGGTCACCGGCGATGAGCTCCGGTGAGCCGGTGACCTTCGGGTACTTGTTTAGATGCTTGATAAATGATTTATTGTGACTATTTGTTGATAATTAGTGTTGCATGTTGAGGGTTGAGTAATTTTTGATAGAATTTTGTTTGAACCAAAATTTTTACTATTCAGTTTTGATTTTTGGTTGATGATTCTTAGTAATTGATGTTGTAAACTTGTTAGTGGTGAATTTTAGAATATGATACATGTTTCTGTGGCATGTTTGGAGCAGTTTTAATGGTGGTCGGAGTTTGGATAGTCCACCGAATTCCGGTGGACTGGTTCATCGAAAAAATCTTAGTTTTGGGGTTGATTTGGATGTGTGACAGTGGTAGTAATGTTATCAATTGAGTATAGCTATGTACGCTAATTGCATGTTAGTTTTAAAGTCGAAGTCGTAAGTAATGCTGACCACACGGGCGGTCCGTCCCGTGCCGTGCCGGTTCACGGGTGGGCCATCCCGTGTAAACACTAACCCGCGAACGGCGCGTTTCTGGAGACGGGGCGGGGCGAGCCGTGCCGTGCTGTAGAATGATTGGCACGTGCACGGTTCCGCCGGGTTGGCGGACGGGTTGCGGGTCGGGGCGGTTTAAATTTTTATTTTTTAATTTTAATTTGATACAAATAATTGTTTGAAACTATAAAAAAATTTGGAATAAAAGAGGACGGTACCTCTATAAATTTTATTAATTAAAAAAAATGTTACAATTATTTTGAGAGGACTCCTCTCTAAAAAAATGGAACAAACCGCATTAACATATTAAAACAATTACAAACCAAACAAATTATAAAAATACAAAACAAAACAAATGTTATCCACTATTTGATTATTGTTGTTCGTTGGTAGTTCAGGCGGCGTCGGAATCCGAAGTATCCATTGTCATCCACGGATCATTTTCGCCGTCCAAGTCATCTTCTTTTCTTCCTTGTTGTCTTTTTGCGGCTTGATCCCAATCTTTTTTACAAACACAAATTTTTACTACGTCCGGCGCTAAACTCGTTCTCTTCTCGTCTAACACTCTTCTACCTGTACTAAAAGCGGACTCGGACGCAATCGTAGAAGCGGGGACAACAAAAATGTCCCTTACAATTTTTGCTAAAATCGGAAATTGTAACTCATGATTCTTCCACCATGTTAGTATTTCAAAATCTTCATTTAATTCATAATGATAAGAAAAAAATTCCCTAACCATACTATAAGAAGAAGCGGGTACGGGAGATGAAGTGGAAATTTTACATTTTTGTTTTTTAGTCAATATAGAAGAAATTGTAGTATTAAACCTACTACCACCACCACTACTAGTACTACTAGGTTGTATAGAATTTTGAACGTTTGGAGCATAAATATCTACAAGACGATACAACAAGTCTAAACATTGAGTAACATATGAAACATGGTCATATGAAACGTTTAAAACTTCGTAATAATGCCCTAAAATTCCTTCTAAACCTTCCTTTCTAACACCGGGATCAAGAAGACATGCAACACCATAAATATAAGGAAATTCCGTAAAGTATTCGATCCACTTAATTTTCATGTCAACAATAATATCACTAAAATATGGATCTTTTTCATATTCTTTTAAAGTAGTAACTATATTAACACACTCAATGATAACATGATGTACATTTGGTTCATAAACATAAGAAAAAACCTTAGTAGCATGTGCAAAACAATCAAGTATGTTACGTACTCTAGATGCCAATTCCCAATCAAATTCGGTAATAGGTCCACCTTCGTATTGGTTCCTAGGGTCTTCATTATATAATTCAGTGAAAATGATCTTATATTGAATTGCATCATTTAATAATTTAAAAGTCGAATTCCATCTCGTAGAACAATCGATACCCCACTTCTTCGGCCTAAATCCATTTTCTCTACATAATTTTTTATACTTAGACCTATATGTACCCGCATAACGTAGATACTTAACTACTTTCCTAATAGGTTCTAATAAATGAGTTATTTGTGCATTTCCCTTTTGGGCCGACAAGTTAATTTTGTGAGCAGAACATCTAATGTGTAAAAATACTCCATCTAAAAGTAAAGGAATATCGTTCTTAACGTAATCCATGGCTTTGTTATTAGAAGCGACATTATCTAAAGATATCGTAAATACCTTGTTAAACAAATTAAAATCCTTTGTTGTATCTAAAATTCTTTGTTTTATGTTATAACCGGTGTGTGACTCATCCATAATATCAAAAGCAATAATTCGTTTTTCTATATGCCAATCACTAATCCAATGAACCGTAACACAAATATAAGGCTCGCCTTGACCCGAACTCCAACAATCACTAGTTAAAGAAACCATACCATCAAAATTAGCAAAACTTTCAATTAATTGTGCACGTTGAGCATAATACTGTTTTTGTGTGTGACATTTAAGTGTGTTCCTAGGAATTCTTCTAAATGCCGGGTTTAGTGAATGTTTAACCATGTGCTCTAAATTCGGACTCTCACCGTGGGAGAAAGGTAACTCGTCTAAAGTAATATAAGTAGCAAAATCTTCTATCATTCTATCTCTATTATAGGCAAAAGGCATACCTCCACCGGGAGACGAAGTCACGAAACCACCAATTTGTGTTTGTTGTGAACCTCCACGTGCCGCTCCACTTTCATGACTTTGCTTTGTTATTCTAAGTGTCGATCAAGTGTACCCGTACCGCCCCCTTTAGTGTGAACAAAAGGGTCTTGTTTTCGATTATTTTGAATACAAATCAAACAATAAACTTTAAATCGGTCCGGAACTTCCGTTGGATCTTTCAAAAAATAATTCCAAACATGTGACGAATGTCTCGTAGAACTAGAAGAACCACCTACAAAATCAAATAAAATCTGATTAATTTCAAAACATAAAAAATCGAAATAAAAACCAAATAATTTTTTAAGCATGAAAAACAAATCTTTTTAAAAACAAAAAAATAGAACGTTTTTTAAATATAAAAACTGAATATAAAAACCGAATAATTTTTTAAGCATAAAAACATATCTTTTTAAAAACATTTTATAGATAACAAACATTTTTCTAAAACCGAATATAAAAAAACGAATATAAAAAACATTTTCCCGAATATAAAAACTGAATAAAAAAATAAAAAAAAAAATAAATACCTGTTTTGGATCGAGGAGGTGGCATCGATGTTGCTTGGGTTGAACCTTGAGATGATACGGTACCTCTTCCTTCTTTAATTTAAAATTTAAATAGACTCGTCGGAATTTGGCCGGACATGCTAGAGTTTGGCCGAAAAATTTTAAAGATTCGTCGGAATTTCTAAAACCAGTGAGCACTTAGCAGAGCAGTTAGCAAGTAGTTATAGAGACTAGAGAGTAGAGAGTAGAGATAAAGAGTAGACATTGAGAGTGCAGAATGTGGTGAAGAGAAATGGGGTGCAGAATGTCGTATTTATAGAGGGGAGAAATGGTCGTTTGAGTGCGTAGAGGAGACACATCAGTGTAGCCGTTGAGTGCGCAGAAGACAGAAGTGTGCAGAATGAGCCGTTGGAGACAGAAGGAGCCGTTGTTTTTGGCAGTTTTGGACGTGCCGGGCAGGCGGGCCGTGCCGGTTCACGGGCCGGTTCACGGCGGTTCACGTGCCGTGCCGATTCACCGTGTCGTGTCGTGCCGAGCGCGAATTCAATTCTCCTGACCCGTAAACGCCCCGTTTTCTGTTGCGGTCCGTCGCGGTTCAACTCGCCCCGTTACCGATCCGGGTTCAACGAGTAATATCGGCGTGCCGTGCCCGGGTTGGCCGGTCGGACCCGCCCGGGTGGCCACCTCTAGTCGTAAGTGGAGTCGCTAAATTTTTATTGAACATCGACCAGAAGTAAAACTCCGGTGGTAATTCGCCAGATTAACATTATAGAATTTCAGAAGTGTTTTTCCAGTATTACCCTTATAGATTAACCTTGACTAACGGTGACTGTTATAAAATTAACGACAATTGGCTTAAGGGTTGTAATTGATTGAAAATTTAAAGTTGTGGGATGCACTTTGCCTAAATTTAAAATGTGAGACCGAATCGAAAAAACGACTATAATTACTGGGTGCAAAATGCTAATTACTCGCATTTTAATTACAAAACAAAATATACACGTCACATGAAAAAAAACACGGCCATACTAATTATTAAGTTTAGCCATATCTATATACTAGGTTAAAACCCGTGCGATGCACGGATTGTTAATTGTTATTTTATTATTATATTTTTAATATTTTATTAATTTTATTTGTTAAAAAAATAAGTAGGCATGTTGAAATAGCTAAATACTTTTAATTAATTAAAAACATTAAAACATATTTTAAAATAAATAAGTAAGGGTTTGCCCGTTATATTTTTGGAAAATGAGAGGTTTTAGTAAGAAAAAATAAAAAATGTAACATATATTTAGTTTAAAAAGGTAAATGCCTGTGATATTTTTGGAAAATGAGGTTTTAAAATTTACTAATTAAAATTATTTAAATTCGTTTTAAAATAAATAAGTAAAGGGTTTCCTATGATATTTTTCGGGAAAAAAATGAATTTTAGTGAGAAAAATAGAAAAAGTAAATTGAGAAAGACAATTTTCCGTGATATATTTAGAAAAGAAGAGACTTTGTTAGAAAAAATCTATAATGTGTTTTAAAGTAATTGGTTATAAATACGTATTTGATTATTTATATTTTAATATTCTTAGTGATTGCATTTGTTAAGAAAAATAAGTACACATGTTGAAATAGGTAAATTTTTAAAAATAATTATAATATTATAGGTTTAAAAATAAATAACTTAAGGCTTGTCCGTGATATTTTTGGAAATTGAGGGGTTTTAGTAAGGAAAAATAGAAAAACTAACATGTTTTAGTTAAAAAAGGTAATTGACATGTTTGAAAATGTATGAGAATTTGTTAGAAAAAATAATGTATTTTAGGGAAAAAGGTAATTGGTTATAAATAGGTAATATTATTATTTAATAATATATTTCTATAAATAAATAAGGTTAATTAAGTAAAAACACGAAATATAGTTAAGGGCAATTAAGTAAAATCATAGCGTACCATACCGACCAACCAAACTTTTAATGTTTCGTCTATTATATTATACTAGCTTATAGCCCGTGCAATGCACGGTTACTTAAATTTTATTTATAAATATATTTTTATTACCATGCAACACACGATTGTTTTTTTAATATTTATAATTATATTTATTTATGAATATTTTAATATTTAAAAGTTATTAGTTTACATGATTAAATTATTGTTAAAAAAGATTTAGCCAAAAAAATTATAGTTAAAAATTTGATATTTATTATATTTTACACGCTCAATTTAATATTTGTTTATATTGAATTATAAAAATTATATTTTGTCAATTTTATAGTCCACATGAAATTCACAAAATAATCTTTAATTTAGTTGTTGAAAGGCATATGTCTAGGCCTATTTGTAAACACCGAGGATTCTACTCAACTTTAATTAAGATGTAATAAGTAAATAATAAAAATCAATTGTCACAGGAATCTCAGAAGATTATATCTGTCAAAGAATGAAGATTAAAGTCATCTACAGACTTGAAGTGATTCTACATTGAAAGAAGCTCAATTTATTGATCAAGCCTCAATGAAGTATTCAAGCTCAGTGGATTTATTAAAGTGACAGAGATTTCAAGTGGTGACAGAAAAAGATACTGGTTACAGAGTTCTTGAATGAGAAGGAAGTGAATCACTGCTTAAAGTCAAACAGATAAAGAACAGACATTGTCGTTAGTCACTCATGAACCAGACAGTGCATCGAGTGTCAACGTACTATTATGTTTGTTCTTTATCTAAGTTTTAAGTGATTCTGGAATTTATTGAGGAGTCAATTAATTCTATTTATTCTCTTATAAATAATTAATACTATTGAGTAAATTATTTATTAAATTAATTCTGTAAAGAATTAATTTAATACATAATTTATTTAGTTAATTATTTAAATCAGAATAAAAAGAAATTAATTGAGAAGTCAACTAATTCTATTTATTCTCTTATAAATAATTAATACTACCAAGTATATTATTTATTAAATTAATTCTGTAAAGAATTAATTTAATACATAATTTATTTAGTTAATTATTTAAATTAGAATATATTTGAACTAGGAAGACTTAGATTTTGTACTAGGAAGACTTAGTTTAATGAACTAGGAAGACTCACAAGAGAGTCTTCCCGATTGTCTTCCTAGGCAAGTCAGAATCTTCCCGGTTGTCTTCCCTTCACAAAGAGAGTCTTCCCTCAAGTCTTCCCAAGCCTTATCTCAGTCTTCCCGAGAGTTTTCCATATACAAAACAAAGGAAATGCATTGGCGCGTGGAATTCATGACAAGGAATTTGTATTAAAGCAAAAAGTGGTCAGTTGGAATTAAATAGACAATTACAACAACAGAAGAAAAGATACAGCAACAAGAACATTTCATTTTCTCTCTGTCTTCTTAACTTCTAAACTGCAAAGGCATTAAATTCCTCAAGTGTTTTAATTCTTGACTTGATCTTCACATTAAATTCATAAGGATCATTTCACTTGTACTGCTTTAGCTTTCTAGCGGATCATAATCCCTAGATTTTATATCGAACTACTTTTTAGTATTCGATCCTTTTTATTACAAAAATAGATAAATTCATGTCGAATTTATTCTAGATTTGTTTTATTAAGTTCTTTGTAATCAGTGATCAAAATTGTAACACCCCTCAAGTTTAATAGAGTTTCTATTTAACTTGAATATTGTTTCAGTTTTTATTCCGCATTAATTTGTTCTAAATTGTTTAATCTTAAACGAACAAATTTCGATAAAACGGTATAGTTTGTATTCAACCCCCCTTCTACAAACTTATCAGGACCTAACAATTGGCATCAGAGCCTTTTGATTGATATACAAATCAAAGATCCAATTGTTTTGAGATTTTTTCTTAAACTCTGAAATTTTTATTATTCTTTAAAAATCTCAATAATGTCTACAACTCAGAAGGTTGGTACAGTAAAGTTTCCCATGTTCAGCAGGGAGCATTATCCTATGTGGAAGAAGAAGATGCTCCTGGTTCTTCAAGTGGTTAATGTTGAATATCTTGATGTGCTGAAGAATGGACCAAGAATTCCTATGTTTGTTGAGGAAGAGCTAATAGAGAATGATGTTGTTACTAGGGCTGCTAGGATATACCCTAAGGATCCCAAGGACTACACTCCTGAAGAAAAAGAAGATGTTGCCTTGGATGCCTGTCTACAGTTGATACTGGTTGATTGTCTTGATCCAATCATGCATAATCATATTTTAAATTGTGTTTCTGCCAAACACATTTGGGATACGATTGAAATAATCAATGAAGGGACAGAGGAAGTCAGAGAGAATAAGATGGAAATTCTCACCTCTTCATATGAGCACTTCAGATCAAATTCAAGGGAAGGAAGAGTGGTTAGTATGTCTACTTCACTGGTAGCTGGAGTCCCACAGAAACAGGAAGCGAAGGTTGTTCTACCTTCCAGTCCTAACAAGGATGTAATTGTAGCTGAATATGGTGTTACATCTACAAGTCAATATGGTGGTGATTTTTATTCTATGGAGGAGCTTGAACAGTTGGAAGATGAGTCTATGGCCTGGGTAGTGAAGAAGTTTGGAAACTTCAGGTTCAGGAGAAATCCTAGTTTCAAGTTCAAAACATATGCTGACGAATACCAGACAGGTGGTTCTTCATCCTCAAATAACACAAGGGGTGGCTATAAAACAGGGATGGTTGAGAAGAACAAGTCTAAAGAAAAGAGCTGGGATGATACAGACAGTGAAGATGAAGAAGTTTGGAATCTTGCACTCATGGCAATAGGAGGCAAACTCTTTGATTCCATGTTATCTTCACCCAACATGTCTGAGGTAAAGTTCACTGATACTGAAATGATTCGTCACCTTGGTGATACTTTAAGTTGTGCACGCACTGAAAATGATAAAATAATTCTTTTAAACACAAATCTTGAAAAGGAAATAAAAGAATTAAAACTAGTGCATATCAATCAAGATGAACTTACTAATAATGTAGCAGTTCTTGAGAAAAGGGTTAAATTGTATCAACAACTGGAAACCATTCTCAAAGATCAGATTAGTGAGCTTAAGACCAAAGCTAATGCCTATTACAACTCTTGTAAGACGGCTAAAGAGATTCTTAATAAACAAGCTGTTGGTAATCATGTCAGTATAGGTTATGATTATAATGAGGCTATTGGATTGCTTGGCATTAATTCACCTTGTAGAGTCAGATCTGAAGGAAAGGGTGTTCCATATGTGCTTAAGGGTATTGAAACACCCTTCTGTAAGGAGTCCGAAGCAGAACCTCTGAATGAAGACTCTATCATCATTGCAGAGGAGATTCGTGAAGAAGATATTGCTTTGGAAGTTGAACAATCCAAAAAGTGTATATCTGATATTCCAGTCAAAGTTGCTACAACTAAAAAGACTAAATCAGATATCCATAAGTTGGATCAAAACAACTGTAGAACTAACATGCCTGCTGTTAATTCTTCTCATAAAGCATGTGGTGTGAGTAATTGCATGTCTTGTGCTTTTAATGTTATGTATGCTTTCTTTAATAAAAAGCATGTATATAGTGATAAGACTGCTCCACGTCAACATGTTAATAATAAGAAGCATGTTAAAGCAAAGACTACTAGTCCTCCTCAGACTAGAGTGGATTCATTTATCCTTAAGCCTACTCAGAAATGTGTTAAGGCTGGCTATAAATGGAAACGCTCTTATGTGAAAGAGGTTGAAGTAGTTTTAGTTAAAAATGTTGTTTTGTCTGACAAAGGCCAATTCTTTAAGTATGCCGGACCCAATCAAGTGTGGGTTCCGAGGAAGGACTAATCAATCTGGTATTGTAGGGAGTTAAACAGGTAAGTCGTGTTATATGGGTTCTTGACAGTGGCTGTTCAAGGCATATGACCGGAGATAGAGCCCTGCTATCAGATTTGGTTGAAAAAGCTGGCCCAGTGCTTACCTTTGGAGATAACATCAAGGGTATAACTGAGGATATGGCCTATTTGAAATCAAGAAATGTTATCAGTCAATAAGAAAATCAATGTTACATTTGATGACACCAAACTCCCTAATATCCAAATAGAAAATCCATCTGAGAAATTGAAGTTTGATGACATGTCAGATTCAGATTCAGATGATGAGAATCCACCTCAGCTTGTTGTTGGTAATAACAATGTCAATGGTGATGGTGGTGGAAACATTGGTAACAATGGAGATACCACTAACACTGGAGAAGAATCACCAAGACAATCTGTCAACAACTCAGGGGGAGGAAATGAAGGATCAACTAGTCATTCACAACACCATAATGAAAAACAAGGCGAATCATCAAGATCAAACCTTTTGAGCTTATTATTGGTGATCCAGGTGTTGGAGTCAGAACTAGAAGTGCTACTCAAAATGAATATCATTATTCAGGGTTTCTTTTTGAAATGAAACCAAAGAAGATTGAGGAAGCACTAGGTGATCCTGATTGGGTGATTGCTATGCAAGATGAACTCAATCAAATTGAACAACAACAAGTTTGGAAGCTGATACCTAGACCGAAGAACAAGAAAGTAGTTGGTACTCGGTGGGTATTCAGAAATAAATTAGATGAAGATGGCATAATCACAAGAGACAAAGCACATTGACATCAGGTATCATTTTATCCAAGAGCATGTCATGAATGGTACTGTGGAGTTACTCTTTGTACCCACAGAGGAACAAACAACAGATATTTTCACTAAATCTCTTAATGAATCCATATTTACCAGATTGGTTGGTAAATTGGGTATGTTAAATAGTTTTAGTGATTAACTTTGTTTATTTTTATGTTTGTTCTTAATTAAATTTACAAGTGTTCATTTGTTGTAAATATATTTTTTAAATCACTTGTAAATTTATTTTATCATCTCAATTTCTCTTTTGCATGTTGATTGTAGATTATTGACATGTCTTGTCTAATTGTTAAGCTTCTTAGGTTGAGTAAGTTAAGATGAATTATTTTCTTTAAAAAATATTTTTCTCAAATTTTACAAGTTAAAATTGTAGAGAAATCTATTTTTATTGAAAAAAAATTTTATTTTAAAATATTCAAATATTCTTGTTTAGTTCATGTAAATAGTTTCCTGTAAATATTTTTTCTGCATTTTATTTTATTTTTCTTTTCTTTCTTTAGTTTTCCTCTAATAGTTTTTATATGTATATATATATTATTGTATTTTATTTTTATTTTTATTATTTATTATCTTTTATTTTCTATTTTTCTTAGTTGTTTTTGTATATATATTGTATATATTATTTCTGATCTAGCTCTTGCTTAGCTGGAAATTCAGTGCCAAATCAATTCAGGTATTACTTTGTATCTCTCAATCCACTTCTTTTACTGTTGCTGAACCCAAGTGGTTGTTAGGGCTGACCCAGAGATTGTAGAACCACAGTCTCTGACCCAGGTCATAGAGCCATACAGAGAGTCAAACACTTCTGATACACAACCTGAGCCTACTATTCAAACCAGTTCAAGAAGAGTTAGTGATATACCTGAAATGAGTGTTCCCACAGCTCTGTCTCCACCCTTAAAGAAAAGAAAAACCTATAGGGAGACAACTGTAAGCCCATCTGTATCCTCTCAAAAGGATATGGACATTGATATGGCCACTACACAGTCTCTGGAGACATCCTCTCAACAGGGTGGATCTATTGAAATTAGCCATCGGGCCATGGCATCTTGTACTGAGTCAAGCACACTCCCATTACTCACAATGGGAGAAAATATCCATATAGATGACACTCAGGACACCATGTCAGGAGAGCACTTTACTTTTGACTTTGAAACAGAGCCTACCATAGTTACGGTAGAAGTGCCTTCACAGGCATCAGAGGGAAAATCTGATTCTTCGCCAACTCAAATAGAATCATTTTCTCCCCTCCCAGAGGGAACATCTCTGGCTCCCCTAAGGGATTTTCCACTCGCAGTTTTTACTGGAGAAAGTGGAAGGCAACCTGATGAGTCTGTCCCTGAAGAAATTCAGTATACAATGTCAAATATTTTGACAGACTCACTCAGGGATCGGGAATTGCGAACTCCCATTGCACCACCACTGACCTCTCTTGAAGGGGCTAGGGTGATTTTTCATGCAGGCACATCTACTGAGAATCTTGACAGACAGTTAGTGGTGAGAGATATGAATCAAACACAGAGTGAAACACAAGCACGTGAGTTGAGTGAAACACCACTGAGAGCAATTGAAGTGAGTGCACACACTGACACAAACACTGCTTTATTATTGAACCAGCTAGCTGATCTACAAAGGATGTTACAAGAAACCCAGACTGAGAACAATCTTCTGAAAGCACAAGTGGTTGCACAATCTACCACCTCTGTATCAAATCAGCTGGGTATTGTGAAAGATGACCTGGAAGGATTGAAGAATAATCTACTCCCGAAGCTGAATTCAATCCAACAATCTCAAGTACTGGTGGCTTCAGACATCTCTGATCTTACAATGTCAAATGCTCAGATATCGGAGAGTGTCAAGGAGATTGCTTCTATTTCTACCAAGGTGGACTTTATTCTGCAAACATCTGATGAAAACCAGAGGTTTAATGAACAAAGGATGTCTAGGATTGAAGGCGGAATGGAGCATCTTAATGAAGGGATGAAGCACCTATACAATATGATCAAGAATTCACATAAACCTACTGAAGAGCAAAGAACATTCTTTGAGGGAGATGATGATGAGGATGATGATGCTGATGAAGGAGGAGATGAGAGAGAAAGAGGAGAGATAAGGAGAACATCTGAGGTGAATCCTAGGGCTTCCACAGCTCAAACTGTAGAGGATTCCTCAACTAAGGGGGAGAAGGAGAAGAAAGGAGAAGACAAAGAAGCTGGAGGAGCTTCTGGAAAGGATAAGGGAAAAGGTAAACAATCACTGGAGGATATTGTCTTTGATGATGACTACTACTACCACGGTGAACAGGATGACTTCCACTTTGACACATCTGGTGATCTGGAGAAGACCATACCTGAAGAAGCTTTTGGTGAGGAGGAGGTTGAGGAGGCAGCAAACTTTGATGATTGGGAAGATGAAGCTGAATTATATACACCTGACCCTTTGTTTCAAAAGGAGTTGAAGAAACAGCAAGCAGAGCTAAGGAGAAAGGAGGATGAGAATGCCAAGGTCTCCAACATCATATCTCAGAAGCTAAAAATTCAAAAGGCTGAACATGAAGACAAACAACGTCTTCATAGTATTCATGTCAAAGAAAGGAGATTGGATGTGAGGATGAAGCAAGGAAGCAATTGGGATAAGGCAAGGGAGATGTTTGATATCCCTCAGAGAGGCACAAACAATGATGCTACTTTTCTGAAGCTGCTTGAGAAGATCAGAATTGTTAATCCAGACAACTCATTATATATGAAGGCATTGAAGCAAGATATCTTAAGGATTACGTCTGCATTTGATCAAGTGAGGCAAGAACTGTTCGTCTATGTCTCAAGTGCGCTTGAAGGGTCATTCACCATTTCTCTTGACCTCCTACAAAGAAGATCTCTATCTGAATTGTGGATTCTGATGAGTAAAGTAAAGAGATCTTCTTGCTTGAATGAGCTTCTATATGACCGGCTTAGAGATTCTGCTATGAAGGCCAGTCCTCAAGTTGTACATTTTCCTTATGAAGTCAAAATCTATAGAGGTACAACTTTAGAGACTGTGAGGCTGGATCCTGATTCCATGAAGCTACAGACTGCTATGCAACTGGTGAAGTTGGAGAATCTTCTTAGAACTTCTGGGTTTGCTTCTGTAGAGAAGTCTGAAGTTGCTGATATGATTTCAGACTACTGCACGGAGAAAATTCCAAGATATGCTCAGATGAAGAATAGATTGAATAAGATCACCAATCAACCAGTAATGCCAAGTGGTGTGGTTTCTGAAAGTGATCGTGTCCTTGACAAAGATCTTCTAGTCACCTTGCAAGAAGCTGAAGAAGGTGAAATTAGAGACTAAAGGCATGATGTAGTTAGCTCATTTGTAAATGTTATATGTTTAGAGCTAGGTAAATCAAGATAGGGAAATTTATCATTTGTTCAGGCTAGAGGAACATCTATCTTGTATTTATCTTTATTGTTTGAATCTGGAATTTGTTATATTTAATCCAGAACTTTTTATTATTTGCTTGGCTCTTAAAAGTCTTATCTTTTCTTGTTTTAGTTGAGTTATCCTCTAGAGTATTTGGTTGTTATTGTATAACAAACAAATAGGGGGAGATTGAAAGGCATATGTCTAGGCCTATTTGTAAACACCGAGGATTCTACTCAACTTTAATTAAGATGTAATAAGTAAATAATAAAAATCAATTGTCACAGGAATCTCAGAAGATTATATTTGTCAAAGAATGAAGATTAAAGTCATCTACAGACTTGAAGTGATTCTACATTGAAAGAAGCTCAATTTATTGATCAAGCCTCAATGAAGTATTCAAGCTCAGTGGATTTATTAAAGTGACAGAGATTTCAAGTGGTGACAGAAAAAGATACTGGTTACAGAGTTCTTGAATGAGAAGGAAGTGAATCACTGCTTAAAGTCAAACAGATAAAGAACAGACATTGTCGTTAGTCACTCATGAACCAGACAGTGCATCGAGTGTCAACGTACTATTATGTTTGTTCTTTATCTAAGTTTTAAGTGATTCTGGAATTTATTGAGGAGTCAATTAATTCTATTTATTCTCTTATAAATAATTAATACTATTGAGTAAATTATTTATTAAATTAATTCTGTAAAGAATTAATTTAATACATAATTTATTTAGTTAATTATTTAAATCAGAATAAAAAGAAATCAGATTTTGACGATTTTACACCCCACGTGAAGATAACTAAATTATCTTTAATTAAAAGATGGTTTAACATTTTTTATCTGGGTGGAATTGTCCATGGAAGAGAAAAGAAAGTCACGAATTTTTTACATGGAGAATTCTATTCAATATAGAAAACTTATTTATATTTGGTATATTTGGTTTAAATTATCAAAATACACCTTTTAGAATTTAAATATAATCCTATTATTAATAAAATAAACTTTTTTAATATTTGATCTAACGATTTTCATTTATCTAGTTAAGATCTAATGGTCCTTATTAATTTGGTTGTCTACGACCAAAATTTGGGATAAGATCCCTATTATGATTATTATATATAAAGATTTAATATAATAAGGATATCAAGTATATACTGATATAAGTATCTTAATAACTGCTTTTACTTTTAATGTTTCGGTTTTATTTACGGTGTAAATAAAATTTTAAAATACATTATTACTTAAAAATTATTAAATAGAATAAAAATTATGTTATGATTATATAGAATTTTATTCTCATATTATTATATTCTTAATGGATTTGAATTTGTTCTTAATTAATTTTGATACTTTATTGAAAGAAACATAAAATTTCTATATTTAAAAGAATTATTGGAAAAATAAATAAATTGGTGCTACAATAATAATAAAAAAAATTATTAAAATTTAGATACTCACTTTAATATTTGGGTTCTATCCTGAGTTTTAGAAATTGAATTTTGACGATTTTACAACTCATGCGAAACTAACAAAATTATCTTTAATTTAATGATGGTTTAATAATTATTATCTAACTTGACCAGTTGACCTACCCATAAAATAGACTGAAAAGAAAAGATGGTTAAGAAGTTTTACACAAAGAATTCAATTCAATATAGAAAACCAATTTATAATTGGTTTAAATTATCAAAGCACACTTTTTAGTATTTAAATATAATTACCGGAAGTTGAATCACATAATTACCTAAAACGTGTAATCGAAGTTGAATCACGGGAAGAAAAGTTGATAAGTGATGAATCAAGCTGCCCGAGAAGGAACTATAAAGGATTGCAACAAACCTCATAAAGGGCAATTTTTTTGTTTATAGTAGTTTACTAAGCGTGGCAGCGGTTTTATTATAGTTTATTCAAATTTTTTAAAAGAATATTTTACAAAATATGTTTTTAGTTAAAATAATATTTTTAACATAAAATTAAGATTTTTTTGAATTCTTCATTTAGTACTGTTCATTTACCGAAATTTTGAATAAATATATATAAAAGAACAACTGTTCAATATATTTCATTATTTTAATATTCTATTAAATATTAGTATATTTATCATTTTATTTTTTTCAAAATTCATATTGCAACTTCTATTTTAAAATACATAATATTACATCAATATTAAGTTCTAGCATATAATATGCTCCTCCTAATGAATCACGCTCTCATTAAACATGTTTTCTCCCAACGACCCGCTTTCTCGTTGTTACCAAATTTAAAAAAATAACAAATTAATTACTAAATAAATTATATCCTCTATTAACCAATTTTACTATGTCACAAATTTTAATTTAAACATTTTTCAAAATTCTAATTTTCAAGAAAAAATATGTGATAATATTAAGATGGTAACTTTAAGTTCAAAAAAAGTTTAAGAAGATATCAACATGGTAATTTGACTTAAGGATAAATTTTAGGACAATATTAAATTTAAAGATAAATTTTAGGAGTACATTAAGATAATAATTTGACTTAACAAAAGTTTGAGAGAATATAAACTAAATATTATTTCCGTTACTAAAGATTTTTAAAAGACAATTTCTCAAATCGTCTACTTTATTATTTTACTCGATTAAATGATAGTAAAAAAAATTAGTAAATATTTTGAACTCGTAAAATAAGTTTAGGAAAAAATTAATATAGTATACTTAGTTTCTTCCATTAGAAGATAGTAGGAAGTAATTACTAAATAAATTGGAATTGAATAGAAAGTTTAAAGAAATATTAATATAAAATATTTAGCTTTCATGCTTCAAAGATAGTACTTAAGAAATTAGTAAATAAATTGAATTAGTATAGAACATTTAGGAGAATATTAACATGGTATATTTAGTTTTATTCGTTAGAAAATAGTAGGAAAGAAAATGAGAATTTATCGAATATTATAAATGCAAGAATATTAAAATTGTATATTTAATTTTCTTTATTTGTAAATATTTAAAAGGCAATTCAGATATTTTCTAATAAAAAATTTAGGAGAATATGACAAAAATCTTAAAATTATATATTTAGTTTTCTCCATTAGTAAAGACTTTAAAGGCAAGAATATTAAAATTGAGATATTTTCGAATCTTTAATAGTAATAATTCAAAATTTTGAGAATATTAGAAATGCAATAATATTAAAATTGTATATTTAGTTTCCTCAATTTGTAAAGATTTAAAATGCAATTGAGATATTTTCTTATAAAAAAATTTACTAGAATATGACAAGAATCTTAAAATTATATATTTAGTTTCATCTATTAGTAAAGATATTAAACACAAAAATATTTAAATTGAGATATTTTCAAATCTTTAATATTAATAATTCAAAAATTTGAGAAATTTGGAAAGATAGATCGAAGCGATCGGAGAGGCGCTACCGCACCGCCCCCTTCCCTTTTATATAAGTATATATTGATTGTTTTTAAAAATTGATGTGTTGTAAAAAGAAATATTAATAAAAAAAAGTGTTGTTATAAAATCTTATAATTATTTTATAATATTTTTATATATGCATATTTTTTGAAATATTATTAAAAAAAATTCAATGAGTTTTGATTCTGAAATTAGTAACTACTTCCGCAAAAACTAAAAATCAGCTTATTTGTGACTTAATTTCTTGGATCAAGAGATTTCTAGAAAACTGTTTATAAAATTTGTCAAAATAAAATTTTGTCTACTTTTCATCAAAACTTACAATAGTTGTCCAAACATCAATACCAAACAAAGCTAAAGGCTATTAAAAACATATGGAGGAGACTATCTAAATAAGTTCTTAATTAAAATATAAAAAGTATACAAAAAGGAAGCTTCAAAAGATTATAAGTTTAAATTTTTTTAAGATCATGTTCTTTTTTTAAGGCCATTTTCAAGGTAACTCTCAACTTTTTTTATTAATAAAACATTCATTTTTATGTATATATGATATGGTCAGAAAAGTAATTATAGAAATATAATTGACTAGTCAAACAAAAGGCCGATATTTAAGGCCCGACACCCTAATTATTCATTAATTTCGTAATTAATGAATAGGGAAAATATACAGCTCATAAAAAGAGTCCGAATTATGGCAAATTGGTCAAAGAAGGATCCAGAATCCCAATTAAAGGCAATTAATGAGTCATAGCCTTTATCGACAAGGAAAAGACTTATCCCGCAAGCAATACAATGTTTATCCAATATCAAAAAGGAGACTTATTCGCTAAGACTCCTAAACATACCATAAATACTAGGCTCCAGACGCCTATATAAGGTCCCTGATCCTACAATCAGAACTACATATTTGGCTTGATTCTCAATAACGATTTGAGATACGTAGGCATCTTGTGAGGACCAATTTAGTCCGAAAACACGAGTACAACCATTAAAGCTCGAAGCTCATTAATCCTAGCATTAAATTCACAAAGCACGTTTTTTAATCCATAACATTTGGCGCCGTCTGTGGGAAGACAACATCAACCATGACAAACACACGAAGGACAGCTCGGGATAATCAAACTCCTGAGGATCGCCTTATCACCTCTGAGGTTGATCAGACACCGCCGACTACTGGCACTGAAGGGGCGAATATCCCCACCAACACTCAAGGACCGGAAATCCCGATTTCGGTCGAAGGGACGAATCCCCTGCAGATGGTCATTCATGGATCTAATCCACAAGAGGCCGTTCACCAGCAACCGATTACGATCGCCCCGCTGCTCATGAATGCACCGAGGAGCCTTCAACTCCATACTACTGATCTCCCTCAATACGCGAATCAGACCTTGGGGATGCCAAGCTATAGCATGCCCCCTCGACCCATGGCGGGCGGTAGTGGAACTAATCCAATCTACCATGAGGCATATGTGCCCCCTTATATTCAAGGTCTGGGACCCCAAACTCGCCAGACCCCTTTCGTTCAAGATTACTCGGGCCCATACACCGAGGATGAGGGTTATACAACTGGGGAGGATGTCGCCCCAAGAAGGAGACGTTCTTCCCAAACCAATCGGGAACAACCCCAAACTACAAGGGAGAAACTTGCAGCCCATGAGGCAGAGACTGCAAGGCTAAAAAAACTCCTTGCTGAGGAAGAGGCCGCTCAATCTCGGGGCCGAACGACCGAAGGGATCCCGATAATCAACTTGGATCCACCGGCAAGAAGAACCAAGAGGGCCGAAGCCCCAAGGGGTGATCCTAGTATTTTGTTGCCCCTCGGAGAGCCTGATGATCCTACACCACCGTTTACTCAAGACATCATGAAAACGGATATATCCAGAAAATTCAAGATGCCTTCGATCAAAGCCTATGATGGAACGGGAGAACCCGCAAATCATGTAAGGACCTTCTCCAATGCACTGCTGTTGCAGCCAACTAACGATGCGGTCAAGTGTAGGGCGTTTCCACAAACCTTGGCAGGCATGGCCCAACGCTGGTATAACCGTCTTCCTCCCAACTCAATTGGGTCCTTCAAAGAACTAAACAAAGCTTTCATCAATCAATTCATTAGTGGAAGGGTGCATGAGAAAAGCTCTGCATCACTCATGGCAATCCAGCAAGGAAAGAATGAAGCCCTAAGGGACTACATCAATCGATTCACTCGAGAGGCTTTGAAAGTCCCAGACTTAGAGGACAGAGTGGTTATGATAGCCCTGCAATAAGGAACTACTGACGACCACTTCAAAAGGTCGTTGGCTAAACATCCACCCGAGAGCATGCTGAAGCTCTAAGATAGAGCCGGAAAGTATATCAAGGCTGAAGAAAGCATGAGAAAGTATGAACCCACTGCTGATGGTAGTGGAAACTCAAAGAAAAGAAAAGAAACTCAGGAGTACGACGTCAAGGAAAAGTTCCCCGGAACATCAAAGAACTCTGATTCTCCCCTCAAGAGAAACAATTTTGGGCCAAAATTCACAGAATATGCAAGATTGAATACTCACAGGAGTCAAATTCTGATGGAGATAGCCAAAGAAGAAGATATCAAATGGCCAAAGCCAATGAGGGTTGATTTGTCCAAACGGAACCAAAATCAGTTTTGTCGGTTCCACAAAGAAGTCGATCATGACACCGATGATTGTAGGCAATTGAAAGATGAGATTGAGTTTCTGATACGAAGAGGAAAACTCAGCAAATTCACCAAGGATGGAAATCAAGGGAGTCAAAGAGGAAATTATGAAAGGAAGGATTACGACAGAAGGGACAACGACCAAGATCGTAACCCTAAGCCCCGAGGGCCAGTTATCAACATGATATTCGGAGGACCAACTGCTGTTGGGTCCTCCCGAAACTCAAGAAAGGCTTATGCCCGAGAGGTAATGACTGTGGTTGGAGAAGCACCGAAGCGTGCCAGAACAGAAGTGTCAATAGGTTTTGACGATTCAGACTTGGAAGGGGTGAAGTTCCCCCATGATGATCCTCTTGTCATAATACCTGTGATAGGCAACTCCGAAACAAAGAGAGTCCTGGTTGACAATGGAGCTTCAGTGGATATCCTGTTCCACGATGCTTTTATCAAGATGAGTTACACTGATTCTCAGCTAACGCCCTCAAATATGCCTATATACGGATTCAACGGGGTGGAATCAAAAGTGGAAGGCACTATCCAACTCCCAATGACTATGGGACAAGGGATGAATACGTCTACTCAGATGTTGAACTTCATAGTTATAAAAGCGACTTCAACCTACAATGCAATCCTGGGAAGGACTGGTCTTCATGCGTTCAAGGCTGTTGCCTCATCTTATCATCTAAAAATCAAGTTCCCAACGAGGAATGGGATTTGTGAAGAACGAGGAGACCAAAAGATGGCTAGAAGTTGTTATGTAGCCGCCTTAAGGCCTGATGGAACCGGGGGCAAGTTCTCCCAATTGAAGACATGAATATCAGCGACAACGAGGACAGAAGGGGGAAACCGGCTGAGGACTTGGTCCCAATTCCCCTAGTCCCAGGAGAACCAGAGAAGGTGACTTATATTGGGGTACTACTGCCCGAACCATTGAAGATCAAACTCACGTCTTTTCTTCAAGAAAACAATGACGTTTTTGCTTGGACAGTGGCCGACATGCCAGGGATTGATCCCCAATTGATATCTCACAAATTGAATGTGGATCCAGAAAGGAAGACAGTGAAACAAAAGAAAAGAAATTTTGCTCCAGAGAGGCTTGAAGCCATTAAACAAGAAGTGAATAAGCTTTTTGAAGCTGGGTTCATTGAGGAAATCCAATTCCCAGAATGGTTAGCTAACCCCGTGATGGTCAAAAAAGCTAACGGGAAGTGGAGAATGTGCGTCGACTTCACTGACTTGAATGATGCATGTCCTAAGGATTGTTTTCCCTTACCAAGGATTGATGCTCTAATAGATGCCACTGCTGGGCATGAGATGCTAAGTTTCATGGATGGCTTCAGTGGATATAATCAAATCAAGATGCACAAAGATGACATCGCCAAGGTATCATTCATCACTGACTTTGGTGTCTTCTGTTTCTTAGTCATGGCTTTTGGACTTAAGAATGCAGGAGCGACCTATCAAAGGTTGGTAAACAAAATCTTTGAGCACTTAATTGGAAAAACCATGGAGGTCTACGTAGATGACATGTTAGTCAAAAGCCTCGATAAGGCCGATCACATTAAGCACCTCCGAGAGGCATTCGAAGTGTTGAGGCACCACAAGATGATGTTGAATCCAGCTAAGTGTGCCTTTGGTGTAGGCTCGGGAAAGTTTTTAGGCCTAATGGTTTCCAAGAGAGGAATCGAGGCCAATCCCGACAAAATCAAAGCAATTCTAGACATGGAGCCACCACGGACTGTCAAAGATGTCCAGAAATTAACGGGAAGAGTGGCAGCATTGGGAAGATTCATCTCCAAGTCAGGAGAGAAGTGTTTACCCTTCTTTAAAGCACTCAAGAAAGTGAAATTTTTTGAATGGACAACTGAAAGCCAAGAGGCCTTTGAGGCCCTGAAGAAATACATGGCTGAGCCACCACTATTGGCCAAACCAAAACCAGGAGAGGTTCTTTATCTATACTTGGCAGTATCCAACACTGCCCTGGGAGCTGTTTTGGTAAAAGAAGAGTTAAAGGTTCAGAAACCCATCTACTATGTGAGAAAGATCCTACACGGGGCAGAAATAAACTACTCTACCATAGAGAAGTTTGACTTAGCCTTGATAATGGCCTCAAGAAAGCTACGCCCGTACTTCCAGGCTCACAAGATAGAGGTCTTGACTGATCAACCTCTAAGAAACATCTTGCATAGCCCTCAAGTTAGTGGAAGATTGATCAAATGGGCCATTGAATTGGGCGAATTCGACATCAAATATAAGCCTCGAACGGCCATAAAAGCTCAAGCACTTGCTGACTTCATGGTTGAATGTACCATTGACAACCAAGAAGTCGGGGGGCAGGAAGCAATAGTGGAAGACATAATCTCCAAAGAATGTTGGGTGCTCTATTTTGATGGAGCATCAAAAACAAAATCAAGTGGAGCCGGTTTAGTGCTACAAAGTCCTGATGGATTCCTCATAGAGTACGCACTAAAGCTGTGAAAAAATGCACACCTAGAGGTGTATATGGCTAACTATGACCGATTTTAAGTTTTACCAGAAATGGCTTACTGATTACAAATTATGAAGACTTAAATGGCATGCTGACTGTTACCAATGCAGACACAAATGGCACGCTGATTGTACAAACAGCACGCTGATTATAACAATATGCAACACAGTAAGTAATGTGCAGAAATATAAAGAACACAATAAACTTTTAGCCAGGTTCGACCCCTAATCCTATGGTCTACGTCCTGGTCCCTTACCAACCCGGTAAGAGAATATATTATTGATCAACGAAATAAACCAATTACAAGATACAATAATATACCACCCTTCTTCCCGGTTGCTGACAAATGGCTTGCTGAACACCTGTTATAGAACTTGCTCTCTAAGCTATACTTCCCAAGTACACTTCTCTAGCAACGTTCACTAAACCCTTGTTCCCTAGCCAATATATCCAGCAACTAATAGTTACAAATTGAACAATACAAATCAAGGATATGAATACAACTCAAAACCTATGAACTCTCTAAGATATAACACGTATATGATATATTACGAGCTCGAGAGAATTTGTTTGGATATAGCAAAGTAAAACTGAGTTGTGTGTGTTCTTGTTGTGCTTGAATCTCTCAAAACAAATTGAACACAAGAACATGTTTATAAAGCCTCACAAGCAACGTCCAAAAATCAATCCAATCAATTACCAACGGCTAGAATCCAATTCTAACGTTCAATTGGTTAGAGAGATTTCTTCAACGTTATTGTGACCGTTTGACAGAAGGTTTGGAGAAGATAGAGCGAATAAAAACTCATTCCTTCTGTTTGTATGTATATAAAACGTGTATAGGAGATTTTGAAAGAGAGAATCTTTTAAAAACAATAAACTCCTATAATTTAGGAAAATAATATCAAAACAGATTTTGATAAAAGATTTGAGCTCTATAATATATTATGTACGAATTATATCATAAAGAGCCCTCACAATATATTTCCTGAAATAAATCCATGAGTATCAAACTTGATCTTTATCTTTAGAAAATCTGGACAGTTGGAATTGGCTTGCTGTTTGCGTACTGACTGTGTACACCTGGCTTGCCAGACTGTCTCGGTGTAGCACCAAATGGCTTGCTGTTTAGATAAACTGGCATACATATCGGTAAGCTATTTTGCCCTGCAAAACCAAGTTAGTACATATGATAATGGCATGCTATTTTATATGCACTGATATTTCATATCAGTAAGCCATCTTTCCCTGCAACAACAAGTTAGGATAGAGCATATAGCTTGCTGCTTTTCATCTATAAATACAAACATCTTTGCCACTATATGATCATCAAAATTCATAGAGTTTCAATCTCCCCCTTTTTGATGATAATATATCCATATGTGATTGAGCTAAAAGCTCCCCCTCAATTAAAGCATCAAGCAAAACAAGTTAACAAAATAACAAACTAATATATTCAATAACAAGCAATCGGCTTGCTGTTATGTGTTATCATCAAAACCAATAGGGTTTCAATCTCCCCCTTTTTGATGATTACACACCAATATTCAGGAGCTAAAAACTCCCCCTAAATTTATGCTTCTCCTGCAAAAATATTAGCAATGTAGACAAGGAGATAAACAATATCTTGGTTTGGTGTCACATGAACATTTAGCATTATCAAACCAAACAAAGTAAATGAAATAGAGAATCAATACTTTCTCCCCCTTAATCAATACTTTCTCCCCCTTAATCAATAATCAATACTTCCTGCAAAACAAGATTAGATAATAAAGCATGAAATATTCATAAGAAACATTTGTATTCATCATCAAAACATCACGCCAACAATCTCCCCCTTTTTGATGATGACATACTTGAATACATCGGAGAGACTATGTTGTTCCCATAAAACAATGATCCCCCTGATTAATATAATATCTCAACATAGAATCAGGTTAGCATAATTCATCATATGCAATAAGATACAAACGTGACTCATCCCTGCATAAAACATTAGTTTATAAATGCAAACATGTAACATTATAACCCTTTTTATCACATGTATTCATGTTCTTCTCCCCCTATGACATCATCAGAAAAGGGATTAACAAAATAAGCATGTAAGCATAAAACATGTAGTAAACATTTAACAAACAGTAGGCTAGTTATAATGATAAAGTTTGATAAATCAAACCAGCATTCTGAATACATGTATTCTGGTTTTCTGCCATACCAACTGTTGTACTGAAATGTAAGATAGCTTGCTGATTGAAGAGTGCACATTACAAAAAATCATGAATGTGGTTTACACCTTTATCACCAATCAAACAACCGAAATAGTATTCTCCTTTTTCAATTCCTGCACAAACTATATATACGTATATATGTCCCATCTATATACTAGAGGAATCTTGTTAGTACCAAAATAATAATATAATCATATTTAAATAAATGTACGCGAACAAATAGCATACTTACTACTTGGGTACCCAAATTTGGTAGGATCCACCATGGTCAGTAGATAGATCATAAAGAACATGTAGATCAGATTTCTTAATCCACTTCTGGATCACTTTTGGAGCTTGATTCCTTCTCTGTTGTTTTCTGTCAGACGGATGGTAAGCTGTTTGTTGTCTGCCAGAGCCCTGTTGGTAAGCTGACTTCTGTCGATAAGTCTTATTCTGAGGAGATTCTTTGTTTTTCTGATTGACTTGAGAGGTACAGTGTCTTTCAAGATATCCTTTTCCTCCACATTTGTTGCACGTCTTCCAAGGCATGGCATAGTTGTAAGGTATGCCATTTCTTCCTTCATACTTGATGTTTTTGCCCTTTTTGTTAGAGTTCATTCCCAATCCTTCTCTGTCCAATGGAGCATTTGTGTTTTTCATCATTGCCTTTAGGCCTTCTTCTCCTTGGATAAATGATCCCATACCCTGCTTGAGATCCTTGACTTCCTTTTCCAAGGTAATGATCATTTCAGCTTGCTGACTGGCCGTTTCAGCTTGCTGACTAACGGTTTCAGCTTGCTGAGATACCATCTCTCCTGTTTTTGAGGATTCTGCTTGGTTTGATTTCATCAGCTTGTAGGATTCCAAAGCTACAACCTTTGCTTTGTTATCTGATCTGAGCTCCTTGATTTCTTCAGTTAAGACTTTGTTCCTCTTTTGAAGCACTTTGATAATAGCATCAGATTGACTATTTTTGGCCATTAACTCCTTGATCTCAGTGGCCTTGTTTGATGAGGTTGCATCCCATTCTTTCATTTTGGGCATCAAATCTTGAATTATGTTAGACATACATGCATTCTTCTCAGACAGCTTGCTGATTTCAGCTTTAAGAGCCATATACTCTTCAATGGTTACATTTTTGGGTTCCTGCATGGTTAGTGAATCTAACATAGCATCATCTGAAGATACATAATTACTAAGAGAATTTACCTCACTCTCATCATCTTCAGAATCAGTTTCGGCATATACTCCTTCAGAATTTCCTGGAGTAGATTTATTTTCAAGTCCAACAAGTGCTAAGTTCACCATTTCTTCACTTGAATCATCACTGGAATCTGAGTCATCATCACTCAGTAGAGCCTTTGATCTCTTGTCCTTGTATCCAGCATGCTGTTTTGACTTCAGCTTGTAGCAATCCCTCTTGTAATGACCTGTTTTTCCACACTCAAAGCATGTCTCCTCCTTTGAGTTTTTAGAGGATTTCTTGCTATTTGAGAATCCACCTTTATCTCTCTTCAATCTATTCTTGGCCTCAATCAGCTTCTTGATTTTCCTTGAGATAAGTGCAACTTCTTCATCAGAATCATCATCAGACTCAGTTGGCTTGCTGTCTTTAGATTGAAGAGCCATATTCTTCATTTTGGTAACTAGAGCTTTAGTACTCGAACTTTCCATCTGACTTTTATTTATTTTGCTTTCAAATTGCTCTAGTTCAGCAAATACCGCCAAGTGATCCATAGTATCAATGAGTGGAGAAGATTCCAATGAGGTAACTTTTGCTTCGTAGATAAAAGGTACGGCACTTAAGACTTTCATGTTGATTTCTTCTCGAGGAATCTTTTTGCCAAGTCTTTCCAGAGAATTTATGGTGACTTGAAATCTAGCTTGACTCTCTCTGATTGTTTCTCCTTCTTTGAGCTTGAAATTCCCAAACTCATTCATCAGCTTGCTGAGTTTCACTTTCTTTAGAGTTTTTGACCCTTCATGATAATTCTCCAAAGAATCCCACATTTCCTTAGCTGATTCGAGTGAAGATACTTTATCATATTCATCTTGGCTTAAGCCATTCATCAGAGAATTAATTGCTTTTCCATTGTAACCAACTTTAACTAGTTCATCGGGAGTAAGATCATCAACATCCTTTGGCTTGCTATCTTTATCGAGAAAGATATATGGACCCTTCTGCACAACTCTCCAAACAAGTGGATCCCTGGATAAATGATTCTTCATGCTTCCTTTCCACCAGTAATAGTTGTTGGTGCCCGTAAGAAGAGGAGCCCTATAATCAGATTTTCCTTCGGGATAATTGTCAGCCATTATGATCGAATACTTTTCCTGTCACAGAAATATTAGTATACCACGCTCTGATACCAAATGAAAAAATGCACACCTAGAGGTGTATATGGCTAACTATGACCGATTTTAAGTTTTACCAGAAATGGCTTACTGATTACAAATTATGCAGACTTAAATGGCATGCTGACTGTTACCAATGCAGACACAAATGGCACGCTGATTGTACAAATAGCACGCTGATTATAACAATATGCAACACAGTAAGTAATGTGCAGAAATATAAAGAACACAATAAACTTTTAGCCAGGTTCGACCCCTAATCCTATGGTCTACGTCCTGGTCCCTTACCAACCCGGTAAGAGAATATATTATTGATCAACGAAATAAACCAATTACAAGATACAATAATATACCACCCTTCTTCCCGGTTGCTGACAAATGGCTTGCTGAACACCTGTTATAGAACTTGCTCTCTAAGCTATACTTCCCAAGTACACTTCTCTAGCAACGTTCACTAAACCCTTGTTCCCTAGCCAATATATCCAGCAACTAATAGTTACAAATTGAACAATACAAATCAAGGATATGAATACAACTCAAAACCTATGAACTCTCTAAGATATAACACGTATATGATATATTAAGAGCTCGAGAGAATTTGTTTGGATATAGCAAAGTAAAACTGAGTTGTGTGTGTTCTTGTTGTGCTTGAATCTCTCAAAACGAATTGAACACAAGAACATGTTTATAAAGCCTCACAAGCAACGTCCAAAAATCAATCCAATCAATTACCAACGGCTAGAATCCAATTCTAACGTTCAATTGGTTAGAGAGATTTCTTCAACGTTATTGTGACCGTTTGACAGAAGGTTTGGAGAAGATAGAGCGAATAAAAACTCATTCCTTCTGTTTGTATGTATATAAAACGTGTATAGGAGATTTTGAAAGAGAGAATCTTTTAAAAACAATAAACTCCTATAATTTAGGAAAATAATATCAAAACAGATTTTGATAAAAGATTTGAGCTCTATAATATATTATGTACGAATTATATCATAAAGAGCCCTCACAATATATTTCCTGAAATAAATCCATGAGTATCAAACTTGATCTTTATCTTTAGAAAATCTGGACAGTTGGAATTGGCTTGCTGTTTGCGTACTGACTGTGTACACCTGGCTTGCCAGACTGTCTCGGTGTAGCACCAAATGGCTTGCTGTTTAGATAAACTGGCATACATATCGGTAAGCTATTTTGCCCTGCAAAACCAAGTTAGTACATATGATAATGGCATGCTATTTTATATGCACTGATATTTCATATCAGTAAGCCATCTTTCCCTGCAACAACAAGTTAGGATAGAGCATATAGCTTGCTGCTTTTCATCTATAAATACAAACATCTTTGCCACTATATGATCATCAAAATTCATAGAGTTTCAATCTCCCCCTTTTTGATGATAATATATCCATATGTGATTGAGCTAAAAGCTCCCCCTCAATTAAAGCATCAAGCAAAACAAGTTAACAAAATAACAAACTAATATATTCAATAACAAGCAATCAGCTTGTTGTTATGTGTTATCATCAAAACCAATAGGGTTTCAAGCTGAACTTCCCAACGACAAATAATGAGGCTGAGTATGAAGCTCTGATAGCTGGTCTTGGGCTGACTGGAGCCTTGAGAGTTAAAACTCTGAAAGTATGTGGAGATTCGAGGCTAGTGGTTTTCCAAGTAAATGGGGAATTTGAAGCCAGAGATGAAGTCATGGCCAAGTACTTGAAACTTGTCAAGGCCATCATGACTCAGTTCGATGAATGCTATGTAGAGCACATTCCAAGGGAAGAAAACGTGAAGGCTGATGCCTTGTCTAAATTTGCTTCTTCCGAAATTGAAAACTATGCAGGGAGTGTATACTTCCAAGTCCTGAGGACCCCAAGCATCAACGGAAAGTTGGTAGCACCCATTGATGTTGGCGGTTGTTGGATTGATCCCATCAAATCTCATCTAGAAACTGGGTGGTTACCCAACGACACTTCAGAAGCACGAAAGTTGTACGTTAGAGCACTAAGGTATACCCTGATTGAGGGAATCCTATACAAGAAGTCTTTCATAATTCCATATCTGAAATGTTTAAGACCTCAAGAGGCAGAATTGGCCCTGAAGGAAGTACACGAAGGAATTTGTGGGCAGCACATGGGGGGCAGAGCCCTTGCCCATAAAATCACTCGTCTAGGTTTCTATTGGCCAAGCATACTTGCTGATGCTAAAAGCTATGTAAAGAAATGTGAACGGTGCCAGAAACATGCACCAGTGGTTAAGCAACCACCAGAGATGATGACATCCATTAACTCACCTATCCCCTTTGCTATGTGGGGAATGGATATACTCGGGCCATTTCCTATGGCAAGTGCTCAAAGAAAGTTCTTGATAGTAGCAATTGACTACTTCACCAAGTGGATTGAGGCTAAGCCATTATCCAAGATAACTACCAAGCAAGTGATGCAATTCTTCTGGGAAAATGTGATATGCAGATATGGAATTCCACGAGTCCTGGTCACGGACAATGGAACTCAGTTTAACAACGATGAGTTCAAGAAGTATTGTGATGAGAACGATATCAAGTTGCGCTTCACTTCTGTTGCCCATCCTCAAGCAAATGGGCAAGCTGAGGATGCAAATCGAATTATCCTGGATGGACTAAAGAAAAGAGTTGAACGCTCCAGAAACACTTGGGTAGACGAATTACTCCCCATACTTTGGGCATATCGTACTACTTGTAAAGTCACCACCGGGGCTACTCCATTTCTATTTGGCTTATGGAGCAGAGGCAGTGGTCCCGGTGGAGATTACTCACACCTCCCCAAGAGTTGAGGCTTATGAACCAGAAGAAAATAAAGAAAGCTTGAGGCTAGCTTTGGATCTAATTGACGAAGTTAGAGATGAAGCAAACGCCAATATAGTTGAACATAAAAAGAAAGCCTCTTTCTACTACAACCTAAGGGTTAAAGAAAGGTTCTTTCGTCAAGGAGACTTGGTTCTCAGAAAGATTGAAGCATCCGGAGTTGGACAAAAAGGCAAGTTGGCCCCAAATTGGGAAGGAGCATATCGCGTCAAGAACGTATTTGGTCGAGGCTCATATAAGCTAGAAACCCTTGAAGGGCATGAGGTGCCAAGGACTTGGCATGCCTCCAATTTGAAAGTTTATTATGTTTAAGGTGTTTCCTAGGAGAACTCACTACTATGAATAAGGTTTGATAAAACCAACCCAAGTTCTTAAACTTGGATACTATGTAAGGGTTGATCCCATTTTCAAGTTATGAATAAATTCAGCATTTTTATGTTTTAAAGCTTATATACTATGAGTGTTGACAAACATTCAAGAAGCAAGAAAACAACACAAGCCATGAATGGCCACAAGATATAAATAAAAACTTAAATAAGAGTTAAGTTAAGCCCGTAGGCCAAAATTACATCAATACTGGTACAAGCCAAGAAAGGCCATAAACAAGAACTACAAAAGAAACTACATCTAATCTGCCTTGTCTACGTCCTCCTCCTCCTCCTCTTCCTCTCTAGAGTGAAGGGCAGTATCATCAGCCCCGGCAGTCTGACCAGGTGGAGAAGTGTGATCTAGGTCTAAGATCCTGTCATCCTCCTCCATCTCGTCCTCTCCAGCCAAAGCCATCTCCAAAGGAGTAGGAAGGTGAGGGCTTGGAAAATCAGAAATAAGGAGAGATCCAGGCATCTTCTCCAAAACAGCAGAAAGAGCGTCATCCCATCCCTTAGTATACTGAACTGGGAAGAGGAGCTCGTCATGCTTATCAATCAAGTCCTCGTACTCCGTGGAGTCAAGGTACTCGTCGATAAAGTCATCCTTGCCTTTCCTCAAAGACACCAGCTCAGCCTGGGAGTCAGCCAACTCCTTCTCCTTCCTGGCCAAGGTGGCCTTCACTGTGCCCACCTCCCCTAGGGCTTTCTCAAACTTGCCTTGGTTGGCCTCAGAAGATGAGCGCCAAGCCTTGGCTTGAAAGAGAGCCCCTTGGTAGTTGGCATTAACCTACAAGCAAGTTACAAGTCAAATACTTAAACTTGAAATACATTATTAACTGCAAAGAAAAAAGAAGAGGAGAAATACTTACAGCTGCCATAGCTTGGGATCCAGCATGCTCCACCCCCTCAATGGTGGAGTTGGAGACGAAATCCTTGTAATCACAAGGAGTCAGAGAGTGATAAGACCACTCAACAGCGTGCTTGGACACTCCCACCACAGTATCCTTCTTCCTGAGACCCCAGTTGGGGCGCCAAACTGAGCTTTTAGCCGAGGCAGGACCCTCAGCATCCTCAGTAAGGTCCACATGGGGCCTTATGAAAGCAGTAGCACTGGAGGCACAAGGGTCCTTCCCTGCCAAGCGTGCCCTCTTCATCCTTGTTGTCTCCCCATCTTCGGGCTCGTTGGTCTTATTAATAAAGACCGCAGCTGTAAAGAAACACAAGGAAATAAACAATTGGTATAAGACAATCTCAAATAAACAAAGAAAATATGAGGTGAGAATTACCCTTATCAGAAATATTTGAGAGTCCCAAGGACTTAAGCAGGAACTCATCCAGGAGCACCCAAGCCATTGTGGCGTAGTTGTCCTTTGTAAGCTCAGCATATGCATGGGCCTCTTCATCATTCAGGATGATGTCACTAGGGCTACCATCTGAAACCCTACTAAACGAGCTACGAAAAAGGGAGCCCCAATCCCCTCCTTCCCAAATCAAGTACATAAACTCTTCCTTCCATTTGAGGTTATTGTCATGAATGGATTTGGGGTGAAAAATTGGAGGAGTGGAAGGTCGATGGTTGATATAAACCCAACCCAAAGAAAGGGCTGAGCTATTCTTAAACTGAAAGATTCTTCTAAACAAAGCTACTGACAATGGAAATTTGTTCTTCAAGCAAAGAACAAGAAAACACATAATAATTCTCCAGGCGTTTGGAGGAAGTTGGCAAGGGTGAATCCCAACATCAACCAAAAGCCTAGGAATAAACTCATGGAAAGGGAACCTGAGTCCCGCGACAATGGCATCCTTGTAAATGCAGAGTGCATTAGGACGCCAATGGCAAGAACGGTCCCCTGGGCCAGCAGGGACTAATCTATAGGGAGACTTAATCCTATACATTTTGTTATAGTCCCTAATTAAATCGATTTCATGGAATTTATTACTACAGTCGAATGAATCTAAATGCGAAACAGAAGGGTATTCATCACTACGTTCTAAAATCATATCTTGAAGTGACATATGAGAAGAACGAATGATGATACCTCTCTTAGAAGCTTTGTCCATTCTTTGAAGGCGTTGAGCAGCTTTGTCAGACATCTTCAAATCTTCAAACGTTCAAGAGAAATCCCAGAAAAATCTCCAGAAAAATCTTCAAATCTTCAAAGAAATTCCCAGGAAATCTTCAAAGAAACCCAGAAATCTTCAAGGGATGAAGGTGAAAACCCAGAAATCTTCAAAGGATGAAGATTGATCCCAGAAAAACAAGAGCACCACCGTACAAAAGCTCGCCGGGAATCGCCTTACCACGGAGTAAGAAGAGAGAAAAACTAAAGATACTATAGAGAAATTTTAGAAAGTTGGAAGTAAGAAGTGAGAAATGAATAGAAATCTCACTCTTTTATAATAGAGATGACTGGAAACCCTACCGGTTAAGGAAGGGCAACCGTCTATAGCCAGTAAGGCCCATAAAATCCATTTATGGATTACAAAGGCAAAAGCCCAAATAAATTAAATCTCAGGCAAAATAGAAGCCCAAATCAAATAAGGCCCAAGGCTGGAAAGATTTAAGTCCAAATTAAAATTGGACTATTTAAAGCCCAAAAATAATAATGCCTGGAATAAAACCAAGGCAAAAAACAAAAGACCGAGGTCGAAATGACCCTAAGACAAAGTCGTTCGTCCAAGGTTGAATATACAAGGGAAATCGAGGCCGTATTCACCGACCTCACTCCCAAACTAAGCGGAAAAATTAAAGATTTAAGGTCGAAAAGACCCTAAATCGAGGTCGAACGACCCAAGTCGAAAAGACACACGAAACTGAGGTCGTATCCATCGACTTCGCACCAAAAGCAAGTCAAAAAATTGAAAAAATGAGGTCGAAAAGACCCTAGATCGAAATCGATTGACTGAGATTGAAAATACACGATAAATCGAGTTCGTATCCCCCGACCTCACACTAAAACGAGGTCGAAAAGCATAAGGAAATGAGGTCGAAAATGACTCAGAGAATAAAGTCTATTTTGACCTAGGAAAATCCTGGTCGAAAACACATAGAAGTCAAGGTCGAAAATAGCCTACGAAGTGAAGTCGTCAACTTCGACCTCACAATCAGTCGAGGTCGAAGATATACTAGAATCGAGGTCGAAATTGACCTATGATTCGAGGTTGAAACAAAAGACCTGGAACTAAAATCAAGGTCGAAGATATATGACAAACGAGGTCGAACAGTTGAGGTCGAAAAATACTTGGAAATCCTGGTCGATAGCTTCGACCTCACAACTGTTTGAAGTCAAAATCGAGGTCGAATGATCCTAGTCAAAAATGGTTGGGAAAATGAGGTTGAGCCCCTCGACCTGGGACCAGAATCGGGGTCGAAAAAAGGATGCTTGAGGTCGAACAATCCTGGTCGAAAATGACCGAGAATCTGAGGTCGAATCCTTCGACCTGGGACCATTTTTGGTCGAAATCCTGGTCGAAAATGACCTAACTTGAGGTCAAAAATGCCCTAAAAATGGAAAATTTTGGGGAAAAACACGCTATAACTTCTACAAAAACCCCCAAGGAGATTTTCCCAGAAGTTGGGGGGCAAATGATTTGGTCAGAAAAGTAATTATATAAATATAATTGACTAGTCAAACAAAAGGCCGATATTTAAGGCCCGACACCCTAATTATTCATTAATTTCGTAATTAATGAATAGGGAAAATATACAGCTCATAAAAAGAGTTCGAATTATGGCAAATTGGTCAAAGAAGGATCCAGAATCCCAATTAAAGGCAATTAATGAGTCATAGCCTTTATCGACAAGGAAAAGACTTATCCCGCAAGCAATACGATGCTTATCCAATATCAAAAAGGAGACTTATTCGCTAAGACTCCTAAACATATCATAAATACTAGGCTCCAGACGCCTATATAAGGTCCCTGATCCTACAATCAGAACTACGTCTTTGGCTTGATTCTCAATAACGATTTGAGATACGTAGTCATCTTGTGAGGACCAATTTAGTCCGGAAACACGAGTGCAGTCATTAAAACTCGAAGCTCATTAATCCTAGCATTAAATTCACAATGCACGTTTTTTAATACATAACAATATATTTAAAATTTTGTCATAATAAAATTTGATATAAAAATGAAATATAATTTATGAGATAAAATAAAAAGTATTTTTGAAATTGATACGAAAATCTATGTACTAGTTTCATTCATACGAGCTCTTTAGTTGACGTCATCCTACTATTGTTGTCATATTCAATTTCAAAATAATAATAATTCAACAAATTATATATTTAATATAATTGGGAAAAGTTTTTCTTTTTCTGCTAGTTAACAAATGGGAAAAGTTTGAAATCGTAGGATAAAGCGAAGTCCACTAAAAATGCATGTTCCGTATGTACTTTACCTTACATGTTTACAATTTCAAAAAAATCTCATGAGAGGACCCGCTCATAAATTGACCAGTCCCAATTATTCAAGAAGCGATACCGATAAATTATTCACCACTTTCCAAAATGGTCAGAATTTGATCCCGGTAAAGGAAACAAAATTCAATATAAAATGGTATCTATTCGTTACCACTTAAATATTTAGGTCTCATTCAAATACCAAGGCCATGTGTCATGTGTGTTTAAATATCCTTTAGCAATGTCAGTGACTAAAATCTTTTGATAACAGCGTTCGATCTTGACTCTGGTTATTTACATTTCATAAAATGCAACTTTCTTGATACATTTCCTCTAAAGTTTTAACCATACGAAGATCTCGTTGTATTGAAACAGAACTACTAATTTGAAACAAAGGGAATACGACGTACTTTACTTTACGGGATTTCCTTTTGTTGGTACAAGAGAAATGAGATGTTAAGAATGGAGAATGGTTATAGATTTGAAATTTAAAAGACAGAGAAAAAGATTTTGATGATTAGAATAGAGAAAAAAGACAGAAGGATTGTGGATCAAGCATGCAAGAAAAAGTTAAAGATACAGGGGTATTTTAAACCCCACCAATCCTCCACTACTATACCATGTGATTCTATAAGAATAATGACACTCCCAAACATTATCCTGTGTTTAATCAAACAAGCACATGAGCTTTTACTAGTATGGTGAAATAATGGCATCTCGTCTTATCTTACTGACAAATGAGTATTTGTTTTAACGTTAGTTTTGGTTTTATATTTGTTATTTGTATTTTTGGATTCGGTATTTTGTTATTTGTTAATTTATACTACTGTGAGTTGTGACCGATGATCCTCCATGTCAAAATGTTTGTGACATGAGCATGGTCTTGGATCTGTTCGACAGGGAATCACATCTACATCTTAACCCATAAGCTCAAAAGGCTCCTTTCAAGACATTCTTTTTATTATTCAAATTTAAATATCAGGAAACCAACAAATTTCCTACTTTATCAGCCATGTGTGTTTTGGTACCAATGTCATCGATATTATTTGCACCTAATCCCCTCCTAAACAGGAGTGTTTCAATTTTATAATTATGAAAACTCAAAGCAAGAAACTTGAGGGCCACCTTTTGAACAACAGACATAGTTGTTGCCTTGTTGGCATAAGAAAACAGCAAATTGGTTCTTGCACTTGGATGTAGAATTTTTCAGTTTGTTTGGTAAACTGTAGAATTAGTTAAAGCTAGGTTCTTGATTAATGTTTATTTGCCTTGTTCTTTTTCTTGCAAACCAATGTGCAAGTTTGGCTCAAACATTATTTCCTACTTTGGATAAAATGCAACTAGGGGAAACTGAAAAGAGATTGATTAACATGAGCATCTACAATTTTCGTATCGGAAGCACACCACGAACTTAACCACAATTTTGGTAGACACAACCCGGATAAACAACTCAGGAAACTCTTCCATTGATGTACATATTAGTTTATATACAGACTACATTGTAATTAACACCTCAATGGTACTCTCTTCTCACCCTCTGGTTAGCTTTTGCTTAACCGGGGCGGCGTTGAACTTTCTTAGTACATACTAATTACGTAAAATTTACAATTCAAACAAGAAGTTTGAATTCTACAGGTCAGCGTCACAAAATTTGCCATCGATTTTGTTTTGAATTGCTTTAACAGCAGCAACTCTTGCAGAAGTAGCAGCTTTGTTTGCGGCTGTAACTGCCTGATTTACGTGATCATCGACCTGGCGTAAGCGAATCGCGCTCTCAGCTGTTTTTCTAGCAGCCTGCAACATCAACAAAAGAAAAGGCAAAATACGTCAAGCCCCTGCTTTGGAATAAGCATTGACGACAAGCGACTAACTAGGAAATGAAGTCATTTATCTAAAACACAACTTTAGATACTAATTATCACTGGTCCAAAAAGTAAAAATTGTCTAATTAAAAATACAATACAACACGCCTCTTTGAGTTGTGGAATTATGTGTATGGGCAAAAAATTACCTGAACAGCTCTGAGGGTAGCGTCAGTTAGAGGAGGTAACGCCATTTTAAGGGAGCCAGAGTCCCACTCACCACATCTTGAGTCACCATTTGGAAACGTGTACATTCCAAAACCTTGCTTACGGCCTTCATGCCACGAACCCTCATAGCAGTGGCCGTTAGCAAAGTGATAGACACCAAAACCATGAATTTTATCTCCAAAATACTCCCCAGCATATCTATCTCCATTTCTACACAATTAAATGAATACACTTGATATCTACAACGGATCCATACATCTACGTTCCCAATCAAAATTCAAAACCATTCCAAATTTAGTAACCAAAATATTAACTACAAGATAGCATATATGATATGAAGAACTAAATGTCCACATTTAAAGCACAGAAAGCTATTCGATAAACATGATCTGAATTGAGTAAGAAGTACCAAAGCAATTAGTAGATCGCTCTCAGTAACACCAAACATTTCTCTAACTAGAAACTTGAATCACAGCACACAGCTAATGCAGGTCACGTAATTAACCAGACAACCAGTACAAGAAGGCTAAAAGGACTCGAATTTCCCAACCAATTCAATAACTACAAACACATATAACTAACCCAAAGAATCTACCTTAATTGGTCTGTAAATTTTATTTACACCGCTACTAATAACCATTTACGCTAATTCCACAATCCAAACACAAATTCAAACAAACAAACAATCAATCACGAAAAATTCCAACTTGAACAAACACAAACCAACACAAGTTCTCGAAATTCACCTGAAATGGTAACACCCAAGCCCATGCTTCAACCCAAACTTAAACTCCCCAACATAACAACTCCCATCGGAACACGTCTGCACTCCAGTCCCATGACTCTGTCCATTAAACCACTCCCCAGCATAACTATCCCCCGTATAAAACCTATAAACACCATACCCATGTCTCGATCCTTGCCTATACTGCCCTTTATATCGACTCCCCCGCGCCCAACTCTCAATTCCATACCCATCATACTTGCCATCAATCCAATACCCCTCATACCTCCCATTCACAAAATAGTTATAAACACCACTCCCATTACACTTCCCCTTATAAAACTCCCCTTCGTAATAATCCCCATTACTATAAAATTCAACCCCTTCCTTCACGAAATTCTCGGGTTTTACCTCATTTCCACATTTTCCCCCTTTTCGCAATTTATCCGAATCACCAATAAACCACTGAACCGGCTTACTACTACTCTTAAAAAACCCGAATTTTTTCGCAAACTCAACACACAATTGTCTCAAAACAACACACAATTCTCGAATTAACTTCTTGTTTTTACCACATAGATATAGAACAACAGCTATGAAAATCAACCCTAACAATAAATTCTCCGAAGTATTCATATCATCACCTCTACAATACATATATATTGTGTACACAAACATCACTACCAGAGCCATTACAGGCCCAAACCGGGTCAACCCGGGTTTGACCCGACCCGAAATCCGACCCGACCCGAAACCCGGTTTATGTAACTTTTGCTCCTCTACATCATAGTCTTGCATCTCATTTATAGAAGAAAAGCTTTGTATTGATGATCGGATCGTCGGAGATGACCGGAGCAACGACGATTGTGTTCTCGTAAGCTTCGTCGTACTCATACTCTCCATTGTTTCACGTCTCGCGAGGTGCATATATTTATGTATGTAACTTGTAAGTATATAAGGTTGAGTTAGTGTGTATTAATGAAGCTCTTGTACCGCCGGCGGGTAATGACAAATTCCGGCGCCGGAAACTTCATCGGAATTGTTGCAGTGTGTGTTTTGTGTGTGCGTTTTAGTAGCAGTCAAGTAAGAAGAGAAAGAGAGAGTAAGAACAGAGAGAGAGAGAGAGAGAGAGAGAGAGATTAGTTAAGAGAGAGAGAGAGAGAGAGAGATTGTGGAACGAGTTTTAAGTACATTTATCGAGGAACTAGTTGAATTTAATCTCAGCCGTTGGATTAGAATCAGGCGGTGAGAAGTAATAAAGTGTTTGTAGCCGTTTGATTTGGGTTAAAATTATGGTAGGGTAAATAAAATTGTTTTAAATTTATTTATTTTTTATAATTTTATGAGTTAAAAGTGGCGTAACATCATGCAAGCTCTATGTATGTCATCAACCTTCCGATCCATCAATATTTCATGTTTTATGTGTTCATTTTTATTTTCTATATAATTTAAATATTTATAATCATGAATTTTTGTATAGGCTGTGAATTGCTAATACGGTGCGATCCTATATCGGAAATACAAGTAATTTATAAACTTTTTTTTTTGTTTTTTGTGTATTATTATTTATATAAAAATGTAGATGATGAAAGATGAGAATAAAGTAAATGAAGTGTTTAAATAATGGATTAAATGAAGTGTTTAAATAATGGACCAGTTGCTTATAAAAATAAATAATACTAGCAAGTAATTATTTGTTTTGCTTCCCGATCAAAGTAAAGTTAAATTACCATTCAACTCATTTAGGTTAGGCTTTTTTGTTTTCACTTGCATGCATGTTTGTTTTCTTATGCATGTATGATACATGCGCGACTTCATGTATGTGGGGTGGAAGCACCACACAATTTTTTTTGTCCAATTTACATATTTTTATCTAGAATTTGTAAATAAATTTTATGACTCACAATTACGTGTAAAAGTAGATTTTTGCAAAAATGTTAGAAGCAAATTTATGAAACTGTTTATATATTATATTGGAAAATATTAAAATATATACTATGCGTTTGATACAAGTAGATATCGTGTTTACTTTCTCTTAAAAAATATTTATCTCATTTTTCAGGTCTACATTTCTTATGTGAACACTATTGCATCTTTTAATATTACTATCTTATAACCTGTGCTTCTTTTAATATATTATAATATTTATTTTATAGTAAAAATATATTATAATATTTTTTATATATTTCATTTATAATATAATATTTTTGGAAAAGAAGAGATTTTAGTAAGGACAAATAGAAAAGATAACATATTTTAATTGAAGAAGTTAATTGCCCGTTGTTGTGAAATAAAAAATGTACTTGTAAATTTACTGCTAGGGTTTAAGAGATTTCGAGTTTTAATGGTTGTTCTCGTGTTTCGTGACTAAATATGTCCTCATAAGATGCCTAAGTATCTCAATTCGTAATTGAGAATCAAGCAAAAAAAACGTAGTTCTGATTGAAGGATCAGGTCTTTTATATAGGTGTCAGGAGCCTTGTATTTATGGTATGTTTGGGAGACTTAGCGAATAAGTCTTCTTCTTGACGGTGGATAAGGATTATATTTCTTGGTGAACAAGTCTTTTCCTTATCGTAGGATAAGGACTGTGACTAGTTATTTCCTTTGATTGAGATTCTAGATCCTTCTTTGTAGGAGGCAGACTTTTTGAAGATTTTATCACACTTTGGACTCTTTTTATGAGCTGTATATTTTCATTATTTATTAATTTCGTAATTAATAAATAATTAGGGTTTCGGGCCTTGTTTATCGGGACGTATTCTTGGACCAATCTAGGTCTAATTAATACATCATTAATTACACTTCTAGGGTTATTTTTCAGCCCATATCATTTGCCCCCCGACTTCTGAGAAAATCTTTCTGAGTTTTTCACAGAAGTTATTGTTGATCTTGCTTTGGGATATTTGGATCTGTGTATTTGTCCTCGACTTTTTTCTTTTAGGAATTTTTGCAAGCCAATAAATAAATAAATGTATTTATTTATTTATATTATTTATTTTTTTAAAGGGTATTTTTGACCTCTATTTTGAGGTATTGTCGACCTCAATTTCGACCTCAATTGGTCTCAGGTCGAACAATTCGACCTCAGTTTTCCATGTATTTTCGACCTCGGTCTTTCGACCTCAGTTGGTCCCAGGTCGAACCATTTGACCTCAACTTTCCATGTATTTTCGACCTCGGTCTTTCAACCTCAGTCTTCGACCTCAGTTGGTCCCAGGTCGAACCATTTGACCTCAGTTTTCCATGTATTTTTGACCTCGATCTTTCGACCTCAGTCTAGGGCTTTTTCGACCTCAATTTTCGACCTCAAATTGGTCCTAGGTCGAACAAAATGACCTCAACTTTTCATGTATTTTCGACATCGGTCTTTCGACCTCAGTCTAGGGCTTTTTCGACCTCAATTTTCTATCTCAAATTGGTCCTAGGTCGAACAAAACGACCTCAACTTTTCATGTATTTTCGACCTCGGTCTTTCGACCTCAGTCTAGGGCTTTTTCGACCTCATTTTTTGACCTCAAATTGGTCCTAGGTCGAACGAAACGACCTCAGTTTTATATATATTTTCGACTTCGGTCTTTCGACCTCAGTCTATTTATTTTGGGCCTTATTTCTTTTTGGCCTCATTCCTTTTGGGCCTCATTCTAGGGGCCCAATGAGCGATTATAGGCCTCGACTAGATGTAGACGGTTGCCCTTCCCTTTGACTGGTTGGGTGACCGGCTACTTTAGTTATAAAAAAATGAGATTTCTCTTTCACTCTTCACTTCTCATTTCCAATTTCTCAAAAATTTCCCTTAGTTTTCTATCTAGTTTCTCCGTGGTGAGGCGATTTCCGACAAGTTTTCTTCGACCACATTCATCATTTTCTGGGTTTTTTCTTCAACGTTTGAAGATTTCTGGGAATTATCTTTGAAGATTTGAAGTTTTCTGGGAATTATCTTTGAAGATTTGAAGATTTCTGGGAATTATCTTTGAAGATTTGAAGTTTTATGGGAATTATCTTTGAAGATTTGAATATTTCTGGGAATTATCTTTGAAGATTTAAATATCGATGGCCGATCGTGCGACTCAACGTTTGCAGAAAATGAACCAAGCTTCTAAGAGAGGTACAATCATTATTCACTCTTCATATATGTCTCTACAAGATATGATTAACGAACGTGGTGATGAATATCCCTCAGTGTCTCACTTAGATTCTTTCAATTGTAGTAATAAATTTCACGAAGTCGATAAAATTAGGGATTATAAGAAAATGTATAGAGTTAAGTCCCTCCTAAGACTTGTTCCAGCTGGCCCAGGAGATCGTTCCTGCCATTGGCGTCCTGATGCTCTGTGCATTTACAAGGACACCATTGTTGTAGGACTTAGGTTTCCTTTCCACGAGTTCATTCCCAAGCTTTTGGCAGACGTTAGGATTAGCCCTTGTCAACTTCCCCCTAATGCTTGGAGAATAATAATGTGCTTTATGGTTCTTTGTTTAAAAAAACAATTTCCCTCTTTCTGTTTCGTTGTTTAGAAAGATTTTTCAATTTAAGAATAGTTCTGCAATCTCTCCTGGTTGGGTTTATCTCAACTATCGTGCTTCCAAACCTCCAATTTTTCACCCAAAATCCTTTCCCGATAACAACCCAAAATGGAAAAATGAGTTCATGTATTTGGTTTGGGAAGGAGGGGATTGGGGCACCTTGTTCCGTAGATCGTTTAGCAGGGTCTCAGATGGTAGTCCCAATGATATAGTCCTAACTGAAGAGGAGGCTTATGCCTATGACGAGCTGACTAAGGACAACTATGCCACATTGGCTTGGGAGCTCCTGGATGAGTTACCCTAAAGTCTCTGGGCTTATCGAGCGTATCAGACAAGGGTAATTCTCATTCTTTAATTTCCTTTATTTATTTAAGATTTTCTTATACCCAATGTTTCTATTTTGTTTGTTTTTTTGCAGCTGCAACCTTTATCAACAAGACTAACGAGCCTGCAGAAGGGGAAACAGCCAGAATGAAGAGGGCTCGTTTGGGGGGAAAAGACCCTCGGGCATCTTTTGATGGCCCAGCCTTTCTAAGGCCTCATGAGGACTCTGTGAAAGAGGTTGAGGCTCCTATCTCATCCAAGGCCTCTGTTTGGCGCCCCAACTGGGGTATTAGGAAGAAGGACACTGTTGTTGGGGTGTCCAAACATGCTGCTGAGTGGTCCTATCACTCACTTACTCCTTGTGACTACAAGGACTTTGTTACCAACTCTACTATCGAGGGAGTTGAGCATGCAGGTTCTCAGGCCATGGCCACGGTAACCTTTTTCTTCTTTTTTCCCTTTGTGTTTTACTTAATACTAGCCTATAACCCGTGCAAGGCACGGGTCTTAGAAAATAATAAACTAAAACATTTAATGTGAACGGAAAATATTAAAATAAAAGTAAAAATTAATATGATAAATTATAAAATGAGAAACTTAAATATTAATTGGAACGTAAAAAAAATAATAAAAAATACAGACGGGGTTGATGAAGATAAATGAAGTATTATTAATATTAATTTATAATAAAATAATATTAATAATAAGGAAATATAGAAAATCTAACATGTTTTAATTAAAAAAATTATTTACCCGTGATATTTTTAGAAGTGTTTTAATTATATTACTTGTATTTATTAAAAAAATACGTTAACATGTTAAAATAAGTAAGTTTTTTTAATAAGGACAAATAGGAAAGCTAACATGTTTTAATTAAAATAAAGTAACTACCTATAATCTTTTTAGATGTGTTTTAATTATATTAATTGTATTTGTTAAAAAAGTACGTTCACTTGTTAAAATAGGTAAGTTTTTTTAAATAATTAAAAGTATTAAAATAAGTTTTAAAATATATAAGTAAGGGTTGCACTTGATATTTTTAGAAAAGAGAGATTTTAGTGATAACAAATATAAAAGGTAATATATTTTAATTTAAAGGTAATTGTCCGTGATATTTTTGGAAAAGAAGTATATTTTGTTAGAAAAAAAATATTTTAATTATAAAAGTCAATCAGCTAGTTAATATTTTTATATTATTTTATTATTTATTAAATGGAGTATTAAAATAGATTTTAAAATAAATAAGTAAGGATTGCACCTCATATTTTTGGAAAATAGAGATTTTAGTGATAACAAATATAAAAGATATTATGTTTTAATTTAAAGGTAATTTTCGTGATATTTTTAGAAAAGGAGTAGATTTTGTTAGATTTTTTTTAAATTAGAAAAGGCAATCAGTTAGTTACTATTTTTATATTATTTTATTATTTATTAAATAGAGTATTAAAATAGGTTTTAAAATAAATAAGTAAGGATTGCACCTAATATTTTTGGAAAAAATAGATTTTAGTAATAACAAATATAAAAGATAATATGTTTTAATTTAAAGATAATTCTAATGATATTTTTGGAAAAGGAGTAGATTTTGTTAGAAATAAAAAATATTTTAATTATAAAAGCAAATCATCTAGTTACTATTTTGGTAACTTGACAATAAAACAATTCCATAAAAGATTTGATTTGTAGTATATTTCGTTATCCTAAAAAGAAATAAGTATATTTTTAGCAGTGTATCCTAAATTTAAACAAATTAGATCCCACATTTCCATTTTTTTTATTAGATTTCAATATTATTTGATTTTTATGTAGTAAAATATAGTGAAATATTAATGTAGAATAAAACTTTCCCGAATTTTGATTATATTATTAATTTATTAATTAGAAAAAGTACCGAAAACCAAAAACTAACCGAAAACCGAAAACCAAAACTTTCAATGTTTCGGCTTTAATAATATAGTATAGTATAGATTATAGATAGATAGATAGATTTATAATATTAGTATTTTATGCTACTAAATGGAACAGTGGTATTTTTGAGGTTTTAGTTAAGAGAAATATTAGTTATGAAATATAAAAATGAATATACGTTTTGGAAAAAAAGCTAATCAGTTAGTCATTAATAATTATAATATTATTATTTTATTTTATTAAATAGATCTGTTCGTGATATTTTTGGAAAATAAGAGGTTTTAGTTAGGAAAAATAGAAAAGTATAAATTTTAGTTAGAAAAAATAAAAAAGAATATACAATTTGGCTAAAAAAGGTAATGAGTTAGTTATTAGAAATTATAACTTTATTTTGTTATTTTAATAAATGAAACTGTTTGCAATATTTTTGAAAAATGAGATGTTTTAGTTAGGAAAAATAGAAAAAATATTCTATATAATAATTTTAATATTTTATCTAACGGTTCTCATCGATTTGATCAAAAATATCTAACGGCTATGAATTGAGTGACCAGACTACAAAAACTTTCATGACCAGACTACAAAACTTTTAATGTTTCGTCTTTAATAATATAGTATAGATGTTATAAATCTCCTTTTTGACATGTTCGTTATTTGCAGACTAATGCTAATTTTCAAGGGGCTCTCTTTCAAGCCAAGGCTTGGCGCTCATCTTCTGAAGCCAACCAAAGCAAGTTTGAGAAGTCTCGGGAAGAAGTGGGCTCCCTTAAGGCTGTCCTGGCTAGGAAGGAGAAAAAGTTGGATGATTCTCAAGCTGAGCTGGTTGCGCTTAGGAAGAGCAAGGATGATTTTATCGATGAGTACCTTGACTCTCAGGAGTACAAGGACTTAATTGGTAAACATGACGAGCTTCTTTTCCCAGTTCAGTTTACCAAGGGATGGGATGGTGCTTTGGCAGCTGTTTTGGAGAATATTCCTGACTCACTTAGCTTTTCTGACTTCTCAAGCCCTCATGCTCCTACTCCTTTAGAGTGGGCCTTGACTGGTGAGGATGACATGGATGAAGATGACATGATTTTGGATCCCGGGCATTCCTCTCCTCCTCGCCAGACAGCTGGTATTGATTCTGCAGCCACTCATTCTGGTTCTGACTCTAGCTCAGAAGAGGAGGCTGATACTGGTGACAATGGAGGAGAAGCTTAGTTTATGTTGTTTTTCTTTCATAGCCATATGTGGCTTTTGTTTATTTATGTAATTTCTGCCTTCGGGCATAACTTAACTTTTTGTAAGTCTTAATTTATCATCTCTTGATTTCCTTGCATTTCTGAATTTTTTGCATGTCTATCATTATGTGATGCATATAAGGTATCATAAAAATATGAGAATGTTGAATAAAATCATAACTTTGAAAATGGGTTCAACCCTTACATAATACTCTACTTTCTACCTCGATTTAAAAACTCGGATTGGTTTCATCGACCTTATTTCTACTTGTCCTAATAGTGAGTCCAGTTAGGAAACACTAAACATAGTAAACTTTTAAGTTTGCAGCATGCCAAGTTATTGGCACTTCAATCCCTTCGAGGGTTTCCAACTTTTATGAGCCTCGTCCAAACACGTTCTTGACCCGATACAGTTCTTCCCAATTTGGGGCCAATTTTCCTTTCTGTCCACTCCGGATGCCTCAATTTTTCGGAGAACCAAATCTCCTTGACGAAAGAATCTCTCTTTAACCCTTAAGTTATAGTAGAAAGATGACCTCTTCTGATATTCAACTACTTTAGCATTTACCTCAACTCTAACTTCATCAATTAGATCTAAGGCCAGCCTCATGCCTTCTTCATTTGCCTCTGGCTCATAAGCTTCAACTCTTGGAGATGTGTGAGTAATCTCCACTGGAACCACTGCTTAATGCTCCATATGCTAACATAAATGGGGTTGCTCCAGTGGTAACTTTACAAGTAGTACGATACGCCCACAGTATGGGGAGCAATTCGTCCACCCAAGTGTTCCTAGAGCGTTCAACTCTTTTCTTTAGTCCATCCAGGATAATTCGATTTACCACTTCAGCTTGCCCATTTGCTTGAGGATGAGCAACAGAAGTGAAACGTAGCTCAATATCATTCTCCTCACAGTATTTCTTGAAATCTTCATTGTTAAACTGAGTTCCATTATCCGTGACCAAGATTCGTGGAATCCCGTATCTGAATATTACATTCTCCCAGAAGAAATGCATTACCTGCTTGGTAGTTATCTTGGCTAAAGGTTTAGCCTCAATCCACTTTGTGAAGTAGTCGATTGCCACTATCAAGAATTTTCTATGTGCACTTGCCATAGGAAATGGTCCAAGTATATCCATTCCCCACATGGCAAATGGAATAGGTGAGTTTATGGACGTCAATATTTCTGGTGGTTGTCTAACCACTGGGCATGCTTTTGGCTCCGTTCACACTTCTTCACATAACTTTTAGCATATGCAAGTATGGTTGCCCAATAGAAACCTAAACGAGTAATTTTATGAGCAAGGGCCATACCCCCCAAGTGCTGCCCACAAATTCCCTCATGTACTTCCCTTAGGGCCAACTCTGCCTCCTGGGGTCTCAAACATTTCAAGTAGGAGACAATGAAAGACTTTTTGTATAAGATTCCCTCAATCAAGGTATACCTTAGTGCTCTCACATATAACTTTCGTGCTTCTGAATTATCGTTAGGTAACCAACCAGTTTCCAGATGAGATTTTATGGGATCCATCCAACAGCTAGCCACATCAATAGGTGCTATTAACTTTCCATTGATGCTAGGGGTCTTCAAGACTTGGAAGTATACACTTCCTGCATAGTTCTCAATTTCAGAAGAAGCAAACTTGGACAAGGCGTCAGCCTTCATGTTTTCTTCTCTCGGAATGTGTTCCATATAACACTCATCAAACTGAGTCATAGTGGCCTTGACAAGTTTCAGATACTTGGCCATGACTTCATCTCTAGCCTCAAACTCTCCATTTACTTGGGAAACTACCAGCCTCGAGTCTCCACATAATTTAAGAGTCTTAACTCTCAGGGCTCTAGCCAGCCTGAAGCCATCTATCAGAGCTTCGTACTCAGCTTCATTTTTTGTCGTTGGGAAGCCCAGTTTTAGTGCGTACTCTATGAGAAATCCATCAGGACTTTGTAACACTAAACCTGCTCCACTTGGTTTTGTTTTTGATGCTCCATCAAAATAGAGTACTCAATACTCTTTGGACACCATGTCTTCATCCTTCTTGTCTTCTTCGTTTCATTCCACTACTACTTCTTGTCCCCCGACTTCCTGGTTGTCAATAGTGCATTCAACCATGAAGTCAGCGAGTGCTTGAGCTTTTATCGCCGTTCGAGGCTTATACTTGATGTCAAACTCTCCCAAATCTATAGCCCATTTAATCAATTTTCCACTAACTTGAGGACTGTACAAGATGTTTCTTAGAGGTTGATTGGTCAAGACTTCTATCTTGTGCGCCTGAAAGTATGGGCGTAGCTTTCTCGAGGCCATGATCAGGGCTAAGGAAAATTTCTCTATCATGGAGTAGTTTATTTCTGCTCCATGTAGAATCTTTCTTACGTAATAGATGGGATTCTGAACCTTCAATTCCTCCTTAACCAAAACGGCTCCAAGAGCAGTGTTAGAAACTGCCAGGTATAAGTAGAGAATCTCTCCTGGTTTTGGTTTTGCCAACAATGGTGCCTCAGCCATGTACTTCTTCAAGGCCTCAAAGGCCTCATGGCTTTCTGTTGTCCATTCAAAGTTTTTCACGTTCTTGAGTGCTTTGAAGAAAGGTAAGCACTTCTCTCCTGACTTGGAGATGAATCTCCCCAATGCTGCTACTCTTCCTGTTAGCTTCTGAACATCCTTGACAGACCGTGGTGGCTCCATGTCTAGGATTGCTTTGATTTTGTCGGGGTTAGCCTCAATTCCTCGTTTAGAAACCATTAGGCCTAAAAACTTCCCTGACCCAACGCCGAAGACGCACTTAGCTGGATTCAACATCATCCTATGATGCCTCAACACTTCAAATGCTTCCCGTAGATGGTTTATATGATCCGCCTTATCGAGGCTTTTAACCAATATGTCATCCACATAGACTTCCATGGTTTTTCCAATCAGGTTTTCAAAAATTTTGTTCATCAACCTTTGATATGTTGCTCCTGCATGCATTCTTAAGCCCAAATTCCATAACCAAATAACAGTAAACACCAAAGTCAGTGATAAATGATACCTTGGATATGTCATCTTTGTGCATTTTGATTTGGTTGTATCCACTGAAGCCATCCATGAAGCTCAACATCTCGTGCCCAGCTGTGGCATCTATCAGAGTATCAATTCTTGGCAAGGGAAAACAATCCTTAGGACATGCGTCATTCAAGTCTGCGAAGTCCACACACATCCTGCATTTTCCATTGGCTTTTTTGACCATCACTGGGTCAGCCAACCATTCTGGAAATTGAATTTCTTCAATAAACCCGGCTTTCAAAAGCTTATCTACTTCCCGCTTGATTGCCTCTTGCCTCTCTGGAGCAAAAATTTTCTTTTTCTGTTTCACAGTCTTCCTTTCGGGATCTACATTCAATTTGTGGGTTATCAGCTGGGGATCAATCCCTGGCATATCGGCCGCTGTCCAAGCAAAAACATCATTATTTTCTTGAAGAAAGGATATGACCTTGCTCTTCAATGGTTCAGGTAACAATGCCCCAATATAAGTGACCTTTTCTGGTTCACCAAGAACTAAGGGAATGGGGATTAAATCCTCGGTTGGCTTCCCTCTTCCGTCTTCATTGTCTCTAGTGTTCATATCTTCAATGGGAAGAATCTGCCCCCGACTCCATCATGCCTTAATGCAGCTACATAACAACTTCTAGCCATCTTTTGATCACATCGTTCCTCACCAATCCCATTTCTCGTTGGAAACTTGATTTTTAGATGGTAAGACGAGGCTACAACCTTAAATGCATGGAGACATGTCCTTCCCAAGATCACATTGTAGGTTGAGGTTGCTTTTATAACTATGAAATTTAACATTTGAGTAGACGTTTTCGAACCTTGCCCCATTGTCAAAGGGAGTTGGATTGTACCTTCTACTTTTGATTCCACTCCATTGAATCCATATATGGGCATATTCGAAGGTGTCAATTGAGAGTCAGTATAGCCCATTTTGATGAAAGCATCATGGAACAAGATGTCTACTGAAGCTCCATTATCAACCAGAACCCTATTCGTTTTAGAGTTGCCTATCACAGGTACGATGACTAGGGGATCATCATGGGGAAATTTCACTCCCTCTAGGTCAGAATCATCAAAACTTATAGCTATTTCAGTCTTGGCACGCTTCGGTGCTTCTCCTACCACAGTCAATACCTCTTGGGCATAAGCTTTCCTTGAGTTTCGGGAGGACCCAGCAGCAGTTGGTCCTCCAAATATCATATTGATGACATGCCCTCGGGGTTTGGGATTACGATCTTGATCGTTGTCCCTTTTATCGTAATCCTTCCTTTCATAATTTCCTCTTTGACTTCCTTGATTCCCATCCTTAGTGAATTTATTGAGTTTCCCTCTTCGAATCAAAAACTCAATTTCATATTTTAGCTGTCTGCAATCATCCGTGTCATGACCAACTTCTTTGTGGAACCTAGAGAATTGGTTTTGATTTCTTTTAGACAAGTCAGTCCTTAGTGGCTTCGGCCATCAGAGATCCTCTTCCTTTGCTATTTCCATCAGAATTTGGCTCTTGGGAGTGTTCAATCTTGCGTACTCCGTGAACCTTGGCCCAAAATTGTTCTTCTTAGGTGGAGAATCAGAATCCTTTGACGTTCTAGGATATTTTTACTTAACATCATATTCTTGAGTATCCTTTCTTTTCTTTGAATTTCCACTTCCACCAGTAGCGGGTTCATACTTCTTCATCCTTTCTTCGGCCTTAATGTACTTTCTGGCTCTATCTTAGAACAGCAACATGCTCTCGGGTGGATGCTTTGCCAAAGATCTTTTGAAGTGATCATCAGTAGTTCCTTGTTACAGGGCTATCATAGTTACTTTGTCCTCCAAGTTCGGGACTTTCAGAGCCTCCCTAGTGAACCGATTTATATAATCTCTCAAGACTTCATTCCTTCCTTGTTGGATTCCCATGAGAGACGCTGAACTTTTCTCATGTACCCTTCCACTAACAAATTGGTTAATAAACGCCTTGCTCAGCTCCTTAAAGGATCCAATAGAATTGGGAGGTAGACGGTTATACCAACGTTGGGCCATGTCTGCTAAGGTTTGAGGGAACGCCCTGCACTTGATCACATCATTGGTTGGCTGCAGCAGTAGTGCATTAGAGAAAGTTCTCACGTGATTCGCGGGATCTCCTGTTCCATCATAAGCTTTGATCGTCGACATCTTGAATTTTCTAGATATATTAGCTTTCATGATGTCCTGAGTGAAATGTGGTGTAGGATCATCATGATCTCCTAGGGGTAACAAAACATTAGGATCACCCCTTGGGGCTTCAGCCCTCTTGGTTCTCCTCGGTACCGGATCTAAATTGATAACTGGGACTCTTCCAGTTGCTTGGCTTTGTGCTTTGGCAGCTTCTTTTGCCAGTAATTTCTTGAGTCTTGCAGCCTCTGCCTCATGGGCTGCAATCATTTACTTAGTAGTTTGGGGTTGTTCCCGATTTGTTTGGGAAGAACGTCTTCTTCTTGGAGAAACATCCTTCTCTTCTCCAGTTGAATCATTCTCATCCTCGGTATAGGGGCCCGATTAATCTTGAATCAAAGGAGTCTACCGAGTTTGAGTTCGTTGGTTTTGAGGTCCCAGACCTTGAATGTAAGGGGGGACATATGCTTCATGGTAAGTTGGATTGAGACCACTGCCGCCCACCGTGGGTCGAGGGGGCATGCCATAATTTGGCATCCCAAAAGTCTGAGTTGCATATTGAGGAAGATCTGTGGTGTGAAGTTGAAGATTACGTGGTGCATTCATGAGCAGTGGAGAGGTTGTGATTGGTTGCTGGGGAGTGGTCTCTTGTGGATTAGGTCCATGAACGACCATTTGCAGGGGATTCGTCCCTTCAACCGAAATCGGGATTTCCGGTCCTTGAGTGGTGATGGGGATATTCGCCCCTTGAGTGCCAGTAGTTGGCGGTGGTTGGCTTCCATGAGTCTCCGTTTCAGAGGTAATAGGAAGTCCTTCAGAAGTCTGAGTGTCTCGAGTCGTTCTTCGTGTGTTTGTCATGGTTGATGTTGTCTTCCCACAGACGGCGCCAAATTTTGTGGAATAAAAAACGTACTTGTAAATTTACTGTTAGGGTTTAAGAGCTTTCGAGCTTTAATGGTTGTTCTCGTGTTTCGTGACTAAATCTGTCCTCACAAGATGCCTACGTATCTCAATTCGTAATTGAGAATCAAGCCAAAAAACGTATTTCTGATTGAAGGATCGGGTCCTTTATATAGGCGTCAGGAGCCTTGTATTTAGGGTATGTTTGGGAGACTTAGCGAATAAGTCTTCTTCTTGACGGTGGATAAGGATTGTATTTCTTGGTGAACAAGTCTTTTCCTTATCGTAGGATAAGGACTGTGACTAGTTATTTCCTTTGATTGAGATTCTAGATCTCTCTTTGTAGGAGACAGACTTTTTGAAGATTTTATCACACTTTGGACTCTTTTTATGAGATGTATATTTTCATTATTTATTAATTTCGTAATTAATAAATAATTAGGGTTTCAGGCCTTGTTTATCGGGACGTATTCTTGGACCAATCTAGGTCTAATTAATACATCATTAATTACACTTCTAGGGTTATTTTTCATCCCATATCACCCGTGATATTTTTGAAAATAAAAACTTTTAATGTTTCGGCTATTATAAGATAGTAATAAAAATATTTTGTTAAAATAATTAAATAAGGCAAGTACCGTACCAAAAAACAGGTATCAAACCTTTTAATGTTTCATATGTTTTAATTAAAAAAAGGTAATTGTCCCTGATATATTTGGAAAAGGAGTAAATTTTGTGAAAAAAAATATGTTTTAATAATAAAACACAATTAGCTAGTTACTATTTTTATATTATTAAATTATTTTTTAATTAAGATAAATGACCGAAAACCGAAAACCAAAATTTTTAATGTTTCAGCTATTATTAAATAGTAATAAAAATATTTTGTTAAAAATAATTAAATAAGACAAGTTGTAATATCCCGTAATTTTTAGAATAATAATAATATTAGAAATTAGAAAAAAAGAGATTAAAACTCGAAAAAAAATAGGATTTAATAATTAATTTAGACTAATGGACCTAAAATATGGATCATATTTGGATACAGTTAACTTGTAGGTCTGGAGTTAGGTTTTTGTATCGTTATATAAACATCTTATTCTTTTTCTCCATCTTTTATATCAAAATTCGTAGGGCTTTTATACATACAATTCAGCAGTCTTGTAAATTTCGTAGAATATTCATCGTAAGTCGGAATTTGATGATTATGGAATTTTCTGAAAGCTATTTCAATTTCCTACAACCTCTATTTCATAGTGTTTTTCCAGATTATGCTCCGAACTATTCTTAAAATAACAAAACACAACCATATCTCGTTTTTCAGTTTTTGTTCAAATTCAGCGGACATTTTATTTAATCCCCGATTCGTTATAAGTCCGATTCTGATGAGTCATATCTTTTCAGAAAGGTCTTTTCGTTCTCTACAACTTTCGTGATTTAAGTTTTTCCAGAAAATGTTGTTTAGATGGTCAAAAAGGGTAAATACAGATCTGGTTAGAATTGGATACATGATTTAGGATTCGCAGAAGTAAGTTTCCGATTGATTTATCTAGTATTTTCGAAAATATGTGTTGTGTGTGTGTTTTGATTATATAAAATTGGGCTTAGTGATGATATATTTTGATTTGATGTGTATTATTATATATGTGTTATGTGTAAGCAATAGACTTGGGATTCTGATTTGTGCCACGGTTTGTGAAAATATCGAATAAGAATAAGGACCGAGTCACAGGGTTATAGTGACAGTTTTCTGAAAATTTAGGACAATTATCACCGGGTTGTAGTGGTCGTGGCATGAATTACGGGTTTCGAGTTATTGTTATGTGGTGTCGTATCGTATCTATCAAATAAGAATATGAATGTGTATCGGAAGTTATTTGTTTCATATATCGTATCGTATCGAATATTGTATTCTGTTTTGTATATATATGTTATTTGCCCGACTTGTTGGATCGATTGGTTTCTTGCTGGGCTGTATGGCTCATTCCTTACAATTTTCAGGTTCGGTGTAACTCAAGTGGGATAGCTTTGCAATTCGAGGATCTTAGGTTCGGAATAGATTGATTTTTGGATTATTGTTAGCTGTGTTTTGTAATAGTTAGGTTTGTAATAGAACTTTTGTCACGCTTCCGTTTGTAATTGTCATTGTATAGTACTTTATTTAAGTTTTGTATTTAGATTTAATAGTCCGAAAAGTCGGGTTGTTACACAAGTACAGTACCAAAAAACAGGTACCAAAACTTTTAATGTTTCGTCTATTATAATTACTAGCCTATGACCCACGACTTTAATATTAATTTTGAAATTTACTTTTAGATTTTTTGAGATTTTAATACTTCTAAAAATGCTGCCTTTTTAAAAAGAATTAAAAGTATTACTTTAATACTTCAAATCTAAAAAAACTTATAGATTTTATAAAAGTTTATTAGCTTAGTGAGCATATCAGTCAAGATAACCGTACAAATTATCAATATATTTTGTTGTAATAATATAAATATAAATATAAATGTTTTCTAAAAAAATCGTGTTTTTGAATTCTAACTAAAGTATAATTTAAGAGTTTGTAGTTATGTAATATATGTGAGAAAATCGAAAATCAAAATTTTTAATGTTTCGGCTATTATATAATAGTATAGTATAGATAGATGTCGTCTGCGATAATTTTAGAAAAGGAGAAATTTTAGTTAAAAAATATAAAAAAAACATACACTTTGGCTAACAAAGGTAATCGATTAATTATTAGTATTTACAATATTACTATTTTATGTTACTAAATGAAATTGTCTGTGATATATTTGAAAAATGTGAGGTTTTACTTAGGAAAAATTTTAGTTAGAAAATATAAAAAAGAATATACGTTTTGGCAAAAAAAAACTAATCGTTAGTTATTAGTAATAATAAATATTATTATTTTATTTCATTAAATAGAACTGCCCGTGATAATTTTGGAAAATGAGAGGTTTTTGTTATAAAAAATAGAAAAGTAAAAATTTTAGTTAGAAAATACAAAAAATAATATAAACTTTGGCTAAAATAGGTAATTGGTTAGTTATTAACAATTACAATTTTATTATTTTATTTTAATAAATGAAATTATCTGTGATATTTTTGGAAAATGAGGGGTTTTAGTAAGAAAAAATAAAAAACTTATATGTTTTAGTTAAAAAGGTAATTGCCCGTGATATTTTTGGAAAAGTAAAGGATTTTTTCCGAAAAAATAAAAAAAGTAATGTATTTTAGGTAAAAAAGTAATTTGTTATAAATAGCTAATATTATTATTTAATAATTTTTTTATAAATAAGTAAGGGTAATTAAGTAAAAACACGAAGTACAGTTAAGTAAGGGCACTTAAGTAAAATCAAAACATATATAAAAAAAATATTTAGTATTATATCCAATTACTCTCATTAATTTAATTTAAAACATCTAACGGTTAAAGATTGGATTATCAAAGACCACACTACAAACCGACTACAAATTTTTTTAATATTTCGTCTTTAATATAATAGTATAGATAAGATAGTATAGATAGATAGTATAAAAAAATAGGTAAACTTTTTTGAATAATTAAAAAAATTAAAATTAATTTTAAAATAAATAAGTAAGGATTTGCATTTGTTTTCTTATGCATGTATGCATGTATGATACATGCACATGGCTTCATGTATGTGGGGGTGGGTGCACCACACAATTTTTTTTTATCGAATTTACTTATTTTAATCTAGATTTTGTAAATTAATTTTATGACTCACAATTATGTGTAAAAATAGATTTTTGCGAAAATGTTAGAAGCAAATTTATGAAACTGTTTATATATTATATTGGAAAATATTAAAATATATACTATGTGTTTGATACAAGTAGATATCGTTTTTACTTTCTCTAAAAAAATATTTATCTCATCTTTCAGGTCTACATTTCTTATGTGAACACTATTGCATCTTTTAATAATATGCCTGCAAGTCTGCAACTGGCTGTAGTTTAAAAATGTTTTAATGCACTTGTAAAAAAAATGTTTTAATGCAAGTGTGTAATTACATTATCCATTCCTTTTTAATAAATCAGTTATATCTAATGAAATTAAAATTAAATTTTCTTTCGTCAAAGAAATTATCATTAAAATTTATTTGTTTCGATATGATTAAACTCCTATTACCGTAAAAACTCGATAAATGAATACACTTGGGACCAAGAAAATATATTCATTTAACGAGATAATTTATTTATCGATTAATGAATATTTATTCATTTAGACAATTTTTTTATTTTTTTATTATGATAATGATGTTTTAAAATTTAATATTCAAATGTGTATAGAAGATAATTGTTAAAATTTTAAATTTTTTATCATATATCTTGTTCACGCTCAATAATATTCATACATAAATTATACGTATAAATTAAGTATAGTGTGCTCGTACTATTTTAACATACTTGGAACTGTTCATAAGATTCTATTAGTAATATACTTAGAATCTATTAAAATTTATATGAATTTATGAATTTTTTGGAGTAAATGACATATATCATAAAAATATATATTGCTTTAATTTTAGTGAATATTCATTTATTTTTACATAGGGCCTTTAAAGATTCCAATTAAATTTATTCATTAATGCATTTAGTAAAATTATTCATTTATTCCATTGTACCAAGTTGGAATCGGAAAAAATTATTCATTTGACGAAATTATTTATTTATCGAACATTCATTTGTAAAATAAATAATTAGTTGGTCATTTTATTACTAGTGCTGAACAAGTTGCAACATTAATCATCAACATTAATCGATTGATGTACCATTGATGTACCGATTAAGGGTTAGTCGGTAAATTGAAAAGATTAATTAAAATAAAAATTGAATGTATTTTAATATTGTAATATTATTAAGATTATATTAGTTATTTATTAATTAATATATATTTATTATGTCATAAATTCTATAATTGGTGATATTTGATTAATACATTATATATTCTAATTCTAATAATTAATAAAATATTCGGATCATGAAATACTCGTAAAGATTAATTGAATTTAAAAAATTAAATTAGTTGAACACATAGTAAAGAATTAATTGGGAATTAATCGGTAGAATGAGGACTTTTAGAATGGTGGACATCTCTAATATAGTATACTATATCTATACTATTATATTAAAGATGAAACATTGAAAGTTTTGTAGTCCAGTCCTCAAAGTTTTTGTAGTCTGGTCACTCTATTCATAGTCGTTAGATATTTCTGATCAAATCGATGAAAAACCGTTAGATAAAATATTAAAATTATTATATATAATATTTTTTATATTTTTCCTAACTAAAACATCTCATTTTCTAAAAATATCCAAGACAGTTTCATTTAATAAAATAACATAATAACGTTATAATTGCTAATAACTAACTCATTATCATTTTTAGCCAAAGTGTATATTCTTTTTTATATTTTCTAACTAAAATTTCTAATTTTCTATTTTTCCTAAATAAAACCTCTTATTTTCCAAAAATATCACGAACAGTTCTATTTAATAAAATAAAATAATAATATTATAATAATTAATGACTAACCGAGTAGCTTTTTTCCCAAAACGAATATTCTTTTTTTATATTTTCTAACTAATATTTCTCCTAACTAAAACCTCAAAAATATCACGGGATATTCCATTTAGTAGCATAAAATACTAATATTATAAATCTATCTATCTATACTATATTATTAAAGATGAAATATTGAAAGTTTTGGTACCTATTTTTTGGTATGGTACTTGCCTTATTTAATTATTATAAAATTATTATAATGAGTAACATTTCGATTAAAATACATTACCATTTTTTTTCTAAAAAATTCACGGGCAATTTCCTTTTCAGCTAAAACATGTTACTTTTTCTATTTCCCTTACTAAAATCTCTCATTTCCCAAATATATCACGAGAAAACACTTACTTATTTATTTTAAAACCTATTTTAATATTTTTAATTGACAATTACTTTTCCCCTCTTTTTCTAGAAAAATGGCAATTACCTTTTTCAGCTAAAACATGTTATATTTTCTATTTTCCTTACTAAAATCTCTCATTTTCCAAATATATCACGGACAAACCCTTACTTATTTACTTTAAAATCTATTTTAATAATTTTAATTGACAATTTCATTTTTCAACTAAAACATGTCACTTTTTCTATTTGTCTTACTAAAACCCCTCTTTTTTCAAAAAGATCACGGACAAATCGTTACTTTTATATTTTAAAATTCAACGAAAATATGTTATTTTGTATTTTTCTTACTAAAACCCCTATTTTTCTGAAATATCACGGACAGACCGTTACTTATTTATTTTAAAATCTATTTTATTACTTTTAATTATTTAAAAACTTTTAACACGTCTACTTATTTTTTTGATAAATGCGATTAATAAAATATAAAATATAAATAATAAAATTAACAATTATTAAAAACAATCTATGCATCACACAGGTTTTAACCTATATTATTAAAGACGAAACATTAAAAGTTTGGTAGTCGGACGGACGGACGGTCGATACTTGGTGATTTTACTTAATTACTCTTACTTATTTTTTTTAAAAACAATCACTAAATAATAACATTATTTATAACCAATTACATTTTTAGCTAAAATACATTACCATTTTTTATTTTTTCTAACAAAATCCTCTTTTTTTTAAAAACACGTGCGATTATCTTTTTTAACATAAACATGTTACTATTTCTATTATTCCTTACTAAAACCCCCATTTTCCAAAAATATCACGGGCAAACTCTTAATTATTTATTTTAAAATCTATTTTAATACTTTTAATTATGAACACTTTTTCAGCTGAAACGTGTTACTTTTTCTATTTTTTCATTTTCTAAAGAAATTATTATTAAATAATAACATTTTTATAACCAACTACCTCTTCAGCTAAAATACATTACCTTTTCTATTTTTTCTAACAAAATCCTCTCTTTTTCTAAACAAATCACGGGCAATTACCTTTTTTCAACTAAAACATGTTACTATTTATATTTTTCCTTACTAAAACCCCTCATTTTTCAAAAATTTCCCGGCCAAATCTTTACTTATTTATTTTGAAATCTATTTAAATACTTTTAATTACATGCACTTACCTTTTCAGCAAAAACATGTTAATTTTTTTATTTTTCCTTACTGAGACCCCTCTTTTTTCAAAAATATCACGGGTAAACAGTTATTAATTTATTTTAAAATCTATTTTAATACTTTTAATTATTTAAAAAAGATTAACACTCCTACTTATTTTTTTTAGCAAATGCAAATTAATAGAATATTAAAACATGAATAATAAAAATAATTATTATTAATAACAATTCGTGCATCGCACGGGTTTTAAGCTAGTATATATTATAATAGACGAAACATTAAAAGTTTGGTTAGTCGGTCCGTCGGTGATTTTACTTAATTACCCTTACTAATTTTTAAATATTAACATTATTTATAACCAATTATTTTTTCAGCTAAAATATAATACGTTTTTTATTTTTTTTTTAAAATCCACAATTTTTTTAAAAAACAATCACGGGCAATTACCCTTCTTAACTAAAACATGTTATTATTTCTATTTTTCCTTACTAAAATTTCATCTTCTTCAAAAATATCTCGGGCAAATTCTTACTTTTTTATTTTTAACATACTTTAATACTTATAAGTTATAATCATGTGCGATTACGTTTTTGAACCAAAACATATTACTTTTTTTATTTTTCTTACTAAAACCCCTCATTTTACAAAATATCACGGGCAAACTGTTACTTATTTATTTTAAAATTGATTTTACTTTTAATTATTTAAAAAATAACACACCTACTTAATTGTTAAAACTTTTTTTATTTTTTCTTACTAAAATCTGTTCTTTTTCAAAAATACCACGGGTGAATTCTTACTTATTTATTTTAAAATATAATTTAATACTTTTAAGAGTTAAATGCATTTTGTGTACCTAAACTATACAATTTCTGCATTTTGTGTACCTAACTATCAATTGTGCACTTTGTGTACTTAAAATATGCATAAACAAAAAATTTGTGTACCTCCGTTGTTTATATATTCAAATAATGCATTTTGTGTATTTTAAATATTAAAATTGAGCATATTATGTACTTAAAGTTTGCTAATATAATTTTTTATACAATTTTTTTTCATATATTTAATTATATATGTGTTAAATGCAATATCGAAAAATAAATACTAAAGAATAATATGAAATTAAAAAACAACATAACTTGAAATAATAGAATTAAATAATATTAAATAGTAATTATGCTATTTTGACTTATTAAATATTTCAAAAAATGTATATACACAATTTTTACGAAAGTCATTATTATTCTAATGTAATTATAATAAATAATGTTTTAAATTTAGTTACAACTAAAATAAATAAAGAACTTTATAATGTTTATCCTTTATTTTTTTAAATCTTATTTTGTATATTAATACAAAATTTATTTAATTTTTTGAATAACAACTTTCAAAAGAATTAGTAATTTTTTTGTATATACATGTAAAGTTGAGGTACACAAAGTGCATAGATAAAGTTTAGGTACACAAATTGATTATTTATATAAAGTTCACGTACACAAAGTGCACAATTGATACTATAGGTACACATATTGCAGATTGTGCATACTTGAGATACACAGAATGCATTTAACTCTACTTTTAATCACGAGGAATTACCTTTTTCAACTAAAACATGTTTTTTTTTTTATTTTTCTTTACAAAAACCCGTCATTTTCCAAAAATATAACGGGCAAACCGTTATTTATTTACTTTAAAATCAAGTTTAATTTTAATTATTTAAAAAATTAACACACCTACTTATTTGTTAAAAACAATATGTGTATCGCACGAGTTCTAAGCTAGTCTATACTGTTATATAATAGACGAAACATTAAAAGTTTGTGTGTTCGATCCAAAGTGATTTTACTTAATTACCCTTACTTATTTTTTAAAAGATATTATTAATTAATAACATTATCTTTAACCAATTATCTTTTCGGCTAAAATACATTTCTTTTCCTATTTTTGCTAACAAATCTTCTTTTTTTCTTAAAAAATCACGGGCAATTATCCTTTTCATGTTACCATTTCTATTTTTTCTTACTTAATTACCCTTACTTATCATTAAAAAAATATTATTAATTAATAACATTATATTTAGCCAATTATATTTTCGGCTAAAATACATAATTTTTCTATTTTTTCTAATAAATCATCTCTTTTTCTTAAAACATCACGGGCAATAATCTTTTACATACTATTGTTTCTATTTTTTCTTACTAAAATCTCTCTTTTTCCAAAAATCTCACGGGCAACCCTTACTTATTTATTTTAAAACCTATTTTAATAATTTTAATTACGGGCATGTTAGTAATGAATAACACTAAGAAACTAGACAGGGGGGTGAATGGATAGTTTGATTGATTTTCGTTTTCTTGAAACTTAATTGTTGTAACTGATCGTGCTGTAAAGAAATGCGGAAGTAAATAAACAAGACACACACAATCACTTTAATCTACTTTGTATTAAGTAAATTAAATACTACAGCTTCCAGAATTTCACAAGGGAAATTCAGGCTTCTAAACAAGAACAGAGTTTTCTTGCTTTGCTTACGGAGAAAAGAAGTGCTTCAAGATATTTCTATAATAAACTCACTTGTTCTAACAGTAGGGTGTGCACAATATATATATTGTCCTATACAAAACTAGTGCACACACCTAATTACACAGCTACCCTTACTGCACATCCATTTTGTCGTTCCATAAAAGGTTGGTTGTGTCAGGGAAGACTACTTGCTTTCTGTGGTCCTCTCCCTTATCTGTAGCTGCTTGTCTTCCTTCTTCCTCTCCAAGTTTAGCTGTAGATTTGCCATCTGTTTCTTTGGACCACCTGACCAACACAGATGCTTCAGTATTTGTCTCCATTGACTTTGATCTTGTACCTTCATTTGTCTTGTTGTAAACGGCTAAGTGTTTATATCGTGAACTTCACTTTGTTCCTGACTTCGCGATGTGCCCTTTGAAGACTACGCGATTTGGCCTTTGAGGACTTCGCGACTTAGGCCATTTGAGGACTTCGCGATCTAGCCTTTTTGAGGACTTCGCGGAATAGCCTTTTTGAGGACTTCGCGATATAGCCTTTTTGAGGACTTCACGGTATAGGCTATTTGAGGACTTCACGGTCAAGTACATTTTGACTTTGCTGATTCGACACTTCACGATATGAGTCTTGAGGACTTCACGACATAGTACAAATTGGACTATGCGATCTAGCACTTCTCTACATGATTTTTGGTGACTTCACGACATAGCTTTATTCTGACTTCACGATATAGGGACTTAGACAAATTTCTGCAACTTATTTCTTCAGGGCCTTATTCACTCCAATCCTGCTGCATGAACAATTCTGAACTTCTTCCAGGATAGTTATTCATTGGCCTATGTACATTCTAGGTGCATGAAATTTACTAAGCTCATTATAATCCTGAGCATACAAAATAAAGCTAATGTTCATGAGAACAAGACAAGTACATTTGAGACCTATACTATATCCCAGTGATAGAAATCACTAGGTCATGTAGTGTGACATAGTCACAGAGTGTAGGCTTGTTAATGGTGGCATTCAGACATGTCTTGAGCCTAACAATCTCCCCCAAATTGTGAGTAAGACCCTTAGGCACAATTTCATGTCTGATAACAAGCCTAACTAACATAAAAAGAAACAAGTATGAAGAAGAGTAAAAGATGTACAAGATTTTAAACATTACAAACTGAGAATTAAAGCTTACAGATTTTTCTCTTTGTTCTAGACAGCTTCAGTTCTCATTTTCTTCTCTAACAGATCATCAGTAACTTTCTTCTTCCTTGCTTCTTCCTTTCTCTTTATCTCAGAAATGGCCAATAGAATTTCATCCCTTGTAGTGAGCTCTTCAATGAGAGGAGAGTCTTCTGGATCTTCAGCTGCTGTTCTTAGGGCACTTTCAACATAAGATTCTACAAACTCCATTCTTATCTTGCTTTTACCTCCATTTAGATTTTTGTACTCCACAATATAAGGATTTTGTTTTACCCTGCACAGCCCTTTCTTCCTCAACTCCCTTGCTCTTTCTTCCATTTCAGCCATCTCCTTTTCTTTCAGACACCTTTTTTCTTCATTTAGCTTCCTTAGACTTTCTTCATAGTCAGAGTGCATCTTCATGAATCTAGCAATCTCTATCTTCCACATCCTTTCTTCCTTTTCTTCAAAATTCAGTAGAGCATTTATTCTTTCAAATTCATAGGATGGAAAATATTTCCAGCTGCCTTGCTTCATTTCTTTCTCCCTTCCATCAGTGTATTTGATCTCAAGATGATTGTTCTTCACTTTGACTTCAAAGATCCTTTGAGCTCTCAGAAATGCTAGGGCATCTTCATCATAGTCTTCATCAAGAGGAAGAACATTGATCCCTACTACATTGGTGATTACTCCAGTTTTCTTTGTTATCCTTGTCCTTTTGGCTACACTCTTGATCTTCAAATGCTTCACTTGAGGTAGCTTTCTGGAGCAGGAAGATTTAGTCTTCAGTGCCACATCATTTGGAAGTAGCTTCATCCCTTTCCCCTTCATCCACTGTAACACTCCACTAGTTGTGACTTTGTGGAAGTGTCTTTTTGATTTTTCTCTTGTGGCTTCAACTTTCTTCTGTGGAAAATCAGGTTTAGAAGTCTTAGGTTTTGATTTTGGAGGATCATTACTAACAGTACCCACCCTAGACTTAGAGTCTTGTGTTGTGGTTAAGATACTGCTAGCAATGTCCTTCACTTGCTGATTTCCACTCTTTTTCTTTACAGTTTCTTTGTTTCCCTTGGAGTCCTTCTTGTCATCATCAACATCCTTGGATTTCTTTGACGTTTGCCCCTGCTGCTCTCACTTCCTCCATCCTTATTGCTCCTTGATTCACTCCTTCTCTTAAGGCTTTTGTCTTTATCATCATCCTTGTCATCCTTCCGTTCTCTTCTTTCTTTCAAAGATTCTAGAATTCTGCCATGAATGATGAATGATTGTAGAAATTGAATCATCTCTAGCTCCTCAGCAGTCCTGACCCCTCTTTTAGCTCTAAGCATTTGGAGCACCCCATTTACTTTCTCCTTGTTTTTCATCACCAACTGTGTAGGAATCACCAGCTGATCTATAGAATTTGCTCTTGAGGTGCTCTGGAATATCACTGTCCTTGGATTTGAGATGACTTCAGGCAATCTTAAGAATTGATCCTTCTTCAAATCCACATACAGATTTCTGTTGTTTTCTCCCTCCTTCTCTATCAGCTCCACTATGGTATCTAGCTCAGAAAATCTCAGCTTCTCTAGAGTGTCAAAAGACAAATGCCAGATGTCATTTTCTTTGGATACCATTATAATCTCTCTTAGATAGGCATCATTGACCTTCCTTACCACCACAGTTAGATATTTGATGTTTTCCTTGATCATTACCCTGTAGGTCTTTGTATGGCCTTGCACACTGATGAAGAGGGCTTTCAGAAACTCCAGAAAGGCCTCATCATGATAGATGTTTGAGTTGGCAACTTCCTGTAGCTTGGCCTTAGTGATTATGCTTGATTTGACAGGCTGAGTACTCCTTGAGATAGTAGGGGTAGACACATCCATGGGCATTGTGCCAGGATAGAAAGTTGTAGTTACACTACTTCTCTGGCCAGCTGGGCTGGTGACAGAAACAGTAGGAAGAGATATTGGCTTTAAATCCTTTTCAGTGACCTTGCCCTTAAGCTTTAACTTGGCCTTGGCCTCAGCTTCCCTTTTCTTCTCCAAGCTTATGTCATTTCCTTTCCTTTCCTTCTCCCCCTTAGGCTTGGAATCAGACAAGATGTCTTGAGCTTCACCAGGAACAGGAAGGTTCATACTCCTCATCATTGAGGTCATCATCTGTTGTTGGACCAGCAGAATGTTTGAGGTGGAGTTGCTTTGGTCATCCAACTTGGCATTCATGAGCTCCAAGGAATGAGAAATCCCTTGGTTTTCTGACTTGAGGGCAACCACTTCTTTCTCCAACCTGTCAACCTTTGAGAATAGCTGCTCAGACTTGAAAGGATTGAGGGCCTGGTCCTTTATCTTAGAGAATTCAAATTTAGAGATGTTGGAGACAGGAACCTCATCCACCAGTTTGTCACCATACTGTTTTTTCCACAACACTGAGAGCATTGAATTGATGTTGATGTTTGATTGCAGTTGGTTCTCTAACTTGGTGGACATTCTCTTTAAATTGTCAATCACCATAGCAAGAGAGAGATCCATGGTAGAAACTTGCTGAGTAGTCTTCCTTACTTCTTTGAGGATGCCATCCACCTTGGGAAAATCATAAAGATATGCATTCCTTAGCTGAACCATAGATTGGTCAGTTTCTTCCTTGATAGTAGAGATTTCTGATTGAAGACCTTTCCCAAGGAAGTGCAGAGCCTTCAACTGACTTTTATAGACTTCATTTACGGCTTCATAGATTTCTACAGCAGAGAGACCTTTGGCATTTGACCCCAAAGCTGTGAGGTAGTCCTCCCTGAGAAAAGCTAGAGCCTCCTTCAGCCTTACAGTTCTCTTCCCATCCAGCCAAGCATCCACATTTCCATCTTGCTGGGCTTCATCCACAATCTTTTATTTCTGTGCCTCAACATCCTCCTTGTGACAGAGCAAGATGGCTTCATAATCTTTATTTGGGAGTCCAGCTGTGAGGAGGTGTTGGGCAATTTTTGAGAACTCATCTATCTGTGCCACATGAAGATTTTGAAGTGCTTCATCCGTTAATTGTGTGGGCACAGAAGATGATCCTGAAGGACTGTCATGGTGCACAGACTCCATCCATTGAGACATTGTGGCCTGAGCCAAGTTAGAGCTAGTGCTAGGCACTCCTGTCACAGATGAGGGTTCTGCAACAGGTATGGATGAGTGAAGAGTTTCCTCCAGCCATGGAATAGCTGTGGAGTCCGATGCTGTCTCCATTGAAATGGGATGAATTACAACATCATCTCCATATGCCTGTGAAGGCAATTCCACATCCCTAAGGATAGGAGAGTTTGGCACAGAGTCTCCAGTAAAAACTTGTGAATCCTCTATGTTTTTGTTGGTGTCATTAGGATATGCCCCAACATGCATTCCCTGACCAACTAAATGTGGTTCCTGGGTGGTGAGCACAGTGTCATGCACCATGTCACTTGAGGTTGGCTCAATCACAGATTTAAATTGTGAGTGATCAATAGCAAGATTGTCATGAGAATGACTCTCTTGTTCAGAAGAAATTTTTGATGTAGAATCTAAGAGGGAAGTGGGGTTTAGACTAGATTTTGGCAACTCCCCCTGAGAAATATGAGGAGTTTCAATTGTGATGTGCTCTCCACTCTGTGTAAGACCACCCTTATTTCCATTTGGGTCAAGAGTGAGTTCTTGACCCTGTGCTGACTCTATACAGGATGTAGTGGATAGACTACTTTTTTCAATACCAATACCCTATTGAGAGGCCATTGATAGTAACAGGTGTGCCCCTTTTTCCACATCTGAATCCTGTTGGGAGGATTCAGTGGTAGGAAGAGATTTGGATTTCTTACTTTTTCTGGTGAGAGGTGACTCAGGATCCTCACTTCCTAACTCTATTGATTCATTGGTAATTGACAGGGCTCTCTTCTTGGTCTTCTTTTTAGGAACACCGGTCTTTTGAGAGACTGGTGCACTTGGCTCCCTAATTTCTAAGGTGGTGTTTGCAGGAGGGTCACTGGATGGGATAGGAAGGCTTGGGTTAGACTTAGAGGCTCCTTCTGTCTTAGCCTTCCCTTTCCAGGAAAGTTCATGGTATATTGTTGACTCGTAAACACGCAAGTATACGCGATCACAAATAGCAAGTGATAAATAGAGTTCGTTCCGCAGAGACAAGGTGTAAATGCCAATTTAATACCTATGCAACAGTGTATGGTTACTTCTTAATGCTTGACCAATTATTAAATTGAGTTGTTGATTATTACTTAACTAATAAAACAATTATCAACTAAGAGTGAATTAACAAACGAGATTACTTATGTAAGAGAAACATGGGGTTCCAATTTCATTAACTACTTCATCTAGAATCTTATGCCTTTTCAACCTAGCATGTGCAAGCGATGATAACTGATTAGACGCACTAAACTGACACACGCCAACTTTCGTTGTACATATATCATCCTGCTGATCATCCACAAACGATAGAAGTCAAGTAGTCACCAAATAAGCTTAGTCCCTATATGTCTATAGAGATTGAAAACATAATGGTTTACAATCAAGCATCCAAATAATCACATAGTCGGTGCAAGACGGTTAGAATTACACCACAAATTAATACATGCTCTTCACATGCAAAAACCTACGCTAGCATGATATGTTCTAAACCCTAGATCCACTTTCGCAATCACTAGGATTCAACAAACAATTACGGATGTTCGCGACGCACCCATAACGAATAAGCGCAACCAAACTAGGTTAACAATATATCAAACACACACCAAGGCATAAAAACATTTAATAACTAGAATCCATGGAAAACTCCATTAAAACACCATGATAACGATTAGCCCATAATCGGACTTCTCATCATCATGGGTTCAAATGATAACATGAATCTACAAACAATTAATAATGAATAATAGAAGAGAAATTGAGAGCAAAATAAATCCCGGAATTTGTAGAGAAGAAATACAAAAGATGGAATCAATAGGCCTCCTTGCTTGTCACTAGCTTGAAGAACCCTAGAAATTGACCTCTTGTTTCTGGAATAATAATATTGATGATGGATCGATCCCCTCTCCAAACTAAAACTAATGAATGATGTTTTTAAAGTATAAGATATTACATAATAAACCCAAGATACGAGCCCTAACAAATTAGGCCCAACACAAATTGACCCGGTTTGGAGTAAAATACATGCATAATCGAGGCACTCCAGGAGGAAACAGGCGCTCTTGCGCCTCTATATGGCGCTCTTGCGCCTCCACATCCCTGGATTTTTACTCTGAAAACTCAAATAGGCGCTCTTGCTCAAGATTTTAGTGCTCTTGCGCCTCCTAAGGCGCTCTTGCGCAGGAAACTGGTGCTGCAGCGCCTCACAGCTCCTGGAAAATTGCCCAACAATGTAGAAAATTTCCGTGGCTTCGCGTGAGCTGTTGAATCGTCAGAATCGGACTTGTAGAACTCCAGATATGGCCAAAACCGTGAGAGCTTCGCAACCTACCCGGAAAATCCGAATTTTAATCACATTAACCTCCAACTCTTGGTTCTGCAAAACTTAATGAAAACACATTAAACACACCACATACTTGAGTTCAAGTCATCAATTTAAGCCGATACGAAGCATTCCAAGTGGATTAAAAATCCACTTATCACACCCCCAAACCTAAACCGATGCTTGCCCTCAAGCATGAATAATATAACTATATACAACTAACTAGTACCACTTCCGTAGGTGATCACGATTGCATTTGGCATATGCAACAAGCCCTTTAAACCCCTAGGCAGCCCTAGTGGACGAGTAAGGTCTCGTGAGGGCCTATAGCGAATGTACCCACAAAATCCATCTAACAATGCAACTAACAATGCAAACTATATGAATGCAACTAATATGAAAATGCAAACGATCCCCTCAAACTAACCATAACCAATCAACAAGCCAACATCTCAAGGAATGCAATCTTTCACACAGAGTTCGACCAAATTCCCGTATACTAACAATACAAACACAGAAACGTGCGTGTGTGCAATGCTCATCAATATACTCTCAAACTAAATCAAGACCATATCCTATTCTTCACCAAAACAACCACAAGCTTATAAACAAAATGAACTCTAGACACAAGAAACCACTTAAAGACACCTCAATATCCACTCGAGTTAGACAGGAATTCATGCTTTTATTACAAAACAACATACTATACACAATACGCATGCTTGTTTGACCGTGCAATGGCTGAGACCCCTAAAAGCTTATACAATAATACCCATGTAGCGAGCGTTAGGTTAGTGGATCCCAGACCGGAAAAGTCTTAGGTCACTAGGCACAAAGTCCCCAAGAACTTAATTACTCGAGTATTAAAGAGCTCAACCTGATCAATTTTGCATAACAACTAACAACACTTTTTTTTTTTTTTTTTTCTATTTTTTTTCTTCTTCGGAATGAGTGCGCTTTGCCTTTTTCTCATCCCACCCTAGACTACTCATCTTTTCAATGAGCCGGCTACTAGCCATTTGACGCCTAGCCTTTACTGACAACTAGCATGATATCCCTGTTTTCCCCCAAACTTAGACTTAAGTGCTTCTTTCAATTTCAAGAGAATAGAAAACATTCTAAATATAAGCAAGTGGTTAAATTCTAACTTCCAAACAAACATGGTCTGATCAAATTCAAAAGCAACCAATGAGACTTGTGAATTTACATTTGTTTCTGTCATGCAAGTCAATTCATAGGAACTTAATCAACCCTCTATTCATCACTACCACACTCCAATCAACATCGACTCACCAACGGAAATAGCCAAATCCTACGGGATCATGAAAAATGCATGTTATGCAAATGTAACTAAATGGACTCACATATAATAAAAACATAAACAAAATGTCCTACATGAAACAAACATGCAAAATACGAATCAAAACATGAATGAATTACCACAAACATGCAAAATATGATTTCCTACATGACACATAACACCACAACACTACTTATCCCCAAATCACCCCCAAACTTAGAATATTCAATGCCCTCATTGAAGGTGATAAGAAATATAGTAGAAACATACCTAACACATGGGTTGCCTCCCACGAAGCGCTGTCGTTAACGTCATTTAGCCGGACTCGACCACGATTTTAACTTGAAAAATTTCCACACCGCACCTCTATAAGGGCCACTTAAGGATCTTTTCTGGAGCGACATCTTCAACGACAAGCTTTACCCGTCTTCGCTCCTCACCAGATCTCTTAACAACATTCTCCCGCCTACCTGAAAAGTTAGCAGCAATAACAATAGCAAGCAAAGGAGATGAATTACAAGAAACATACCCCAGGTGAACTAGCAATGGGTTGAGCTCGAGTTTGGGAGCTCCTTCAAATGATGGCTTAGGGCGCACCTGAGAATTCCAGAGATCTTCCACTCCAAGCAACTTATGTGGAATACGTAGCCCCATTAGCCAAGGCACTGTAATCCTCAGCTGGCCATGCCTTGCCTTCTCCTTCTCCGTGTCATACTTTTTACTCTGCCCTGCATCAACCAATTTCAAGCTAAAACACTCCTCATCCTCCGCCGGCAAATTCATGGCTAGAGTTTGCTTCTGAAGCCTCGGTGGATATGGAGGAGGAAAATTGATTTGGATACTCTCTGTAGTCTTCTCCGGAGTAGATTTGTCAGCAGGAGTGATGCTCTTTTCCTCTTCGGCCTCCAACTGGTCGAAGTCAGATTGCAACGGAGCGACATTCAACAACTGAACATGCTCTTCTAATTCATCATCTTCAATGTCAAACTTCCATTGAAAAGCACTCTCGACAGACTTTGACTTTAACGGCTGATCAACCTTCTTACGGTGTTCAGTATCAACCATTACCACACTGAGACCCTCTTCATCCTTCGAAGGAAATAGCATAGCCACTTGAGCCTTGGAGTTTTCTTGATCTTGGGCTGATTCTTCAGAATTTTCAGATTGCAAAGGAAGTGGTTGCGGCTGATTATTCAGAACCGAATTTTCTGGACATTCTGAATTTTCTGATTGGGTTGCCTCCGGTTCTCCTTCCTTATCAGCTTCATGTTCTGCTTCTTCCTCATCTTTGCCCTCAGACTCTCCTTCCTGAACTTCGATCAAGGTCTCACCCGTGGCTAAGAAAGGCCAGTCAAGACTGATAGGAAGGTTCTTGTCCTCCTGCTCTACAGCCAGGCCTTCTGTGTCACTTGCAATTTGATTCAATGTTTTTAATGCATTTGCAATTTGACCAATCTGATCTCCTATTGTCTGGAGAGACAATGCATTGCTTTTAACCATCAACCTCAATTCTTCTAATTCAGCTTCTTCGGTCGACTGTTGGTTAGACCAAGTCTGAAATTGCTGCTGCTGAAATTTAGGAGGTTGAAAGTGTTGATGCACTGGGGCATACTGATGCTGAAATTGTTGCCCCTGTTGCTGCTGAGTTCCCCATGGACTGTATGGCTCATCTCCAAACTGCTGATTTTGGAGCGGGTAGGACGGATATTGGGATTGCTCCATACCACTCTGATTGTAGTCCTAGCTGAAATTTGGCCGATTTCTGTTATACTCACATTGATGAGTGTAATGTCCACCTGCACACAGCTCACACACAATTACGAAGTCCTGCTCCCAATAATCCATCAAATAAATAAAAAAAAAATAGTTCAAGTCAGTAATCTATAACGACCACTGATGACAAGCACTTAAACTACAAATAACACCGTAGTCCCCGGCAGCGGCGCCAAAAACTTGTTGACTCGTAAACACGCAAGTATACGCGATCACAAATAGCAAGTGATAAATAGAGTTCGTTCCGCAGAGACAAGGTGTAAATGCCAATTTAATACCTATGCAACAGTGTATGGTTACTTCTTAATGCTTGACCAATTATTAAATTGAGTTGTTGATTATTACTTAACTAATAAAACAATTATCAACTAAGAGTGAATTAACAAACGAGATTACTTATGTAAGAGAAACATGGGGTTCCAATTTCATTAACTACTTCATCTAGAATCTTATGCCTTTTCAACCTAGCATGTGCAAGCGATGATAACTGATTAGACGCACTAAACTGACACACGCCAACTTTCGTTGTACATATATCATCCTACTGATCATCCACAAACGATAGAAGTCAAGTAGTCACCAAATAAGCTTAGTCCCTATATGTCTATAGAGATTGAAAACATAATGGTTTACAATCAAGCATCCAAATAATCACATAGTCGGTGCAAGACGGTTAGAATTACACCACAAATTAATACATGCTCTTCACATGCAAAAACCTACGCTAGCATGATATGTTCTAAACCCTAGATCCACTTTCGCAATCACTAGGATTCAACAAACAATTACGGATGTTCGCGACGCACCCATAACGAATAAGCGCAACCAAACTAGGTTAACAATATATCAAACACACACCAAGGCATAAAAACATTTAATAACTAGAATCCATGGAAAACTCCATTAAAACCCCATGATAACGATTAGCCCATAATCGGACTTCTCATCATCATGGGTTCAAATGATAACATGAATCTACAAACAATTAATAATGAATAATAGAAGAGAAATTGAGAGCAAAATAAATCCCGGAATTTGTAGAGAAGAAATACAAAAGATGGAATCAATAGGCCTCCTTGCTTGTCACTAGCTTGAAGAACCCTAGAAATTGACCTCTTGTTTCTGGAATAATAATATTGATGATGGATCGATCCCCTCTCCAAACTAAAACTAATGAATGATGTTTTTAAAGTATAAGATATTACATAATAAACCCAAGATACGAGCCCTAACAAATTAGGCCCAACACAAATTGACCCGGTTTGGAGTAAAATACATGCATAATCGAGGCACTCCAGGAGGAAACAGGCGCTCTTGCGCCTCTATATGGCGCTCTTGCGCCTCCACATCCCTGGATTTTTACTCTGAAAACTCAAATAGGCGCTCTTGCTCAAGATTTTAGTGCTCTTGCGCCTCCTAAGGCGCTCTTGCGCAGGAAACTGGCGCTGCAGCGCCTCACAGCTCCTGGAAAATTGCCCAGCAATGTAGAAAATTTCCGTGGCTTCGCGTGAGCTGTTGAATCGTCAGAATCGGACTTGTAGAACTCCAGATATGGCCAAAACCGTGAGAGCTTCGCAACCTACCCGGAAAATCCGAATTTTAATCACATTATCCTCCAACTCTTGGTTCTGCAAAACTTAATGAAAACACATTAAACACACCACATACTTGAGTTCAAGTCATCAATTTAAGCCGATACGAAGCATTCCAAGTGGATTAAAAATCCACTTATCATATATTGGCTTATCAAGTGGATAAGATGCAAATGTATCCTGCATATGTTGGGTCACACTTAGTATCACATCCACTTGATTCCTTTTGTCCAATGACCCAAATAGAAGTTTGGACATGGACTTGGAATAGGCCATTTTTTTTTATCAATACCGTCTAATTCATGCACAGAGTTATCTAAGTAATTTAAAATGCACTGAATGAAACGAGGGTAAAAGATCTCATTACCTCTTCCACGAATGGTCCTGCATAGCCTTTGAGCCAATTCCTTAAGGATTATGGCCCCCACATTGATCTCCTGGTTGTTGGCCAGAGAGTAGGCTAGCTTCACAGCAATGTGACTGATATGGTCCCATTCTGTCTTCCTGCATAGAAACACCTTCTTAAGTGCGTCAAACAGAAATGACCACTCCCTCCTTACATACTTCTTGTTTAGCTTTGCAGTATCTATCTCCTCAGCAGCATACTGAATGAGGGTCAGGAAGTCCATCATTTGATCATCAGTGGCTTCTGGGTCATGACCTTCCACCTTGAACCCCAACGCTTCTTTGATTTCCCTCTCCCCAAACTGGAAGTGCTTGCCTCCAATTGTGCAATTCACCTCCTGAAACGAGGTTCCATCCTCCCTAGCCATTGTTGAAACCAAAGCTGTTCTCCAGAATCCTTCCAAAACATCGACATACAGAGTGGGGTTCAGGGTTAGGACTTGGCGTAGGTAGGAAGTGTTCAAAAACCGTACAAAACACTTGTACCTTGGGTTAGCCTCAGCCTCAGAGGGAATTGTGAGAAGATTTGTCTCTTTGGGTATGGTTAAGAGGTTGGAAGAAGAAGCTGCTTGAGATTTGGGTGCCATTTGAAATTGAGATTGAAGAAGAGAGAAGAGAATTTGTTTAGGATAGAGAGTTTGAGAGAAATAGACAGGATGAAAAATGGTGAACCGTTGGCAAAAAGTATTTATATCATAGAGACACTGCGATATAGAGTTATGAATATGTATAGGCTATTTTTATGTCGCGAAGTCTCAAAATAGCCTGTATCGCAAAGTCTTGAAAAAGATATCGCAGAGTCTTAAAATGAACTATGTCGCAAAGTCCTAAAGGTAGAGAGTATGAGGTGACTTTGCGATATAGTATAAATACCTTGTTTATAACTCTTTATTTGGAATTTCAAGCATTCTTTTAGACTTATATCAGAATTTGAAATAAAATTAATTTAAATCAAAATTCTGTTAAATGTGGAGACTTGTCGATATAGTTATTCTAGGTCGCGAAGTCATAAAATGAACTATGTCGCAAACTCAAGAAATGAACTATATCGCGAAGTCTCACAATTTTGACAGTTTGCGATATAAGTCTGTTTTATTTGAACTAAGTCTTGAACTCTCAAAGTCATCTATGAAGAGATGTCTTAAGAGATCACGATCACTCCCACACAAACATGATTTTAAAAATTTGCAGTAAAATACTGAAATATTTATAAATCATATCTCAGCTAATTTTCACTCCATGTAAATAGATCATCTAGATATAGTGAAAATTTACTGTTGTAACTAATAACTGTCATATTTACTTAGAACTACTAAATGAAGGATTGAGCATTCCAATTTCACTCACAAGTCTGTTAAAAATAGCTTCATTAAGAGGTTCAGTAAATATGTCAGCTAATTGTTTCTCAGTTGGAACATAAGAGACTTCTATGGTACCATTTGCAGCATGTTCCCTAATGAAATGGTACCTTATCTCAATGTGCTTTGTAGTAGAATGATTAACAGGATTGGCAACTATGGATATTGCACTAGTATTGTCACACATCAGAGGAATGTGTTCCAACACCAGTCCATAATCCATAAGTTGATTTCTAATCCAAAGCAATTGAGCACATCAACTTCCAGCAGCAATATATTCAGCCTCAGCTGTAGATGTTGCTGTGGATTGTTGTTCCTTACTGAACCATGACATTAACCTTTGGCCTAAGAATTGGCAGCTTCCTGAAGTGCTCTTTCTGTCAATTCTGCATCATGCATAGTCTGAATCTGTATAACCAACCAGTTTTAACCCAGTGCCCTTTGGATACCATAAGCCAAGGTTAGGAGTCCCTTTCAGATACCTGAAGATTCTTTTGATGGCCACCATGTGAGATTCCCTTGGATCAGATTGGAACCTTGCACATAGGCATATGGCAAACATGATATCAGGCCTGCTAGCTGTGAGATAGAGTAATGATCCAACCATGCCTCTGTAAGCCTTGATGTCAACTCTCTTGCTTTTCTTGTCTTCATCAAGCTTGATAGCAGTGGACATGGGAGTTTTTGCAAGGGATGAGTCTTCCAAACCATATTTCTTTAAAAGATCTTTGACATACTCTGATTGATTTATGAAGATGCCATCCTCTCTTTGATGTACTTGCAGACCTAGGAAGTAGGTTAACTCTCCCATCATACTCATCTCATATTTGCTTTGCATCAGCTAAGGATAGGAGAGTTTGGCACAGAGTCTCCAGGAAAGACTGGTGAATCCTCAATGTTTTTGTTGGTGTCATTAGGATATGCCCCAGCATGCATTCCCTGACCAACTAAATGCGGTTCCTGGGTGGTGAGCACAGTGTCATGCACCATGTCAGTTGAGGTTGGCTCAATCACAGATTTAAATTGTGAGTGATCAATAGCAATATTGTCATGAGAATGACTCTCTTGTTCAGAAGAAATTTTTGATGTAGAATCTAATAGAGAAGTGGGGTTTAGACAAGATTTTGGCAACTCCCCCTGAGAAATAGGAGGAGTTTCAATTGTGATGTGCTCTCCACTCTGTGTAAGACCGCCCTTATTTCCACTTGGGTCAAGAGTGAGTTCTTGACCCTGTTCTGACTCTATACAGGATGTAGTGGGGAGACTACTCTTTTCAATACCAATGCCCTGTTGAGAGGCCATTGATACTAATAGGTGTACCCCTTTTTCCACATCTGAATCCCGCTGGGAGGATTCAGTGGTAGGCAAAGATTTGGATTTCTTACTTTGTCTGGTGAGAGGTGACTCAGGATCCTCACTACCTAACTCTACAACTTCATTTATAATTGCCAAGGTTCTCTTCTTGGTCTTCTTTTTAGTAACACCAATCTTTTGGGAGACTGGTGCACTTGGCTCCCTAATTTCTAAGGTGGTGTTTGCAGGAGGGTCACTGGATGGGATATGAAGGCTTGGGTTAGACTTGGAGGCTCCTTCTGTCTTAGCCTTCCCTTTCCAGGAAAGTTCATGGTATATTGGCTTATCAAGTGGATAAGATGCAAATGTGTCCTGCATATGTTGGGTCACACTTAGTATCACATCCACTTGATTCCTTGTGTCCAATGACCCAAATAGAACTTTGGACATGGACTTGGAATAAGCCATTTTTGTTTGATCAATACCGTCTAATTCATGCACAGAATTATCTAAGTAATTTAAAATGCACTGAATGAAACGAGGGTAAAAGATCTCATTACCTCTTCCACGAATGGTCCTGCCTAGCCTTTGAGCCAATTCCTTGAGAATTATGGCCCTCACATTGATCTCCTGGTTGTTGGCCAGAGAGTAGGCTAGCTTCACAGCAATGTGACTGATATGGTCCCATCCTGTCTTCCTGCATAGAAACACCTTCTGAAGTGCGTCAAACAGAAATGACCACTCCCTCCTTACATACTTCTTGTTTAGCTTTGCAGTATCTATCTCCTCAGCAGCATACTGAATGAGGGTCAGGAAGTCCACCATTTGATCATCAGTGGCTTCTGGGTCGTGACCCTAAACCTTGAATTCCAAAGCTTTATTGATTTCACTATCCCCAAACTGGAAATGCTTGCCTCCAATAGTGCAATTCACCTCCTGGAATGAAGTTCCATCCTCCTTCGCCATTGTTGACACCATAGAGGTTCTCCAGAAGCCTTCCCGAACATCAACATACAGGGTGGGGTTCATGGTTAAGGCTTGGCGTAGGTAGGAAGTGTTCAAAAACCGTACAAAATACTTGTACCTTGGGTTAGCCTCGGCCTTAGAGGGGATGGTGAGAAGATTGGTTTCTTTGGGTATGGTTAGGGGGATTGAAGAAGAAACTGCTTGAGATTTGGGTGCCATTTGAAATTGAGAGAGGAGAAGAAAGAAGAGAAATTGAGGTTAGGTTTTAGAATTGCGAGCAATAGACATGATGAAAAGTTATGAACCGTTGGCCAAAAAGTATTTATATGATAGAGACACTGCGATATGGAGTTATGAATATGTACAGACTATTTCTATGTCGTGAAGTCTTAAAATAACCTGTACCGCAAAGTCTTAAAAATTATATCACAGAGTCCTGAAATGAACTATGTCGCAAAGTCCTAAGGGTAGAGAAAATGAGGTGACTTTGCGATATAGCATAAATACCTTGTCTAAAGCTCTCTTTTTGGAATTTCAAGCAATTTGTCAAACTTATATCAGTATTTGAGATAAAATTAATTTAAATCAAAATTCTGTTAAATGTGGAGACTTGTCGATATAGCTATTCTAGGTCGAGAAGTCATAAAATGAACTAGGTCACAAACTCAAGAAATGAACTATATCGCGAAGTCTCACAATTTTGACAGTTTGCAATATAAGTCTGGTTTATTTGAACTAAGTCGTGAACTCTCAAAATCACCTATGTAGAGATGTCTTAAGAGATCACGATCACTCCCACACAAACATGATTTAAAAAAAAAAATTGTAGTAAAATACTGAAATATTTATAAATCATATCTCAACTAATTTTCACTCCAAGGAAATAGATCATCTAAATACAGTGAAAATTTACTGCTGCAACAAATAACTGTCATATTTACTTAGAACTACTAAATGAAGGATTGAGCATTCCAATTTCACTCACAAGTCTATTAAAGACAGCTTCATTTAGAGGTTTAGTAAATATGTCAGCTAATTGTTTCTCAGTTGGAACATAAGAGACTTCTATGGTACCATTTACAGCATGTTCCCTAATGAAATGGTACTTTATCTCAATGTGATTTGTGGTAGAATGATTAACAGGATTGGCAACTATGGATATTGCACTAGTATTGTCACACATCAGGGGAATGTGTTCCAACACCAGTCCATAATCCATAAGTTGATTTCTAATCCAAAGCAATTGAGCACAACAACTTCCAGCAGTAATATATTCAGCCTCAGCTGTAAATGTTGATGTGGATTGTTGTTTCTTACTGAACCATGACACTAACCTTTGGCCTAAGAATTGGCAGCTTCCTGAAGTGCTCTTTCTGTCAATTCTGCATCCTGCATAGTCTGAATCTGTATAACCAACCAGGTTGAACCCAGTGCCCTTTGGATACCATAAGCCAAGGTTAGGAGTCCCTTTCAGATACCTGAAGATTCTTTTGATGGCCACCATGTGAGATTCCCTTGGATCAGATTGGAACCTTGCATATAGGCATGTGGCAAACATGATATCAGGCCTGCTAGCTATGAGATAGAGTAATGATCCAACCATGCCTCTTTAAACCTTGATGTCAACTCTCTTGCCTTTCTTGTCTTCATCGAGCTTGATAACAGTGGACATGGGAGTTTTTGCAGGGGATGAGTCTTCCAAACCATATTTCTTTAAAAGATCTTTGACATACTTTGATTGATTTATGAAGATGCCATCCTCTCTTTGATGTAGTTGCAGGACCTAAGAAGTAGGTTAACTCTCCCATCATACTCATCTCATATTTTCTTTGCATCAGCTGAGAGAACCTTTGACAAAGTTTTTCATTTGAAGAGCCAAAGATGATATCATCCACATAGATTTGAACTAGAATGATATCATTTCCATGCTTCTTGAAGAATAGGGTTTTATCAATTGTGCCTCTGGTGAATTGATGTTCAAGAAGAAATTGAGATAGAGTCTCATACCAAGCTCTAGGTGCTTGTTTGAGTCCATAGAGTGCTTTGAGCAATCTATACACAAAGTCTGGGAAGTCTTCATTCTCAAAGCCAGGAGGTTGGGACACATAAACTTCTTCAGCTAGATCACCATTGAGAAAAACACTTTTCACATCCATTTGATACACCTTGAAATCTGAGTGTGCTGCAAAGGCCAAGAAAATCCTTATGGCCTCTAGTCTAGCTACAGGTGAAAATGTCTCATCATAGTCAATGCCTTCTTGCTGACAGTATCCTTTGGCAACCAACCTTACTTTGTTTCTTACCACCACACCTTCCCCATCCATCTTGTTCCTGAATACCCATTTGGTGTCAATGACATTCTTTCCTTCAGGAGGTGGTACTAGTTCCCAAACCTTGTTTTTCTCAAATTGATTTAACTCTTCTTGTATGGCAACAATCCAGTCAGAATTCTTCAAAGCTTCTTCAATTACTTTTGGTTCTTCTTGTGACAGAAAACAGCTATACAGACATGTATTTATAGTTGCCCTCCTTGTTTAACTCCATCACTAGGATCACCTATGATTTGATCCCTAGTGTGGGCTCTGTCCCATTTTCTTGTGTGCCCCTGTTCTTTTTCTTGACTTGCCTCAGGGTCATTTTGATTTGTAGTTGAATTCTCTTCTTCTCCCCCTGTGTTGGTGTTCCCTTGCACAGGTGTTTGAAGAAGATCATCAACTTCAGGTGTTTCAACATATGGAACAGTTAGAGCAGGAGGTTCATCCTCACCTTCAGAATCCTCAAGATATCCTTGATTTTCAAATCTTAATGGCACACTGTCTTTTTCACTTGATGCAAGTCCATGATATTTCTCGTCATCAAAGGTGACATCCATGCTTTCCATCACTTTGTGTTGCTCAGGTACAAACACTCTGTATGTTGTCCTTTCCAGAGAGTATCCAATGAAGATACCTTCAAATGCCTTAGCATCAAATTTTCCAACATGCTCAGAAGTATATTTCATCACAAAACACTTGCTTCCAAAGACATGAAGATGCTTGAAGGATGCTCTTTTTCCAGTCATCAATGTGTAAGAAGTTTTTCCAGACTTCTTATTGATCAATGTTCTATTCTGCACATAGTATGCTGTGTTGACAGCATCAGCCCAAAAGCTAGTAGGTAGCTTTGCATCCAACAGCATTGTCCTTGCAGCTTCAATGAGAGTTCTATTCTTTCTCTCAACTACTCCATTTTGTTGAGGAGTTCTTGGAGCTGAAAACTGTTGAGAAATCCCTTTGTCTTTACAAAACTCATACATTGTTGAATTTCTGAACTCAGTTTCATTATCACTTCTCAAAGCAACTATAGAGGAACCAGTGCTTTGTGCTTCTCTATCAACTCTCTTGATATGCTCTATGATCACTTGAGGTGCTTCATCCTTGGAGAACATGAATTCCACCCAAGTATATCTTCAATAATCATCAACCATGACTAGAGCATATTTCTTTTTGGAAAGGGACATTACATTCACAGGGCCAAATAGATCCATGTGAATTAGCTGCAGAGGCTTTGAGTTTGAGTTGAGCAATTTGTTCTTGTGACTCGATCTTTTTATCTTTCCTCTTTGACAAGCTTCACATGCTCCATCTTGCACAAACTCCAAGGCATGTATGTCTCTGATGAGCTCTCTCTTAGACAGAGAGTTCATTGCCTGAACATTCAAGTGAGACAGTTTCTTGTGCCACATCCAGAATTCTTCATTTGTGGCTTTAGTGTAGAAACAACAAATTTCACCCTTATCTGCAGCCTTTAGATTTGCCACAAACAAGCTTCCTTTCTTCACACCAGTCAAAACAACTTCACCACTACCTCTTTTGGAGATAGACATTGATCTTCATCAAATTCCACCTTGAAACCCCTGTTGGTGAATTTTCCAATGCTCAGAAAGTTGTGCTTCAGTCCCTCAACAAATGCTACATCTTCAATAATGACATTCCCAAATTTTACACTGCCATATCCCATTGTATAACCAATGTTGTCATTTCCAAAGGTTACTGATGGGCCAACCTTTTCCTCAAAATGTGATAGCATGGCTATATCACCAGTCATGTGACTTGAGCATCCACTGTCCAAGATCCATATGACTCTTTTATTCCTGTTACCCTGCATTCACAAAATGACTAAGTTGTTTTTGGTACCCACACATGTGAGGGTCCAGTTGATTTAGAAGCAATGTTGAAATTAATCATTTTGTTGTAACCAGCATTTTTCACAGTAGGAGACTTCACTGTGCTTGAGGCTTTAGAGTTGACACTCTTAGGCTCACATGAAGTGTTCATCTCTGTCCTGTGAGTGTGTGTGATTCACATGAGTGTGCAGAGTCAAGTTTATGCTTAAGAGATAAGCAATTAACAATCACAGTCACATAACATGTCATGCAATTAGAGTTACCACAGAAGGAATCATGGATATTTAGCATGCCACCAGAATGGTTACTTAAGTTATCAACTTCACTACTAGCAGTCTTATTACACTTATGAGTCAAGTGATTAACAGACAAGCATTTTTGACACTGTTTCCTAGGAGAATTTGGCATATAAGCATAATTGTTGCCCTTGTTGACACCTACTTTACCATTTCTGTTCTACTTCTTTTTCTTAACAACTTCTTTCTTGATCTTAGGAACCTTGACAGGGTTGTCTTTGGTTTCTTTCTGATCAATAGATTTGGGAGAAGAAGAATTGTCCTTGGCAGCCTCATCTTCTTCAAGTAATTGTTGTTTAATGATCAACAATTCTTTATTAAACTCAACAACACTCTTTTTGAAGATGGGCTCCTCAACACCAGACAAAATGGTTGGGGCATCTTTGTTTACAAAAGGTTCTTTTCCTTTGCCCTTGGCCTTCTTCTTATTTCCCTTATCTTTCTCATAGTCAAAACCAATTCCAACCTTGTAGTCTTCAATGTGTTCCTTGTGATAGGTTTGAACAAGTTCAGAGGAGTTTCTAAAGCTTCTTAATTTTAGTTCATTTTCAGCAATTTGTTCTCTAAGAGCTGTCTCTATTTGTTCAGCACAAATCACTTTGTTCTTTAGATACTCAACCTCCTTCTTCAAGCCATCAAGATTCACAATCATCAACTCAAGTTCCTCATTCTTTTCTGTAAGCTCAAGATTCTTAGCAGTTAGCCTATCAATTTCTTCATTAGCAACTAACATGCTTGTATGAATGTTAAACATCTCAGTACTCATATCTTCAACATTTTTCTTGTATTGAGAGGGAGTCATATCAAGAGAAGTAAGTATAGGTACCTGATTAGAAGAGTCACCATCATCAGAAAGTGCCATCAAGGCAAAGTTTGAGTACTCTTGCTCTTCATCCTCATCAGAATCATCCCAACACTTTCCCTCTGCAATAAAAGCTTTACCCTGTTGTTTCTTGAGTAGAGCTTCATACTTAGCTTCAAGATCTAAGTATGCTTTGTCCTTTTTGATCTGCTTGGGCTTCTTGCATTCTGTGGCAAAGTGTCCAAGCTCATTGCAGTTATAACATCTTAATTTGGACCTATCCACACTCCCAGACTGGTATCCTCCTTTTACAGCACCAGCATTTCCTTTACCCTTGTTGAAAGTGGTTGAACCACTTGATCCAGCAGCATTACCAGTATTGAACTTAGACTTAAATGGCTGCTTCCTTTTGAACCTAATGTTAGGATATCTCCTAGCCATATAAGCAAAAGATTTGTTTTCCATTTTGTCTAGTTCATCTATGCTATAAAACTCATCATCTTCAGGTAAATCATAGACAACTTGAGTCTCATCACCAGTGTCTTCAACTTCCAGCTCTTCAATCTTGAATTGATTGACTTTCAGAGATTCCATTCTTTGACCTAAATTGTCAACAATAAGGGCACAAGATGTATTGGCCATTAATCCTTGTTTAGCTTGAATGCCTCTCTTTTGAAACAAATCTAGCTCATAAGTCTTCAAAACACCATACAACACATCAAAACCAATCTTGGTTAGATCCCTTTCCTTGAGAGAAGAGATTTTTGGTTCCAAGTGGTCTGGTAGAGTTAGTAAGAACTTTGTGTTGAGCTCTTCTGTTTCATAGTGTTTGTCATAGAGTTTGAGCTCATTTACCAACTTGTTGAACCTTTCAAATACTTTTGTGATTCCCTCCTTTGGCTGTGCCAAGAAAGCTTCATACTGGGAAACCAGAATCCGCTTCTTGTTCTTTCTAACCTCTGGAGTTCCTTCACATGGCACTTCTATGAGATCCCACATCTTCTTTGCACTAGTACAGTGAGAAACAATGCCATACATGTTGAAATCCATAGATTCACAGATGATAAGTTGGAGATGACCATCTAGTGCTATTTTCTCCTTTTCAGGATAAGTGTATTTTGAGGGATCCTTGGGCTCATATCTAGCTGGTATAATCTCAGTACCAACAGTTGTTTCTGCAATCTCAATCATTGGAGTGAAAGGACCATGTTTTAGAATATCTAAGTACATGGGATTTGAAGCTTTAATGAATAACAACATCTTCTTTTTCCACAAACTATAATGCTCTTTGTTGAAAGGAGGAAGCTTAGTTTATGTGAACTCATTGTTGATCGTTTCCTGTTTGTATATCAACAGCCTGCTTTGATACCACTTGTTAGTAATGAATAACACTAAGAAACTAGACAGAGGGGGGGGGTGAATGGATAGTTTGATTGATTTTCGTTTTCTTGAAACTTAATTGCTGTAACTGATCGTGCTGTAAAGAAATGCGGAAGTAAATAAACAAGACACACACAATCACTTTAATCTACTTTGTATTAAATAAATTAAATACTACAGCTTCCAGAATTTCATAAGGGAAATTCAGGCTTCTAAACAAGAACAGAGTTTTCTTGCTTTGCTTACGGAGAAAAGAAGTGCTTCAAGATATTTCTATAATAAACTCACTTGTTCTAACAGTAGGGTGTGCACAATATATATATTGTCCTATACAAAACTAGTGCACACACCTAATTACACAGCTACCCTTACTGCACCTCCATTTTGTCGTTCCATAAAAGGTTGGTTGTGTCAGGGAGGACTACTTGCTTTCTGTGGTCCTCTCCCTTATCTGTAGCTGTTTGTCTTCCTTCTTCCTCTCCAAGTTTAGCTGTAGATTTGCCATCTGTTTCTTTGGACCACCTGACCAACACAGATGCTTCAGTATTTGTCTCCATTGACTTTGATCTTGTACCTTCATTTGTCTGGTTGTAAACGGCTAAGTGTTGATATCGTGAACTTCACTTTGTTCCTGACTTCGCGATGTGCCCTTTGAAGACTACGCGACTTAGGCCATTTGAGGACTTCGTGATCTAGCCCTTTTGAGGACTTCGCGGAATAGCCTTTTTGAGGACTTCGCGATATAACCTTTTTGAGGACTTCGCGGTATAGGCTATTTGAGGACTTCACGATCTAGTACATTTTGACTTTGCTGATTCAACACTTCACGATATGAGTCTTGAGGACTTCACCACATAGTACAAATTGGACTATGCGATCTAGCACTTCTCGACATGAATTTTGGTGACTTCACGACATAGCTTTATTCTGACTTCACGATATAGGGACTTAGACAAATTTCTGCAACTTATTTCTTCAGGGCCTTATTCACTCCAATCCTGCTGCATGAACAATTCTGAACTTCTTCCAGGATAGTTATTCATTGGCCTATGTACATTCTAGGTGCATGAAATTTACTAAGCTCATTATGATCCTGAGCATACAAAATAAAGCTAATGTTCATGAGAACAAGACAAGTACATTTGAGACCTATACTATATCCCAGTGATAGAAATCACTAGGTCATGTAGTGTGACATAGTCACAGAGTGTAGGCTTGTTAACGGTGGCATTCAGACATGTCTTGAGCCTAACATGGCAATTACCTTATTCAACTAAAACATGTTATTTTTTCTATTTTCCCTTGCTAAAACCCACTTTTCCAAAAATATCAAGAATAAACCTTTACTTATTTATTTTACTATTTTAAATTATAGGCAATTACCCTTTTCAACTAAAACATACATCTTTTTCTATTTTTATTTACTAAAACTACTTCTTTTCCAAAAATATCACGGACAAATCTTTACTTATTTATTTTAAAATCTACTTTAATATTTTTAATTATTTAATCTTTTCATAAAAAGATATTACTTTTTTCAGCCAAAAAACAATGCTTTTTCTATTTTTTCTAACAAAATTCATCCCTTTTTCCAAAAATATTAAGGGTAATTAACTTTTCAACTAAAACATGTTTTTTTTTATTACTAAAAACCTCTCATTCCCAAAAATATCACGGAAAAACCCTTAGAACATCTCCAACCATGTAAAACCCTTACTAAAAATCAAGATAAAATACCTTAAATAAGAATTATGGAGATTTTGTAAAATTTTGTCCACTCCAATGGGACAAAACCCTTAGATAAAAATTTAGAGGCTATATTTATCGAATCTCTATCAATCTGTAGTGAAATTACACACTTAAACTAATATATTTTATTTATAACAACTTAAAATAATCATAACCTACTATTTTTAAAGTATAGTCAACTATTATAGCCAACTTCATTGGAACCCAACACATTAGGTTCAACAAATTTTACATAATCGATATTTAATATCATTTTAGCCAACAATTTTAGTTAATACTGTTGGAGATGCTCTTACTTAATGTGTTTACTTATTTAAAATATTTTACCTATTTTAATATGCCTACTAATTTTTTTTTAACAAATACAATTAATAAAATATTAAACATAATTAAAAATTCATATAATTCAATCAAAAATCACATATATTACATAACTATAAACTCTTTCCGTTATACTTTAATTAAAATTTAAAAACACGACTTTTTAAAAAAATTGTTTTTTTTATATTTATACTATTACAACAAAATAAATTGATAATTTGAACGGTACATGCTTACTAAGCTAGTAAACTTTTATAAAAATTTATAAGTTTTTTTTTAGATTTGAAGCATTAAAGTAGTATTTTTAATACTTTTTAAAAAGATAGCATTTCAGAAGTACTAAAATCTCAAAAATTTAAAAATAAATTTCAAAATTAATGTTAAAGTCGGACGTGCTTTGCTTGGGTTATTGGCTAGTCTCTACTAAATTGGTCATTGTTCCACGGAGAACCATCTTATATAGAGAATCAGGGAGAACCATATATTCTATTATAGAATCTCATAAATAATTTTATTTTATTTTACAAAAAATATATAATCTGATTCTAACGTAGAATATTAGCAAATACAAACTTTATAAAAAATTTAACATTTAAAATTTGAATAAAAACATTGATTTTAAATTTGATTTTGCTGCAGAATCACTTTGGATAGATTTGATTCTGCTGTAGAATCACTTTGGACTATTTGATTAATTTTCAATTATTAAAAAAAGAGAGTTTAATTTCGTTTTTTGATTTAATAATTGAAATTTATAATCATATCTAATAAAAAATATGATAAAAATATGTATTATGAATATTTATGTAATGGTTGTCTCCCGGACTATATATAAGAAGTTCTCTATAGAATGACACCCATACTATATTATTATAAGCAAACTAACCTCTATTTGGTTGGTCGTTGATACTTTAAATAACAATAGTGAAAGATAGATAAAAGGAGAACCGTTGGATGTAATGTTAAAAGAATATTTCTTTCTTGATATTCAAAACGCTCCCACGGGTCAAGGTCAAATCCCGTCAACAACATATTATTATTAAATATTAATATTACCTATTTTTCTAAGCTACATTCAGAAGTTCAAGATATTATTTCTGTTGATAATATATTAAAAAAAATTATCATCAGAATACAAACAAATGCTTACGATAACATCATACATACATTATTAATTTTTAAAAATGCATTTTTTTCTGATAAAATCATATAATCAAAATACAGATAGTAAGATAAAAAAATTTAAAATTCATCCGTGCATCGCACGAGTTATAGGCTAGTATTATTAAAGACAAAACATTAAAAGTTTGGTAGTCGGACGGACGGACGGTCTGTACTTAGTGATTTTACTTAATTGCTCATACTTATTTTTTTTTAAATTATTACTAAATAATAACATTTTTTATAACCAATTAACTTTTCAGCTAAAATACATTACCTTTTTATTTTTTCTAACAAAATTATCTCTTTTTCTAAAAAAAAACACAGACATTTATCTTTTTCAACTAAAACATGGTACTTTTCTATTTACTTACTAAAACCCCTCATTTTCCAAAAAAATCCCGGGCAAACCCTTATTTATTTATTTGAAAATCTATTTTAACACTTTTAATTGCGGGCACTTACCTTTTCAGCTAAAACATTTTACTTTTTTCTATTTTTTTCATTTTCTAAAGAAACTATTACTAAATAATAACATTGTTTATAACCAATTGATTTTTCAGCTAAAATACATTAACTTTTTTATTTTTTCTAACAAAATCCTCTATTTTTTTCTAAAAATATCACTGACAATTACCTTTTTCAACTAAAGGATGTGACTCTTTCTATTTTTCCTTACTAAAACTTTTTTTTTTCAAAAATATCACGGGCAAACCCTTAGTTATTTATTTTAAAACCTATTTTAATACTTTTAATTACGAGCAATTACCTTTTCAACTAAAACATGTTACTTTTTCTATTTTTCCATACTAAGATCACTCATTTTCCAAAAATATCACGGGGCAAACAGTTACATATCTATACTATCAATACTATTATATAATAGACGAAACATTAAAAGTTTGGTCGGTATGGTATGTTGCGATTTTACTTAATTGTCATTTCTTAAATTCGTGTTTTTACTTAATTAACCTTACTTATTTATAGAAATATTTTATTAAATAATAATATTACCTATTTATAACCAATTACCTTTTTCACCTAAAATACATTTTTTTTTCTAACAAATTCCCCTACTTTTTCAAATATATCACGGGCAATTACCTTTTTAACTAAAACATGTTAGTTTTTCTATTTTTCCTTACTAAAACCCCTCATTTTTTCAAAAATATAACGGAAAAACCTTTAATTATTTTTTTTAAACCTAATATTATAATTATTTTTTTTAAAAGTTTACCTATTTTAACATGTCTACTTATTTTTCTTAACAAATGCAATTACTAAAAATATTAAAATATAAATAATCAAATATCTATTTATAACCAATTACCTTTTCAGCTAAAACACATTATAGATTTTTTTTAACAAAGTCCCTCATTTTCTAAATATATCAGGGGAAATTGCTTTTTGCAATTTACTTTTCATTTTTTCTCACTAAAATCCATTCTTTTTCTAAAAATATCACGGACAAACCCTTTACTTATTTATTTTAAAACATATTTAAATAATTTAAATTATTATATTTTAAAACCTCATTTTCCAAAAACATCACGGACATTTACCTTTTAAACTAAATATATGTTACATTTTTTTATTTTTCCATACTAAAACCCCTCATTTTCCAAAAATATAACGAGTAAACCCTTACTTATTTATTTTAAAATCTGTTTTAATGTTTTTATTTAATTAAAAGTGTTTAGCTATTTTAACATGCCTACTTATTTTTTTAACAAATATAATGAAAAAAATAATAATAAAGTAACAATTAACAATCTGTGCATCACAGAGGTTTTAAGCTAGTCAATACTATTATATAATAGACGAAACATTAAAAGTTTGGTTGGTCGGTATGGTACGTTGTGATTTTACTAAATTGCCCTTACTGAACTTTACTTCGTATTTTTACTTAATTGACCTTAGTTATTTATAGAAATATATTATTAAATAATAATATTACCTATTTATAACCAATTACCTACTTCACCTAAAATACATTATTTTTTCTATTTTTCTAACAAATTCCCTAACTTTTTCAAATATATCACGGGAAATTACCTTTTTTTTAACTAAAACGTGTTAGTTTTTCTATTTTTCGTTACTAAAACTCCTCATTTTCCAAAAATATCACAACAACGTTTAGTTATTTATTTTTAAACCTATTTTAATATTATAATTATTTTTAAAAGTTTACATATTTTAACATGTTTACTTATTTTTCTTAACAAATGCAATTACTGAAAATATTAAAAAATATAAATAATAAAATACCTATTTTTATAAACAATTATCTTTTCAACTAAAACACATTATAGATTTTTTTTCTAACACAATACCTCCTTTTCTAAATATATTACGGGAAATTACCTTTTTCAACTTACTTTTTCTATTTTTCTCACTAAAATCAATTTTTTTTCTCAAAATATCAAGGGCAACTCATTTACGTATTTATTTTAAAACATATTTAATTATTTTTAATTATTAAATTTTAAAATCTAATTTTCCAAAAATATCACAGGCATTTTCCTTTTTTAAACTAAATATATATGTTAAATTTTTTATTTTTACTTACCGAAATATCTTTTTTTCCAAAAATATAACGGACAAACTCTTACTTATTTATTTTAAAATATATTTTAATATTTTTAATTAATTAAAAGTGTTTAGCTATTTTAACACGCCTACTTATTTTTTTAACAAATACAATTAAAAATAATAATAAAATAACAATTAACAATCCGTGCATCGCACGGTTTTTAAGCTAGTATTATTAAAGACGAAACATTAAAAGTTTTGGTCGGTCGGTCGGTACTTGGACCGATTCACGGGCCTCTCTATAACCAATTACCTTTTAAAGCTAAAACACATTACCTACTTTATATATTTTTTAAATTAAAACAAGCCATCTTCTAATGATAAAACGGACAACATATATATAAAATGGTAATATTTTTATATATTTATAACCGATTACCTTTTTCAGACATTATTTGTTTTATATTTTGTAACTAAAATAACTTATCTTCTAAACATAACACATGCAAAATAAATATATAATGGTAATATTATTATATATAATTATTAACAAATAGTCGGTTACCTTTTTTAGCTAAAATGCATTACATATTTTATATTTTTTAACTTAAACAACTAATTTTTTAAAAGTAACACGAACAACATATATATAAAAAGGTAATACAATTTTATATAATTATTAATAAGTAACTAACTGTCTTTATAAGGACATTACATGTTTTAACTGAAACAACTAATCTTCAGATTAAAAATAACAAAGGCAAAATATAGATCTATACTATCTTATATTAGACGAAACATTAAAAGTTTGGTCGGTTGGTCGGTTAGTACTTAGTGATTTTACCTAATTAACCTTACTTAATTTTTTTAAAAAAATATTAGTAAATAATAAAATTATTTATAACCAATTAATTTTTCAACTGAAATACATTACTTTTTCTATTTTTTTAAAATCAAATTTTCGTCTTTTTCTAAAAAATCACGGACAATTACCTTTTTCAACTAAAACATGTTAGTTTGTCTATTTTTCTTTACTAAAACACCTCATTTTCCAAAAATATCACGGACAAACCCTTAATTATTTATTTTATAACATATTTTAGTATTTTTAATTATGGACAATTACCTTTTTCAACTCAAATATGTTACTTTTTCTATTTTTCCTTACTAAAACGTTATTTTTCCAAAAATATCACGGGCAAATCATTACTTATTATTTTAAAACCTATTTTAATACTTTTAATTATTTAAAAAATTGTAATACACCTACTTATTTTTTTAACAAATACAATTAATAAAATGTAAATAATAAAAATAACAATTAATATTATTAAATAATAACATTATTTACAACCAATTAACTTTCCAACTAAAATACATTACTTTTTTCTATCTTTTCTAAAAAAATCACGGACAGTTATCTTTTTCAACTAAAATATGTTATTTTCACTTTTTTTATTTCCCCTTAACACCTCTATTTTCAAAAATATCACTGACAAACATTTACTTATTTATTTTAAAACCTATTTTAATAATTTTAATTACGGACAATTACATTTTTCAACTCAAACATGTTATTTTTTCTATTTTTCCTTACTAAACCTTTCATTTTCCATAAATATCACGGAAAAACGATTACTTAATTATTTAAAAAAGCTTAACACACCTACTTATTTTTTTTAACAAATGCAATTAATAAAATATTAAAACGTAAATAATAAAATTATCAATTATTAAAAACAATCCGTGCATCGCGGGAGTTTTAAGCTAGTATTATATAATAGCCGAAACATTTATGGTTTTCGATCATTTATTCTATTTATTAAATAATAAAATATTATAAAATATAGTAATTAGCCGATTGAAAGTTAATATAAAATATAATAACATTACCTTTTAATGAAAATATATTACCTTTTATAAACACGCCAAAAATAAAAATTAATATAATATATATTCCAATCATTAATATTGTCTTTTTTAATTAGATATCTTATTAATTTTATATATCTTTCAATTATTAATGCATTCCAAAAAATATCAAACACTATATATTCTTAATAAAAATATTAATTATACTATATTATATATACTTCTATTATTAATAAAAAAAAATAATATAAAATATTTTTACTATAAAAAATATATTATATTATATTAAAAAGGGCACGGATTATAAGCTAATAAGATATAAAAGTTGTTGTTTTAAGAAAAATAATAAAAATTTAAGTTGTCATATGATATTTAAATACAGTAGAACCTTTTTATAAGAATATTCTTATATAAGAATAACCTCGTTATAATAATTAAAAAAAAATATGGTACAAACACTATATAATCAATTTAAAAATTAATTTTTTAGAATAATTTCAAGCAAAGCCAGGAAACAGACCCTTTTAAGTAGTAGATGACTCGTCGGGCTGCAGGAGCTGAACTTCTTTTAGAAAAAGAACTTTCAGAACTTCGTTTTTCTCAAAGAGTCGTCATTTTTTATTATAATTATATATTTTTTCGATCCCAAACATATTATTATAGAGGTTATAATGTATTAAAATGATAATTATATTATCCCAAGTTCCCATCGTCTCAAAATCTTAACGATACTGAACCTGTGGCCTGTGTGGGCTATAACTGTGACGTACATTTTTGGTTAGGATAATGCATTCTGGTGGTTAACAAAACTTTCAGGTTTTGTTCAAATCAGCGATGATTTTCCTCACCTCCTCTTGTCCTCAGAATTCAGATACCTAGCTCCTCATTCGACCTCTAAAATGAGAAACATATCATATATGGCTCCATCTTTTATAGCCTTATATCTGTTTCTTTTTCTCTGTCATTTTCTACTCTAACTAAAATGTGAGACATATCATATATGACCGCATCTTTTCGGATTTTTCTTTTTGGGATTTTTAGCATTGCTCATACACAATGTTTGTTGGTTATAACTGCAAATTATATCGCAAATTTTATTCATATTTCTTTTTCCGGATTTTACTTCATATGATTGGTCTGATTCCCTTTGTTATTTGATCTGATTTTCCTTTCACACATGACAAAATCAACATTTTTTAGATCAGAAAACAAAAAGAAGCAGAACTTTTGGTTTGTTATTGATCTCACAAACTCAGGCTCCATCACAACTATTCAACTTTCGTTCCAGGTATATCACATATAATTATCACCATACACAAGTGTAGAGCCACAGATGAAAAGCTATAATTTCTAAACTGTGAAACCCTTCAATCAGCCCAGAAATGTAACAATAATCCTGAACATGCAAACTAATTGTACAGGACAATTGAAATCTACATGCATGAATGTCATATCAAATCCTCATTTCCCAAACCCTTCTCTTTACATACAATTATTGTTCAAACCTAAGCTTTAAAAATGGGCTGCCTACACATTTCATAGGCATTGTGTTTGTGTTACCATTTCAATTCACCTGTCATTCTCTACCATCTTAACCACTCTTGAAGAAAAAGCCAAGTTGAAGTATTAGACAACAAGCAGGACCAACCCTCCTCCTTAAATGCAATCAAATAATAATGTGTACTAGACTTATTTTTGGACAATATTTCACCTACAAGCATACTTGAAATTCAAAACACCCCTACTTAAACTTGTAAAAAGATGAAAATACACTATTCTTTGTCAATTTTCTCAAACCGACCTTTTTGATTTTCTTGTTGTTGTGAAGCCAATTTTCTGTACCTAAAGTTTTATTCACTTTCTCAATAATTAAATTCAGACCGACCCTTTATTAGAAATAGCATCTTTTTACATAAAACCTAAACGGGAACTAGCTAGCACTTGTAAATGCAGGGAAATTTCCTTCTCTTTTTCTATTTTTTTTTTACCAACTTGATTCAAATAATTTAACTGCAAAAATGACTTTATAACTTTATTGACTCTAAATAGAAAAATATGAATATATTCACTTCACTTGCTTTTCAAGGGACCAATTTCCTTACTATATTTTTACTGTCTAGTTTATAAAATGTTCACAGAGTTGCTTTCAGATCTATGTTTGAATAAAATTTCAAGAAGAATAAATAACATCATTCAAATATTCTTGTGCACACAGGTACTTTCAGGCTTTTTATTTGTGTGCTCAGGCATTCTTAATTTTTGGTCCCATCTTACCTGCTAACATGAGAAAACAGAGGAGTACAAGGATGGCTCTTTTTTTTTTCCCCCTCAAATATTATTCAAAACAATGGATTTTTTTTTCAAAAAAATTTTATAAATACTAAATATCTACTCCCAAATTCAAAATTTCTAGTTACACCCGAATACGAGAATTTGGTTCTCTCGAAAGCCAGGATCACTTGGAATAATCGAGTTATATAATTATTTAGTTGTTAACATTTAAATAAATTTATCAAAACTAACCATGTAGATTCTATTTACATTGTGACTAACCAAACACAGGCTCTCTTTTTTCATGAGGATTAAGTTTTGGTAGAAAAGACTGAGAAATTCATAAACAATCGTGGAATAAAGAACGGTTCCCCGTTTTATGGCAGCAAGAAACAGAATTAAAACGTGTTTTGTGGAGAAAAGTTGGAAAGAATGGTAGTGCAGAAACACCGGTTCCGAATAGAAACAAACAAAAATCTAAGATATTACATACCCAAGCTCATTGTCTTGGACTGATTTATGAGTTCCCTACAACTGTTACACTGTTAAACATCAGAACCTGCGACAGCAGGTTCGGCCAAGTTTTTATTTATAGAAATAGTTTCAAAGTACTTCTGATAACCAACTTTTACTAATCGAGGAAAAGGAAAATACTTAGTCAAAGGGATTCTACAATTGCATTTACGTAAATGAGCTCACTTTTAAATTAAAATGTAGGCGTTAAAATCGTTATTTAGCTTCCAAATGTTGATTCTAAAATGATTAAGCAGAGGTAACTGATATCAATAGAAGTCTGCCCATAATTCAGAATCCACGAAATGTTATCACAAAATTGACGATTCTCACTTTTATTGCCATTTAATATTTTTGAGTTCTACGCTCTGCGAAATCCTAGATCCTTGTGTAACAAAAAATCCAAGTGCAGTTTACTGATAGATGAATCTGGAACCATCCTAAATAATCAACAATGTTAAAACAGTAAAGCTCCACAAATCTAATACAGCTGGTGGTGCTATGATCAACTAACTAAATTCGGCGATGGGAAAAATAATTAAAAAACACAGTGTAAGTTGCGCGCCAGGAAGGGGTCGAACCTTCGACTTTCTGCTTAGGAAACAGACGCTCTATCCACTGAGCTACAGGCGCTTGATGTGTATTTTTGGTAGGTAAAATTTAAGACTGATTCTCCTGATAATTCAACTAGCTTCATTGTTCTTTCTATTTATACAAGTTAATGTTCAGTAAATGAAGAAAAAACAAGAAGCTTGGTATGTATATTACCCTATGTGACTCTGTTCTATCATTGTCTACCTCAAATCTATGCTACAGTAACCAACATTGCAGTAAAAATATTTAGGGTAACAAAAAAAAAGAGATAAATATTGCATGCAAAATGAAAAACAAAACAGGATAATTTTATGCAGACTATTCGAACAGCTGTACCGAAGTTACTCTAGAATACAAGAAATCTTGTCCCTGTAAATTAAGTCACTTCAATCGATTGATCTTTGTATTTTATCAAATCGGTAAGGAAAAAAAAGTCGGTGCATTGTTTAAAAGTCTGCATAGCATCAGATACACATAATCTGGTTTCAAAAAAAAAAAAACCCTATTTCAACCAAAAAGTGTGTATAGCCTGAAATTTGACGGCCCATTCAACTAACAAATTGAACCGAATTAACAGTTGGCCCATCTCAAGACGGGCTGCAAAAAATAAAGGCTAACTTGGAACCAGCTCATAATGATAATAATATATAAATTGTATTTTGTATAATAATTTTTTATATACATATTAAAACTACATCGTTTTCTTCGGAAAATACATCGTTTTGTTCAGAAAATTATATATACTATATACTATTATATAATTATGGGCATGTTTGGGTAACCTCACTTATATATTACTAGCTTTATACCCGTGCGATGCACGGGATGATTTATTAAAAATTTTAATATAATTTTATATATTTTATATTATTATTATTATGTTACATAATATTTATCTCAATTTAGTTTTTCAAAATAAAATTTATCTGCTAACTAATAATTTAAAAATATTCATTTACAATCTTACAATGTTACTAATTATATAGAATATTCAATCTCTATTAAGATATTTTAAAAATATAAATTTTATAATATATAAGATATGTTTAATTTGTTACTAAAATTGGTGAATTTTACTGTGAAATATCAAATTATAGAAAGGAGAGTTTTACTTTATAATATTTAGATAAAATACATAACAATTTTTTTGATATATTTTCTACAAACTTTTTGGTAACACCTTTTTCTTTTCACGTGTGTGTCATATTTCCTTTTTAATTTTAATAATAATTATAAATTTACTAATTTAACCCTGACGACCAAACCACATAAACTCTCTTATGCCAATTATATATAGGATATAATAAGTTGATAAAAATTGTGTTTTTGTACTCAGCTTATTTGATAACTTATAATTTATAAGTTGATAAGTTGAATGTTAGAAATAAACAATATTTTACTTAATTTATTCTTTGATTTCTTTATTTTTCTAATATTTTATATTTTTAAATTTGTGTTTTTAAATGTTTTTTTAATTTAAAATACATGTGTTGAAATCATTATATTTCAAAATTATTTTTTCAAATTTAATTTAGCAAATTATTCACTAGGTAAATTTATCCAAGCACTAGTATAACTTATAAGAATTCATCAACTTATCATTTATATGACACTTACTCATTATAAGTCAACTTTTTTGTGATATTTTAAACACGCACTATATAATATAAGAGTAAAAAGGATAATAACATGGTACTAGCATAGGTCACGAGTTCGACTACTCTAAGCAGCAAATTTATTATATTAATCTGTAGTACATGAGGAGTATAAAAGCAACAACGATTTTTGTAACTATATTAATTATATAATAAAAGTAAAAAAAAATGTAAAAATAATATCATAGATCTAAAAATTGATTCCTAGCTATTACAATCTATTACTTCTATTACTTCTATTACTATATATAATAGAACAACACAAGGGCAAAAGTTGCCAAATAAATGGCCGCGAAATTACCGTTTTACCCTTTTCTTTTGAAAAATAACAAAAATGCCACTTGTATATTATTATACAAAAAAAATTTAATAGATGTGTTACTACAGAGATTCAAACCTCCAACCTCCTTCCAAGATATCCATGGGCTTAACCACTATGCTAAATGCCTTTTTGAGTTTATTTCAAAAAACTTATTAGATAACCTACGTCTTTTATCTCTTATATTTTTTTTTTTACTTTGATGTTTGAATAAATAAAATGTTGGTTTGAATTATTTATATAAATTTGTTTTTCTTTTTTCCTTTTCAGCAAAATTACCGTTTTACCCTTTTTTTGAAAAATAACAAAAATGTCACTCGTATATTATTATACAAATTTTTTTAATAGATGTGTTACTACAGAGATTCGAACCTCCAACCTCCTTCCAAGATATCCACGGGCTTAACCACTATGCTACATGCCTTTTTGAGTTCATGTCAAAAAACTTATTAGATAACCCACGTCTTTTATCTCTTATATAATTATTTTTTACTTTGATGTTTGAATAAATAAAATGTTGGTTTGAATTATTTATATAAATTTGTTTTTCTTTTTTCATTTTCATGCCACTCGTATATTTTTATACAAATTTTTTTTAATAGATGTGTTACTACAAAGATTCGAACCTCCAACCTCCTTCCAAGATATACATGGGCTTAACCACTATGCTACATGCCTTTTTGAGTTTATTTCAAAAAACTTATTAGATAACCTACGTCTTTTATCTCTTATATTATTATTTTTTTTGCTTTGATGTTTGAATAAATAAAATGTTGGTTTGAATTATTTATATAAATTTGTTTTTCTTTTTTCTTTTTCGTAATTTTATATATCTATATATTCAATCACTATATATTATTGTAGTTGTATGTTTTCAATTTAATAAATATTAATTATGTTGATTATAATTCACAATTTATATTATACTTTATTTGAATTAAATTAATTATTCATGCATAAAATATACTATTAAAATTCGATATAATATAAGAAATATTATACACATTATATCTCTCATTATTAGTTATTTCTATAATTTTTAAATTAAGAACATTAACATTCAAATTATACAAAAAATTCGTCTACCTACTCTGTTCGTCGCATCCATTTCTTAACAATTTTCTTTTCCAGAATGTATTGTTCATTTGTTAACATTTTCTAAAGTAACATGTCATTCTTTATTAACTTATCTATATTTTTTTTCACCTTTCTAACCCCCTCCCTTTCAACCCCAGTGACGTTCGTGTCAAAAATCGGGGTGAGTTTTTAAAATATAGGATATTACATAGTATATAATTACATAATGATCAGTCAGACTGTTAGTAGACGGTAAAGTTTGGGAAAATTGAAAATTACAAGTTTTGAAAATAGAATTTCAAATTGTATTCCAAAAATTATTGTACGATGTTAAAAAAAAAGTATAATCTTTCATAATAATAATAGAACTTTATAGAATACATTAAATTGATTCGTAATGTCATATAATCATTTTGATAAAATGAAATTCTAAATAGGGTTTGTGGGTCCTTGACGACATCCTCTACAACATATACAATATTTCTTATATTAGGTCGAATTTCAATAGTATATTTTATGTATGAATAATTAGTTTAATTCAAATAAAGTATAATAAAGATATATAATATAAAAGTATGAATTTTAAACAACATAATTAATATATATTTAATCGAAAACATACAACTGTAATAAAATTCAGTGATTGAATATATAGGTATATAAAATTACAAAAAGAAGCCTCTGGGCCTGTAGATGAGTTGGTGAGAGCACTGGTTATTGACCAAAGCATTCAAGGTTTGATTCATGGGAGCGTGGGGAATTCTTCCTGCACTCTAGGGTCTGGCGTGATACCGGTTGGGGTGTCCGGAAAATAAAAATTTTGACCAAAATTACGAAAAGATGAAAAGAAAAACTGATTTATATAAATAATACAAACCAATATTTTATTTATTTAAACATCAAAGTAAAAATAATATAAGAGAAGAGAAGAAAGACGTTGATTATCTAATAAATTTTTTGAAGTAAACTCAAACAGGCATGTAGAATAGTGGTTAAACTCATGAACATCTTAGAAGGAGGTTGGAGGTTTGTTTCTTTGTACTAACAACTATTAATATATTTTTGCATAATAATATATGAGTGACATTTTTGTGACGACCATTTAATTAAAAAATTTTGCTCTTGTGTTGAGGTTTAATATATAGTAATAAATTGGATTAAAATGTGTAACTGTTAAACGATGTTCCAAACACATTCTTAATGCATTTACTAAGTGTGTTAATATAATTTAATATAAAGATGAACACATGAGAGGAGTGCAGAATCAGTTCCCAAGTAAAAAACCAAAAACAAATAGGTGACATGAATACTCCAAACTGTAATAGGTGTTCATCTCCCAAGGTGTTTATCACAAACTTGGGTGATGTGAGGGTGTGCAAAGATGCGTCGGCCTTCAGATTCTTTTTAAAATCCTCTATATCATTCATGCATGTTCGATTATATTACAACAACATTGCATGCATATAACCTACTCATAACCTAGATTGCAAAAAAAAAAAAAAAAACCAATCAATTCCCGAAAAATATATAACAACCGCTCTCTAACGCAAATTACCAATCTACAAACTATCCTTTCTCCGACACACAAAACACAGGTAAACTTGCTTATAATCACAAGAAGAACAATAGTACATTCTTGCTTCAAATTCTACATTATTTCAATCTGGTCTCAAAATCAATAATAGTCACTATAAACAAGTATTAGAGCCTTGACATAGTTACGTTTGTGATTCAAAGTAATTACATTATTCGTCAAAAAAATTCTTTACTCCTCACTATGCATGAACCATACTTCTCATTTTACGCTCTCAAACTTAAGACTATACAATCCTTAATCTAATAAATCGATCACGACCAACTTTTTCACGATAAAAATTATTGACATCTCTATGCAGGCCCGTGCCTTGCACGGACTGTTACGCTAGTAAAATATAATATAATAACATTAAATTTTGCACACAATCATAAGCCTGATGCTTCTATATATTTAATTACAAGCCACATTTGATATCACACGGGCACAAGATAGAAGGTCAATTTCATTTCCCAGATGTTAATTTGAATCGCAGAAATATGTCTGTCAAAGACCATTCAACAATAAGAAAAAATTATTCATATAGATTTTTATCTTGAACAAAACGAGAGCTAAAAACAAGAATGCACAATTCACAAACAACAGGTTTTTAGACCGCTACTAAGCAAGAGAAAGCCAAGGAAACAATCTTCAAACTTTTAAATAAGACAAATTGTTTTTCTTTTAGCAAGCCGCTTTGTTTTTATGTTATTTTCTTAAATATTAAATTTTCTTTGAATTAATATTTTATTAATTTTAAAGTAGGGATGCGATTGTTTGTGTCAATACTTATGATATTAATTTTTCTGTACCATTAAATATTATACACTATTTTTTATTATAAAATAGAATGATATTATTGCAGCTGTAAAAAAATTTAGTATAATATTGTAAGCGGTTTTATAAAAATCAGTTGATTTGAATGATAACTTGGATGTAGGTACTCGAAAATCGCAGTTCAAGCAATTAGGATTCAAGTACTTAAATGGAGTACTCGAAAACTTAATCGATTACTTACATTTTGAATACACAATCGGGTAAAATTAATTTTCAAGTTTTGAAACTTAAATTTCACGAAATTGAGTAGGGTCGATTATCAAATGTACAAACTTTAACATAAAATAATAAAAACTTTCAAGTAAAAGATATAATAGTTCTATCTATTCTAAATGTCTTGCGATTATCAATAATTAAAAATTATGGTAATATATATCAAAACCATAACAATACGTTAGAGCATCTCCAATGAGGTTGGCTAAAATGGTTGGCTAAAATGATATAAAATATTGATTATGTAAAATTTGCTGAACCGTAAGGTGTTTTGCTCCAATGGGGTTGGCTATAATGATTGGCTATATTTTAAAAATAGTATGTTATTATTATTTCAAGTTGTTATAAATAGAATTTATCACTTCAGTATGGTAATAGATGACGTGGAATTTTGCTACAGGTCCCTAAATGTTGGCCAAATATAGCCAATATGAAGAGGTTGACCAAATTTTTTGCTAACAGTTATGACCCGTTGGAGAGCCTACATATTTACATAATCTCTATATTTCTTATTTAAGGCATGCCACATAGGATTTTAGCTAAGGGCTTCTCATGGTTGGAGATGCTCTTATATACTATTATATAATTAGGAGTAAAAATAATAATAAGAAATTACAGTTATAAGGATTTTGTTATACAAGATTTTCGATAATGGGCCCTAAGCAGGTCCATAAGCGATTTGGGCTTGAAAGGAAGTTATGTTGGTATAATTCGGGCTTCGGCTCGCACCAAATGTTTTGGATGAACTGGAATGACTAAGTATAACGGGCTCGAACGAGCTTTAATCATTTTGGGCTCGCACGAGTCCCTATTTATGATGCTTAGGTACTGATGAGCCTGTGGTACTTGGGAAATAAAATGGGTTGATTTGTTAGGTTAGGGTCAAGTATTATGGGCCCTAGCCATGATAAGTCTGGGCTCTCACCATTATGAAGTAATGGGCTCGTGTTACTTATCAGAAATGAAAATAATTGAACATAGGTGAGCTCGCACCACTTACACTACGAAAGGGTAATTTTCATATGTCTTGTGCGATGCGAGCCTGGCCAGCTCGCATCGTGGGTGAAGTCCAAAATATGGAAATTCCTGTTTATGGAATGTTTCTTGGTTGACACGGGACAGACCTACAATCATGGGAAGAAATGCGGAGATGCCGCGAGATTGTAGGAAAACGTGTGAAGACCGGATTATTTAGGAACTTGAGGAGGATTGATGATCCTTAGACTATTTATGGGAACTTGAGGAGGATTGATGATCCTTGGAACTATTTATGGGAACATGAGGTGGATTGATAATCCTTGAGTTATTTATGGGAACATAAATCCTGACTATTTTATGGGCTTGGACTGAATGGGCTTATTCAATGACTTGTTCTCCAAGAACTACGTGATGCTTGATCCCTATATAAAGGGGTACGTAGGCACCTTGTATGATACACAATTGACACTCGGCAAAGTGCAAGAGAAAAAACCCATTCTCTAATCAATTTTCTGAGGAGTCATCATACAAGTTCAGCCACAACTTTCCATAAACCTCCAACACACTGTTGTACGAAATTCTCCTAACAACAATTGGCGCTAGAAGGAGGGGCTCTCAGCATCTTAAGGAGAAGGATGTCGAAGAACAACAAGAACGATGACAAGGGGATTGTGCACAAGAAGGATGCCACACCACAAGGAGCAAGGACGGATCCACCACCCCACGGAGAGGGAGGACCAAGCAAAATCACCCCTGTCATGCCTCAAGTCGCACCGGTTACACTAGATGGCCAGAAGATCCTAGGCTACCTCGAGGGGATCGAGCTCCAATTCAAAACTATGAACGCCCGGCTAGCTAAGGTCGAACAGAACTCAATCAAGAATGCGAAGAGGAAGGCTCGAAGGCTCAAGGGCACTAGGGACAAGAAGGATAAAACCTCTAAAAAACTCATACACGAGTTCGACGAGGTAGCTGATGGGCTAAAGAAGACCGGGTCTCTTGAGACAGATGAGATATCTCCAAGCCAGGAGGAGCGAGGCAGCCAGGCTCCGAGCGAGCCGCGGCATGAGCCAGCTTCGTCCGAGGCTAGATCCACTAGTGTTTTGGATCGAATTGGGAAGAAGCTAACTGAGCACGATCTAAGGCTTAGATTGGAAAAATCTAAAACACGGAAGGAGGCGCCATAGAGGACTCCGCCTAGAACAGAACGAAGAGATAGGACCCCGCCTCGAACTCATAGAAGGGAGCGAAGGGAAAGGGCTTCCCCCCACCATTCTAGCGGAGAGAGGTCTGACGAGAGAATTGGAGACCTAAGGGTTGGTGATTTGAGACGCCTGCTGATGTAGATGGAACATGAGAAGAGAGCCCCACCCCCTGAAACGGCCCCATCTCCTTTCACTCATGCAATAAGGATGTCCCCTCTGCCCCCGGCGTTTAGAAATAACCTCGAGCTTGCCTTCAATGGAGATGCGGATCCTGCTGAATACTTGGCCCGTTTCAATACCGAGATGGAGGTCTACCAGGTGCCTGACCTAACTCGTTGTCGATTATTCGCTGCCTCATTAAGGGGGAGTGCCCAACAGTGGTTTACTAAGTTAGGGCCAGCTAGCATTAGCACGTGGAGACAATTTGGAGATCTATTCTTAAGGCAATTTCAGTCCACTCTTCATTATGCCCCACCGGTGGCTACCCTTGCAAACATTAAGCAGGGAGAGACAGAGTCCCTGCAGGATTATTTCATGAGATTTAATGCTGAGGTTCCTAGAGTTCGAGGAGCAACAAAGAAGCCCAGAAGAATTTCCTAATTGCTGGATTGAGGGAGGGCTCTAAATTCTGGAAAACCCTACAGGCTAGGGAACCGGAAACTTTGGCCGAATTTTATGAACAAGCGGAGCCTCACAAAAGGGTAGAGAAATCTATGAGAGATCTAAGAAGCAGTGGCCGAAGGATGGAGAAGAGAGGGAGATCTTCTAGTCCAGAAGAAAGGAGAAAGACTTTCAGAAGGAGCCCTAGCCCAAAGAAGTTTAACAAGACCAAGGAAAACAAAGAGACTGGAAGGTCTTACACAACAAAATGGCAGAATCATACCCCTTTGGTGGCTTCCATTGATCATATATATGCCACTTACGCTGGGAAGGGGGTATTCAAGAAAGCCACCCAGCTAACGGAATATAGTAAAAGGGACACCTCTAAATACTGTGCTTACCATGAATCTACAGGACATCACACGGCCGATTGCCGACAAGTGAAGGATGAAATTGAGAGCCTGATTCGACAGGGAAAGCTAACGGAATGGGTCGTAAAGGAAGTACGGAAGCATAAGTCTGAGTACCATCAGGTGCCCCCTCCACCCCCGATAGCAAATGATGATGACACAAAGAGAACTGCTAGAGAAGATAGCATTCACGTTATTATTGGAGGACCTCATGTGGGAGGAGATAGCAAGAAAGCCATGGAGAGATATGCCCGAGAGGCAAAGAACCGTCCTCTCACCAACGTTCATCGTCTTGAACAAAGGCCTCCCCACCTGTTCACAAAAGAGAGGGATGACATTATGTTTAGTGAAGAAGATGCCAAATGGGTGCACCACCCTCATGCTAATGAAAATCGGGTCTACCAATGTATATCGGGTACTGGTGGACAATGGGAGCGATGTAAATGTCTTAACCTACGACACTTACAAAAAACTTGGATTCCTGGACAGAGAGTTGGCCTCAAGCGGAAACCAGCTCTACGGGTTCACCGGGGCTTCAGTAGGAATTCGGGGAACAATCCAGCTACCGGTCAGTTTGGGAGACAACCCCCACGTGGCCACACAAATTGTCACTTTTACTGTGGTGGACCAGCCGTGTGCTTATAACGCCATCATTGGGAGACCGCTCCTTAAGGAGATGAGGGTAGTTACCTCTGTCTATCACTTAACCATGAAGTTTCCAACTCCTACAGGCATCAGACAAGTGAAGGGATGCCAATATGACTCAAGGGTATGCTACAACCAAGCCGTGAAAGGGGCAGAGAAGTTAGATGTTCGACGAGAAGTGGCAGACCTTAGGGAACAAGAGCCCGTGGAAGATGGTGAGGAGAAGAAAAGGAAGCGTGTGGACACTCTCATGTTAGATGTTTGTAACATGATATCTATAGAGGAGCTCCCGGAAAACTACTTTGAAAATTTGGGAATTGAAGTGGAGCCTCGGCCCGGGGCCTTAATGATGGAACCCTCTCAACCCATAATGACACTGCAGGAAGGGATAGTAGAGGAGGCTAGTGATGATGAGGAGAGCCCAGAACAGATGGCCGCTAGGTTGAATAAAGGCAAATGGGTGAAGAAGGAAACTTCAATCTTAATAAACCTACCAACCGGGGTCTCCCGAGAAGTCACTATCACAACAGAAGGGAACCTCCCACAGGAAGAACCAAAGGAATCCATCACCAATGGGGGTCATCCTAGCATCACTGAGATAGGAGAGCCTAGCAGGGATATAAGTTTCGATGAAGATTTGGACCCAAGAATGCCTCCCCTACTAGACGGAGCTGGAACATTTGAGGATATCATTCCTATCTTGGTGGATCCAAATGACTCGGCTAAAGTTTTGAGAATTGGAGCAAATCTCGGCCCCAACATAAGGAATAGTCTCGTCTCATTCCTCAAAGAGAACCTGGATGTGTTTGCATGGTCTCACGCCGACATGATAGGGATCGACCCAGAGGTGATGTGCCATAGGCTAAACTTAGATCCTAGCAAGAAGGGAATAAGGCAGAAGAGGAGACCTGTTAGTGGAGAGAGGGTAGAGGCCCTCAGGGAAGAGGTGGACAGGTTGATGGAAGTCGGGCTCATCAAGGAGTCATTCTACCCGACTTGGTTGGCTAATCCTGTGCTGGTGAAGAAGCCAAATGGAAAATGGAGAACTTGTGTGGACTTCACCGACTTAAAAAAAGCTTGTCCGAAAGATAGCTTCCCTCTTCCTCGTATCGATCAGCTCGTGGATGCTACGGCAGGACATGCATTGTTAAGCTTCATGGATGCCTACTCAGGCTATAATCAAATTCCTATGTATGGGCCAGATCAAGAACACACTTGGTTCATCACTGATCGAGGCCTATACTGTTATATTGGGATGCCTTTCGGGCTAGTGAATGCAGGAGCAACTTATCAAAGATTGGTGAACAAGATGTTTAAAGATCACATCGGGAAGACAATGGAGGTGTATGTTGATGACATGCTTGTTAAGTCAAAGGAGGCCAAAGATCACATGCGGCACTTGGCAGAAATGTTCACTATCTTACGGATCTACAGAATGAAGCTCAATCCCCAGAAATGCGTGTTTGGAGTAGAGTCGGGAAAGTTTCTAGGATTCATTGTTAACCACCGGGGAATTGAGGCTAACCCGGCCAAGATCAAGGCTCTATTAGAGATGAAGTCACCTCGAAAGGTGAAAGATGTGCAGAGTCTCACAGGGAGGATCGCGGCATTAAATAGATTCGTCTCCAAATCTTCGGACAAGTGCCATGAGTTCTTTAAAGCTATTAAAAAGGTGGGCAAGAATTTTCAATGGACAGAGGAATGTGAATAGGCCTTTCAGAATATAAAGAAGCATCTGAGCACACCACCCTTACTGTCTAACCCACAACAGGGGGAGGTACTGGTGCTTTATTTGGCTGTGTCTGAGTATGCGGTGAGTGCGGTGCTAGTTCGAGAGGAAGGCGATACTCAGCTCCCCATATACTATATGAGCAAAAGGCTAGTCGGTGCAGAGACTCGATACTTGAACATGGAAAAACTGGTGTATGCTCTAATCCTCGCATCAAGGAAGCTTCGTCCCTACTTCCAAGCTCATAAGATCGAGGTGAGAACTGCCTATCCTCTTAGGCAAGTGTTGCACAAACCAGAAACCTCAGGAAGAATGTTGAAATGGGCGGTCGAGCTAGGGCAGTTTGACGTGGAGTATAAGCCTCGGGTCGCGATTAAAGGGCAAGCTCTGGCAGATTTTGTGTTGGAATTCTCACCTCAAGTAGAAGAGGACTCTAGGGCCTTGCAAATTTACCCAGAGGTGACAATAGAGGAAAATCAGAATAGTGCCCCTTGGTGGAGCCTATATGTTGATGGGGCATCTAATGGAGATGGAGCCGGAGCTGGATTCGAGTTAGTGAGCCCAGAAGGATGTAGAGTGAAGAGGGCTGTTCACTTCACTTTTCATGCAACAAACAATGACGCTGAGTATGAGGCCTTGATCAACGGATTCAAGTTGACATTAGAACTGAAGGTGGAAAACCTTAACGCTTTTAGTGACTCCATGATTGTGGTATACCAGCTAAATGGAGGGTATCAGGCACGAGGGCCTAGAACGGAGTTGTATTTGCGTTGTGCAGAGAGGTTAATCAAGCTATTTAATGAAGTCAGCCTAGAGCTCATCCCTCGAGGCCAGAATGAGACGGCGGACGAGCTTGCTAAGTTCGGTTCACATCGCGAGACCACTCTGTTAGGGTCAACACCCTTGGAAATACAGAGGAGGCCTAGCGTGCCAGAGGTAGAGCTCATGGTTGTGGCAGAACAGGCTACATGGATGTCTCCACTCTTAGCTTATATCAAAAATGGTGTGTTACCAGATGACAAGAATGAAGCGCGGCGGATGCGATATATGGCTGCAAGATATGCAATATATGATGGAGACTTGTATAGGAGAGGCTTCAATGTGCCCCTACTCAAGTGTGTTGATGGAGATGAGTGCAATTATATACTAAGGGAAGTTCATGAAGGTATCTGTGGTAATCACTCGGGGGGTAGCTCATTGGCACAAAAGATACTTCGTCAAGGATACTACTGGCCATCTCTCAAGAAAGATGCTTTTGAGTTTGCTAGAGCTTGTGACAAGTGCCAAAGGTATGCAAATTTTCGTAACAGCCCGGTGGCACCTTTAACCTCACTCATGAGCCCTTGGCCCTTTGCCATGTGGGGGATAGATTTGATTGGAGAATTGCCCAAGGCTAAAGGCAGTGTGAAGTACGCTGTGGTCGCTGTGGATTACTTCACTAAGTGGGCAGAGGCTGAGCCCTTAGCCACAATAACTGCAAAGAAGCTCATTGATTTTGTGTATCGAGCTATTGTCTGTCGATTTGGAATACCCTACAAGTTGATCTCAGATAATGGTAAGCAGTTTGACAGTAAGGAGATGAGAGAATTTTGTGACCGGTTGGGAATGCTGAAGAGTTTCAGTGCAGTAAGCCATCCACAGACAAATGGTCAGACTGAGGCAATCAACAAAATTTTGAAGCACACGTTGAAAGCAAAGCTTGAGGATGCTAAGGGAAATTGGCCAGAGGAACTTCCACAAGTTCTATGGTCTTATAACACCACTCCCCGAACCACAACGGGTGAGACCCCCTTCTCCTTGGTGTATGGATGTGAGGCTATGGTCCCGGTAGAAGTGGGAGCTGGATCTTTTAGAAGAGCTCATTATGACCCAGAGAATAGTGAGAAGAATCATCGTCTTTACTTAGACATGATTGAAGAAACACGGGTTGATTCCCAAGCAAGGCTGCTAGCATATCACCAGAGAACTGCCAGGCATTATAACCGCAAGGTGAGAGCCCGACCTTTCCGGGTAGGGGACTTGGTTCTCCGTCGAGTCATGCCTAACACCAAGATAGTTAATCATGGGGTGTTTGGTGCAAATTGGGAAGGCCCATATCAGATCAAATCAGTTTTATGGGAGGGAACTTATCATCTCAATGACATACGAGGAAAGCTCATACCAAGGGCTTGGAATGCTGAGCACTTGAGGAGATATTATCAGTAGTTTCTATCTATTTAAGACTTAGCATGCATTGATATTTATCCTAAGTCTCGGGGGGTAGTGTCATATAGGCACCTTCCCTTGGCATACAATGTAATAAGTCTAGGCCTGTTATTATTTAAGAAGATGGAGGTTTTTATTATCTAAATAAAGTTGAAGTTTATTGAGCATTACGAAAATTTTACTTTCTTTTTATTTTGGATTGGGCCTCGGCCCATCAATTATGCAAAAAAAAGAGCTTGTGCGAGGCGAGTCCTCTCTAGAAACGAGCTCAGGAAAGTTGGGAAAATATTAAAAAATTGAACTACAAGTTTGTGCGAAGTGGGTCTAAATACGATGCAAGGTGGGGCCTCGCGTGAACAGAGCAAAGTTGGCATGAAAATATTTTTGATTGGGCCTCGGCCCATTAGTCAGAAAAGAAATTTTTTGCGAGGCGAGGCCTCTTTATATGATGAGTTTGTGCGAAGCGAGGCCTCTATAGGAGGAGAGTCTCATAAGCTTATGGAGTATTTGTGTGAACTCAATTTTATGTGAAGCAGATCAACTTAAACGGGGTAGAACTCTGTGCGAGGCCCATAAAAGCGAGCCCTAACAGGTCAAAAAATCAAAGTATGGAAACTTTGTACAAGTGGAACCTGGTGAAAATTGGGCGCATACAAAAACAATAACAATAGAAAGATGCAAGATATGAATGATAAATATAAATAGGGTGCGACCACAAAGTACTTGGAAATTGTTAAAATATTAACTGGCCATGGCCATAAAGTTTTACAAACTGCGAGGCAAACGGGGTGCCCGCATCCCCAAAATAGACGTTCAAGATTGAGGAGTTTCATCATTGCCCCCTTGTGCGGTGCGAGCCTCCTCTGCGAGCCGAGCCTCTTCTTCCATTTCAAGACGAAGCTTCGCAGCATAGCTCACAGTGGCGGCGCCTAGAGGACTCCAATCAAAGTCAGGGCACTTCACCATAAAGCCCTTCATAAAATTCTTGGAACCTAGGGCCTTTGCATCCCTAACATCTGTGTCCCGGCTCGCTTCGAGCGCTGAGACTTTGACCTCGAATTCAACGCCTTGGGCTGCCAGTTTAGCCTCGAACCCAGCAACTTGGGTCTTTAGAAATTCGTTCTCGGAAGCAGCAACAGCTAGGGCAGTAGAATGCTCCTCTTTCATTTTTTCCACAAGTGCTCGGGACTCGCGCAAATCTTTTTCAAGACTTGTAGTCGCATCAAGGACACTTTGCTTCGCTTCTTCAGCCAACTTCACATTTGCTCGCCTCGCTTCGTCTAGCTTGAACTTTAAAACTTTGTTATCCTTGTCAAGGCGAGCGCTGGCTTGACCCATGGAGCGAAGCTCTTTGTTCCTGTTCATTTGCCTTATGAACACCTCGGCTGCAGCCTGGGTAAGGGCATCATTATTGGCCTCGAACGAGCCAGTGGTCCATTCTTTCAAATCACCCTCAGAAATGTGTGGCCCAGCGAGTTGAACCAGTGTACTAGCCACAACATTCCCTTGAGGAGGGGGATGGAGTTCCTTGCGAAGCCGCTTGGACGGTTCGATTTCCACGGGGCCATCTTTGGAGTGTTTTGTTCTTTTCTTAGGTGGAGAGACCCCCCCCAGTCTTGAGATATTCAGTAAGAGTAGTTTTTTGAGAAGGGATCTCTTTTGGTTTTAACACACGGTTCGAGCCCCCGGCGTGCGAGCCGGCCTGGCTGGCAGTAGGGACGGCTTGAACATGAGTTTCCTGTTCAGCCAAGAAGGGAGGTGGAGAAATAGCCATTCCTGCAATAAAACGAGGACAAAAGAGTTAGTCAAAAGCATATTTGATAAATAATATAAGACAGGATGCGAGGACTTCAATAAACAATGGTGTGAGCCGGAGGCTCGCACCAAGTATGGAACTTACTTTTTCTTTTTCTTTTGGACACCTTATTAGGGGTCAATCGAGTTCCCTCTTTTAGAAAACCGTACTCGATAAGGTTGGCCGTTGTGATTAACTTTTTAATATTTCGATCGGCAACAGGGGTGTTCAAAAGGTTGTCGGCGTTAATTTTGTCTTGGCCGGTTAGTCTCGTTCTAACAGGGGGCTCTGTTAGAAAGGCAAAGCAAGTGTTAGAATACAATAACGGTGCGAGCCTAAAAGGAACGGTGCGAGCTAAAAAATCAATTTTTACTTACCAGGGTCATAATAAAAGTGAGTTTGGACTCTAGGGACTTCATGAATGTAGAAGAAAGGATTTTTCCAGCGACCAGAATTGCTGGGCCCTCCATGGATTAACTTCTTTTTATTGTAGCATGCCCACACAGAAAAATAAAAGTACCCAAAATCAGATGAGTGCTTGAGGGTCAGGAAATATCCAAGTTGTCGAGTCGTGAGAGTAGGGTACCCTTGTTTTTTGTAAAGTATATACAGTGCTATGGCAGATCTATAGCCGTTGGGATTGATTTGTAGCGGTGCGAGCCCATAGTACTCCAAAACCTCTTGAATAAAAGGATGGAGGGGTGCACTAATTCCTAACTTCAACAGAAAAGAAGAAAGAACCATACGGGGCGCTCGACCTCCATTTTCTTGATGATCGAATCGGTAACATCTCATGTGCGGTGCAGGGAGAATTATACGGCCCGCTGGCCTAAATTGATTCACTAGGTCACAAAGATTGTCCTCGGTTAATGAAGTGGACATGTCTCGACAAGCTAGAATTTTTCCCTCCTCTTGATTAGGGGTTGAGCTCTCGTCGCCGTCTAGAATTATGCGTCTTTTAAGAAATACCTCCCCTTCAAGCTCGGGCTGTTTGATGGGATCATATGGAATTGGGGACGGTTCGGGCACATAAGCATAGTTACAAAAATCTGTTTCTTTTGATACATCTGCTACCTCCTCGCTAGTAGGGCTGTCATATGACCAAGTCGAACTAATGTGATCATCCTCATTCTGTTCGAACCCTTCTTGAGGAGTAACGGTGCGAGCCACCTTTTTTCCCTTACGTTTTTCGTAAAAACCGCTTCCCAAAGAGCTATCTGTGGACTCTGAGTCAGATATATTTACTGGATTGTTTGCTGAGCACGATGCGAATCGAAGCTTGTTCTCTCTTTCCTGTAAAAGCTGTGCGACGTGAGCATCTGCTTCCTCTTGACTAAAAGGTAGTACAGGACGATTGAATAGGGAATCAAGACCAAGCGAACTGGAAATACTTGGCCCTATTTTCTTGTTCCTCCATGAATATAAGTCTTTCTCTCTAGTGTAATTTTCTGGGGCAGAATTTGGGTCGAGTTGAAGTCCAAGCGAACTAGACCCACTGGCTCGCATCGCACTCTCAATCCTGGCTATGTTGGCCGCCCCTTCAGGAGTGATGGCCGAATTTGGGGAAATAGGCTGGCTTAGGCGACCTGAGATGGAGGTCAATTCCCGTTGGAATTCCTTTGAGCCTCTAAGCTCAGGGGGGTACTGGTTCAAAGGGGAGGGAGTAGCTGAAGAATGAATCGAGCCCGGTGTGTCGCCGGGTGAGCCCATGGAGATGGATGGGGTCGCACTCGACATCTGAAAAAAGATGGTGAAGGTTAGTGTGTGCCCCTAAGAAGAAAAAGAAGTAAAAATTCCTAAGTGTCCTCACATCGCGTTAAGAATCATGCTACTGCGTTCGATACGAACACAGATTGTATTAATAAAACTCAGGTTCGGCTGGAACCGTGAGTTGGGCACTCCTCGATAAGAAGGCCCGGTTCGCAAAAATTACCTCGAACAAACAGTATAATATAAACAGCAAAACATATGAATCAAAGGATGTTTAGAGAAATAAAACTTACTTTGTGAAGAACTGGAAGATGAACTTGAAGAACTACTGGAAACTTGCCGGGAAGTGATGATAATTCTCGCCGTGTTTGATCCTTGAGCAAAATTGACAGAGTTTTGTTACTGTTTTTGATGAAATGAAATTATGGTAGGAAGTTTTGAGGTATTTATAGAGGTGAGGAGAGAGAATGTGGGGGACGCGTGTCACCATGTGAATGGACGGCACATATTCCCACGAACAGCTGTAAGCCATTATGAATGGACATACCCCTGATTGTGGTGTGCGAGCCGGGCAGAGGGCTCGAACCGCAGTGATTGATGAAAAAATGAAAATTCCTTATTTTGCTAAGGAATTTTGGGGGGTAGTTGTTATACAAGATTTTCGATAATGGGCCCTAAGCAGGTCCATAAGCGATTTGGGCTTGAAAGGAAGTTATGTTGGTATAATTCGGGCTTCGGCTCGCACCAAATGTTTTGGATGAACTGGAATGACTAAGTATAACGGGCTCGAACGAGCTTTAATCATTTTGGGCTCGCACGAGTCCCTATTTATGATGCTTAGGTACTGATGAGCCTGTGGTACTTGGGAAATAAAATGGGTTGATTTGTTAGGTTAGGGTCAAGTATTATGGGCCCTAGCCATGATAAGTCTGGGCTCTCACCATTATGAAGTAATGGGCTCGTGTTACTTATCAGAAATGAAAATAATTAAACATAGGTGAGCTCGCACCACTTACACTACGAAAGGGTAATTTTCATATGTCTTGTGCGATGCGAGCCTGGCCAGCTCGCATCGTGGGTGAAGCCCAAAATATGGAAATTCCTGTTTATGGAATGTTTCTTGGTTGACACGGGACAGACCTACAATCATGGGAAGAAATGCGGAGATGCCGCGAGATTGTAGGAAAACGTGTGAAGACCGGATTATTTATGGGAACTTGAGGAGGATTGATGATCCTTAGACTATTTATGGGAACTTGAGGAGGATTGATGATCCTTGGAACTATTTATGGGAACATGAGGTGGATTGATAATCCTTGAGTTATTTATGGGAACATAAATCCTGACTATTTTATGGGCTTGGACTGAATGGGCTTATTCAATGACTTGTTCTCCAAGAACTACGTGAGGCTTGATCCCTATATAAAGGGGTACGTAGGCACCTTGTATGATACACAATTGACACTCGGCAAAGTCCAAGAGAAAAAACCCATTCTCTAATCAATTTTCTGAGGAGTCATCATACAAGTCCAGCCACAACTTTTCATAAACCTCCAACACACTGTTGTACGAAATTCTCCTAACAACTTATTTGATTCTCATCTATGATGTATTTAATAAAAAATTCATGCACTAATGTCTACAGCTATACTAAAAAGTCTTTACAACTTTTCTACAACAATACAACATGTAAAATAATATATATATATATATATTATATATATATAATACAACAATACAACATATATATATATATATAAAGATCTATCACTATAATAACGAACAAGAGAGATAATTTAAAAGTGTTTACAAACTCGAAACTAATATTCTAATATAGGTCAAAAGTTCGAATAAAATTAACAATATACAAAATCTAATATTTGTAACTCCAAGTTACTAACATTAAATTAAAATTATTAGGTTATTTTATAGTTACTTATATTATTAGGTTCAAGAATACCAAAAAAAAAATATAAATTTTAATCTAATTTAAAATATTATTGAAAAGATATAAAAGAACTAATAAATGAATATTTGTACTAATCCAATTAATAAAAATGTGCAGAAACGAACCTGTACTTTGCACGGGCAATAGAATTATATCCTATATAATACTAGCCGATAACTCGTGCTAAGCACGGGCCAAGCATGAGTCGACATCAACATAATAATATTGATAAATATTAATAAATATTTTTAAAAAATATATTTGTAGAGAATTGAATGATAAAAATATAATAAATAAACCACTATTTAGTTATGTAATTATAGACAATCGAACCGTTTGTAAAACTAAAGAAATTAAAGTAAATAAATAAATCTTGTATGATTACGTAGCTGCAAGGAATCGAACCCTCGATGTAGCTAATAAATTTAAAGTAAATAAATAAATCTTATATAATTACTGATATGGATAGAAAAGTAATTATAGAAATATAATTGTTGATTATTTGGAAAGGCCAAGTATTTAAGGCCTAAAACCCAGATTATTTATTAATTTCGTAATTAATAAATAGGGAAAATATACAGCTCATAAAAAGAGTCCAAAATATGGTAAATTCATCAAAGAAGGATCCGGAATCCCAATTAAAGGCAATTAATGAGTCATGGCCTTTATCAACAAGGAAAAGACTTATCCTGCAAGAAATACAATGTTTATCCATTATCAATAAGGAGACTTATTCGCTAAGACTCCTAAACATGCCATAAATACTAGGCTCTAGACGCCTATATAAGGACCCTGATCCTACAATCAGAACTACGTTTTGGGCACAGCTCCATACGTCACAACGCCTCGAAGGCGCAACAAACCACAAAGGCACCCCTAGAACTACGTTTTAGACTTCATCCTCGAATAAGGACATACAAGTCACTACGTCCTTGGTGTGCCCCTGCCGCCATAGCCCCGAGGGCAACACCAAGAACTACGTCTTTGGCTTGATTCTCAATAACGATTTGAGATACGTAGGCATCTTGTGAGGACCGATTTAGTCCCGAAACACAAGTGCAACCATTAAAGCTCGAAACTCATTAAACCTTAGCATTAAATTCATAAGTACGCTTTTTAATCCATAACATTTGGCGCCGTCTGTGGGAAGACAACATCAACCATGACAAACACACGAAGAACAACTCGAGGTCCTCAAACTTCTGATGGACTTCCTCTTACTTCTGCAACAGAAACTCAGGGGAGCCAACCACCGCCAATCACTGGCACTGAAGGGGCAGATGCCCCCATCACCACCACTCAAGGACCGGAAGTCCCGATTACTGTTGAAGGGACGAATCCCCTACAAATGGTTGTTCATGGACGAGATCCACCAGAGACCACTCTCCAGCAACCAATCATAACCACTCCATTGCTTACAAACGCACCACGTGGTCTCCAACTTCACACCACGGATCTCCCCCAATATACTACCCAAACTCTCGGTATGCCAACTTATGGTATGCCACCTCGACCCCCGATGGGCAGTAGTGGTGCCAACCCCATCTATCACGAGGCCTATGTGCCCCCATATATTCAAGGTCTGGGACCCCAAAATCAGCGAACCCCTTTTCAAGACTACTCAGGTCCCTACACCGAGGATGAGAATTACTCAACAGGAGATGAGAGGGATGTTGCCCCAAGAAGGAGACGTTCCTCCCAAACCAATCGAGAAACTACCAAGGAAAAACTTGCGTCCCTTGAAGCCGAGGCTGCAAGGCTCAAAAATTTATTGGCAGAAGAGGATGCCACAAGGACACAAAATCAAGGAAAAGTCCTGGTGATCAACCTCGACCCAACACCAAGGAGAAATAGTAGGGCTGAGGCCCCAAGGGGTGATCCTACTGATTTGTTGCCCCTAGGAGATCCTGATGTTCCAACACCACCCTTCACTCAAGACATCATGAAAGCCAACATCTCTAGAAAATTCAAGATGCCGACGATCAAGGCTTATGATGGAACGACAGATCCCGCTAACCATGTGAGAACCTTCTCCAACGCACTGCTGTTGCTGCCGACCAACGATGCGGTCAAGTGTAGGGCGTTTCCCCAAACCTTGGCAGGCATGGCACAACGTTGGTATAGCCACTTGCCTCCCAATTCTATTGGGTCCTTCAAAGAATTGATCAAGGCGTTTATCAACCAATTCGTAAGTGGGAGAGTGCACGAGAAAAGCTCTATATTCCTCATGGGAATTCAGCAAGGAAAGAATGAAGGCTTGAGAGATTACATTAATCGATTCACTAGAGAGGCTCTAAAAGTCCCAGACTTGGAGGACAAAGTGGCTATGATAGCCCTACAGCAAGGAACTACTGATGATCACTTCAAGAGATCATTGGCCAAGCACCCACCTGAGAGCATGTTAAAGCTCCAAGACAGAGCCAGCAAATACATCAAGGCATAAGAAAGCATGAGAAATCATGAACCCACTACTGGTGGTAATGGGAACTCAAAGAAAAGGAAGGAAACCCAAGAGTACGATGTTAGGGAAAAATTTCCTAGAACGTCAAAGAGATCTGATTCTCAACCAAAAAAGAGTAACTTTGGGCCAAAATTTACAGAGTATGCAAGATTGAATACTCCGAGGAGTCAAATTCTGATGGAGATAGCAAAGGAAGAGGATCTCAAATGGCCGAAGCTAGTGAGGGCTGACTTGTCCAAACGGAACCAAAACCAATTTTGTCGGTTCTACAAAGAAGTTGGTCACGACACCGACGATTGTAGACAACTGAAAGATGAGATTGAGTTTCTGATACGAAGAGGAAAACTCAGCAAATTCACCAAGGATGGAAATCAAGGAAGTCACAGAGGAAATTATGAAAGGAAGGATTATGACAGAAGGGACAACGACCAAGATCTTAATCCTAAGCCCCGAGGGCCAGTCATCAATATGATATTTGGAGGACCAACTGCTGCTGGGTCCTCCCGAAACTCAAGGAAAGCTTATGTCTGAGAGGTACTGACTGTGGTTGGAGAAGCACCGAAACGTCCCAGAACAAAAGTGTCAATTGGTTTTGATGATTCTGACTTGGAAGGGGTGAAGTTCCCCCACGATGATCCTTTAGTCATCGTACCTGTAATAGGTAATTCCGAAACCAAGAGAGTCTTATTTGACAATGGGGCTTCAGTGGATATCTTGTTCCACGATGCCTTTATCAAGATGGGTTACACTGATTCTCAGTTGACACCCTCGAATATGCCCATATACGGGTTTAATGGAGTGGAATCAAAGGTGGAAGGCACCATCCAGCTCCCAATGACCATGGGACAAGGAATGAGTACATCTACTCAAATGATGAACTTTGTAGTCATAAAGGCAACTTCAACCTACAACGCGATCCTCGGAAGGACTGGTCTTCATGCGTTTAAGGCCGTTGCCTCATCTTATCATCTGAAAGTCAAGTTCCCAACGAGAAATGGGATTGGAGAAGAGAGAGGAGACCAAAAGATGGCTAGAAGTTGTTATGTAGCCGCGTTAAGGCCTGATGGAATCGGGGGGCAGGTTCCCCATTGAAGACATGAATACAAACGATGATGAGGACATAAGAGGGAAACCAGCCGAGGACTTGATCCCAATTCCCTTAGTCCCAGGTGAACCAGAGAAGGTGACTTATGTTGGGGCACTAGTGCCCGAACCATTGAAAAGCAAAATCGCGACTTTTATTCAAGAGAACAATGACGTTTTTGCTTGGACATCGGCCGACATACCAGGGATTGATCCCCAATTGATAACTCACAAACTGAATGTGGATCCTGAAAGGAAGACGGTGAAACAAAAGAAGAGAAGTTTTGCTCCGGAAAGGCTTGAAGCCATAAAACAAGAAGTTGAAAAGCTTTTGGAAGCCGGTTTCATTGAGGAAATTCAGTTCCCAGAATGGTTGGCTAACCCAGTGATGGTAAAAAAGGCCAATGGGAAATGGAGGATGTGTGTGGACTTCACTGACTTAAATGATGTATGTCCTAAGGATTGTTTTCCCTTACCAAGGATTGATGCACTAATAGATGCAACAGCTGGGCACGAGATGCTAAGTTTCATGGATGGCTTTAGCGGATACAACCAAATCAAGATGTACAAAGATGACATCTCCAAGGTATCATTCATCACTGACTTTGGTGTTTTTTGTTACTTAGTCATGGCATTTGGACTTAAGAATGCAGGGGTAACCTACCAAAGATTGGTGAACAAAATTTTTGAACACCTAATTGGAAAAACCATGGAGGTCTACGTAGATGACATGCTAGTCAAGAGCCTCGATAAGGCCGATCACATTGAGCACCTCCGAGAGGCATTTGAAGTGCTAATGCACCACAAGATGATGTTAAATCCAGCTAAATGTGCCTTTGGTGTAGGCTCGGGAAAGTTTTTAGGCCTGATGGTTTCCAAGAGAGGAATCGAGGCTAATCCCGACAAAATCAAAGCAATTCTAGACATGGAACCACCACGGACTATTAAGAAAGTCCAGAAACTAACTGGAAGAGTGGCAGCATTGGGAAGATTCATCTCCAAGTCAGGAAAAAAGTGCTTACCTTTCTTCAAAGCACTTAAGAATGTGAAATTTTTTGAATGGACAGCTGAAAGCCAAGAGGCCTTGAAGAAATACATGGCTGAGCCACCACTATTGGCCAAACCAAAACCAGGAGAGGTTCTTTATCTATACTTTGCAGTATCCAACAGTGCCCTTGGAGCTGTTTTGGTAAAAGAAGAGTTAAAGGTTCAGAAACCCATCTACTACGTGAGCAAGATCCTACATGGGGCAGAAATAAACTACTCTACCATAGAGAAGTTTGCCTTAGCCTTAATTATGGCCTCAAGAAAACTACGCCCGTACTTCCAGGCTCACAAGATAGAGGTTTTGACCAATCAACCTCTAAGAAACATCTTGCACAACCCTCAAGTTAGTGGAAGATTGATCAAATGGGCCATTGAACTAGGGGAATTTGACATCAAGTATAAGCCTCGAATGGCCATCAAAGCTCAAGCACTCACTGACTTCATGGTTGAATGCACCATTGACAACCAAGAAGTCGGGGGGCAAGAAGTAACAGTGGAAGACAAAGAAGATGAAGAAATGGTCTCCAAAGAATATTGGGTGCTCTATTTTGATGGAGCATCAAAAACAAAATCAAGTGGAGCAGGTTTGGTGCTACAAAGTCCTGATGGATTTCTCATAGAGTACACACTAAAACTTGACTTCCCAACGACAAACAATGAGGATGAGTACGAAGCTCTGATAGCCGGCTTAGGGCTGGCTGGAGCCTTGAGGGTCAAAACTCTGAAAGTATGCGGAGACTCGAGGCTAGTGGTCTCGTGAGGAGTTTGAAGCCAGAGATGAAGTCATGGCCAAGTACTTGAAACTTTTCGAGGCCATTATGACTCGGTTTGACGAATGCTATGTGGAACATATTCCAAGGGAAAAGAACGTGAAGGCTGATGCCTTGTCTAAGTTTGCCTCTTCTGAAATTGAAAACTATGCAGGGAGTGTATACTTCCAAGTCTTGAAGACCCCAAGCATCAACGGAAAGTTGGTAGCACCCATTGATGTTGGCAGTTGTTGGATGGATCCCATCAAATCTCATCTAGAAACTGGGTGGTTACCCAACGACACTTCAGAAGCACGAAAGTTATACGTCAGAGCACTAAGGTATACCCTGATTGAGGGAATCCTATACAAGAAGTCTTTCATCATTCCATATCTGAAATGTTTGAGACCTCAAGAGGCAGAATTGGCCCTGAAGGAAGTACATGAAGGAATTTGTGGCCAGCACTTGGGGGGCAGATCCCTTGCTTATAAAATCACTCGTCTAGGTTTCTATTGGCCAAACATACTTGCTGATGCTAAAAGCTACGTGAAGAAATGTGAACGGTGCCAAAAGCATGCACCAGTGGTTAGACAACCACCAGAAATGATGACATCCATTAACTCACCTATACCCTTTGCCATGTAGGGAATGGATATACTCGGGCCATTTCCAATGGCAAGTGCTAAACGAAAGTTCTTGATAGTAGCAATCGACTACTTCACCAAGTGGATTGAGGCTAAGCCATTAGCCAAGATAACCACCAAGCAAGTAATGCATTTCTTCTGGGAAAATGTGATATGCAGATATGGAATTCCACGAATCCTGGTCACGGACAATGGAACTCAGTTTAACAACGATGAGTTCAAGAAGTATTGCGATGAGAATGATATCAAGTTGCGCTTCACTTCTGTTGTCCATCCACAAGCAAATGGGCAAGTTGAGGTTGCAAATCAAATTATCCTAGATGGACTGAAGAAAAGAGTTGAACGCTCCAGAAACACTTGGGTAGACGAATTTTTCCCCATACTTTGGGCATATCGTACTACCTGCAAAGTCACCACCGGAGCAACTCCATTTCTATTGGCTTATGGAGCAGAGGTAGTGGTTCTGGTGGAAATTACTCACACGTCTCCAAGAGTTGAGGCTTATGAACCAGAAACAAATGAAGAAGGCTTGAGTCTAGTTTTTGATCTAATTGACGAAGTTAGAGATGAGGCAAACGCCAAGATATTTGATCATCAAAAAGGGCATCTTTCTACTACAACCTAAGGGTTAAAGAAAGGTTCTTTCGGCAAGGAGACTTTGTTCTACGAAAGATTGAGGCATCCGGAGTTGGACAAAAAGGCAAGCTGGCCCCAAATTGGGAAGGACCATATCGCGTTAAGAACATATTTGGTCGAGGCTCCTATAAATTGGAAACCCTCGAAGGGCATGAGGTTCCAAGGACTTGGCATGCCTCAAATTTGAAAGTCTATTATGTTTAGTGCATCCTAAAAGGATCCGCTAGTAGGACAAGTAGAAATATGGTTCGATGAAATCATGAAGGGTTGAAACCCCAGAAACCTAAGACATTCAGTCTAAACCCCATCATTCAATATGCTTAATGAAAGACTTGAAGCCAAAACAAGACGGTATAAGACATAAAAGGCTTATGCAAATGTCAAGTTAGCCTCGAATAAGGCAAAATCGTCGTAAATGTGTAGGTCGCTCCACACTTTACACCAAGACGATACTCGTGAAACACTAGTGTATGTTAAAATCCCTAAAAAGGGGTAGTAAGTCCCAGGTAAGGGATAAAAAGACCCCAAGTCTCGAAAAAGACCGGTATAATTTCTATGAAATCCTAGTGCATTATCATAGACGTTGGGAAGCGCGATCATCCATTTTAAACCCAGAATCTTCAAGAAATCTTTAAATCTTCAAAAGAACCCAGAAACCGGTGAGTTTAAACAGAAAACCTCGCCGGGAATCGCCTTGCCACAGAACCCTAGCAGAGCTTTGTAGAGAGAATTTTGGAGAAAATCTAGCAGAATATTTCTGAGAAATGAAAAGTGAGAAGTGAGTTGAAACAAGCGAGATTTCACCCTTTAATAGGGGAAACAGCCGGTCAATGGGCCATTTGAAAGAAGAGCAACCGTCTATAGCCAGTTAAGGCCCACAAATTCATTTATGGATTATCGAAATTGAAGCCCAAACAATTTGGGTCTCAAGCGAATTCGAAGCCCAAAACAATGAGGCCCAATAAGGCCCAAGGCTGGAATAATTTAAGTCCAATTAAAAATTGGGCTAGTTATGGCCCAAGAAAGAATGAAATTTGGAATGAAACCAAGGCAAAAACAAGGATAAAAGATTTGAGGTCGAAAAGACCCTAAAATAAAATCGTACGACCAAGGTCGAAAATACATGAGAAATCGAGGTCATATCCATCGACCTCGCTCCCAAATAAAAATGAAAAATTGAAGATTTGAGGTCGAAAAAACCTTAGAAGGAAGTCGTACGACCGAAGTCGAAAATATACGAGAAATCGAGGTCGTATCCATCGATTTGGCACCAAAATAAGGCACAAAAATTAAAGATCTAAGGTCAAAAAGACCCTGGATCGAGTTCGAAGGCTCGAGGTCGAAAATGGCCCAGAAAATGAGCTCGAGGCATTCGATCTCGCACCAATTTGAGGTCGAAAGTATGAGGAATCGAGGTCGAATGACCCAGGTCGAAAATGACCTGCAAAATGAGGTCGAAAGTATGAGGAATCGAGGTCGAATGACCCAAGTCGAAAATGACCTGTAAATCGAGGTCGAAAGTATAAGGGATCGAGGTCGAATGACCGAGGTCGAAAATGATTGGGAAGTCGAGGTCGAAGCCATCGACCTGGGACCAATTTGAGGTCGAAAATCCTCGTCAAAAAAGGCTGGATCGAGGTCGAACGACCGAGGTCGAAAATGACTGGTAAATCGAGGTCGAAACCATCGACCTGGGACCAATCGAGGTCGAAAAAAGGCTGGATCGAGGTCGAAGGCTCGAGGTCGAAAAAGACTTAAAAATCGAGGTCGAAACCTTCGACCTCACTCTAGTCGAGGTCGAAATCCAGGTCGAATTTCAGTTCGAAAATGACCTGTTTCCCGGTCGAATTTGAGGTCGAAAATGACTTGTTTCCTGGTTGAAAAGGAGGTTGAAAATGACCTAATTTGAGGTCGAAAATGCCCTTAAAAATGGAAAATTTTGAGGGAAAACACGTTATAACTTCTACGAAAACCCCAAGGAGATTTTCCCAGAAGTTGGGGGGGGGGGGGGAATGATATGGATAGAAAAGTAATTATAGAAATATAATTGTTGATTATTTGAAAAGGCCAAGTATTTAAGGCCCAAAACCCAGATTATTTATTAATTTTGTAATTAATAAATAGGGAAAATATACAGCTCATAAAAAGAGTCCAAAATATGGTAAATTCATCAAAGAAGGATCCAGAATCCCAATTAAAGGCAATTAATGAGTCATAGCCTTTATCAACAAGGAAAAGACTTATCATGCAAGAAATACAATGTTTATCCATTATCAATAAGGAGACTTATTCGCTAAGACTCCTAAACATGCCATAAATACTAGGCTCTAGACGTCTATATAAGGACCCTGATCCTACAATCAGAACTACGTTTTGGGCACAGCTCCATACGTCACAACGCCTCGAAGGCGCAACAAGCCACAAAGGCACCCCTAGAACTACGTTTTAGACTTCATCCTCAAATAAGGACATACAAGTCACTACGTCCTTGGTGTGCCCCTGCCGCCATAGCCCCGAGGGCAACACCAAGAATTACGTCTTTGGCTTGATTCTCAATAACGATTTGAGATACGTAGGCATCTTGTGAGGACCGATTTAGTCCCGAAACACAAGTGCGACCATTAAAGCTCGAAGCTCATTAAACCTTAGCATTAAATTCATAAGTACGCTTTTTAATCCATAACAATTACGTAGTTGCAAGGAATCAAATTCCGGATGAAGTTAAAGAATTTAAAGTAAATAAATCTTGTATAATTACGTAGTTGCAAGGAATCGAACCCGAATTTCATGATAATTAAATTTGGTACTTTGGTACCGTGCGCCATTTTCACATTGTTTTGCTTATTAATATTAATTTTAATTATTAAAAAATGTACTTATAGATATTTGAATGATAGAAATATATAATAAATAAATACTATTTAATTATGTGGTTATAGACAATTAATTTTGAATTTGGTACCACACGATATTTAACATTATTTTCTTTATTAATAAAGAGTATATAAATTATAGACAATTGAACTTTTAATGATATTAAAGTAAATAAATAAATCTTGTATAATAACGTAATTGTAAGGAATCGAACCCTAAATTAAGCTAAAGAATTTAAATTAATATATCTTGTACGTAGTTGCGAGGCATCGAACTCAGGTCTTGTGATAACCAAATTTGATATTTTGGTACTTTTGGTACCGCGCGTCATTTTCACATTGTTTTCCTTATTAATAATAACAAGCCTCTAACCCGTGCGATGCACGGATGAATTTTAGTATTTTTAATTTATTATTTTAGTATTTTTATATGATTTATTATTATTTTTTATCTTATTTTATTATCATTTATTCGTATTTTGATCTTAAAATTTTTTAATATGTTATCGACGGAATAATATCTTGAACTTTTGAATGTAGCTTAGAAAAATAGACAATATAAATATTTAATAATAATAATATGTTGTTGACAGGATTCGAATCTTGAACCCGTGGGAGTATTTTAGATACCAAGAAAATAATATTCTTTTAATATTACATCAAACGGTTCTCATTTATCTATATTTATATCTAACAGTTATTATTTAGAGAACCAAACTACCAACCAACCAAATAGATGGTAGTTTGCTTATAATAGTATTTTTATATGGTAGTTTGCTTATAATAGTATTTTTTAGTATAATAGTAGTTTGCTTACACATAAATTGCTAAGATGATATATTCACTATATACCCCCTATTATGTACGCAATGTATCGCACATTGAATAATTTTTTATATATAAATTTAAGTTCAAACAAATTATAAAAGAACAAGAAAACAAAAAAAGAACAACAATTTGATGGCTAACTTGCATACATTCGTCCGTAATGTCTAATAAAATAAAATCAAGGTCAACAGCCAAGCTAAAAATTTGTAGATTTTATGGTACAGTAAAACTTTTATAAATCAATATCATTGGAATCGACGAATTTTATTAATTAATCGAGATTAAATTTATACTCTCTTTTTTATGCTGGGACCAAAAATCTACATTGAAAATATTAATTTATCTTTATATCGAGTATTATTTTAAAAAGGTTCTATTGTATTAATATTTGCATTAATCAACGAAAAATGATATGACATAAATCATAACCATAATAAAAGAAAGTACTAAGTTGCAAGAAAGTTAATAATCCTCTGTAAATCGTGCGCTATAAATTTTCTTAAAAACATATTATCAAATAATTATATATTTTTGATATTTTAATTTTTCCGGATAATATGTTTATTTTTTAATTTTTCCATCTTATATATTTATATCCTTTATACGTAAGAAACAGACTTCTATCAAAAAATTTGGTTGTATAATCCAATATTTTAAAAGATAGATGATTAAAATTATATTATATAAAAAGAAGAATATTAATTTAAAGCTAACTATTGAAGTAATAACTTACAAGGGTGTCAAATGTGATACGAATGAAATAAAAATAAGATATTTTTACCTTTAATGTGTTGGCAATGTTTGATATCCTTAAATGTTAGAATACTACTTTGTCCAGGTACTTTGTAGTCACATATTTAATAATTTTTTCGTGTAATCAATTACATGTCCGAAAAGATTGCAAATAAAAATTTATGAGACGGAAGTAGTATGTATTTTGGTTCTTCAAAAGTTCAAATTTCGAACTCTATCAACAGTATATCATTATTAAAATTTGAAAACATTATTAGTAAATTCAAAATTTAAATCTATTAACATAAAAAATGTGTTTTAATATTAAAACAAAATATGTACATTATACGAGTTACAAACAAGTAATATATAATATACATATAAATCGCATGACTCCTCGGCAAAGGCAAAGCACATAGGAAAATGGACCTGACCACAACTATGGTGCACTCGATGGGTGGTCTCACTTAGGTGTGTAATCAAATCTACTAGACTCGAGTTGAACACTAGTATCTAGCCGCAGCATGAGTTCGACCGAATCTTCTTTTTCAAACTCAAAAATAATTTTTTAATTTATTGATAGTTTAACAATTATTACCCAACTGAAATTATCCGAAAACTAAAGATTAACAAAAGTTACAAATTTTTACATTAAGAATTCTATTCAATTTAGGAAATCTACTAATACTTGGTATAAATTATTAAAATACACTTTTCATTATTTGAATATAATTTTATTAACAAATGAATATAATTTTTGATATTAGACTTAACGATTCTCATCTTTTTATCTTAAAATCTAACAAACCTTATCGTTATGATAGCACATGACCAAAATTTAGAATAAAAATTTCTCTTACACGTGCTATGTATAAGGTTATAATAAGTTTAGAATTGATTTTATCCAGATTTTTTTTTTGGCTAAGTAGATTTTATCCAGATTTTTAATCATTTACTACTAAAGTAACAAGGACTGTTATATTTTAAGACATAGAGGAGAATCGTTGGATTTAATATTAAAAGATGTAATAATTTAAATTAAATTTAAGTATAAATTGGATTAAATTCTTAATATAAAAATCCACAAAGTTCTTTTTTCTTCGGTTTCTGGTTATAGATACTTATAGTTAGATAGTAATTTTTAACTCATCACTAAATTAAAGATGTTAGGCCGAATACACAATATATAATCAAGTATGTATGAGAATAACAATCAAGAACACAGTTTATGAATCAACAAAAACTGTATTTATATTAACAGCTTCTCTCTTTATGATGTTAACGAATCACAAAGAGCTACTAGGTTACAAGAATAATATATTCAATGTTCGCATCCCTTCTAGGGATAACCTATCTGTGTTTATATAGTACACAGTTACACAATCCTTATCTAATTGATATTCCTACAAATTAGCTATACAAGTTATATCAATTAAGGATTGCTTCTTATCTTCTATTCTGTTTCCTTAGCTGTATCAATATATTCTGCTTCTTTCCATCTTCAGAATATATTGCTTCTAGAATCTTCAATTCAGCACCGACAGCTAATTCAACTATCACCCTGTCAGACTTTAAATAAACTCTGACCGGCTTCCTTTAAACTCTTCACCCTGTCAGACTTTAAATAAACTCTGACCGGCTTCCTTTAAACTCTTCACCTTGTCAGACTTTAAATAAACTCTGACCGGCTTCTGATAAACTCTGGTCAGTACCTGTTGCTTAAACACTGATAAACAAACGTCAGCAATTATATCTAACAATCTCCCCCAACTTGTTCATAATAAAATGTACAAGTTAAACATATAATTGATGATGTCAAAAACATTTAACAAATGCAGTGTTTAACATATAACAGAGTTTAATTTAAAACAGAGTTTAAATTTGACTTAGAATAGAAAATATATTAAAAACTTACAGTCAGACTTTACTTGATTTCTTGAATATCAGGCACTGTCCTGATATAGTCTGATAGCAATTTCTTTTCAGCTCTTTCTAGCTCTTCCACCATGATCTTCTTCACTTCTTTCAACTCTGGATCAGATTCTCCAGTCTGATAAATTACAGCTCTCAGAGAATAGATGGAATTCTTCCTCATCTCATTCCCTAGCTTAATATAACGAGCTTTATCAGATTCTAAATTAAATTCAAGAACTTTTGTACCCAGTGTTGTTCTGAACTTAGCACTGTTTCTTTTCATCTCAACAATCTTCCCATGTGCATTTCTGTATTTGGGAATATATGCACTTGATACTCCAGCTCCACTCAAAACTTTGGATTTCATCATCCTTTCCTTCAAAACTCGAGCAGCATCATAAGTACTTCTATTCTTTACTTCAAATAGATATAGAACATACTCTAGCTCTTCCCAGAGTTTTAACTGAATATCAGATTCACCAACTCTATACACTCTGCCATCAGCCATAAAATATAACAAGAATTCCTTTTTGATTCCTTTGTGAAAAATCATCTGTACAGATTCTAGTTTGTCAAGGCCTTCTTGAGTAATTCCAACTCCAGATTCTGCCAGCGAAAACTTGTCTTGAGATCTGTTATTAGTTCTTCTCTCTCTGTGTGAACCCAGTCCAGATTTATCAAAGGCTTCTTTTCCCAATACTGTTCTGGTTTCTGAGAAATTCACAGCTTCAAGCTTTAAATCTTCAAGAAGTTTTGGTTTGCTGAATCCTGGAAGTATTGTAGATTTCTGTACAACTTGAGCAACGTCAGAGGTTGTCATAACTTTAGTAGTAACATCAACTTGAGCAGCGTCAGAGGTTGATTTTGCTAATCTTGTTTCAACTTGAGCAATGTCAGAGGTTGAATTATCTTTCTTCTCTAGGTTAGGCTCTTCAATCATTATGCCTTTACCCTTATCAGAGTTTTCAATCACAGGTCTCCTTGTATACTGTATACTCTGTTGTATATTCTCTTTGATAGAAATACCAACTTCTTTCTTTCTAGGAGCCTTGATTTCCTTTCTCTTGTAGATTCCAGCTTCAAGATTTTTCTTGTGTTCCTCAGCAAGCATTTGCTCTTCAGCCTGGATATCTTCAATAGTAACATTCTTTCCATGCTCTTTCATGAATATTTTAGCAGCAATCTCTTCATCAGTAGATGGATTAGTTGAAACAACTAAACTCTTGAGTTTTGAAGTAGATTGGCCACTAGAGTTTATCTTGTCAGAGTTTGTTTGTCTATCAGAGTTTACTCTTGTCCTGCTTTGCCTTTGAGCAAAAATCTTTCTTTTATTTTCTTTGCTTCCCCCATCAGTAGAATCATCCCTCCGTCTCAGAGCTTGAGTGTCTTTGCATTTGTCTTTAGATACACTCTCCCCCTTTTTGACATCATCAGAAAGTAGTACTGATGTCAGCAATTCAATGGCAGTAGAAATGGAATTCAGTTGAGTAGACATTGCATTCTGATTTTCTTCAACTTTCCCAAGCCTCTTCTTGATTTCCTCAGAATCCTTGGCTTGCTGCTTGAGCATAGCATAATAATAAGTTCTGTCAGACTTGAAAGTAAGATCCTTCATACTGACTTCATTCCTTAGATTTGTAAGCATTTGTTGATTCTCATCAAATCTATTATTAAGAGATTTGACTTGAACAACAGTTGCCTGTAAGCTTGTAAGTACATCAGTATTTGAGATCTTCTTGACAGAATCAGATAGAAAATCTGCAGCCCTTTGTGCTGGGAAGACACAATCTGCATCAGCCCATTTGTTGTAGTACATATTCTGGAAATGCTCATTTGTCTGTCTCTTGACTTCCCTTGCTTCATCACTATTGACATCATCAGCCAATGAAACTTGAATACTAGGGTGTGAATGAGAACCCTCAGCATCATTTCCAGCGTCTTCATTATTGTCTGCTTCATTTTCAGTAAGAATATTTTCAGCAGTAAACTGTGCAGCTTCATCAATTTTCTCCTCTTCTACAGCTTCAGGAATATCAGAGTTAACCTGAGCAAAAACCTCTGCTTCTCTTTGAACAATCTCAACAACAAATTGTTGCAAAGCTTCAAGAATAATATTCTCAGAGTTTAGCTCATCAGCAGCATCTTGTTCCTTTTCTATCACAGCTTCATCAAGAATTGTCTCTGTGACTTTTATCATCTGATTAACCTCCTCACCTTTGTCAAGATCACAAGAAATAATTTCAGTGTGAGTGGCCAGAGATTCTTCTATCTGATCAGTTACTTGATCAGCTTCCACACCCTCTGTATAATGATCAGAATGTATAGAGGTGTGTGCTTCAAAATCAAAAACTCTGCTATCAGAATGAGTAGCAGCTTCCTCAACTACATCATTAGCCTTTGATGTAGGAGCTTCTAAATCCAAATCCATCATATTAGCATCAGTATTTATCCTGTCTAGATTGACAGCTTCAGTATTTGCAGCATCCTCCTGAACAAACACTTCATGAGCTTCAGTGTTTACAAACACTCTGTCCTCATTAGCATTTAGAATATCCTCCTCAACAACAATTGCAGGAGTATCTTGAGGAACAGTTTCAGTCACAATCTCCTCATTCTCTGATGCAGGAGCTTCAGATTCATCAAGATTTGCTCTATCCTCTGAGAGCATAGTAGTTTCCCTGAGAACAGCTTCCTGAATTACCACTTCAGAGTTTACAGGCAATTCAGCTTCTTCCTCCTCATCAAAAAGATAAGTGGCTACAAGCTTTCTTCTTTTACGCAGAGTCTGAGAATCCTCTATTTCATCTTCACTATCAGATACTCTTGCTTCTTCAGAACAAGGCCTTTGTGCCCTTACTTTTCTTTTAAATGCTCTGGTTTTGGACTTCTTTAACCTTTGTGATGGAGACACAGAAGGTTCAGCTTCAGAAGATGGTGTAGAAATCCTAGCTGGCTTAGAACCCATATGCTTAGTTCTACCACCTCTTGCAGGATTAACAGAAATTAAAGAAGGTACTTCTTGAGTTGATGAATTGACTTGAGCATTTAAAAACTGTTGCATTGAGGCAGGTAGCAACAAGTCTCCAACAACTCCTTTCTTAACATCTTTATTTACTAGATCAGTAAATACCCTCTTATGTAATTTAAAACAAGAAACATCTGCTTCAATTACATTTACTCCTTCAACACAATAAGAAAACAAAAGCTGACAGAATCTAGAAAAATAAACAACTCCTCTATTCTCTGTCATCTTCTCCCCTAAGTTAGTCAAAACAAGTCGTGCAAAATCAAAATGATTATCATATAATAAAGAATACCCGATTTGCAGACTGTCTGTAGGAATAGCATCCCAATTTGTGCATTTCTTTCCAAAAGTCCTCGTGATGCAGTCGAAGAAGAAACTCCATTCCTTGCGCAGAAACGGCCTTTTGAGTTGCCCAATCTTTGTCAATGGCCCAGAGTAACCAATCTCTCGCATCATTCGTATTAAATCCTCATCACCCATTCCAACAGTGTAGGAAGGATACTCAGGAAACCCCATTGCAGCTCGAATAGTACCAGCAGTAATAACATATTCTGTTTCTTCAAACTCAAAGATTATGGATGGGTTCCCAGTTTCACCACCATCATCATAAACCCCTGACTCCCAGAACGCCTTGATTTGTAAACCAGAAAGTTTGGCTGGTTCAACTAAAGCACGCCCAATCGCTGACTGAGCAAGAAACTTTTGAATCATATGAAATGCTTCTGGTGCGTTTGCAGTGTTTAGTGGTGCGGTATAGTTGTTTGGAACGAACTCTAACCCAGACGAAACGAAAGCTGTGGTTGCCATTAGAAGATTTTGAAGAAAGAACAAGTAATTGATGCGAAAGCTTAACAGAGTTTATGTGTAGAAAGGTGTTTGTGACTATGTGTGTGTGATAATAGATGTGTATGAGTAAGATGTGAAAAGTTTAACTGAAGATGTGTGTATTGTATTTAAAAAAAAAAATTAAAGATTAAAAACTGAAGAGTTTTTAATCATTAATACACAACTGTCTTACTCCTGTAATCATGTGAATGGGACACGTGTCACACATGCAGTTACTGACAGCAAATAATTGGCAGTTTCCAATACGCATGCGCAGTAAAAACAGCAATAATTACCGCCTGTTACACTTTTCTATGCAATTAACCTCTCTCCTCTGTTGAAAACATTCTTGAACAACTGTCCAATCATACTCTTTTTAAATTTTCAAAACAAATGTCTAATCTCAAAATTATAAAATGTCTGAAACAAAGAAATTATTTTAACCATCAGAGATTAAAACAAAGTTACCTCGGCATATGTCACACAATACATCAGTGTTTACCATTTATCCTTCTTTGTCAATAAACTCTTTTCTCAATCTGTACAGGTGTGAAAATGTGTGTGTGCAATAGCAGAGTTTACCGAAATCAATATTTAGATCATCTCAAAGTGCATAAAATCCACAAACTAAAGTAGTAAAAACTGGTTGCCTAAACTCTCATGTATAACATAAAATCTGATTTTATATCTAAACTCTGTATACTGATATCCTTTCATTTGGATATATCTTTTGTTTTTCACCCCCTTTCTTTATATATATATATTTTATTTTTATTTTTATTTTTATTTTTCCAGTAATCAGTGGTTGGCACTAGTCACCAAAAATCAAAGATTTTAGCCCTTATTTCATACAATAAGTTCCTGGATCTTCCTAGGCACAACATGATCTCAAAGGAATTTGTGCTCTGTTTGGCATCTTTTGATATGAGGGTGAATTATTTGCAATTAATAATCAGAGTTTAGACTTTTCATCAGTAAATATAATTAACTTATGAGAGAAAATGCAAACAGCTAATACAAACTCATTGTATAGGATCAATAAACTAAGAGATGGTATAAATATAGAGACAGTATCATGCTGTGTTAACTTACTGCACATATTTGAGATCAGAATCTATACAACTCTTAAGGATTCACAATTACTTACTGAGAATTATGCTTCATACAAATTTCTTCATTGCTCCATATGTTTCAGACAAAATTACAATCAGAGTATATCATTAAACTGTAACAGTCAGAGTATGACCAACATTTTATGACTAACAGAGTTTAGCATCAGAGTTTAACCGACAGAGTATGACTGACACTTCACAGAGTTTACTGACAGAATTTAACTGTCAGAGTTTACCATCAGAGTTTAACATGCTGGTGCACAGAACAGTTAACACATGTAAGAAATCATGAACATAAAAAGCAAACATGGATAGTTTTTTGAGTCTAACCCGTATCTCTAGTCAGAACCAGAGATCATTCCAAGTTCATTTACCAATCTTGTAAAAGTAGCTTCACTCAAAGGTTTGGTGAAGATATCTGCAAGTTGTTGGTCTGTAGACACAAAATGAAGCTCAATGTTCCCTTCTTCCACATGTTCTCTGATAAAATGATACCTTATGCTGATGTGCTTGGTCATGGAGTACTGTACTGGATTACCTGTCATAGCAATAGCACTTTGGTTATCACAGAAAATAGGTATTTTAGAGTACCTTAACCCATAATCCAGCAATTGATTCTTCATCCATAAAATCTGTGCACAACAGCTACCAGCTGCTATATACTCTGCTTCTGCTGTGGATGTAGAAATTGACTTCTGTTTCTTGCTATACCAAGAAACCAATCTGTCACCTAAGAATTGACAGCTTCCACTTGTACTTTTTCTGTCTATCTTACAGCCTGCAAAATCTGCATCAGAGTAACCAATTAGCTTAAACTCTGATTCTCTAGGATACCACAAACCCAAGGTTATGGTTCCTTTGAGATATTTGAAAATCCTTTTTACAGCTGTTAGATGAGGCTCTCTGGGATCTGCTTGAAATCTTGCACAAAGACATGTTGCAAACATGATATCAGGTCTACTTGCAGTAAGATACAGTAAAGACCCTATCATTCCTCTGTAGTTTGTCATATCTACTGAGGCTCCTGTGTCTTTGTCTAGCTTTGTTGCAGTAGCCATGGGAGTTGGAGCAGATGAACTATCAAGCATACCAAATTTCTTTAGAAGATTTCTGGTATACTTTGCTTGATTGATAAAAATCCCAACATCTGTTTGCTTGACCTGTAAGCCTAGAAAATAACTAAGCTCTCCCATCATGCTCATTTGATACCTGGATTGCATAAGCTTTGCAAACTTCTTACAGAGTTTGTCATTAGTAGATCCAAAAATAATATCATCTACATAAATTTGAACTAACAGCAAATCATCACCAGAATTGAAATAAAACAAGGTTTTATCAATTGTACCTCTTGTGAACCCACTTTCTAAAAGAAATTGAGCAAGAGTTTCATACCATGCTCTTGGTGCTTGCTTTAGTCCATATAATGCCTTGTCAAGCCTGTAGACATAATCTGGATGCTTGGAATCTACAAATCCTGGTGGTTGTTCAACAAATACTTCTTCTTCAAGCTTCCCATTGAGAAAAGCACTTTTTACATCCATCTGAAAGACTTTAAACTTCTTGTGTGCAGCATAGGCCAGAAAAATTCTTATGGCTTCCAATCTTGCAACTGGAGCAAAGGTTTCATCATAGTCAATTCCTTCCTGTTGTGAATAACCTTTAGCCACAAGTCTAGCCTTGTTTCTTGTAATCACACCATCACTGTCAGTATTGTTTCTGAAAACCCACTTTGTACCTACAATTGATCTATTCTTTGGTCTAGGTACAAGTGTCCAGACTTCATTTCTTTTAAATTCATTTAACTCTTCTTGCATTGCTGTTATCCAGTTTGCATCTTGAAGAGCTTCCTCCACTTTCTTTGGTTCTGTTTGAGACAAGAAAGCATGATACAGACACTCATTATTTGTTGCACTTCTAGTTCTCACACTAGCATCAGGATTTCCAATTATGAGATCAGGTGTGTGTGCCTGTGTCCACTTTCTTGCTGTTGATAAGTGGTTTCTTGCATCATTATTGGATCCTCCCCCTTGATCCATGCTCTCCTGATTCATATGTTGACTTTCTGCAGCATCTGAGGCTCCCCCTGAATTGGATGGCTCAGAGTTTGAACTGTCAGAGTTTGAATCAGTTTCCTCAACTGACTCACTTGCTGTGTCTTGTTGAGCTTCTTCACGCTCCCCCTCAACTGGTTCTCTATTTTGTTCAATTTGAGAATTTCCAGTTTCTCCAGTATTTACCAGTAGAGGTTCAGAGTATGCTTCGTCAGAGTTTGTCAAACCTGCTTCATCAGAGTTTATATCATCAGAGAATAGATCTTCATTTTCAAAACGTAGTTGATCATATCCATCCTTGTCTTCAAGTCCAATTATTTTTTTGTCATCAAATGACACATGTATGGATTCCATGATCACCTTAGTTCTTAGATTGTAAACTCTGAATGCTTTTGTTGACAATGGATAGCCAACAAAGATTCCTTCATCAGCTTTTAACTCGAACTTTGTCAACTGTTCAGGATGAGTCTTCAACACAAAGCATTTGCATCCAAATATATGAAAATATTTCAAATTTGGCTTCTTATTTTTCACCATCTCATATGGTGTTTTCCCATGCTTGTTGATCAGTGTAGCATTTTGAGTAAAACAAGCAGTTTGAACAGCTTCTGCCCAGAAATAAGTTGGTAATTTTGCTTCTTCAAGCATAGTTCTTGCTGCTTCAATTAAGGTTCTGTTCTTTCTTTCAACTACACCATTTTGCTGTGGAGTTCCAGGTGCAGAAAATTCTTGTTTCACTCCTCTTTCCTTGCAAAAAGCTTCCAAGATTGAGTTTCTGAATTCAGTTCCATTATCACTCCTTATAATTTTGACTTTGTGCTGTGATCCTTTGTCCAGTAGATTTACATGATCCATCAGAGTTTGAGCAGTTTCATCCTTCTTTGATAAGAAATACACCCATGTATATCTAGTATATTCATCAACAATTACTAGAGCATATTTCTTTCTGCCCATTGACATTATATTCACTGGTCCAAAGAGATCAACATGTAGAAGATGATAAGGTTCCACTACTGAAGATTCAGATTTGCTCTTGAAAGATGACTTCCTTTGCTTGGCCTTTTGACAAGAATCACATAGACCATCTAGACTGAGTATTGATTTTGGGAGTCCTCTTACAAGATCCTTTCTTATTAACTCATTGATGTTGTTCAAATTGAGATGAGAGAGCTTCATGTGCCAATTCCAACTCTCTTCATTTGACATTCTTGCAGTCAGACACACTGTTTTTCCATCAGAGTTTGTTACCAAACTTGCTTCATAAATGTTGCTATGCCTGTGTCCAACTAGAACAACCTTTCCAGTAGATTTACTGATGACTTCACAGTATTCACTATGAAAATCTACATGGTTTCCTCTGTCACAGATTTGACTCACAGATAACAGATTATGCTTGAGTCCTGAGACTAGAGCTACATTTGTGATGATGACACTTCCAAGATTAATATTGCCATATCCCAGAGTGTGTCCTATGTTGCCATCTCCATAGGAAACTTTTGGGCCAGCCTTCTCCTTAAAGTCTGATAGCAGGGCTTTATTTCCAGTCATATGTCCTGAGCATCCACTGTCCAAGATAAGTGTGCTCTCTATTATACCCTGCAATCACAAACAAATACTAAGTGTTAGTTTTAAGGACCCATACTTGCTTGGATCCTTTGTCTTTCTTAACAGTGTTAGTTTTTGCAGCGGAATCAGTATTATCAGAGTTTAAACTAACATTGTCAGATTTTACACTAGCAGAGTTTGCTCTAACCCATTTCAAGTTGGGTTTTAGCTCATAATAATTATGATAAATTGCATGATAACTCCTACATGTGTAAATAGAATGCCAAGTGCTCCCATAATGTGTGCATAAAGTCTGTGGTCTTATTCTAACACAATCATTTTTTACTTCTGAAGTAGAAGGTAAAGAATTAATATGTTTGTTCTTATTGCAAAATCTAGCAAGATGATTAGAACTACCACAATTATAACATGTTTTCCTTGGAGCAGCACCAGTAGGCAAATGATTATTTCTTTTATTTATGCCTATCTTTTCATTCCTATTCTTCTTGGACCCTTTTGGTTTCATGGCAGATTTTACCTCTTTCAACTTATGATTGAACTGTTTTCCTGTCATCAAACCAACATTAACCTGTTTTTCACAAGTTTTTACTGGTTTTCTAACAGCTTCTATTTCCATAAGGTTTTCTGTTATAATATTTTCCTGTTTTTCACAGGCTTCATCTGATTCCATATCAGCTTCCCTTATTACAACAGATTTTAACTTATTGGCTTCTGGAACAAATTTCACAGGTTTAAGTTGTGGTTTTACCTTAACCTTGTCTTTAAACCTAAGTTCATCATTTTCACAATAACCTAAACCTACAGAATCAGTCTGAAACACTTGATGAGTGTCTCTTCCAGAATCTGTCCAAGTTTTGATTATTTTTCTTTCCTTCTCTAAATCAGATTCTAGTTGCCTATACCTTTTAAGCAACTCCTGTTCAACATAAACAGCATCATCTCTTTCTTTTTGAATCTGCTTCATATTTTCAAGTTCTCCTTCAAGAAACTTGTTTCTATCTTTAAGACTAAGATTCTCAGATTTAATTCTCTCATTTTCTAAAGTCTGATCCCTATAGCTAACATGAACACTTTTCAGATATACTCTTAACTCAGATATATTATCAGTATCATAAGCATAAGTAGTTAAGGGTACCTTATTTTCAGATGATTCAGTCTCATCTCTGACAGTTGCCATAAGAGCATAATTTTCTCCATCATCAGAGTCTGAAGTATCTGCCTAGTCTTTGCCTTTAGAGATGAGTGCTTTCTCAGATTTGCCTTTCTTGCACTCTGGGGCATAGTGACCCATCTCCTTACACCTGTAGCACTGGATTTCAGATTTATCTTTCTTACCAGATTTGGTCTCCCTTCCATCAGACTTTCTGAAACTTCTCCTTTCAGAGTTTGAATCTTTCCTTGAGAATCTCTTTCCCTTCTTGAAGTTCTTGAATCCCATCTTCTTGAAGGTCTTCACCATCAATGCAGCCATTTGCATCATCTGTTCTTCATCATCATCAGAGTCAGAAGCTTCATCAGAGTTTGAGTCATCATCAGAGTTTGATGACTCACTTTCAGATTTAATAACTAAAGCCTTTCCCTTGGCTTTCTTCCTTGATGATTCCTTCTTAATGGGCTTCTCCTCGACTTTGAGAGCAACAGATTTTGTCTTTTTACTCAATCTTCTATTCCTTTGTTCTATCTCCAGTTCATGAGTTTTCAATAACCCATAGATTTCATCAAGATCTGTATCAGCAAGCTCATAATTATCTCTTATTGTGGTTGTCTTTAAATCCCACTTTTCAGGTAGAGATAACAGAAACTTGAGATTAGACTCTTCAAGCTCATATTCTTTATCAACCAGAGACAGATCATTCAACAGTTTGCAAAATCTGTCATAAGTCTCAGTCAAGGTTTCATTAGTTCTTGAATCAAAGTGCTCATACTCCTGTGTGAGTATTGTCTTTCTGTTCTTCTTGATAGCACCTGTTCCCTGGCATCTGACTTCTAAAGCATCCCATATCTCTTTGGCAGTTTTGCAGCCAATTACTCTGTTAGACATAACATTATCTAAAGCACTGTGGAGAAGATGTCTAACCTTTGCATCTTTTGCAATTGATGAGATGTCCTCAGGAGTCATATCTTTCTTTTCCTTTGGAACAGTCTTTTGTTCTTGTCCATCAACAACAGGGGACAATTTAGTCGGCATATGAGGACCATCATAGATTCTGTCAAGGTATTCTGGATCTGTAGCCTCCAGAAACATGGTCATCTTCACCTTCCAAATCGGATACTCTACTGGCCTGAGAATTGGAACCCTGATTGTTTCATATCGACTCACAGAATTGGGCTTAACCTGTTCAGCCTTAGGAGCAGTTTGATTTTCTTCAGACATGATTAATACTGTGTTTGAATCGTAAAACTGTATATATTAAACAGCCTTGGCTCTGATACCAATTGTTAGGCCGAATACACAATATATAATCAAGTATGTATGAGAATAACAATCAAGAACACAGTTTATGAATCAACAAAAACTGTATTTATATTAACAACTTCTCTCTTTATGATGTTAACGAATCACAAAGAGCTACTAGGTTACAAGAATAATATATTCAATGTTCGCATCCCTTCTAGGGAAAACCTATCTGTGTTTATATAGTACACAGTTACACAATCCTTATCTAATTGATATTCCTACAAATTATCTATACAAGTTATATCAATTAAGGATTGCTTCTTATCTTCTATTCTGTTTCCTTAGCTGTATCAATATATTCTGCTTCTTTCCATCTTCAGAATATATTGCTTCTAGAATCTTCAATTCAGCACCGACAGCTAATTCAACTATCACCCTGTCAGACTTTAAATAAACTCTGACCGGCTTCCTTTAAACTCTTCACCCTGTCAGACTTTAAATAAACTCTGACCGGCTTCCTTTAAACTCTTCACCTTGTCAGACTTTAAATAAACTCTGACCGGCTTCTGATAAACTCTGGTCAGTACCTGTTGCTTAAACACTGATAAACAAACGTCAGCAATTATATCTAACAAAAGATTATATGTATGTTTTGCCTACACTATAAAATTGTTTAAATTCAATTTTTAAAACTCAAGAGAGAGTCCAAAGAGTGAAAGTAAGCGCTTAAAGACTAATAAATATCAACTTTTTTATTTATTTTAAATCTAATATAATTAATTTTTTAATATTAAATAAAGTTATACTTAATAGGTGAAAATCGTTTTTAAAAGTCCAGAACTACATCAACATTATATTAATAATAAATATTTACATTGTTTGAATTAAAAATATTAATTATATATTAAAGTTACAAATATTATAAAAAATTGTGAACTGGCATTATCATAAATTATTAAATCCGTATTATATTGTTCACGGAGGAATTTGGTATTAACAAAGTTCGAGGTTTGTTGTCGGAATCAAGATCTACAACAGTGGTCCTTAGGTGATGAATTCATCGGAGTATGGTGGTGGTGTTTAATTGGTGGCTGAGATTGCTTAGGGTTTATGTTGGCTGCCTCAGAGCTCTCAACTTTTCGACCCCTTACAATGTACCTACGTACCCCTTTATATAGGGGATCAATCCAACGTAGTTCTTGGGGAGGAAGTTTCCTCCATGGGCTTGGTCTCTGATCTTCATGGCCCAGTCGAAGCCTTCCACTGCCGTCCTTACTTAGACGTAGGACTCTTCCATATCTTTCCATACTTGAACGTAGAACTTCCATATCTTTCCTTACTTAGAGTTTTAGCTCACTTTAGGAATGTCTAACGATAAGGCCTAGTCACAAAGGCCCAAGGCTTATCTATGACGTCGAGACTTCATGAATAAGGAAACTTCCCCCGTCTAGGACTAGTCCTATCCATTACCAACTATTTCCTTAATTCATAGACACATGTATAGCCATGACTTACCTTAAATGCTAGACTCATCCTTGTCCCCCGAATGAGAAGCACCCACCAGATAACAGGACAAGTGATCCCAAGTGTTTGGGTGCAAAGTGCAGGATTACTCCAAAGTTCTCCAATGAGGACGCGCCCATTGAGTACAGGAACAGAGCTCCCAAAGAACACACCAAGGTTCACCCCACATCCCCAATGAGGATGCGCCCATTGAATAAAGGAGGAGGCCTTCAATCATCAGGCAAACCCCCGGAGGCCTTCAGCCACGGACATCCCCCTCCTAGGGCACATCCTAGGAGGGAATTCTTCAATATATTGCCAATACTAAACTAAGAAAACCATCTTCCATCACCAAGTTGCCACTTCACTCCAAGAGGACGCGCCCTCAAGGGGTGGACGGCTCAAAGGGCGCGCCCTTGTCCCCATGAGGACAAGCCCTAAGTCTTCCTTGTACCAGTCTCATGCTAATGAAGAGTAGAGTTGTCAGTCCAGCTGTTATCTTTTATCAAGACACCCATCAAGCTATCTTTCCCATGAGGGCGCGCCCTTAAGGGGTGGACGGCTTGAAAGGGCGCGTCTTTACCCCTATGAGGGTAAGCTCCAACCATTTCTCATATTTATCCTATCCCTAATTACATTTTTGATATCCTAATTGAATCCCTACTTGACCCGAACCTAACCTAAAAACCCGTTATCAAATTTTGGCTATAACAACTACCCCCCAATTCAGTGTGAAGTTAGAAACAATACATTGAATTTTCTAATGCCGTTTTCCCAAAATTTCCAAACCCTTTACCGAACAGGGCGCGCCCTTACAGAGAACGCGTCCTTCTTTTACCATTATGTCGCACGTGTTTGACAGCTGTCCTCCACTAGGTGGGCCTTCGCCTATAAATACCTAAAAGTCGCTTTCCCTTTTTCACTTTACTCTTTTCTCCAGAAAAAATCCTAGTCGCCGCAGTTCATTATTTTCGAGCAAAATCCGACCAAATCTCCGGTTCTTTGCCGTTTTTCTTCTCAAATCTTACTCAGCAACTTCAAAGGTATGATTTGGTGCTTTCATTTCGTGTTTTTACCGTATATTTAGACCAGATTGATGATATGACCGTTAAGCTTTTTTATGTTCTTGACAAAATGTTTGTCTGTATATCTATATCTATCTGTGTTTTGATCTTTGTTTTGCATATGTTCAATTTCAAATTTTGTTTCTGTTTCACTGATAATATATATGAGAATAAGGGCGCGCCGTCTGTTGAATACACGTCCTTTATAATATTTGACTTGTAATCATTCTTGCATAACTATATATGTCAATTTAAGGCGCGGTTGATAATTAAGACGCGTCCTTAGAGAAGCAGGATCAGAAGTTTTAGGCTATGATTAGGTTAAATTTCATTATAACTAGGATTCATCTTCTTTCAATATATTCTTCAACCTTATTTTCCTTTCAGGGCGCGTCCTTACCATTTTTCTTTCTCTTTTCAGCCGGAGGGTAAGGGCGCGTCGTCTCCGTTTTATCCTTTTAAGGACCTTAACAAACGTTTAGGGATTTACTCCCCACCTTCCCTTTCTTTTCCAGCAAAGAGTTCATCTTCCATTAAATCTTTCCACACCCAAACAATAGAACAGCTACGTGAAGCGACTCCATTTAGAGGTGAAACAGAAATTATGTCTTCCACCACACTTTCTAATTAATCTTTACCTAATGTCGATGATATCAACCCTGAAGTGACCAGCCAGCATAGCAGGGCACGCCCTCACGAATTCAGACCAGTTATAGATGTAGAAGAAGTCGTTATAGAGGATGCTCAAGCCAATATTCTCCGAAAAAGAAAGGAAAAGCAAGTAAAATCTTCAGAATCTGAGGGCACGGCCAAAACCGACAGTGAATAGTCTGGTTCGGAGGACGCGTCCTTAGATAGCCCATACCCATATATAGATGAAGATGATCGTATGCCACCCCCTAAAAGTTCTCTAATTCCATTTGTTCATCCCGAATTTACCGAATAGGAAATAGATTTTGATTGGGGCCAATATGAAGACACACTCACAGAGGTTGACAAGAGAAAAATGAGGAAACAAAATAATAAGTTGTTCTGTGTTGCAATGTCATCTACCATTTCTGTAGAAGAAATAACTTGGTGCATGGCGTACTACGGGATGGAGGGCAAGTGGGCGCACCCTCCTTCTCTAATGAGGCCTCATACTTTTAAATGGCCAGAACCTTTTAGAGTGCCTAGGATGGTTACCTCTCCAAAGTTGATGGCATTAGGAGTGGGCGCGCCTCTTCATCCTTATTTCTTTTTGACAGCTCAACACAAGCATAATAAGATGGGTTTTTCAAATGGAAAGATAAGCCACGAGAAGAATTGGAAGGAACCATTCTTCTATCTCTGGAATGTAGAAAGAGTCAGAGTTATTTTCAACTGCGATTACAGTAAGAATTCATCTCTATTTCCTAATTATATATCTTGTGAGGGCGCGTCCCTTTATGACTCACCGGGAATTTATACCTTATCTTTATTTTCCTTAGATAACAGAAACACCAAAGAACTTTTTGGTGAGTCCAAAAAACGATTCCTCCGTCTCGATTTCACTTGAAGACTCTAGTCATAGAAGAAAATCTTAAAAGAGTCGGGATTCTCAGGAAGGAAGTGGGAACCATCATCCCTTTTCAATGTTTTCAAAAAGGAATTCCCATCATGGGTTCCAAATTTGACGATTCTGAAGACGAAGACGAAGACGTTGAGGCTGAGGAGGGTGCCCACATGAATAAAGGTGCGCCATCACAGCCTGGTAACCTTATTTGAATTTATTGTTATTCCTTATATGTTTCTCCGTTGATGAACTAATATTATTCAAGTTAATGATAAGAGCGCGCCTTAACATTTTTCTCTATTGTATTCAGGTATGGACGGTCTTCCAAGTGGTTGGGGTCTCAAAATGGGCGTTGCCGCTTCTGTGAAAGTTACCAAAAGGGCAAGACGCGTGCTCATATGAGGGATGTCAAGAAGCCAGTAGCTGAAACTAAAAAACCTCAGGCAGTAATCGACCTGGAAAAAGACAAGGATAGAAAAAGGAAGGAAAACGCTGAGGTGGTTGTTACTACGTACAGAGGGCGTGTCCTCTAAAAGATTGAAACCTTCCTCATTCTCCTTGGTTTCAACTGACTTAAGCCCCCTAACAATTCCTTTTGTCACTGATGATGACATTGTCAAATGGAGAAACAGAAATCCACTAGAAGAAAATGAAGCAATCATCAAGGCTTCATCTGAAGTGCTTGTTTCTTCTCTTAATCGCCAAAGCTCTCTCCAGAAAGATAAGGCGCGCCTTGAATCCCTTGAGGAAGAAAAAGGCAAACTCTCAAAACAGGTTGAGGACCGCAATAAAGTCCTTGATAAATTAAAGAGTGAACTTCTGAAGAAAAAGAGCTACTATGATCATGAACTCAAAACACAAGAAGAGGTCATAAGTGGGCTAGGCTCTACTATTGATAATCTCATAGAAGAAATCAGCAAACTAAAAAATCAAGTGACTGAGCTTGTGGAAGACCAGCAAAATGGTTGGGCAAAAGAAAAAAAGAAAGTTGAAGGCGCGTCCTTCATGAAAGGTTTCAGGAATTATGCTTCAGGATTCCTAGCTCAAGATCCTGACTATGATTTTTCCCAGTTTGGTGAAGAAACTGTGTTATGGATCAATAAATTCAAAATTGATGAAGCTGCTGAAATCAAGGCAAAAAGGGTGTTCCATGGACTAGAGGAGGCGTCGCTTGTGCCTGATGATGAAGAAAAGGACGCGCCTTCTGAGGACGCGTCTCTAGAAAAAGAGAAGGCTATCCCAACGGAACAAGAAAGTAATCCTTCCAAAGTTGATGATATTGTCAAGAACACTCCTCCCACCAATCAAGCTTAAGACGCGCCTTAATTCCCCTATTACTTTTAACACTATGAGGTGCAGGCCCTCCTTTGATGTCTTGCAAGTTGTAACTTAACTTCTTTTGTTGATGTTTCTTCACTTAATTTAAATATTTCCGTTCAATGTTTGCCATCTAACATCTTTCCAAATGAATTGCTTCTTCGAAAGAGTATTAATTTGCTTAGGGCGCGCCTTGACTCACTTCATATGAGGGCGCATCCTCTTCATGCAAAAATTGATAAAACTTGTAAATAGCAATGAGTTACCAACAATTCTCTAAATTTGGTGATGAAGTCTTAAACAATTGAAATAATCTTCATACATATTTCTACATGTCTTGTTTGATTGCCTTAATTGTTTTCATTATATGCTTGCCTGGTAGTGTTGGATGTTTTATTTGTGAATCATGATAAGGGCACGTTCTCCCAAAGAAAACTATCTGGGGCGCGTCTAACAAGTATGTTTTTACTCTTTAAAACCACTTCCTTTATCAATTGGTATAGGGCGCGTCTTTCCATGATATTGCTGAGGGCGCACCTTCATTAAACAGAATTTAAAAACATAATAATCTCTAAGGAATCAAAACAAATCTTCAAAATTCTTAATAAATAATGTGCTCCGGTGTGAAACCCACACTGGTCCCAAAGGCTAATGCTCTGTGGGGAAATAAAAATAAAAACAATAAAAAACATCTCAACTACTCAAGGGAGGGTGTACATGCACTACCCCCTAGACTAGGAGGAATTTTATTTCTTCTAGTTTATTTAGATAGATATCATAGGGGGTACAAAACCACTCCCTATTGGGAGTATTTATTCAAGTGTTCCACATTCTATGCTCTCGGTATAGGATTGCCACCCAAATCTTCCAAGTGAAAAGTTCCTTCCCAAAGCACAGACTTGATCCTGTAAGGTCCTTCCCAGTTGGCTCCAAAGACCCCGTGACTGGCAATTCTGGTATGAGGCATCACCATTCATAACACGAGATCACCAACCTTGAGGCGGCGTACCCTTACTCTTCGATCATAAAATCTGGCCACTCTTTTCTGATATGCAGCTAATCGTAAAGATGATATTGCACGTGTCTCTTCCAAGAAATCAAGATGAAGCCGTTGGTTGACCTCATTAGACTCCTTGTCATAATGATCCCTCCTGAATGACCCAGATCCAACCTCCACAGGAACCATTGCTTCAAAGCCATAAGATAACATAAATGGAGACTCCCCAGTAGTAGACCTTGGTGTGGTATTGTAGGACCACAACACCATAGGAAGCTCCTCAGGCCAATTACCTTTAGTCTGCCCATTGCTTCAGTCTGCCCATTGCTCTGAGGATGATAGACTGCTACAAAATCTTTCTTAATCTTCAAGTCTTCACACAACTTTTTTAGCTCCTTGCTATCAAACTGCTTCCCATTATCCGATATGAGCTTTTAAGGAATTCCAAACCTACACACAATGGAATTAAAAACAAAATCCTTGATTTTCTTTGCTGTTATCTTCGCAAAGGGCATAGCCTCTGCCCACTTGGTAAAATAATCCACAGCCACAACAGCATACTTGACACCCCCCTTGGCCATAGGAAGCTCTCCAATGAGATCAATCCCCCACATAGCAAAAGGCCAAGGGCTCATCATTGAGGTTAATGTCGTAGCAGGAATGGATGAGTAGTTTGCAAAGTGTTGGCACTGATCACATGCCCTTGTAAACTTCATAGCATCGTTTTTTAAGGTTGGCCAATAATATCTTTGTCGTAACACCTTCATGGCAAAGGAACTACCTCCCGAGTGATTGCCACATATTCCTTCATGTACTTCTCTCAAGACGTAGTTGCACTCATCTCCATCAACGCACCTTAACAAGGGTTGATTAAAACCTCTTCGGAATAATACCGCATCATACTCCACATACGTTGCCGCTTGATACTTTAAACATCTGGCTTCTCCTTTATCATCAGGTAGAATTCCCTTTTGTATATACTCTTGGATGGGAGTCATCCACGTTATCATTGGTTCTTGATCCACAACCATTAGCTCCACCTCCGGGATACTTGGAATCTCCTGAATCTCCAATGGAATGTCTCCCATCAACACCGTATCTCTTTGAGAACCCAACCTGGCCAAAGCATTCGCCCTAGAATTATCATCACGAGGAACTCCTTCAAGTCTGACTATGTTGAACCATTGAATCAAACGACGAACACTCATCATGTATGCCTCTGTTTTTGGCCCTGTAGTCTGGAACCCTCCTTTAACTTGCTGAACGACCAACTTCGAATCACTGAACACTACCAAAATTTTCACATTCATTTCCAAAGCTAACTTCAAACCATTAATCATTGCCTCGTACTCAGCTTCATTATTAGTTATTGCAAATTTGAAGTTAATAGCACTCATAAGAAGGTGACCTTCGGGAGAGGTCAAAACAATTCCAGCACCTGCCCCGTCATTGTTGACTGCTCCATCCACATACATGGTCCACCAAGGAAAAGGACATTCTTACTTTGAAGGGCTTGCCTCTTGCTCATGAGGGTTAGGTTTCATCAAAATGATTTCTCATCCCATACTCTCATCTTCAAACTCCAGAATAAAGTCAGCTAAGGCTTGTCCCTTGATTGCCGTTCGAGAAGTATATTCCAAATCATATTGCCCCAACTCAATTGCTCACTTCAACATCCTTCCTGAAGCTTCTGGTTTATGTAAAATATGTCTCATGGGATAAGAAGTCCGCACTTCAATTTTATGAGCCTGAAAGTAAGGATGTAGCTTTCGTGCGGCCAACACCAAGGCATATACCAACTTCTCCATACTAGTATATCGAGTTTCTGCATCCAACAACCTTTTACTCACATAGTAGATCGGAGATTGCAAACCGTCCTCTTCTCGTACTAATACAGCGCTAATGGAGTAAACAGAGATGGCCAGGTACATAATCAACACTTCACCATCCACAGGCTTGGCCAAGAGTGGGGGCTTACCTAATTGTTCCTTGATTTTTTGAAAATCATCTTCACAGACAGGAGTCCACATAAACTCCTTATCAACCCCCCTAATGGCTTTGAAAAATTCTTTGCAACGATCAGAAGACTTTGAGACAAAACGGTTTAGAGCTGCAATCCGTCCACAAAGGCTTTGAACCTGCTTCACGCTGGTAGGAGACTTCATTTCAAGGAGTGCCTTAATCTTTTCCGGATTAGCCTCAATCCCTCTATGATTCACAATAAAGCCTAAAAACTTCCTTGACTCAACACCAAAGACACATTTTTGTGGATTTAACTTCATCATATACTTCCTTAGAATACCAAACGTTTCCTCCAAGTGCCTCACATGGTGTATTATTTCTTTAGACTTGACAAGCATATCATCCACGTACACCTCCATGGTCTTGCCAATCTGCTCTTTGAACATCATATTCACCAACCTTTGATAAGTTGTCCCTGCATTGATGAGACCGAAAGGCATACCAATATAACAGTACAAACCTCTGTCAGTGATTAAGGAGGTATGCTCCTGATCTGGTCCGTACATGGGAATTTGATTATACCCCGAGTAAGCGTCCATAAAACTTAAGAGAGCATGTCCAGCCGTAGCATCTACCAACTGATCAATTCGAGGAAGCGGGAAACTATCCTTCGAGCAAGCTTTGTTCAGATCCGTGAAGACCACACAAGTTCTCCATTTCCCATTGGGGTTTTTTACCAACACCGAATTTGCCAACCACTCAGGATATAAAGACTCTTTGATCAAACCCACATCCAAAAGCCTGTCGACCTCTTCCTTCAAAGCTACTGCCCTCTCTACACTGATAGCACGCCGCTTCTGACACAATCCCTTCTTATTGGGATATATGTTTAGATGATGACACATGACGTTGGGATCAATTCCTATCACATCAACATGACTCCAAGCGAACACATCCAAATTGGACATAAGGAAATTAGTTAGGTTTTCTCTCAACTCATTGCTTAGTTGTGACCCAATCTTAAGAATCTTACTGGGATCTGCTGTGTCTACCAGGATCGAGACTGTGTCTTCAGCAGGACCTGTCTTCTCATTTGGGATAGGAATTCTTGGATCAAGATCAAGGTCAAAAAGGCGAGGGTCTTCCACGGGCACCTCACCCCTTGAGGGCGCGTCCTCCACAAGTTTTTCCTCCCTCGAGGGTATGTCAGCAAGCTCTTCCTCCCTTGAGGGCGCGCCCTTTAGGGTGCGGCTGCCTTCAAAAATCTCCTGATGCTTTCCTTGAATATTTATAGAAATCAACTCCTCCCAATCTTCTGTCGACACATCCTCCACAATCCCTTCCTGGAACTCATCAATTAGAGGGGGTGCTTCCAACAATAGCATCTGAGGGCACGCCCTCCATAGAGGGATGTCATCTTCTGGTTCTTGGACCGTGTAATGAACATGGATCTCCCACTTAGAACCTTTGAGCATTCCTTGGGTATCTTCCTGAGGAAGGGGGCGCCTTCCTATTCCATTGTGACGGAAACCCTTGACAGTTCTGTGGTAGCACTCCCTTGAGTCATACTGTGACCCTCGAACTACACTGATCCCATTAGGAGTAGGGAACTTCATTATCAAATGGTAAATTGAAGTGACTACTTTCATTTCCTTCAGCAAGGGTCTTCCTACTAGGGCATTGTGGGCAGATTTTTGATCCAACACCATAAATTCTACCATTTGAGTCATAGATAAGGGTCCTTCACCAAGCGTGACTGGAAGCTTAATCGTACCCATAACTCTGACAACCTCTCCTGTGAAACCATAGATCCAAGCATCCTCACTGACAATATCCTTATCAGGCAAGCCCAATTTCTCGTAGGTTTTGTAATAAAGGATATTCACCGAACTTCCGTTGTCCACAAAGACTCGATGCACGTTCATAGAACCTATTTGAATGGCAACCAACAGTGCGTCATTATGGGGGTGATGTACCCATCTTGCATCCTCCTATGTGAAGGTGATATCTATTGATTCCCCCTTGAACAACTTGGAGGGCTTGAGTTCCAAGCTGTTAACACTAGTTAACGGCTTATGACGTGCCTCCCTAGCATACCTTTCCAGTGCGTTGTTACTGTCATTACCAAGACGGTGCCCTCCAAAAACGGTGTGAATGCTTCTAGCCCGGGTAAAATGAACATCCTTAGAACTATCATCATCGTCTCTGTCTGGAGCATGCTCTCTTTCCATCCTCCTATTAGGTTCATCTTTATGTTTCTTTACCTCTTTAACAATCCAATCAGTCAGGTATCCTGCCTTGATTAATTCTTCGATTTCTTCTTTTAACTGATGACACTCATGAGTGTTATGTCCGGTAGACTCATGGTATGTACAATACTTCTTCTTATCTCTGCTCTGCCACGAAGATAAATGTGCGGGCTTCTTGAATAAGCCCTTATCCTTGTGTACTTCGAAGATATGTTCGACAGAGGCCGCCAACGTATAACTCCCTGTTTGATACCTGTTCAACCTGTCATAATTCGGTGGAGTCCAACCTCTTCTAGCATTAGCAACATTCACCCTATTTGGGCTATATCCTCTCCTCCTATAGTCGGGGCTCGGAGACCTATCTTTTCTTTTAGAACCTTTCCCTTTCTCTTGGGGGTCAGACTTTTTGTTATCAGCCAGAGATTGTTCCACGATCTTGAAGTATTCAGCTTGATAGAAGAGGTCTGCTAGAGTTGTTGGGTCCTTCCCTTGAAGGTGTTTCCAGAAATCAGTTTCGACCTGAAGTCCTGCAATTAAGAAACTTTTGAGTGACTCATCTGTCGCTCCTCTAACCATGGTAGACTCATCATTGAACCTCTTGAAGTATGATTGCAAGCTTTCTCATTCCTTCTGCTTGATATTGGCCAAGGTAGTTACTGGTGGGACATACTTCACAGTAGCTTGGAACTTTGTCAAAAAAAGAGTCTTCATGTCTTCCCATGAAGTAATCACACCTGGTCCAAGCTTCTAAAACCACTACTGAGCACTTTCCCTAAAGGTCGCTGCCAGAAGACGACACCTAGCCAAGTCAAGTACTTGATACACATCCATCTCTATATTTAACCTTCCCAAGAACTCAACAACGTCGGCATTCCCATGAAAATGCAAGTCATTGGTTGTATTCCTAGACCCTATTGGAAGCTGTGCCTCCCTCACTGCTGTCGAGAAAGGGGAGGGGGCTTGAGCTGTTGAAGTAACTCTTCCTCCCTCAAGTTGTGTGTGAGGATTTTTTCCAGGTCATCAACATTGAAGCTTCCCACACCTGGGATAGTTTGGACATTAGTTTGAGTACCTCCATCAGGTGGAGGTTGGGCATGCACTATCGGAGGAGGTTGAGGTGGAGGTTGATTGGTTTGAGCCCTATCCCGATGTTGATCTTGCTCCTAGGTTTCCCCTTGGGCTATATAATGCCCTTGTAACCTTGGATTAGGACTTGGAGGGCACGTCCTCTCCTCAGGACTGTGAGGTCGTGTGCTTAGCTCCTCACGTCTTCCTCCGGATCTACTTTGGGATGAGACATGTGTTATATGCGGATCTCTTCCTCCAGAAGGTCCTAAGCGGTAAGGGGCATCGTACCTATTCCGTCGATCGTTACCTCTGCTCCTATAATCTAACTCTGTATCCCGTCTCCTTCCCGATCCTTCAAATTGGGGGGCTCGCTCATGATCACGGGGCCTCAACCTGAGATCAGGGGGCGCTCTCTGTGAATCACAGGGCCTCGCACCTTGATTAATTCACAAGTTATCTCGTAGGGGTGCTTCCTCATGTCCATGGGGCCTCGACCTGTCTACATGGGGCTCTCGCTGTGGATCACGAGGTTGCACTTCTAGGTTACGTCTTGGATCATCACGAGGACGAGTATGCTCTTGTCCATGGGGCCTCGACCTGTCAACAGGGGGCTCACGCTGTGGATCAAAAGGTTGTTCCCCTCGAACTTCTCTGTCTCTTTGCCATTCAACCAATAACAACCGTAGATCAACGTTGTTAAGTCTTATGCCAAGACGATCCTTCAACCTATTCAAGCGCTGTTCTTGGTCTCGGTGGATCTCATCAGCCCTCCGAACTTCACTCTCAGACCGCCCTGACCTATGAGGGTGGGGGGATGGACGTCGTTCCCCCCTAGGTTGTTCCGGACTATCGTCATCAAGGAGTTCAACGATAGGCACTCCATCTTCTTGATACTCCAACCTTATTGGGGTAACATTCTGAAATCTCCCAGTGTTGGGTCTGTCACCCCCTGTCATGTGGTGCCTCTTCCTGTTCGATGGTGATTATGGGGTTGTCTCCTGACTCGACCCCTTCCTTCGCTTCGTTCAACCGTTTCCAGCCTTGCCTCGAAACCATTCAAGGCATCACCCATGCGGTAGAGCTGCTCCATCATATCTGAGTTACTTATGAGCACCGGTGGTTGTCCCCCGACGATAGGCGTTCCATAAGCAGGATTTGGAACACTCCGGGGAACGTACTCTTCATGGCGGGCGTGGTCATGCCCTTCACTGTCGTCTGAACCAACCTCATCCATAGGACGCTCGTTGCGATTGTGTGACATCTTTTCCCCAAATATTGAGATCTTAATTAGCACCCCTCCTTCTAGCGCCAATTTGTTAACGGAGGAATTTGGTATTAACAAAGTTCGAAGTTTGTTGTCGGAATCAAGATCTACAACGGTGGTCCTTAGGTGATGAATTCGCCAGAGTATGGTGGTGGTGTTTAATTGGTGGCTGAGATTGCTTAGGGTTTATGTTGGCTGCCTCAGAGCTCTCAACTTTTCGACCCCTTACAATGTGCCTACGTACCCCTTTATATAGGGGATCAAGCCAACGTAGTTCTTGGGGAGGAAGTTTCCTCCATGGGCTTGGTCTCTGATCTTCATGGCCCAGTCGAAGTCTTCCACTGCCTTCCTTACTTAGACGTGGGACTCTTCCATATCTTTACATACCTGAACGTAGGACTTCCATATCTTTCCTTAGAGTTTTAGCTCACTTTAGGAATGTCTAACGATAAAGCCTAGTCACAAAGGCCCAAGTCTTATCTATGACGACATGACTTCATGAATAAGGAAACTCCCCCCGTCGAGGACTAGTCCTATCCATTACCAACTATTTCCTTAATTCATAGACACATCTATATAAATGACTTACCTTAAAAGCTAGACTCATCCTTGTCCCCCGAATGAGAAGCACCCACCAGATAACAAGACAAGTGATCCCAAGTGTTTGGGTGCAAAGTGCAGGATTACTCCAAAGTTCCCCAATAAAGACGCGCCCATTGAGTACAGGAACAGAGCTCCCAAAGCACACACCAAGGTTCACCCCACATCCCCAATGAGGACGCGCCCATTGAATACAGGAGGAGGCCTTCAATCATCAGGCAAACCCCTGGAGGCCTTCAGCCACGGACATCCCCCTCCCAGGGCACCTCCTAGGAGGGAATTCTTCAATATATTGCCAATACTAAACTAAGAAAACCATCTTCCATCACCAAGTTGCCACTTCACTCCAAGAGGACGCGCCCTCAAGGGGTGGATGGCTCAAAGGGCGCGCCCTGGTCCCCAGGAGGACAAGCCCTAAGTCTTCCTTGTGCCAGTCTCATGCTAATGAAGAGTAGAGTTGTCAGTCCAGCTGTTATCTTTTATCAAGACACCCATCAAGCTATCTTTCCCACAAGGGCGCGCCCTCAAGGGGTGGACGGCCTGAAAGGGCGCGTCCTTACCCCTATAAGGGTAAGCCCCAACCATTTGTCATATTTATCTTATCCCTAATTACATTTTTGATATTCTAATTGAATCCCTACTTGACCCGAACTGTTGCCCAGTAATAAACAATTGTAGAAGGGGGGTTGAATACAATTGTATAAGATTTTCGACTTAATAAATTATGTATCACAAATATGAAAGAATAATAACAACTTTATTAAATATGATATAAAACTTTTACAAACTCTCTCAAGAAATTCTGATGTTCTTGAGAGCTTCTAAGTTACAAAAATACTCGTGTATGCGATCGATATAAATCGAAACCTAAACTGTGTTTATATACTACACAGCTTCTCTATCAATTACATGATAAGTCCTAATCAATTACAAAGATTGAAACCTATCCTAAATTGATAGCTACGTTCCTACAAACCAGGAACCGACAAAATAAACATCCTTATTTAACTAGACTCCAAATATAACTCGAAGTAGAAATCCTGATCAGCTTCCAGTCCTGATGATCAATCCTGATCCCAGTCCTGATATGAAATCCTGATATCAATCCTAATCCTGACAATCATGCAATCCTGATGGCTATGCAATACTGATGACATCATCAATCCTGATCAGTTGAGTTTAGATCCTGACGATCATTGAATCCTGATCTAACAATCTCCCCCAATCTCATACTTTGTAAAATAAAGTATAGATTTCCTAGATTCAATGATGTCAAAAATATATATACAAAATGTACAAGTATTTACAGTAACAAACTTATCTCCTCAGATTTTCTGGTAGAACATATTCATCTTCAAGAAGCTTGACAGGAGATTTTCTTCTTTGTCTTCAAGAATCTCAATAAGTCTTTCTTTTAACTCTTTAAGTTCTTCATCCTCTTCATTAATCTGATAGATAGCTGCTCTCAAATTCTGAATTGAGCTTCTCTGTAGACTATGATCTTCAACCAGGAGGTAAGCAATTTCCTTCCCATCAGGATTAAGAATAAGTTGCTTCATGCCAAAGGATATTTCTTTAACAGCAGTACCCCTTTGCATTTCCACATCTTGTCCTCTTATATTTATGTACATGGGAGTATAATCATCATTATAATTCTTTCATTCATCAAATCTTCTCCTTATAGTTGACAGAATCATGACACTCCATTCCTTGCACACTTTATTCTTCCATCTCAGCAAATAATGAACATATTTCAGTTCCTTTGTAGTTTTCATCAATAGCTCTTGAATGGACAGAATCTTCACAGTGCCATCTTTCATGAAGTACAGAAGCTTTTCATTCTTTTCATAACCATCATGAAAATCTATAACTATATCAACATATAATAAATTGTTCAGGTTTTCAGAAGTTATATTACCTCCAATATCAGTCAAAGAGTGAGGATCAATATATGGCATGTTCAGAAACTCAGCATCTCTGTGACCTATTCCTCCTCTTGAATTGGTTGGCATTTGTCTTAGATTGGAAAACATCTGTAACCAGAGTGCTCTAGATCTTTGAAAATCAGCAACATCAACAGCACTAGGAACATTTGTTATAATCCCACCTGAATGATAAGTGATAGGTCTATCACACCTAAGTGTGTCAATGTGTTTCCACTTCTTATCTTTCTCTTTCTCATAAGAATAACTCTTCTCTAGTTGAGGTTGTTGTCTTCTGACATTTCTCCACAACCCTTTATTTGAAGTTTTGAGTCTTTGCTTATAGAGCTGAAAATCTCTATTTGTTGACCTTGTTATTCTTCTTCTTCTGTCTTGTTCTTCTTCATCTACTTCCTTATTGTGAGAATCAACCAATGTAGAAAGAATTAATAAATCAACCTCTTGCAGAATTTCAGAATCATCAGGATCTTGAATATTGTCAGGAACAATATCAGGATTAGACTCTTCAATTTCATTTGTATTGCTGAGAGTTGATTGTTTTGGTCTTCTTCTCAATTCTGGTTCTTCTTCATCAATTCCATCATCACCAAAAGTAGACATGTCAGGAACTACTAGAGTTTGAGTAGGTTCGGGAATTTCTTCAATCCTTAATCCTCTAGACCTTGTTTGTCTAGGCATAATTGGAGTTGATGAGCTTCTTCTACCTCTTTGAGCACTTCTTCTACCTCTGCCTCATCTACCTCTGGCAGGAGCAGGATTCTTGAAACTCTCCATCGTTTCTCTTTGAGCATTTAAGAACTCTTCATGAGAGAGATCAGGATATTCTTCAGTAGCAGTAGAAAGTGCCTTTCTAGCAAATAATTGTTGTACCCTCTTATCAGTATGATAAAGAGTCGCAACATCACCTTTCTTTGTTTTGAACTTCTGGAATAAATTTGATGCTTCTTCAGGATTATTAATGATTACATCTTCATCACCCTCAGGAATTGTAGAAAGAATTTGTCCTTGACTAGGCGTCAGGATTTGATCATCCATCAGGATTTGATCACCTGTCAGGATTTGCTCTTCCGTCAGGATTTGAGATTGCACCAATGTCCTCACTGTCTTTACTCCAGAATCAGAAACATGAGTTGACTGCGTTGTTTGACATTAAGAAGTTTGAATAGTCTTCATAACAATAGCATTAGAGATTTCTCCTTGTAAAACTTTGTCACCACCATCATCTCCAGTATCATCATCATTTTTCCTTAATACTAGATCAGGTGTACATTTTGTAGAACTTACCTTCTCCCCCTTTTTGACATCATGATTTGACAATATATTCAAAATTAAGGCAAGAGAGGTTTGTATATCAGTTACCTTACAATCAAGAGAATCAATTCTGCTACTAATGGAGGTTTGTTCAGTAATGACTAACTTGACTTGGGATTCCACTATTCTTAGTTGAAGAGAAGTAGGCACCTTTGTGAAGTTTTGAGAAATGTTAGTCCTTACTAATTCTGTAGCAGCCTTGATAGAATCAATTTCATGTTGGAGGCCTTTGGATAATAGAGTAGTTGCCTTCAAATGATTCTTCAAATCTTGATTCTCAATCAATTTCACTGCATCATAGGCATGATCCAAAGCAGAAGGAAAGCTAACGGATTCAGAAGATCTGTACCATGAATTGTTCCATTCATATTGTCTAAGTGCCTCAGCAGGAGAAATTTCAGAAGGAACATAAAAATCTTGTCTGAGATCTTTTCCAGTAGTAGCCTTGCCAGCCATGAATGTGCTTGATGAACCAAAGTTGGTTCCAAGACTAGCTTTGATTGCTGTAGCAAACTGATCATTCTCTTCATTATTATCATCACTGTCATCACTATCATCAGCATCAGAATCATCAGGAACATTAGGATCAGGAATAGCAATACCTTTAAGTTTGTCATGTGATGGTGTGATAGAATCTATCATTGGTCTTGAGCTAAGTGGTTGTATCAGGATTGGCTCAGCATCAGGAGCACCACTAGCGTCAGGAGCAACACCGTCAGGATTAGATAAGCTTGCATCAGGATTTGATACTGATGGTTCTTGTGTAGCATGAGGTTAAGAATCTTCTTTAACACTTTGAGTTAAAGGTTCTTGTGTACTTCCCTCAGTGACAGTGTCCTCGACCAATCTTTCATTTGCACCAGAAACCCCTTGAGCATTGTCAGGAAATTCCTCAAAAGTTGTAGCTTTGCCTGCATCTTCAGAAGTAAAAGATGGTTCTTGCGTGGCTGGAATGTTGATGTCTTCATTCTCCCACAAGAACCATTTTCTCAAAGGGAGAATGAAGACATCAACATTCCAGCCACGCAAGAACCATCTAAAGATGCAGGCAAAGCTACAACTTCTGAGAAATTTCCTGACAATGCTCAAGGGATTTCTAGTGAAAATGAAGTATTGGTTGAGGACACTGTCACTGAGGGAAGTACACAAGAACCTTTAACTCAAAGTGTTAAAGCAGCTTCTGAACCTCATGCTACAAAAGAACCATCAGTATCAAATCCTGATGCAAGCTTATCAAATCCTGACGGTGTTGCTCCTGACGCTAGTGGTGCTCCTGATGCTGAGCCAATCCTGATACAGCTACTTAGCTCCAGACCAATGACAGATACTATCACAGAATCACAGGATAAATTAAAAGGTATTGTTATTCCTGATCCTAATGTTCCTGATGATTCTGATGCTGATTATAGTGATGACAGTGATGATAATAATGAAGAGAAGGATCAGCTTGCTACAACAATCAAAGCTAGTCTTGGAACCAACTTTGGTTCATCAAGCACATTCATGGCTGGCAAGGCTACTACTGGAAAAGATCTCAGACAAGATTTTTCTGTTCCTTCTGAAATTTCTCCTGCTGAGGCACTTAGACAATATGAATGGAACAATTCATGGTATAGATCTTCTGAATCCGTTAGCTTTCCTTCTGCTTTGGATCATGCCTATAATGCAGTGAAATTGATTGAGAATCAAGATTTGAAGAATCATTTGAAGGCCACTACTCTATTATCCAAAGGCCTCAAACATGAAATTGATTCTATCAAGGCTGCTACAGAATTAGTAAGGAATGACATTTCTCAAAACTTTACAAAGGTGCCTACTGCTCTTCAACTAAGAATAGTGGAATCCCAAGTCAAGTCAGTCATTACTGAACAAACCTCCATCAACAGCAAAATTGATTCTCTTGATTCTAAGGTAACTGATATACAAACCTCGTTTGCCTTAATTTTGAATTTATTGTTAAATACTGATGTCAAAAAGGGGGAGAAGGTAAGTTCTACAAAATGTACACCTGATCTAGTATTAAGGAAAAATGATGATGATACTGGAAATGATGGTGGTGACAAAGTACTACAAGGAGAAACCTCTGATGCTGCTGTTATGAAGACTATTCAAACTTCTTAAAGTCAAACAACGCAGTCAACTCATGTTTCTGATTCTGGAGTAAAGACAGTGAGGACATTGGTGCAATCTCAAATCCTAACGAAAAAGCAAATCCTGACAAGTGATCAAATCTTGATGGATGATCAAATCCTGACGCCTGGTCAAGGACAAATTCTTTCTACAATTCCTGAGGGTGATGAAGATGTAATCGTTGATAATCCTGAAGAAACATCAAACTTATTCCAGAAGTTCAAAACAAAGAAAGGTGATGTTGTGACTCTTTATCATACTGATAAGAGGGTACAACAGTTATTTGCTAGAAAGGCACTTTCTACTGCTACTGAAGAATATCCTGATCTCTCTCATGAAGAGTTCTTAAATGCTCAAAGAGAAATGATGGAGAGTTTCAAGAATCATGCTCCTTCTAGAGGTAGAGGAGGCAGAGGTAGAAGAAGTGCTCAAAGAGGTAGAAGAAGCTCGTCAACTCCAATTATGCCTAGACAAACAAGGTCTAGAGGATTAAGGATTGAAGAAATTCCTGAACCTACTCAAACTCTAGTAGTTCCTGACATGTCTACTTTTGGTGATGATGGAATTGATGAAGAAGAACCAGAATTGAGAAGAAGACCAAAACAATCAACTCTCAGCAATACAAATCAAATTGAAGAGTCTAATCCTGATATTGTTCCTGACAATATTCAAGATCCTGATGATTCTGAAATTCTGCAAGAGGTTGATTTATTAATTCTTTCTACAGTGGTTGATTCTCACAATAAGGAAGTAGATGAAGAAGAAGAAGACAGAAGAAGAAGAATAACAAGGTCAACAAATAGAGATTTTCAGCTCTATAAACAAAGACTCAAAACTTCAAATAAAGGGTTGTGGAGAAATGTCAGAAGACAACAACCTCAACTAGACAAGAGTTATTCTTATGAGAAAGAGAAAGATAAGAAGTGGAAACATATTGACACACTTAGGTGTGATAGACCTATCACTTATCACTCTGGTGGGATTATAACAAATGTTCCCAGTGCTGCTAATATTGCTGATTCTCAAAGATCAAGAGCACTCTGGTTACAGATGTTTTCCAATCTAAGACAAATGCCAACCAATTCAAGAAGAGGAATAGGTCACAGAGATACTGAGTTTCTGAACATGCCATATGTTGATCCTCACTCTTTGACTGATATTGGAGGTAATATAACTTCTGAAAACCTGAACAATTTATTATCTGTTGGTATAGTTATAGATTTTCATGATGGTTATGAAAAGAATGAAAAGCTTCTGTACTTCATGAAAGATGGCACTGTGAAGATTTTGTCCATTCAAGAGCTATTGATGAAAACTACAAAGGAACTGAAATATGTTCATTATTTGCTGAGATGGAAGAATAAAGTGTGCAAGGAATGGAGTGGCATGATTATGTCAACTATAAGGAGAAGATTTGATGAAGGAAAGAATTATAATGGTGATTATACTCCCATGTACATAAATATAAGAGGACAAGATGTGGAAATGCAAAGGGGTACTGCTGTTAAAGAAATATCCTTTGGCATGAAGCAACTTATTCTTAATCCTGATGGGAAGAAAATTGCTTACCTCCTGGTTGAAGATCATAGTCTACAGAGAAGCTCAATTCAGAATTTGAGAGCAACTATTTATCAGATTAATGAAGAGGATGAAGAACTTAAAGAGTTAAAAGAAAGACTTATTCAGATTCTTGAAGACAAAGAAGAAAATCTCCTGTCAAGCTTCTTGAAGATGAATATGTTCTACCAGAAAATCTGAGGAGATAAGTTTGTTACTGTAAATACTTGTACATTTTGTATATATATTTTTGACATCATTGAATCTAGGAAATCTATACTTTATTTTACAAAGTATGAGATTGGGGGAGATTGTTAGATCAGGATTCAATGATCGTCAGGATCTAGACTCAACTGATCAGGATTGCTGACGTCATCAGTATTGCATAGCCATCAGGATTGCATGATCGTCAGGATCAGGATTGATATCAGGATTTCATATCAGGACTGGGATCAGGATTGATCATCAGGACTGGAAGCTGATCAGGATTTCTATTTCGAGATATATTTGGAGTCTAGTTAAATAAGGATTTTTATTTTGTCGGTTCCTGGTTTGTAGGAACATAGCTATCAATTTAGGATAGGTTTCAATCTTTGTAATTGATTAGGACTTATCATGTAATTGATAGAGAAGCTGTGTAGTATATAAACACAGTTTAGGTTTCGATTTATACAGATCACACACTCGAGTATTTTTGTAACCTAGAAGCTCTCAAGAACATCAGAATTTCTTGAGAGAGTTTGTAACAGTTTTATATCAGAATTATTAAAGTTGTTATTATTCATATTTGTGTTTAAAGTCGAGAATCTTATACAATTGTATTCAACCCCCCTTCTACAATTGTTTATTACTGGGCAACACTACTGCTAACTCATCCACACTTGAAGTAGAAATACTTGAAGTTTGAAGTGCAAGTGTGGACGGAGTATCCGTAGAGGCAGTAGAAGTGAATGTCAACGGATAACTGATTTGGGGCATATCCGTAGACTGACAAACACTTGTCAACGGATGAGAGATATCCGTAGATGAAGGAAAAGAAGTAGCTCTTGAAATGGAGACTAAAGTTGAATCTGTGGAGATTGACTTTAGATTTGGAGCCACAGATTTAGCCAGAGTCTGAGAAATGATAGATTGGTGATCCAACAAATCATCAATAAGATGATGATCACCAATTTCAGAGTGGGGCTTCTCCAAGAAGGTTAAAGATGGAGAATCAGGAAGTGATGTGTGAATCATATCCATATCCAGAGAGAGAGTGGGTGAGCTTGGTGTTTCTTTTTCAGTATGAATGATTAGAGAAGAGGGTTGTGACTCCACATTTATTGGAGCCACATCAAACTGAATTTGAGATGGTGTCATTGACACTGTGTGTGATCCCTATGTAACCCCAGATTGTTTAGACATTTTTCTCCTTGAATAGGCCATGGTTGTATCTGTGGGGCTGCTTGTGTCCTTATCCCTCTTGTTCTGTGTCCCTGTTTGAGGACTCTTTTCAATATTAACATCCTTTTGGGAGGATGCCACTAGGGATGTGATATTTTCCTTTTCAACCACTGCATCTTTTTTAGAAGACACAGGGTGGCTAGGCTGGGACACACTTATCTCACCCTCCTTGTTCTTGGGGTTTCTTTGATGTTCACCCCTTCCCTCACCTCTCACTACCTCCTTCACACTCCCCTCAAGGGTTTGGGTAGTTTTTGCAACAGATGCCTTTTGAGAAGCACCTGAGGTTTGCTTTCTAGATTTTGATTTGGGAAGAATGGTGGTGACCACTTGGGTAGGAGACTGTTGGACAGTTCCAGTCTCCATTGTGGTACTAGGAGTCAAAGAAACAACAACAGAGGTAGGAACAGTTGAGGAGATTACCTGACTCACCTGTGCCTCTTGAGCTGCATTGACAATTGGTGGATACACCAATGGAACTTCCTTGTTATGGCTCAACCTATTCAAGTCCTCAAGGACTCTCTTATTCTGAACCCAACACTCCTTGGAGTTTGCAGGGAATTGGATCACCAGGTTGCTTTCTACATGGTTAGCTAGCATCATAAAGAATCTAGCATAATAGATATTCTTACTTCTAGATGCTTTGTTTCCTAACTTAGCACCTAATTCGTAAAGAATCAGAGATCCTAGGTTGAAAAAGCTATCATTAAGAAGCATGAAAGCAATATCTAGCATGGAAGAAATAATAGCATCATAATTGCTAATCTTACCGGAAAACACCTTTAGAATGGCATCAAAGAAAAAGCTCCATTCTTTGACCATTCCTTTTCTTTGAATTTTACTCAGATTATCAGTAGGTAAAGCATAGTTAATCATATTCAGCATGTTAACTATATCAGTATCACTATGCTTTTCCAACCTATTGTTATCAGGTAAATTCAAGCAAGCAGAGATGACGTCACCATTAATCACATGTTCCTTACCTTGAAGAACAAAAGTAATTGTAGCATTCACAGAATCAAAAACTACTGATTCCCAGATAGCTTCAATTACCTCAAAATAAAGAGTGGGGGCTTTGAGCATAGCTTTGGAGAGCCTGCAGTTCTGAATGAACCTCATCACAGTGTGATATGATGCGCTCTTTTCCTCAAAGTTCACCAGAGCCGTGAAGTTGTTCTTCTCATAGGTGAACCCAGTGAGTGACATTATTTTGCTTACAGGTGTCATTGGTAATAGCTTTGAGCTTTCAGAAAGAAATTAGTCTTGAGAGAAAAGAGGGTTTCTTGCCTTAGTGAATTTTTGGAGAAAGATAGAAGAAAATGAGCTGAGAGTAAAATTTAATTTATACTCCCCCAAAAATAATTCACTAATTAAATCAGAATAATCGGAAGAAATTATCTGATTGGGCAAGAAAGTAACCGTTTAAAGATAATGAAATGAAAAGTAAAGTCACAAATTTACTGTAATTACTCACACGTACTGTACGCAGGTAACTACTGATAAGATTGTGACTTTAACGGTCATGATTAAAATAAAATATATACGGATAGAATTCTACCTTGGGATTTGATATCCGTAGAGGTGTAAAATTATATCCGTAGAAAAAGAAAAATCCAGTGTCAGAAATGACCATCAACGGATGAAGGTATCCGTAGAGGGAAAAATTTTGACTTAGGCAAAATTCTTCTTTTTCAGAGAGTTTTAATTCTCATGAAAATCATTTTGACACTGGATGCATATCAAATCATAAGACATTTAAATAGATTAAGAGAAGTTAAGCAAACCTAGATCACTTACCAACCTAGAGAATGTTGATTCATCAAGTGGCTTGGTAAAAATGTCTGCAATTTGTTGCTCACTTGGAACAAAATGAAGTTCCACAGTACCATTCATCACATGTTCCCTGATGAAGTGATACTTTATGTCAATGTGCTTGGTTCTTGAGTGTTGCACTGGATTCTCAGTTATGGCAATTGCACTAGTGTTGTCACGGAATATTGGAATCTTATTGACTATTAGACCATAGTCTATTAGTTGATTTTTCATCCACAATATTTGTGCACAACAACTTCCAGCAGCAATGTATTCTGCCTCAACTGTAGAGGTAGAGACAGAATTTTGCTTCTTACTGAACCATGAGACAAGCTTGTTTCCTAGAAATTGACAAGTGCCTATAGTACTTTTTCTGTCAATCTTGCAACATGCATAGTCTGCATCCGAATAAGCAATTAGATCAAAACCAGATTCTCTAGGGTACCAAATGTCAAGGTTTAGTGTTCCCTTGAGATATCTGAAAATCCTCTTGATAGCAATTAAGTGAGACTCTCTAGGATCAGCCTGAAATCTAGCACAAAGACATATAGCAAACATAATATCAGGTCTACTAGCTGTTAAATATAGAAGTGAGCCTACCATGCCTCTATAACTTGAAATGTCCACAGATTTTTCCTTAGTATTCAATTCAAGTTTAGTGGCAATTGGCATGGGTGTTTTAGCAGGAGAGCATTCCATTAGATCAAACTTCTTCAATAAATCAAAGATATATTTAGTTTGACTAATAAAGATTCCTTCTTTCACTTTCTTAACTTGTAAGCCAAGGAAGTAGGTAAGTTCACCCATCATGCTCATTTCATATTTACTTTGCATAAGTTTGGCAAACCATTTGCAAAGCTTCTCATCTGTAGACCCAAAAATTATGTCATCTACATAAATTTGAATAAATATGCTAGAGCCATTAACATTTCTAAAGAAAAGAGTTTTGTCAACAGTACCTCTAGTGAAATGGTTCTCTAAAAGAAACTGTTACAGAGTGTCAAACCAGGCTCTAGGTGCTTTCTTCAGTCCATAGAGTGCCTTGAGCAGGAATTAGACAAATTCTGGATAATCTGGATCTTCAAAACCAGGAGGTTGACTGACATATACCTCTTCCTCCAGTTCCCCATTCAAAAAGGCACTTTTGACATCCATTTGATAGACTTTGAAATTGACATGGGTTGCATAGGCTAGGAATATCCTTATTGCTTCCAGTCTAGCAACAGGGGCAAATGTTTCATCATAATCTATTTGTTCTTCTTGAGAATAGCCCTTAGCAACCAATCTAGCTTTGTTCCTTGTGACTATGCCATTTTCATCCATCTTATTCCTGAATACCCACTTTGTACCTATAACACTTTTTTCCTTAGGTTTGGGTACCAGCTTCCACACTTTGTTCCTTTCAAACTGGTTTAGCTCTTCTTGCATGGCTAAAACCCAATCTGGATCTAGAAGAGCATCCTCAACTTTCTTTGGTTCTTCTTGGGAAAGAAAGATGTTGTATAGGCATTCATCCTGAGTAGCTCTTCTAGTTTGGACATTTGCATAAGCATCACCAATGATCAGTTCAAATGGGTGATCCCTTGTCCATTTTCTTCTCATAGCAGGTGTAGGTCTTGAAGATGCAGCATCATCCTCATTATTAGAGAAACTCCCCCTGAGTTTAATGGGGTGGTAACTCTATGTTACGATCCACCTCCAGATGCTATAATTTGGCTTCCTACGGATGCTTCATTCAGGCTTCCTACGGATGCTCCCCTTGTCCCTTCTACAGATGGCTCATTAGAACTTGCGTTATCCATATTAGAGACAGTCGTTCTTGGAGGAACTGATTCATCCTCATGATCATCATCTTCATCACCAAAGTCGAGACCTTCCACCTCATTATCAAACCTGAGAGTCTCATGAAAACCCTCATCAGTAAGACCCTGTATTATGGCATCATCAAAAACAACATGTACAGATTCCATAACAATGTTGATTCTATGATTAAAAACCTTGTAGGATTTTCCAGCTGCATATCCCACAAAAGTGGCTTCATCTGCCTTGGATTCAAACTTTCCAAGATTTTCACGTTGATTTCTCAGTACATAGCATTTGCATCCAAAGACATGTAGAACATTCAAGGATGGTTTCCTTCCTTTGAGTAGCTGATATGGAGTCATTCCTTTTTCTTGGTTGATCAAAGAAATATTTTGAGTGAAACATGCAGTGTTAACTGCTTCAGCCCAGAAATAAGTAGGTAACTTTGATTCTTCCAGCATTGTCTTACAGCTTCAATAAGAGTTCTGTTTTTCCTCTCTACCATTCCATTTTGTTGTGGTGTCCTTGCTGCAGAGAACTCATGAATGATTCCATTTTCCTCACAAAACAGCCTCATCGTGGAATTTTTGAACTCAGTGCCATTGTCACTCCTGATTCTTCTTACTTTGAGATCAGGATGATTGTTGGCAGCCTTGATGTGATTGATTATGATTTCACTTGCCCCATCTTTGGAGTGCAGAAAATAAGTCCACGTGAATTTAGAGAAATCATCCACAATCACAAGGCAGTATCTTTTCTTTGAGATTGACATGACATTTACTGGTCCAAACAAGTCCATATGCAACAGCTGTAAAGGTTGATCAATTGATGAATCCAGCTTGCTTCTGAAAGAAATCTTTTTCTGCTTCCCTTTCTGGCAAGCATCACAAAGTCCATCCTTGGAGAATTCCAGTTAAGGAAGTCCTCTTACTAGGTCTCTTCTTACTAACTCATTCATAGATTTGAAGTTCAAATGTGACAGTCTTTTGTGCCATAGCCAACTTTCATCTTTTCTTGCTTTACTCAGAAAACAAGTGATGGAATCAGAACTTGTAGAGTTGAAGTCGGCTATGTATACATTACCTTTTCGGTATCCTGTCAGCACCATATTGTTGTTCTCCTTGCCGGATACAACACAGGCTCCTTGGTTGAATGAGACTGAGAAACCTTTGTCACACAGTTGACTGATACTCAGCAAGTTGTGCTTAAGTCCGTCAACCAGTGCTACTTGATCAATGATGACATTATCATTTGAAATCAAGCCATATCCCTTAGTAAAACCTTTGATGTCATCTCCAAAGGTAATGCTAGGGTCAGCTTTCTCCACAAACTCTGTGAGCAGGGTAGAATCTCCAGTCATGTGCCTAGAACATCCACTGTCTAAGTACCATAGATTCTTTCTGTATCCCTGATTAGATGATGAACTGGCTTCATGCTCGCTTGAATCAGCCATCAGTGCAAGGTTCACAAATTCTGTGTCCTCCTCAAGATCATTCCCGTCTTCAGCCCAGTCATAATCCTGTGTAATGAATGCTCTACCCTTTTGCTTGAGAAGATCAAAGTATTTCTTCTTGTAGTCAACAGGTTCAAACTTCCTGTCACTCTTCTCAGACTTTGGTTTTCTGCACTCATTTGCAAAGTGACCTCCCATTCCATAGTTGAAGCATTTGAATTTGGACCTATCAACAAGATCCTTCTTGAATGGTCTGGACACATCAGGGTTTCTCTTGAACTTGTGCTTTGAGAACTTTCTTGACAGAAAAGCTAAGTGATCATCTAGCTCATCCATCTCCTCTTGATTGATGGGCTCACTATCTTCAATCACCTTCCCTTTGCACCTTCTTGATTTAGCTCTACCTTCACAAGCACTTTGGCTTGGTGTAGGTTCAGCAGCTTCTTCTTTCATGTCCTCAGCCTTTTCAACACTTGCAACTAGAGCAAGAGATTCAGTTTTCTTTTGGACCTTCTCAATTTCTTCATCCTGCTCTATTTCCAGTTCATATGTTTTTAGGGTTCCATACAGCCTCTCAAGAGTGTAGTCCTTATATTCTTGAGTGTTCCTCAAGGAGACAGTCATGGGCTTCCACTCCTTTGGCAAGGCTATGAGAAATTTGAGATTTGAGTCTTTGACTTGATACAATCTTCCATACAACTTCAATCCATTTAGCAATTTTTGAAATCTACTGAAAGTATCATTCAAAGATTCTCCACTTTTGAAGTGAAAGTGTTCATATTGTTGTATGATGAGTTGCATCTTGTTTTCTCTCACCTGCTCAGTCCCTTCACATATGGTTTGGACAGTGTCCCAAATCTCTTTAGATGTAGAGCAGTTGATGACATTGTCGAACATATCAGAATCAGGACCATTAAAAAAAATATTCATGGCCTTCTTTTCTTTATGAACGGCGACGATGTCTTCAAGGGTCCATTCTGGCTTTGGGATTGTGCTTGGAGCTCCTGATGGTTCCTGGGCTATTGAGGTGTTTGGCTACATCGGTACATGAGGGCCATGTTTTATGCACTCTACATAAGCTTCATCCATAGACATGAGATGTAGGCGTATTTTTACTTTCCAGTGAAAGTAATTTTCTCTATCAAGAACTGGTATCTTAACTCCATGATCCTTCTGACTCATGATTCAGTTGTCTTTGATCTTTAAACTTCTTTTATGTTAGAAGCTTGCTCTGATACTAATTGTTATTCCCAGACACTGAACCAAGATTGTAGAGGGGGGGGGGGGGTTGAATACAATCTTGAAAACTTTTCGTTCTTGACAGTGAAAATATGAAAAGCAAAAACAAGAACAGAAACACAAATAAGATGATACAGGAATTAAAAATTCAGGTGGATTGTTTTTGTCCACCTGAGAGATTTTTATTGAAGAAATCTCTGTGATATTTCTGAATAAACACACAGCTGCAAATACACAACTCTAGCTTCAGCAATTTACAAGGATACTGCTTTGTGCTCTCTAAATTGCTAAAACTTGATTTCTTGATTTCTACAGTTATGCTACAACTTGGTTATATAACCCAATTTTACAAAGAAACTTGAACAGCTAATAATACAAAAAGTACATGTGTTCAGAATCCTTGTTTCTCCATCCCGAGCAGTGGTCCGTGTTTGTAGCTTGCCCTTCTTGGCTGATTGTCTTTTAAGGAAATGCTACCCTTGACCATGCAAACAGAATGCTGCTTTCTTCTTGTCACCTTTCCAGAAATACTGGCTTTCATGCTCTGTGTAGTCTGTCAACCCATGTGCTCTGACATCGCTGTCTTTTTCACAAGTACAGAGAGTATCCGTAGAAGCTATCTGAGTTGTATCCGTTGATAGTTTCTTGATCAACCAGTACTGCTATCCGTAGACAGTACAATGTCCATATCCGTAGAAGGCTAGTCAAGCTATCCGCAGACAGTCAATTTCATGTATGCAGAATTATAAGGCATCGACTATATACAATTCGCCTCCCTATTCTACATATCTATTGATAGTCAACATGACTCAATTAACCTATCAAGACTACATCAACTTCAACATCAGAAATACACAAGCATGTTACATTTGGTCTTATCCGTAGATAAGCTTCCCATCTGCAGATACTGCAATGGCAAACTATCCGTTGATGACTACGTTTACTTGTACAATTTTTACTAAGTTAATTTAGTTATCATCAAGAAACAATATAATTCCTAACACAATTCTAATTAACTACATATTTTTTTCTTTTTACCATTAATTTAATACACATGGTATAAATATCAGCTACACCTTAATAAATAGTCTCTTTAGGATATAACTTATAGTTACACCTTCATAAATAGTCTCTTTAAGATATAACTTATATACTGTTGGATAGCCTTTTCACTTGCGTTGTAATGCTTTTAAACTCCAAAAAAAAAAATTAAATTCTAAATTTTTCATAAAATAATTAATACCTATTTTAAAATCACAAAATTCAAATAAATTTCTACATACATGTATGATTAATTTTGCGCTTTAATACCAATTCCCGATAAATGTTAAGTGTAGATCACTTAAAAGCTAGACTAAAATTATAACACAATATATTTTTGACTTATATATTTATACTGAAATTTCAGTACAAAAAATTTAAAAATTGTAGTATAATGATTTTAATTTACAAAACAAAGTTTATTTTAATTATGATTTTTTTTAAATTATAAGCTTCTCGAAGTTATAATGCATAAAATTTATAAAAAAAATAAAATTTAATAATACAGTACATAATACAATTGAATATATTTGATATATAATATATATATGATGGGAAAAAGTGACCACAACGGTAACAACTAAGTGCGGAATTAACTTCGTTGGACAATACTTATCCCTACTTGTATGAACCTTCGATGAAACAAACAAGTAAAACAATAAAACGAAAAACAAGACACCAAACGTTATACGTGGAAAACCCCCTCAAAGGTAAGGAGTAAAACCACGGGACCGTAGTCCACCCAAACAATTCACTATCACAAATTATATGGGAATACACCAAGTCTTCTCTACACAAAACTAGAGGAATACAAACACCTTCACACTCTTGGAATAAGCCGTCAAAAGTATGAAATCAAAAATAAGACAACAATGAGAAAAAACCCGCGGGGAGGTTTAACCTCACCGTGGTGCAAACAGCTCTGTTAAGCCCCTTAATAAACTGACCTCTAGACCTCAGAATCCGATCTCCACCGTTCACAATTTAGATATCGGTGTAAGGAACTTTTTGTCCAAAATTCAGGACGATCCGACCGGTAGAACTCCGGAAATCGCAAATACAAGGCAGCTTGTGCAAGCAGAAAAATTCCTGCGAATTTTTCACCCTAAATCTCTCTTGTGTCTAATCTTCTTCTCTCTTATTTTTATTATAATCCTCCTATAATTATATATATAGGGTTCCCTTATTTTTACCTCCTTGTGGGCCAAAACAAGGGTAATCCAATTGGGCTTTTAATCTCATAGATAGAAACTAAAACCCAACAAATCTCCCCCTTTCTAACTATGAGAAAGAGTTCGCCATTCCGGCGATTGAGCAACATACCTTCAACTTTCCTTTAGCTAAAGACTTTGTCAACATATCGGAACCATTATCATCGGTGTGTACCTTGTTCACTTCAAACAACCCTTCTTCAAGAGCGTCTCTAATCCAATGATATCTCATGTCGATATGCTTCGTTCTTGCATGAAATGTAGGATGTTTAGCTATGTCAATAGCTGCTTGATTATCACAAAAAACCACATAGCGTTGTTGCGGAAATCCAAGTTCCTGCATCAACCGCTTCAACCACAACAACTCTTTACAAGCTTCAGTTGCTGCTACATACTCTGCCTCCCCCGTAGAAACAGAAACACCCTTTTGCAACCTAGATTGCCATGAGACCGCTCCCCCTGCCAAAGTCATCAAATATCCAGAAGTAGATTTCAATGAATCCTTATCTCCTGCCAAGTCAGAATCTGTATATCCAACAAGCACTGGTTTACCATTCCCAAATGTCAGACCCAATTTGGAAGTACCTCTAAGATATCTCATAATCCACTTAACTGCTTCCCAATGCTTCTTACCTGGATTTGTTAGATAACGACTGACAACACCAACTGCAAAGGCTATATCCGGTCTCGTAGATACCATAGCATACATCAAACTTCCTACTGCCGAGGCATATGGAACTCCATCCATCTCTGTAATTTCTTCCTTCGTAGAAGGAGAATCATTTCCACTTAACTTAAAGTTGGTAGTAAGAGGAGAACTAACAACTTTAGATTTATCCATGTTGAACCTGCAAAGCACCTTCTCAATATACTGCTCCTGAGATATATGCAACTTCTTGGCCACTCTGTCTCGATGAATACGAATGCCAAGAATCTGTTTCGCTGGCCCCAAGTCCTTCATAGCAAAGGACTTACTTAACTGTTGCTTCAACTGGGAAATTCTTCCAGCATTTTTGCCAACAATAAGCATGTCATCCACATAGAGCAATAATATTATAAAATCATCATCTGCAAATTTCTGAACAAAAACACAATGGTCAGAAATAGTCTTACGGTAGCCTTGCTCCTTCATAAACGACTCGAACTTTTTATACCGTCGTCGACGTGCCTGCTTCAAACCATATAGACTCTTAAGAAGTCTACAAACATAATCCTCTTTACCTTTTACATGAAAACCTTCAGGTTGATCCATGTAGATTTCTTTGTCTAAGTCACCATGCAGAAAAACTGTCTTGACATCCATTTATTCAACCTCCAAATCAAGACTAGCTGCTAAACCAAGCACCACACGAATTGATGTCATCTTAACAACTGGAGAAAAGATCTCATCAAAATCAATACCCTTTCTCTGACTGAATCCCTTGACGACCAACCTAGCTTTGTACCGTGGTTGTGAAGTATGCTCATCTTGCTTCACTCTATAAACCCACCTGTTTTTCAAAGCTCGTTTTCCCTTAGGTAGCTTCACCAACTCAAAAGTATTATTCTCATACAAGGATTTCATCTCATCTTGCATGGCATAAACCCACTCCTTCTTGTGCTCATCTTTCATAGCTTCTGTATAAGATTCAGGTTCACCACTGTCAGTCAATAGAACATACTCATCAGCAGAATACCTGTTAGAAGGATGACGATCTCTGGTAGACCGCCTGAGTGGAACGAATGGTGGAGTATTTGGTACTGGTGACTCCTCATGGGCATCATCATCCATGTCACTATTTTCCGGAGTATCAGTATTAGTACCGTGCTGGTCATCATCATGAACATCATCTCCAAACTGTGAATCCACATGTCTTGGAGGAACCAGATCCAAATCAACCAGATCATTGTTATATTGAGGAACTGTTTCTGCCTTCCCAATATCTTTCAAAGTCTGATCTTCAATAAAGATAACATCTCGGCTTCTCACAATCTTCTTTGAAACTAGATCATAGAGCCTATAGCCGAATTCATCTTGACTGTAACCAAGGAATATACACTCTTTAGTCTTCACATCAAGTTTAGACCTCTCATCTTTGGGAATATGCACAAAAGCCTTACATCCAAAGACACGCAAATGATCATAAGAAACATCTTTACCACTCCAAACTTTATCTGGAATATCAAACTTTAAAGGAACACAAGGTGAGAGATTTAACACATTTACCGCAGTATTTAGTGCCTCACCCCAAAAAGACATCGGCAACTCAGCATGTGAAAGTAAACATCTGACTCTCTCCACCAATGTTCTGTTCATTCTCTCTGCCAAACCATTAAGCTGAGGTGTCTTTGGTGGAGTCCTTTGGTGCCGAATACCCTGCTGTTTGTAATACACATCAAAGGGACCTGTATACTCCCATCCATTATCTGTCCGGATACACTTCAGTTTCTTCCCAGTCTGTCTCTCAACTAAAGCCTGAAAATGTTTAAACACATCTAACACTTGGTCTTTCATCTTCAAGGTATAAACCCATAACTTCCTTGAATGATCATCGATGAATGTAACGAAATATAATGAACCACCATTAGTTTTGGTTTTCATAGGACCACAAACATCGGAATGCACCAAGTCAAGTATATGTTCTCTACGAGAAGGAGGACGACTCTTAAAAGAAACTCTGTTCTGCTTACCTGCCACACAGTGAGAACACCTTTTCAAATGTATATCAGTTAAACCAGATAATACCTTTTTCTTCGACAGCATATTCATTCCTTTTTCAGTCATGTGAGCAAGTCTCTTATGCCATAATTCAACCTTATTAACATTCTCAACAGCATTAACACTGTCCTTGGAGATTTGCGGCTGAGTCATATATAATTTCGGACACTTCTTCCCTCTTGCAACAATTAAAGAACCCCGAGTGAGCTTTCATTGACCATTACCAAAGCTGCTGACATATCCTTCATCATCAAGAAGGCCAGTAGAAATTAAATTCATTCTCATGTCTGGAACGTGCTTCACATCATGAAGAAATAACTTCATGCCCGTATCAAACTTCAGACATACATCTCCAACGCCAACAACTTTTGCTATGTCACTGTTACCCATCTTAACATCTCCAAAATCACCAGAAGTATAAGATGTAAAGAAATCCCTTTGTGACGCAACATGACACGAAGCACCACTATCAATTGCCCAACTCAAATCATCTTGTGCAAGGTTAACAATATCTCCATCACAACAGATCAGGTGTTCATCAGTAGTAGCAATCACCACAGAATTATCATTACCACCGTCAGTTTTCGTCTGATCATTGTCTGAACCCTTTTTATTTTCTCGCTTCAACTTTCTGCAGAACTTCTTTTTATGCCCCTTTTTACCACAATGATAACACTCAACATTAGAACACTTACCTCTAGAACTACTCTGTTGATTACCTCTGTTGGTTGGACCTCTGCTTTGAGCTCTTCCCTTTCTTTCAGTGACTAGGACTTCTGACTGTGAAGAGGAACCCTGTGACTTTCTTCTCATCTCTTCATTCAGAATACTGCTCTTAGCTAATTCCATACTGATAATACCATCTGGAGCTGAGTTCGACAAAGACATCCTGAATGTTTCCCATGAATCTGGTAAAGTACCCAAAAAACACAACCCTTGTATCTCATCCTCAAACTTGATACCCATTCCAGCAAGCTGATTCATAATTCCTTGGAATGCATTCAAGTGATCAGAAATTGCAGTGCTATCCTGATATTTTAGAGACATCAACTGTTTAATCAAATACAGTTTATTATTTCCTGTCTTTCGAGCATAGAGTTGCTCAAGCTTGTTCCACAAAGTACGCGCATGTGTCTCCCCACTAATATGGTTCAAAACATTATCATCCACCCATTGCCGTATATACCCACAAACTTGTCGATGCAAAATAGTCCATTCTGCTTCTGTTTTATTTGCAGTCTTCTCCGTAGCAAACACAGGTAGATAATATTCCTTCACATAAAGAAGATCCTCCATCTTCCCCTTCCAAACATGATAATTAGAACCATTCAAATTAATCATTCTACTTGTATTCGTTTCCATCGTTCAAACAAGTCCAATAACAACCAAGCTCTGATGCTAATATGATGGAAAAAAGTGACCACAACGGTAACAACTAAGTGCGGAATTAACTTCGTTGGACAATACTTATCCCTACTTGTATGAACCTTCGATGAAACAAACAAGTAAAACAATAAAACGAAAAACAAGACACCAAAAGTTATACGTGGAAAACCCCCTCAAAGGTAATGAGTAAAAACCACGGGACCGTAGTCCACCCAAACAATTCACTATCACAAATTATATGGGAATACACCAAGTCTTCTCTAGACAAAACTAGAGGAATACAAACACCTTCACACTCTTGGAATAAGCCGTCAAAAGTATGAAATCAAAAATAAGACAACAATGAGAAAAAACCTGCGGGGAGGTTTAACCTCACCGTGGTGCAAACAGCTCTGTTAAGCCCCTTAATAAACTGACCTCTGGACCTCAGAATCCGATCTCCACCGTTCACAATTTAGATATCGGTGTAAGGAAGTTGCTGTCCAAAATTCAGGACGATCCGACCGGTAGAACTCCGGGAATCGCAAATACAAGGCAGCTTGTGCAAGCAGAAAATTCCTGCGAATTTTTCACCCTAAATCTCTCTTGTGTCTAATTTTCTTCTCTCTTATTTTTATTATAATCCTCCTATAATTATATATATAGTGTTCCCTTATTTTTATCTCCTTGTGGGCCAAAACAAGGGTAATCCAATTGGGCTTTTAAATCTCATAGATAGAAACTAAAACCCAACAATATATATATATATATATATATATATATATATATATATATATATATATATATATAGGGTTGTGCTCATATGAGAACCCCATTAATTGTGAGAACTGAGATCTAATCTCATTCACACATTTTTTATATCTAAACAAATCATAGCCACACAATTAATATCTTAATTTTAATTTGTTTTTTTATCTTTCATCTCTCTCATCTAACCCCATTATCTCTCCACTCATCACTACCACCCACCACATGCCTCCACCCACCACCACCACCACCACCACCACCACCCATCAACTCCGCCACCATCACCCACCACCCACCCCAGCCGCCACCGCTATCCCCGCTGCCGTCGTTATCCCCGCTGCCGTCGCTATCCCCGCCGCCGCCCCACCACCACCTGTCGCCGCCACTCTCTATCTCTCTCTCTCTCTCTCTCTCTCTCTCTAATATCCGGCGATCTAATATTGCCATCAAGATCGATGCTATACATAAATACTTATGTGGATTTGGTTTTTTTTTGGTGATTTTGAATTAAATTTTTGGTAATTTTTTTTAAAAATTTTGGTAGTTTGTTTAAATGAATTGGTGATTTAGATTGAAAGTTGGTGATTCTGTCAAAAAACGGTGATGTTGATGTTCGAATTGTAGTTATTTTAGTTTGATTTTAGTGATTATTTTTCTTAATCGTGGTGATTTAAGTTACGATGGTGGTGATTTTTGATAATAGATGGTAATGTGGGATGACAGTAGGTGGTGATTTGTGTTTTCCGGTGGTGATTTTTTGTTTTCCGGTGGTGGTCGGAGTGATGGTAGTGTGGTGATTTTTTGATTCCGGTGGTGATTTTTTGGCTTGGCCGGAATTGGTCGTCGGAGATGGAGGTTCCCGGTGACCGGAGGTGGTGGATGGGTGGGGATGGTGAAAAATTAAAATATTAATAAATTTAATGAGTGGTGGGAGATTAATTTAGTGTATTTAAATGAATGACTATGATTAGATCTCATATCTCACAATAGTGAGAGTTCTCATTTGAGCGCGACCCTATATATATATATATGCTGTAAGAAGTATAACATGTCCTAAACATAACTTAAATTCCCCTAATCTCTGACGGTGGGTAAAGACGGAGACATACTCCTTAAACAAATCTTCGTTTACTAAATCATGACATCACCTAAAAATTTGAAGGGGCCTATCATTGTTGACCTTGTTGTTCTACTTACGTTGCCTATATAAACAAATCGAGACTGTTTTAGATAACATCACCATTCACCAGGTATCTTTTGATCTTTTTTTATCATTTTTTCTTGTTTTTTTCAAAGCATAAACTTAATATATTAAACTAAAATTAAAAATGTTACATTAGTTTTGAAAGCTACATGTGGGTAATCTTAACATATTATCGAAGATAATCCCAAATTAGGGAGAGGGATTTGCCACCCACCTTCCCAACTTGCCCCATGTTGGGAGTTGCAAGCTTATAATCTTAAATAGATTGTTAATTACAGCCATGGCTTTATATAATTACTCCTGAACTATAATAATTAAGCTGGTTGTTAGGAGTACTAGTTACACTCAGCCTTAATTCCGGATTAATTCATAATAAACATGGGTACAATTTTTTTAATTCGATTAATCCAGTTGTGAGTCTTTCTTAACAGGTACATTTATAGTAAATTATAAGAATTAAAAAAAGTAATTTATGATATGACAAATATATGTTAATTAAATGAATAACTAACAAATTAAGAATAGTAAAGAAATAATAAATAAAATATCAATACATCTGTTTTATAGTCGATTTTTTTTAAAAGTAGATGATTAATTGGAATTAATCGCTAGACGGTGGGTCACCGAACTGATTAAGAAAAATTTGGTTGAAAAATCGTTTTTCTTAAAAAACGGTCAAAAAACGATTAAAAATCGGGATGGATGAAAAAAATCGGTCAAAAATCGGTTATATTTTGAAAAATGAAAAACAAAATTCAGCATTCATATTTAGCCATAATCTAAAGATCTATCAAATTGTCGATGTTTTACGCTCCTGTTTGATTAAGTTGCTATTTGGTATGTTCATCAACTAATTATTTGGTATGTTCAACTAGGGGTTATCGCGGTCCGGTTTGATTCGGGTTAGATATCAAACCAGAAACAAACCACAAAATAACGGTTATTGAAAAAATCTAACCAAACCATAACCCGTAAACCAACAAAATCAAACCAATCGGTTCAATTTTGGTCGGTTCGGATTAACGGATTTGGATTAACGGATTTGGATGGTTCTCGACAAAATTTGGTTAACAAAATTATAAAATAAAATAATATATTTCCGATTTAAATTTTCTCAGATAGTTTGATTAGTAAAATTAGGAAATAAAAATATTTATGAAATTCAAATTTTCCTTCTTTAAATGTGCATAAATAATAAAAATTATTCCTACATAATAAAGTATTAACCGCAAATGACTAACGTTCAATTTAGTTACAACAATGAAATATTGAATTCGAAAAGTAATATAAAATTTGTGATTCATAAGATAAAATTACCTTATATTATATAATCATAAATATAAAATTAATATATATATATATATATATATATATAAGTATATAGATGCGGTTCGGATTGAGAGCGGGTTGTGTTCTTGTCAACCCGAAACCAACCCACGATCCGCAGTTTTTTTTAAAGTAGTTGAACCGAAACCGTGAACCACACTTTGGTTTCGGTTCGGATCGGTTCATAATCAGATTGATTTTTACGGATTATGCTATTTAACCCGAACCGTGATCACCCATATGTTCAACAACTAATTACTCTCTTTAATTTAGTGTAGTATTTCATTTTCTTAAATTGCAATATCATTAAAATCTCTAAGTTGTTAGGTTGAATTCTCTTGTTGTACTATTTAAACATATCAACGTAACGTAAGCAAGTGAATTTAATTATTTAATCTGTAATTTTGTTCTCTCTCTAATTTTAAATTTCTATAAATTTCACTAAATAGTTATCTAAGTTTAAAATATACATAAAAATAATATTAAATTATCCGATTAATTCTTAATTATCTGATTAATCTCTAGACAGTACCTCTACCGATTAAGTCCAATTTCTGCTTTTTATAACGCTACTTTTACAGCACCGTTTAATCTCATTAGATAAATGTCACTGGAAGCGAAAATTTGTAACGGCATATGTGATCTAAGTTATAAATTTATCGAATGACTAAAATTGTATATTTTTTGAGTTCTTACAATAACAAGCACTAGTGATCAAAGTTGCATCCAACTTCTAAAAAGAATCCCAATTGTACATGTTAAAGCATGTGTAAGCACATCGAAGATGAAGGAATCAAGAGAGCTATTAATATGGCTGTGCACCGGCAGTCAGCAACGACGGCCTGCCTTCTCGATCGGAATGTATGGTGAGAACAGTCGCCGACAATTCCAAAAATTAACTGTACCAAATTGAATTTTTCAAATATTGAACTATACCAACTACCAAATCTTAATGTATTAATGTATAAATATTAACTAGCCTATAACTCCTACAAGGCACGAGATTAAAAAATTACAAATTAAAAAATTTAATAGAAATAGAAAATATTAAATAAAAAATAAAAATTAATGTGATAAATTATAAAACGAAAAACTTAAATATTAATTGGAACATAGAAAAAAATAAATAAAGAATACAAATGGGGCTGAGGAAGATAAATGGGCATTATTACTGTTATTTTATTATTTATTAAAATAATATTAATAACAAGGATAAATAGAAAAGTTAACATGTTTTAATCAAAAAAAATAACTGCTCGTGATATTTTTGGAAGTATTTTAATTATATTAATTTTATTTGTTAAAAAAATACGTTGGCATGTTAAAATATGTAAGCTTTTTTTAAATAATTAAAAGCATTAAATATGTTTTAAAATAAATAAGTAAGGTTTGCACCTGATATTTTTGGAAAAAAACGATTTTAGTGAGAACAAATATAAAAGAAAATATGTCTTAATTTAAAGGTCATTGTCCGTGATAATTTTGGAAAAGGAGTAGATTTTATTAGTGTTATGAATTAAAAAACATACTTGTAAAATTATTGCTAGGGTTTAAGAGCTTTCGAGCTTTAATGGCTGCTCTTGTGTTTCGTGACTAAATCGGTCCTCACAAGATGCCTACGTATCTCAATCAGTGCTGAGAATCAAGCCAGAAAACGTAGTTCTTGGTGTTGCCCTCGGGGCTATGGCGGCAGGGGCACACCAAGCACGTAGTGACTTTTATGTCCTTATTTGAAGATGAAGTCTAAAACATTGTAGATGACGTATGGAACTGTGTCCAAAATGTAGTTCTGAGATGAGGGGTCAGACACTTTATATAGACGTTTAGAAGCCTAGTGGATAAGTATTGATTTCCTTGAAGGATAAATCTTATCCTTGACGGTGGATAAGTATTATCACTTTCTTGAAGAATAAATCTTAAGTATTATCACTTCCTTGAAGGATAAGTCTTATCCTTGACGGTGGATAAGAATTAATTCTAGATCCTTCCTTGTAGGAGTTGTTTCCATATCATAATGGACTTGTATTGAAAGAAGCCCACTTGTATTAGAACAAGCCTGTATTGGACGTCTCCTAATACAGGTTGTACTTCTAGCCCAAATATTAATTACGAAATTAATATTTAATTAGAGTTTCGGGCCTTATTAATGGGCTTTATTTATGGACCAGCTAGATTTAATTAATGCAATATTAATTATGTCTTTAGGGTTATTTTTAACCCATATCATTTGCCCCCCCCCCCAACTTCTATGATAATGCACTAGGATTTCATAGAAGTTATATTGGTCTTTTTCGAGACTTGGGGTCTTTTTATCCCTTACCTGGGACTTACTACCCTTTTTTGGGATTTTAATATACACTAGTGTTTCACGAGTATCGTCTTGGTGTAAAGTGTGGAGCGACCTACACATTTACGATGATTTTGCCTTATTCGAGGCTAACTTGACATTTTTATAAGCCTTTTATGTCTTATACCGTCTTATTTTGGCCTAAAACCTTTCATTGAGCATTTCGAATGATGGGGTTTGGACTGAATGTATTAGGTTTTATGGGGTTTCAACCCTTCACCTGCTTTCTAGGAAGCTCATGATTTCATCGAACCTTATTTTTACTTAGTCTCGTTAGATATGTCCTACTAGGATATATCGCCAGTAATAAACCTTTAGGTTTAAAGTGCACCATGTTCTAGGCATCTCCTTGAAGTCTTTCGAGAGTGTAGGAGCTTCGTCCTAACACGCTCTTAACTTTTTAGGGCCCTTCCTAATTAGGGGCTAATTTCCCTTTCTGTCCAACCCCAGATGCTTCAATCTTTCTGAGAACCAAGTCTCCTTGACGAAAGAACCTTTCTTTAACCATCAGGTTGTAGTAGAAAGATGCTCGCTTATGATGTTCCACGATCTTCGTTCTATTCAGGCTCAAAGGCCCCTACTCTTGGGGAGGTATGAGTAATCTCCACTGGCACCACGACTTCTGCCCCATAGGCTAACAGGAATGAAGTTGCTTCAGTAGTAACCTTGCAAGTGGTACAATATGCCCAAAGTATAGGGAGCAACTCGTTCACCCAAGTGTTCCTCGAGCGTTCAACTCTCTTTTTGAGTCCATCTAGGATGATTCGGTTGGCCACCTCTGCTTGTCCGTTTGCTTGAGGATGAGCAACTGATGTGAAACGTAACTTGATATCATTCTCGTCACAATATTTCTTGAATTCATCGTTGTTAAACTGAGTTCCATTATCCGTGACCAAGATGCGTGGAATCTTGTATCTGCATATTACATTCTCCTAGAAGAAATGCATTACTTGCTTGGTGGTTATCTTGGCTAAAGGTTTAACCTCAATCCACTTGGTGAAGTAGTCGATCGCCACTATCAAGAACTTTCTTTGCGCACTTGCCATTGGAAATGGTCCAAGTATATCCATCCCCCACATAGCAAACGGGATAGGTGAGTTTATGGATGTCAACATCTCTGGTGGTTGTCTAACCACTGGTGCATGCTTTTGGCACCGTTCATATTTCTTCACATGTCTTTTAGCATCTGCAAGTATGTTTGGCCAATAGAAACCTAGACGAGTGATTTTATGAGCAAGGGCTCTGCCCCCCAAGTGCTGCCCACAAATTCCTTCATGCACTTCCCTTAGGGCCAATTCCGCATCTTGGGGTCTCAAGTATTTCAGATAAGGAACAATGAAAGACTTTTTGTATAGGATTCCCTCAATCAGGGTATACCTTAGTGCTTTCACATATAAATTTCGTGCTTCTGAAGTGTCGTTGGGTAACCACCCAGTTTCCAGATGAGATTTGATGGGATCCATCCAACAGCTAGCAACGTCAATGGGTGCTACCAACTTTCCATTGATGCTTGGGGTATTCAAGACTTGGAAGTATACACTTCCTGCATAGTTTTCAATTTCAGAAGAGGCAAACTTAGACAAGGCGTCTGCCTTCATGTTTTCTTCTCTTGGAATGTGTTCCACATAGCATTCATCAAACTGAGTCATGATGGCCTTGACAAGTTTTAGGTACTTGGCCACGACTTCATCTCTGGCCTCAAACTCCCTATTTACTTGGGAAACCACTAGCCTCGAGTCTCCACACACTTTCAGAGTTTTAACTCTCAAGGCTCTAGCCAGCCCTAAGCCAGCTATCAGGGCTTCGTACTCAGCTTCGTTGTTTGTCGTTGGGAAGTCCAGTTTTAGTGCGTACTCTATGAGAAATCCATCAGGACTTTGTAGCACCAAACCTGCTCCACTTGATTTTGTTTTTTATGCTCCATCAAAATAGAGCACCCAACATTCTTTGGACACCATGTCTTCATCTTTCTTGTCTTCCACTATTACTTCCTGCCCCCCGACTTCCTGGTTGTCAATAGTGCATTCAACCATGAAGTCAGCGAGTGCTTGAGCTTTTATGGCCGTTCGAGGCTTATACTTGATGTCAAATTCTCCCAATTCAATATCCCATTTGATCAACCTTCCACTAACTTGAGGGCTATGCAAGATGTTTCTTAGAGGCTGATTGGTCAAGACCTCTATATTGTGTGCCTGGAAGTATGGGCGTAGCTTTCTTGAGGCCATAATCAAGGCTAAGGCAAACTTCTCTATCGTAGAGTAGTTTATTTCTACCCCATGTAGAATCTTGCTCACGTAATAAACGGGCTTCTGAACTTTCAACTCTTCTTTTACCAAAACGGCTCCAAGGGATGTGCTAGAAACCGCCAAGTACAAATAGAGAATTTCTCATGGCTTTGGCTTTGCCAACAGTGGTGCCCCATCCATGTATTTGTTTCAAGGCCTCAAAGGCCTCCTGGCTTTCAGTTGTTCACTAAAAAAATTTCACGTTCTTGAGTGCTTTGAAGAAGGGTAAACACTTCTCTCCTGACTTGGAGATGAATCTTCCCAATGCTACCACTCTTCCCGTTAGTTTTTGGACATCCTTGACAGTCTGTGGTGATTCCATGTCTAGAATTGCTTTGATTTTGTCTGGGTTAGCCTCAATTCCTCTCTTGGAAACCATCAAACCTAAAAAATTTCCTGAGCCTACACCGAAGGCACACTTAGCTGGATTCAACATCATCTTGTGGTGCCTTAGCACTTCAAATGATTCCCGTAGATGATTTATATGATCGGCCTTATCGAGGCTTTTAACCAACATGTCATCCACATATACCTCCATGGTTTTTCCAATCAGGTGTTCAAAAATTTTGTTCACCAACCTTTGGTATGTTACCCCTTGGAGACGTCATCTTTGTGCATTTTGATTTGGTTGTATCTGCTGAAACCATCCATGAAACTTAGCATCTCGTGCCCAATTGTGGCATCTATTAAGGCATCGATCCTTGGTAAGGGAAAACAATCCTTAGGACATGCATCGTTCAAATCAGTGAAATCCACACACATCCTCCATTTTCCATTGGCTTTTTTGACCATCACTGGGTTAGCCAACCAGTCTGGGAATTGTATTTCTTCAATGAACCCGGCTTCCAGAAGCTTTTCTACTTCCTGTTTGATGGCATATTGTCTCTCTGTAGCAAAATTTCTCTTTTTCTGTTTCACTGTCTTCCTTTCAGGATCCACATTCAATTTGTGGGTTATCAACTGGGGATCAATCCCTGGCATGTCAGCCTATGTCCAAGCAAAAACTTCATTGTTCTCTTGAAGAAAAGATATGAGCTTGCTTTTCAATGGTTCAGGCAATAGTGCTCCAACATAAGTCACCTTCTCCGGTTAACCAGGGACTAAGGGAATTGGGATTAAATCCTCAGCTGGTTTCCCTCTTCTGTCCTCATTATCACTAGTATCCATGTCTTCAATGGGGAGAACCTGCCCCCCGATTCCATCAGGCCTTAACGCAGCTACATAACAACTTCTAGCCATCTTTTGGTCTCCCCGTTCTTCACCAATCCCATTCCTTGTTGAGAACTTAATTTTCAGATGGTAAGACGAGGCTACAACCTTAAATGCATGAAGGCCCGTCCTTCCAAGGATCGCGTTGTAGGTTGAAGTTGCCTTTATAACTATGAAGTTCAACATCTGAGTAGACGTATTTGACCCTTGCCCCATTGTCATAGGGAGTTGGATTGTGCCTTCTACCTTTGATTCGACTCCATTAAATCCGTATATAGGCATGTTTGAGGGTGTCAACTGTAAGTCAGTATATCACATCTTGATGAAAGCATCGTGGAATAAGATATCCACAGAAGCTCCATTGTCAACCAAAACTCTCTCGATTTCAGAATTTCTTATCACAAGTGTGATGACCAATGGGTCATCATGAGAAAATTTTACCACTTTTAGGTTAGAATCATCGAAGCTAATGGCAACTTCTTTTTTGGCACGCTTCGGTGCTTCTCCAACAAAAGTCATTACCTCTCTGGCATAAGATTTTCGTGAATTCTTGGAAGAGCCAGCCGCGGTCGGTACTTCAAATATCATGTTGATAATTGGACCTTGAGTCTAGGATTACGATCTTGATCATTATCCTTTCTGTCATAGTCTTTCTTCTCATAGTTTCCTCTCTGGTTTCCTCGATTCCCATCCTTGGTGAACTTATCCAGTTTTTCCCTCCGGATCAAGAATTCAATTTCGTCCTTCAGTTGTCTACAATCGTTGGTGTCATGACCAACTTCTTTGTGGAACTGACATAATTGGTTCTTGTTTCTTTTCTCCATATCAGTCATCAGTGGCTTCGGACATCGGAGATCAGCATCTTTCTTAATGTCCATCAGGATTTGACTTCTAGGAGCATTCAATCTTGCATACTCTGTGAATCTTTTTCCGGGATTACCCTTCTTTGGTGTAGGATCAGAATCCTCTATTGTTTTGGGGTACTTGTCCCTTGCATCATACTCTTGAGTCTCCTTCCTCTTCTTTTCGTTTCCATTACCCCCAGTATTTGGTTCATATTTCCTCATACTCTCTTCAGCTTTAATGTACTTTCCAGCCCTGTCTTGTAGCTTCAACATGCTTTCAGGGGGGGTGTTTTGCCAAAGACCTTTAAAGTGGTCGTCAGTGGTTCCTTGTTGCAGGGCTATTATGGACACTTTGTCTTCCAAATCCGGGACTTTAAGAGACTCCCTGGTAAATCGATTTATGTAGTTCCTCAAGGATTCATTCTTGCCTTGTTGAATTCCCATGAGAGATGCTGAACTCATCTCATGCACTCTCCCACTAACAAACTGATTGATGAACGCCTTGCTCAACTCCTTAAAAGACCGGATAGAGTTAGGAGGGAGACGACTGTACCAACTTTGAGCCATGCCCGCAAGGGTTTGTGTAAACGCTCTGCACTTGACTGCATCATTGGTAGGTTGCAACAATAGTGCGTTAGAGAAGGTTCTCACATGATTAGCAGGGTCTCATGTTCCATCGTAGGCCTTAATGGTTGGCATCTTGAACTTTCTGAATATATGAATTTTCATGATATCCTGAGTAAAAAGGGGGTGTAGGATCATCCGGATCTCCTAAGGGCAACAACTCAGTGGGATCACCCTTTAGGGCTTCAGCCCTCCTTGACTTTCTCGGTGTAGGATCTAAGTTAATTACAGGAACCCTCTCGGTGGATTTGCCTTTGGCTCTAGCTGCCTCTTCCTCTGCTAATACCTTCTTAAGCCTTGTAGCCTCTGCCTCATGGGCCGCAATCTTTTCCTTAGTGGTTTGGGGTTGTTCCCGATTTGTTTGGGAAGAACGTCTCCTCCTTGGGGAAACAACCCTCTCTTCTCCAGTTGAATAATTTTCGTTCTCAGTATAGGGACCTGAGTAATCTTGAATCAAGGGAGTCTGAGTTTGTTGATTTTGGGGTCCCAGACCTTGAACATAAGGAGGCACATATGCTTCGTGGTAGGTTGGATTGATACCACTGCTGCCCACCGTGGGTCGAGGTGGCATACCATAGGTTGGCATCCCTAAAGTTTGAGTCGCGTATTGGGGAAGATCCGTGGTGTGAAGTTGTAGGCTACGTGGTGCATTCATGAGCAGTGGAGAGGTTGTGATTGGTTGCTGGAGAGTGGTCTCTTGTGGATTAGATCCATGAACGACCATCTGCAGGGGATTCGTCCCTTCAACCGAAATTGGGATCTCTGGTCCTTGAGTGGTGGTGAGGGGGATACCAGTAGTTGGCGGTGGTTGATTTCCGTGAGTATCAGCCTCTGAGGTGATAGGAAGCTCCTCAGAAGTTTGAGTATCTTGAGTTGTTCTTCGTGTGTTTGTCATGGTTCATGTTGTCGTCCCACAGACGGCGCCAAATGTTAAGGATTAAAAAACGTACTTGTAAAATTATTGCTAGGGTTTAAGAGATTTCGAGCTTTAATGGTTGCTCTTGTGTTTCGTGACTAAATCGGTCCTCACAAGATGCCTACATATCTCAATCAGTGCTGAGAATCAAGCCAGAAAACGTAGTTCTTGGTGTTGCCCTCGGGGCTATGGCGGCAGGGGCACACCAAGGACGTAGTGACTTGTATGTCCTTATTCGAGGATGAAGTCTAAAACGTTGTAGATGACGTATGGAACTGTGTCCAAAACGTAGTTCTGAGATGAGGGGTCAGACCCTTTATATAGGCGTTTAGAAGCCTAGTGGATAAGTATTGATTTCCTTGAAGGATAAATCTTATCCTTGACGGTGGATAAGTATTATCACTTTCTTGAAGGATAAATCTTATCATTGGCGGTGGATAAGTATTATCACTTCCTTGAAGGATAAGTCTTATCCTTGACGGTGGATAATGATTAATTCTAGATCCTTCCTTGTAGGAGTTGTTTCCATATCATAATGGACTTGTATTGAAAGAAGCCCACTTGTATTAGAATAAGCCGGTATTGGACGTCTCCTAATACAGGTTGTACTTCTAGCCCAAATATTAATTACAAAATTAATATTTAATTAGAGTTTCGGGCCTTATTTATGGACCAACTAGGTTTAATTAATGCAATATTAATTATGTCTTTAGGGTTATTTTTAACCCATATCAATTAGAAAAAAAGTATTTTAATTATTAAAGGCGATCAACTAGTTACTATTTTTATATTATTTTATTATTTATTAAATAAAATAAATGACCGAAAACCAAAATTTTCAAAGCACGGGCCATCAAAGAAGATTAAAAAATGACAAACTAAAAAAATTAATGGGAACAAAAAATATTAAATTAAAAATAAAAATTAATATGATAAATTATAAAATGAGAAACTTAAATATTAATTGGAACATAGAAAATATAAATAAAGAATACAAATGGGGCTGAGGAAGATAAATGGGGACATTATTAATATTATTTTATTATTTATTAAAATAATATTAATAGTAAAGACAAATAGAAAAATTAACATGTTTTAATTAAAAAAGTAATTGTCCGAGATATTTTTAGAAATATTTTAATTATATTAATTGTATTTGTTAAAAAAATATGTTGACATTTTAAAATAGGTAAGTTTTTTTAAATAATAAAAAGCATTAAAATAGATTTTAAAATAAATAAGTAGGGGTTGCACCCGATATTTTTGGAAAAGAGATATTTTAGCGAGAACAAATATAAAAGGTAAATGTTTTAATTTTAAAGGTAATTGCACGTGATATTTTTGGAATAATATTAATAATAAGGACAAATAGAAAAACTAAAATGTTATAATTAAAAAAATTAACTGCCCATGATATTTTTGGAAGTGTTTTAATTATATTAATTGTATTTATTAAATAGAATAAATGATTGAAAACCGAAAACCAAAAACCAAAAATTTCAATGTTTCGACTTTAATAATATAGAATAGATTTAATATCTGAATTCATTTATGTATAAGAATTTTATTTTTACAAAATTTATCATTTTTATAATATATTCGTTTATAAATTCAAACCACGTATCACCAATTTTTGTAAACTTCTTATCATTACTTCTCATTTTATTAACTTAAATACCTCACCCTAACATTGTTTCTTTATAACTTCAAAATATCTTCACTTTTTTATAACCAGCTTCCAAAAAATAATTAAAGCTTCTAGAAATTGTCTTAATTTGCCTTCTATCCCCCACATGTAACAATCCGACTTTTCGTATTATTATTTCTAAATACAAAACTTAAATAAATGGTACTTTTTATTCAATAATTTAAAAATTAAGGAAAGTCAAAGCAACGGTCAAACTCAAATAATTCGAAAACACACATTCGGAGAAGCAACCCCACAAATCCAATATTCAATATCAAAATTTATTCAAATAATGCGATAAGTCTTTTCAATAAATGCATCTAAATCAGGTAGCACGAAAATCCACACATCCTTAATCTCAATAAGCTTCCAAAGTCAAAACTTGAAATGTTTATTAAAAATAATGAGCTGCAAAGCTTAGGAAGTAACAATCGCCTAACGGCTCAAAATAATATTTAAAACGAAAATTTTAAACTTTAAATCGAAAAAGAATCTTAACAATAAAATCATATTTTATTCCCACGGTTCTAAATTACGGTCACACTATGCTAGTGACACGACTTCTATTGTTCGGTGATTTGATGGAGCTAGTTTACGTCCCTCGGCAAGTGTAAGGTATCTATGTCTTCTTCTTCTTCTCTCTCTCTCTCTCTCTCTCTCTCTCTCTCTCTCTCTCTCTCTCTCTCTCTCTCTCTCTCATATTTTATTCCCACGGTTCTAAATTACGGTCACACTATGCTAGTGACACGACTTCTATTGTTCGGTGATTTGATGGAGCTAGTTTACGTCCCTCGGCAAGTGTAAGGTATCTATGTCTTCTTCTTCCCCCCTCTCTCTCTCTCTCTCTCTCTCTCTCTCTCTCTCTCTCTCTCTCTCTCTCTCTCTCTCTCTCTCTCTCTGCGTCTTATGATTTGTAAATGATGTCTCTATCTTTTTTTACTCTTTATATCTAGCTATGTATTGGTCCATTTTAATTAACTTGGGTCAGTTAAAAATTTAAACTAAAGCCCAACAAAATTATATTAGCAAGACTCATTAATCTATTTTTATTCTAAAGTCAAATTATGATATTCCTGATTTTTCTTATAATTTTAATAAATTAAAATTTGATTGAAATTAGAATTAGAAGTGAATTAAAATAATAGTATTAATGAGTTAAAAAAAGATAGAGACATCAATTACAAATCATAAAAAAAAACCTAGTATCAGTCGGGTGAAGAAAAGAGACGCATACAGAGAGAGAGAGGAGAAGAAGAAGAAGAAGAAGAAGAAGAAGAAGAAGAAGAAGAAGAAGAAGAAGAAGAAGAAGAAGAAGAAGAAGAAGAAGAAGAAGAAGAAGAAGAAGAAGAAGAAGAAGAAGAAGAAGAAGAAGAAGAAGAAGAAGAAGAAGAAGAAGAAGAAGAAGAAGAAGAAGAAGAAGAACACATAGATACCTTGTTGAGTAAGACTTAACGAGGGACGTAAACTAGCCCCCATCGAATCATCGAACTATAGAAGCCGTGTCACTAGCATAGTGTGACTGTATTTAGAACTGTGGGAATAAAATGTAATTTTATTGTTAAGATTTTTTTTTTCGATTTAAAGTTCAGAAATTCCGTTTTAAATGTTATTTTGAGCCGTTGGACGATAGTTACTTGTTGGGCTTTGCAGCTCATTATTTTTAATAAACATTTCAGGTTTTGACTTTGGAAGCTTATTGAGATTAAGAATGTGTGGATTTTCGTGCTACCTGATTTAGATGCATTTATTGAAAAGACTTATCGCATTATTTGAATAAATTTTGATATTGAATATTGGATTTGTGGGGCTGCGTCCCCGGATTTGTGTTTTCGAATTATTTGAGTTTGACTGCTACTTTGACTTTCGTTAATTTTTAAATTATTGAATAAGAAGTATCTTTTATTTAAGTTTTGTATTTAGAAATAATAGTCCGAAAAGTCGGGTTATTAGAGTTGGTATCAAAGCATGTTTCCTTCGGAATGTGTTAGGTACGAGACTAGTATACTTCCTAGGATGCGTTTTGTGGACCATAGCTTAAGTTTGACATGTAGAGATTAATGGGTAGACGTGTCGTGTTATAAGATTTTTGGTGAATTTAGGGACCAAATTCTTTTTAAGGAGGGTAGTATGTAATATCCCTGATTTTTCTTATAATTTTAATAAATTGAAATTTGATTGAAATTATAATTAGAAGTGAATTAAAATAATAGTATTAATGAGCTACCTAATTTGACTTTAGAATAAAAATAAATTAATGAGTCTTGCTAATATAATTTTGTTCTAAAGTCAAATTAGGTAACTCATTAATATTATTATTTTAATTCACTTCTAATTCTAATTTCAATCAAATTTTAATCAATTAAAATTTTAAAAAAAATCAGGGATATTACACCACCCCTCCCTTTTTTTTCAATAGTTGCAACTTACTGCTTACAAGTATCAGAGTTTGATACATCTTTGCATTTTTATATAGAATAATGAATAAAAAAATACATATTTTATATGAACTAACATTAAAATAGTTAATTTTAAAAATTAAAACTCCTTTTGTTCATTGTTTTTACTATGTTATTTGACTGATCAAAATTTACAGTATATTTGTTGGCCAGCAATCATTGTGGACTTGTGGTCCACGAACAAGAAGCTCGTATTTCAAGTAGTATTTTAAGTAGCATACCATGTGGAGAACGACAAAATTTACTTTTTCCCTAAAAACGTATCGATAGTGATATATTTAAAAAAATATAAAGAGTTGGAGAGTTTTTTTCCTTAAAAATGATAATAATCTATACTCTTTATTAATAAGTAAAATAATGTGAAAATGACGCGATGTATTAAAGTATCAAAGTATCAAATTTGGTACCCCTTAACCCGGGTTCGATTCCTCGCAACTACATAATTATACATGATTTATTTACTTTAAATTATTTAGCTTCATCCAGGGTTCGAATCCTTACAACTACATAATTATACAAGATTTATTTATTTACTTTAAATTCAATAGTTTCATACAAGATTTATTTATTTACAAAATTTCTTTATTTACTTTAATTTCTTTAGCTTTATGCACAGTTCGATTGTCTATAACTACATAATTAAATAGTTATTTATTTATTATATATTTTTATCATTCAATTCTCGAGAAATACATTTTTAAATAATACTTATTAATAATTTATTAATACTAATAGTTTAATGTTGACTTATACTTGGTCCGTGCTTGTCACAGGTTATAAGCTAGTATAAAAATAAAAGCATACTCATCACGAAAAATATTTGAGTAAAATTACAAAATTAGTGAAGAGCTAGAAGAGTAAAAATATATTGACATCTGCTTTCACGATCCTATGAATCTCAAATATTGATAGGCTATGTATAGCCCGGACTCATCTTGGGTCCTGGTTCACTCCTAAACATGAATTCATGGTTGAGTCAGGGCTCACCTCCTAGTCCGAACTCATATTTGAGTCATGACATACCTATAAGTCTGAACTCATATTTGAGTCACCTACAAGTCCAAACTTATATTTTAGTCATGGCTCACCTACAAGTCCGAACTTATATTGGAGTCATGACTCATCTTCAAGTCCGAACTTATATTGGAGTCACATATTTGAGTCATGACTCACCTCCAATTCCGAACTCATTTTTGAGTCATGACTCACCTCCAATTCCGAACTCATATTTGAGTCATGGCTCACCTTAAAGCTCGAATTCATAGTTGAGCTATGACTCAAGCTCAAAGTCTAACCCACTCCTGGAGACAAAGACAATTGCTTGCGTGAGAAAAACTATACCTTGTTACGTGACGTGCTTAGATCATCACTGATGGTCATACCTGATGACGACACGTAATGATACCTAATGATTGACACAATTATGTCCTATCTGAACCACACGCCAGCAGAAGCCTGACACACGACACCACAATTCTCACCTGAACACGTATGACCCATCAACATCACCCAGATGTTCTACCTACCTAGAATCTAACGCTCATGATTGCATGTACACCCGTTATTAATAAAGGAAAATGATCGTAAGCAAACAATTGTTAGTATTTGCTGTGAAATTAAAACCCTAACCTCCTCCGTTGCATTGGTAATTCTTATTCGATTTGCAAAAATTGGTAATTTAAACACTAACCCATGAAGTTTTCATTCCCGTTAATCGTCATTATTCATCATGAACACTGCCTGCGTAGCCCATGGTTTATTAATTGTTCAGATTTGTTAAGGTAAATATTGCGATTATCACTCGTTCAAGCCCTCATGTGTCGCGATTACAAACACTTGCGACTGAGTTTTTCTTTTGGTATTCTCGTATAGTCGTATGAACTTAGAACTTGATGCTCGTAATTCATAATCGTAAATTTATAATACTAAAACTAAACTTATAATACTGTTATAAGTTAGAAAAGTGTTGTTTCTTGTTTAGGGTAATCGAGTTCACTAATGTATTTGACAATTATCTCAACAAGAAGTGTTTATATACAAATCAAACTAAACGTACAAGCTTTCAACATCAACGTGTCACTGTAAATACTGCCGAATTAACATATAGCCTTTGTACACTACTAAGGAAATATAGCCTAGATATTATCAATTTAGCGGCCTATATATGCACATAGTTTTTCTGAATCAAGTGGAAAGGATTGTGGCTTACAAAATCAATCCAAACTTCTAGCTTTACCAAAGTGCTAAACTTAAACAAACAACTAAAATACTTAGCAAACTGGAACTAACACTAAACTAATTGACCAAATTGTAAAAACAAACAATTTATTTACAAGTCGAGTTCAGGCGAGGTCCAAATAGATGCCGAGAGAAGCCGTCGAGATTTCCACCCCAAAACAAGCTTATTGCTTGCTAATTCCTCAACTCTATAGCCATCATTAAACAGTCCTAACAATAACTTCGCTTGACAGTGATTTGCAAAGCTTATGTTAGCTCTCTGAAATCCCACTGCACTTAAATAATTTCCCAATGAACATCTTTCGGTGTCACGATATATCCGATTTAATGATCCTGCTATTCGCGGGCCTAAAAAGACACGTTCGACTAATGCTCGAGCACGTCCTTGCATTGGAAATCCGGCTTCAAGTGAATCGTACAAGGCCGAATAACGGTGCAATGATTCCATGAATCGACCTACGAATCCTCCTTCGTCCGTCGTATGTCCGACTTCCTCCTCTTCCTCAACCAATGTCACTAGTCTCGGGTTTAGTGTCTTAGCTCCCGATAAAAATGAAACAACCGAATCGGGAGACCGATAACTAAAATGAGGCAGGTGTAACATACAATTAATTATAAGCGCCTCCCCTCTTACTAATTTTAAAGAAGACGGTTTAAAACTTTCGTCAGCGTCCAATTTAGATTGATGAAATGAGAAAGGTTGTCCGATCGAAGCAGCAAAAGCAGTTAACCGTCTCCCGGTCTCTTGAACACTAGTAATAGACCTCTTGCCACTACCACCCCTCGACAAGGCCGTGATTCGGAGGTGAGGGCTCGGGGGGCCATCTTTCCTCGAAACCAAGGATTGCATGAATGAGGCCCATTGAATCCCTTCCATAATATCATAGTCCACTATATGAACTCTTTTATCATTAGCCACTGCCTCTAAAATAGCTTGATTGGCCGTGAAGTGCCCAAACTTGACATAAGGCGACATATCTTGTAAAAGTTGAAAAGCAGCTAATGCGTCCGTCGCCTGATGTTCGTCTCGATTGTTGTAGGGGCCACTTAACAATACATTATTATTCTTACTCCCGGCCCCTTCTAGCAAGCCCTGGAGGGCCTGGGTAAAATAAGCCGCTAGTCTTTCCATGTTAGTCCCTTGTGTAGGAGAGACCAGTTCCTTGAGCCGAATCAATATCACCCGAGCCAAGTCACGGCTCTTATTCACTCCAGTCATGGCCTCAGCTGCTGCCATCAAAAGGTGGACTAGCCTTAACCCTTTCGTATCCTCGGAGTTGTTTAGAATTTCTTCATGATCATGATTGATCATCACTAGTTCCGGTGAAGAATCTTCATGAAGTTGCGGTGAGGGGTGCTGGTAGAGCTCTGGTGATGAGTGGAGCTGGCTTAAGGAGGCATTGTCATCATCCATTATTGACTCGAATAGGCCACGGAAGTCTTGGTCCTGACCATTTGAAAGTGCCTCCCAATCCATCAAAGGCGACCAATCATTCCAATTGCATAATTCGTCTTCACTAGCACTCGTCGTGGTTGTAGTGGTAGTCGTCGTGGTGGTGTTGCCGTAGTCTGGAAAGTAAAACTCGTGTAAATCGTCGTCTATAATCATAGCCATTGCGCTAGCTAGATTATTTAGCGACGGTCTTATAATATATATTTAAAATAGAATTTCGATATCAATGAACAACAAAAGAAACAGCTGAAAGAAAAGACAATGAAGGTAGATTGTAGTTAAGTTCAAGGCAACATTTATAGACTAAGCATATTAGTAATTTGTAAATCATGAGGTTTAGCTAATTTGATGTGTGTGTTTATATAGAGGATGCTAGTACTAAACAAAGTTTCGAGACATAAGAGAGTGACATGATGTACTAGGCTAGCCATTTGACCAAATTGCCCCTGATATTGAATTTTGTTGATTACAGATATTTTAATCACAATGTCTACTTAATTAATGAATATTAAACCACTTAATTAACAAGAACAAGTGGCATTAGATTTCAAAAATTAATTAATACTTAGGAGTGGCAAATAATGTAAAGCATCCAAATTATGTGATGTGACAACACTTTACATAAGCTACAGGGAGGTTAGGGGGTCTGGTTTAGCAACAGCCAAGCTTCTAATTTGGATCTTGCTACTGGAAAATAATTATAGAGTGATTAAATGTAGTTTTTTTCCGTAAATTACTTTGATAAACTGGTTTAACTAATAATACTACAAACTACTTAGTTGCTTGACACGAGTTCATTTGGTTACAGTTGGTGTGCCTAATTTTAGGGCTTGTATAATATTTAGATCTGGTTTTATTTTCCCGTTGTCTCGAATTTGATTAGAGAAAACCTTTTAAAAGAATTCCGAAATGTCACATCCCAAATTAAGATTGTCGAGAATAAAATTTTGGATCCCTAACATCGCACGTATAAGCAATGTACATATTTATGCTAAAGAAATGTGTACAGGTATAATTCATGCTACTAATTAAGTTGGAGGAGTAAGTAGGAAACTAGGAATTACTAGACAGCAGTGATCTGTTATTGTTAGTAATCCAAATTTGTTTAGCTATATATGCGTAGAGCAGTGATTTAATTAAGTCGACAAACACAAAAAGACATAAATTTCACAATTTGGAGAATTTGTCAGGTGAGACATGTTGTTGAGTTATTTTTAACTGAAATTACTGCAGAAACGGCAGATTTCAAAGAATATTAATTAATATACATTTATATCTGTGTGTTTTCTACCGATGAAGTGGTAAAACTAAAATGGCAAAGGAGAAGAGATTTGATTCTGTAAATGAAAAATACATCGAAAACATCAAAGTGAAAGGTCAGTGATGAAAAGGGCAGTTTTAGTATCAAAAGGGAATGACAACATACATATACACAAACACTCCATGTAAATTTTGACTGGTCCTTCCAACAGAGTCTGCTGCAACATGCAAATGCATGCCGGCCGGACGGATTATTTGGCAATATTAATTTATTTTTACTCGAGTCTTTTTAACGATTACAACATGTAAGTACATATGATGCTGAATCTGATTAATGTAGGTCATTTGACAAAGCAAAATCAAGGCTATTAGTTGTTAGAAAAGTTTGTTCGAGACTTATTAGGTTTGTTCAGACTTCAGAATAATTACAAGGCCTTCAATATCACTGATAGAACGTCAACTTACCCTCTGGATTAACTACTTGATTTGCACTAAAATTCATCCTAACTTGATAATTAGTTATTTATACTAATTAGCTTAAGATTCAGCTGCAGATGATGTTGAAAGTATATAGTTATAAGTACTGTGGCCTATCATTTGAGTTTGATCCGTATGCCAAACTCTTCGCTCACCACCTGGTTTAGATGATTATATATAGCTACCCAAACTTTAAGTACACCTTTTCAAGGGTACAATTTCACTAAAATAAAATGAATCACGATCCTTACACCTACATTACATTAAATACTTCTCATTTGAACTATACAAATTATATTTTTACAAAAGAGCACTCATATTAAACCAATTATTACAATGAAATTTTGGGGAGTTATTTCACATACCTTGTAAAAAGTACAAATACTCTAAAATCACTTGCGTATTAGAGCGTTTGCAAATATGATTGTGATACTGTCAATTCAATTTCAATGCTGCACTAATTTTTTTTTGAACTCTATATTGATAGTGATCACTACAAGAAAATTCGACTAAATTCCACTGCATAAATTCGACTGGCCTAAATTCGACTGCTTCTAGTCGAATTTAAAGTCAACTAAAATAAATTGATGATCAAACTTAAAGTCGACCGGCTACAGTCGATTTTAATGGCGGTCGAATTTAACCAGTCGATTTTATATTTCCGGTCGAATTTAATCGGTCGAAATTATTTTTCCGGAAAGGCGGGAATTTACCCGCCCAACAAAATTATTGAACTGCCTTAAATTCGACTGGAACCAGTCGAATTTAAAATCGGTCGAATTTATGTTTAGGCGGGAAAATTCCCGCCTAAAATTTTTCAAAATTTTGAAATTTAAATTCGACTAGAACCAGTCATTTTTATAAATTTGACTGCGTCCAGTCATATTAATTCTAATAATTAAATTTCAAAAATTTTAAAAAATATTTAATTAACAAATAAATTATAAAAAAATTACCACAACATCGTTGTAGGAAGAATTACATGTTAAAATTTATTTTGGCCATTTACGATAATTAAATTTTAACAGAAGTAAGAAACTGTTCATTTTATATTTGTTGAAGAAGTTTGGAAAATTTTAATAAATAATGATTATGTTTAAAAAAATTGAATTTTTTATAGCAGCATTTGATAACATATTGTATCCAATAAAAATTATTAGAGATCATAATAGTGTGGGTGAAAAACAATCTTAGTAATACAATACATGTGTTAAAAGGATGATTGAAATGTAGGGTTTAAGGTTTGTATTTAGGGGTTAGTGATTTAGTATCTAGGGTTAGTAATTTAGATTTATTATAATTAAAATTTGAATGATCCAACCGTACGGATTCAAAGTTTGTTATATTTTAAAAGTTTATGCAAAAAGTCAATAAATAAAAAATATTGCACAGTACTTATTTTAACAAGTTTAAATTTAATTGATGTATATATTCGACTGTTGCCAATCAAATTTATAAATTCGACTGCTCGCTGTCAAATTTAAATCATATATTTGACGGCAAACCCTAGTTAGTCGAATTTATAATTTCTACTGCTACCAGTCGAATTTATAAATTTGACTGGAGGCGGTCGAATTTACTGCCATGTCAGCGATCCGCGTGAAACTCATCCAACGATCCTAATTTAACATAGCAACAAATTAATCCAAGGGTCAATATTCCTCACAGCAAATAACACACACACATATAAATATACTTACATTCTTTATATATTCACCCTCATCTTCCTCTCTCTCTTACATCTACATACATATATACATACATAAACACAAACAAATCCAAATATATATTCAATCTTTATATTTCTTACAAATCAATGGTTCGTACAAGAATAACACCGAGAAAATCAACTCATGGAATGGCAACTCCGGTGACAAAAACAACTCCGGCAATCGTACCAATTCCGGTGGCCATAGCAATTCCGGAAAATAAAATAAATCCGGCAACCCAAGTATCTCCGGCAATTATTTCCGTCCAACTAAATGAGAAACAAAGTTTTAATATTGTTAAATTCGATTAGGGACCTTGAGTTGAATTTATAAAACTCAATTTGTAATATTATTACATTTGATATGAAGTTATTGTTGTTCTTAATTAATTACTTACATAATATGAATTATGTTATATTTGTGTTGATTAGTCCATTACAATATATCAGTAATAGCAGCAAAATACATGCAGAATTATGCAGTTGAGAGCAGCAGAAAGCTATTGAGTTTTCAAGATCTGGTATACTAAAATTGACTGGTTTCGATCGAATTTATAAATTCGACCGCTTTTAGTCAAATTTATAAATTCGACTGGTAGCAGTTGAATTTAAGGTGCCTTAGGCGCCAAATTCAAAATTTTCAAATTTTCAAATTTTTTCAAAATTGCGGTCGAATTTAGCCAGTCGAATTTGACCAGTCGAATTTAGCCAGTCAAAATTCGACTGGTTTTTGCTAAATTCCACTTGTCTAAAATCGACGAGACTTTTGCAATCGAATTTAGCTAAATTTGACTGGTTCCAGTCGAATTTAGCTAAATTCGACCGCAAAATTTCGGTCGAATTTAGCCGTTTTTCTTGTAGTGGATGGCCGTAGAGATCTTAACAACAATTTGTAGCGATCATCAGAAGATATGAGCAGCGTTTGAGTATATTTTTGTGCTAAATTGGCATTACCCTTTGAAGGGGATTTTGAATTCCTTTTATAGGAGGTTTTTTCCTAGCCTCGCTGTTAGCCTACTAGGATTAGACTAGGTGATGAGACTCCTTTGAGGTTGCTAATAAGAATGATCAATCAAGATAGTAAATCGATATGCGTAGTTATTGTAACTGATTTGCATATTTGTATCCATTTATATCAGCAATTTTGCTTACTGTTGTATAGCTGTAGCATAGTCAAATTACCTCCGTGATTATAGCATAACTCTTTAGTTGTAGCATAGTCAAATTACCTCCATGATTATAGCATAACTCTTGTATACATTGCTGTAAAAAGGCTATTTAAAGCTACAATTGTGAATGAGAAAAATAAGTCTTCTGTAAACCTTTTCATGGTATCAGAGCTTTGATTTTTTTAACACTTTTATTTCCTTGCCATGGCTAACGATCATGCCATTCCCAATAATTTTGAACCAACAAAACCCTTCACACTGATTACATTTCACAACACTATTAAACTCACTTCTACAAACTATCTCTATTGGAAAACACAAATACAAGCTACCCTTATTGGGTATGACTTATATAAATTTATTGACGGGAGTCATCTTGCCCCTCATCCCACCATTACCAAAGCAGACAAATCTGAACCAAATCCAAAGTACAACACTTGGTTTCGTCAAGACAAACTAATTTTTGGTGCTCTTATAGGCACACTATCTCATACTGGTACCTCTTGTTTCCCAAGCATCCTCATCTCTCGAAGCGTGGAACATCCTTGCTTCTACCTTTGCCGATCCTTCTCGTGGTCACTATCTCCAAGTCAAAGATCATCTTGAAAAAATTACCAAAACCACCCAATCCATAACTGAATACATGCAGTATATTAAGGCATGTATTGATAAACTAGCCACCATGGGAAGAACTATGGATCAGGAAGATGTTATTGCCAAAGTTCTTAAAGGACTTGACTATGAGACGTACAAGCCCGTAATTGAATCTGTTAATGCGCGAGACACCCTCATCACATTCGAAGAGCTTCATGAAAAACTTATTAATCATGAACTTTTTATCTAGAAGAACACTGTTCCCTCTTCTTTTCCAGCCTCTGTACATGCTGCAAATTACCGTCACAACTCTTACATTGGTTAGGCCAAATATGCCCCTAATCCTGCTATTCTTCCCACCCCTACAAACTATAATCAACCTCGTGCCACAAAACCATATTTAGGGAAGTGCCAGTGGTGTCGTAATGTTGGTCATGTTGCGTCACAATTCTTAAATTTTAAACAATTGTTTCCCCACATCATTTTCCCCAGTCAGCCTACTACCTCGGGCAAAGTTGCTTATTATATAAGCCCAAGAGCTACAACACATAACCACCAACCATATGCCCCTCAAGCCCATGTCGCTGCTGCTTCCTCTACTCCATCATCTTGGCTCCTTGATAGTGGCGCAACTCACCATGTTACTAATGATCTTACGAATCTAGCATTGCATGCTCCTTATGACGGATCTGACGACCTCATTATTGGTGATGGGTCAGGCCTTCCAATATCTCATACGGGTTCCTTTTCTATCTCTACTACTCACAAATCTTTTAATTTTACTGTTAGGATTTATGGGTGATAGCTTATAAGACAACTTAACTTTGTATTTTTTAATACTTAATTTTATTAAGTAGAACATACTGTCACAGCCAGAGTATGTTCTTATAGCCATTTCTATTGATGTAATAAACTTGTTTATAAATTTTGGAAGAAGTTCATTCGTTTGTTCAAGCCTCAAGGAGTATATCAGGATGACAACAAGAATAATTGTTACTGTCATAGCATTGACAGTAAGGTTACAAGAGGACAGCATGTTGCAAGTCAAGACATCATATTTACTCTGACAGCAACATTGGCGGAAGCTTTGAGACATCAAGTTTGAAAATCCTGACAGCAAGTTTGGAACTCCTGACAACATCTATTGCAGGGATTTCTTACTGTCACCAAAAGCACATTCTTGTGACAGCAAGCTTGAAGATCAGGATACTGTCTTAGAGGGATAAAACTTTGAATTAGGGATCTACCCGGTCAAACATTTGACAGTTTGGATATTCAAGAAACAGGCGTTCTGCAGTATCCCAACACTGCATCAGGTCTGCAAGACTACGACACAGAAGCTTGAGAGATCACATGACAAAGCTCACCAATTCAAGAGTATGACAAATCAACATCTACTGAATTGTGTTAGCTAAATATAGAATGTATCTAGATTGCTTTTTCCAGTAATGATAAACTTGTTTGTATAGCAATTTAGGTAAGACACACGGGTAGACAAATTGTAAGAAGCTGCCACATGATAATGACAACAGCTTCACAAACCCGTGATGATAGAGATAGGATTAGTTTACTTAGACTATCTCTCACTTCATTTTATGTATCACTCGAGAAACCGAAGCTTGAGAAAAATACATTTTCTCTCAAGGTTGTAGCAACACTTTCGTAAGATAAATAAAATATTTATTTTGTGAGAAAACTAATTGTGATTGCATTTCTTCTACTTATAGGATTTAATCTTAGTTTTAGTTGTTGAAGCAAAGATTAAATTTTATCAGTATTGCATTCAACCCCCATTCTGCAATACTCAAGTACCAATAACTGGTATCAGAGCAACATATTGATATATAAATCTGAGATCATGACGAGTATACAGAAGTCGAGTAGTATCAAGATCCCAACTTTTGATAAAGAGAACTACAATGTTTGGAAAAGAAAAATCTCACTGTTTATCAAAGCTGTGAATCCACTATATGTTGGAATCCTCGAGAATGGTCCCTTTATTCCACAGAAATAAATTGCATCCTCGACCGTTGATGGTGTTGTTATTCCAGCACACTGGGTTCCCAAGAAGCCATCCGAGTTCTTAGAGCCAGAAAAGTAAAAGATTGTTCTGGATGACTACTTGAAACTCATTTTGCTTGACTCTCTCACTTTGGATAAAGCCATGTGTGGGAATGTCATTGGATGCTCATCAGCCAAGGAAATATGGAACAAAATCGAGCTGTTCTGCGAAGGAAGTGAAGAGGTCAGGGAGAACCAAAGACAGATTCTTGTCTCCCAGTATGAAGCCTTCATGGCAAAGCCCAATGAAGAACTTACTCAAATGTTTGAGAGATTTAGCAAACTTATCACAGAACTCCAGATTCATGGCAAGTTCTATGAGAAGAAGGAACTCAACCTTAAGTTCTTACTCACACTTCCTGAACATCGTGAGTACAAGGTCACTGCAATTAGAGAAGGAAGAGACTTGAAAAGTGTCTCTCTTGAAACATTGTATGGTGTGCTCAAGTCATATGAGCTAGAACTCTTTCAGAAGAGAGCCATACAGAGTGGATCGAAAGGAAAGATGGCCAATATGTCTGGTGCTCTTGTGGCTCATGAGCCAAAAGTTACTTTGCCTAGTGAAGCAGTTCAAATCATTCATCCAACCCAAGTATCTTCCTTGAAGATTGAAGAGGTGGTGGATGATGAGGAGAAAGTGGTGCTGCAACTGGATGATGTTGAAGATGAGGAATTCTACTCTATATAGGAGATGGATAAGATGGATAATCCAACCATGGCTTATATGGCAAAGAAGTTTAAGAATATAATATTTAGAAGAAACAAACCATACAAGCCTCAAGGTCAAACATCAAGGTTCAGTAAAGGGAATTTCTCCAAGACTACTGACAATGCTACAAGAGGTGGATACAAAACTGGAATGGTGGATATGTCTAAATTCAGATGCTACAACTGCAATGAGCTTGGTCATTTTGCTACTGAATACAGAAGGCCAAAGCAAAATCAGAAAATGGACAAAGGGTCAAGTGGACAGTACAAAAGAGGACAAGGAAAAGCCTATGTGGTTGAAGGTGGCTGTTGGGATGAGTCTGATGAGGAAGAGGAAGAAGAGTATGTGAACTTAGCCCTCATGGCTAATTCTGAAGAAGAATCATCGAGCTCTACAACTCAGGTACCTTCACTTGTCTTGCTTGATACGTCTAATACTGAATACAAGCAAACTCTTGAGGAATTGAGTGCAGAAATGTTCAATATCCATACTAGTTTAACTGCTGCTAATGAAGAAATAGCTAGGTTAACTAAGTTAAATGAAACACTCAGTTCTGAAAATGATTTACTTTCACTTAAGACCAGTACTTTGGACTCCTTAGCTCAGGAAAATACAAGACTTAAAAATGATCTAGTTTGTGCTAAAGAAGTAGAAGAGTTCTTGAGAAAGGAAATAACTGAAAATGAATTTAAGCTCAAGGCATACGGAAACTCCTCTAGGTTGCTTCAGGATCTTAATAAAAAGAACACTGAGAATCAGAAAGTAGGGGTAGGTTTTGATTATGGTAAAAGACCAGGAAAGGAATCTGTAACTCCTGATTGTACAACTGTTGTTGCTGTCAAACCCCAAATCCTCAAAAAGGTTCATGCACCAAAATTCAAGATTTCTGAAGTTGATTTTGATGAAGAAGCAATGTTCATCAAACAACAGATCCTTGATGAGGATGAAGGTGTTGACAACACAATTGTTGATGGAAAAGATACTGTCACCATTCTCAAGACAGTAACTTTGCCTAGCAATCTGACAGAATGTTCTGAAGATGTTGTCAACAATGACAAGGCAGAATCTTCTAAAGATGTTGTCAAGAGAGTATCTAAGACATTAACCTCGAAACCTACTGTCAAGACAGTAGATGTAAAAGGTACTGTCAAGAAAGACTCGACAGCAACTTCAGGACATGCTGTCAACACAGATACTTTCAGGTCTAAGAACAGGAATGGCAAAGTAGGAATTAACAAGGGTAATGGCTATGCTTATGTCAAGAATGCACCTAGGAAACTATGCAATAACTGTGGCTCTTCACATCATTTAACAAATGTTTGTAAGAAACCTACTGAGACTAAAGTCAATGTGACTGAGGTCAGGGGTAACTTACACATAACCCCCATTATGCATAGATCCATGGATGTCTGTAATAACACTGATTGCATGCCATGTAAAATTACTGCTATGAGTACCTGCTTCAATTTGCCTATTCTGTCAACTGATAAATGCTCTTACATGAATTCTGGTGAGACTTCTGAGCCTACTGTTAACAGTAAAAAGGCAACCCCCACTAAGAAAAAGACTAAGTCTTATTCTAAACCTAAGTGGGTGGCAAGGGAAGTTGAACAGAAATTTTCTGATTGTCATATTGTTGTTGAAAATGATGTAAACTCAGGTGATGCTAAGTCTGCAGGACCCAACAAAGATTGGGTACCATATGCAACCTAAAACAATTTGTTTTGCAGGGCAAGAAGAAGAAGCAGGTTGTGTGGATCATTGACAATGGTTGCTCAAGACACGTGACTGGTGATAAAGCCCTGTTATCACACTTTGTGGAGAAAGCTGGCCCAATCATAACCTTTGGAGACAACAGCAAAGGTTACACAGTGGGATATGGCTGTTTGGAATTTGGGAATGTTGTCATAAATGATATTGTTCTTGTGGATGGATTGAAGCATAATCTACTCAGTGTCAGCCAATTCAGTGACAGAGGATTCAAGGTTGACTTTGATATGATGGTGTGTAACATCTATCACAAGATGGATGGAAGCCTTTCATTGAAGGGAGTAAGAAAAGGAAGCTTGTTTGTTGCAGACCTAAGCTCAACAAAGAAGGATAAAGTTTACTGTTTTTACAGTAAATCTACTGTTGGTGACAGCATGCTTTGGCACAGGAACCTCTCCCATCTCAACTTCAAAACAATGAATATGCTGATGAAGAAGGAACTGGTGAGAGGACTACCACAACAGGAATTCTGCCAAGAAGGACTGTGTGAGGACTGTCAAATGGGAAAACTCAGGAGAGTTGTGCACAAGTCAAAGCAAGTCAACACCAACACTGCACCACTCAAACTAATTCACATGGATCTTTTTGGCCCAGTAAATGTTCTATCTTTAGCCAGAAAGAGATATGCTTTAGTTATGGTGGATGACTACTCTAGATACACTTCGGTGAAGTTTCTGGAGTCCAAAGATGAAGCTGCTCAAGTCATTATTCATCACATAAGGGTTCTTGACAGAACTCCAAATGCCAAAGTTCAAATACTTAGGAGTGATGATGGTACTCAGTTCAGAAATGCCTTACTTGGGAACTTCTGCAAGGATGAAGGCATTGTTCAACAATTTTCTGCTGCAAGGACACCACATCAGAATGGTGTTGTAGAAAGGAAGAACAGAACTTTGATTGAAGCTGCTAGGACTATGTTGCATGATGCTAAATTACCAACATACTTCTGGGCAGAAGCAATCAACACAGCTTGCTATACACAAAACAGAACCATAATCAACAAGACTCCGGGAAGCACACCTTACCATCTGTTGACTGAGAAGAAACCTACTGTCAAGTATTTTCATGTATTTAGAAGTTAGTGTTTCATGATGAAAGACAGCCATGAAAAGAAAGTAAAATTTGATACCAAGGCTCTTGAAGGCATTTTCATGGGATATGGATTGGAAAGGACTGCTTACAGAGTCTATGTCATAGAACACAGGACAATTGAAGAAAGTGTGAATGTCACATTTGATGAAACCAAGTTTCCAGGACTGCATGAAGATGGACAAATGCAAACCCTTAGATTTGAAAATCAGGGGTACCTGGAAGAAGAAGAAATTATTGATGAAGAACCCAGCTTTACTCAAACTGTTGATGTTGAGAAAGATGTTGTCAATGTTAATCAAACTCCAGCTCAGTCACAAACCATTTCAACCAATCTTCAAAATGATGGTGACTCTGGAGTTAATGAAGAACATGGTGAAGACAACTGCACTGGTGAAGACTCATTTCTCCAAAGTGAAGTCAACCCACCAGTTCAACAAAGAAGCTTGCCCAGAACTACAAGATGGAATAAGGATCACACTAATGATCTAATCATTGGTGATCCTTCCTCTGGAGTGAGAACTAGGAACAATGTCTCTACTGACAGCATGTTCTCATGTTTCCTGTCTCAAATGGAACCAAAGGCAATTGATGAAGCATTGTTGGATTCTGACTGGGTGATTGTTATGCAAGAAGAACTTAACCAGTTTGAAAGAAACAATGTATGGAAGTTGGTTCCAAGACCAAAAGGGAAATCAGTCATTGAGACAAAGTGGGTCTTCAGGAACAAGTTGGATGAAAATGGAATGGTGACAAGAAACAAAGCAAGGCTAGTGGCAAAAGGTTACTGTCAACAGGAAGGAATAGATTATGATGAAATATTTGCACCTGTTGCCAGACTTGAAGCTATAAGGATCTTTCTAGCTTTTGTTGCACACTGCAACTTCAAGGTGTTCCAAATGGATGTCAAGAGTGCTTTTCTAAATGGAGAGTTGGAAGAAGAAGTGTATGTTGAACAACCACCTGGCTTTGAAGATGCTGAAATGTATAACTTTGTTTACAAACTGTTCACAGCACTGTATGGATTGAAACAAGCTCCCAGAGCTTGGTATGATACACTTTCAACCTTTCTATTGGAAAATCAGTTTACAAGAGGTGTGGTAGATAAAACCTTGTTCTACAAACATCATGGCAAGGACATCATTCTGGTACAAATCTATGTGGATGACATTATTTTTGGTTCTTCAAATGAGAAGCTGTGTGAAAAGTTGTCATCTCTAATGAGAAACAAGTATAAGATGAGCATGATGGGAGAACTGTCATTCTTCCTTGGTCTACAAGTTCTTCAAAAAGATGATGGAATCTTCATTTGTCAAGCCAAATATGTCAAGGAACTTCTCAAAAAGTTCAACTTAGAAGATTCATCACCTGCCAAGACTCCTATCTCTACATCAACAAATCTGGATCTTGATCCCAAGGGAAAGAAAGTGGACTCTAGTACTTACAGAGGCATGGTGGGATCACTTCTCTATCTAACTGCTACCAGACCAGACATAATGTTTGCTACATGTCTCTGTGCAAGGTTTAAAGCTAATCCAAAGTAGTCACACTTAGTTGCTATCAAAAGGATTTTTAGATATCAAAAGGGCACCCCTAATCTAGGCCTTTAGTATCCTAAAAATACTGGATTTGAGCTTATTGGGTACTCTGACTCAGATTATGCTGGATGTAGAATTGACAGAAAAAGCACAACAGGTAGCTGTCAATTTCTTGGTGGAAGATTGGTGTCATAGTTTATCAAGAAGCAACATTCAGTTTCTACATCAACTGCAGAAGCTGAATATATTGCAGCTGGAAGTTGCTGTGAACAAATTCTGTGGATGAAGAATCAACTGTTGGACTATGGATTAGTGTTGAGCAACATTCCTATCTATTGTGACAACACTAGTGTCATAGCCATCTCAGACAATCCTATTCAACACTCTAGGACAAAGCACATTGATATCAGACATCACTTCATTAGAGAACATGTTGAAAGAGGAACTGTGAAATTGATCTATGTCCCAACAGAAAAGCAACTTGCAGACATCTTCACTAAACCATTGGATGAAGCCACCTTTAACAGGTTGGTAAGTGAATTGGGAATGCTTAATCTGGTATGTTAACTTACTAGTTTTTACATTTTCATTTCTGAATGCAGCTTGTGACAGTAACCTCCAAGTTACTGTCATGAGAAGTTACTATCACATAAGTTTTTATTCTTTTTGACAGCATGTTTGCTATGACTTTGCTAAATTGAATTTTGTGCTAGTTGTATTGTCAGTAATAAAACTTTGTGTCATTAACTTTGATAACCTCAAAGTTTGAGATCTATGGTCAAAGACTTTGCGTTGATTGGCTGTTGTGTGTTAATTGTTGGATTAATGGAGGACATGAATCTTAATTGCTTTATATGGTAGTTGTATGGGTATTCCAAACTGTTGACTGTTTACCTTACCATTCCCCTAATATGCCTATAAATTGAACACTAGGTCATATTAGTTGTCACTATCAGAAAAAGGTTAAAATGGAAAACAAAGTAGGAATCGAATACAGGCCTAAGATTCAGAGTGTTTCTCCACACAAAGAAGAGGTTGAGAAACTGTTCGATGAATTAGAAGACAGTCTAGATGAGGAAGAAGAGAGAGAGGCTACTGCCAAGGCCATTGAAGAGGCTAAATGGCAGGAGCAAGAAGTTGAATTTCAAAAGCTCCTCAAGGAGGAAGGAAGCACTGAAGAAGAAACCCGTTTAGAAGTTTTAGGAATAGTTAATAAAATAGTGAAATCATAATTTGTATTCTCCTGTTTCAAAAGATGATTTTATTAATAAAACCTGTTCCATTAACTTCCATGTTTCATTCTTTATGTGATCTGTCTATGTGTTGATTATCTAATTAATTTACTGTGCATGATACCTAGCTTTAATTTGAATATTTGTGAATGGTGTTTATTGAGTTAGGTACATTAATGACAACATCCATTAAAATTCATGACAGTTACTGTTTTCTTCAAATGTCACTATCATAAAGAAAAGTAACTGTCACGGAACCTCATGACAGTTAGTTTTTTGATAGCAGTGAATAACATTCTGTCAAGAGTTTTAAAAGATACTGTCATTGAAGTACTTAATGATGACAGTAAGTTTTTCGCGACAATGTTACTATCAAGACAAACTTACTGTCATCACCCAAATATCACTGACAGCTTGTTTCAGCGCATAGGTTACTGTCAAAAGTAGTGGACCGTTACAATTGTTAATTCAACCTCCACGTTGACAGAAAATAAAGGGAGTAACCCACGTGGTGGAGTTACTGGGCAAAAAGCACGATTCCAAATAACCCTTTTTTCAGCATAACGTTTGAACTACCCTTTTATACTGACAGAGAACAACCAAAAGCAAAACAACTTTCTACTCTATTTCTCTCTCTACTAATTCAACTCATTTGTTTTCTCTCTCATACCAACAATGGCACCCAAACAATCAATTTTTCAGACTAACTTTGCTGGCATCTATTCTCCAAATGATGCTGGTAAAGACTACAAAAGGCTTATTTCTTTCCTGAATAAGTCCTATCTCGGGTATGCTATCACTTCAACTCCTGTTCTTGACCTAGACAGGATTGAGAACTTCTTGGAGTCTGCTGTTGCTCAGGGAGATGGAGACCATACCACCATCAAATTCAAAATCAAAGAGCACAGTTACACTCTCACTATTCAAGGCATCAATGCAGCTCTAGGAATTGTGCTTGAACCAGGAAATACCTACACAGAGCTAGCCAGTGATGAGACCTTGAAGAAGCTTTTCTTGAAAATTGGGTATTCAAGACCCATTCTTGAAGTGGGAACAACTAAGTGGTACCCTTCTGGTGAAATGGACAGGAAGTATTTGAGAAAAGAATGGAGCATGATTCTTGATGTCATGGTGAAGGTGTTTTCCACAAAGACTACTGGTTGGAATGGAATCCCCACTTACATCAAAAAGCTCACTCACTCTCTTGTTCATGGGTACAAGGTGGATGTTAGAAAGCTACTCATGGCACACCTCAAGGCTGCCATAGGTAAGAAGGTAAATCTCTACCCTCACTTTTTAATGATGTGTATTAATTCTCTCTGTGACTTTGATGAAGATGCCCCTCGTTCAGAGGTGTGTAGTGTTTTGAAAAGGAATACACACACAACTCTCACTTCACAGAATTTAAATGCACATATTCCACTCTGCTTCACCAAACACATGGTTGATCAAGTGCCTAACCTTGATTTTCCATTGCCCTCTGGGTATGAAACCTTCACTCTTGAGGATGAGGCTGGATTAGACCCAAATTCAGCTAACCCCCATTCTACATCATACACTCATCCTAGGTTCTCTAGACTTCCCAAAGTACAGAGACAAGCCTTGCAAGAATCCAGAAAAAGATCCTTAGAAACTGATGTTGGTGGTAGTGTTGAGAGTCAAGAGGGAGTTCCTGCACCTAGTGCAGCAAATAAGGAGGCTAGTCAAACAGAACCCACAGTGGTTCCTCTTGAGCCTAAGAAGAAGAGAGCTAAGAGGGCCAAAGCCACTGTCAGCCACCCTGTAGTCTCCCAAAAGACTGTAGAGGAAAATAGGGCACTAAACACCTCCCTAGATGTTCCTTCTCAACAAGGGACATCTATTGAAATTGGCATGTCTCCTAGGGCACCTTGTACAGAGTCTGCACAACCTCATGTTCCAACTCATGAGGAACCTCCACTTGCAGAAACACACATGGAGTCAGGACACGGTGAGGATTTCACTTCCCAAGTTCCATCTGTGGAGCAGCCATTATTCTCTTCTCCACCTTCACCTTCTTCCTTCCCTACTCATTCATTTGTTTCTTCTCCACAACCTAGAGAGGGGGACAGTCCCAACCCTTCAGGTTTTGATCATCCATCTCCAATCATGGATGAGCCCCCATCTAGTGGCCACAAGAACCCATTTCTCAAAGTGAGATGGACATCACTCCTTCAAACACTGAGAAAGAACAAGGTGTAACTCTGTCAGAAAGTGAAACATCCAGTGCCTTGTTCAATCTCCAAGGAGCATCTTACCTTAGGGAAGATGCTGTCACAGCCTCAGATGTTGTCAAGGACTCTGGAAATGTTGTTATCACAGGTAACCCTACTGTCAAGGACTCAGTCAAAGTTGCTGTCACAACCAATCCTGTTGTCCAAGCTGCAATGGAACCTACTGTCAATCTTTCAGCTGACAGTAACATTTCTGGCAAAGCTACTGTCACCTCTGCACAGACCAATTATGATGAAGTTCTCATTGAGGATGTCTCTGATGATGATGTATCACTTTCTCAATTCTTAAAGGTACATTCTAAACCATCTATCTTATTGCATGTACGTACTGCTCATACCCATGCATCTAGGTTGAGTGAGGGTGTGCAAAAGAAAAGAGAGATAAAAGAAAAGAGAAGTGAGCATAAAAATGAGAGGCAGCCAAATGAGCTGGCAAAAGGAGAGGGACCTGAGCATGTCCAGAGTGCATTTGAGGGAGCCCACAATGTTCAGGCACTAGGCCTTGAGAGTTCTTCTGTGAGGAGTGATGAGATCACTCATAAAAACACTGAGAGTGTGAGAACCCCCACAGCCTCCATGCCCCCTTCTTTTCCTTCACCTCCATGCCCCCTTCTTTTCCTTCACCTCCAAGAAGGTTAAGAACTGGTGGCTCCTCTACTCAAATTGCTCTTAAGTTGGAAGCCCTAGAGCACAGATGTCTATCCATGGAAACTAAGCTTGATAGCATGTCTACCATGGTGGCCTCTGGCTTCTCAAGCATTCAGGAAGCTATTCGGGTTTTAACTGCCAGTCTTGATGCTGCCAACTTACCTAAGGGGGAGAAAAGTGTAAGATCAGTATTTGTCACAGAGCAAGGTGTTGAAGCACAAGAAGTACATGTTGTTGCAACTCAAGGGGAGCCTGCAGCTAAGAGGGAGTTAGTACCTGTAAAGAAGAAAGGAGGAGCAAAAGGGGACTCAGGGAGTAAGGGGGAGCAAGAAGCTGGAAATCTCTTTGAGTATGAGATGGATGGAGAAAAAGTACTAATTTCTAAGGAAGCACTCGAGGCAATGCAAGGGAAAGCACAATCCAAAAGACCAGTACTCCCTCCTATGACAATAAGAGAGCCAACTTCAAATCTTAAGGAGAATGCACTTGAAAAGAGGTGGAGAGAGCAGGAGGAGCAAAATAGGCTGGGAAAAGGAAAAGACAAAATGCTTGTGAAGGAACTGAGTTTAGTCAGGAAGAGACTAATGCTTTGATGGTTGACTACAGGGAGAGCACACTACACAATCATGATGATGACTTCAGTAGAATAGTTGAGGAGGCAATGTTGGAACCAAGAAAAATACTGAGTAACTGCTCAACTTTACTGAGGAAGAAGATCATAAGTGTCTGTGTGAAGATCAATGAAGAAAAGATGTGGGCCATTGATGTGTACCTGGACAATGGCATATCTATGTTCATCACTATACAGCTATTGCAGAACCTTCCAGCAAAGGTGTTGACTGTGATGAAGACAAAAGTCAAGGCAAACTGTACATCCTTCAATGAGATTCTGCAATTGCAAATGTTGAACCTAATCTCAGAGAAACTTCCAGAAGTCTACACCAATCCATTTTGTGTCTACTATGAAACTACCATAAACCAGGAAATGTGCATACATGAGTCTAGGAGGCACTTCCACAATGGAGTCAAAAACAATACTGAAGGTGATAGACATGATTCTCAACTCTAAAGTCAACAAGGAGAGAGCTCTAGCTGTCAAAGCAATTCACAAATTGATGGTGAAGAGAGACAAGGAACCGGGCTCTAAAGTAAAGGAGGTGATCTCCAAAGCAAACTCCAAAAGAGTTGATCAAAGTGAAAGTTGTACTTATGATGACTCTTTTGATGATGATGATGAGTTGGATGGAAGTGGAGGAACTGGAGTAGCAGGAAATGCTAGTGGAAGCACTTCTGGGTATGCTGGAACTAAATTGTTAGATATAATTGCTGATGAGTGTTTATCAGTGTTTAAGCAACAGGTATTCATCAGAGTTTACTAGAAGCCAGTCAGAGTTTGATAAAGTCTGACGGGGTGAGAGTTTGCTAAAGCTGTCGGTGCTAACATTGAAGATTCTAGAAGCAATATATCTTGAAGATGGAAAGAAGCAAGATATATTGAGACAGACAAGGAAACGGAACAGAAGACAGAAGCAATCCTATTTTGATATAATTTGTATAGCTAATTTATAGGAATATCAATTAGAGATTGATTCTATGTAGCTGTGTACTATATAAACACAGATAGGTTAACCCTAAAAGGAATGCGATTACTGAAAACATTATTCTTGTAACCTAGCAGCTCTCTGTGATATTTTACATCACAAAGAGAAGAGTTATTTATATAATTCAGTTGTTGATTCATAAACAGTGTTCTTTATTGTTATTATCATAATTATATTGATTATATATTATGTAATCAGGCCTAACAATTGGTATCAGAGCCAAGGTTGTTTAATATATATAGTTTATCGATCTAAACACAAGTATAATCATGGCTGACAACTCTCAGGAAGGTTCTAATGCAGGTTCGAATGCTCAGAAGGTTCAACCAACTTCTGTTAGTCGATATGAGACTATAAGGGTTCCAATTCTAAGACCAGTTGAATATCCAATATGGAAAGTGAAGATGACCATGTTTCTGGAAGCCACAGATCCAGAATACCTTGATAGAATCAATGATGGTCCTCATATGCCAACTAAATTGACTCCCGTTATTACTGGTCAAGAACAAAAGACTGTTCCAAAAGAGAAGAAAGACTTGACTCCTGAAGACATCTCATCAATTGCAAAGGATGCAAAGGTTAGACATTTACTCCATAGTGCCTTAGATAATGTCATGTCTAACAGAGTTATTGGCTGCAAAACTGCCAAAGAAATCTGGGATGCTTTAGAAGTCAGGTGTCAAGGAACAAGTGCAATAAAGAAGAATAGGAAAACCATTCTAACACAGGAGTATGAACACTTTGACTCAAGATCTAATGAAACTTTGACAGATACTTATGACAAATTTTGTAAATTGTTGAATGATTTGTCCATGGTTGATAAAGAATATGAACTTGAAGAGTCAAATCTCAAGTTTTTGTTATCTCTACCTGAAAGATGGGATTTGAAGGCAACAACAATTCGAGACAATTATGATCTTGCAGATACAGATCTTGATGAAATCTATGGGTTGCTCAAAACTCATGAACTGGAGATAGAACAAAGAAACAAAAGATCTGGAAAGAAGACAAAATCTGTTGCTCTTAAAGTTGAAGAAAAGCCTGTCAAGAAGGAATCATCAAGCAAGAAAGCCAAAGGAAAGGCTTTAGTCATAAAATCTGACAGTGAGTCATCAAACTCTGATGATGGCTCAAACACTGATGATGAAGCTTCTGATTCTGAGGATGATGATGAAGAGATGATGAAAATGGCTGCTTTAATGGTAAAGACCTTCAAGAAAATGGGATTCAAGAACTTCAAGAAAGGAAAGAGATTTTCTAGGAGAGATTCAAACTCTGATAAGAGAAATTTCAGAAAGTCTGATGGAGGGAATACCAAGTCTGGAAAGAAAGACAAGTCTGAGATCCAGTGCTACAAGTGTACAGAGATGGGTCATTATGCTCCAGAGTGCAAGAAAGGAAAATCTGAGAAAGCACTCATCACTAAAGGCAAGGACTGGGCAGACACTTCAGACTCAGATGAGGGAGCCAATTATGCCCTCATGGCAACTGTTAAAGATGAAGCTGAGTCATCTGAAAACAAGGGCATAAGGGAAAGTACCCTAGTCTTGGACAGTGGATGTTCAGGACACATGATTGGAAATAAAGCCCTGCTATCAGATTATGAAGAGAGAGCTGGCCCAAAAGTTTCCTATGGAGATGGCAACATAGGACGTACTATGGGATATGGCAATATTAATCTTGGAAGTGTCATCATCACAAATGTAGCTCTAGTCCCAGGACTCAAGCATGATCTGCTTTCTGTGAGTCAAATCTGTGACAGAGGATACCATGTAGATTTTCATACTGAACATTGTGAGGTTATCAGCAAATCTACTGGGAAAGTTGTTCTAGTTGGACACAGGCGCAATAACATTTATGAAGCAAGTTTGGTAACAAACTCTGAAGGAAAAGCTGTGTGTCTATCTGCAAAAATGTCAAATGAAGAGAGTTGGAAATGGCATAAGAAGCTCTCTCATCTAAACTTGAACAACATCAATGAGCTGATTCGAAAAGATCTTGTAAGGGGACTTCCAAAGTCAACACTCAGCTTAGATGGTCTATGTGATTCTTGTCAAAAGGCCAAGCAAAGGAAGTCATCTTTCAAGAGTAAATCTGAATCTTCAGTTGTGGAACCTTATCATCTTTTACATGTTGATCTCTTTGGTCCAGTGAATGTAATGTCAATGGGCAGAAAGAAATATGCTTTGGTAATTGTTGATGAATACACCATATACACATGGGTGTATTTCTTAGCAAAGAAGGATGAAACTGTCTTAACTTTGATGGATCATGTGAAGCAATTGGACAAAGGATCACAGCACAAAGTGAAAATTATCAGGAGTGATAATGGTACTGAATTCAGAAATTCTGAAATGGAAGCTTTCTGCAAAGAAAGAGGAGTGAAGCAAGAATTCTCTGCACCTGGAACTCCACAGCAAAATGGTGTAGTTGAAAGAAAGAACAGAACCTTAATCGAAGCTTCCAGAACAATGCTTGATGAAGCAAAATTGCCAACTTATTTCTGGGCAGAAGCTGTTCAAACAGCTTGTTTTACTCAAAATGCTACACTGATCAACAAGCATGGGAAAACACCATATGAGATGGTGAAAAATAAGAAGCCAAATTTGAAATATTTTCATATTTTTGGATGCAAGTGTTTTGTGTTGAAAACTCATCCTGAACAATTGACCAAGTTTGACTTAAAAGCTGATGAAGGAATTTTTGTTGGATACCCACTATCAACAAAAGCTTTCAGAGTCTACAATCTGAGAACTAAAGTGATCATGGAATCTATACATGTGTCATTTGATGACAAGAAAATAACTAGAATAGAAGATGAAGAATATCATGATCAACTTCGATTTGAAAATGAAGATCTAAACTCTGATGACGTAAACTCTGATGAAGCAAATCCAACAAACTCTGATGAAGCATACTCTGAACCTCTACTGGTAAACACTGAGGAAATTTCTCTGACAGAACAAAATAGAGAACCAGTCGAGGGGGAGCGTGAAGATACTTCAGAAACATCTCAAGATAATAATTCAAATTCTGAAAGTGAATCAGCTGAAGGATCTATCCCAAACTCTGAGCAGTCCAATTCAGGGGGAGCCTCAGAGAATGCAAATGGTCAAGAAGAAAATCAGGAGAGCATGGATCAAGGGGGAGGATCTAATACTGATAATAGAAGCCAATTACTAACAGCAAGAAGGTGGACACAAGCTCATACACCTGACTTGATAATTGGAGATCCAAAAGCTAGTATAAGAACTAGGAGTGCTACAAATAATGAATGTCTGTTTCATGCATTCTTATCTCAAACAGAGCCCAAGAAAGTGGAAGAAGCTCTTCAAGATGCTAACTGGATAACAGCTATGCAAGAGGAGTTAAATGAATTTGAGAGGAATGAAGTCTGGACACTTGTACCAAGACCAAAGAACAGATCTATTGTTGGTACAAAGTGGGTTTTCAGAAACAAAACAGACAGTGATGGAGTGATTACGAGGAATAAGGCTAGACTTGTGGCTAAAGGCTATTCACAGCAGGAAGGAATTGACTATGATGAAACCTTTGCTCCAGTTGCAAGATTGGAGGCAATAAGGATTTTTCTGGCCTATGCTGCTCACAAGAAGTTTAAAGTCTTTCAGATGGATGTGAAAAGTGATTTTCTCAATGGGAAACTTGAAGAAGAAGTGTTTGTTGAACAACCACCAGGGTTTTTAGATCCCAAACATCCAGATTATGTCTACAGGCTTGACAAGGCATTATATACAGGCTTGACAAGGCATTATATGGACTAAAGCAGGCACCTAGAGCATGGTATGAAACTCTAGCTCAATTTCTTTTAGAAAGTGGGTTCACTAGAGGTACAATTGACAAAACCTTGTTCTACTTTAATTCTGGTGATGATTTGCTGTTAGTTCAAATCTATGTGGATGACATAATTTTTGGGTCTACTAATGACAAACTCTGTAAGAAATTTGCCAAGCTTATGCAGTCAAGGTATCAAATGAGCATGATGGGAGAGCTTAGTTATTTTCTAGGCCTACAAGTAAAGCAAACAGATGATGGGATTTTTATCAATCAAGCAAAATATACCAGAAATCTTCTCAAGAAATTTGGTATGCTTGATAGTTCATCTGCTACAACCCCCATGGCTACTGCAACAAAGCTAGACAAAGACACAGGAGTCTCAGTAGATGTGACAAACTATAGAGGAATGATAGGGTCTCTTCTTTATCTCACTGCAAGTAGACCAGATATCATGTATGCAACATGTCTTTGTGCAAGATTTCAAGCAGACCCCAGAGAGCCACATCTAACAACTGTGAAGAGAATTTTCAAATATCTCAAAGGAACCATAACTCTTGGTTTGTGGTACCCTAGAGAATTAGAGTTTAAATTAATTGGTTACTCTGATGCAGATTTTGCAGGCTGTAAGATAGATAGAAAAAGTACAAGTGGAAGCTGTCAATTTCTTGGTGACAGAATAGTTTCTTGGTACAGCAAGAAACGGAAATCAATTTCCACATCCACAGCAGAAGCAGAGTATATAGCTGCTGGTAGCTGTTGTGCACAGATTTTATGGATGAAGAATCAATTGCTGGACTATGGATTAAGGTACTCTAAAATACCTATTTACTGTGATAATCAAAGTGCTATTGCTATGACAGGTAATCCAGTACAGCATTCCATGACCAAGCACATCAGCATAAGGTATCATTTTATCAGGGAACATGTGGAAGAAGGAAATATTGAGCTTCATTTTGTGTCTACAGACCAACAGCTTGCAGATATCTTCACCAAACCTTTGAGTGAAGCTACCTTTACAAGACTGGTAAATGAACTTGGAATGGTCTCTGGTTTTGACTAGAGATACTGGTTAGATTCAAAATCTATACATGATTGATTTTATGCTCATGATTCTTTGCATGTGTTAACTGTTATTTGTATCAGTATGTTAAACTCTGATAGTAAACTCTGTTAGTCATAAAGTGCCAGTCATACTCTGTCGGTTAAAGTCTGAAGTTAATCTATGATGTTATACTCTGATTGTGATATTGTCTGAAACATTTGGACCGATGAAGAAACCTGTATGAAGCATGATTCTCAGTAAGTAATCATGAATCTTTCTGAATAATATATGATCTGATCTCAAAATGTGCAGTAAATTAACACAGCATGATATTGTCTCTATATTCATAGCATCTCTTAGTTTATTGATCCTATACACTGAGTCTGTATCAGCTGTTTACACTTTCTCTCATCAATTAATTGTATTAACTGATGAAAAGTCTAAACTCTGATAATTAGTTGCAAATATTTCACCCTCCAATCAAAAGATGCCAAAAAGTGCACAAATTCCTTTGAGGTCATGTTGTGCCTAGGAAGACCCAGGAACTTATTGTATGAAATAAGGGCTAAAATCTTTGATTTTTGGTGACTAGTGCCAACCACTGATTACTGGAAAAATATAATAAAATAAAAAATAATAATAATAAAAAATTCGAAGGGGGTGAAAATAATAAATGTTAATAGTACAGAGTTTAGATGAAATCAGATTTTATTTTATACATGAGAGTTTGGACAACCAGTTTTTACTGATTTATTGTGTGGATTTTATGCACTTTAAGATGCTCTAAATATTTATATTCAGTAAACTCTGCTATTTCACACACAATTTTTCACAACTATGCATTGAGAGAAAAGAGATTATGAATAAAGAAGGAGGATTGGTAAACACTGATGGACTGTGTACTCTACGCTGAGGTAATTTTATTTTAATCTCTAATGATTAAAATTAATTATTTGTTTCAGACAGTTAACAATTTTTGAGAAAACATTCTTGAAACCAAAAGTGTATGATTGGTAACGGTTCTCATCAGTATTAAACAGAGAAAAGCTTGCTTGTCTAGGAAAGTGTAAAAGGCGGTAATTATTGTTGTTTTTACTGCGCATGCGCATTGGAAACTGTCAATTACTGCTGTCAGTCATTGCATGTGTGCCACGTGTCCCACTCACACAGTTCACGGAGTAAGACAGTTGTGTATTAATGATTAAAAACTGTTCAGTTTTTAATTTCGAATTTCATATTTAAACAATACACACACATACGTCTAAACCTTTCACATCTTACTCCAATTCACATCTATTGTCACACACACATATTCACAAACACTTTTCTACTTTCAAACTCTTTCAAGCTTTCGCATCTGTTTCTTTGTTCCTCTTTCATATCTTACTAATGGCGACTACATCGTTTGTTTCTTCTGGGTTAGAGTATGTCCCTAATAACTATGCAGCACCACTAAACACTGCCAATGCACCAGAGGCGTTTCATATGATGCAGGAATTTCTTGCTCAATCAGCAATTGGGCGTGCTCTGGTAGAACCATCAACACTTTATGGTTCACAAATCAAGGCCTTCTGGGAGACAGGTAGTTATGATGATGGTGGTGACTCTGGCAATCCGTCTATCATCTTTGAATTTCAAGAAGCAGAGTATGTAATTACTTCTGGTACCATTCGAACTGCTATGGGGTTTCCTGAGTATTCTTCATATACTATTGGAATGGGTGATATTGATCTACTACGGATGATGAGAGAGATTGGGTATTCTGGGCCCTTGACCAAAGTAGGACAATTGAAGCGACCGTTCTTGCGGAAGGAGTGGAGCTTCTTCTTTGACTGCATTACAAGAACGTTCGGGAAGAAATGCACCAACTGGGATGCTATTCCTACGGACAGTCTGCAAATCGGGTATTCTCTTTTATTTGATAATCATTTTGATTTTGCACGACTTGTCTTGAATAATTTAGGGGAGAAAATGACAGAGAATAGAGGGGTAGTGTACTTTTCTAGATTTTGTCAGATTTTATTCTCTGCTTGTGTTGAAGGGGTAGAACTAGTTGATGGAGATGTTATTTCTTGTTTTAAATTACACAAGAGGATATTCTCTGATCTCATTAACAAGGATGTTAAGAAATGGGTTGTTGGAGAGTTGTTGCTACCTGCTTTTGTGCAACAGTTTGTAAATGATCAACTTAATCCACAAACACAAACTCCTTCTCAATCAGAACCACAACCAGAACCTTTACAAACAGAACTTCCTCCATCTACATCTGTTCCACATAAATCCAGTGGTAGGACTAAGCATGTTGGCTCCAAACCTGCAAAGTCTGTTAGACCAGCTACTGAAGTAGGAGTGTCCAAGACATCTGTGCCAAAGGGTGTTGGTCCTTCTAAGAAAAGAAGAGCCAATAGATCAAAAACTGATGATGAAGCTGATGTTGATGATGAACCTCTTCATCAGAGAAACATAAGATTAGTAGCCAATTATCTTTTTGATAATGTGGATGAATCTACACCAGCAACTGAAGCTGTCCAGGTTGAAGCTCCAGAAATTGTTATTCAGGAGTCTGCTGTAAATACTGATCATGAGGACAGGGTTTTTGTGGATACTGAAGCTCCTGAAGTTATTGTTCAGGAGGCTACTGAAGATAATGAAGCAGCCACTGTGCCTGATATGGCAAAAGCTGATACAGAGGCTGAAATTGTTGAGCAAGAAGCTTTATTTGATGATTTTGATATGGATGCAAATATTGAAGCACATCCTAGTATCAGTGTTTGTGATACTGAGGAAGTGGCAACTGATCAACCCACCCTGGTTATTGAAGAGTCCATTGCTACTCACACAGAGAATCTCTCTATTACAAATCAAATTCTTGAAATGGGTGAGGAGGTTGATCAGGTAAATGAAGCTGCTATAGAGAAAATGGATGAAGCTATGGCAGAGACTTTGAAAGAGACTACTGTACAAACAGAAGAAATTGTTGCAGAGTCTGTTCCTGTTGAAACAGAGGTTTCTGTAACTGCAAACTCTGAGATTCCTGAAAACGAAAAGATAAATGCTGAGGCTACTGCAGACAATGTTGCTGAAGAAATTGCAGAGCCGATAGCAGAAAATGTCAATGAAGCAAGAGTTGATTTTGATAATGCTGATCACACATCTGTAAACTCTGATCATGCAAACTCTGGGATCAATGCTAGACTTTCAAATTCTGATAGTCATGAGTCAGAACCTTTTCTAAGGGATCCTACAGCAGAGTCTATCAAAGAAAACCAAAATGCAACTGAAGCTCATTTCAGAGAAATGCATTATGCTAATTGGTCAGGAGCAGACTGCATCTTCTCTACACAAAGGGCTGCAGATTTTATACAGAAGTCAGCTGAAGAGATTTCTAATCCTGAGCTGTTAACTCATTTTAAGGCGACCATTGTTCAAGTCAAGTCATTGCACAATCGCTTTGACGAGACAAACAAAGTTGTTCTTGGATTGAGTAATGATATTGCTCTTAAGGATTTAGCAATGAAGCAAGATAGAGCTAGATTTTCTTCTCTGATCAAGGATCAAGAAGAAATCAAGAAGAGGCTAACCAATGTTGAAAGCAATCAAGTTGCAATATCTACTAAGATTGATTCGATTGCTACTTCACTAGAATTGCTGACATCAGTTTTTCTTCCTGATGATGTCAAAAAAGGGGAGAGAATACATAAAGACAAATGCAAAAGAACCCCAACCTTGAGACTGAGGGATGATTCTAATGATGGTGGAAGCAGGGGCGCTGAAAGAAGGTCAAAGTCTTCTCAAGAGCAAGGGAGACTTCGGTCAAACTCTGCTAGACAGACATACTCTGAAAGAGTAAACTCTGGTGGACAATCTTCTTCAAGACTTAAGAGTCTAGTGATTTCATCAAATCCAATTACTGATGAAGAGATTGTTGCTAAGCTTTTTATGGAAGAACATGGTGGTGAAGCCACAGTTGAAGATATAGATATTGAGATGAAGCTTCTTGCTGAAGAACACCAGAAAAAGATTGAAGCTGGTACATACAAGAAAAAGGCCAAGGCTCCTAGGAAAAAGGAAATGGGAATTTCTATTAAAGAGAATGTGAACTCTCAACAGAGTTTACAATATACAAGGAGGCCTATGATTGCAAAGTCTGATAAAGGAAAAGGTATACTGGTAGAAGAAGGACAGTTACCAAAGAAGAATTATTCAACCTCTGACGTTGCTCAAGTTGAATCAAGACCAAATAAATCAACCTCTGACGTTGCTCATGTTGATGTTTCTACTAAAGTTGTGACAACCTCTGACAATGCTCAAGTTGTACAAACTCAGCTAGCTCCACATCTCCAAGGTTTCTTAAGACCTGTACTTTCTGAAACTCTGAAGCTAGAAGCTGTGAACTTTTCTCAAACCAGAACAGTACATGGAAAGCAATCTTATAATAAATCTGGATTAGGTTCACACAGAGAAAAGAGAATAAATAATAGTCCTTTTGACCATTCATCACTGGCAGAACCTGGTATTGGGGTATCTCAAGAGAGCCTTGATAAACTAGAGTCTGTTCAGATGGTTTATCATAGAGGATTGAAGAAAGAGGTTCTGTTATACTTTTTGTCTGATGGAAGAGTATACAGAGTAGGAGAAGCTGATGTTCAATTGAAACTATGGGAATAGCTTGAGTATGTTCTATATCTTCTCAAAATCAAAAATAGAAGTACTCATAATGCTGCTCTAGTTCTAAGAGAAAGGATGCTGAAAACAAAAGCTATGCTTGGAGGAGGTGTTTCTAGTGCATATATTCCTAAGTACAGAGATGCTTATGGAAAGATTGTTAAAATGAAGAGAAACAGTGCCAAGTTCAATACTGCACTGGGTATAAAGGTTTTAGAATTCAACCTAGAGTCAGACAAATCATACTATATTCGGCTAGGGAATGAAATGAGGAAGAACAGTATTTATTCTCTGAGAGCTGCCATCTACCAGACTGGAGAAAGTGATCCAGAGCTTAAGGAGTTAAAAGAAATCATGGTGGATGAGCTAGCAAAAGCTGAAAGGAGGCTGCTTATTGACTATCTCAGGACAGTGCCTGATATTGAAGAGATTAAGTAAAGTCTGACTGTAAGTTTTTAAAGTTTTCTGTTCTAAGTAAAAGTTAAACTCTGATATGTTATAAACACTGCATTTGTTATATGTTTTGACATCATCAATTATCTTTTAAACTTGTACATTTTTATTATGCACAAGTTGGGGGAGATTGTTAGATATAATTGCTGATGAGTGTTTATCAGTGTTTAAGCAACAGGTATTCATCAGAGTTTACTAGAAGCCAGTCAGAGTTTGATAAAGTCTGACGGGGTGAGAGTTTGCTAAAGCTGTTGGTGCTAACATTGAAGATTCTAGAAGCAATATATCTTGAAGATGGAAAGAAGCAAGATATATTGAGACAGACAAGGAAACGGAACAGAAGACAGAAGCAATCCTAATTTGATATAATTTGTATAGCTAATTTATAGGAATATCAATTAGAGATTGATTCTATGTAGTTGTGTACTATATAAACACAGATAGGTTAACCCTAAAAGGAATGCGATTATTGAAAACATTATTCTTGTAACCTAGCAGCTCTCTGTGATATTTTACATCACAAAGAGAAGAGTTATTTATATAATTCAGTTGTTGATTCATAAACAGTGTTCTTTATTGTTATTATCATAATTATATTGATTATATATTGTGTAATCAGGCCTAACATAAATCCCAGGAGGAAAACAAAGAAGAAGCTCATGTAAAGAAAGATGCTAGAGCTACAGAAGAAGTGGAGTCTGAATTAATTGAAGCTTTGGAGGCAAATATCTTGAGATGTGCTATTGACAGTATAAATGCTGAAAAAGATATTGTCACCAAAGAAGCTGTCATGGAAGACATTGTCCTGAAAGAAGCTGTCATGGAAGACACTGTCATGGAAGACACTGTCATGGAAGACACTGTCAAAGAAGACACTGTCATGGAAGACACTGTCAAAGAAGATACTGTCATGAAGGACACTGTCAAAGAAGATGTTGTCAAGGATGAAATCAAGCCAACTGTCAAACCTAAGAGGACAAAATCCTTAACCAGAGCTTGGGTTTCTAGACAGGAACCTGAACCTGAGGAGACTACTAAAGCAAAGAAAGGAAAGACTAAGTACTCAGGAAAGGAGAAAGCCACAGGGCTTGGCAGGAATCTTAGGAAGCCAATCCAGACAAAGTTATACAGCTCTTTAGATCTTCAGGAAAAAGAAGCTCAAGAAATCAAGAATGTTGAGATAAAGTTGGATGACAACAAGGAAGCAGTCCAGTATGTCCTCTGGTTTGATGCATCAAGGTCTGTGATAGTTCAAAAGGACTTTACCATGGAGGTGGTTTCACATGATGTATCATAAACTCTTTCATACAGTAGGAGGATGGTCACAAGAAGAATTGAGTACTTCTACTTAGAGAGGATGGTCAATCTAATGCAAAGTTATGACAATGTACCTGAGGAAGTCATGAAACATATTCTGGCATACAAAGCTGAAAGAGATGAAGAATTCTATCAAAAATATGGAGACTGGTCATTGTATGATGATGCTGGAATTGCTCATTTGTTGGAATACCTGATGAAGAAATAGCTGATTATGAAGATGATTTTCCTACTGAATAAGGGCAAGCCCAACCAAGTCAAGAAGGACCTTCAAATCCAACAGGAAAAGAGACTGCTTAATATGTGGAAGCTTCACTCCTGAACAAGTGCAAAGAAGTAAACAAGTTGGAAATTGAAGGACCCAATTACCAACCATGTGTTCTAGAACATCCCCTAAGGATCAAGTTCATAAGGGAAGAGATCTTTGTGGGAAGCTTTCATAAGCTCAAAACAAGTGCCTTGAAAGACTTACTCTACATGGTAATTGGATCAACTCATCCATTAGAACAGCTGTGTTCTTTTGAGATTGAGGACATTCTTCAAAGAAGAAAGGGTGAGGACTCAAAGCTGGACAAATCAAGGAGAAAAACCCTGAATGCATATCCTGGAAGAAGATTTAAACTTGTTGAAGGCAATTTGAAGTTCAGAACTTATGCCTTTGGTCAAGAATTGTGGACAGATCTCCGGGATGCTAAAGTATGTCTCTCCAAAGTAGTCCAAAAGTATATTGATGAGATAGAAGATGATGCCACCTCTCCTGATGAAATATCAATGTTGGAAGGACTCAAGGAGATTCTGAAAGAAGCTCTCAACAGAGAGGATGAAGCAAGACAAAAAAGGAAATCTGAAGCTAAGTGAAATTTCTTATCAATTCTGATCTTGTTAGTTAAGTTGTCAGCATGTATTGATTGTAAATTTGTTGTCATTGTCCATAAAAACAAATTGGGGGAGATTGTTAGGATTTATGGGTGATAGCTTAGAAGACAACTTAACTTTGTATTTTGTAATACTTAATTTTATTAAGTAAAAAATACTGTCACAACCAGAGTATGTTCTTGTAGCCATTTCTATTGCTGTAATAAACTTGTTTATAAGTCTTGGAAGAAGTTCATTCGTTTGTTCAAGCCTCAAGGAGTATATCAGGATGACAACAAGAATAATTGTTACTGTCATAGCATTGACAGTAAGGTTACAAGAGGACAGCATGTTGCAAGTCAAGACAACATATTTACTCTGACAACAACATTGACGGAAGCCTTGAGACAACAAGTTTGGAAATCCTGACAGCAAGTTTGGAACTCCTGACAGCATCTATTGCGGGGATTTCTTACTGTCACCAAAAGCACATTCTTGTGACAGCTAGCTTGAAGATCAGGATACTGTCTCAGAGGGATAAAACTTTGAATTGGGGATCTACCCAGTCAAACATGTGACAGTTTGGATGTTCAAGAAACAGGCGTGCTGCGGTATCCCAACACTGTATCAGGTCTGCAAGACTACGACAGAAGCTTGAGAGATCACATGACAAAGCTCACCAATTCAAGAGTATGACAAATCAACATCTACTGAATTGTGTTAGCTAAATATAGAATGTATCTAGATTGCTTTTTCCAGTAATGATAAACTTGTTTGTATAGCAATTTAGGTAAGACACACGGGTAGGCAAATTGTAAGAAGCTGCTACATGATAATGATAGCAGCTTCACATACCCGTGATGATAGAGATAAGATTAGTTTACTTAGACTATCTCTCACTTCATTCTATGTATCACTCGAGAAACCAAAACTTGAGAAAAATACATTTTCTCTCAAGGTTGTAGCAACACTTTCGCAAGATAAATAGAATATTTATTTTGTGAGAAAACTACTTGTGATTGCATTTCTTCTACTGATAGGATTTAATCTTAGTTTTAGTTGTTGAAGCAAAGATTGAATTTTATCAGTATTGTATTCAACCCCCCTTCTGCAATACTCAACCCCCCATCGCCTCGGTCACCTGTCCAATAAAATTCTTAAACTTATTAGTTCTCAATTTTCTTTATCAATTCCAAATGTTTCAGATTCAAGTTGTAATTCTTGCAATATTAATAAGAGTCACAAACTTCCTTTTTCTCAGTCCACTTTACATTCTAATTCTCCTTTAGAATTAATTTTTACTGATTTATGGACTGCGCATATTCTCTCTTATGACAATTTTAAATATTACATAATTTTCGTTGATCATTATACCAAATACATCTGGCTGTATCCCTTAAAACGAAAATCAGACACCCACATTATTTTTCTTCGTTTTCGCTCCTTGGTTGAAAAATTCTTTAATAAACCAATTCTACAAGTGTTCTCTGATAATGGGGGTGAGTGTCTTAAAATCACTTCAGATCTACTTAACAACGGAATATCTCATCTTACTTCTCCCCCTCATACTCCCGAACACAATGGCTACGCTGAAAGACGCCACTGCCATATTGTCGAAATGGGTTTAACTCTTCTTTCTCATGCTAAACTTCCTTTGTCATATTGGCCAAATGCTTTTGTCACAGCTACTTATTTAATTAACCGAATGCCTACTCCTACTCTAAATAACATCTCTCCTTACTTCAAACTTTTTAATCATCCTCCTAACTACATCAAGCTCCGTAACTTTGGGTGTCTCTGCTATCCTTGGCTTCGACCCTACACTATTAACAAAATGCAACCAAAATCCAGACCTTGCATTTTTATTGGATACTCTCCGTCCCAGAGTGCATATTACTGTTTGGATCCCAAAACTCAGAAGATTTAGACTTCTAGACACATCAAATTTGCGAAATCCACTTTTCCTTATAACTCTCTTTGTTCATCAAATACTCTCTCTCACTGTACAATAAATGAATGGTGCACCTTGTCTTTGCCAATCATTACACCAACATATCCTGCCCCATATGATCCAAATATTGAATTGCAAACACCTCATTCCCCACCTATAGAAAATACACCTTTACAACCATCACCTTCTAGCACCGCTTCGTCCACTAGCAACACACCACCAACATCCCCTATTTCCCATCCCACGCCACCTCCCCCTCCACCTCCACCTCCTACCCGTACCATTATCACTCGACTTCGCAATAATATTTCAAAACCAAACCCCAAATATGCTTATACTACCAACCTATCTCCTCCACAAGAACCTAAAAATGCCACACAAGCACTCAAAGACCCTAAATGGCGTCAAACCATGCAAGAGGAATATAATGCTCTCATTCGAAACAATACTTGGGATTTGGTGCCTAGCAACTCTTCACAAAATATTGTTGGCTGCAAATGGGTTTTTAGAATTAAATACAACTCAGATGGTTCTATCAAACAATATAAAGCAAGGTTAGTCGCCAAAGGATTTCATCAACGACCCGGCCTACACTATTCTGAGACTTTCAGTCCCGTGATAAAACCAACTAGACTTCGACTTATCCTCTCACTTGCTGTATGTCATGGTTAGTCTCTTTGCCAACTTGACATAAACAATACCTTTCTCCAAGGTACTCTGACCGAAACCGTTTACATGGCTCAACCTTTAGGTTTTGTAGATGACATAAATCCCACCCATGTTTGTCAACTCATAAAGGCCATTTATGGTCTCAAACAAGCCTCACGAGCTTGGTACACCGAGCTCAAGACATACTTAATATCATATGGTTTTCGCAACTCTATCTCTGATCCTTTTCTTTTTATTTATCACCACGGCACACATTATTTTTATCTTTTAGTTTACGTTGATGACATAATTGTCACGGGACCATCCCTCACTCACTTAAACACCTTTATTGCTAATTTGGCAAAAAGATTTTCTCTTAAAGACCTTGACTCTCTCTCCTACTTTCTTGGCGTTGAAGTTGTTCCTAACCGACAAGGCCTTTTTCTTAACCAAACAACTTATATAAACGATCTCCTTACTCGTTATAAAATGATTGATTCCAAACAAGTTACTACTCCAATGGTGACATACCCTCCTCTCACTCAAAAAGATGGGTCATTCATTCCCAACCACTCTGGTTATAGAGCTATTGTTGGTAGTTTACAGTTCTTGTCGTTAACCCGACCAGATGTCGCTTTTGCAGTCAATAAACTATCCCAATTCATGCAAAGTCCTACTGAATATCACTAGTTTGCACTCAAAAGGTTACTCTATTACCTCAAAGGTACATCCCATCATGGTCTGCAACTTTATCGCAACTCTCCATTGTGATTACACGCATTTACAGATGCTGATTGGGCTGGTGATAAGGATTATTATTTATCTACTACTGGATACTTGGTCTATCTTGGTCGCAACTGTATCTCTTGGAGTTCTAAGAAACAAAAGGCTCTTGCAAGATCATCCACGGAGGCTGAATTCCGTGCTATAGCAGATACCACAGCAGATGTCCTTTGGCTTCGTTCTCTTCTTACTGAGCTTGGTGTCAAATTAACAGAACAACCAGTTATTTATTGTGATAATTTGGGTGCGAGCCATTACTCGGCTAATCCTGTATTCCACTCACAAATGAAACATCTTGCATTATCTTTTCACTTTGTTCGTGAACAGGTACACCTGGGTACACTTCGAGTCCAACATATTTCTGGTGATGATCAGTTAGCAGATGTACTTACCAAGCCGTTATCAAATACTCGTTTTGATCTTCTTCTCAACAAGATTGGACTTGCCCAACGAACGTCCATCTTGTGGGGGCGTAATAAGAATGATCAATCAAGATAGTAAATCGATATGCGTAGTTATTGTAACTGATTTGCATATTTGTATCCATTTATATCAGCAATTTTTCTTACTATTGTATAGATGTAGCATAGTCAAATTACCTCCATGATTATAGCATAACTCTTGTATACATTGCTGTAAAAAGGCTATTTAAAGCTACAACTATGAATGAGAAAAATAAGTCTTCTGTAAACCTTTTCAGTTGTTGTCTGGCAGTCGATTTTTATAGTAGGACGCATGACTGGGATGGCTTACAAAAACATGTGGGAGGACATCCGAAAAATGGGGAGTGACTGGATTGTGCATGCACGACATCTGTCCAGGTGCTTGGGCTACGGGGCGATGTTTCCCACGGCTACGGAATTCGTAAAGAGGAAGGATTTTGGCTATGACTACGGAACGACAATCCGTAAGGCGTGAGGCGTGAGGTATTTTGATTATACGAATAGATTGAGCCATCAGATAGAGTTAAGTATCTGTCCATCGTATACACCAGAAACTCGATAAATGAATACACTTGGGATCAAAAAAATATATTTATTTAACGAGATTATTTATTTATCTATTAATTAATATTTCATTCAATTATCAATATATGAATATTTATTCATTTAGACTATATTTTTATTTTTTATTATGATAATGATGTTTTAAAATTTAATATTCGAATGTATCTAGAAGATAATAGAAGATAATAGTTAAAATGTTAAAATTCTTATCATATATTTTGTTCGTGTTCATTAATATGTATACATGAATTATACGTATAAATTAAGTATAGTGTGTTTGTACTATTTCAACATACTTGAGACTGTTCATTACATTGTATTAATAATATACTTAAAATCTATTAAAATATATACGAATTTATGATTTTTTTTTTACTAGATGACATATATCATAAAAATATATATTGCTTTAATTTTAGTGAATATTCATTTATGTTTATATAAGGCCTTTAAAGATTCATATAAAATTTATTTAACGAAATTATTTATTTATTGAACATTCATTTATCGAGGTTCTACTGTAAACAACTTCTCACGATCTTTTATTTCACACATTTAACTCGAGAAATACATGTCGAATATGTCTTCTTAATGTATGATCGGACATTAATAAATGTTTGATATGACTATTTGACTCCACGTATGTCCATATCGGAAGATCAATATACTTCCTTTTTAAGCCTATCGTGAGCGTTACATGTTTTATCGTAAATCTTAAATTCACGTTGGTTGCTTATGTCGAAATCGTTACAAATCGTTACAACTTAGAAGGTTCTTAGAGTATCTTCTATAGAGTTCGTCAAAATAATTGTTAACCTTCACCGTATCATTATATGTATATATATATTTTTTTTTCGTTTACTCTCTCATCTATCTCATTATTGGCAATTTTTGTTAAAAATTTACTCCAATAATTGACAACTTTTAAAATTGTCAATGATAATAATATGCGAAACAAAAAATGGATAGACATAAATATACTTTTAAGAAAATGTATGTTTTTTTATTGTACGAGGAAGTTGCCAATTTTAATTGCCAACTAATTTATTGGGCAATCAAAGATGCCATTTCACATGAAATTTGGAAAGCTCTTGACAATCTTTATCGGAGATGCTCTTATACTACTTTTGTCTCTATAATTGAACTTTTAGATGATAAGTAATATAATATTGTGTTCTCTTAACGAAGTTCGCAAGTATTTGTTCTTTAGGTTATTCTACATCTAGATTTAAGTGTGTGAAGGTTAGTTGTGATATTATCGTTTTCAGGAACACATCGAAAGTTTGAATTGTTGGGGAGATCATTGTATTCAATTTTAACTTCAAGAATATTTTTATTTAGTATGTTAAGCGATCTGAAAACAAAACGGTAATAGTTTAGCTCATTTATTTGTTTTTCAAACTGATTGCGTAGTCGGTTGGGAATTTGTCCCGAACAAATTCTTTTCAAGTTAATGAAATTTGATTTAAATTTGTCAAAAAATTAATTTCGTACTAATGAAATTATGTTATTATTAATTGATCAATATTATGTCATTTTTTCAAACCATATAGGATAATCTCCAACAAAAATTTTTAACTTATGAATTGTTTTTTTTTTAAGAATTTGTAAAATTCAAATATCAATACTATTATATAATAGACGGAACATTAAAAGTTTGGTTGGTCGGTATGGTACGTTGTGATTTTACTTAATTGCCCGCATTTTGGTTGGTCAGTATGGTACGTTGTGATTTTACTTAATTGCCCTTAATTAATTGCATTTCATATTTTTACTTAATTAACCTTACTTATTTATAGAAATATATTACTAAATAATAATATTACCTATTTATAACCAATTACCTTTTTCACCTAAAATACATTATTTTTTTCTAACAAATTCTCCTACTTTTTCAAATATATCACGGGCAATTACCCTTTTTAACTAAAACATGTTAATTTTTCTATTTTTCTTTACTAAACCCCCTCCTTTTCCAAAACAAATCACGGATAAACCTTTAGTTATTTATTTTTAAACCTATTTTAATATTATAATTATTTTTTAAAAGTTTACCTATTTTAACATGTTTACTTATTTTTCTTAACAAATGCAATTACTAAAAATATTAAAATATAAATAATCAAATACCTATTTATAACCAATTAACTTTTCAGCTAAAACACATTATATATTTTTTCTAACAAAGCCCATTTTCTAAATATATCACGGGAATTGTCCTTTACAATTTAATTTTTCTATTGCTCTCACTAAAATCCGTTCTTTTTCCAAAAATATCACAGTAAACCCTTTACTTATTTATTTTAAAACGTATTTAAATACTTTTAATTATTAAATTTTAAAATCTCATTTTCCAAAAATATCACGGACATTTACCTTTTTAAACTAAATATATGTTACATTTTTTATTTTTTCTTACTAAAACCCCTCATTTTTCAAAAAATATAACGGGCAAACTCATACTTATTTATTTTAAAAACAAATTTAATGTTTTTAATTAATTAAAAGTGTTTAGCTATTTTAACATGCGTACTTATTATTTGCACAACTACAATTAATAAAATATTAAACAAAATAATAATAAAATAACAATTAACAATCCGTGCATCGCACGGGTTTTAAGCTAGTCAATACTATTATATAATAGACGAAACATTAAAAGTTTGGTTGGTCGGTATGGTACGTTGTGATTTTACTTAATTGCCCGTATTTTGGTTGGTCAGTATGGTACGTTGTGATTTTACTTAATTGCCCTTAATTAATTGTACTTCGGATTTTTACTTAATTAACCTTACTTATTTATAGAAATATATTATTAAATAATAATATTACCTATTTATAACCAATTACCTTTTTCACCTAAAATACATTATTTTTTTCTATTTTTTTCTAACAAATTCTCCTACTTTTTCAAATATATCACGGGCAATTACCTTTTTAAACTAAAACATGTTAATTTTTCTATTTTTCCTTACTAAACCCCCTCCTTTTCCAAAAATATTACGGATAAACCTTTAGTTATTTATTTTTAAACCTATTTTAATATTATAATTATTTTTAAAAGTTTACCTATTTTAACATGTCTACTTATTTTTCTTAACAAATGCAATTACTAAAAATATTAAAATATAAATAATCAAATACATATTTATAACCAATTAACTTTTCAGATAAAACACATTATATATTTTTTCTAACAAAGCCCCTTTTCTAAATATATCACGGGAAATTGTCTTTTACAATTTAATTTTTCTATTGCTCTCACTAAAATCCGTTCTTTTTCCAAAAATATCACAGGAAACCCTTTACTTATTTATTTTAAAACGTATTTAAATACTTTTAATTATTAAATTTTAAAATCTCATTTTCCAAAAATATCACGGGCATTTTCCTTTTTAAACTAAATATATGTTACATTTTTTATTTTTTCTTACTAAAACCCCTCATTTTTCAAAAAATATAACGGACAAACCCATACTTATTTATTTTAAAATTTGTTTTAATGTTTTTAATTAATTAAAAGTGTTTAGCTATTTTAACATGCCTACTTATATTTTGCACAATTACAATTAATAAAATATTAAACAAAATAATAATAAAATAACAATTAACAATCCGTGTATCGCACGGGTTTTAAGCTAGTATATTATATAATAGACGAAACATTAAAAGTTTGGTTGGTTGGTATGGTACGTTGTGATTTTACTTAATTGCACTTAATTAACTGTACTTCGTATTTTTACTTAATAAACCTTACTTATTTATAAAAATATATTATTAAATTATAATACTACCTATTTATAACCAATTACCTTTTTCACCTAAAATACATTATTTTTTCTAACAAATTCCCTTACTTTTTCAAATATATCAACGACAATTACCTTTTTAACTAAAACATGTTAGTTTTTCTATTTTTTCTTACTAAAACCCCTCTTTTTTCCAAAAATATCACGGACAAACATTTAGTTATTTATTTTTAAACCTATTTTAATATTATAATTTTTTTTAAAAATTTTACATATTTTAACATGTCTACTTATGTTTATTAACAAATTCAATTACTAAAAATATTAAAATATAAATAATCAAATATCTATTTATAATCAATTACATTTTCAGCTAAAACACATTATATATTTTTTTCAAACAAAATTCCTCATTTTTTAAATATATCACAGGAAATTGCCTTTTACAATTGTCTTTTTCTATTTTTCTCACTAAAATCCATTCTCTTTCCAAAAATATCACAAGAAACCCTTTACTTATTTATTTTAAAACGTATTTAAATACTTTTAATTATTAAATTTTAAAACCTCATTTTCCAAAAATATCACGGGTATTTACCTTTTTAAACTAAATATATGTTACATTTTTTTATTATTTCTTAGTAAAACAACTCATTTTCCAAAAATATAACGGGAAAACCAATACTTATTTATTTTAAAAAAATTTTAATGTTTTTAATTCATTAAAAGCGTTTAGCTATTTTAACATGCCTACTTATATTTTGCATAATTACAATTAATAAAATATTAAAAAAAACAATAAAATAACAATTAACAATCGATGTCGGTTGGATTTTCTTATTCTTTCCAATTTTCTTGAAACACTTAAATACTCCTTTTATGTTTTATTTGAAAAAATTGATTTTATAGATCCGTTTATTTACCGCAAAATAATTTATGTATGTTTTAAAAAAATCTAAAGATTTGATTTTCGGAAAATAAATTATCATTAAAATACTTGTATGAAAACTATATTCCAGGAAAAAAATTCCGTCATTTAACTATGATGAAAATTTTATGAAAAAATGTTCAGATTGAAAAATATTTGGCTTTTTTAAAAAGAGGAAGTTGTTTTCAGGTTTTCATATTATATTTTAAAGGAACTTTTCTCCCTTCAAAAATATTATTTTTCAGAGGTCAAGCAAACGTTAAAAATATATCCCAGAATTCCCGAAATTTTACTGTATTTATTTGACTTATGAAAAATATTTTTTTGGAAGCTAAATGACACTAAAAAAATAAAGCACCAGTTACATAATGTAGAATAATTGATAATGTTCTCATACATAATACAAATTGTACATGATACAAAAATATAATGTCCATCTTACATTTTCAAAATTCTATATAAAAGAAATATGTTCTGTATTTTGCATTTGCAAAAGTTCATGTTCAGCAGAACAATAGTATCTCTGCAAAATGTATCTCTTCAATTTTGCATAATTGATACATTTGATTGCAAATTTTTTGTTAGAATTTCTGAAGTGACCATGTGAAATTGTGAATACAATCGAATCAAAGGTCTTAAACAGTATCACTGCGAACACTTCTATTACAGTTGCAAGTTTATTGCAAAATAAAGTAATTCCTGCAACCTTGTAGCTTAGGAATGAATCTATATTATAATGAAAAATGTTAAAGATTTCAAAATTTTTGTCAAAACTTTTATCAAATGTTGATGTGTCATATATATTTGATAACTTTTCTCGTAATAAAATAGGAGCCGCGTGCATTCATATGCACTAACAAATTAGAATTTGTCACGTGTTATGCCACCTCATTTGATAAAAATTTTGTTAAAATTTTTGGGATACCTTGCACTAATATAATACAAGTTAATAACATTTGTTAATATATAGTATAAATAATAGAGAAAAATACTCTTAAGGAGTTATATGAGTATTTAGTGTATTTTAATGGTAAAGTTATAAATATTTGATATCAAATTTTAAAATAATAATATAATTACAATAATAATAACATAGTACATTAACATTAGAAATATATTTGCACATGGTGATATGTATTTAAAAGCATTAAACCCTAAATAATATTACGAATAATACATGTATAAAGCTAATTATGTTTTAGCATCCAGCTAAATTAGAGTGTGCTGTGTGCATGTCAATACAGCAGAGCGTCAACTAATTTCATTTCTATTACAAGAAAATAACCCACAAAAAGCAATAATAATGTACAATCCTTCACCCATATAAAATAGAAATTTATAAAGCAAATGTAGGTCAACCATGAATAAGATATCATTCCAAAGGTTGTCATATAAACTCACCTCTCCGGCTTCTTGCATATATTTAACCTTAACATGGCTATCAAAATGAGATCACTCCCAAAAGTTATCTCTTGGATTACTATATTTTACTTCTCCTCATCATTTGCTTAGACATTGTTTACCATAATTTTTCCAAGAAAACGACCTTCTCTTACATTAGTAGCACTGCTTTTGCCAGTCGCAATTCTAACATTCATGTATAGTCTATGCATCATCAAGATACAGAAGCTATTCGAAAAAACATTGCAAATTTAACTGTCAGCCTTCTAAAAATCATTCGGGCGCTTCGTAAATCTATGGTTGTTTTATTTTTCGATGAAATGCAGAATTAATAATCCGTTTATGGTATGGTCGGCCGCACAACTTAGAAAGCTTTATAAACGGACCACCGAATCATAAGTTGTACTTGGTCCCTTCAAAATATTTTGTGTTTTACTTAGTAAAGGTCACTGACTGTGAAATTGAATCAAATTAACTCAAAAGACCTATACTTATAGAATTAAATAAATAAATTAATGTGGGTCATCAGATAAACCGGCCTGCATGTTTTGCAAACACAAATGTTACTCCTATTTGCATGTCAGTGAACTAAACACAAATCTAATTGAAACTTATATTAAATAATATTATAAAATTAGGTAGCGCGTCAATTCGATTGTGATATCACATTCACAGTTGAGGGGAAATATGAGAGGCATAGAAAGTTAGTATTCCACTTTTAATTGAGTCAATATTTTGTATTTACTAATTCATCATTCTAGGAGTACCATGCGCGATGAACTATAAATTACTAAATATGTCAAAGTTCAAAATAACTTGCGAACAACTGCCTGTCCACATACATCCTTATTATTATTTATATATATATATGTATAGTTTATGTACAAATAAACTATACCTGCATTGACTGATAAAAGATATAAATTAGTTCCCCAACACCCGAAACTAAGTTTACCTAATTTTTATAATGAAAAAATGGCTAACAATTTTATTTCATATTTCAGGTTAGTGTGTTCTGACAAATTCAAATTTACAGTAAAATCTCTATAAATTAATATAATTGAAAATGATAAATTTTATTAATTTATTGAAATTATTAATTAATTAAGATTAAATTTATATTATCAATATTATGTTAGGAAACAAAAATTTGCATTTAATATATCAATTCATCATGATACCTAGTATTAATTAATTTAACGAGATTTTAATGTAAGGATCCAAAATAGCCTTCCATAATATTTACCATTTACAGTGGTATCATATAGTAGTTTTAATTATGAGATAATTCTAGCATGGATCATTCACGAGAATAAACTCAAAAATATATAGCATTACAAGAAAAGAGATAATTAAATTAGCAAATTATCAATTAGTTTTATCATCTTTTCTCTAAATTGTTAAATATTTCACAAAATATTGGTTAATTGAATATGTATTGGAAATGCGTTATCGTATTTGGTTAATTGAGGTAACAAAATTTAAAACTCCAACTTCTCATAATAACTAAAAAATAAGAAATTAACTTGGTTAGCTGCGTTTCATATTATCGCCATAAGTTATGTAATTATTAATAAAATATTTTACAGCTAATTTAAACAATATATATATATATAGTGTCTAGATAAGTTATAATTATAAAACGAACATTTAAATTGAGTATTAAAATTAGTTAATTAATGATATGTCAATGACGATGTTACGGTATGAGATATTTAAATTAGTAATATCTATTTAAATGCACGTGAATTCATTATCATACCATCATTCAGAATCTAACACGTGTTATTTTGTAACTACTTTTATATCTAATGTCGGACCTTAGACGAAGGTCTTAGAATTTTTACTTTTCTCAAACTTGAAAATAAGTTCAAAATATATGAAATCAAATGAAAATTTTGAATATATAGTTCGTAAACTCATCACAAACTCGATCATTTGTTAATATACTTAATAATACTTACATTTAATGGATGAGTTAATTATACGTAAAATGTTACAAAATATACTATTTTATAAAAATGTCCTATAAAAATCACTATATTATTGAAATTGTTTAAAATTACATTTTTTTTTCAAGTAAAATATTATATAAACATATTATTCTGCAAAATATGTTCAGATTGCAGAAATACATGTTTAGTTTGCCTATTTAATTTGCAGAACATACATGATTTTCAAGATTTTTAATGAAATAATAATTTTCATAAATATACTTTGTAAATTAGCAAGTTTTGTAATTTTTTGATTATAAAACATAATCCGTTTGACTGAATTTTGCTCGCAAAACTTGCATATTCTCCAAGTTCAATGGAATAGTGATATTCATAAAAAAAAAAAAAACTTTTTAATAGATTCATAATTAAAGATCGTATCACTCTTATTATTATATGATAATACCAATTAATTTTGTAACCACTTGCATAATTATATCGTGCACAATAATGTCAAGTGATTTTGTCTAACGCCTAAAATATGTGTTAAAATTAAATAGCTAAGTTTTTATCCACCTTCAAAAATGTGTATTAGAACTTAATTATTTAAAAATTAAGGTACCAAAACAAGTAACCCCAAAGAAAGAAAACATTTATCAAAAACTCACACTGTATATAACAGAAAGTAGGTATAAAATATTCTCCGCTAATCGTCTCAACCCTCAAGTATGAGAAGAAATTTTAGACACAGTTATATATAAAAAAAATTAAATATTTTTTTCTTTTCTCGGGAATAAAATATTCAGGATTGAGTGGATGAATGCAATTCATTTCCTTTCTCTTTTTTTTGTCATAAAAAACATTTCAGGATTGTTGCAAATAATGATTCGAAATCATGATTAAGTAACGGTTCGGCAAATGAACGTTGCTGTGACGAAATTTATACGACAAATTAATTAATCACGGTCAAACTAATTATAATTGGGCGATAATTAAATATATTTTTGATTTATTGGTTTAATAAGTTCCATCCAATAAAACTGCTCCGTCTTAAAATACTTAAAACGCATATTGTCAACTGGTGTATAAAAATAGTATAGAATTATTACCAACTAGCCAAAATAGCGTAAATATATAAAATTAAAAGGGACCTTGCGTCTTGATTATATTCATTGGTATATTCTCGGATAAGGACGTCATATATTTGTCCATTGTACAGAGCATGAGATTCTTCGTCTTTAAAAATTAGAACTCCAAATCACTTACACGTAGTACACATAGTACATTGCATGTTCTATTTAAAAAAAGTCTCTTTTTAATTCCCAACCTATTTATTAATAAACTGTCTTGCTATATCGAGTAGGTAAAAATTATATTATGCATGGGGTTAAGTTCTATAAAATTCGTTCCCAAATTAAAACTTTTAAAAATCATAATAATTTTGCATGTAAAACACTATAAAACATATTATATTTTTACACTTTCTACTTGCAAAAATATATCTTTTAGATTTTCAACTAAAACGTGATATTTGTTTAACTTTGTCTTCATCAATCTGGGTTTTGCACGGGGTTTAAAAAATATGTAAAATAGCATAGAAAAATGATCAAGATGATGAGATCAATCAATTTTAATGTATAAAATAAGTATAATGAAGAAAAATAACCGATATAACTAATTTAATATTATAAACTTTATTATTTTTGAACATATTAGAAAAATGAAAAGTTAGTGAAAATGTTTCAAAAAGAAAAATTTGGAAAATAGTTGGGATATCATTATATACTAGTCAAAATTTTGACATTTAAAATACATGAGATGCCAAATTATTAACGATACACATGTGTCTAGAGAAAGATAATTTTCAGGAACATCTTTTATATTTTAATCATCTCTTTCATTTGAAAGCTCATTTTTGGATCGAATAGAGAAAGATAATTTTCAGGAACATCTTTTATATTTTAATCACCTCTTTCATTTGAAAGCTTATTTTTGGATTGAATAGTAGATCACGGACACTCATCTTTGGGCATATTTTTTTGTCTTTTGTGTCCATAATAAATTATGAAAATATTAGGAGTGACAGGGAGTCGAACCTGTGTCCTTCCGTCAGCCTAAGCTCTGATAACATGTTAAATAATCAATTCTGTAAAATCTTAAGATGTTACATAAAGATCCCAAATAAACTTTATAGTATATTTAACAACACGAACATATAATATAGTCTATTTTGATAAGGGGTAAAAATTTGAGTGACAGATCGCCTAATACATTTCCGTTTCAAATATTAAGATTTCATTAATTTTATGATTTTTAAGAAATTATCACTTACTTGGAATGTAGTTACCCGTTTCTCGGAAAATAATATTCCTATAGTTTACTTATGTATAGTAATTTAAGGAAAATGTTATTTAGAGCATCTCCAATCATCATCAACCCTTAGCTAAAAATTTATATGACATGTCTTAAATAGAAATTATAGAGAATATGTAAAAAATTTGTCACTCCAATGGTACATCACTATTGGCTAAAAATTTAGATACATATTGGCTATATATGTTGAACCTCTAGTAACCTGTAGCAAAATTACACGTCAATTGTTACAATATTAAAATAATATATTGTACTTAAAATAATAATAACATACCATTTTCAAAATATAACCAATCAATATAGTCAACTCCATTGGAGTAAAATACGTTGCAGGGTCAGCAAATTTTACATAATCAATATTTAGCCAATCATTTTACGGAATAACGTTGAAGATGTTCTTAAAGAGTTGAACTATTTGTAGCTTATTATATTAGAATATGCGAAGGTAGGAGGAACTAACTACACTTATAATTCCGAAAATAAAATAAACAGTTCTGAAAATAACAATTTCCCAATTTCAATCATACAATTATTATAGTAATATTATCTAATTTAAAATTGATTCAACCAAACATTATGCATGTTTGGGGTATCACAAAAAAGTTGATTTATAACTTAAAATGAGTAAGTGTCATATAAGTGATAAGTTGATGAATTTTTATAAGTTATACGGGTGTTTGGATAAATTTACTTATAAGTTATTGAAGAATTTACTAAATTCAATTTGAAAAAATAATTTTTAAATACAATGATTTCAACACTTGTGTTTTAAATTAAAAAAATATTTAAAAACATAAATGTAAAAATATAAAATATTAGAAACATAAAGAAATCAAAGAATAAGTTGATAAGATAAGTAAAATGTCGGTGATTTCTAACATTCAACTTATCAATTTATAAGTTATAAGTTATCAAATAAGCTGAGTAAACAAACACCCCTCATAAGTGTTTATCAACTTATAATGCATAAGTTGTTGTGTCCAAACAGGGACATTATAAGTTCCTCGGATTCGGAACTTGTAGTTTTTTAACTAGATTACCTTAAAATAAACAAGGCCTAAAGTCCTAAACCAAGGTTAGAAACTTTGCTTAATCACTGGAATAGACCAATTGCAAGCACGATAGATGAGTCATTAGTAGGGCACTGTTTATTAACAACCGGCATTAGAGATCAGCAATCCATAAATATAGTAATAAACCCTAATTAAGTACTAGTATTAAACTATACTGTATTTGTTTTTCTCCTTGTACCCGTGCATGACGCATCATCTACCAAACTAATTATTGAAGCTTAAAAATGCACTAATCAGGAATTAAAGCCTTAAATTATACATCTCTTTACTTTGGATCCCTGTGATTAAAATATTTATATCGATCGTACTTAAGTTGCAGATCCGCCTTCTATAAAAGTAATTTGAATAACTTTGCACTACAGAAAAAAGCGATTGAGGTCTACCAATTATTAATTTTGTATCGTATATTTCAAATTACACGTGGCATAAATATACGATTATCAATAAATATAAAAATATACAGTATTCTATCGATATTAGTTTTATAGTTGTTAAATTAAAAATCTGGAATTTTAATGATACAGAATACGAATAAAATGGTAATGAATAGAGTCGCTGTATCTAGTTGTTAAGAACAAAGAACTACTTTTCATTTCCAAATTCTGATACATGGATAAGAATATACGAATATGCGTTTCTACCTATTCGTTTTATAATGTTCAGATTAGATAGCAATACATATTTAAATTTGAATTATCATTCATTAAAAATATAATTAGCATTCACATAATGTGTATCTCTGATTTCAACTTCTTGCGAAATGCATATTGTTAAGGCTTAGCAATTCGTTTATGTAATCTCTCATCGTGTTGTTTACATTCGTGTTTTGTGTAACAGCAAAGTTCATCCCTAACTTTTTTTGTGTAAATAAAATTGTTTTAAAATGTCCCTTCTATCAAACAAATAGAGAAGCTAAAATGTCAGAAGCTGCAGCAGTTCGTTTTGACCTTCATCGCAGAACGATTGGGATATGGAAGGGGATGAGCTAAAGCTGCAGCAGTTCTCATATATCATATATATATGATGTATTTTTTATTTTTTTACAATTTTTTTTAAAGAATCATAAATTAAAGTACACGGTCAAATCAAAGTACAGTTTCCCTCGGCCTGGGAGCGTATTAATGTTTATTCGCTCGTCAACTGTAAACAGGAGAATCCGGCCAAATGTAATGGTCCCCGGCAGACTTAATCAGCTATCTTAAGCTAACATTAGATTAATCAAGTATTTACCGAGCTTATTCCCGCTAATTTGTGTTCAGTGTTATCAACTTGTCAAATATGAAATTTAAAATTCTGATGCAGCACGTCATTTTCCAGTGGGAAATAATTTCATCTTTCTGTGTTCTCAACTTGTCGAAAAGAATTAAAATTCTGATGCAGCATGCTAATATTTCAGTGCAATTACATTTGAGCTTGTTAGTATACAGTATATAACCTGTATTAAGTACTAGATTTAACGAGGTTTTGTGGTGCAGATTGTTCTTGTTTACCAGTGTTTGGTTTTGTGGCGCAGATTGTTGATTCGATCTGATCTGGGTCCGAAATCTAAACAAAATTCCCAATGAAGTGTGCAAAAAGACAAAGCTTACTCGAAGAAACCGTGTTTTGAGTTCAGCTTCACGAGTTTGAGTCTAAAACTAAATAGAGTATCTGAAATAACAAAACTAAATCTAAGAACGAGCTCTAGTTTGCAATAGGGAAAAAAAAAAGCTCTGGCCAAATTCAAGCATAACAGAGCTGAGCTCGATACTATAAATGAGCTGAGCTCATTTAAACTCAAGCTTCTCCTCGTCTAGACGACCAGTATTAACTTAATGAGCAAAGAGGTTCGAGCTTGAGCTCATCTGAACCAGCTGAGCTTGGCATATAATCTATGATATTATGGGGCTAATTAACTTAATGAGTAAAGAGGTTGTTCAAGCTCATTTGAACCAGCTGAGCTTCATACATAGAAGTTAACCGGCCATTTTTGTGCAGCAAGATATACTGTATACATGACGCATTCGAAAGCAGGTGGACAAATTATACTGATATACAGGGTAACAGGGGGAACACCTAGCTAAGAATAACAATCTACGTAGTAGCCATCCTAGCATGAGCATCAGAACTCATTGTTTGGTGTTCAATATAATTTTGTAGATCCTAGTGGTGCCTAAGATAGATTCTAGCACCAAGAACTTTCTGTTAAGCGATTAACAAAGTTTTGTACCCTAGCACTGCGTTGCATATACAATATGTCATACTTGGCAGTTGGCACAACTGCAATCGTCAGGACGGGCGTAGGAGAGATGACATAATCGAATTCATAATGCGATGATTTAAGCTTCCAACTACATAAATAGCAAAAGTTAGATTTGCCAACCTCGACTCACTTGAATGTGCATAGTGCCGGATACTACATCACAAAGGGCAGCTGACCTAGGTCCTAGGTAGAACATGTAGCAAACTTCAACAATAGATATATTGGGTATTTGGGAAGCTTGTTAGGGAACCTCACTAATCCACTGAACACTGAAGTTCTATTTAATTTTGCAGATTTACCTCTATGTCACTCCTAAAAGCATAATTTCCTATTATAAACTACAGTCATATTCACCAAAAGAACCAAATTTCCTAATTGAGCAAGTAGTGTAGCAATTTGTCATGTTTTTTGTATCGTGATAGTTTATGCACCACAAGACATTATGAAGATCAACCGATCCTACTTTCCCCTTTTTTGTTTAAACAATTTTCCTGTATATGTCACCTTTTCTAGACCTATTTCATGATCAGTCATGGGTTCTTTAAATCTGAAACATCATCTTTACGCTTTAAATCACTGTGGATAGCTCTAGCTGCTGCTACAGCCTCATCACCCCTCTTGATTATTTTCTCAAGCTCCTGGATCTTCTTCGACAGTGAACCAGCATTGGAACTCGTAGCCTGAACCAGCTGGTTAGCAGTTTCCAAAGCAGTGCATAACTGCAACTCAGACCAGATAGGGAATGTCAGGAGACTTATGAAGGCTTTCTAAAACACCAAGTGTTTGACCATAAAGACACTAGCAATGATACTGTAACCTCATCACACACATCTAATACATTTATATAACCTAAATACCACATTCCTAAAGTTTGGTAAATTTTTAGTTTGTTAGGATCTCCACGCCTGTTAATTAGTATACTCCCATCATCCCACTGAAAATGGCTTATTTTGACTTTTCAAAGTTAGATTGACAAATTTTTGACCAATAATTAGAAAATATTGAAATACATATACATTATCAAAAAATATTTATAATAATAGAATACACCTGATCGCAATTTTTGAATTTACAAAATTATGAACCAATAACTTTTAATTTGTAGTCAAATTTTGAAATTTTTGACTTTGAAAAGTCAAAATAAGTAAATGTAAAGTGGGATGGAGGGAGTGCATTTCTCATATATTATCATCTATCTCCCGGTTTGGTAGTTCCAATAATATAGATTGACCCATGGATAATCCATGAAGTGCTCCGTTACCCATGGATAATCCATGAAGTGCTCCGTTAACTTTTTTAATGACGTGTGAAACTATAGCATGATATAATATGAGGAAAATCGTACAATTTTGAGAAAAATCATACATTTTTTTAAAGCAAAATAATATGAATTTTAATTTAATTATTTTGATAGATGTAATATGAAGTTATGAACTATTTTTGTCGACATTTTTAGATTTAAAAAAATCACTCTTTCAGCTTAAAAAATTACGCCGTTAACAATATATTTTAAATGACTACATCTCTTTATCAGTGAAAGATGTGTTGTTCCATTATTACTTGTTGATCAATATTTCTATTTAATACATAATATGATATCAATTAATATACTATTATAATCACAAAAATTATATATATAATTTAAATATTTAAGGATTGGCTAGTCTCTAAAATTACTGAATCAAAGAGATGGAATTGTGCTGATAAACCAAATTATGACGCTAAATTTTCAACTATTATCTTCAGTGAAACATGGACATTGGACCATTAGAAGAACATGATAGCTGAGCCAGAATATACTAAAGGTATGTTCAGCAAGTATGTATTGAACTACAATATAATAGAAACATTACCTTCAGTGTAAGAGCAGTCCATGAATGGTCACTACCTCCTAGTGCTTCCTTTAATTGGTCATAGGTTTCCTGAAGCAAGTGAAGATGAGATGCAATCCAGTCCCCAACTTCAGATATTCAAAACTGAAGGAAATCTTTAGACGACAATTTTAAAGTGACTTGAACCAACTACCAAGAAAATAAACTAAGACAAGAAAATGAAACTGACCAGGCAAGATTAACTTCCACGAAATAAAAAAAAAATCGGAGAGAAACAAGAAAGAAGCAATGACAGACTATGATGCTGACCCTGTGTAAATTGAGAAACTTGTCTTTGCTTGAATTACAGTAAATTGAGAAACTTGGCTTTGCTTTGCATCAAGAGAAATAATGTAAGCTTCCACATAAACATAACTAGTTCGGCGTATATTAGAGATGCACGGAAAGGCCAACTACCAGTTGAGCAAATCTGAAATGGGGGAGGATTGTATTGTTCAGGAGAATAAGACAACTTAGTGTGCCACGATAGTAGTAGGAGAAAAACTTTTTAGAGTTCTTCAAGTTCGTTAATTATGTTGATATTATACCTTGTTTACATCCACATTTTATTTTGAAAAGTGCCCGTTCATCCATTCCCTAGTCTAAAATATCAATAAAATCTTTCACGGTGCCATTCAACCAATGCAAGGTTCTACCAAAAAAAATTCAAGGTTGTGGTTCCTCGGACAAGTGCTTAGAATGATAAAATTGCATGTAAAATCAAAGACGACAAGCATCCATTTATATTTGTATTAAGATTTTAATGATATCTATTATAGAAAGATATGATGTAACTCAATTTTCCGGTAGTGATAAGGGACTTTAGATACTAGTTACTGAGAATGCCTACTAGTTTAGTTGAAAATACATAAAAAAAATTACAATTGTTAGTATGTAACTAATTTTGAAGCCAACTTAGGATATCATACCCAAGAAACAAGTATAATCCTACATACTGAATAAACTATTGGTTCATGAACTTAAATATCCGAGAATCAATTAGCAAAATAAACATGCCTCAGTGGTGGCAAAGGTGTTTCTAGTGCAAGAAGAGGTATAGAGTTCAAGTTTCACACTCGCATCCCCCCCCCCCCCCCCCCCCCCGGATACTCCAAACTTTATAATATACGACTATTCGAAAACATGTATCCAGGTAGTGGCTGAGCTGTGGCAAAGCCGCAAAGGTGATTGTGGTGTTAGAGGTCTACTGTTTTGATCACCAACTCCCCTCCCATATACCTAAAAGTATATCAAATTTCATAATAAAAAGTCCTCTACTTCTAAAAATTAACACGTCTTCTTCCCTCTTACATATGTTTAGGAATAATGAACATTTTGCGCCCGTAGAACTAATATTGCATAACATTTGTTCAGTTGATAAACATCTATATGGTCCACTACAACGTCAATCTACGTGCCTTCTACAACCACATCAACTATAACCAACTCGCTCTCTCTACCAAAAATGTTGCATATGATTTTATCTTCAATTCACTATCTTACATTTTTACTACACAAGAGGGTTCTTATCCACTTCATCCATGAACTAAGACAACTCAAAGTTATCATAAAAGTTGGCTTAAAAGCCTATTTTTTATCAATAAGAATCGTTACAATATGTCACCCTGAAATCTTGAAATCTTACCTCTCAGTGCATCTCTGTCATATTGTCCTTACAGATTCAAACTGGCCTTAACACCCACCTATTTCTTACAAATATGTTAACACAATCTACACCCAAGTCGATAAACCTTCCCATCCCACCTACCCCGCAAATTTTGATAATACAACTGAACCCCACCACTATATAAACATGTCTACTTTCTAATACTAATCACTAAAATTAAAATGTTAATCTTGCAAAAACAAATGAATCATCATAATGGTCATCAAGAATTCCTAATACTAATCACTAAAATTAAAATGTTAATCTTGCAAAAACAAATGAATCATCATAAGGGTCATCAAGAAAATTGACAAACACCAATAAATTGCAAAAACAACAAACAATATGACACACAACACACACACATACCTGAAAGAGTTGGGGAAGATGAGAAGATTGAAGATCAAGAGTTGAATTGGGTGTGAAAGTAGTAGATGACAAAGATGAAGATCTTGAAAAAGAAGATGACCCAACACCATCATCAACATCTGTTGATTCTTCACCAACATCACTCAACAAATCTCCTATGCAAAGTAGTGGCCCTCCTATCCCTCTCGTCATCTTCAAAGTTTCAATCTTTTTGCTCTTTGCTTATCAAAAGATTCAATCTTTATGCTCTCAAATTTAATTTTATTGGGTTTTGTATTTTGTACATATTCCAAGAATATAAAAGTTGGGTTTTTTTTAACTAAACGACAGTGGCACCTGCCGTTTTTCACTTTCAATATTTTTTTATTGAAAATACTATCAAACCCTTGTTCAAAATAGCATAGAAAGAGGAATAGAGATACCCAAATTGATAGACACAAAATACTTATAGATGGCTGGCAAAGATGAAGTGAAGCATATTGAAGAGTGCTCTGTTGCAAAGTTAGTAACTTTTTTTTCTTCCTTTCTTTTATTTTTTGATTTTTGTGTAAGTGTGTTCATTTTGTTTGTTTTTATGTATTTAAGCAAGTGGGTTTTTTGTTTAATCTATTTGGTGTTGAAAATCTTGGAGACCCATTAACTTGATTTCTTGTATTTTATTGATTCTGATAAGATTTAGGGTTAGTGTTGTATATTCAGTTGAATTGGTATTTAGGTGAAATGTAAATGGAGGATTTAGGGTGTTGCCTGATATTAGAAATTTTGTTCGATAATTCACAATTCAAAAGAAAATATTAAAATTTTATGTAGTTCGTATGATCGTATCACTGGCATTGGAATGCACTACTTCTATAACATTTTGGGGGCTGCGGATTGTGTCCTGGACTATTGGAAGGCGTATAGGTTGTGCTTAATGGACAGATGCAATTACTTGTGCAGGCTCGTTTGTGCAACGGGTGATACTGATTCCAGCAGTGTGCATTATATCAAAGAATTTAAAGATGGAAAATTGATTTTTGTGTTTAGATTTTGCTCTAGAGTCTAGATGGTCGTCTTGGGCAATAAGTGGAGTCTTTAGGGATTTTGTTATAACCAAACAAAACTGCATGTGCTAATATTTGTTCTTAGGAATATAAAAGCGCCATAGAGCTTAAACCTTTGTGGGTATGATCTGGCGAGAAGCTTTGTGTTTTAGAAGTAGTAAGAAGGGGTCAAATGTTGTTGCAGGTTTTAATATCGGGACCAATATAGAATATTGCAGTAGGGTGCAAGAGAAGGTCTTCATTTATATAGATAGAAGTTTTAGCCAGTGTGTTAGTGTTGGGGCATTGGGTAGTATTCACAATGCCTCACCAATTGTTTTATTGGAGAACAAATGGAACAATTCTTGCTCTACCAAATTTCAGCACATCGGTTGTATTGACGGGAACAGCCGTCTGATGGAAAACGACTTTTTATTGATTTCTGTACTTTTCAGCATTGGACAGTTGGACTTTTACTTCTGTTGTGCTAATAAGAATCGTTACTTCTGTTGTGCTAATAAGAATTGGAAAATGGTATCCATTTCTGTATGTCATCCTAACAATCAATCTGTAACTTACCTACCTACTGTTTCTCTATCCGATGTCTTAATAAAGTCCACATAATTTAATTTCAATAATCAATAGCATGTTCACATGCCTCCTCCAAATAGATAGGATTTAATATTAGGATAAATTCCTCTCGCAAACCAAAATGACCAGTAGGCACTCTCTATCGTAGTTTGTCCTTTCAATTAAATTTTCCATAATTAGGTTTCGGTTTCAACCCAATTGTCGGTTACAAGACCACTTGCTTTAGTCTGCTTCACTTGTTCGGAAGCAAACCTCCTTTCAATCTAGAATGTTGATTTTCCCCCTCCTTGCTCTATTCCTAAAGAGAATTTCTGCATGACCTTTTGGAACCTCTTACAAACCTGAAAGATAAACTGCTTTCTGGCACTAGGTATTTGTAGGGTCCTGAAGTTGTGCTCAAATATAGGTCGCGTGGCACAAAGAAACAGCTTGAGAGATTGTAATAACGAGTATTCATGGTAAAACACAAAATTAAGTGATGAAAAGCAAGGAGTTGCAGTAGTGTGGCACATGTCACGACTCACTACTTGAAGAGAAACATCTGTCTAAGGTGACTGAAGCAATCAAATATAGCTTGTGTAGTTCTACATCTATTAAGATTGATGTGAGTGACCCATTTCAACTCTCAAGCGAATGAGACAAAGTTATTGTACATGTTGAAGATCTCAAGTTGAGTCAGGTCTCTTCAAAACAGTACATCGGTACCTTCTTAAGCTTTGAGTTCGGTTTCTTCCTAATTCAAGATGAAGACCTTTCGCCGACTTGAGGAATCATGATACCAGGCCATGGCACATTTCTCTTATCTCTGTATGTGCCCCTTTTTAAGTGCTCTTTCATCAGAGACAGGGATATTAAGAAGACATTTGAAGGCTACAAGATATTGGCCCCCTGTTTCTGGCATTCTGCTTGATCTTATCTATTGACTCTCTAGTTTATATCCTTCGGTTTGTTACATTTCCTTATGGTTTTGACCTGCAAGACCTTGTCAGAGCACACCTCAGAAATATACTTAGATTTACTAACCTCGTCAGTTTTACTACCTCCTCTGACATAGTTTAACTCCATAATTTCACTTATTGAAGATAAGTAAGGAAATAACTTGATATAAGTTGGTTAGGTTACAATTTCTGCTACTAAATAAATAACAATTGATAGCGGGAGATGATCATCCATCTTACTCCATTTTGAACCCCTCGAGGTGTATACATCTCAAGTAATGCTCCTCTCCATCAAAAGTTAACTAGTGTTTTGTATTGGTGCCTCATGGGCTAATGCTGAAAGGTTTGCAATTGGGTCAGCTTCTTTCGGTGTTCACATTAGTGACATTTGACAGGTAGCTAACATTCCTTGGAGATTATACCAGTAATTGTTTTAGTATCTTTATAGTCTCCACAATGATGCGAGTCACATGTGGCATATAAAGCTTGTTGATTGTTCTTTCAAGTAAAACTTCTTTCTGCATATTACGATAGGTGCATGTGATGCTTTTTGTGGAGAGCACTACTTTGTCCACCAAAAGTACATTGATCTATACCTTGCGCAAATGCAGTATGTTGCAATTTAGAAAGATCTATACCTTGATTAAAAGACTTGAAATGCTAATTGTAATAATCTTGAACTGTTCAAAAATTTTAAAAAGTCAATTAATTTACGCCAAAAAAGCTCGTCCTTATTATGTGTACACTCTAATGAAAATTGGAGAACAAGAGTGACAAGATTATTGTAATTGGTAAGTGAAGTATTTGCTTGGCATATTTGACAACAGTCGCAAAGGAGTAAAAATTATGGTCATAATAATTGTTTTTGACTTTTTGCTAGATTTTGAGATAGAAATGAGATATTGGCTTAGCATTCAGATCGTTGTTTTAAGATTATTGTATTTTGTCATTCAAACTGTCTGTCTTGTTAGAAGTAAGAAAATATCTGCATTTCTAAAAGCTTCTCAAATAAATTTGAGGGAAATTGCTGCATGTGCAGTGCTCTGGGCACTTGGGTTTTCTCTGTCGCTGGTGCTTTGATTGCTATACCCGTTGGTATAAAACGGAAATCTTTGGCACCCCTAGTGTTCTTTGGCACCACAGGCACCATGGTGGATATAATGCTGGGGATCAGCGCTTGCGAAAGGGAGCATGCTGAACGGCAACAGAAACTTCTGGAGGAACAGAACGCTGCAGCTACTGGTACTTTAGCAGATGCTGCAACTGAGTCTTAATATGGTATATGTATCTGCTTGTTATTGAGTCGAACTATTGTCTTTTAACATCATATTCCATCAGGGTTAAAATCATCTTCTGCTTTGTCTAGTACATCAATAAATTACTTCCAAGGTCCTTGAGTTTTGCTCTGAACTTTATGCTGATTGTTGTTGCAATTTGTTATGTCACATGTTCCAGTCAAGCTTAAGATTCTACTTAATTTTTACCTTGATGCTTGTGTTCAAGTTGCAAAATATACTTGGTAAAAAAAAGGCTTTATAACCTTTTAGCCCTTAAAGTTTGACGATTTATACCCATCAACCCTAAAACTTTGAAATCGTACCTTTTAGCCCTTGAAGTACCCATTAAAGTTCAATTAACGATTTTTTCTATTTTTCTTACGATAATACCCCTGCATGATATATACATTTTAGCCCTTGAAGTATGAAAAAGAGTACCTCTTAGCCCTTATAGAGTCTTATGCGAATGAAACTCGATACTTTGTACATCTTTATAAGAATGGAACTTCAAACCACCACCCTTAGCACCCCTCCGGAGTGTTCACTGGATAAACCACTGGATGAATGAAATACTACTCGCCAATTATGCACTCTGGTGATTCCATAGTAAAACATGTTTCGTTGAACCAGTGAACACTTTTTCGACCAGTAACCTATGCTTTAAACTCACAGTGCACTAGACTAACCAGCACTAAAACCTACACTTTGAGACATCAACTTAAACTATATATAGTGATAGCTTCAACTCACCTGAAACTATAGAGATCACATCAACTCAACTGGATAACAAATTACTAATTCATAATTATACTAGTTCGTGAAGGATTGAAGATGGAAAAAACTATGATGGTGAGTTGGTCACATCTTAGTGAGTATTATCAGATTAGATTAGAAGAAAATTGCTTTTGTAGAACACTCACTAATTATGAAAAGTATTTCTTTTAGCCCCTGAAGTTTAGTAAAAGTATTCCTTATAGCCCCTAAAGTTTCCGTAAAGGTTCAATTAACCCTTATACTGTTACCTTTACTAAATGTCAAATGTCTGTTTTACCCTTCCGATATATATCGGTTTTGACTTTTTTGTCGTCTGTACCGTTAAAAGGACTAATTGGCCGTTACTGGATACCTCAGGGGGGGCTAAAAGGTACGGGTTCAAAGTTTTAGGGCTGATGGGTATAAACCGTCAGACTTTAAGGGCTAAAAGGTCATTAAGCCAATCTTAAATCATGATATGTTATAAAATGATACTATTACTATACGGTCATCAAGTAATCATGTCTATTATAACATAGTAGCTCGAAAGCATGGAGTCGGGAAATTTAAATAGCAACGCTAAAATAGAAAAAAATTACAAGTTAATATATTTTTTATTATATTCTAATTGGGACTATCTTACAAATCACTTGCAAAAAAAGAAAAAAGAACAGCCCTTCACAGTGCCACTAGTAACACGGCTGATGAATTTACTAATCTTTCTAAATGAATAAACAGATATAACTTTCGTGTATAATCTAAGTTCTTACATGTAATTAACATGTTAATATTGTTTACCAAAAGAACAATGGCAATATGATTCACCACTCTTTCTTTCTCTCTCACCCTTTTGCAAACCTAGTTTTGTTTTTGATAAAGAGTTGCATCAGAAAAGAAAGATATAAACAGGGAAGAGCAACAACTCAAGAAGGAACACAAACACATGTTGCATTTACATATCACAATGTATGATCAAAATGTAGAAATGAAAATGTAATTTGATGATGTAGCTTTAAAATTTTGATCATAGAGCTGTCTATTTTCTAAAATAGTTGAATTGTATTATAACATGGTAAACGCTATTACAGGTATGTGACTTTTATTCTACACAATCCAACGTGGTATATATGTGCCCAGTGCACGAGAATATTGGAAATTAAAATTAACAAGGATTTATCAACAGTGAAACTATGCATGCAAATCATCACAACTTAAAGGTTCAACTAAAAATGTTTGTCAACCTTGTAGGTTTATTAAGGAATACCACCATTCCAGGCTTCCAGGAATCCCAACATTCTAGGCTTCCACGCAGAAAACGATTTTATGTAGCAAGACAATTTAAAGGCTACATCAGAAAACCCAAATTTAAAATTATAGGGTCACAACCTATTGGGCAGAAGATTTTAACGAAAAGAAAAGTATAGAATGTAGGCTTTATAAAATTCAGAGTGTTACCAGGAATGACCCACGAAAAAATAACTAGGGCCTGTTCCTGCACCCTTTTTTAATCGCTTGAAACAGGGACGGGGTTTCAGCAAAAAATAAGAACCCCCCACCGTAACAGTGGTCTAGTCAAGGCCACTCCCTTGTCCACTACACCAGTTACAGATCGAGCAATAAGCATCTGCATGTCCACCATGTTTTACTTCAGATTCTCTTTTTCAACGATAACTATACACTACCCTTAACGAACACTTTTAGAAATTCCTACAGATCATGTCATCTTCTGCGACCACTTCTCTCCTAGAGAACAATCCTTACCCGAAATAGGAGCTGACGTACAACTTTGCTCCTACATCATGAGGACTATCATCCCCACCAACAGCATGAAGAGCAACAGAGATTGTTGATAAGATACGAATTGTGAGAGGAAAAACAGCTGGTTCTACATCTTGAACATGTACAATGCTAGCTGAAGCATCCCCTTCAATCTGTGAACCACCCACCTCATTACGATTCTCACCAGAGGAATCCACCGTTGGCATAAGGTTATGTGGACTGACGATCAACATGACCTCTTCAAGTGGCCTGCAATTGGCTGGACTTCCTCTTCTTTGAACTCGTTTACTTGTGCTCAAACTAAGTACCAATGTACACGTAGCATCAAGCCATTCTGCAGTCAATCCTTCAACTTCATCATAATATATACGTCGCTCCATCTGGGTTCACATTGATGACACAAAGCATAGTAAACAAATTAGCAATATTGTCAGCTAACAAACAAACAGTGATCACTATTTGTTTTTCTTTAAGAGGAAAGAATGGGGAAGATATATCTCAAACTTGTAACATGAGTGGAGAAGCACATACAGCTAGCTTCTCAATGTAGATTGACATGAATCTTGGACCAAGACCAACTACACGAGCTTTTGAAAATAAAACCTACAACAAATGTGAAAGAAAAGATGAGGGCAAGATAAACATTATGACCCTGCATAAAATTCCCATCTGTAGTAAATAAAGAAAAAGGAATCGCTTCCAGTGTGCAATCATAAGCTTAAAAAAGAATATTATAGTCATTTTGACATGCTGAAAATATAACATAAATAAACAGTTAATAAGTTGAACACAGGGTCAATAAATTATATAATTTGCGACACTATATATGTTGGGAGAGGGCGTGATCAAATCTCTTGAACATCATAATCAATACTTGACCTTAAAAAGAAAGCAGCAAAAAGCATCCCTCTACCGCTTGTCTTAAACAATCACTATAAGCTAAGCAGGGGATTTTACCTCTTACGTTTTAATCAATTTATCACACTTAACCATCTTTTTAATCTGTTTTATCATATTAAGCTTTTTACAAATATATACAACTGTAAAGTACCGTGATACATGTGTGTTCATTCCCACTGATTTTACGAAGATTAAACTAATTTTGTCATAGAAATGTATCTTATTCATTTTGTGATTACATTCTGATTTCACAGTTGTGAGTGGGATCCATGTTCAACCTACCATACCATTGTGAGAGAAAAGTGAAATTAAGTGAGAACATATCTTAGGCAAGTGTTTGGTTGAGTATTTAGAAACCCATACCAGGTGGTTGAGTATTTAGAAACTTGAAACCCATACCTCAATGCTCAAACCCAAAAGGCGCGCGGTAGAGGTCTGGTGAGGAGGTACGAGGTATCAGTTAAAATTTGATAATTTCATGCTTAATAATGAAATTACATGTAAATTCTGATACATATATTATATAATGATGTTGTTTAATATTATACGAATTAGAAACATTTTAATTTTTAAATATAATACTAGTCGGTTATGTTTTATTATTTGGAAAAAAAATTAAATTAATATATAATTGCTTAAATAATCTGTCAAACACATATTTTCAATTTTGAATTTGTTGTTTATAAACTGTAACAATAAAAAAATACATACAAAATTTCTCATATAAAGAATTAATTCAACTAATGACTCCAGCATATTTTATATCAAATAGATAACCACTGAACCAAACACATGGCACATGATATCAGGAATGATATCCTATATTCATAACACTCTAACCCGATTCTCGATTCTAAACTCTCGGTGAACCAAAGGACCACTATCATATTTTATGATTTTATTTACCTATTTCATTTTCATATATTTAGTTAACTAATCAATGATTACATAAACAAAACATATAACTATAATAAACAAAAAAAAAAAAGTTGCTGCCTGTGAGAGAGAGATATACTAGAGATAAGAAATAGCGGAGATAACAAATAACATAAGAAACAACGGAGAAGAAAATAGATCTAAAACAAAGAAGTAGATAAGAGACGAAGGATGGATAACATATGGGTAGCGTTAATATATATCAAAATTGGAGTGACGTTGTACAATTAGGGTTTTATTCCTTTCTTACGTTTGCATATCTGGGATGTATTTTTTTTAATATTGGCCTCCACTTTGGGCCCAAATATATAATGCCTCCCCCTCTTCGTGCCTCGCCTAAAAATATGCCTCTCGCTTCTGATGATGAATCACATGATTCATCGAAGATAACCCGTGCGAAAAAAAAACTTTATTTTCCAAGTTTGGTGATTTCAGATTTGTTTGTTAAAATCCAAATTTTTGTGTTTTTTTAGCAAATTTAAAGTTAATGCTCAGTCTAACAGTATTTCCGTGTACAATTGTGTGCTCATGTGAACGTGTCGTTTCATGTTTGTGTCGGCAAGTACATGAACACTATTTGTCATGTACAACATGAACCACGAAGTTATTTGATCTTTTTTTGAAACTATGTTTCTTACATATTGTGAAAAACGACTATTAGCTGAAATCGGCAAATAAAACCATAGGCCATGTTTGTTTGCCAGGATTAAAAGAAGGATAGGATTATAATCCTTTACATATAGATAGTCCCACATTTGTTTTATTAATTTGTACATGAGATTATGGTCCTGGGATTAGAAGAGAAGGGTAAAATTTGTATTGTTAAGTGGGATCATGTAATACTTGCTAAGAGCAGGAGTTGAGCAGGATTATGTTCTGTTAAACATAACTACCTTTTTTGCACAATTATATGCATATTGATAGTATTATAATTGATGATTTGTATGCAAATTAACTACAAAGTAGTTATTTACGTTACATTTTCATCCAATTTTTCATATACAATTAAATTTAAATACAAAAGAATAAAAAAAATATTTATCAACTTGCTTATTAAAATTAGAAATGTTTTCTGAAACATGAACAAAACTCAATACTAGATTTCTTAACATCTAATATATTTTTTATTAGTGATGAATATTCTTATCACATACTACATTCAATGATTTTGCTTAAATAACAATGGACGTTATTTTATTTTAAAAGTCAGAAATTGGGGGAGGGGGATTTGACTACATATAACTTAAATTTAAGTGTCCACAAAACATACTTATAAAATAAAAAATTCATTATTTGAAGTAATGGTGCTGGAATTTAATAATTAATGAAAATAGAAAAACTTTATTGATACGTTAACTACATGTAGTAATTTAGTGATAACAAAATAAAAACAAATACTTAACACTTAAAAACAAATTATTGCATATTATTAATTAATACTATTAACTAATGAATATATTATATTCATAGTCATCCTTATATTTTTAGGTTAACATAATACAATTAATACAAATTTATAAGACATCATAAATAGCAAAATAATATTATATAATTTTTAACTAAATGAGAATAAATTTACATAGAAAAGGATATAATTGTCTAAAAAATAATTATCCTATACACAATCCTACTTGAAACAAACGGCGGATTATGGGTTAATATTGATGGGATTAGAATACTAGGATAGTAATCCCTGGACTGTTATCCTTGTAAACAAATATGACCATAGGGTATTTTGGTAACACTTATGAGGAACATAACAACTGTGAACAAATCAATTGCAGCCACTAAATCATACGTCAAAAGAAGGAAACTTACCTCTTCCTTCCTGAGTAAAAGCCACATATAAAGTTTGACTGCAGCATCATTGACATGCCTGCTAGCCAGTTTTCTTTCATTGCAATGAGCAGCAACACCTGTAAGCATTTCTGTGCATGGTACACTATACTCTGCTGCAGTAACTAATAACGCTTCCTGAGCTTCATGAGATTCTACAGCATCCTTGTCAAAATATATACTAGTGAAGCATCTCCTTGTCCTGTCCACACCAAAGTCGAGCAGCTTGCCTCTCTTCTTCATGTAAATTTCTTCTGCTTTAACTGCTGCCGCTAGCGTCCTATGAACTACAATGTCAGGGTAGCGACGCAGTGGAGAAGTGAAGTGAGTGTAGAGGGGCACAGCCAAAGCATAGTGACCCCAATCATTTTCACATTCTTCTGAATTTCCACTGCAGAAGTATGTAGCCGTCTGCATTGGTCTCGTCGCATATGACAAAAGAATATCAAACAAAACAGAGTCGTCTTTGAGTTCTTGTCTAATACGTTCCAATGAGAGATGAAGTTTGCCAGAAGAAGAGATATCCAAACTCAGACCATGTTTGCAGCAGAAGGCTTCAAACTCTCTAAGCTTCCGCAAATTAGGTTCAGGATGCCTTCGCAACAAAGCAGTAGAAGGATATGCCCTAGTTATTACTTCTGCAACGGTCGTGTTAGCCAAAATCATAAACTCCTCAATAAGAGATTTTAACTCCATTGTTCCATGGAATACAAAATCATAGGGGCTCCCATCCTCGTTAAATAAAAAATCAAGTTTGGGATTCGGCAATGAGAGAGCACCATCATTATACCTCTTCTCCTTTAAAGTTTTGGATATGGCATGAAGACTCTTAACAGATTCAACTACATTGGACCACTGAAATTGACCATGCATAAGGGGCAAACCATTTTTTAATGTAGGGAAACTCTCAACATCGTAATTTCCATTGATAATGTCCTGAGCATGCTCATGTGAGAGCTTGCAACAAGATTGCAATATTGTACGGCCAATCCAGCGGTCAAGAACCTCACCAGATAGATTAATATCCCAAAAAATAGAAAATGCGAGTCTTTCTACTCCAGGGTTAAGTGAACCTAGATTCTCTGAAAGCAATGGTGGCAACATAGGCAACTTGCGCCTTAACAAGTAGACACTTGTTGAACGAAATTGAGCTTCTACATCTAAGGCTGTGTCAGGACGAACAAAGTATGAAGCATCAGCAATGTGGACGCCAACCCTGCAGATGTCACTCGATAACCAATTAATAGAAAGTGCATCATCAACATCAGTTGTGGAAGCTGGATCAATTGTAAAAATGCACAAATTTCTTATATCCCGCCTGGTTTGATATTCTTCTAATGGTACCACCCAATTAACATTTGGAAGGCAGGAGAGTGTCTCTGAGGAAAATTCAAAGGAATGTATTGCATTTTCAAATAAAATTGCAGCAATACAAGGCTCTACATCTCCACCACATCCAAAAACTCGAATTACATGAGCTTCTGGAGCATTATCTTCTTCCCCCCAGTCAACAACTTGGGCAGCAACAAGTTCTGTCCCAACTGTTGCATCACCAACCTCAAGTCTTTTCTTGATACAGTCAGGTAGACTTCTAATAGGAACCATCATTTTGGGAAACTTTGAATCGTTTGGAATAAATGCTATGTACTCCACAGAAGAAAATAATAATGGAAGTTGAATAGCCTCGGAATTCTCCGAATTATCTTTTCTATTGGAAACCCAATGTTTTGCATCAAGAAAACCAACAACACCATCCCGACGACGTGACTTTTCAATGATGGCAACAACTTTTCCTGTCGGACGTTTCAGGGGAAATGCACTTGTCATGGAACACAACCTTTGCTCTGCAGTTACAACATCATGGTGCTCACTAGAACAGCCAATCAATGTCTTTCCATTGACCAAACCATTGCCTGCTAGGGCAACTGATTCTTGACTACCATTTTCCCAATGGAGAGTATTCCTCTCATCATAAAAAGCATCATCTACTTTACCTTTCCCTTTACAGCTATTACTAACTGGAACAGTGGCTAATGGTACCAAATTGCAATCGTCACTCACAGAAGCACTGCCGGACGTCCCAGATGACCCCTTCATCTTGGTCCATAAAGATAGCGGATCTATTTTAATAACAACAATGTCGCCTTCCACCTGCATAAAGTATGTTGTTAGATGTCTAAGATCCCTAAAAACCTATGGCAGTTTAAACATATGTACCCCAAGCATGTACTACAAGTTTAAACATAACAAAAAAGAGCAAACATTTTAAGGACATTGCACAAACAAACAGCAACTACCACCATATGGAAAAAGAAAAATAGATTCATAACCATAAATACACATGAGAAGCAGTGATGCTAAAACTAAAATTTTGTCATCATGTTATGCAAATAAAGTTGGAGGTTATTCTATTGGCTGGGTAAAACATAAATTAAATTGCACATGTGAGAATGTCTCTTAAACATGAATCGTAAAGTTCTTATAAACTCAACTTGTGAATCGTAAAGTTCTTATAAAGTCAAAACTTACCTGATATTCTTAAGTGAAGAAAACAACTCTGCGAGATTTAGGGTTTAAATAATTGTAGTCTAAATTTCAATTGGTAATTGATGCTGAAGAAACATTTTACCCTTCAGGCATCTTGATCGCTATAGTCTAAAAGCTACAATTTATCACAAAGACCTACGCCAAGTCGTCGCCACAGTAAAGGGGCAACGCAAAGATCAAATTCCTACACGTCTATCTCAGAAAATGGCAAAGCTAAAGATATGAAATGATCCCACAATAAACAAATAACGATAAAGAGCTGGCTAGAAATAATTAGTTACTTGTCCGCAATAGAAGCTGAAGGTATTACAGTAACTAGCTATAGTCATCTTCATTTTTGCTAACATTAATTATTATCTGGTATAATATAAGATGCATCCTGTCTATCCACACGCTACAAGAAGTTGCTAAACTGTTCTATCCATCTGGCACAGAAAAAAAATTTGGTAGGTCACCAAGTCCATTTCTTTTTCTTCTTTTTTTAATTATGGATGTTCATTTTGCTAGTTATATTGTCCTTTTCCGCAGCTAGAATACTGAGAAATTTAGGCAATATGGCATCAGCTAACTTACACAAGAACCATATGGGAGGGAACTTTAAACAAGAACCATATGGGAGGGAACTTAGACATTAAATATTTCTGCTATTAAGAGATGTAAATGCCTTTTCACTTCTCAAAATATGAACTACAAGATATACAAAAAAAACTAATCTGAAACTAATTTTTTAGTGATATCAAAAGTCATTTTGCTCATGCTTATTTTTATTGTTGGATATGAGAACAATATTTATCTATGTGTACATCATATTACTATATACTTACAAATATAAACGCATTAATAAACATAAATGTTGTGCCTGTTTGCTTAGCCACAGAACAAATTTTACTACTCAATTCACTGAACCTCTCCTGCTCTATACGTGTTTCAACATGTGTTTGTGCGTTACTTCTTTACTGATGAGTAACAATTTTGTTGACAGGGTCATATCAGAGGTTTACAGCTGTCAATATGAATACCTTATCAATCAAGTATAAGTGAATTATGTCTCTACTTATTTATATAATCTTATTTGAGAAAATTTAAAAAAAATAAAAAAGGAAAAAGAGGGAGACTTACAGCTCGATTTTGGGCAGCGGTTCCACTGATTAGTATATCTACTGGTACTCCTTCAATCTTGCAGTACGCCTATCAAAAATTTGGTGGATTAATGTAATAACTATACAAACAAATCCTAAAAGATATGACAAGAAAAAAAAAATGGAAAGTATTCTACACATACCTCGAGGCGGTTGTGAGCATTGACACGAATTAATGCCCTAAAAACATCACCTTTCTGCAAAAAGAAAAAGTTACGGGGTGTGAAATTTTCCTTATTGAGATACAATTCAAACTTTTAGGAAGACATCAAAGCAATAATTTCACGACACCAAAGCTTCAGATACATAGTACACAAACCTCCAAAGCTGCGGTAACAGCTTCCTTGGACCAGTATGAGGTATAATATTTTCTCTGATGCTGACTGTGTCGAGACAAATGATAACCATTCCTTGCATTTGAATCAGCCACTGGTTTCTCACAAGCTATTGGCTTCGGACATGATCTTAAAAATCGTTGATTTGTAATAATCCCACCCTCTTGTTGGACTGGCTCTTCATCTATATGTATTTTCAGCAAATAAGTGAAAGTGACATTAGATACTTTCGGCAAGCTTTTTTCATTTAATGTGACAGTTTTTAAAGGGAGGTAGCGAGTGTAGACATGTTTCATTTACTGAAGTAGATAATGAAGAATGTATACACTCAAAACACAAATATAAGCACAAGTTACTTTCCCATGCACAAAATTACACTACGGAGTAGAAATCAACTAGATCAGTAGGTAGACCAGTGTTATTAAACGTGATATGCGCACCAATGGGCAAAGGCCTCCTGGGGCATAAGCGCAACGCGCAAAGCGAGATGCGCGGATTCATCGAAGAGAAGTAAATATACTTATATCCACGGTATATAAACTAAAACATTATAGATTTACAGATAATAAGACATATAATAAGACATATATGATATTATAACCAAATTCATCACATAGAGTCATAGACTCAAAGTATAGAATAACTTGGTCAAAGTAACAAAGAAATGCATATCTATTTCACTGTACTCCATCCACAAAATCCACAATCCACAATCCACAAAATCATCTTCTTCACCATTATGATTCAGATCCTTGATAAAGTCAAGTTCATCCTCATTTTCATATATGTATACATATACAAATATATATGTATGTGTTTCATTAGTTTGAATGTGTATAATATATATATATATATATAAGAATCATTATATATGAGAAGAAAGAAAGAATACAAGATCAGACTGTTCTCGTACAATTGCTCACTCGGTCGCTCCTGTGTTGTTTGTGTGTGTGTGCATATATATTTGGACATAATTGTTGTCGGTTTATATAAGTATTTTTGGATATTTTTGACCTGGTTCTTTTTAAAAATGACCCAGTCAAACACCCCAGTCAACAATTGATAAAAAGCGCTCTTCTTTTGCGCTTTTCGAACTGCGCTTAAGCCCTCAATGCACACAGAAGCGCTCGCTTTAGTGAAGTCACAAATTACAGTTACTAACCCTAGGACTTGAAAATAGAATATCTTGACAAACAAACATACATTTTTCTAAAACAAATAGTTTAAAGTATCTGTTTAAATGCAACTGTAATTACCTGGCATGTACGTATACACAACTTTGTCCAATCATAAACTAAATAAATTGGTCCATTAACTACTTTTAGTTTTATTACTTCTCTTCTTAATAAAAATCTTATTTGTTGGTTACATTATAGGCATTTATTTAAAAATTTTAATACTTCATCCTTCCTATGATTAAATTTTGATAGATTATGAATAGAATTTTATGCCACTTGAGAGACTTTGCCATCAAAGTGCAGATAACGTCAATAGTCCTTCCAGAAAATGTTTTAAATTATCTATGATCAGCTGACCTTCAAGATAAAAAGTTACACACTCTTTTTAAAAATTTCAAATCACGAATTAGAGTCTAAGCAATCCTACATAAACCAGATTAACAAGCCAAATTTTTAAACCAATATAACTGGGCTTTCAATTAAATCTGTTGATTTATTGTGTTTCTTGCCGATTCTCTGCGGAGAAAGGTTTTATCCCTCTTCTTTGACTCCTTTCCTAACCCTTGTCCAGTTGTCCTATATCAATCACCGTCTCTAATGTAAATATATATATTGAGAAAGACATACAAGTACATACGCTACCAAATATGTATAGGTAATTATCACGAAACATGTGTTTACTTCATAAGGCATATTTAGATCCCACGAGTAATCACAAGTGGCCTTATTGGCGGGGAACCTCAGATAACTGATTTTGGAAAGTTTTAAGTGATTACAAGCAAACTTACATATATACATTGTATACAGTATAACCAAAATCTGGACAAAAGAATCCATAATTAATGTTTGGAGCCAATTTAAAAAAACCACAAGTGAATCATATTAGGTTTAAAGTAAGAAACTCTTCTCATTTACAATTTAGAAATTCGAGATTCATTACATTAGCTGTCAAGAAACATTATATCAGGAGAAACTAACCCACAGGATGACCACAATGAGTCACCCGAGGTTATATCACTGTTCAATATTAATTTGGAGTGGCACACTTGTTAATATGTGGTCCACCCCCTGGCAAATAACCAGGATTTGTATTAATAATGCTTTTAATCTCATGATACTACCTGAGATTAGCCTCGGAACCAACAAGCTCTTATATTAAACATTTCAAACACGAAACAGTCCTACAAATTTGGAGAGAAACTCATTTTCCACTCCTCCCTCTAAAATACTTCCTTTCGCCTTTATCATCTACACCATATCTCAATTCATAATACACAACCAAACAGCACGTCAGAGTACAACCATCTAAGATAGCCTACACAGTGTCACAGATACACCGTACAGCGTAGTGTATCAATAAATACACATCAGATCCCTAAAGATACGCAATGCATCAAGTATACACAATTCAATCTAAGACTAAACACATCATCTCCGCATTAGGAATTTCAAATTTAACCAAAAATAGCAATAAAACAGTAGCAAATATCTAACAACAGCAGTAACAAATACATAACTAACTAAAATTCATGATAAGAAAAACAGCACTAATAAATCAGCTAATTCACCAATTCTCACACACACAAATACATAAGCATACATACACGCAAACATAAAAGCATACATAAACATATTACATATGTATGTATGTGTGTGTATATACACCTGAAAGAGGAGAGATCTGCTTTGATTTTCTGTTAGATCGACGCTTCTTCTTCTTATCCTTACTATCAACAAACTCATGAGACTGATGCTGATCGAGAATCATCATCGCTTTCATACTTTGAAAATTCAAATCTCAACGCGAGCTCTAAGTTTTAAAACAAAATAAACCTAATTGAAGCTTAGAAACTGTGGACCGAGATCTTCCGATCGAAAAGATATATACGGAAGAAACCGATTGAATTTAAATAGACGTACAAAAAAATATCAAAAGCAAGAGAGAGAGAGAGAGAGAGAGAGAGAGAGAGAGAGAGAGAGAGAGAGAGAGAGAGAGAGAGAGAGGTGTAAAGGGAAGAAGAGGGAAGAAGAGGGAAGGGTGAAAGCGATGTACTAGTTGTTTGATCGCCGAGGACAAAGGCGCCGATTGTTTGTTTCTTTTGCTCTCCTCTTTTTCTCTCTTTATTGCTTTTTAGGTTTTTAATTTTAGTGAAATGACTTTCTTTTTTATTAGTATTTTTCATTTTCCGAATTAGGTTGCGACAGTAGTAGTGCGAGACCTGGTGTTTCTAGTATTATGTGTAAATATTTAAATTGATATTTTATAGGGTAATGACTTATCTTATCATTTTTTTCTTAATATAATTAAAAAAAACTACACAAGTTTTATACGCGTTTCTCAACTTTTTTCTTTAAAAAAGAAAGATGCAAACGCATAGGTGTTGCGTTTTTTAGTGATAGGAAGGGTCATTTTTTTAATAGTAATATTTTGAGCATTTTAGATTTGTTAATTATGATTTTAAATTTGTTTTATACAGTAATTTTGATGCTTTATAAATATGTATATAATTATATTTAATATTTTTATGTTTTCTAACATCGTTCGTTTGTAATTTTAATTTTTCAATGTGGTATTTTAGGTTATCTGATCATTTTCATGATTAAATATCATCTCCGTGAATTTTAAATTTTTTTACTTTATTACATCTCAAAAAAACAATTGAGGTCTCTAAACTGTTTAAATATTTATGATAAATATCATACGATAGTTGTTGATATCCAATATTTCAATTATTATTTTTTTTGTATATGAAATTACTAAATTAAATTGGACAATTGTGGAAAGTTCAAGATTTTATTCACAATTTTTTGAAGAAATATTGTTATAAAATATGACAATATAATCTATGTTTTCAGATGATACCTTAAACCATTAAATGTGTATTTTATTACTTGAGTTGCATTAATCGGTGAAAAATCCTTCAAACTTATTATATAAGTACTTTAATTTTATCTTCTAAATTTGTCTAATATAGTTAATTAGGATTTAGTAATCAGCTCTTTAGTAAATGATCGTCATTACAATTATGACAAGCTATTACTTTAAATTTTGATATTATCCAAAAAAAATCATAAGGACTGAAATGTGAAAAATAAGATGGATGAATACATTGTCTTAGTTTTGACCAATCTTGTGACCTTCTGGAAAAAAAATAAGATGGGTGAGTATACCGTCATACTTTTAATATTCATAATTATTTCAATATTCATAATTTTGAAAATCGAATCAAGATCAAGAGCAGACAACCAACCACAAGTCAATTCAAAAGAGTTAGCAAATTGGAATACATTTAGTTATTAACTTGGTATTTAAAAAGTCTCAAACACGCTAATTCTATTGATGTGGGACGTTACAAACATTTGATCTTAAAACTTATAAAATATGAGTTGCGATAACGTACTTCTTACCGAATATGGCTCTAATACCATTTACTATAGTTCGGGTTAAATTTCAAGTTCTTTTAAAAAATTCGGCTAAGTCCTGATCCCAAATAAATACATTTTGGTCAACGTACTTTTACTCATGCTTATAAATTTAGATACTCTAAAAAATATCATGATATATTGGTACATTTAGTAATAATACTTATACTTATAAATCGAACAAATTATCCTCATTGTAAAATTGGTATAGTAAATATCTACGGTCTAGCTGATCAATATAAATAACTTTGGTATATATATATATATATATGCTAGTGATCGAATATAAACCAAAATTAAAATATAAGCTAGAAACTAATTTAAGCCTTTAGATCAACCTAATTCAATGTCTCCTAAAGTCACCACACACAATTAAAATACACTCTCCCATACAGAACCCCTCTAATCCCCTTCATTTCTAATTTCATTTTTACCGTCAACCGGTGAGTTTTTTTTAAAAATCCGACTTCACTATATTTTTCTCCATCTCCCAACGATCAATTTGCATATCATGAGTGCTATAATTATACGCGATTTTAAAAAATTATTTAATTTATAGTTTCTAGTCAAAAAGTGGTTTCTACTAGAGTAAGATCCATGATCTTATTTGAAAATTTATTTATAAAAACATAGATTTCATTTTTTTTATATTTTAAAAATTTTATAATTAAAAACTATTAGACACGGGCAAAATATTCAAAGTATGCAAATCACATCATAAAAGTGCGACATGGTGCGGTACGGTTCGAGCAACTTATATATTTAAAAATGACTTATTGCTAAATTAAATGTAGCTAAATGTAAGATAACTTTAAAGACTAGAAATAATTATTTTACAATATACATATGTCTAAACAGGATGGTGCTCAAATGATAACCCCTTAAAATGAGAATTAATGATTCATTTATGTTGGTGATTTGATTATTTATCCTTGCAATATCCCATCATCTCCATCCCACCTCCAGGCACCCTAAAAAATCACCAACAATAAACGAAAATCAACACAACCAAACTTATGGTGATTTTTTGGGTTGTCGTATCCTGTCGCAGGAATTAATTGCCGGAAGTGACGGTTGGGATGGGAAGGGGCGATGATGTAACAATTGCAATGATAAATAGTAAAATCAACAACATAATTGATATAAATCATCGGTTATCATTTGAGTAAGACTCTGGCTAAACATATCACATTATAATATTAGCCATATATTGTGGAAAAAAAAGGGATCAATAAATGATATACAAGACAAAAAAATGCAGCAAAATGATTGAAATTAGAGTTAATTACTTAGTGTGTACCTAATGTTTACAAATTTTGCAAAGTGTGTATCTATAGTTCATTTTTATTAATTTTGTGTGCATGTTGTTTATAATTTGTTGTAAAGTGTGTACATACATTAAAAATAACGTAACGTCGTGATAGTGATTTAGGTATAAAGTGAAGTGAAATTTAGTTTAACCATTGAAGTACCGGAAGGTGTCTATTAAAATCATCAAAATAGACAAACAAGTTTGTCTAGGCATTGAAATATAGTAAGCAACATCTAGTTGAGTCTTTATACGTCTTTTACTTGTTCGTTAATTAGTCATAACAATGAAAACAAACCAAGAAACATAACTCTAAATCTCAGATTGTGATGGCACAAACTTGTGAATGTGGTATGATTGTTGTTCAAAGAACATCATGGTCTGAAAATAATTTGTGTAAAAGGTTCATCATTTGTGTAATGGACGAAGTAGTTGCAATTATTTCCAGCGGTGTGAGCCACCTCTATGTAATTGAAGTTGTGTTGTCATTAGTGGGTCGTTGAGGTGCATCAAAACTAATGAAGAGGAACTACAAATGTTAAAGGTGGTTGAGAGGGATGAGATGAATAAAATAAGAAATGATGCAAAGAAGAGTTGATTTCATGCGTTGCCTATTGTTATGTTTGTTTAAGTTTAGATAGTAACAATGATGAAAACAATGATGTACCTTCGTAACAATTTGTCTATTAATGCAAAAAAGATAAGTTCATTTGAATAACATATTGTAATTCCATGCAAATTTTAATAATCATTTCTAAATACAAATTTTGTTTAAGCGTAAAAACTAAAACATATAGACCAATAAAGCTTAGTCTTTGCCCATCGAGTTTCGTTAGATATGTGTTTCTTTTAATTTTTATGCATTTTAATTTATTTTTTGTTTTTGGAAGGTGCTAACAAATTTTTTAGGAAGACGTTAACCAAGCAACCAAACTAATTACACCGTATTTCGTTTATAATAGTATAATAATTAGTTATACTATGTGCTTCACACGTGGTACTTGTAAATGTTTTATTATTTAAATTTTAATATATTTTTTGAATCTTAATTATGTTAATTACATATAGAATGCAATGTATAATACATATTAAAGAAAAAAAACACAATAACACATATTGATGAGATTTTACCTTAAATTATATTTTTAAAAACTAATCGATGTTATTATATTAAAGCCGACATTGATAGTTTTGGTTATGAGTTATTTTATTTAATAAATAATAAAATAACATAATTAATATTAACTAGCATATTGTGTGTTCTAATTAAAAACATTACCTTTTAACTAAAACAATAACCTTTTATAAAAACACTTAAAAAACCAATTGTATTATATTTTTCGATCATTGATACACACCCAAAATATCAATTACACGATGTATTTCAAATATTAATAAAATGTTTTTCATTTCTAATTAAGACACGTTACCTTTAAATGAAATTTTTTTTTTTTTTTTATAAACACACCTAAAAGTATCAATTATATTATATCTTTCGGTCATTAATAAACAACCAAAAGTATTAGTTACATGATAATTTTTTAATTATTAATAAAGATGCATTTATAGGCTCCATATCAGCTGGTTTAACTAATGGGAGAGAGATAGAAGGTAAAGAAATTGATTTAAAAAAATGGGAAATTATCCCGAAAAGGAAACGTGTCTTCTTTGAATATGACATCTCTACTAAGAATCACTTTATGACTATCTATATCATAAAGTTTATATCCTTTTTGAGCATATGGATATCCAAGTAAAATACATTTTCTTGCTCGAAGGGTAAATTTACCAAGAGTTTTGATTGCAGCAAAACAGAGACACCCTATTATCCTTAAATGATGATAATCAGGTTCTTTATTCGTAAGCAATTGATATAATATTTCCCAATTTAAGATAAAGCTAGGCATCAGGTTAATCAAATAGGTAATGGATATGATACATGCCCCCCAAAACTTATGAGGTAACTGAGCCATGTAAATTGCTCTAGTTGTATTCAACTCTTCCATTCTATTGTCGAAGCCCAATTAACTTCGCTAATGTACTATACCTTTAGAGGCAAATAACATCGAGTACGAGCTATATGCTAATATGTATTGTAAATAATAATTTTGATGTGATTCGAAACTTAGACCTCTCTATGTAATATTTTTTAGTATCATATTTGACAATTCCTATCAATTTGATTTCAGAGATTTAACTATTGTGGATTGAGTGACTAAACTATGGACTTTTTGATAATAATATATAGAATATAAAGTATAATATATTTTAAAGAAAATGGAACGTAATAATACATTTTGATGAAATTTTACCTTTATTTATATTTTTAAAAATAACATTGTAAATAATAATTTAAATGAGATTCAAAACTTAAACCATTCTAAATAATATTTGATGGATCTAAGGGTTGTAAATTGAGTTACCAAACTATAGATGATCACACTATCAACGAAAGTATGTTCCGTGTTTAATGTAATAATACCCGTTTATATCTCGTGCTTTGCACGAATTACTTAATTTTTTTTGTTAATTATAATGTATATATACCACACATATTAAAGAAAACTTGACACAATAATACATGCTTTATTTAATTTCACTTTTGTTTATATCTTGAAAAATAATATTATGAATGATAATTGAAATTTGTTGTTGGTGAAACAAGAACTCAGACCATTTTATACAATAATTTTTAATATTATGTTGAACATTTTTTCATCAATTTGATTTTAAAAATTTAACGATTGTTTTGAGTGACCAAATTATGAAAACAAGATCATTGATGAAATTTTCAATATTTCATTTTTGATATAATAGTATATATAAATACAATATATATAAATGTATATAGTAAATTTATCTTATTTTATTTTAATTTAATTTTAATTTATATTTAAATGGATATAATTTTAGGACGAAACTATGCAATTTTATTATCTTATTTTACTTATCATATAATGTAATATCCCATTTTCTTTTCTCAAATTTATAATAATATATATTTGCATAACATTTATGATATAGAAGTCTATATATAAAAACATTTTAATTTTTGATACTTCAATAAAATGATAAATTTTTATTTTTTTACATAAAACCGATTAACCAAAAAACGCAAATTATTCTGCCTTGAGTTCGAATTTCATGTAAACACGAGCACAAATGTAAATATTAATCAGAAATTTGTAAATATCTCTTCTATATATAATAACGCGACTAAGGGCAAAGTATGACAAACAAATGCTCGTGAAATTACCAAAATGCCCCTTAATTACAGAAAATAACAAAATTACCATATGATACATAACCTCTCTTAGGGAAAACGGACGAATGTTTATGGGTTTGGGTAGGGCAAGAGACATATGATCGCTATCGATAGTAGCTTCTATCTGTGGTGGTTCTTGTGTGTTATAGTGTTGTGTGTTATAGTGAGAATGTCGTCACTTGTACATTTACATGTGTGGGATCAATTTCAAATACATATGCACAAGTCTAATTCCAGGGTTCTGCGCGTGATGCATGTTTATGTTTGGAGAATTGCATAGCCTTCAACTGAATACGATTGGGTGTCAATAATGTCATGTCCTGATGAAATTCTAACATAATACCATATTTCAAATATAACGCGGTAAGTTGTTATTTTACCATTAACCTAAATCAACCTTTATTTTTATTACTTTATTGATGTATTACAATTATTTCAGTCAGGGATCGAGAGATGTGGCAGTGAACATTGCTAATCCAAGATATTGCAGTGGAAAACCTCAACACTCTCCCTACTTTAATCTTAATTTTGTAAGTACACTAATGTTAGCCCTTTTTCGTAGCACCGAGAAATAAAGAATATTCATTTTGCACATATTTTACACATATTAATCCAACTAAATTGGATGGTAAATATTGAAATTTTCTATTGATTTTAGACTACTACATATTATTTCCTTTTGGTATTAGTATATGTGAGTATTATACATATTCAGAAAGAATACTTCAGTCTTCGTGATTTCCACCATGTCAATAATTTGCCTTCTAACGTGTTCTTGCCTACATAGAACAGTTCTGGAGATGTGTCTTGTGATGGTAATATTTTAAGTTCAAGGGATTAGCTAATGCTAATTCCTTCCCTTTTTATATACTGATTGTTTAAATTAAAATTTGAATCTAGGTCAGAAACATAGTGTAACAAAAATTTACTACTTGGAGAACATTTAGGTGGTAGCTCATTCTTACAAATATCTATTGAAAATAACTTTCTTTGATTGGCACTAATGTTGTACAAAATATAGACTCTGATACCAAAGAGACATTTATGTTGAGGCATTAGTCGCCTATATCTTTCAGTTATCTCTCTGTTTAAAGGATTATTGACTTTTCTACCATATACACTATGAGTCTTGATATAGTCATGATTTATTTGGTAGGGTGTAGCGGATAAAAGTCTCAGTGGAGTGTTTATTCGAGCAAAAACCAATCCATATATGTGATCTACCTGAAACTATCAATAATTTGCTAAGAAAATTAGTACATCAGAATTGTTCTTTTTTTAGCATTCATCCTGGTTTGTCACTCGTGTCTAGATTTACATCATTTGACATAACTTACTGTTGGAAGGAATGTAACTTGTAAAGCAGTATATGCAAAGAGATTTTGTCTAAAAAGACTTGCAATGGTTATGTGCTTCAATCTCGTCTCTAAAAATTTAACATGGTTGTGTATTTAATTTTTCCTCATTTCAGTTGAGGGCAGCTCTAGCCAGAGAAGTGGCGGAAGACGAGGAATTTCTGAAGGTGATGAATTATTTTGTGCCTCAGAATAGCTTTTTTTCACATCCTCAAGATTGTAGACTTTTGGTGATGAAATCTAAAAAATTTCTTGTAGAAACTGTCTACATTATCCATGAAAGTTATATTTTCGACCCATTTGCATAGATATATATATATATATATATATATATATATAAAGTTTGAAAATTGGCGTTCGTCATGTGTATGAGTCACGTGTCAGAGGTCTACTATTGTTCATAGACTGTCATGGAAGTTTCCTTTGTGACATTGACCTAAAAAAAACTACTTCTTGAAGATCAAACCTTGGGAACTGGCTATTTTCAAAATATACAAACACAAACACCCAAGTACAAATTATGCAAATGATTTGTGCATATGTTTGTTAAATCTTATGTGTAAACTCCTGCATGAACCTTGATCACAACTCTCACGAGATTAATAAAAGGTAGAGAATCAATGGCTTCTTGAATCAACGTGAAATCTCTGGTGGCTGGATTTCGATCAACAGTAAGAGTGTAAGAAGGAAAGAGCTTATTATTGGCAAGAGAAAAAATTGAATGCTTAAGAGTGCCAACAAACTTGACCCACTTTAAGAATTGTTGTTCTGAGTATTAGGTTTTTGTCATGTTTGCAGCTGCTTGCTTCCCCCTGGAGATTCTCTTGGGCCTGAGTCCCTTGGTGTGGGTGGCTTACATCAAGAAAAAACAAGGGTTATGAGCCTTCTGATGTCAAATCTGACTCAGAGCCAGAAAATGATGATAGTGCCAGTGCATCACTGGCGGAGTCGAAGGAGGATGAGGAATATGAATCTGAGGAGTGGTCAAAAGAGGAAAAAGGAAAGACGTGGCACGAGTTGGACAAGGAAGCAACCAATGCAGGGAAAAAGAGAGGAGTTGAATCAGACAGCGAGGAGGAGAGGAATAATAGAAAGTTAAAGGCTCTCGGTATATCCAGGGCACCTGAGAGGAGACCTTCTGTTGGCACAAGTTTTTCGAAGAGGGTCGGTTTTAGGTGAACATGTAAGTTTTTCTATTGATTTCTCAATCAAGTCAATTGCTCTAGAACTTGTTTTAGAAACACTTTTACGCTAATCATGGAATTATTCCTCTCTTATACTAAAAATATTTGCCTGGTTTTTTTATTTTAAAACTTTTTTTTTTAAATTTTCAGTATAATTTTTTAACAACCAGATAAATTAAACTCAACAGATAAGGGCTAGAAATAGTACACATACATGAAGGGCCATATACTGATCAATGAGACCACATAATGCATAACCTAATTCTGTAACGAGACTGTGTTAGATTGTTCAGTCATTCCTTTTGATCGAAATTCTGCGATTTGTTTTAACAAATCAACTACTTTTCTATGCATCCTACTTAGTACTGTAAACGTGTTTATCTTTAGGTTTAATATATATTAAATTGTGTGAATTTAATGAGAAAGATGTTGAAATTGGACAATAAAACATCAACCAGATAATATGTGAAGAAAGCGCGAAAACAAATTATCTTGGTTGTTAGACATTGTTGTTTTCGAAAACATGATTAAATTAGGTTTTCTTCCAAAATGGATGCGTAAGATGTAAGTATCTAATATTAAAAAACATAACACTAATCATAGTAGTTTGCATGTTATATAATATAAAAACCTTAACTTTGAACTAAGATAACTCATTACCTTATTATTTTGATTAATGCCATATTTAATTTTAGAAACTGTTTCATCACTGGTATTCTGCATGCTAGGGGTGGTGTTTTAGTCTACATATAGTTCTTCCAATACCAGATTTACTTTCTTTGTTCATTTTACAACTAGCATTGTAATTTTTGTTCTTACGTACAATTTTCTGTACATTAGATATCTTAAAAGAATTGCTCATGCATTGGATTTCCCATAAATAAAGTTTCTGGGGTTGCTGGATATACAAGAGCAAACATTCAAGGTATGTGCTCCTACACAATACATGTAACAAAAAATTGAAATTATGTAACTGTCATATGGTCGCTAACACATTAGATATAGTGCTGATGTGTTTATCTGCGTCCATGCTTAATATAGTTGTTAACAATAGCTAGATTCTAACTTTTATATGAGTATTATTTTAGCTTCACATGCACCCTATTTATGTCTATGGACTTATGGAGTGTATAAAAAGTATAGAAATAATGAAAAACTGTATAATATATACAAGCTCGCACTAAAAATATATATATGTTTCCAAAATTCCTTGAATTTTATATTTGGTTTGCGGCTATCACTCTTTGTATCGACCAAATATAGATACTGGGCTATGTACTAAAAATGTTTGCTTCTTGATTCTTGACAAATTATATAAATAAAATAACATATATATATATATATATATATATAGTATTTTTAAGTAATATTATTTAGTAATTAATTGTCAGCTTACATTGCAAACAAAATTTTAAGTTCAAGTATTTTGTGAAAAGTACATAGGTTACGTAAATTAAAACTATATATAATTACCCATGCAAACATGGGTCATTGCTAAGCATCATTTGTAGATGTGCAAATCAATGGTTGTCCTCAGCGTGTAGCAAGTAGCGATAAATTGTTTTTCCTAGCGTGGCATGTGAGGCCAGGTAGTAAGATCCTGTTGTAGGGTGTGTAATGTCCGTGCACCTTTGCAATGGATGTATTGACTTTTGAATGTTGTTTGTTCATTAGAAAATCCATGTAAATAGAAAATTTCTTGGTTAGTTACTGAGAAATAGGAAAACCTGTTCATGCTTAATTGGGTATGTTCGCTGCAACTGTCTAATTTGAATCAAATACCAAAGAATGGAATTAGTTATGTTAAAGAATAAGAAATAAAAATACTATATTGCATGGGTTTATCCAGTTCTTGTGTTTGTTGCAGCTAACAATACTGTACAAGATTTGGCTTGTGAATCTGTGAATCTTACCAGGCGCATGTTTGGCCTGCCAAATTTATTGGGAGGCGTGTAAGTAGTGGGCCAAAAGGACATTCAATTTGTTGCGGTATGGGCAAAGTACAACTCCAACTCTTATGCAAGACCTCTTTAAAGTAACTGCTCTATATATTAACAATTTTTAGTCTTTTGCACAGAAATTATACACCACCTTAACTGCTTATATCATTAAATGAATACTCTACAGGTTAGATTTCTAATTAGAATCGGAGGCCAGTATCAAGATATCGGGTCTCATTACGTGAAGGACCACAAAAAAATCTTGCCCGTCCTATGATAAAGGAGAAAGGCTCGAGGCTTCATATTCTAATGAACCTCGCAAAGTCAATATAAGTATATTTATGCATTGCAAAAGGTTCCCAGAAATAGAGTTTGACTTGGTTTCACCTCCCGTGTAAAGTTAAAATTTGTATTTTAGTTATGAAAACTTTCTATTCAGACTATTGATTTTAGAAAAAATTTAGACTTTACTTTCCAAGCAGGTTTACAAACATATAAATATCGCCAAACTTACGAGTTAGAATCGAGGCCCGTGCCTTGCACGGGCTTTTACGCTAGTTATAAATTAAATTGGGTGATGGTGAATTATATCCATTTTTTAGTCGGAGTTGATAAAAAAATTCAGAAAAGTGTATGTGATTTTTTACCCATTTGAATACGCAAGTGTCGGGGTATTAGATTTATATGTGATTACGTGGATATATGTATATCAATCAATACTATTATATAATATACGAAACATTAAAAGTTTGGTTGGTCGGTATGGTACACTGTGATTTTACTTAATTGCCCTTAATTAACTCTACTTCGTGTTTTTACTTAATTAACCTTACTTATTTATAGAAATATATTATTAAATAATAATATTATCTATTTATAACCAGTTACATTTTTCACCAAAAATACATTATTTTTTCTAACAAATTCCCTTACTTTTTCAAATATATCACGACCAATTACCTTTTTTAACCATAACATGTTTGTTTTTCTATTTTTCTTTACTAAAACTCCTCATTTTCCAAAAATATCACGGACAAATCTTTAGTTATTTATTTTTAAACCTATTTTAAAATTATAATTATTTTTTTTTAAAATTTACATATTTTAACATGTCTACTTATTTTTCTTAACAAATGCAATTACTAAAAATATTAAAATATAAATAATCAAATACCTATTTATAACCAATTATATTTTAAACTAAAATACATTATATATTTTTTCTAACAAAATCCATTCTTTTCTAAATATATCACGGGAAATTGCCTTTTACAATTGTTTTTTTCTATTTTTCTCACTAAAATCCATTCTTTTTACAAAAATATCACAGGAAACCCTTTACTTATTTATTTTAAAATGTATTTAAATACTTTTAATTATTAAATTTTAAAACCTCATTTTCCAAAAATATCACGGGCATTTACCTTTTTAAACTAAATATATGTTACATTTTTTATTTTTTCTTACTAAAACCCCTCATTTTCCAAAAATATAATGGACAAACCCATACTTATATATTTTAAAATCTGTTTTAATGTTTTTAATTAATTAAAAGTGTTTATCAATTTTAACATGCCTATTTTTTTTTTCAAATCGCGTCGAAACATAGTACATATGGTATGCAAATTGATCGTTGGGAGATGGAGAAAAATACGGTGAAGTCGGATTTCAAAAAAGCTCTCCAATTGACGGAAAAAGTCAAATTAAAAACGGAGGGAATATGTGTGATTGTGTGTGATATGGTGTATTTTAGTTGTGTGTTGTGCATATAGGGAGCATTAGATTCGATTAATCTAAAGATTTAGATTGATTCTTAGTTTGTATTTTTAAAAAAAATTGTATTTGATCATTAGAATACATATTTTGATATATGTATAAAAGGAGTATCATTTCATATATAAGAGTAATGTTCTATGTAGAACCATTAACCTTAGAACCCTTAGAACCTTGTTTTTAATTTAAAAAAATATATGATATATTAGATATCTTTTAGAAGGGCAACTTTGTACAATTAAATTTAAGATCCTAATCAGCGCCAAATCAATTTTGATTGACAGCTGCTGAGATACTCCTTTGCTAACATACGGTCCTATCTCACAAAATCCTCAATCAGCATCCAGAAAATTGTTTATTGGTTATAAATCAAGTTCCTCACAGTTCTTCGCAAAATCTCATTACCATCGGCTGCTATACTGGTCAGTAGAAATTTGGAGAGATTACAAAGGTTTTTCTATTCATTTTTTTCTATTTACAAACTAGTGATCAATGATACTTATTGTAGATGATTCATGGGTTTAGGTTCGTGGTATTGAATCAAAGAAGCAAAGTAAGGGTTATGAGACTACAACTGACATTATAAAATGTGTAAGTCTTGATTTTTTTATTTTCTATTGTCAGTTCTATTTTTTGCGAATTAGGGTTCTTCAGTAGAATTTTATTTTTATTTTCGGTTTTTTAAAGTACTTTGAAAATTCACTATCCGGTTGTATATGTGAGTTCTTCAGCAGAATTTTAAAATTGTTTATGCAGCTCGACATAAGGAAAATTTGAGTGATGACACAAAATTGAGAGGAAAAACTAAAGCTAGGGTGGAGCAAGGAGTAAATGTTGAGAGACGAAGTAAGTTTAGAAATGATCCACAATTCAACATCGTGGATGACGATTTCGTGGAGGATTCACTAAAGGCTGCAAAAAAGGGTTCGAAGCAGCGACAAGTCATGTTGAAGGACACTAAAGGGAACAATGTAAATTCTAATGCCTCTAAGAAGAGGACTAAATCTGATTTTCAGGTAATATTTGTTTAACCTTTTTTTAGAAGCTAATGTAATAAATAATCAAATAGTCAAAAGTTCTGTTGTAGAATCTTAGAATAATGATAAACCAAAATTTTGACCTATATGTTTCAGTTTTAATGCTAAACTTCTAATGCTTTTACATGTCTTAGTCTACTGCAGAACATTTAGTTAGGATTTAACCCGACATTGTTATAAGTATGTGTATAGTTCATTATTGAGTTTTATGCCACTGAAGAACTTTTAAATTTTTTTAAAACTTGGACGTCTGGTTGTCAGACTATGGAATTGTCATGTTATTTTTAGAAAAATAGCAATTTTATATAACTCGCATGGTGTAATTTACTCTTTTTTCAAATTGATTTATGAGACAAATAGTTTGTACTAAAATGATGGAAATTATCAGGAGAGTTCAGATGAAGGACAAAATAAAAAGAAGAAGAAGTTAAAGAAACGTATACAAGACATGCGCAACAAAATGAAAGAACAGGTGTGCATATGAATGCATTGTTTCATTTTTTTATATGTATATGTATTTATATTGAGTTGATGTGTAGCTTTTTTTTTCAAAATAATAAGCAGGTTTTAGCAGCACAAGTCCAAAATGAAACTAAAAAAGATGGCAACAGGAAGCAGAAGGCAGCTATTGGGTTAAAGGATGACGAAGAAGTAGTAAAAAAGGTAAGGGATTATGAGGGATACATACAAAGAAAATTTACACCGGAAGTCTTTTCGGAGATGGTTGCAGGATTAAACAAAAAACAGAAAGAATGGGTTGTGAGAACAGGGTTTGGTGGTCTATTACAATTCCAGATGCAGCACTACCCACACCGACTAGGTTATAAGATTGCAGAATCATTTGATAGGAAAAGATGTTGTCTAAAATTAATAGACGGGGATGTGGAAATCTCTCCACTTATTGTGAGTAAAGTGCTTGGTATGCCGAATGGAGAAAAAGAAATTGAATTTACTAGTGACCAAACCGAGGAGGATTTGTGGGTAAAACAATTTGAAAATAAAGCGAATGGGAAGATTACACCAAGAATGGTTTATAATAGAATGAGTCGTTGTGAGGATCTGGATAGGATGTTTAAGCTGAACTTTATGGTGTTGATGAGCAACTTTCTGATAGAGAGCAATGGCAATGAATACGTGAACCGGGAGATTTTACACTTCAAAGGAAATGTTGATCATTGTTATGAGTATAAATGGTGTGAACTTCTCATTAGTAGAATTAAATCATCCCACAGATATTGGGCATCTGAACCATCTAGCAAACATTTCACATGATCTTTGCCATTTCTGATTGTAAGAAACTTTATATAAATACATATATCTATATTTGTTGTTATATTTTTAACTGTGTATATGTATTTATATAGTATCTCTACGTTGATCGAGTTAAAAACAACACCACACGAGATGCTGAGAGGAGCATACCTGCTTATATAGCATGGTCTGATGGACTGCTGCGTGAGAGACAAAAAAATGAATTAAACGACAACTGTTTTGGGGTTGGTGAAATTTTGAAATTGGATGACAAAACAGAAAAGCTTCAGGTATGAGTTGTTAAACAAATGATCTATTTGACTTAATTTCACAAATTTAAATTATATTATCTAAATGATGGTAATTTTTGTAGAGAAATGATGAAGCCAAACTGGTTTTCAATGGCGTGACATTTTCTTTGACAATCGTTAAAAATGACACACCCACTCGAAAATTGTTGTTTTTGTTAAAGTTTTTTAAAAAATTGTTATTCTTAACATTTTGTTGTAAATTTACACACTAAAATTGAATAAATTTAAATTAGTAAAAAAAATTGAATAAATTTGAAAATAATTTGCAACAGTAAAACACGAGCACACATGTGTGTGGACTGTGGATTGATATAGCCGAGGGGGAGCGAGCGGCCAATTAAACCCTAAAACACCTTCTCAAAACCCTAGCTTCTCCAAAATGGCAATTAAGCTCTGCGACTCATCGGACTCCGACGGCGAAGACATCTCGAAAATCGAGATTAATCAGGACTTCGCACGGCGATACGAGCATAACAAGAAGCGCGAAGATTTGCACCGTCTCGAGGAGCTCAAGAAGAAAGGCATCGTCGATTCCGACGGCGATTCCGATGAGGAAGATGAAGATGACGGCGATTCTGACGGTGTTGATGATTTGGAGTATTTGGATGTGTTGCTTAAGGTGAGAAATAAAGATCCGATTTTGAAAGATAAGGAAGTTAAATTGTTTGATTCTGATCAGGATGATGATGACGTGGATGTTACGAAGGCGAAAGCTAATAAGAAAGCTAAGAAAATGTATTTGAAGGATGTGACAGCTAAGCATTTGATTGAGGATGGTGCGGAGATGGGAGATGATGATTATGATGATGAGGAGGTGAGGAGAGGTGTGAAGAGTTATGTTGAGGAGCAGGAGGAGTTGAAAAAGCCATTTTTAGACGGAGTCGAGGAGGAGGATGGGGAGGGGTTTTTTAAGGTCAAGGAGAGAGGGGAGGGGGATGAGGAAGAGGAGGAGAATGTGGTTGAGGTGAGTAAGAAGTTGGATGAGTATTTTGGGGAAGACGAGAAATTGGATGAGAATGCCATGTTTTTGAAGGATTATTTTAAGAATAAGATGTGGTTGGATAAGAGTGAGGAGAGGAAGGTAGTTGAGGATGAGGTGGAGGTTGAGGAGGATGAGGAGGAGGTTGAGAAGCAAGAGGATTACGAGAGGGAGTTTAATTTTAGGTATGAGGAGAATCCGGGGGATAGGGTGTTGGGACATTCGAGAGTTGTGGAGGGGTCGGTTAGGAAGAAGACGAATGCGAGGAAGTTGCAGAGGGAGAGGAAGGAGGAGAGAATGGCGCAAGCGGAGTTTGAGAGGAAGGAGGAGTTGAAGTATTTGAAGAATTTGAAGAAGAAGGAGATGAATGAGAAGTTGAAGAAGATTAGGGAGATTGCGGGGATTGGAGATGGTGGGGTGTGTAAGTTGGATTTGTCGGATTTGGAGGAGGAGTTTGATCCTGAGGAGCATGATAAGAAGATGAAAGTGGCTTTTGGGGATGATTATTATGAGGCGAATGATGCTGACCCGGATTTTGCAAGTGAGGGGGATGAAGATGGGGAGATTGAGAAACCTGATTTTGACAAGGAAGATGAGTTACTTGGGCTTAAGGATGGTTGGGATAATATGGATGGTTCGGGTGACGGGTTTATAGCTGCAAGGGAAAAGATTTTGAAAAAGAAAGAGGAAAAGGGAGAAGGGGTAGTAGAAAAGGAAGAACGGGTGGATGCTGTTGAGCGTAAAAAGAAGAAGAAACAGAAAATTTCTGCTTTAGAGGCAGAGGTAGTTAAAAAGGAGTTGGATGAGTATTACAAATTGGATTATGAGGATACAATTGGTGATTTGAAAACAAGGTTCAAGTACAGACCTGTTAATGCTAAAAGATATGGACTGAAGACAAAGGAAGTACTATTGTTGGATGACAAAGATTTGAACCAGCTTGTTTCTTTGAAAAAACTGGCTCCTTACAGGGAGAAGGAATGGAAGGTCCCTCATAATATAATACAAAACCAGAAGCTGAAGATTAAATCACTTCTTGAAGGAGAGACGTCAGAGGGTCAGAGAACTCACAAGAGAAAGTCTAGAGATGAGGAGACATTTAAAGAAGAGAAACTGCATGATGAAGAATCAAACGGAGATTCACAGAATTTATCTAAGAGTAGTAAGAGAAAACGTCAAGAAGCATTAAAGTTATCACAATCGAGGCTCAAGGCATATGGCAAAAATCCATCTAAATCTAAGAGCAAGAAGCAAAACTAAACATTCAGACTTAATTCAGTCATGTATACTATACAAGGTATTATCCCCTGACCAGCACTTTATTCTTGCACTAATTTATTCTCTTAAATGCATCTGCATCTGCTATGCTATCCCATTGATGACCTTTTTACCCTGGACATTAGCCATACATTCTTCTTAATATGTTCTGGTTTGGAATGAGGATGATCCTTTATCTTTAGCATCTATAGTGATTTTTACTGTGTTGTTCAGGTTGTATGCATTTTCAGTTATGAGTGCTTTCCTTGTTTTTCCTTAAATGGGGATAGCATTCCATTAAATTTAATAAAAAAAGTGTCATAGTGTATCTGTACACTATAGTTGCACAAAATATAGTTAAACCTCTCAAGACATTCTCCTAAAAGGATGCAAATTTGATTAAACTAGACTAGGCACGCAACCTACCAGAATGTGTGGGGGTTTCCTTCTCAATTTTAGGGCTTTGAGCTCTAGTTGGAGTTGTTAGGAATGGAATGGAGGAAGGAATACAAAATTTAAACATTTAGCCATACAAGAGTTAAATTTTCATTCCATGCCCTCCACATTCATTTGTCCAACCAAATATAACTCTAGTGTAATTTGGTAAAGGTAAACCATGATTACACAATAGACATAGTAATAGTATTGTGGCAACAAACAATTAATTTCAAACAACTAATTTACATAATGAGGACCGAACAAGAAGATGAACAATTTTTAACAAATTTAAATTCTAATCAAATTCACAATCCCCCACATTTAGGAGATTTGTGAAGAAGGTCCGACTTGTTGGTAACGTCCATGACAAGACTGTGTGGTGCTCGAGATGGTATGGAAAGTGATGTCAAAACCAGCCTTTTGTCTTGGACATTATCAAGAGCTGTCACCTTCCGCCCGAATCTCCTGATATCTGTCCATGTACTATTATTTCTAGCTTGAGTACAGCTGAATCTTGTAGGGTTCTATGATCTCCATGTAAGCAATACTTAAGCTATGTACATATCTATACAGTTTTAAATGGTATTAGGAATTGATTACTTTGCCCGGAGTATTACGTAGCAAGTAGACAAGGTTATATGCTTGATTGCTCATGATGTCTTCTTGTTTCTGTTGGTATTTGTGAAATAAGCTCTCATAAGTATCCTAAATCTGAGCTTTTTTCTGCTTCTGTTTTGGTTCTTTGAATATTATTAACATTTGATTATTTTTGATGGGACAGCTAAACTAATAGTGTGAACTCGGTCAACAGGAAAAACAATCTTCCACATGTAAAACTACAACCCAAGAATCAATTTGAAGAAATTACCATTAATAGGTTGGATATAAAATCCACAGCTTATTCATTGCTTCCAGATAGACATGAATCTGGGATCAAGATGATAAGATCATGTAGGTGGGCCTCCGAAGTTGAAACCTTGGGGAAAATATAAAAAAAAAATTAAAACAATGGGAAGTTGAACAATAAAGAACCGTTGAGATGCATGCATAAAACTAGTAGTTTTGTGAAGAAAAGAAATTTGTTTCGAGCAAATTTCTACACATTGGCAGTGGGGCTTTGAGATAATAATGGATGGTTAATTTAGGTTAACAAAGTGATACATCTTTAAATTTTATGAATATGCAGTGAGAGACGTCTTGTTGCTAATATCTTGATATAAATGTTGATATTTGAGCAAAGAGGATGTTGGGAGTGAAGCTACAAGAATAATTCGTGATGGATGTAGCAGCAAGGAGCACCATTAAGTGTTCATCAATTACTATAAGCTAGTCAAATTGATAAATGACATGTAACCAAAAACCATTGTGTGGAAGTTGTACAAAGTCTAATGACTGACCACATGTTTATGTTGAACAGGGTGTGAGGGAACTAATCTCTTATATTGTGCTATATTTCCCCTTTTAAACCTTGAATTTATATTATCTTTTACTTATAGTTAGCTTTTACATAGATGTGTTACGTACTTTCTGTCATATCTCATGTGTACCAACTTCCTCCTAAAGTTAGTGTCTTGTTATTTTATATTACCATCATAACTAAACTTTACATGCTGGATTCATGTTAGACCTTGCATAGTAACAATAAAAAAGTTTTGGGGTTAAAACTTCTCTATTATATAAGTTACCTATATATGATCATGGGGAAGAATCATCTACATATCATATTATTTTTAAATTATTAGTTGGATTCAACCCCATGTTAATTGGCCTTGTGTAGATACACTATAAAAACTAATCCAGCATGACAAGACTAACTACAAGATCTGACCTTTGCATGAAGTGGTACTGTTTGGTCAAGCAGTGTGAAATTCAGAAAAAAAGGAGAGCAAACTTGATGAGCTTAGCTGACACAACTTATATAATGTATCTAAATAAGGTTTTGCGTCCTCGGTTGTTAGCTTTTCGGCATTGCTTAGGTTCATAGTTATATATTAAATAATGTCGAGGAATAGAGAAAAGTAGCGGTCACTTGGGAAAATTTTTTTGAAAGAAAGAAAAGTGATCAAGTTCCTGGCTGCCTAGTTCCTCATAATGCATAGGGTACTATCTTAGGTGCCAATAGGCAATCTTAAAAGCTTACTGTGTTGTGTCAATTTGTCAATTGTGCACTGTCATTCTGTTTTATGCAGTAGAGAGTTGAATCATATAGGAGTCTTAGTGTCTCACTGCTGGAGCGAAAGTTGTTATCATGTTCAGTAAAAAACTTAGTAACTTAGCAACTTACCATGCACAACACTGTGTGATACTGGGAACATAATTTTTTAAATTGATGTGCCATAGGTTGCATAGATTTCCTTGAGTTCATTAATTATTCAGGTCTAATTATTCAACATTACGATATAATTTACAACTCTCACAAGGCGCTTAGGTTTGTTAAATGCCTTCAATTTTAGAGAACAATGGATAGCCAGAACAATTTTATTAATCCTTATAATTCGCCTCCTTGCCTAAATTTATTGTCCATCTTTATAGATGGGATTTTCCAGGCCATGTCAATCGTGCCTATATATATACTAGTTGAATATGAACAAATTTTAATTTTTTCCACTGATTACCATCTTGTTCAGTGACTTCAGAGTTATCAATAACACATCCAACCTTCAATCTTAAGTTGGGAAAAACCTTGCATTCAATTTTTTTTGTAGCCTTTTTTTTTGTAAAATTTTAAAGCATCAATTGTGTATGGGGTTCTAGAGGAATAAATTTTTGGTTGACTGATCCGTTCAAGTCATTGTTTTGATGACAAGCATCTGACATACATGTGGTTGTAGTAAGTTGACCAAACAAGATTATATTGCAAACTTTTGTTGCAAATTGGTGATAAATAATTACTTGTTGGCATTTTAAAAATCTCATCTGATTTTTTTATGTCCCTTTTTCAGAACTCAATATGCCGAACCAGCTGTGATGTAGTCTATATGAAAGATAAGCTAATTTCTTTGAAAGATGTTATAATTTTACAAGGCTTTCGTGGATCACTCATCAACAAAGGTATGCTCGTATGATTTGTTGATGAAAATCTCATCATTCCTGAGAAATTCCAAGAATGTGTTGTAGTGGGAAACCTAAATCAGATGGTCAACCTATTGTTTTATTGTAGTCTTTTGTGTTGGAACCGTCACCTGATGATGGCCTCTTTCACTTTATGTACTTTAAGTATTATCAGATGGGTATTTAATTTGAAGACTTTCTAAACCTAACTCTGAGAATGCTAGATTAGTTTCATTTTTTGATAATTTATGTTCTTTTAAAACTTGCAGTACTTTGATGGGGCTATAAACATTTCTATTGATTTTTTAGAGTTCTTACCTCATTTGATAAAAGGAATCAATTATGTACTAGGGGTGTACGGTAGGAGTCGATATATCTTTAAATTTCAATCAACATCTGAATAAAAGAAAATAGTTGGATAAAATGAATTTCTTAGAAGCACCTAAACTTGTTCCTTTTGTGATCGTCTAAGAGATAACTCTTACCCAAACATAGATGATAAGATTACGAGAAAAAGAAGTTATATATTATATCTTTTTCTTTTTGCTGATTTACATTTAATAACTTTTGGGGCCTTGTTTGTTAAGACTTGATGACCTTTTACTGATTAATTTAAATGATTATTTAGGTTAGGTTTTGGTTATTGAACTCGTTTATGAAACCAATACTGGATTTTTTTAAGTGACATGACCTTTACTGATAAACCAAAATCCTGAATTGAGTTCTCTTGTGGCTCCACAATACTTCTGCTCCATATTTTAAATGTTTTTGAGCTTTCTTCAAAAGTTCTGGTCCTTGTGTTACTTTGCCTCGTGCTACTTTGTCTACATTTACTCCATGAAACTGCAATATAACCCCACTAAATATCCCCACTTTATCAGAATGACAAGCTCTCTTCCTGTTGGAGATACTTGATTTTGTTTTCTTAAATAACCCCACTAAAATTTTCTTGTCCGAACTCGTTACAACTTAAAACTAAGTTATATAAAAGCTTGTACAGCTTGACATATGCATTGTAGGCGATACAGGGTATATGAGGTTTGAAATTTAGTATGTCATATGATGCGATTGCCTTTTAAAAGGTTGGAGCTTGTGATCAGGGTGAGCACGCCATACCTTACAATTATCAAGCATGTCAAATGTTTCTAGTCTGCTGATAGTTTATGAGCAGCAACTTCAAAATTTTTTCTTTGTCCATAACCTCTCATATAAACTCCCCTTGAGAAAGTAATAAAAAAGAAGTTCTTGTATAAACTCAACCAGTATTCTCACCCAGTTTAGCCTTTGGTTAGCTGGTGTCAGTTTACCCTTTGGGTTGGCTAGTGTTCTCCGGTTCTTGAGGCTATTTGTAAGACAACATTCCCTATGCTATAAATTTCTGCATCCTTGCTGGCTTTGCTTGTCATGTTGACAATACCCTTATGCCATGTATCCCAGTGTCCTGACAGAACAGTTCCTTCATATTTCATACATCTAGCTAACCTGATATTCCCAAGTTTAGCAGTAAATGACCTGTTGCAGTTATACTCGTAGAATTACTAGCACACTTTGATATCAAAATGAGTTCTTAATTGGATGTCCTATACATATTTTATCATATAGACCATTATTTCATTTAATTTTAGTAATTATTTCTGTTAGTTGCTCCCTGAGGTTCTCACATGGGATGTACCGTAGTAGTAGCATGTTATATTAGAATGCTAGTGCTGGCATGTTATAGTAGAATGCTAATGCAAGGGTCCAGTGGAACACAGCCTTGAGACCTAGATGTGACCAGCAGGCTGTTGATATATATTTATTCAAGTTCAGGTTGTTTTGCTACTTTCTTTTAATTATTTGCTGTTTTTTTGGTATGGAAGTGTGTAGTTGAAGATAATATTTTCTTATTTGGATTTGCAGCTCAGCAGTAAAAGTGTGACATGTTTAAATAAGTTAAGTGTACTTGTGTAATATAATTGCATCTCACTTGCAATGTTACAGGTTTAAAATTATTATTTGTAATACTAGAGATCATATTTTGTTAAACTTTTGTACAATTGTTCTATTTCTAATTTTTTTTGTGCCAATTTCTTTATTAAATTTTGTTTCAACAGCTGCGTCTGCGTTTCTTATTTAGGACAAATAAATATTGTTTAACATCATGTGGCCAATTGCTCAAAATTAATGATCAAGGTCGTCGTTTGTAGTATTAACTTTTGTATGGCATTTTAAATTACATATTTAAAACGAACAGACAACTTGTTTGATAATTAAACTAAATTTCTAAACAAACAAAATGAAAAACCGAAAAAAAACATGCATGACCTTTCATTTCGGAGCTGTCCCCAACTCTAAACTCAAAACTGAAAAGATTTGGACGGCTATTCGTGAGGATGAAGATATTGCTGATTTTCTCTTGTGAAAATTTGCTGTCTGAAATTTTAGAAAGAGTCTACTTGTATACATACATACGACTGTTTAATTCTTCTGTACGAAGAACAAATTTAACAGCTCAAAGCGATCAGTCGATCACACATAAAATTTGAAAGATTATGATTCTTTTTTGTAACGAAAAGATTATTATTTAATACAGTAGAAACTCGATAAACCAAGAATCTCATTAAATGAATAATTTTTTCTACTCGAGGTCTGAATTATGTCGATAAATAAATAAATTTCTCCCATATTGAGGTTGATGTGTATGTCTTCTGTATATTCCACACTGCACAGTACTGCACATTCAGTCGAATAAAGGTTCTTGATGGCAATGCAACGTACCATTTTGAGCAAGAAAAATTTATGGGAAATTATTAATGGTACCCTCGTACATTTGACTTTTTTAAATGGTACACCAAATAATATTAACTTATACTTGGTACCCTTCAACTATTAGGTTATTGTCTAGTGTATCAATCCCGTCAAGTTCCGTTAGTAAAACGTTTGCAACCCTATAAACAGTACAAAAATTCAATTTTGTGCGGCTGATGACAATCTGATAGCAAAATGAAAACAATACAAAAACCATAACAATTCAAAAGAAATATATATATATATCATATCCATGATACTTAGTAGCATATACATACATGATATTTACACACAAATACATATATTATACACACATAAATACATATATACACACACATATGTATACCTCAATGCAGTAATAAACGTGGATATGAATAAATTAATGAATAGATGAATAAGATTCTTCTATATCTCGATGATACTAGCTCATGGCCCTGACTGCTTTTGATTTAGTTAATCCAAATTCAGGCAATTGATTTATCCCTAATTTTGTTAATTAATTTATCCCTAATTTCATCCTGGCCCAACTTATTTGACTTATCACTTATGTAAATGAAATTTAGTCTAATACATGTTTTTTTTATATTTTTTTGTTTTATTTTATGTTTAATTAAGAATTTACTAACGTTTGATTAACGGTTCTTGAAGGGAATGGTACAGCAGGGAAAAACCTAATAATTGAAGGGTACCAAATGAAAGTAAATATTATTTGGTGTACCATTTAGAAAAATCAAATGTACAAGGATATCATTTAGAATTTCCCAAAATTTATTCTTAACACAATCAAAGACCGAACCAATATTGAGAAGGAAAAAAGCGCATTACAGAGAATATCGTTTGAATATGTTATATAGATTTTCGTAATTACATTTTTTAACAGGAAATCAAAGCCACAGCATTGATATTAAGGAACCCAGATGGAGCAAACCAAATTGCAAGCCGTGAAGGAGTAGACTTATGAATTGCAGACTGCAGTCGAACCAAGTAAACATTATTTCGAGTCTGCCACTTAATACAAAATATTAAAGCTGATGCGTTTGCTTCATCCAAAAGTTTATGATCTATGTAATTGTTGCATAATTGAAAAATGCACTGTCTTTGTCTTAGATTTTTCTAATAAAACGGTTTTAGTTGAAACTCAGGGTAAAGTTCTTGTGTAGCACAGGAAGACCAAGGACGTGGCGTCTTGTGTACAAATTTTTGTGGTATAGGGGTCAGTCGAATACTTTTACTTTTCGTTATAGACAGTATTCGTAATATAAGTCAAATTATCCGGCAAGCTTCCTTCTGGACCACTTGATGTTCATTGCACAACAACCTCCCATGGTGTTCCAGGCTTCCATTGTGCCATTTATAACCATAGCTCACCAGGTATGTCTGTCTTTGCACACCAATGTTTGATGTTAAGTGACCATGAAGTTTATGTTTTGATGTTTGTTAAGATGTAATGGGCTCTGTGGCTTTGTTCAACTATCATAATGCTGGTATGATGTAATAATGGTGACGGCTTAATAAAATATTTAGAAGTAAACGCTTAGGTAAGATGGAGAACAAATAGTAGTATACTCAAAGACAGGCATGCATGATCTTGTTTTTTTATTATGACTAGTTAAATACACAACTGGGGCAGATCAGAACTGAGATTCATGCTTTTAGCCCCCTTGGTGATGTTAGCATTATGAATAATTCCATCTTTAGTTGGGCAACCAGTCGTGTCGTTAAGCGATGCAATAGAGCTAATTTCAAAGGCCAGAGTTGAACTTTAGAAAATGAAACCAAGCAGCCGGATGAGACCATATCAATAAAACAGTTTTATTTCAGCCCATTTGTTCTTTTTTGGTATTTTTCCTGATGGCCTCATTCATATTTTTTCTTTCTTTTTCCTTATCTTGCGCTATAGTCTCAGGGATTTCTTGGACGGAATTTCTATATCCGAATTTTACTGCTTCACACTACAAGTTTATTGACGGTGGGGGCAGTTTTCTATTTTCTCTTAATGGATCATTCAAGGTTGCCATGTCCAATCCTGGTACTCAGCAAACCAGATACTACTTTTGTGTTATCCATGTGGTATCTCACAATATCATTTGGTCTGCAAATCGTGATGCACCTGTTTCAAACTCCGCGAACATGATTCTGGATTTTAATGGTATTAAGATCATTGATGAAGACGGAAGTTTAAAATGGTCAACTCCATCATTGAAGTCATCAGTATCAGCACTAAAGCTAACTGATACAGGTAATCTCATCTTGATGGATAAGTTTAATGGGACTCTGTGGGAAAGTTTTCAATATCCAACAGACACGATTCTGATCGGACAAAACTTGCCGATTGGGACATCGTTGTCCAGTGCTAAAACAGACGATGACTTGTCAACCGGGGACTACAAGCTTTTAGTTACTGTCTCTGATGCCATTCTGCAGTGGCAGAATCAAACATATTGGCAATTTTCTATGGCAACCAAGGCTTATACAAATTCAAATTATGCAGTGGATTATATGGCAGTAAACCAGACAGGTCTTTATCTGCTTGGTCATAATGGATCGGTGGTTGTAATTCAGCTGAGCTTAGGGCAGTCTAATTTCAGAATGGCCAAGTTGGATGCGTCAGGCCAGTTCAAAATCAGTAGCTTTTCTAATACTGATGAACTTACAGATTTTGCTGGGCCAACTGATCGATGCAGAATTCCTTTTATCTGTGGGAGTGTCGGGTTATGCACAGATGATTCTCAGTCAGGGGCTCCTCTATGTTCATGCCCGTCTAATTTCAAAGCTGGATCTTCGAAAACTACTAATTGTATGCCAAGTGATGCTTCTCATTCTTTGCTGGCTTCTTGCAATGCAACCAGTAACAGAACTCAGTTGAATTCTTCTTCATTGATATCATATTTGAGGCTTGGCTATGGTACCGATTACTTTGCTAATGATTTTAATAAACCTACCAAGTATGGTGTGGATTTGACCTCTTGTCAAGATCTGTGCTCAAGACGATGTTCCTGCTTGGGGGTTTTCTTCGGAAATTCATCTGGTTCTTGTTACCAACTTGAAAATGTGTTGGGATCTTTCAGATTGAGCAGCTCAAGTGACAATGATCGCTTGGGATTTATCAAAACTCTCGTTGGTCCAACATCAAGAGATGGCGGTGATAATGGTTTTAGTGGTCAGTCATCAAATTTTCCTATCGTAGCTCTAGTGCTCTTGCCATCTACTGGATTCTTTTTGTTAGTTTTACTAGCATTCCTTTGGTGTAGACGATCTAGACTCTCCACCGCAGGAAAGGGTAAAATCCGCCGCCCAAGCTCCCCTTCTGAGGATATTGACGCCTTCTCTATCATGGGATTGCCAATGAGATTTGATTACGAAGAGCTCGAGAAAGCTACTAATAATTTCAAGACTAAGATTGGGGCAGGTGGGTTTGGTACAGTATACAAGGGAACTCTACCTGACGGAACTGTGGTGGCAGTCAAAAAGATTACCAACTTGGGCTTGCAAGGCAAGAAGGATTTCTGCACGGAGATAGCAATAATTGGAAATATTCACCATGTCAACTTGGTGAAGCTGAAAGGGTTTTGTGCTCAAGGAAGAGAACGCATGTTAGTTTATGAATATATGAGCCGTGGTTCCCTGGACTGTACTCTCTTTGGCACCGGACCGGTCTTGGAGTGGCAAGAAAGGGTTGACATAGCGCTTGGGATAGCACGTGGGCTTGCGTATTTGCATAGTGGATGTGAACATAAAATTATCCACTGTGATGTCAAGCCAGAAAATATTCTACTCCAAGAGCAGTTCCAGGCAAAAATATCAGATTTTGGACTTTCAAAACTTTTAAGTCCTGAACAGTCCAGTCAATTCACAACCATGCGGGGAACTCGTGGATATCTTGCTCCTGAATGGCTTACTAGCTCTGCAATCTCCGATAAAACCGATGTTTATAGTTATGGTATGGTACTACTTGAACTTGTGAGCGGAAGAAAAAATTGCTTGTTTCGAACACGAAGCCATAGCACTAGCGATGATAATAGTAATGGTGCTCCCTCATCATCTTCATCCACTCAAGGATTTCTGTACTTCCCACTCTTTGCACTGGATATGCACGAGGAGGGACGTTATTTGGAACTTGCTGACTTGAGGCTAGAGGGTCGTGTGACAAGTGAAGAAGTGGAGAAGTTGGTCCGTGTGGCATTATGCTGTGTTCATGAGGAGCCAACGCTAAGGCCAAATATGGGTAGTGTTGTGAGTATGTTGGAAGGCGAGATCCCTCTTTGTCAACCAAGTCTGGCATCCTTAAACTTTTTGCGCTTTTATGGCCGGAGATTTGCAGAGTCTTCCGCTGTAGAAGAAAACAGTGGGAAAGACAGTGTGGCATTATTTCCGAAAGCAGAAAAATCTCGTTCTAGAGCAAATAGTGGCTCTAACACTTATTTTTCTTATATCTCATCACAACAAGTTTCAGGTCCAAGATAGGCTTGAACATCCGAGTTCTTATAGGATCACCAGTGCACATGTGAAATTTGGCCCTTACCAGAATGATAACTTCATACTTCCTCCACCGTTTCATCTTGGAGTCTGTAATTAGACTTGAGTTCTAGTTTTATACAAGATGGTTGTCGTTTCTAATGTTATTCATACACCATTCCTCTTTAATGTTCTCAAGTTTGTTTGGATTTAAGTTGAAGTTTAATTGTTGAGCTTTGATCGACAGAGAAAGCAGTCCTTTTTGTGATCACAGGCATCTTCTTTCCGTAATCGATTTGTTATAGAATTTACCAGAGAGGAATCCATGTGTTGCTATTTTAAGTCTAGTCTTGTAGAGCTGCACTTCTTCCCTTGTACAATTGTACAATGTTTGTTGCAAGATTAGTTTTAACTTTGAATATCAAGGGCTGCTTTCCAAAATAAAGAATGCGAGTCATGCTTGTACACTCTAAAAAACAAACATTATGTTCAATTAATCTGCTGCAGAACCTGTTTATTAATTTCTTAAAAGAGCGAGTTTGATAAATTAAGCTTCATACTTGCAAGGGGGTTGTGACTTGTAAAACTCATACTTGACTTAATGTACTAATGTGATTGCTTTGCTTTGCAAGACAATATTTAAGCATAGAATATTTATAGATTATAAATAATTATTTAAATGTTCTAACAACACTTACATCTCTTATCAACGATATATGTACGGATTTTCTTATTAATTCGTTTCGTTGAAAAAAACTTCTACAATTTATGTATAACGTTACATGCACCTTTAATCGTCCACATTTCTTTTTTGTAACTGAGAAAAAGAGATACATGTATCCCTAAACAGTCTTACGAATATATTGTACTCTAATATTACTCAACAAAGAAGATGAGATTTTTTTTTTTTTTTAAATAAGAAGATTTTTTTTTTGAGAGCTTTTAAATAAAAAGATGATAAAAAGAAGATGAGGAAAGAATTAGAGTTCACCAATATATTTTTCGTTCATTTTCGAAGGTTACCTGATGCGGAGTAGTGGACATAGCCCGGCCTGGCGGGTCTTAGCCTAAAAAGAATTCATTTAGGCTTTTCATTTTAATTCCTGAATCAAAAGAATTTGAAAAATGACCTTTAATATCCTTTTCATTTTTTAAATTAACACTACTGTCATGTTATTTTCTGTCCTTTTACTATGAATTCGGATCACCCATTACTCCGACGGATCTGATTCAACAGATTTTTCATTCAAAATATGTGATAATCAGATCTTTTTACGGGTAATATCCATCCATCAGTTAAAAAAACAGAAAGACGTGAAGAAATGCCGTTAGTTTTGCCCTATTTTAGGCTTTAAACTTGCTGGGTAGTACTCTTCTAGCACGCAGATCACTATTTATCCCTAATTTCAAATTTATCATTTTCACAACCTTCCTTTCTCATTTTACCCGGCGCCGGTTTGTATACAGTATCAATCATATTTGACAAAATGATATTCAAATAGGAGGATTCTATAATATTCTAGAATTTAATATTGATATTGTATTATGTATTTTAAAATAAGAATTAAATTCCGAGAAAGATAAAATTAGTGATAAATATAATAATATTTGAGATGATATCAAAAGAATGAAAATCTTAAATGATTATCTTTTTTTATATTTATTTAGAATTTCACTAAAACGAAAAGAAAAATTTCAAAGAAACCGTAGAGTTATAATGTTATATTAGAAATATATGAGTTATATTAAAAATATAATTGTTTAATTTATTGAAAACATAGCTTAGTAAACTAGTTTTAAACATAATTTATAAAATAACAAGTGATATTTATTGAATTTTTGTTGGAGAATTAAAATACTCTCCGCCAATGAAATTAAGGAAAACACGTAACAATTGACACCTTTTACAATGGCTGTCCTAATTTATTTGTTTTTGTAATTAAAATAAAAAATATAAATTGTAATCAACGAAACAGAAAAAGAAGACCAAACAATTATCAGACGACTCTGGAAGAGCTTGAATAATTTCCCATGGCGTACGTCGAGAGAGGTACCTATACATACATACATATAATTTTGTGCTTTGTATTGGCAGATCTTATTGTGTGATTAGTGATTATATCTTCTCATATTTAATATTTCTTTTGTATAGATTATTATATGTAATATGTGTGGAATTGGATCAAATTATATGTAGATGCTGTGGAAATTTGATTAGATATAGGTAAATACAAATATTGTGCAATTTATTTTGTAAATTAGGTTGTGATGATTGGTGATTAATTGATTGGTTAATTTTCGAGAAATAGGAATGATTTGGAGAGGAGATGAAACCTTAATGTGATGTATGTATGATAAGATGTTTTACTTTTTCTCGCTAAATGAATGAATTGAAAGGTCTTTAAACCTTGTGGGATATACGGGGTGTGTTTGGTTTTTGAGGATAAATATGGAAGGGAATGGAAAATGTAATTGGAGGGGAGGGGAGGGGTGGGGGGGGGGGGGGGGGGGGAATTGATAATGTGCGTTTATTTCAACTAAATAGACCGATACTCTATTGTTATTAATGGAGAAATTTATACAAATACGGTCTTACGATTCAATAGATTTAAGTTGTCGATGATCTTTTTCATTGAGATTCTTTATCTTTCTGATTACTACCCTAGTTTAGCTTAAGTTATAAAGAATACATGTAAGGTTGCTTATTATCCATGTATTAATGTCAAAGTAGATTCATATTTCTGGATGGGTGTTATTTATTTCATACATTTTTTTCTTTTTAAAAGAAGTTTAATACGGTAGATCACATGAAATAGGACCAGGCAAGACTGTTTAGAAACAAGTTTGCATATGTGAAGTGAATCCCTCATTTCGTCAGTCTTCTATGACATTATGATTTGCAACATAGAACTTCTTCCAAGAAATGTTGCAATGTTTTTATGGTGTTAATTCACTACAACTAGTAATTGAACCTTGCATATATCATTTACTGTACTTTTTAAGAATATTTAAAAAGAAAATCAAACTTTTAACGGTTCATTGTTTTCAGAAACCTTAGGTTCTATGATATATATGAACTTTAGATTGTGATGTGCTAGTTGACTCCCTTAAGGTTTTAATTGCTTTGAAGACTTTGTTGGTGGTTTCAACTTGGTCTATTTTATATGGGAATATAAGTGAAGAATTGATATATATGTTAGTAAGTAGTTTATATATATTTAGTGCAGAGGAAATTAAAGGTATTTATTTATATGTGGGGCTAGTAGCTTATCAAAATTGTAGTTAATTTATAATAATTCCTACTGTTTTGGGCCTTTGTTATAGGTTTTTTTTGTTGGGATTTCTGTTACCTACGTAAGTATAGCAATTTTCACGTATTACCGGAGTCTTGGTTAATATATGTTAATTTTTGTATCAACATTGAATTGAGTCTTTTCTTGGGTTGCGATCCATAGTTTTTATCCCTTCCGCGGTAGGGAAACTTCTGGGGTGGTGGATTCTCTGTGATTAATCCACCCAAGTTCATCTTTTATTGTTTTATTTTTTTAAATCTCTGATATCATTGTTTCTACAATCTGTCTTGCATTCATTTTGCTCTAAATTAAATTGCATCGGATGTTTTTGGTCTGGCTTTTGCATATATGAAAACAAATCGCTAAATTTAAGTTGGGGTTATTTGATCCTATTTCCATTAAATTCAGCTGAGGTGATCATAGAAATTGTTGGATTATAATGGTCACAAGATCCTACACATGTGATCCAACCCTAACTTTAATTCTCCAATAACAAGATGGTGATCGCTTCCGGTTATTTAAAACTCTATATTAATTTGTTAAATTCCCGTGCAGCCCCACTCACTATTCTCTCTGTTTAATCCAGTGTTATTAAACGCGATATGCGCACCGATGCGCAAAGTCCTCCTGGGGCATAAGCGCAACGCGCAAATACCATTATACAAGTAAATATACATATACCATGGTATATAATGTAAAACATTATAGTTTTATAGATAATACGACATATTATAACATAACCAAAATGTCATATATGATAAAATAACCAAATTCATCACATATACTCAAAGTTTAGAATAACTTGGTCAAAGTAACAACGAAATGCATAGCTAGTTCACTATACTCCATCCACAAAATCATCTTCACCATCATGATTCGGATCCTCATTTTCATATATGTGTGTGTGTGTGCAAGGATCGTATAAATACATATATATGTATGTGTATCATAAGTTTGTATGTGTATATAATTTATATATATGTGTGTGTACAAGAATCAGAATATATGAGAAGAAAGAAGGAATACAAGATCAGAAATTGGGCACTGTTCTTGTACAATTGCACTGCTCGCTCAGTCTCTTCTGTGTTGTTCGTGTGTGTGTATATATTTTTGTACATATCTGTTGTCGATTGATATAAGTTTTTCTGGATATTTTTGACCCGTTTCTTTTTGAAAATGACCCAGTCAAACACCCCAGTCAACATTTGATAACACTCATCGCATCTTTAGTGAAGTCGCATCGCATCTCCAAAGCGAATCGCTTTGGGTGTGCATCGCATCTCGCATATGCGAGCGCATATGCGCACTTTTAATAACACTTACATGTGTTACTTGTCGTGCTTACTATGATTAGAAAATTACCAAGCGTAATAGATAATAGATGTCACAAAATATTATATATTTTTTCTCTGACTTCTAACCACAATGCACAACTGATGCACATAATCATGTAATGTGATAAAGACACTAACCCTGTTCTCTCTTGTTCCTTCCCACTGTTCCTCATGTTCCCGCTTTCTTTTCCACATCTCTTTTGTTTCTTCCTCATCTTTCTTTAATCTACCTTCCTCTTCCGATATCTATACAGCATCAAAGGGAAGAAGATTAACTGCAGGAACAAAAAAAAACACCAACCAAAACATAAAACAGTAATATCCAGCAAACCCTCATCTGCATTTTCCTGCGTCTCCATTCCTGGTCTGTTAAAAGTTCGCCAACCTTCAATTTCAGTTGATTCTGGAACTCCTCTGACTTCAGATATTCTTGCTCATACTTTCCCTGATAAAATTAAGTCAATACGCATAATAGTCAGTACTTACTAATTAACACATAGCAATTAAAGCAGATGATTCAGTAACATTAGAAATTCATAGATTTTTCAGTAACACTGGATTAAGTAAGAACTCTGTAATACTTTTACTTCTGAATTTAGATACAGATGGAAAGGCAATATAAATTCCTCTCATGTAAAGAAATAAATTTTAAGCATATAATCTGGCTCTAATTACAAATTACCCCATTCCTCTAACTTTATTGTATTTGTTTCTTTACCATTTATTAAACATCACATTATGCTCTCGTTAGCATTCTTTTATGTTAATCAAATTAAAAAAGATAAAGACTGTAATTTAATGGTAGAAACTCTGAGCTTATTATTCAATTTATTAACTTCATTTAATCTAGAGATGGAATTTCATAAAATCTGATATTTTGTGGGACTTTTGGAGATGTATAACAGGAACCAATGAGTTGGCTTGTGTATGTCACAACTGATGTTCATTATATATTAATCAACAAGATTTAAGTTTATATCTCAAACAGTCCTAGAAGCATTAGTCAGGTCTTGGTTTTGCGTTCATTTGAATACTTTACTCGTCCCTCAAATGATCTGATCTTCATTGCTTCTTTCACTTATAAGTTGTATCTTTACTAATATGGACTACATCAAACAGTTTTCAGCATGGATTATGACTTCGAAGAAATACCCGTTGATTATATTATTGTTTAGGAATTGAAGTAATAAAATCTAATATCTGAAACTTTAGTAACCTACTAATAAGTTTGAGAAACTGTTATTAGGTATTGGTAAAAGTAATTAAAGGCTTGCTTACATGATGTTTGATTTTTATTATAATATGATAATTTTTCTGGTCTTTACTTTCTTTAGTTTCAGTTTCTCTAGATTTAGAGAGCATTAGAAATCCCAACGCAACACATAAAAAGTATAGGGAGCATATTAAAACTAATAAGGGCCATTAATTCCACTTACTCCCATCACCGGATTCCATTAATTTGATGAACAGAGTTCCGGCTCTAGACAATAGTTGTAACCATGTTACCATCGATTATTTTTCAGGTGTTGTGAAATCTAAGCAGTCTATATGGCGACTCAGAACAATCACCAATTTCTTCTGGGCTATTATCAACATCATTGGCGTGTTCTTTTCAACTATGTTCTCGGTAATCTATACTGCAGTAGCAAGTAAACGTGTAGTTTTTTTTGTATTGACAGGTTCATATAAATTCCCTAAATTTCTCCCCTCGTAATTTTTTTTGTATGTTGTTTGGGCAGATGGAAAAAACAGATGCTTATAAGAAGGCAGGCAAGAAATGGGATGGTGGGGGTCCTGGAGGTCCTGGTGGCCCGTATGGCGGTGGCCCGGGTGGTCCACGTCGACCACCACGTGGAATGGACAATGTTAGGGGGATTGATCACAGTGAGTTATTTGCGTCCTTGTTGATTGATTTTTCAGTAATTGTTTTTTGGTTGTAGGTTTTTTTTCCCAACTGAAGGTAAACTTTGTATCCCAAACTGCAGGTTCTCTCCCAGCATGCGGATCCTGCTGCGGCTAAAAGGCACATACTGCTGTAACAAGAGCTTATTTGTGTCAGTTTAGTAGTTAACCTTGTAAACTTTGTTCAATACATATTACCTACTCGTGAATGTGTGACTCGAAGCCCTAAATATCATGCACAAATAACTTTCGAATAAAAGAACTGACTGTATTGTATTTTATGTTATATTTGTTCGCTCAAATTCAACGTGTATTTGAATCGGTGTTTTAAGAAACACTTTGGCTGCTGCTTATGCCACGTAAACAGGGGGTTAATCAGAGTTAGGGTGTCTCATTTTGTACTGGCCTCTCTATGTAACTATGTAACCACGGGGAAAATTAAAGGTGTATTGTTTAGTGGATACTACTCTATAGGGGGCAGAAGTCTTCGTAACTCATTACGACCATTTGTTTCAGACACATTTTTTTAGTTTTGGAGTACACCACTTTATGAATATATGTAATATGTTCTCAATACGACTAACATTTCTCAATACAACTGGAGAAAAGTCTAATATATGTTGAAATTAAATTGCACCCCTGTAAATTAGGTGCACCGTGCATGTAAAGATGATGAAAGGTGCCTAAAACGTACATTAGGTATTGAATATCAGGAAGAATACTTGAATTAGGAAGATTTCGGGGAATATATTTCCTCTTTTTACCGGACATCTTCATATGTAAACAGCAACTGAATTTTAGTTTTATTTTTGATGTCAATAACATCAATGCCGAGTTTCATACAACAAAACCAGAGGGGTAGTCTTGTGGGTGTTTCTTTATCGTTTCTTTTAGCGATCTTTCTTGCTCCTTGAGGTTTGATGACATGTCATGGTAAACATCAGTGAACAAATCTGTAAGCGGTGGTGTATCTAGTTGCTCTGCAACTTGGATTGCATTCATAAGCTGCAACACAACATTGTGAAAAATCAGAACTTAGTTTTATTTGAACAAAATGTTGCCTGTTCAACTCGTAAAAATGATATTTTACCTGTTTTCTAACACTTTTAGGGGTCGTTTGGTTCAAGAAGGGGTATGTGTTTGAAATCAGGAATCGGGTTTAGGTGGTATGAGATTTAAATTTCATTATTGACATTATGTATTTGGTTCAGTGCTAGAATCAATCTATTTAACTTAAAAATATTATTCAATTATTAATTAATTTAATTTATCAATGTTATTAAAAATTTGAAAATATTTTTTTTAATATTAATAACATTTATTTGTATATAAAAAATATATTTTTTTGTTATTATTAATGCTTTTTGAAAAAATAAAAAAATAACAATAAAACTGATACCCATACCACTCTTTCATACCCACCTCCGGTATCAAAATCTCATACTTTGAGGGTTTGAAGTATGGTTATGAAATAAAAAAAAAGGTCAACCAAACATGATATATGAGTTTTGTTCATTCTAAACACATACATGATTCCTGACCAACCAAACGACCCCTTACGGGGCTCGGTTTCCTATTCTTCATTCCACCATCCTTGTCTTTCTACCCAATTTTTGTATCTAAAAAATAGGATTTCGAGCTATTTTCCAATGTTCGATTTCTTCTAGGGCCCGGTACTTGGTGGAATCATCAGAGGTAGAGTGGTGTCCTACTTGGTATGTGAGAGCCTAAGAGTGAAAGGTGCATATATTAGATTCATCTTAAAAAGATAATAATAGTTTCTCACATCAAACTTATTAACTTTGTTGCAAATGACACTTCTATGGAATCTCTTGTGCATAGTAAAATTGTGAAAGAAACGAACGAATCAGAACCTCAATTAAAATTAAAACAGGTCGCTGTTCCTTAATAGCCATTTCACGAGCTTTACGTACTGCATCATAAACAGCAAGGACATCATTTCCAATATCGACTCGTATACTTGGGATCCCGTAAGCTTGACTAATTAATTAGATAAACTAATGCATTAAACTAATTAATTAGATAAAGTCTGATCTAATTAATTAGAATTTAATTAGATGCTACCTCATAAACTAAGCAGATCAGACTTTTTAAAATGTCCACTCTGCTGTAACTTGTTTGCTAGATGTGTGAAAGAGAAAGTAATAATGCAAAATTCTGTTTGCACCACATTCCAGTTTCTTCATATTGTTACGTAGCCTTTACTTTTTGTGATACAGTGTTGTAAAAGTTTTGGCTTAAATGACTTGCAATACCAATTTTTTTTTGTTGAACACAGAATTATAATTTTGTTTTATAAGAAAACAAAAATGATATCACATAAAAATAATAAAGAAATTATAAAATAATTTTTTTCAAAATCAATGTTTCCCTTTAAAAAAACTTAAAGTTATTTTTTTAAATAAAATAATTTTAGAGAACCATAATTCTTTTAAAACAAAGAATTGTATTATGCTTCTATAAAAAAATTGAAATAAACGTTATAATTCAGCAAAAATAATGAGAAAACACATAAAATGATTTCTTTAAAATCCATACATTTCTTTGAAAAAACATTAAAGTTTGTGTAAAACATGTTTTGCAGTACTAAAAATTTTTAAAAGCAAAGAATTATGTTGTGGTTCTATAAAAAGTAAAACTTATATATTTTTACAAAAATAATGGAAAAACATTACAGAACTATTTATTTTCTTTAAAACATAAAACTTTTGTCTACACCAGAATCTCTACTTATTTTTATTCTTGGACTAACAATGGACGATGATAAAATTGTCACCTATAAGTCATAAAATAAAAAACTATCAAACCATGGTGATAAGACATGTAACTGAAACCCTCAATAATAGTGTTTGGTTCAAATAAATATAAAATGAAATGAAAGTAAGACAGTTGGATCACATTGAGATGGACGATCAAGATTTGGTCTTGGTCTCCATGAAAAGCCAGTCTCCACTGAACTTTCTTCATATACATATATATATATACTAATTAAAACCCGTGCGATGCACGGATTATTAATTGTTATTTTATTATTATATTTTTAATATTTTATTAATTGTATTTGTTAAAAAAATAAGTAGCCATGTTAAAATAGCTAAATATTTTTAATTAATTAAAAACATTAAAACAGATTTTAAAATAAATAAGTAAGGGTTTGCCCGTTATATTTTTGGAAAATGAGGGGTTTTACTAAAAAAATAAAAAATGTAACATATATTTAGTTTAAAAAGGTAAATGCCCGTGATATTTTTGGAAAATGAGGTTTTAAAATTTAATAATTAAAAGTATTTAAATTTGTTTTAAAATAAATAAGTAAAGAGTTTCCTATGATATTTTTGGAAAAAAATGAATTTTATTGAGAAAAATAGAAAAAGTAAATTGAAAAAGACAATTTCCCGTGATATATTTAGAAAAGAAGGGACTTTGTTAGAAAAAATCTATAATGTGTTTTAGAGTAATTGATTATAAATAGGTATTTGATTATTTATATTTTAATATTCTTAGTGATTGCATTTGTTAAGAAAAATAAATAGACATGTTAAAATAGGTAAACTTTTAAAAAATAATTATAATATTATAGGTTTAAAAATAAATAACTAAAGGTTTGTCCGTGATATTTTTGGAAAATGAGGGGTTTTAGTAAGGACAAATAGAAAAACTAACATGTTTTAGTTAAAAAAAGATAATTGCCATGTTTGAAAAAGTAGGGGAATTTGTTAGAAAAAATCATGTATTTTAGGGAAAAAGGTAATTCGTTATAAATAGGTAATATTATTATTTAATAATATATTTCTATAAATAAGTAAGGTTAATTAAGTAAAAACACGGAATACAGCAATTAAGTAAAATCACAACGTACTATACCGACCAACCAAATGTTTCGTCTATTATATAATAGTATTGATAGTACTGTATAGATAGATAGATTTATAATATTAGTATTTTATGCTACTAAATGGAATAGCCCGTGATATTTTTGAGGTTTAGTTAGGAGAAATATTAGTTAGAAAATATAAAAAAGAATATACGTTTTGGAAAAAAAGCTAATCGGTTAGTTATTAATAATTATAATATTATTATTTTATTTTATTAAATAGAACTGTTCGTGATATTTTTGGAAAATGAGAGGTTTTATTTAGGAAAAATAGAAAAGTAGAAATTTTAGTTGAAAAATATAAAAAAGAATATACACTTTGGCTAAAAATGGTAATGAGTCAGTTATTAGCAATTATAACCTTATTATGTTATTTTATTAAAAGAAACTGCCTGCGATATTTTTGAAAAAAAAGAGATGTTTTAGTTAGGAAAAATAAAAAATATATTTTATATAATAATTTTAATATTTTATCTAACGGTTCTCATCGATTTGATCAGAAATATCTAACGGCTATGAATGTAGTGACCAGACTACAAAAACTTTCACGACCAGACTACAAAACTTTCAATATTTCGTCTTTAATATAATAGTATAGATATATATATATATAGAGAGAGAGGTAGTTTTGTATTATGGATAATTTATGAGTTATAAAAATGAAAAAATGAAAAAAATGATAAGTAGTACATTTGAATAATGATATTAACTTTTATCAAATAAAATTTCTGAAATAAAATAAGTTGTTCGAAAAAGTATCTACCAATTTTTGACTTTAAACTGTTTTTTTAATTATAAATCATTTATTTACTTATTATATAAATAATTAATTTTTAATTTAAAATCAAAAATTATTTTAAACTCGTGACTTAAAGTCATTCTCAAACAGACTCTTTGTCGATGTGATATTATGATGCGATAAGTAATCTATACTATATTATTAAAGTCGAAAAATTGAAAGTTTTAATTTTCGGTTTTCGGTTCTCTATTCTATTTAATAAATAAAGAAATAAAAAAAATAGTAACTAGTTGATTGCCTTTTATTATTAAAACACTTTTTTCTAACAAAATCTACTATTTTTCCAAAAAAATCACGGGCAATTACCTTTAAATTAAAAAAAAAATATTTTTTATATTTGTTCTCACTAAAGTTTCTCTTTTCTAAAAATATCACGGACAGTTATTTTTTTTAATTAAAACATGTTAGCTTTTCTATTTGTCCTTTTTATAAATATTATTTTAATATATAATAAAATAATATTAATAATGACCCATTATTATCACGGGCACTTACCTTTAAATTTAAAAAATATTTCTTTTTATATTTGTTCTCACTAAAATTTCTCTTTTCCAAAAATATCATGAGCAGTTACTTTTTTTTAATTAATATATGTTAACTTTTATGTTTGTCCTTATTATTAATACTAGCTTATATCCCCTGCGATGCACGGTTTTCTTTAATATTGTATTATTTTTATTTAGATTTTTGTAATTATATCTTTTTTGATGAAATTTTAATATATATTTATATGTGTATATAATAAATTGGATTTAAATATCTAACAATATAAGTATTTTAATTTAATAAATTGTTGACGTAATTTTTAGTATTATTCTAGATATTAAAATAGAAAATATTTTTAAATAATAGATCTAACGGTTCGTATTTATTTGCTCTTTTAAAAATCTAAGAGTGACTAAAGTGCAAATAACAAAATATGTGTCATATAATGTGCTCAGTTTCTTTTAACATATGCTATTACTTTTATTTTTTATTAGTTATCTTATTTAAGCTGAATATTATAAAAAAATATATTAAACATGGATTTTATAAGTTTAATATAATAATATTGTCATTATTTCTATATTTTGCCCGTGTTATTTTTAATTCGAATATGAGTTGTTTCAATTTAAAAATATAAAACAGACAATGTCCTTAAAAAACAGTTAGTTACTTATTAATAATTACTAGATTATAACACGTGCAAAGCACGAACGACTTTAATATTACTTTTGAAAATTACTTTTAAATTTTTTGAGATTTTAATACTTCTGAAAAATATTACTATTCTAAAAAGAATTAAAAGTACTACTTTAATACTTCAAATCTAAAAAAACTTATAGATTTTATAAAAGTTGTCAGTCAAGGTAAACGTCCAAATTATCAATATATTTTGTTGTAATAATATAAATATTAATATAAATATTTTCTAAGAAAAGTGGTGTTTTTGAATTCTAACTAAAGTATAATTCAAAGAGTTTGTAGTTATGTAATTGTTAGAAATGAATACCACTAGAAACTAGACAGAGGGGGGGTGAATGGATAGTTTGATATATTTTTCGATTCTTGAAAACTAAGTAAACAACTGTATGTGATTATGATATGTAATATGCAGAAAGTAAATAACACACACAATCACTTTAATCTACTTTGTATAAGCAAATTAAATACTACAGCTTTCCAGGAAATTCACAATCGAATTTCTGGCTTCTAAACAAGAACGGTTTGAACTTGCTTGCTTACAGAGAAAAGAGCTTAGCAAATAACTATGTGTATCTCTCTCTTACAGCTTACAGTTGTGTGTGCACGATATATATATTTTCCTATACAAACTAGGCACACACAATATTACACAGCTACCCCTTCTGAAGGTCCAACTTGTCCTGCCATAAGAAGTTCACTGTGTCAGGAAGGACCACCTGCTTTTCGGAGTCTTTCCCGTTTCTGTAGCTGCTTGTCTCTTATCTTTCTCTCCAAGTTTAGCTGTAGATTTGCCATCTGTTCTTTGGACCACCTTGCCAGAACAAATGCTTCAGTATTTGTCTCCTTTGATTCTTGGTTCTGTACCTTGATTTGTCTTGTTATAAACGGCTAAGTGTTGATATCGTGAACTCCACTTTATCCCTGACTTCGCGATCTCCCTTGTGAGGACTACGCGATATAGCCTTTGAAGACTTTGCGACATAGGTCATTTGATGACTATGCGACATAGGTCATTTGATGACTATGCGACATAGGTTATTTGATGACTATGCGACATAGGTCATTTGATGACTATGCGACATAGGGCTTCTGAGGACTTCACGATCTAGGCTCTTTTGACTTTGCTGACTTCAACACTTCACGACATGTGTCTTGAGGACTTCTCGACATAGTACAAAATGGACTATGCGATATAGTACTTCACGACATGGATATTGGTGACTTCACGACATAGCTTTCTTTTGACTTTGCTATATAATGCCTTAGACAAATTCCTGCAACTTATTTCTTCATAGCCTTATTCAACTCTATCCTGCTGCATGAACATTTACGAACTTCTACCAGGATAATTATTCAATGGCCTATATACAATCTAGATGCAAGAAACTTTACTAAGCTCATTATAAGTTTGAGCATACATGATCAAGCTAATGTTCATGAGAACAAGACAAGTACATTTAGAGACCTATACTATATCCCAGTGATAGAAATCACTAGGTCATGTAATGTGACATAGTCACATGGTGTAGGCTTGTTAATAGTGGTATTCAGACATGTCTTGAGCCTAACAATCTCCCCCAAATTGTGAGTAAGACCCTTAGGCACAATTTCATGTCTGATAACAAGCCTAACTAACATAAAAAGAACAGATATAAGGAAGATACAGTTAAGCACAGAATTTGATAACAACTTGGAAATTTAAGCTTACAGAATTCTTCCTTGAGCTACATAGCTTCTGTTTCCAATTGTTTCTCTAAGAAGTCATCATAGATCTTCTTCTTCCTCATTTCTTCATTCTTCTTTATCTCAGAGATTGCCATTAGAATATCATCTCTAGCAGTCATTTCTTCAATGAGAGGAGAGTCCTTTAGATCTTCAGCTGCTGTTCTGAGGGCACTCTCCACATATGAGTGTATAAACTCCATTCTTATCTTGCTTTTTCCTCCATAATGATTTTTGTACTCCACAGTATAAGGATTTTGTTTTACCCTGCACAGCCCTTTCTTTCTTAGCTCCCTTGCTCTTTCTTCTATCTCGGCCAACTCCTTCTCTTTCTTACATCTCCTTTCTTCATTCTCTCTTCTCAGGTCTTCTTCATGATCAGCATGCATTTTCAAGAACCTGGCAATATCTATCTTCCATGTCCTTTCTTCCTTTTCTTCAAAGTTCAGCAAGGCATTTATCCTTTCAAGCTCATATTTATAGAAATGTTGCCAGCCTCCTTGCTTCATTATCTTCTCTCTTCCATCAGTGTACTTAATCTCTAGATGATCTAGCTTCAGTTTGACTTCAAAGATCCTTTGAGCTCTCAAAAATGCTAGGGCATCTTCATCATAGTCTTCATCAAGTGGAAACACATGGATGCCAACAACATTTGTGAGTTTTCCAGTTTTCTTTGTTATCCTTATTCTTTTGGGTACACTCTTGATCTTCATATGCCTCACAAGAGGTACCTTTCTGGAACAAGGTGACTTTGTCTTTACTGCCACATCATTTGGAAGTAGCTTCATTCCTTTCCCCTTCATCCACTGTAACACTCCACTAGCTGTGACTTTGTGGAGGTGTTTTCTTGAAATTACTTTAGTGGCTTCATCTTTCTTCTGTGGCAATTCAGGTTCAGAAGTCATGGATAATGATTTTGGAGGATCATTGCTAACAGTACCAACCCTAGACTTAGAGTCTTGTGTTGTGGTTAAAGTACTACTAGCAATGTCCTTGACTTGCTGAATTCCACTCCTAGTTCTCTTCACTGTCTCCTTTGCCCCCTTTGTGTCATCACCAGCATCTTTAGATTTCTTGGAAGATTTGCTCCTGCTGCTGTCACTTGGTCCATCCTTATCACTCCTTGAATGAGATCTCCTCCTGTAGGTTTTCTCCTCATCATCATCCTCCCCTTCCTTCTTCATGTTCTTTTCTTTGACAGAATCAGGCAAAGCACCATGAATCAGAAAAGATTGTAGAATGTTAATCATCTCTAATTCCTCTGCTGTCTTGATTCCTTTCTTTGCTCTTAGCATTTGCAGCACCTGGTTGATCTTTGTGTTATTCTTCATTGTCAGATCTTTGGGAATGACAAGTTGGTCAATACTTCTGACTTTGGATAGACTTTGAAAAATTACTGTCCTTGGCTTTGGTATGACCTCAGGCAGTCTTTGATTTTGGTCCATCTCCAAGTCATTATAAAGACTTTTATTGTTAACCCCACTCTTCTCAATCAACTCCAGAATTATTGACACTTCAGTGAACTTCAGTTTCTCCAGAGTTTGAAATGCTAAGTGCCACAAGCAGTTGTCCTTGCATACCATGATTATTTCTCTCAGATAAACATCCCTGATTTTCCTTACTGCAACTGTGAAGTACTTGATGCTTTCCCTGAGCTTCTGTCTGTATGCTTGTGCATCTCCTTGAGCATTCTTGTAGGTGGCTTTCAGAAACTCCAGGAAGGCCTCATCATGATAGATGTGAGAATTGGCAACTTCCTGTAGCTTGGCTTCAATGATAAGTGTAGCTTGGATAGGTTTAGCAATAGGAGTAGGTATAGCAGGTTGAGAGGTTGAGATGTCTTTAGGCATTGTGGATGGATAGAAGGTTGTGGTGACTGTGCTTTTCTGACCTTGTTCATTTATGACCTCTACAGGGGGAAGTATGATTGGCTTTATTGTCTCTTCAATAAGCTTGCCCTTAAGTTTTGATTGCTTGGCAGGTGCTCCCCCTTTCTTTTTCACATTGACCTCCTTTCCTTTCTCCCCCTTAGGCTTGGGATCAGACAAGATGTCTTGAGCTTCCCCAGGAATAGGCAGGTTCATGGATCTCATCAGTGAAGTCATCATTTGTTGCTGCACCAGCAAAATGTTTGTTGTGTTGGTGCCTTGATCATCTAGTTTGTCATTGAGTTGGCTTAAGGATGTAGATAGCATCCTGTTTTCATCCTTGAGAGAGGCCACTTCTCTTTCTAAGCCATCCACCTTTGAGAATAATTGTTGAGACTTGAAGGAGTTTAGAGATTGATCTTTGACCCTGGCAAAGTCATATTTGGAGATGTCTGACAGAGGGACTTCATCCACCAGCTTATCACCATACTGGTTTTTCCACATGACATTCAACATAGCATTGGTGGTGATGGTAGATTTTGCTTGATTTTCCAGTGTAGAAGCCAGTTTCTTGATGTTGTCTGTGACCATGGCAAGAGTCACATCCATCATGGACACATTGGAGGAGGTTTTCTGGACTTCTTTGAGGATACCATCCACCTTGGGAAAATCAGAGAGATAAGAGTTTCTGAGCTTAGTGAGGGATCTGTCTGTCTCCTCCTGAATTGAAGAAATCTCTGATTGAAGCCCTTTCCCAAGATAATGCAGAGCCTTCAACTGGTTCTTGTACACATCATTTACAGCCTCATAGATGGCAACAGGAGAAAGATCCTTAGCATTGGAGCCCAGAGAGGTGAGGTATTCTTCTCTCACATAAGCCAGGGCATCCTTGAGCTTGAGAGTCCTCTTAGCATCCAACCAGGCATCCACATTCCCCTCTGGTTCAGCTGTATCCACAATCTTCTCCTGTTGAGCTTCAACATCCTCCTTATGGCAGAGCAGGATAGCTTCATAATCAGCATTTGGAAGGTTGGAGGTTAGGAGATGTTGAGCTATCTTTGAGAACTCATCAATCTGTGCCACATGGAGATCCTGTATGGCTTCTTCTGTCATTTTGGAAGGCACAGATGATGATCCTGAAGGCCTGTCATGTTGCACAGGCTTCAGCCATTCTGACATTGTGGCCTGAGCCAAGTGAGAGCTAGTGCTAGGCACTTCATGAGATGTGTGAGTTTGAGTCTCCTCCAGCCTTGGAATGGCTGTAGGGTCTGATGTTGTCTCCATTGAAATGGGATGTGTTACAACATCAGCCCTATTTGTCTGTGAAGACATTTCCACATCCCTAAGGATGGGAGAAGTAGGCACAGAGTCTCCAGTGAAAACTGGTGAATCCTCCATGTTTGTGTTGGTGTCATTAGGATATGCCTCAGCATGCATTCCCGGACCAACCAAATGTGGGTCCTGAGTGGTGAGCACAGTGTCAAGCACCATGTCACTTGAAGTTGGCTCAATCACAGGGCTGGATTGTGATTGATCAAGGGCAAGATTGTCATGAGAATGACTCTCTTGTTCAGAAGAAATTTTAGTGGAAGAATCTGAGAGAGAAGTGGGGTTCAGATTAGATTTTGGCAACTCCCCCTGAGAAATAGGAGGAGTTTCAACATTGATGTGCTCTTCACTTAGTGTTTGATCACCCTTATCACTCCTAGGATCAAGAGTGAGGTCTTGACCCTGTGCAGACTCTTTACAACTTGCAGTGGGGAGGCTGCTCTTTTCAATGCCCATGACCTGTTGAGAGGCCATAGACAGTAGCAGGTGTACCCCTTTTTCCACATCTGAATCCTGTTGGGAGGATTCAGTGGTAGCTTTAGATTTTGACTTCTTCTTTGGTCTGGTGAGAGGTGACTCAGGAATCTCACTTGCTAGCTCTACAGATTCATGGATAATAGCTAGGGTTCTCTTCTTCTTCTTTTTAGGAACATCAACCTTTTGAGAGATTGATGCACTTGGCTGACTAGACTCTACAGTGGTGTTTACAGTGGGGTTGCTGGATGGGATAGGGAGGCTTGGGTTAGACTGTGAAGCTCCTTCAGTCTCAGCCTCCCCTGTCCAGGAAAGAGCATGGTATATGGGCTTATCAAGTGGATAAGACGCGAATGTGTCCTGCATATGCGGGGTCACACTCAAGATCACATCCACTTGATTCCTTGTGTCCAATGAACCAAACAGAATCTTGGACATGGACTTGGAATAAGCCATCTTTGATTTATCAATACCCTCCAAGTCATGGACATTAGCATCAAGATAATTTAAAATAACTTGAAGAAAGCGAGGGTAAAAGATGTCATTACCTCTTCCACGGACTGTCCTCCCTAGCCTTTGAGTCAATTCCTTGAGGATTATTGCTCCAACATTGATTTCCTGATTGTAGGCTAAGGAATAAGCCAGCTTCACAGCAATGTGACTGATATGGTCCCATCCTGTCTTTCTGCAAAGGAACACCTTCTGGAGTGCATCAAATAGAAATGACCACTCCCTTCTTACAAACTTCTTATTCAGCTTTCCAGTATCTATCTCATCAGCATACTGAATGAAGGTCATGAAGTCTACTATTTGAGCATCAGTAGCTTCTTGGTCATGACCCTCCACCTTGAACCCTAAAGCTTCATTTATCTCCTTCTCCCCAAACTGGAAGTGTTTGCCTCCAATTGAACAAGCTATCTCCTGGAACGAAGTTCCATCTTCCCTGGCCATTGTAGAAACCAACGCCGTTCGCCAAAATCCTTCCAATACATCAACATACAACGTGGGGTTCAAGGTTAGGGCTTGGCTGAGGTAGGAATCGTTCAGGAACCGTACAAAACACTTGTACCTGGGTTTAGCCTCAGCCTCAGAGGGAATGGTGAGAAGATTTGTTTCTTTGGGGATGGTTAAAGGAATAGAGGATGATACTGTTTGAGATTTGGGTGCCATTTCAAGAGAGAGAGTAAGAAAGAGAGTAGAGAATTTGTGCTTAGGTTAGAAAGTTTGAGAGCAATAGACAAGATGAAAAGTTGCAAACGGTTAGAAAATGGTATTTATATGATAGAGACACTGCGATATGGAGTTATGAATGTGTACAGTCTATCTTTATGTCGCGAAGTCAGAAATGGCCTGTACCGCAAAGTCTTGCAAAGTATATCGCATAGTCTCAAGAATGAACTAAGTCGCAAAGTCTTCAAAATGAAAGGATTGGGGAGACTTTGCGATATAGTAGAAATACCCTGTCTAAAGCTCTCTTTTAGGAATTTTAAGCAATTTGTCAGACTTTTATCAAATTTTGAAATAAAATTAATTTAAATCAAAATTCTGTCAATTATGGAGACTTGTCGATATAGTTATTCTAAGTCGCGAAGTCATAAAATTAACTATGTCGCAAACTCATGAAATGAACTATGTCGCGAAGTCTCTCAATCTCAACAGTTTGCGATATAAGTCTGTTTAATTTGAACTATGTCGTGAACTCTGAAAATTATCTATATCGAGATGTCTCAAAAGTTCACAACTCCACTAACAAATATGATTTTGAAAAATATGCAGTAAAATACTGAAATATTTATAAATCATATCTCAGCTAATTTTCACTCTAAACAAATAGATCATTTAAATACAGTGAAAATTTACTGCTGCAACTATTAACCAGCATATTTACTTAGAACAACTGAATGAAGGATTGAGCATTCCAATTTCACTCACAAGTCTGTTGAAGACTGCTTCATTCAGAGGTTTAGTAAATATGTCAGCTAATTGTTTCTCAGTTGGAACATAAGAGACTTCTATGGTACCATTTGCAGCATGTTCCCTAATGAAATGGTACCTGATCTCAATGTGCTTTGTAGTAGAATGATTAACAGGATTAGCTACAATGGATATTGCACTAGTATTATCACACATCAGAGGAATGTGTTCTAACACTAGTCCATAATCCATGAGTTGATTTCTAATCCAAAGCAATTGAGCACAGCAACTTCCAGCAGCAATATATTCAGCCTCAGCTGTGGATGTTGCTGTGGACTGTTGTTTCTTACTAAACCAGGACACTAACCTTTGACCTAGGAATTGACAGCTTCCAGAGGTGCTCTTCCTGTCAATCCTGCATCCAGCATAATCAGAATCTGTGTAACCAACCAGGTTGAACCCAGTGCCCTTTGGATACCATAGCCCAAGATTAGGAGTCCCCTTCAGATATTTGAAAATTCTTTTGATGGCCATCATGTGAGATTCCTTGGGATCAGACTGGAACCTTGCACAAAGGCATGTGGCAAACATGATGTCTGGCCTGCTAGCTGTGAGATAGAGTAGGGATCCAACCATTCCTCTATAGACCTTGATATCAACTCTCTTGCCTTTCTTGTCTTCATCCAGCTTGATTGCAGTAGACATAGGAGTTTTAGCTGGGGATGACTCTTCTAAACCATATTTCTTTAAAAGATCCTTGACATACTTAGATTGGTTTATAAAGATGCCATCCTCCCTTTGATGTACTTGCAGGCCTAGGAAGTAGGTTAACTCTCCCATCATACTCATCTCATATTTACTTTGCATCAACTTAGAGAACCTTTCACAGAGTTTTTCATTTGAAGAGCCAAAGATGATATCATCCACATAGATTTGAACAAGAATGATATCATTTCCATGCTTCTTGAAGAATAGGGTTTTGTCTATTGTACCCCTAGTGAATTGATGCTCAAGAAGGAATTGAGATAGAGTTTCATACCAGGCTCTTGGTGCCTGTTTGAGTCCATAGAGTGCCTTGAGCAGTCTATACACAAAGTTTGGGAAGTCTTCACTTTCAAAGCCAGGTGGTTGAGACACATAAACTTCCTCAGCAAGATCACCATTGAGAAAAGCACTTTTCACATCCATTTGATACACCTTAAAATCTGAGTGAGCTGCAAAAGCCAGGAAGATTCTTATGGCTTACAGTCTAGCTACAGGTGCAAATGTCTCATCATAGTCAATGCCTTCTTGCTGACAATAACCTTTGGCAACCAGCCTTGCTTTGTTTCTAACTACCACTCCTTCTTCATCCATCTTGTTCCTGAACACCCATTTGGTGTCAATAACATTCTTTCCTTTTGGAGGTGGCACTAGTTCCCATACCTTGTTTTTCTCAAATTGATTCAACTCTTCTTGCATGGCAACAATCCAATCAGAAATCTTCAAAGCTTCTTCAATTAATTTAGGTTCCTCTTGTGACAGAAAGCAGCTATACAGACAAGTATTTAATGTTGCCCTTCTTGTTCTAACTCCCTCACTAGGATCTCCAATGATTTGATCCCTAGTGTGGGCTCTGTCCCATTTCCTTGTGTGCCCCTGTTCATTTCCTTGATCTGTTCCAATCTCATTTTGGTTGACAGTTGCATTCTCTTCTTCTCCCCCTGTGTTAGTGAATCCTTGCACAGGTGTTTGAAGAAGATTGTCAACTTCAAGAATTTCATTTTCTAGAACAGTTTGAACAGGGGGTTCATCTTCACTTTCAGAATCCTCAAGATAACCTTGATTCTCAAATCTCAATAGCACACTGTCTTGATCACTTGTTTTCAGTCCTGGAGTTTTCTTGTCATCAAAGGTAACATCCATGCTTTCCATGATTTTATGTTGCTCAGGTACAAACACTCTGTAAGCTGTCCTTTCCAGAGAGTATCCAATGAAGATACCTTCAAATGCTTTAGCATCAAACTTTCCAACATGCTCAGAGGTATCTTTCATCACAAAACACTTGCTTCCAAACACATGCAGGTGCTTGAAGGATGCTCTTTTTCCAGTCATTAATGAGTAAGGAGTTTTGCCAGACTTCTTATTGATTAATGTTCTATTTTGCACATAGCATGCTGTGTTAACAGCATCAGCCCAAAAGCTAGTGGGTAGCTTTGCATCCAGCAGCATTGTCCTTGCGGCTTCAATGAGAGTTCTATTCTTTCTCTCAACTACTCCATTTTGTTGAGGTGTCCTAGGAGCTGAGAATTGTTGAGAAATTCCTTTATCTTTGCAAAACTCATACAATGTTGAATTTCTGAACTCAGTCCCATTATCACTTCTCAAAGCAACTACAGAGGAACCAGTGCTTTGTGCTTCTTTATCAACTCTCTTGATATGCTCTATTATGACTTGTGGTGCTTCATCCTTGGAGAATAGGAATTCCACCCAAGTATATCTTGAATAGTCATCAACCATCACTAGAGCATATTTCTTTTTGGAAAGGGACATTACATTCACAGGGCCAAATAAGTCCATGTGAATTAGTTGCAGAGGTTTTGAGTTTGTATTGAGCAACTTGTTCTTGTGACTTGATCTTTTAATCTTCCCTTTCTGACAAGCTTCACATGCTCCATCTTGCACAAACTCCAAGGCAGGCAAATCCCTGATGAGTTCTCTCTTGGTTAGAGAGTTCATTGCCTGAACATTCAAGTGAGACAGTTTCTTGTGCCACAGCCAGAATTCCTCATTTGTGGCTTTTGTGTAGAAACAACAAATTTCTCCCTTATCTGCAGCCTTGAGATTAGCTACAAACAAGCTTCCTTTCTTCACACCAGTTAGAACAACTTCACCACTTTCCCTTTTTGAGATTGAACAAAGGTCTTCATCAAATTCCACTTTGAAGCCTCTGTTGGTAAACTGTCCAATACTCAAGAGATTATGCTTCAGTCCTTCAACAAATGCTACATCTTCAATAATGACATTTCCAGATTTAACACTGCCATATCCCATTGTATAACCAATGTTGTCATTTCCAAAGGTTACTGATGGGCCAGCCTTTTCCTCAAAATGTGATAGCAGGGCTATATCACCAGTCATGTGACTTGAGCATCCACTGTCCAAGATCCATATGACTCTTTTATTCCTGTTGCCCTGCATTCACAAAATGACTAAGTTGTTTTTGGTACCCACACTTGGTAGGGTCCAGTTGATTTAGAAACATTTTGATTAATAATTCTTCTGTCATAAATTACATTTCTCATAGTAGGAGACTTCACTTTTTCTGTGGCTTTGGAGTTTACACTCTTAGGCTCACATGAAGTTTTCACCCTCTCAACCCTGATTGGGGACCCTGTCCTATGAGAATGTATGTGTGTGTGTGATTCACCAGATTGTGCAGAATCAAGTTTATGTTTAAGAGATAAACAGTTAGCAATCACAGTCACATAGCATGTCATGCAGTTTGACTTACCACAGAAAGAATCATGACTAGAATTTATGCTAGCAGAAAGGTTACTTAGGTTGTCAACTTCAACAATTTCAGGCTTACTACACTTATGAGTCAAATGATTAACAGATAGGCACTTTTGACATTGTTTCCTGGGAGCATTTGGCACATAAGCATAGTTGTTTCCTTTGTTAACACCAACTTTACCATTTCTGTTTTGTTTCCTTTTCTTAACAACTTCTTTCTTTGCTTTAGGACTCTTGACAAGATTGTCTTTGGTCTCTTTCTGATTTACAAGTTCAGGAAAGGAAGAAGTGTTCTTAGCAGCCTCATCTTCTTCAAGTAGTTGTTGCTTGATGATCAGTAGTTCCTCATCAAACTCAACAGCACTCTTTCTGAAGATGGGCTGTTCAACACTTGACAGAATGGTTGGGGCATTTTTGTTTGTAAAAGTTTCCTTTCCTTTGCCCTTGACCTTCTTCCTTCCTTTGTCATTATCATAGTCAAAACCAACTCCAACCTTGCAGTCTTCAGTGTGTTCCTTGTGGTAGGTTTGAATAAGTTCAGAGGAGTTTTTGAAGCTTCTTAGTTTCAGTTCAGTTTCAGCAATTTGTTCTCTAAGGGCTTTCTCTATCTGCTCAGCACAAATCACTTTGTTTTTAAGATACTCAACCTCCTTTTTCAAACCATCCAGGTTCACAACCATTAACTCAAGTTTCTCATTCTTTTCTGTAAGCTCAACATTCTTAGCAGTTAGTCTATCAATTTCTTCATTAGCTACTAACATGCTAGTATGAATATTAAACATCTCAGTGCTCATATCTTCAACAGTTTGCTTATATTGAATGGGAGTCATATCAAGAGAAGTAAGAATGGGTACCTGACTTGAATCACCATCATCAGAAAATGCCATCAAGGCATAGTTTGAGTATTCTTGTTCTTCTTCTTCATCAGAGTCATCCCAGCATTTTCCCTCAGCAATAAAAGCTTTGCCCTGTTGTTTCTTGAGTAGAGCCTCATACTTAGCTTCAAGCTCTAAGTATGCTTTGTCCTTCTTGACTTGTTTAGGCTTTTTGCACTCAGTGGCAAAATGCCCAAGTTCATTGCAGTTATAGCATCTTATTTTGGTCCTATCCACACTTCCTGTCTTGTATCCACCCTTAGCAGCACCAGCAATCCCTTTTCCTTTATTGAAGGTGTTTGAGCCACTAGATCCACCAGTGTTTCCAGTATTGAACTTGGACCTGAATGGCTGCTTTCTTTTAAACCTTATGTTGGGATATCTCCTAGCCATATAAGCAAAAGATTTGTTTTCCATTTTGTCCAGCTCATCTATACTGTAGAACTCATCCTCTTCAGGTAAATCATACACAACCTGAGTTTCATCACCAGTGTCTTCAACTTCCAGTTCCTCAATCTTGACCTGACTGATTTTAAGAGAGTCCATTCTTTGACTTAGGTTGTCAGCAATAAGTGCACAGGAAGTGTTAGCCACTAATCCTTGCTTTGCTTGAATAGATCTCTTTTGAAACAGCTCTAACTCATATGTCTTTAAAACACCATACAACACATCAAAACCAATCTTTGTCAGATCTCTTTCTTTAAGGGAAGAAATTCTTGGTTCCAAGTGATCTGGCAGAGTTAGTAGAAACTTCATATTGAGCTCTTCTGTTTCATAGTGTTTGTCATAGAGTTTGAGCTCGTTTATCAGCTTGTTGAATCTCTCAAACACTTCTGTGATTCCCTCTTTTGGCTGAGCCATGAAGGCTTCATATTGTGAAACAAGAATCTGCTTCTTGTTCTTTCTTACTTCAGTAGTTCCTTCACAGAGCACTTCTATAAGATCCCACATCTTCTTGGCACTAGTACAATGAGCAACAGTGCCATACATGTTGAAGTCCATAGATTCACAAATGATAAGTTGAAGATGTCCATCCAGGGCAACTTTTTCCTTTTCAGGATCAGTGTATTTTGAGGGATCTTTGGGCACATGTTTTGATGGTACAATCTCAGTGCCACTGGTTGATTCACCAATCTCGATCATTGGAATGAAGGGACCATGCTTTAGAATATCTAAATACATGGGGTTAGAAGCTTTGATGAAGAGCAACATCTTCTTCTTCCATAAGCTGTAGTGCTCCTTGTTAAAGGGAGGAATCTTGATACTGCTTAGTTTCTGTGAACTCATTCTTGATCTTTTCCTGTTTGTACGTTAACAGCCTTCGCTCTGATACCACTTGTTAGAAATGAATACCACTAGAAACTAGACAGAGGGGGGGTGAATGGATAGTTTGATATATTTTTCGATTCTTGAAAACTAAGTAAACAACTGTATGTGATTATGATATGTAATATGCAGAAAGTAAATAACACACACAATCACTTTAATCTACTTTGTATAAGCAAATTAAATACTACAGCTTTCCAGGAAATTCACAATCGAATTTCTGGCTTCTAAACAAGAACGGTTTGAACTTGCTTGCTTACAGAGAAAAGAGCTTAGCAAATAACTATGTGTATCTCTCTCTTACAGCTTACAGTTGTGTGTGCACGATATATATATTTTCCTATACAAACTAGGCACACACAATATTACACAGCTACCCCTTCTGAAGGTCCAACTTGTCCTGCCATAAGAAGTTCACTGTGTCAGGAAGGACCACCTGCTTTTCGGAGTCTTTCCCGTTTCTGTAGCTGCTTGTCTCTTATCTTTCTCTCCAAGTTTAGCTGTAGATTTGCCATCTGTTCTTTGGACCACCTTGCCAGAACAAATGCTTCAGTATTTGTCTCCTTTGATTCTTGGTTCTGTACCTTGATTTGTCTTGTTATAAACGGCTAAGTGTTGATATCGTGAACTCCACTTTATCCCTGACTTCGCGATCTCCCTTGTGAGGACTACGCGATATAGCCTTTGAAGACTTTGCGACATAGGTCATTTGATGACTATGCGACATAGGTCATTTGATGACTATGCGACATAGGTTATTTGATGACTATGCGACATAGGTCATTTGATGACTATGCGACATAGGGCTTCTGAGGACTTCACGATCTAGGCTCTTTTGACTTTGCTGACTTCAACACTTCACGACATGTGTCTTGAGGACTTCTCGACATAGTACAAAATGGACTATGCGATATAGTACTTCACGACATGGATATTGGTGACTTCACGACATAGCTTTCTTTTGACTTTGCTATATAATGCCTTAGACAAATTCCTGCAACTTATTTCTTCATAGCCTTATTCAACTCTATCCTGCTGCATGAACATTTACGAACTTCTACCAGGATAATTATTCAATGGCCTATATACAATCTAGATGCAAGAAACTTTACTAAGCTCATTATAAGTTTGAGCATACATGATCAAGCTAATGTTCATGAGAACAAGACAAGTACATTTAGAGACCTATACTATATCCCAGTGATAGAAATCACTAGGTCATGTAATGTGACATAGTCACATGGTGTAGGCTTGTTAATAGTGGTATTCAGACATGTCTTGAGCCTAACAGTAATATATGTAACAACATCGAAAATCAAAGCTTTCAATGTTTTGGCTATTATATAATAGTACAAAGAGATAGATTAAATAGAATAAATTATCTAAAACTGAAAATCAAAACATTCAATGATTCGACTATTATATAATAGTATATTATAGATAGATGTCGTTTGCGATAATTATAGAAAATGAGAAATTTTAGTTAGAAAATATAAATAAAGAATATACGCTTTGGCTGACAAAGGTAATCGGTTAATTATTAGTATTTATAATATTAGTATTTTATGTTACGAATGGAATTGTCTGTGATATTTTTGGAAAATGTGAGGTTTTACTTAAGAAAAATTTTAGTTAGAAAATATAAAAAAGAATATACGCTTTGGCAAAAAAACCTAATCGATTAATTATTAGTAATTATAATATTATTATTTTATTTCATTACATAGAACTCCCCGTGATATTTTTTGAAAATGAGAGATTTTAATTAAAATAAAAAATTTAGTTAGAAAATATATAAACGAATATACACTTTGGCTAAAATAGGTAATTGGTTAGTTATTAGTAATTATAATTTTATAATTTTATTTTAATAAATGAAACTTTCTGTGATATTTTTGGAAAATGAGTATTGTAAGGAAAAATAGAAAAGCTAATATGTTTTAGTTAAAAAGGAAATTGCGCATGATATTTTTGGCAAAGTAGGGGAGTTTTTCAGAAAAAAAAAAGTAATGTATTTTAGGTGAAAAAGGTAATTGGTTATAAATATATAATATTATTATTTAATAATATATTTTCTTAGATAATTAAGGATAATTAAGTAAAAATACGAAGTACAGTTAAGTAAGGACAATTAAGTAAACTCACAACGTACCAAAAAACCGTACTGACCAACGACTGACCAAACTTTTAATGTTTCGTCTATTATATAATAGTATTGATATAAAAGTATATTACATTTATCTATATATATATATATATATATATACTAGATTAAAACCCGTGCGATGCACAGATTTTTAATTGTTTTTTTTAATATTCTATTAATTGTAATTGTGCAAAAAAATAAGTAGGCATGTTAAAATAGCTAAACACTTTTAATTAATTAAAAACATTAAAACAGATTTTAAAATAAATAAGTATGGGTTTGCCCGTTATATTTTTGGAAAATGAGGGGTTTTAGTAAGAAAAAATAAAAAATGTAACATATATTTAGTTTAAAAAGGTAAATGCCCGTGATATTTTTGGAAAATGAGGTTTTAAAATTTAATAATTAAAAGTATTTAAATACGTTTTAAAATAAATAAGTAAAGGGTTTCCTGTGATATTTTTGGAAAAAGAATGGATTTTAGTGAGAAAAATAGAAAAAGTAAATTGTAAAAGGCAATTTCCCGTGATATATTTAGAAAATGAGGGACTTTGTTAGAAAAAATAAATATAATGTGTTTTAGTTGAAAAGATAATTGGTTATAAATAGGTATTTGATTATTTATATTTTAGTAGTTTTAGTAATTGCATTTGTTAAGAAAAATATTTGTTAAGAAAAATAAGTAGACATGTTAAAATAGGTAAACTTTTAAAAAATAATTATAATATTGAAATAGGTTTAAAAATAAATAACCAAAGGTTTGTCCGTGATATTTTTGGAAAAGGAGGGGTTTTAGTAAGAAAAAATAGAAAAACTAACATGTTTTAGTTAAAAAAAGATAATTGTCCGTGATATATTTTAATAAGTAGGGGAATTTGTTAGAAAAAATTGAAAAAATAATGTATTTTAGGTGAAAAATGTAATTGGTTATAAATAGGTAATATTATTATTTAACAATATATTTCTATAAATAAGTAAGGTTAATTAAGTAAAAACACGATGTACAGTTAATTAAGGGCAATCAAGTAAAATCACAACGTACCATATCGACCAACCAAACTTTTAATGTTTCGTCTACTATATAATACTAGTTTAAAACCCGTGCGATGCACGGATTGTTAATTGTTATTTTATTAATATTTTTTTTAATATTTTATTAATTGTAATTGTACAAAAAATAAGTAGGTATGTTAAAATAGCTAAACACTTTTAATTAATTGAAAACATTAAAACAAATTTTAAAATAAATAAGTATGGGTTTGCCCGTTATATTTTTGGAAAATGAGGGGTTTTATTAAGAAAAAATAAAAAATATAACATATATTTAGTTTAAAAAGGTAAATGCCCGTGATATTTTTGGAAAATGAGGTTTTAAAATTTAATAATTAAAAGTATTTAAATACATTTTAAAATAAATAAGTAAAGGGTTTCCTGTGATATTTTTGGAAAAAGAATGGATTTTAGTGAGAAAAATAGAAAAAGTAAATTATAAAAGATAATTTCCCGTGATATATTTAGAAAAGGAGGGACTTTGTTAGAAAAAATATATAATGTGTTTTAGCTGAAAAGTTAATTGGTTATAAATAGGTATTTGATTATTTATTTTTTAATATTTTTAGTAATTGCATTTGTTAAGAAAAATAAGTAGACATGTTAAAATAGGTAAACTTTTAAAAAAATAATTATAATATTAAAATAGGTTTAAAAATAAATAACTAAAAGTTTGTCCATCATATTTTTGGAAAAGGAGGGGTTTTAGTAAGAAAAAATAGAAAAATTAACATGTTTTAGTTAAAAAAGGTAATTGATTGTGATATATTTGAAAAAGTAGGGGAATTTGTTAGAAAAAATAGAAAAAATAATGTATTTTAGGTGAAAAAAGTAATTGGTTATAAATAGGTAATATTATTATTTAATAATATATTTCTATAAATAAGTAAGGTTAATTAAGTAAAAACACGAAGTACGGTTAAGTTAATTAAGGGCAATTAAGTAAAATCACAACGTACCATACCGACCAACCAAACTTTTAATGTTTCGTCTATTATATTATATATATAATAGTATTGATAGTATTGATATATATATGTTGCCCGTGTTACTTTTAGAAAATTAGTTGTTTAAATTAGAAAATAGAAAATTATATTACCTTTTTACGTATATGTTGCTCGTGTTACTTTTAGAAAAATTAGTTGTTTAAGTTAGAAAAAATAAAAAAAGTTACGTGTTTAGCTGAAAAGGGTATGTGATTATTTATTAATAATTATATATGACAATATTACCATTATATATTTATTCTGCATGTGTTATGTTTAGAACATGAGTTGTTTTAGTTATAAATGTAAAACATATAATGTGTTTTAGCTGAAAAAGGTAATTAGTTATAAATATGTAATAATATTACCATTATATATATATGTTACCTTTTTTATTTTTAGAAGATGAATTGTTTTGGTTAGAAAAATAGATAAAATAGGTAATGTATTTTAGCTGAAAAAAACAATTGATTATAAATAAATTGGTTATATATAGGCCCAACCCAAATTATAGATATGTCCGGCCCAAATACCTACCGAACGACCAAAACTTTTAATGTTTCGTCTTGTTAGAAAAAATATATATAATGTTTTTTTGTTGAAAAGATAATTGGTTATAAATAGGTATTTGATTATTTATATTTTAATAGTTTTAGTAATTGCATTTGTTAAGAAAAATAAGTAGACATGTTAAAATAGGTAAACTTTTAAAAAATAATTATAATATTAAAATAGGTTTAAAAATAAATAACCAAAGGTTTGTCCGTGATATTTTTGAAAAAGTAGGGGTTTTAGTAAGAAAAAATAGAAAAACTAACATGTTTTAGTTAAAAAAGGTAATTGTCCGTGATATATTTTAATAAGTAGGGGAATTTGTTAGAAAAAATAGAAAAAATAATGTATTTTAGGTGAAAAATGTAATTGGTTATAAATAGGTAATATTATTATTTAACAATATATTTCTGTAAATAAGTAAGGTTAATTAAGTAAAAACACGATGTACGGTTAATTAAGGGCAATCAAGTAAAATCACAACGTACCATATCGACCAACCAAACTTTTAATGTTTCGTCTACTATATAATACTAGCTTATATCCCGTGCGATGCACGGTCTTCTTTAATATTTTCTTATTTTTTATTTAGATTTTAGTTATTATATATAATTTGATAAAATTTTAATATATATATATATTGGATTTATAAATCTAACAATATAATATTTAAATTTAATATATTGTTGACGTAATCAATAGTAGTATTTTAGATATTAAAATATAAAATATTTTAAAATAACATATCTAATGATTCGTATTTTTTTACTCTTAAAAATCTAAAAAAGGACTTAAGTGCAAATATCAAAATATGTGCTTGTTCAATATACCGAGTTTATTTGAAACTACTATTACTTTTATTTTAATTAATTATCTCGTTTAAATTGAATGTTAAAAAAATTATAATAAACATGAATTTCATAAGTTCAATATAATAATATTACCAATATATCTATCTTTTGCCCGTGTTATTTTTAATTTGAACATGAGTTGTTTCAGTTAAAAAATATAAACAGGTAATATTCTTAAAAAGACAATTAGTTACTTATTAACAATTATATAAAATTATATTAATTTTTTTATATATACGTCTGCATTACTTTTAGAAAATTAGTTGTTTAAGTTAGAAAATATAAAAGATGTAATTTGTTTTAGCTGAAAAGAATAACTTGTTATTTATTAATATTTATATAAACAATATTACCATTGTATAGTTATTTTGCATGTATTATATTTAGAAGATAAGTTGTTTTAGTTAGAAAATATAAAACACATAATGTGTTTTAGCTGTCGGTTATAAATATATAATAATATTACCATTATATATATATATTGCCCGTCTTATTTTTAGAAAATGATTTGTTTTAGTTAAATAGATATATGAAATAAGTAATATAATTTAGCTGAAAAAGGTAATTGGTTATCAATAACTTGGTTTCCATATATGTGTCCTATTTATAAGATGAGCTGTTTTAGGTAAAAAATATAAAAATAATGTGTTTTAGCTGAAAAAGGTAATCAGTTATAAATATATAATAATATTACCATATTATATATATGTTGCCCATTTTATTTTTAGAAGATGATTTGGTTTGGTTTAAAAAATAAATATAAAATAGGTAATGTAGTAAAAAAAGCTAATTGATTATTAATAAATTGATTATAGATAGGCCCATGAATCGGCCCAAATACCGACCGACCGACGACCGACCAAAACTTTTAATGTTTATAGTATAGATAGTATTGATATATATATGTTGCCCGTGTTACTTTTAGAAAATTAGTTGTTTAAATTAGAAAATAGAAAATTATATTACCTTTTTACGTATATGTTGCTCGTGTTACTTTTAGAAAAATTAGTTGTTTAAGTTAGAAAAAATAAAAAAAGTTACGTGTTTAGCTGAAAAGGGTATGTGGTTATTTATTAATAATTATATATGACAATATTATCATTATATATTTATTCTACATGTGTTATGTTTAGAACATGAGTTGTTTTAGTTAGAAAATGTAAAACATATAATGTGTTTTAGCTAAAAAAAGTAACCAGTTATAAATATGTAATAATATTACCATTTTATATATATGTTACCTTTTTTATTTTTAGAAGATGAATTGTTTTGGTTAGAAAAATAGATAATGTATTTTAGCTGGAAAAAACAATTGATTATAAATAAATTGGTTATATATAGGCCCAACCCAAATTATAGATATGTCCGGCCCAAATACCGACCGACCGACCAAAACTTTTAATGTTTCGTCTTGTTAGAAAAAATATATATAATGTTTTTTAGTTGAAAAGATAATTGGTTATAAATAGGTATTTGATTATTTATATTTTATTAGTTTTAGTAATTGCATTTGTTAAGAAAAATAATTAGACATGTTAAAATAGGTAAACTTTTAAAAAATAATTATAATATTAAAATAGGTTTAAAAATAAATAACCAAAGGTTTGTCCGTGATATTTTTGGAAAAGGAGGGGTTTTAGTAAGAAAAAATAGAAAAACTAACATGTTTTAGTTAAAAAAGGTAATTGTCCGTGATATATTTTAATAAGTAGGGGAATTTGTTAGAAAAAATAGAAAAAATAATGTATTTTAGGTGAAAAATGTAATTGGTTATAAATAGGTAATATTATTATTTAACAATATTGAAAGGCATATGCAATAGCCTATTTGTAATTCGAGGATTTTACTCAACTTAAACAAGAATGTAATAAGTAAATATTAGATTAGATGTCACAGGAATCTCAGAAGGTTTTATCAGTCAAGAGAATAAAGTTTAAAGTCATTTACTGACTTGGAGTAATTCTACACTGGAAGAAGTTCATTTATTTGATCAAGCCTCAGTGAAGTATTCAAGAAAGTGGATCAATTTAAAGTGACAGAGATTTCAGAAGTGTGACAGGAAGCATACAGATTACAGAGTTTGTCAAAAGGATAAGAAGATGGACCACAACTTAAAGTTAAAAGATGAAGAACCGTCATTGAAGTTTGTCGCTCATGAACCAGACAGTACATCGAGTGTCAACATCAGTCAGTGGAAGTTTGTCATCAATTTCAGTGGTTCTCTGATTTAGTATTAAATCTCTTTTAATTTATTCTATATGTTAATTAATTTAATCTATAAATTAATTCCATCAGAATTAATTTATTCCTTAAATTAATTAAACTAGAAGTTAATTAATTTAAACTATAAATTAATTCCATCAGAATTAATTTATTCCTTAAATTAATTAAACTAGAAATTAATTAATTTAATCTATAAATTAATTCACTCAAAATTAATTTATTTGTTAAATTAATTAATTCAATAAATTAAATTAGAATTAATTCTAAACTAGTAGTACTATCAAAGTACACTTGTAGTACTATCCTTAGTTAGTACTACCAATTTATTTAGTAGTACTATGAACTCATTTTATGAAAGGGCGTACATTTTTTACTTAACAAAAGTTGGTTGACTTTTGTTATAAAAAGAAAGTGGCGTACATCTTTTAAAAGTGAGACAAAAAAAAATAGACTTTAATTAATTCTCTTTTAATTAATTTACTTTTATTGGTTAATTTATTTATTAAATTAATTCTATAAGAATTAATTTATTATGTAAATTAATTAGTAAGGTAATTAATTTAAAGTTAATTAAAAGCTATTAATACTAGTAGTACTATCTAAATATACTAGTAGTACTATCTAAATATACTAGTAGTACTATCCTTGGTTAGTACTACCAATACATTAGATAGTACTACCGAGAGTAGTACTTGCAGTATTAAATAGGTAAATGGCGTACACTTTTGAAAAAGAGAAGCAGTGGCAGGTGACTTAAAAAGAAAAAGAAGTGTGCGTACATATTAAAAGAAAAAGCAGTGGATTGAAGGGACTAGAGTTGTACACAAAACAAGACAACAGCTTAATAACATTACATCCTTTCTTTGTCTTCTTCAAGAACCAACCAACTGCCGGAGCTCAAATCTTTTACAGTAAATCATTTCTAGCATTATTGTTAAATCCAAACCACTAGAAGTTATTTACTTGTACTTGCTTGATTATCTAGCGGATCATTATCCCTAGAATTTGATCTCGAACTAGTTTTTACTATTCGATCTTTTTATTACAAAAATAGATAAATTCATGTCGAATTTATTCTAGATTTGTTTTAAATAGTTTAAGATTCAAACCTTGTAATCTGTACTGTATTTGTAACACCCTTCAAGTTTAATATAAATTATATTTAACTTGAATTTTGTTTCATTTCATTCCGCACTTATTTGTTCTTGAATTGTTAAATCACGAACCGAACAAATTCGATAAAACAGTACAGTTTGTATTCAACCCCCCCTTCTACAAACATATCAGGACCTAACAATTGGTATCAGAGCCTTTTGATTGATATACAAATCAAAGATCCAATTGTTTTGAGATTTTTCTTAAACTCTGATTTTTTATTATTCCTAAAAATCTCAAAAGATGTCTACTACACAGAAAGTGGCTACAGTAAAAATCCCAATGTTCAGCAAGGAGCACTATCCTATGTGGAAGAAGAAGATGCTCTTGTTTCTTCAAGTGGTTAATGTTGAATATCTTGAAGTGCTGAAGAATGGACCAAGAATTCCTTTGTTTGTTGAGAAAGAGCTAATAGAGAATGATGTTGTTACTAGGGCTGCTAGGATATACCCTAAGGATCCCAAGGACTACACTTCTGCAGAAAAAGAAGATGTTGCCTTGGATGCCTGTCTACAGTTGATACTTGTTAGATATAATTGCTAATGTTTGTTTATCAGTGTTTAAGCAACAGGTACTGACAAGAGTTTATCAGAAGCCAGTCAGAGTTTAGTTAAACTTTGACAGGGTGAAGAGTTTAAAGGTAGCCGGTCAGAGTTTATTTAAAGTCTGACAAGGTGAAAGTTGAATTAGCTGTCGGTGCTGAATTGAAGATTCTAGAAGCAATATATTCTGAAGATGGAAAGAAGCAGAATATATTGATACAGCTAAGGAAACGGAATAGAAGATAAGAAGCAATCCTTAATTGATAAGTTTTGTATAGCTAACTTGTAGGAATATCAATTAGATAAGGATTGTATGTAGCTGTGTACTATATAAACACAGATAGGTTATCCCTAGAAGGGACGCGCGAATATTGATATATTATTCTTGTAACCTAGAAGCTCTTTGTGATTCATTAACATCATAAAGAGAGAAGCTGTTAATATAAATACAGTTTATTGATTCATAAACAGTGTTCTTATTTATCGTTATTCTCATACATACTTGATTATATTGTGTATTCGGCCAAACAATTGGTATCAGAGCCAAGGCTGTTTAATATATACAGTTTTACGATTCAAACACAGTATTAATCATGTCTGAAGAAAATCAAACTGCTCCTAAGGCTGAACAGGTTAAGCCCAATTCTGTGAGTCGATATGAAACAATCAGGGTTCCAATTCTCAGGCCAGTAGAGTATCCGATTTGGAAGGTGAAGATGACCATGTTTCTGGAGGCTACAGATCCAGAATACCTTGACAGAATTAATGATGGTCCTCATATGCCAACTAAATTGTCCCCTGTTGTTGATGGTCAAGCACAAAAGACTGTTCCAAAGGAAAAGAAAGATATGACTCCTGAGGATATCTCATCAATTGCAAAGGATGCAAAGGTTAGACATCTTCTCCACAGTGCTTTAGATAATGTAATGTCTAACAGAGTAATTGGCTGCAAAACTGCCAAAGAGATATGGGATGCTTTAGAAGTCAGATGCCAGGGAACAGGTGCTATTAAGAAGAACAGAAAAACAATACTCACACAGGAGTATGAGCACTTTGATTCAAGAACTAATGAAACCTTGACTGAGACTTATGACAGATTTTGCAAACTGTTGAACGATCTGTCTCTGGTAGATAAGGAATATGAACTTGAAGAGTCCAATCTCAAGTTTCTGTTATCTCTACCTGAAAAGTGGGACTTAAAGGCAACAACAATCAGAGATAATTATGATCTTGCTGATACAGATCTTGATGAGATCTATGGATTGTTAAAGACTCATGAACTTGAGATAGAACAAAGAAACAGGAGGTCCAGCAAGAAGACAAAATCTGTTGCTCTCAAAGTCGAGGAGAAGCCCATCAAGAAGGAATCAACAAGGAAGAAAGCCAAGGGAAAGGCTTTAGTTATTAAATCTGAAAGTGAGTCATCAAACTCTGATGATGACTCAAACTCTGATGAAGCTTCTGACTCTGAGGATGATGAAGAGGAGTTGATGCAAATGGCTGCATTGATGGTAAAGACCTTTAAGAAGATGGGATTCAAGAACTTCAAGAAAGGAAAGAGATTCTCAAGGAAAGATTCAAACTCTGAAAGGAGAAGTTTCAGAAAGTCTGATGGAAAGGAGAACAAGTCTGGAAAGAAGGATAAGTCTCAAATCCAGTGCTACAAGTGTAAGGAGATGGGTCATTATGCTCCAGAGTGCAAGAAAGGCAAATCTGAGAAAGCACTCATCTCTAAAGGCAAAGACTGGGCAGATACTTCAGACTCTGATGAGGGAGAAAATTATGCTCTTATGGCAACTGTCAGAGATGAGACTGAATCTTCTGAAAATAAGGTACCCCTAACTACTTATGCTTATGATACTGATAATATATCTGAGTTAAGAGTATATCTGAAAAGTGTTCATGTTAGTTATAGGGATCAGACTTTAGAGAATGAGAGGATTAAATCTGAGAATCTTAGTCTTAAAGAAAGAAACAAGTTTCTTGAAAGAGAACTTGAGAATATGAAGCAGATTCAAAAAGAAAGAGATGATGCTGTTTATATTGAACAGGAGTTGCTTAAAAGGTATAAGCAACTAGAATCTGATTTAGAAAAAGAAAGAAAAATAATCAAGACTTGGACAGATTCTGGAAGAGACACTCATCAAGTGTTTCAGACTGATTCTGTAGGTTTAGGTTATTGTGAAAACGATGAACTTAGGTTTAAAGACAAAGTTAAGGTAAAACCACAACTTAAACCTGTGATATTTGTTCCAGAATCTACCAAGCTAAAATCTGTAGTTGTGAAAGAAGCTGTTATGGAGCCAGTTGAAGCTTGTGTTGGACAAGTAGATATTGAATCTAAAACAGAGAAGCTTGTTGAGCTAGAAGCTGTTAAAGAACCAATTAGAATCTGTGAGAAACAGGTTAATGTTGGTTTAATGACAGGAAAACAGTTTAAACATAAGCTCAAAGAGGTTAAGTCTGCCATGAAACCTAAAGGGTCCAAAAGAAATAGGAATGGAAAAGTAGGCATAAATAATAGAAATAATCATATGCCTAATGCTAGTGCCTCAAGAAAAACATGTTATAATTGTGGTAGTTCTAATCATCTTGCTAGATTTTGCACTAAGAACAAACATATTAATTCTTTACCTTCTACTTCAGAAGTAAAGACTGATTATGTTAGAGTAAGACCACAGACTTTATGCAAACATTGTGGGAGCACTTGGCATTCTATTTACACATGTAAGAGTTATCATGCAATTTATCATAACTATTATGAGCTAAAACCCAACTTGAAATGGGTTAGAGCAAACTCTGCTAGTGTAAAATCTGACAATGTTAGTTTAAACTCTGATAATACAGATTCCGCTGCAAAAACTAACACTGTTAAGAAAGACAAAGGATCCAAGCAAGTCTGGATCCTCAAAACTAACACTTAGTGTTTGTTTGTGATTGCAGGGTAAAATAGAGAGCACACTTATCTTAGACAGTGGATGCTCAGGACATATGACTGGAAATAAAGCCCTGCTATCAGATTTTGAGGAGAAGGCTGGCCCAAAAGTTTCCTATGGAGATGGCAACATAGGACACACTCTGGGATATGGCAATATTAATCTTGGAAGTGTCATCATCACAAAAGTAGCTCTAGTCTCAGGACTCAAGCATAATCTGTTATCTGTGAGTCAAATCTGTGACAGAGGAAACCATGTAGATTTTCATAGTGAATACTGTGAAGTTATCAGTAAATCTACTGGGAAAGTTGTTCTAGTTGGACACAGGCGCAACAATATTTATGAAGCAAGTTTGGTAACAAACTCTGATGGAAAAATAGTGTGTCTGACAGCTCAAACACTGAGCCATCCAACTCAGGGGGAGCCTCAGAAGCTGCAGAAAGTCAACACATGAATCAGGAGAGCATGGATCAAGGGGGAGGATCCAATAATGATACAAGAAGCCACTTACCAACAGCAAGAAAGTGGACACAGGCACATACACCTGATCTTATAATTGGAGATCCTGATGCTAGTGTAAGAACTAGAAGTGCAACAAATAATGAGTGTCTGTATCATGCTTTCTTGTCTCAAACAGAACCAAAGAAAGTGGAGGAAGCTCTTCAAGATGCAAATTGGATTACAGCAATGCAAGAAGAGTTAAATGAATTTGAAAGAAATGAAGTCTGGACACTTGTACCTAGACCAAAGAATAGATCAATTGTAGGTACAAAGTGGGTTTTCAGAAACAAGACTGACAGTGAAGGTGTGATTACAAGAAACAAGGCTAGACTTGTGGCTAAAGGTTATTCACAACAGGAAGGAATTGACTATGATGAAACCTTTGCTCCAGTTGCAAGATTGGAGGCCATAAGAATTTTTCTGGCCTATGCTGCACACAAGAAGTTTAAAGTTTTTCAGATGGATGTAAAAAGTGCTTTTCTCAATGGGAAGCTTGAAGAAGAAGTGTTTGTTGAACAACCACCAGGATTTGTAGATTCCAAGCATCCAGATTATGTCTACAGGCTTGACAAGGCATTATATGGACTAAAGCAAGCACCAAGAGCATGGTATGAAACTCTTGCTCAATTTCTTTTAGAAAGTGGGTTCACAAGAGGTACAATTGATAAAACCTTGTTTTATTTCAATTCTGGTGATGATTTGCTTTTAGTTCAAATTTATGTAGACGATATTATTTTTGGATCTACTAATGACAAACTTTGTAAGAAGTTTGCAAAGCTTATGCAATCCAGGTATCAAATGAGCATGATGGGAGAGCTTAGTTATTTTCTAGGCTTACAGGTCAAGCAAACAGATGATGGGATTTTTATCAATCAAGCAAAGTATACCAGAAATCTTCTAAAGAAATTTGGTATGCTTGATAGTTCATCTGCTACAACTCCCATGGCTACAGCAACGAAGCTTGACAAAGACACAGGAGCCTCAGTAGATATGACTAACTACAGAGGAATGATAGGGTCTCTACTGTATCTTACTGCAAGTAGACCTGATATCATGTATGCAACATGTCTTTGTGCAAGATTTCAAGCAGATCCCAGAGAGCCTCATCTAACAGCTGTGAAAAGGATCTTCAAATATCTCAAAGGAACCATAACCCTGGGTTTGTGGTATCCTAGAGAATCAGAGTTTAAGTTAATTGGTTACTCTGATGCAGATTTTGCAGGCTGTAAGATAGACAGAAAAAGTACAAGTGGAAGCTGTCAATTTTTAGGTGACAGATTAGTTTCTTGGTACAGCAAGAAACAGAAGTCAATCTCCACATCCACTGCTGAAGCAGAGTATATAGCAGCTGGTAGCTGTTGTGCACAGATTTTATGGATGAAAAATCAACTGCTGGATTATGGGTTAAGGTACTCTAAAATACCTATTTTCTGTGATAACCAAAGTGCTATTGCTATGACAGGTAATCCAGTACAGCACTCCATGACCAAGCACATCAGCATAAGATATCATTTTATCAGAGAACATGTGGAAGAAGGGAACATTGAGCTTCATTTTGTGTCTACAGACCAACAACTTGCAGATATCTTCACCAAACCTTTGAGTGAAGCTACATTTACAAGATTGGTAAATGAACTTGGAATGATCTCTGGTTCAGACTAGAGATACGGGTTAGACTCAAAATCTATTCATGTTTGATTGTTTAAATGCTCATGATTCTTTGCACATGTTAACTGTTATGTGAACCAGCATGTTAAACTCTGATGATAAACTCTGTGAAGTGTCTGTCATACACTGAAAGTAAGCTCTGATGGTAAACTCTGTTGGTCATACTCTGATAGTTACAGTTTAATGTTATACTCTGATTGTAATTTTGTCTGAAACATTTGGACCAATGAAGAAATATGTATGAAGCAAAATTCTCAGTAAGTAATTGTGAATCCTTAAGAGTTGATAGATTCTGATCTCAAATATGTGCAGTAAGCTAACACAACATGATACTGTCTCTATATTTATAGCATCTCTTAGTTTATTGATCCTATACACTGAGTCTGTATTAGCTGTTTGCATCTTCTCTCATAAGTTAATTATAATTACTGATGCAAAGTCTAAACTCTGATTATTCATTGCAATTAATTCACCCTCAAATCAAAAGATGCCAAACAGAGCACAAATTCCTTTGAGATCATGTTGTGCCTAGGAAGATCCAGGAACTTATTGTATGAAATAAGGGCTAAAATCTTTGATTTTTGGTGACTAGTGCCAACCACTGATTACTGGAAAAAAAAAAATAAAAAAAAAAATAATAATTAAGGGGGTGAAAAATAAAAGACATATCCAAATGAAAGGATATCAGTAATACAGAGTTTAGATAGAAAAATCAGTGTCTAATGTTAAATATGAGAGTTTAGGCAACCAGTTTTTACTACTTTAGTTTGTGGATTTTATGCACTTTGAGATGATCTAAATACTGATTTCGGTAAACTCTGCTACTACACACACATATTTTCACAACTGTACAGATTGCGAAAAGAGTTTATTGACAAAGAAGGACAAATGGTAAACACTGATGTATTGTGTGAAATACGCCGAGGTTACTTTGTTTTAATCTCTGATGGTTAAAATAATCTCTTTGTTTCAGACATGTTATAATTTTTTGAGTTTAGCCATTTGTTTTTCGGAAAAAGTATGATTGAACGGAGAAATGAAAGAGTGTGTTTGATAAGTCCTGATAGTGATTCGTAATGCTGCTGAGTATGTTAGTTTATTGTTTAAAGTGATATCATTTCTTTCACTTTACAATTACTATGCAAAATTGATAATACTGATATGTAAAGAAACAAATTTTTTTTTTCATTAATTGATTCAAATTTACATTCAGACCATTTCATACTCATGTTTAGCTAAACTTTCTGGTACATACTAATCACTATGGTTACATCAGAAAAGATCTATTTAACCAGGATAAGTATCTGAATGCTACATCTGAAGCAGAAGAGCTAGAGCCAGAAGTTATTGTGCTCTACTACTTCTGATGATCGCAACCCAGTTGTTCAACTGATCATTATACCATCTGGGATTGCTTGACAACATCCTGAAGATGAATCATCATCATCATCATCTTCCTGGACTCTTTTTCTGCTTTGTAGCTTGCAGGATTCCAAGAAGATTGTCTCCTCAGTACCCATCAGGAAGCTCAGCTGGAAGAGCATCATACAAATCTCCATAGTATGATCGTCTGCCAGAATGGGCACATCATATGGACCGGGACGGATGATGTGCACATAAGGATTAGAGATTGGTCCTTCCGCTATTTCATCATCTGCTATAAGACCTTCATCATTCAGAAAAGACAGAACAGAAAACTCATCGATGATATAGTTTTCTTGTTGCTGCCAGTTCATGTTCATGAATGATTCTACATCCATGAATTCAAAGGTTCCTGCCATTTGGTGTATGGTAATTTTAAGATATGAAGCCTGTTGTGAAAATGCTTGGGGTTTTAAAGCATTCAACAGGGTAACTGAAAGGTTTTTTTTAATCGAAGCGCTTGGGATAATAAGGTGCGGAGTTTCAAGACAATCATTATTATTCTGACTATTGAGCTTCTTTGTACTTTATTATTAAAATTGATAATTTTATTATTATTAATTTTTTTTTCTTTTAAGCGGATATTTTGAGTGTTATATGTGATGACAGGTGTTTTCACGTCTGCACGTGTGTATTGGAAGTTGTTAGATACAGCTGTCAGCGTATTCACGTCTGACATCTGTCCCACTAACATACTTCTCATCTTTACAGTTATTATTTAATACACTACATACACACGATTCAATCTTTTACGCATCTCATCTTTTCATAAGCTTTTACTCACACACAAACACTCAAACACTTTCGAAGCCCAGTTCTTCTTATATTCAAATCTTACTAATGGCAACTACAGCGTTTATTGCTTCTGAATTAGAATTTGTTCCCAACAATTATTCTGCTCATGTAGCAAATGAGAACGCACCGAAGGCGTTTCATTTGATTCAGAGGTTCTTGTTACACTCTGATATTGGTACTGCTCTAACCGCACCATCGAAGCTGTCTGCGACTCAAATTCGAACTTTTTGGCAGACAGGTACTTATGATAATGGAGGAGAGTCTGGATCGCCATCTATAATTTTTGAGTTTCAAGGAGATGAATTTGTTGTTACTCCTACTACTGTTCGTGATGCTTTGGGTCTTGAAGATTTCAATGCATTCACAATCTCTGTTGGAGATTTTGAGCTAGTTAGGATGATGGGCGAGATAGGTTACACTGGACCTTTGACAAAGATAGGTCAACTCAAAAGGCCATTTTTGCGCAAGGAGTGGAGCTTCTTTTTCGATTGCATTACTCGGGCTTTTGGAAAGAAGTGCACCAATTGGGATGCGATTCCTACGGATAGTCTACAGATCGGGTATTCTCTTCTCTATGGCAGTCATTTTGATGTTGCTAGATTAGTTCTAACTAATATTGGTGAGAAAATGCTAGAGAATAGAAATGTTGTTTATTTCTCTAGGTTTTGTCAATTGATATTCAGTTTTTGCTGTCCAAATGTTGAGATAGTAGAGGATGATGTTATACTTTCGTTTAAACTGCACAAGCGTATATTTTCTGACCTAATCAACAAGGACAACAAGAAAGGAGAAGTTGGTCCTTTAATGTTGCCTGCATCAGTGCAACAATTTCTTGACAACTTACAACAACAACAAGTCTCAACTGCTGAAGCTGGACCTTCTGTGTCTCAACCACAGAGGTCAAAGAGATCCAAAATTCGAACAGTTAAGTCTGGTTTGCAACAAACTGAAGCTGAGGTATCAAATGTTGATGCTGTGCCTCAGAGAAAAAGAATGAAGAAAAGGCGAGCCCAAAGGGCAAAGTCTGTTGCTGCTGATTCTAATGTCGACTCAGACACTGAAGCTGATGAAGAGACTCTTCATCAGAGAAAGAGAAGACTAGTTGCTGATCAACTTTTTGGTGATATCATTGCCAAAATGGACAAAGAACATGAAGACACTGAAGCTCCTACATCAGAGAATGAGGAGATTGTGATTACAACTGTACCTTCAAGTACTCCTGCAATTGTTGTTGAGGAGGATATTCTAACTGCTGAAGATGCTGCAAATCCTGAAACTATTCTGATGGATTTTGAACCAGAAGCTCCTACATCAAAAGCTGATGATGTAGTTGAGGAAGCTGCTGCATACTCTGACAGCAGGATTGTGGATCATGAAGATACTGTACTGGAAGCTGATCAAGCTACTACTGAATTAGTGGAACCTATTGCTTCTCACACAGAAATCATTTCTCTTGATTTTGAGAAAGGTGAGGAAGTTGATCAGATTAGAGTTGATCCAGTTCCAGAAGCTGTTGCTGTACATGCTGATGCAACAGATAATGATCATGAGGATATTGTTTTACTTGAAACTTTGCAACAATCAGTTGTTGAGATTGTTCAGAGAGAAGCAGAGGTTACTGCTCCAGCAAACTCTGATGTTCCTCAAACTGTAGCAGATCAAGTACCTGATGCTACTGCACAGTTAATTGATGAAATCACTGCTGAAAATGTGCTTGAAGATATTCACGGAGAGGATGACAATGCTGAAGCTAGTCCTGCTCATTCAAACTCTGATATTCAAGTGGAAGTGTCTGATATTCAAGAAAATTCTACTGAAGAGAGGGAAGTTCAAAGGGCTGCTTCTGAGCATTTTCAGAATATGTACTACAATGCATGGGCAAATGCAGATTGTGTCTTTCCAGCACAACGGGCTGCAGATTTTCTATCTGATTCTGTTAAGAAGATTACAAATCCTGATGTCCTTACGAGCTTACATGCCACTGTTATTCAAGTCAAATCTCTCAATAATAGATTTGATGAGAATCAACAGATGCTTACAAAATTGAGGAATGAAGTAAGTCTGAGGGATCTTACTTTAAAGGCTGACAGAACTTCTTACTTTGCCATGTTCAAGCAGCAAGCCAGGGATTCTGAAGAAATCAAGAAGAGGCTTGGGACAGTTGAGGACAACCAGAATGCTATGTCTGCTCAACTGACTTCCATTTCTACTGCGCTTGAATTGCTGACATCAGTTCTACTTTCTGATGATGTCAAAAAGGGGGAGAGTATACCTAAAGACAAATGCAAAGATACTCAAACTCTGAGACGGAAGGATGATTCTACTGATGGGGGAAGCAGAGGAAATGAAAGAAGGATTTCTGCTCAAAGGCAAAAACGTGTAATAAACTCTGGTGGTCAATCTACTTCTGGTGGTCAATCTACTTCAAAACTCAACAAAAGTTTAGTTGTTTCAGCTAACCCATCTACTGATGAAGAGATTGCTGCTAGGATCTTTATTAAAGAGCATGGAAAAGATGTTACAATTGAAGATATCCAAGCTGAAGAGCAAATGCTTGCTGAGGAACACAAGAAGAATGTTGAAGCTGGAATCTATAAAAAGAAGGATATCAAGGCTCCTAGAAAGAAAGAAAAAGGAATTGTTATCAAAGAGAATGTAAACTCTGATCAGAGTTTACAGTACTCAAGGAGGCCTGTGATTAACATTGCTGACAAAGGAAAAGGTAAACTGGTAGAAGAAGAACAGTTACCTAAGAAGATTTATTCAACCTCTGACATTGCTCAAGTTGAAACAAGATTAGCAAAATCAACCTCTGACGCTGCTCAAGTTGATGATACTATTGAAGATAAGCCAGCCTCTGACAAGGCTCAAGCTGTGCAAACTCAGCTAGCTCCTCAACTCAAAGGTTTCTTAAGACCTGTACTCTCTGAAACTCTGACACTTCAACCTGTGGATTTTTCTCAAACCAGGACTGTACTTGGAAAAGAATCTTATGATAAGTCTGGTTTAGGTTCACATAGGGAGAAGAGAATAAATAACAGATCTCAAGACAATATTTCACTGGCAGGATCTGGTATTAGGAATACACAAGAAAATCTTGATAAGTTAGAATCTGTTCAGTTGATTTTTCACAGAGTCTTGAAGAAGCAGTTTCTGTTATACTTCATGAGTGATGGAAGTGTTTATAGAGTTGGAGAATCTGATGTAAATCTCAAATCATGGGAAGAACTTGAATATGTACTTTATCTGTTGAAAGTGAAGAACAGACACACCCATAATGTTGCTCAAATCTTAAGAGAAAAGATGCTGAGATCAAAAGTGATGCTTGGAGGAGGAGAAGTCTCAAATGCTTATATTCCAAAGTACAGAAATCATGCTGGACAGTTGGTGAAGATGAAGAAAAACAGTGCTAGATTTACAACTGCACTTGGAATAAAAGTCTTAGAATTTAACTTAGAGTCAGATAAAGCTCAGTACATTCGGTTAGGAAATGACATGAAGAAGAACAGTATTTATTCTCTGAGGGCTGCCATATATCAAACTGGTGAAGGAGATCCAGAGTATAAGGAGCTGAAAGAGATTATGATAGCTGAACTTGAGAATGCTGAGAGAAGACTGCTGATTGATTATCTCAGGACTGTACCTGATATTGAAGAAGTCAAGTAAAGTCTGACTGTAAGTTTTTAATATTTTCTATTCTATGTCAAATTTAAACTCTGTTTTAAATTAAACTCTGTTATATGTTAAACACTGCATTTGTTGAATGGTTTTGACATCATCAATTATATGTTTAACTTGTACATTTTATTATGAACAAGTTGGGGGAGATTGTTAGATATAATTGCTAATGTTTGTTTATCAGTGTTTAAGCAACAGGTACTGACAAGAGTTTATCAGAAGCCAGTCAGAGTTTAGTTAAACTTTGACAGGGTGAAGAGTTTAAAGGTAGCCGGTCAGAGTTTATTTAAAGTCTGACAAGGTGAAAGTTGAATTAGCTGTCGGTGCTGAATTGAAGATTCTAGAAGCAATATATTCTGAAGATGGAAAGAAGCAGAATATATTGATACAGCTAAGGAAACGGAATAGAAGATAAGAAGCAATCCTTAATTGATAAGTTTTGTATAGCTAACTTGTAGGAATATCAATTAGATAAGGATTGTATGTAGCTGTGTACTATATAAACACAGATAGGTTATCCCTAGAAGGGACGCGCGAATATTGATATATTATTCTTGTAACCTAGAAGCTCTTTGTGATTCATTAACATCATAAAGAGAGAAGCTGTTAATATAAATACAGTTTATTGATTCATAAACAGTGTTCTTATTTATCGTTATTCTCATACATACTTGATTATATTGTGTATTCGGCCTAACAATACTGATTGATTGTCTTGATCCAATCATGCATAATCATATTTTAAAATGTGTCTCTGCCAAACACATTTGGGATACGATTGAAATAATCAATGAAGGGACAGAGGAAGTCAGAGAGAATAAGATGGAAATTCTCACCTCTTCATATGAGCACTTCAGATCAAATCCAAGGGAAGGAAGAGTGGTTAGTATGTCTACTTCACTAGTAGCTGGAGTCCCACAAAAACAGGAAGCGAATGTTGTTCTACCTTCCAGTCCTAACAAGGATGTAATTGTAGCTGAATATGGTGTTACATCTACAAGTCAATATGGTGGTGATTTTTATTCTATGGAGGAGCTTGAACAGTTAGAAGATGAGTCTATGGCCTGGGTAGTGAAGAAGTTTGGAAACTTCAGGTTCAGGAGAAATCCTAGTTTCAAGTTCAAGACATATGTTGACAAATACCAGACAGGTGGTTCTTCATCCTCAAATAGCACAAGGGGTGGCTATAAAACAGGGATGGTTGAGAAGAACAAGTCTAAAGAAAAGAGCTGGGATGACACTGACAGTGAAGATGAAGAAGTTGGGAATCTTGCACTCATGGCAATAGGAGACAAACTCTTTGAGTCCATGTTATCTCCACCCAACATGTCTAAGGTAAAATTTACTGACACTGAAATGATTTATCATCTTGGTGGCACCATAAGTTGTGCACGCACTGAAAATGATAGAATAAATCTTTTAAACACAAATCTTGAAAAGGAATTAAAAGAATTGAAACTTGTGCATGTTAATCAGGATGAACTTACTGAGAAAATTGCTTTTCTTGAGAATAGGGTTAAATGTTATATTCAACTGGAAACCATTCTCAAAGATCAGATTAGTGAGCTTAAAACCAAAGCTAATGCCTATTACAACTCTTGTAAAACGGCTAAAGAAATTTTCAATAAACAAGCTATTGGTAATCATGTCAGTATAGGTTATGATTATAATGAGGCTATTGGATTGCTTGGAATTAATTCCCCCTGTAGAGTCAGATCTGAAGGAAGGAGTGTTCCATATGTGCTTAAGGGTATTGAAACACCCTTCTGTAAGGAGTCCGAGGCAGATCCTCTGAATGAATACTCTATCATTATTGCTGAGGAGATTCATGAAGAAGATATTGCTTTGGAAGTTGCACAGTCCAAAAAGTGTATATCTGATATTCCAGTCAAAGTTGCTACAACTAAAAAGACTAAATCAGATATCCATAAGTTGGATCAAAACAACTGTAGAACTAACATGCCTGCTGTTAATTCTTCTCATAAAGCATGTGGTGTGATTAATTGCATGTCTTGTGCTTTCAATGTTATGTATGCTTATTTTAATAGTAAGCATGTATCTAGTGATAAGACTGCTCCACGTCAACATGTTAATAATAAGAAGCATGTTAAAGCAAAGACTACTAGTCCTCCTCAGACTAGAGTGGATTCATTTATCCCTAAGCCTACTCAGAAATGTGTTAAGGCTGGCTATAAATGGAAACGCTCTTATGTGAAAGAGGTTGAAGTAGTTTTAGTTAAAAATGTTGTTTTGCCTGACAAAGGCCAATTCTTTAAGTATGCCGGACCCAATCAAGTGTGGGTTCCGAGGAAGGACTAATCAATCTGGTATTGCAGGGAGTTAAACAGGTAAACCGTGTTATGTGGATTCTTGACAGTGGATGTTCAAGGCATATGACCGGAGATAGAGCCCTGCTATCAGATGTGGTTGTGAAAGCTGGCCCAGTAGTTACCTTTGGAGATAACAGCAAGGGTATTACGAAAGGATATGGCTGTTTGAAGTACGGAAATGTTATCATTGAAGATGTTTCATTTGTGGAAGGTCTGCAGTTCAATCTTCTCAGCATCAGTCATTTCTGTGACAGAGGATATGCTGTTTCCTTTGAAAGAGAGAAGTGTCAGATCCTTCACAAGAAGAATGGAAAGCCTGCTCTTCAAGGAGTAAGGAAAGGTGACTTGTTCATAGCTGATCTGAACTCAGGATTCAAAGATGAAGTTAATTATTTTTATGCTAAAGCTTCATCAGATGATAGTTGGCTATGGCACAAGAAGATGTCTCACCTTAACTTCAAAACCATGAACTCTTTAGTCAAGAGGGAATTGGTTAGAGGTTTGCCTCAGATGGAATTTACACAGGAAGGACTGTGTGAGGCATGTCAGAAAGAAAAGTCAAAGAAAGCTTCTCACAAGGGCACTGACACATCATCAATAACTGAACCTCTTCAGCTACTGCACATGGATTTGTTTGGTCCAGTTAATGTGATGTCCATGTCAAAGAAACAATATGCACTTGTGATTGTTGATGACTTTTCAAAATATACATGGGTTTTATTCCTACATTCCAAGGATGAAACTCCATACCTAGCGATTGGCCATATAAAGTTGATTGAACTTGATTCTAGATTCCCTGTTAGAGCCATAAGGTCAGATAATGGTACTGAATTCAAGAATGCCATTCTAAATGACTTTTGTGCTGATAAAGGAATAACAAGACAGTATTCTGCCCCTAGAACTCCTCAACAAAATGGAGTAGTGGAAAGAAAGAATCGTACATTGATTGAAGCTGCAAGGACTATGTTAAGTGAGTCCAAACTTCCAACGTACTTTTGGGCTGAAGCAGCGAATACAGCTTGTTATACTCAGAATCGAACTTTAATCAACAAGGACTTAATGAAGACTCTGTATGAGATCATGAACAACAAGAAACCAACTGTCAAGTACTTTCATGTATTTGGAGCAAAATGCTTTGTGCTTATAGATGACAATGTGAAACGTGGCAAGTTTGATGCAAAGGCACAAGAAGCTATTTTTGTTGGTTATTCCAGAAGATCTTACAGGGTCTACTTGATTGGCAGTCACACGGTAAAGGAAAGTGTCAATGTTACTTTTGATGACACTAAATTCCCTAATATCCAAACAGCAGATTCATCTGAGAAAATGAAGTTTGATAACTTGCCAGACTCAGATTCAGATGATGAAGCCCCACCTGAAGTTATTGCTGGTAATGATAATAACAATGATGATAATGATCATGGTGATGGTGGTGGAAACACTGGTAACAATGGAGATACCACCAACACTGGAGAAGAATCATCAAGGCAATCAAGCAACAACTCATGGGGAGCAAATGAAGGATCAACTAGTCACTCACAACATCAAAGTGAAATTCAAGGCGAATCATCAAGATCAAATCTTCCAAGACAGACTGTATGGAATATAGCTCATCCTTTTGAGCTGATCATTGGTGATCCAGATGTTGGAGTTAAAACTAGAAGTGCAACTCAGAATGAATGTCATTTTTCAGCATTTTTATCTAAAATGGAGCCAAAGAAAACTGAGGAAGCAATGACTGATCCAGATTGGGTGATTGCTATGCAAGATGAACTCAATCAATTTGAACAACAGCAAGTCTGGAAGCTGGTACCCAGGCCAAAGAACAAGAAAGTAGTTGGTACAAGATGGGCATACAGGAACAAGCTAGATGAGGATGACATTGTAACAAGAAACAAGGCAAGACTGGTTGCACAAGGGTATTCACAAGCTGAAGGCATTGATTATGATGAAACCTATGCACCAGTGGCTAGACTTGAGGCCATCAGGATGTTCTTAGCATTTGCTGCTTACTCCAATTTTAAAGTCTATCAAATGGATGTTAAGAGTGCATTCCTGAATGGTGAACTTGATGAAGAAGTGTATGTGGAACAGCCCCTGGCTTTGAAAATCAGGAGCTGCTGGACTTTGTGTACTTTCTCTTCAAGGCTATCTATGGTCTCAAACAAGCCCCAAGAAAATGGTATGACACTCTCTCTGGTTTTCTTTTAGAAAATGGTTTTGTTAGAGGTATCATAGACAAAACTCTTTTTTCAAAGAAACACAAAAGTGATATGATATTAGTCCAAGTCTATGTGGATGACATCATATTTGGGTCTACTAATGATAATCTCTGTAAGAGATTTGCTGAGCTAATGCAGAGTAAGTTTGAAATGAGTATGATGGGTGAGCTGAAGTTCTTTCTTGGATTACAAGTAAGTCAAAGGTCAAATGGTATATTTATTTGTCAATCCAAGTATCTTAAAGAACTCCTCAAGAAGTATCACATGGAGGATTCAGCATCAGCAAGGACTCCATCTTCAACAGCCATCAAACTTGGAGCTTCTGACAAATCTATCAAGGTAGATGTTACAAGCTACAGAGGTATGTTTGGCTCCTTACTCTATCTTACTGCTAGTAGACCAGATATTATGTATGCTACATGCTTGTGTGCAAGGTTCCAAGAGGACCCTAGAGATGTACATCTCGTTGCTGTGAAAAGAATCTTGAGATATCTTAAGGGTACACCTAATCTAGGTATCTGGTACCCTAAAGATTCTGGTTTTAATCTTGTTGGATATACAGATTCTGATTATGCAGGTAGTGTTGTGGATAGAAAGAGTACCTCTGGGAGTTGTCAATTCCTAGGAGGTAGGTTGATTTCCTGGTATAGCAAGAAACAGCAAACAGTTTCCAATTCAACAACAGAAGCTGAATATATTGCTGCTGGAAGCTGTTGTGCTCAGATCTTATGGATAAGGAATCAATTAAAGGACTATGGCTTTGCATTAGACAAAATTCCCATTTTGTGTGATAATACAAGTGCCATAGCAATCTCCAACAACCCTGTGCAGCACTCGAGAACGAAGCACATTGATATCAGGTATCATTTTATCAGAGAGCATGTCATGAATGGAACTGTGGAGTTACACTTTGTACCCACAGAAGAACAGACTGCAGATATATTCACTAAATCTGTTGACGAATCCACATTTATCAAGTTAGTTGGTAAATTGGGTATGTTAAACAGTCTTAGTGATTAACAATATCTCTGTCATGTTTGTTCTTTCAAAATCATTTTCTCTTGCTAATATTGAATGATATATTTTGTCAATTCTTGTTTTGAGTATAAAGCTTGTTAATTTAAATATTCTGAATAATTTATTTTCTTTAAAAATATTTTTCTCATATTTAAAAGTAGAGAAATGTATTTTTATTGAAAATATATTTATTTAGAATCATTTAAGTTATTTTCAGATTGTAAATATAGTTGTTTAAATAGTTCTGCAAGTTTATATTATTTTTATGCAATTCTATAATTTTCTGCATATTTTTCTAGGATTTATGGAATTTTCTGTGAATTTTTCTAGAATTGTATAAATTTTTCATGCATTTTTATTCATATTCTGTACAGTTTATTAATTCTCAGCATTTTCTTTTTATTTTATTTGTGATTTTCGTTAGTATTACTAGTTTTGAACTAGTAGTACTATCGGTAGTACTATCCCTTGATAGTACTACCAGTTCTTTTTAATAAGTACTACCAGCATTTTATTTTTTGTTTTTCCGTTTTAAGTCATAGTACTACAAGCCTTTTCTGTTTTTTTTGTTTTTATTGTTGATAGTACTACCGTGCTCTTTGGATAGTACTACTAGCTTTTTGTTTATTATTTTTTATTTTCTGTTTAATTCTCATAGTACTACAACGTGTGTTTTATTTTTTTTGTTTTTTTTATTCCTGTTAGTACTACCGTGTTTTTCTTTTACCTTAGTACTACTAGGGATCTTATGTATATATATATTATTGTACTTTATTTTTATTATTATTATTTATTATCTTTTATTTTCTATTTGTCTTAGTTGTTTTGTAAATATATTGTATATATTAGTTCTGTTCTAGCTCTTGTTTAGCTGGAAATTCAGTGCCAAATCCAATTCAGGTATTACTTTCTATCTCTCAATCCACTTCTTTTACTGTTGCTGAACCCAAGTGGTTGTTAGGTTGACCAAGGGAATGTAGATCCACAATCTCTATCCCAGGTCTTAGAGCCAAACAATGAGTCTACAACCTTCTTGAACTCTCAGCCTGAATAGAAATCAAATGTTAAATAAAGAAGTATTTTGATTGAAATAGTGAGTGATCCCACAGCTCTGCCTCCTCTAAAGAAATTCAACATATACTGAGGCATCTGTCAGCCCATCTGTATCCTCTCAATAGGATATGGACTTTGAAATGGCCAATGAACTGTATCTAGAGACATTCTCTCAACATGATGAATCTATTGAAATTCGCCATAGGGCCATGGCACTTTGTACTGAGTCAAGCACACTCTCATTACTCACAATGGGAGAAAACAATTTCATTAGATGAAACTCAGGACACAGTGAAAGCAGAGCACCTGCAACTGGTTACAGTGCCTACCATTGTTACGGTAGAAGTGCCTTCATAGGCATCTGAGGGAAAATTTGATTCTTTGCCAAATCAAATAGAATCATTTTCTCCCCTCCTAGAGTGAACACCTCTGGCTCCCTAAGGGATTTTCCACTCGCAGATTTATCTGGAGAAAGTGGAAGGCAACTTGGTCAGTCTATCACTGAAGCAATTCAGATTTCAAATCCAAGTGATTTGATAGACATGATTGAGGATCGGGATTTGCGAACTCCCATTGCACCACCACTGACCTCTCTTGAAGAGGCTAGGGTGAGTTTCAATGCAGGTACTGATCAAAAAGGAGCAAACAGACAGCTAATGTTGAGTGATAAGAGTCAAACACTGAGTGAAACACATGCACGTGAGATGAGTGATACACTTACAAGAGAAATTCAAGTGAGTGCACACACAGACACATACACTGCAATGTAGTTAGCTCACATAGCTGATCTACAGGAACATCTATTCAGAACCCAGGCTGATAAAGAAATTTTGCAAGCACAAGTGGTTGAACGGTCTTCTTCTTCCACCTCTGTCAACAATCAGCTGGGACTGCTCAAGGAAATATTGAAGACAAATTTACTTCCAAGATCAACTCCATCAACTATCTCAACTCCTACTGGCTTCAGATACTCATAAACTTAAATCTGTAGAGAATTCCTCAACTAAGGGGGAGAAGTTTCTAGAGAATTTTGGAGGAGCTAGTAAAAGGGAGCTGGAACAGATATAAAAGGTAAATGAGGAGTTTCAGGGAAGTAAAGGAAAGTTAGCTCTGTTTTGTAAATGTTATATGTATAGAGCTTAGGTAAATCAAGACAGGTTAAATGGTATCATATGTTCAGTCTAGAGGAACACCTGTCTTGCATTTATCTTTACTGATGAAATCTGGAAATGTCATATTTGATCCAGAACTTTCTAGTATTTACTTAGGCTTAAGAGTCCTATCTTTTTCTTGGTTTTAGTTGAGTGATCCTCTAGGTATTTGGTTGTTATTCTCTAACAAACAAATAGGGGGAGATTGAAAGGCATATGCAATAGCCTATTTGTAATTCGAGGATTTTACTCAACTTAAACAAGAATGTAATAAGTAAATATTAGATTAGATGTCACAGGAATCTCAGAAGGTTTTATCAGTCAAGAGAATAAAGTTTAAAGTCATTTACTGACTTGGAGTAATTCTACACTGGAAGAAGTTCATTTATTTGATCAAGCCTCAGTGAAGTATTCAAGAAAGTGGATCAATTTAAAGTGACAGAGATTTCAGAAGTGTGACAGGAAGCATACAGATTACAGAGTTTGTCAAAAGGATAAGAAGATGGACCACAACTTAAAGTTAAAAGATGAAGAACCGTCATTGAAGTTTGTCGCTCATGAACCAGACAGTACATCGAGTGTCAACATCAGTCAGTGGAAGTTTGTCATCAATTTCAGTGGTTCTCTGATTTAGTATTAAATCTCTTTTAATTTATTCTATATGTTAATTAATTTAATCTATAAATTAATTCCATCAGAATTAATTTATTCCTTAAATTAATTAAACTAGAAGTTAATTAATTTAAACTATAAATTAATTCCATCAGAATTAATTTATTCCTTAAATTAATTAAACTAGAAATTAATTAATTTAATCTATAAATTAATTCACTCAGAATTAATTTATTTGTTAAATTAATTAATTCAATAAATTAAATTAGAATTAATTCTAAACTAGTAGTACTATCAAAGTACACTTGTAGTACTATCCTTAGTTAGTACTACCAATTTATTTAGTAGTACTATGAACTCATTTTATGAAAGGGCGTACATTTTTTACTTAACAAAAGTTGGTTGACTTTTGTTATAAAAAGAAAGTGGCGTACATCTTTTAAAAGTGAGACAAAAAAAAATAGACTTTAATTAATTCTCTTTTAATTAATTTACTTTTATTGGTTAATTTATTTATTAAATTAATTCTATAAGAATTAATTTATTATGTAAATTAATTAGTAAGGTAATTAATTTAAAGTTAATTAAAAGCTATTAATACTAGTAGTACTATCTAAATATACTAGTAGTACTATCTAAATATACTAGTAGTACTATCCTTGGTTAGTACTACCAATACATTAGATAGTACTACCGAGAGTAGTACTTGCAGTATTAAATAGGTAAATGGCGTACACTTTTGAAAAAGAGAAGCAGTGGCAGGTGACTTAAAAAGAAAAAGAAGTGTGCGTACATATTAAAAGAAAAAGCAGTGGATTGAAGGGACTAGAGTTGTACACAAAACAAGACAGCAGCTTAATAACATTACATCCTTTCTTTGTCTTCTTCAAGAACCAACCAACTGCCGGAGCTCAAATCTTTTACAGTAAATCATTTCTAGCATTATTGTTAAATCCAAACCACTAGAAGTTATTTACTTGTACTTGCTTGATTATCTAGCGGATCATTATCCCTAGAATTTGATCTCGAACTAGTTTTTACTATTCGATCTTTTTATTACAAAAATAGATAAATTCATGTCGAATTTATTCTAGATTTGTTTTAAATAGTTTAAGATTCAAACCTTGTAATCTGTACTGTATTTGTAACACCCTTCAAGTTTAATATAAATTATATTTAACTTGAATTTTGTTTCATTTCATTCCGCACTTATTTGTTCTTGAATTGTTAAATCACGAACCGAACAAATTCGATAAAACAGTACAGTTTGTATTCAACCCCCCCTTCTACAAACATATTAGGACCTAACAAATATATTTCTATAAATAAGTAAGGTTAATTAAGTAAAAACACGATGTACAGTTAATTAAGGGCAATCAAGTAAAATCACAACGTACCATATCGACCAACCAAACTTTTAATGTTTCGTCTACTATATAATATAGTATTGATATATATATGTTGCACGTGTTACTTTTAGAAAATTAGTTGTTTAAATTAGAAAATAGAAAATTATATTACCTTTTTACGTATATGTTGCTCGTGTTACTTTTAGAAAAATTAGTTGTTTAAGTTAGAAAAAATAAAAAAGGTTACGTGTTTAGCTGAAAAGGGTATGTGGTTATTTATTAATAATTATATATGACAATATTACCATTATATATTTATTCTGCATGTGTTATGTTTAGAACATGAGTTGTTTTAGTTAGAAAATGTAAAACATATAATGTGTTTTAGCTGAAAAAGGTAATTAGTTATAAATATGTAATAATATTACCATTTTATATATATGTTACCTTTTTTATTTTTAGAAGACGAATTGTTTTGGTTAGAAAAATAGATAAAATAGGTAATGTATTTTAGCTGAAAAAAATAATTGATTATAAATAAATTGGTTATATATAGGCCCAACCCAAATTATAGATATGTCCGGCCCAAATAGCGACCGACCGACCAAAACTTTTAATGTTTCGTCTTTAATAATACTAGCTTAAAACCTGTGTGATGCACAGATTGTTAATTATTATTTTATTATTTTATTTTTAATATTTTATTAATTGTATTTGTTAAAAAAATAAGTAGAAATGTTAAAATAGCTAAATACTTTTAATTAATTAAAAACATTAAAACATATTTTAAAATAAATAAGTAAGGGTTTACCCGTTAATTTTTTGGAAAATGAGGGGTTTTAGTAAGAAAAAATAAAAAATGTAACATATATTTAGTTTTAAAAGGTAAATTCCCGTGATATTTTTGGAAAATGAGGTTTTAAAATTTAATAATTAGAAGTATTTAAATTCGTTTTAAAATAAATAAGTAAAGAGTTTCCCATGATATTTTTGGGGAAAAAATGAATTTTTGTGAGAAAAATAGAAAAAGTAAATTGAAAAAGATAATTTCCCGTGATATATCTAGAAAAGAAGGGACTTTGTTAAAACAAATCTATAATGTGTTTTAAAGTAATTGGTTATAAATAGGTATTTGATTATTTATATTTTAATATTCTTAGTGATTGCATTTGTTAAGAAAAATAAGTATACATGTTAAAATAGGTAAACTTTTAAAAAATAATTATAATATTATAGGTTTAAAAATAAATAACTAAAGATTTGTCCGTGATATTTTTGGAAAATGAGAGGTTTTAGTAAGGAAAAATAGAAAAAACTAATATGTTTTAGTTAAAAAAAGGTAATTGCCATGTTTGAAAAAATAGGGGATTTTGTTAGAAAAAATAATATATTTTAGGGAAAAAAGGTAATTGGTTATAAATAAGTAATATTATTATTTAATAATATATTTTTATAAATAAGTAAGGTTAATTAAGTAAAAACACGAAATACAGTTAAGGGCAATTAAGTAAAATCACAACGTACCATACCGACCAACCAAACTTTTAATGTTTCGTCTATTATATAATAGTATTGATAGTATAGATTACTTTAATAAATAATAAAATGATATTAATAATGACCAATTTATCTTTCTCAGCCCTTTTGTATTCTGTATTTATTTTTTATATGTTCCAATTAATATTTAAGTTTCTCATTTTATAATTTATCATATTAATTTTTATTCTTTATTTATTATTTTCTATTTCCATTAATTTTTTTAGTTTATTATTTTTTAATCTTTTTTAATGCTTGCACGGGTTATATGCTAGTAACTCATAATATGCTATGGTCGGTTTGTTCGTAAAAAAAATTACAGGCAAATATAACTCTCAAATTAATAAAGTATAAATATGAGCCGAGCAATGTGATTCACATCTAATTTTAGTATTAAACTTCTTGTTGTATAAGAAGAATATAATTAACGTCATATCGTATTTGATAATTGATTTTGTATGTTCCGGGTTTTAAAATTTATCCACATAAAATGTTTACATATCTATAATAGGTAGAGAATCAAGCCAAAATTAAATAATTTTTAAAAAAGGGGTCTGGGGCTTTATCCATATGTTGAGATTCTCTGACTTTGTGTAAATTAGGTATGGAGAAATTAAATTCTTACAAGAAATTTTAGAAGCTTCCATGTGCAAAGTTGATTTATTATAGGGATGGGTGTATGGAGGCTAGTTAGACATTACTTTCCAAATTAAAAATATGTTTGATTAACCCTAATATTAATTTCCAAATTTATTATATACTTAGTGTTTGGGACATTTAACTTTGGGCCTACCTTATGAACGAGTCTAGATATTTTTTTATAGTTAAGGTGAGGAGTCTAATGTTTTTTTTTAAAATATTAAGACTTACATACCATATAATGAGTATCTGTTAGATGGAGAATCGAATCCAAAATCTAAGATGATAAGAAATAAACTCTTATCACTTGAGCTGTCTCATCTTACTTGATTATCCTAATGTTAATTATGTGTCTACAGTGTTGTTTAAGAGTAATACTACGTATTAGGTGAAGGTTCCCAAAAATTTTGGTTAAAAAATGTATTTTCCGGACACCCCAACCGATATCACGCCAAACTGTCTCGGACCCAACACGTGATATATAAATCGAATTAACATAGCGACAAGATCACACTGGTGGTCGTTCAAGCTGGAGTGCGTGAAAAATTTCCACGCCCCAAAAATTAAAACTTGAATATTTTGATCAATAACCAGTGCTCTCACCAACTCAGTTACAAGCCCGAAACATTCCATAAATCTTATTTATAACATTTCACATAAAATTTTAGCTAACAATTTTTGCCCCATCAAAAAAGATACTCTTAAATTGGAAAATATATACATTTTTCGAAGTGACTTATCAGACATACCAAACAGGGCCAAAATATGTAAGAGGAAACTCTTGGACCGAGGCAAAATCTAAAGGCCATTCGGAATAAATTCTTTTGGCCCATTCAGAATATTCATTTTATCGACCACGTACATGTCCATACTTGCATACGATTTGGTTGAAAAATGGGGCATCAAATTTAGGCACACGGTCGGTCAGACAGGCAAATAAAGATCTTTTGGGCTTAACACAGTCAGTCAGACAGGCAAATAAAGATCTTTTGGGCTTACTGATCACTGGCCATTTTGGTTTACTTCTGTAAATTGTGTGTAATTATGTAACATTTCGATTATGAGAATTGAATTCGATTATGTTAGTCCTTGTGTATTGCAGAAGGGGGGGGATGAATGCAATACTGATAAAATTCAATCTAAATTTCAACAACTAAAATCAAGATTAAACGTTATCAGCAATATATGCAATCACGAACAGTATTTAGTAAGAACAAGATTCACAAAATAAATGTTTTATTTATTTTGCAAAGTGTTGCTACAACCTCAAGAAAAAGATCTCGAGCTTCGGGTTTTTCTTCTTCGACACTTCCTTCTGTTCGTTGCTTTTCTAGAATGAGTTGATAGTAGGTATATGACTAACCCTATCACTATCAGTCACGGGTTTGTAAAGCTGCTGTCACTGTCAAGTGGCAGCTTCTTACAGATTGTCTTACCCATGTGACTTTCCTAAATTGCTAACATGTCAGATATACATTACAAAGAAAGCAACCTAGATCCATTCTATTTCCAGCTAAACCAATTTAGCAGATAAAGACTTGACCTTGCTCTTGAATTGATTCGCTTTTGATTTGTAGTGCCTTGAAGCTTCTGTCGTAGTCTTGCAGACTTGGTGCAGCTTAGGGATGCTGCATCACGCCTGTTTCTTGAACATTTAAACTGTCACGGGATTTGACTGAGAAAGATACCTAGCATAAGGATCTTTATTGAGACAGTTACTTTTGCCGCAAAGCTTGCTGTCACAGGAATGATCTTTTGGTGACAGTATGAGTTCCCCGCATAGAGTGCTGTCGAGGATCCCAAACTTGCTGTCGAGGGCAATAGTTGCTGTCGCGTAGTCTTCCGCCAATGTTGCTGTCAGAGTGAATATGCTGTCGTGACTTGCAACATTCTGTCTTCTTGTAATCTTACTGTCACAGCTTTAGGACAGTAACCTTTATTCATGTTGTCATCCAAAAAGCATTCTTTGAGGCTTGAACACACAAGTGAACTTCTTTCAAATAATACAACTAGAATAACATTACATACTGATTACAAGAACATACTTTGGCTATGACAGTATGTTCTACTTAATTTAAAAAATTAAGTACAATCAAAGTTAAGTTGTTTCTATGCTATCACCCATAAATCCCAACAATCTCCCCCAATTTGTTTTTATGGAAAATAACAGCAAATTTACAATATGTGCTGACAACTTAACTAACAAGATCAGAATTCAAGAATTTTCACTTAGCTTGAGATTTCCTCTTCTGTCTTGCTGCATCCTCTCTTTTGAGAGCTTCTGCCAAGCAGCTTCTTAGACTTTCTACAAGAGAAATTTCAGCAGCAGACACTGCATCATCCTCTACTTCATCAATGATCTTCTTTATGGAAGGAGATATGAGAAAGCTAACATCCCTGAGATTCAGCCATTGCTCTATATCATATGGATAAGTTCTGAAATGAAGTTCTTCATTAATGAGCTTGAATCTTCTTCCAGGATAAGCATTGAGAGACTTCCTTCTTTGCTTGTCCAGCTTTGAGTCTTCTCCTTTTCTCCCTTCCAATAACTTCTCTATCTCATAAGAACAAATCTGTTCCAAGGGGTGAATTGAACCAGCTACCATATACTGTAAATCCTTCAGAGTGGATGTTTTAAGCTTATGCAAGCTGCAAACATAGATTTCTTCTTTTAGGAACTTGACTCTTAGGGGATTTTCCAGCATATATGGTTGATAATTTGGAGCTTCACTTTCTGCCTTGTTAGAGGCCTTGTGAATTTCTAGCAATTCAGCTTCCTTCTTATCAAGTTCTGTCTGAGCTTGAGAATATGCAGAAGATTCAGGTCCTTTGCTTGGCTTGGGTTGCCCTTCCTGGGTTGGTTGGGCTTGCCCTTCTTCTGTGGGTAAGTCATCAAACTCATAGTACCAGTGGTATGGTATAGGAGAGGCTGGGAGATCAGTAAGAATATCAGCATCATCAAAATCTGCAAAGTTATAGCCAAATTTCTGATAAAATTCAGCATCCCTATCTGCCTGATATTTTAGAACATGTTCCATGACAGCCTCTGAAACATTATCATAGCTCTCCAGCAACTCTACCATTCTTTCTAGGTAGAAGAAATCAATTCTTCTTTTATCTATGGTTGATGTGCTGTTCTTGGTTGATGTGGCTACCAGATTGAAGTCCTTGTCAATCTTGGCAGACCTTGATTCTTCCCACCACAGAATATACTCAGAGGCCTCTTGATTTGCATCCAGCTTAACCTCAACACTCTTAATTTCTTTTGATTTCATTTGTTGAATCTTAAGACTGTTGGGAGGAATTGATTGAATTGGCTTCCTTAGATTTCTGCCAAATCCAGTGGCCTTTTCCTTTCCTGAGTATTTGTGCTTTCCTGCAGGTTTCTGTCTAGACAACCATGCCTTAGCATTAGCTTTCAGTCTCTTGGGCTTGATAGCAGCTTTGGTTTCATCCTTGACAGAACCTTCCTTGACAGTACCTCTGTCGACAGCATCTTTCAAGACAGCATCTTCTATGACAGTATCCTTGTCGACAGTACCTTTGATGACAGCATCTTTTTCAGCATTTATGCAGTCAATAGCACATCTAAGAATGCTTGCCTCCAAAGCTTCCAGTATTCTTGACTCCTCTTCATCTGTTGCACCAGCATCTTTCTTTTCCTGGCTAGGAGTTTCTTCATTGCCTTCATTCTGAGATTGAATACCAGTATTCCCAGAATTACTTCCACCAGCATTTCCAGCATTTCCAGAAGCTTCACCACCTCCATCCTCACCATCTTCATCATCATCATCATCATTATCATCATGGGGAGGAATGTTATAGAAGCAGCTTCCACCTTGATCATTTTTTTTGGCATTGGCTCTAGTGATTAGCTCCTTCATTCTAGCTCCCAGTGCCTTGTCTCTCAACACCAGCATTTTGTAGATTTCTTGAACAGCATGAACTCTTCCTGGATTGGCATTTGAACTGAGTATTCCATCTAGTACCTTCAGAATTGACTTGGTTTCCATTTTGGATGGGCTACCAATATTCATGTAGTTGTTCCTTCTAATGCCATCCTTAGATTTAGATAGCCCATCTTTTCTCATCATTCACCATTACACTGACACTGGTAATTTGTTCCTTTAACAGTTTTGTGGTGTTGGATGGACGGTTGCTAGGAGCATTCATTGCTTCTTCCACCAAACTGCTAAACTCATTGTCATGGTTGTGTAATGTGCTCTCCCTGTAATCCACCATCAAGACATTGGCTTCCTCTTGATCATACTCAGTACCATTTGACCAAGTAGTTCCTTTATAGATGGATTCAGGCAGTTTCCCTTTACCTTTCCCAAGTTTGTTTTGTTCCTCCATTTCTCTCCATTTCTTGTGCAGAGCATTTTCTTGAGTTTCTTGAATAGGTTCTCTAATCACCACAGGAGGCAAGATTGGATGTCTAGGTGCAGGTCTTCTTTGCAATGCATCTTGAGTTTCCTTTGACATTAACACCCTTTCTCCATCCATTTCCACTTCAATAGTCCTTTCAGCTTTATCCTGTGGTTTTGCACTGCTTGGTTTGACTTGCTCCCCCTGAGACATTGCTTTCCTTTTAGCTCCCCCTCTGGTCTTCACAGCTACAGGCTCCCCCTGAGTTCCACCTGATTCTTGAATAGGCATTGATTCTGATCTTGCTACCTTCTCCCCCTTAGTTGAGTTGGCAGCTACCAGGTCAGTAAGGAACTGAATAGAAAGTTGAGTAGCAGCAAATCCATCAACCACCAGTTGAGAGAGAGAGTCCAGCTTGGAGTCCAAAGTAGCACACTGTCCTTCAAGAGCTGCAATCCTGTTACCAAAAGTAGCAGAGGGGCCACCAGACCTTAACCTTCTTGGAGGGGAAGGAAAAGACAGGGGCTTGGAGGCTATGGGGGTTCTCACACTCTCAGGGTGTTTTTGAGTGATCTCATCACCCCTCACAGTTTGACTCTCAAGGCCTAGTGCCTGAATAGTGTGGGCTCCCTCAAGATCTCTCTGGACATGCTCAAGTCCCTCTCCTTTTGCCAGCTCATTTGGCTGCCTCTCATTTTTATGCTCACCTCTCTGTTCTTTTATCTCTCTTTTCTTTTGCACACCCTCACTCAACCTAGATGCATGGGTATGAGCAGTACTAACATGCATGGAAGGAGAAGATGTAGAATGTACCTTTAGGAGTTTGGCAAGAGGTAGGTCATCATCAGAGGCATCCTCAACAAGTACAGCATCAAAATTAGGCTGGGAGGACTTAACAGCATCTTTGGGAGGAATGTTACTGTCAGTTGTAGTCTGGACAGCAGGTTCTGGCATGACAGCATCTTTGGGAGGTGGAGTGACAGTATGTTCGGTAGTGACAGCATCTTTCTCTCCACCTTTGACAGTAGCTGTGCCTAGGACAGTAGCATCCCCAGTGTCTTTGACAGCAACAGAGGCTGTGACAGCATCTTCCTGAAGGTAAGATGCTCCTTGGAGGTCAGACAAAGTGTTGGCTGTTTCAGTTTCTGACAAAATACCACTTTGCCCTAGCTCAGTGTTTGGAGGAGTGGTGTCCATCTCACTTTGAGAAATGGGTTCTTGTGGACCACTAGAGGGGGGCTCATCCATGATTGGAGATGGATGATCAAAACCTGAAGGGTTGGGACTGTCCCCTTCTCTAGGTTGTGGAGAAGAAACAAAAGAATGTGTAGGGAAGGAAGAAGGTGAAAGTGGAGTAGAGAGTGGGGGCTGATTCACAGATGAAACATGTGAACCATCAATAGGAGTAGAGAAATCCTCACTGTGCCCTAACTCACTGTGTGTTTCTTCAAGTGGGGGTATCTCAGGTTGGGAACCATGAGTTTGTGCAGACTCTGTACAGGGTGCCTTGGGAGACAGGCCAATTTCAATAGAAGCACCTTGTTGAGAAGGCACATCTAGGGAGGAGTTTATTTCCCTGGTTTCCTCCACAGTCTTTTGGGAGACTGCAGGGTGGCTGACAGTGGTTTTGGTCCTCCTAGCTCTCTTCTTCTTAGGCTCAGGGGGAACCACTGTGGGTTCTGCTTGACTACCTTCCTTATTTGCTGCACTAGGTGCAGTGTCTCCCTCTTGACTAACAGAGCTACCACCAACATCAGCTTCTAAGGATCTTTTTCTGGATTCTTGCAAGGCTTCTCTTTGGGCTTTGGGAAGTCTAGAGGGCCTAGGCTGAGTGTATGGTGTTGAATGGGGGTTAACTGAATTTGGGCCTAATCCAGCTTCATCCTCAAGAGAAAAAGAATCATAACCAGTAGGTAATGGATAATCAAGGTTGGTCACTTGATCGACCATGTGCTGAGTGAAGCAAAGTGGAATATGTGCATTTAGATCCTGTGAAGATAACAGTGTGTGTGTGTGTTCTTTTTCAAGACAGAACAAACCTCTAGACGAGGGGCATCATTATTAAAGTCACAGAAAGTATTGATACACATCATAAGAAAGCGAGGGTAGTGTGATACCTTCTTACCTATGGCAGCTTTGAGTTGTGCCATGAGGAGAGCTCCAACATTCACCTTGTATCCATGGACAAGAGAATGTGTCAGTTTCTTGATGTAGGAGGGTATCCCATTCCAGCCTGTGGACTTGGTAGAGAACACCTTGACCATTGCATCAAATATCATGCTCCACTCCTTCCTTAGATACTTCCTGTCCATTTCACCAGACGGGTACCACTTGGTTGTTCCCTCTTCGAGAATAGGGCCTGCATACCCAATCTTCAAGAAGAGCTTCTTCAGAGTGTCATCATTAGCAAGTGGAGCAAAGTTTTGGCCTGCTTCCAGTGTAATTCCAAGAGCAGTATTGATGACCTCAGCTGTGAGAATGTATTGTTGCCCATTAATCGTGAATTGAATAGCTGGGTTTTCACCCTCAGTTTGAGCAACAGCAGTGCGCCAAAATTCCTCAAGTTTGTCTAGGTCGAGAATTGGAGTTGAGGTAATGGCTGAACGAAGATAGGACTTGTTCAAGAAAAACACCAGTCCTTTGAAATCCTCACCAGCATCATTTGGGGAAAAGATGCCAGCAAAGTTTGTTTGAGAGAGAGTCTGTTTGGGGGCCATGGAGATTTCAAGAAAAGAAGAAAGTGAGAAAATAGCTTTTTGCTTGAAGAAAAGTATTTTGCCTTGAGTTTTGTGAGAGTGATATATCTGAGTAACTGGAGAATAAATATGGGTTTCTCAAACGTTTGCTCAAAAAGTGGAGTTAAAGGACGTGTCTTAATCCACTCTCTTAACACGTGAGTTACTGCCCGTTATTCACTGTCAATTGTGGGGTGAATGTCCAATTACAACGGTCCACTATTGTTGACAGTAACCTATGCGCTAGAAACAATCTGTCAGTAAGAGGAGGTGGTGACAGTAGGTTTTGCGCGACAGCAACTATTGCGCAAAAACTTGCTGTCACCGTTAAGCATATGAATGACAGTATCCTTTACAAGTCTTGACAGAAAGTCTTTTCCTGCTGTCAAGAAGGTTGCTGTCAAGAAACACATGACAGTATCCTTCTTAACGACAATAACTTCGATTAGGAAATGGTTCTGTCATGAACTTATTAGAATGCTTGATTCATACACTAAACTTAATATTGACAAATTATGGATTTAGCAATGTAATCTTTTGAACACAGATATTAAGCAATTAACACAGACAAATCATAAACTCAGTAACCACAAAAACAGGAACTTTTATTAATATTAATAAAATCATTAAAATTGAACATTTAGTACATTATTCTATGATTTTATTAACTAGTTCTAAGACTTCTTCCTTAATCTCTTCTTCAGAGCGACCTTCTTTTTCAAGAAGGGCCTGAAGCTCCTTCTCTTCTTCCACAGCCTTGGCTTCTTCTTCCTTAGCCTTGGCCTCCTTTTCCTCATCGATCTCATCCATGGCGTCCAACAACATTTCAAAGAGCTCGTCGATCTCTTCATTGTCGGGTTCACTATCACACTTCTTTAGACCAACTTCAATTCCTACTTTGTTTTCCATTATTTACTTTAAAACTGTGAGCAGACTGGTGAAACCTAAGGTTAATTTATAGGCAAAACCGTCTAAGGATTAAAGTCTAATGGTCAACAGTTAGAGTACCCATACAACTACCACAAAAGTAATTAATGGTCGTGTCCTCCTTTAATCCTACAGATTAATGCAAAAGAGTGTGAAAGTCCAATGGAACAGATTTTTAACTCTCAAACTTAACAGATAACCACATTAAAGTCATACACGGTTTAAAAATATGAGACTGGCACAAAAATACTGACATGAGTAGTCAAATCAACACATGCTGTCACATAACAGACATAAACCAAGTAGACAGTAACTTCTCTTGACAGCAGGTTTGACATTGCTGTCATGAGCTTCAAAAAAAATTGAAAATTTAGAAACCTTAGTAAATTAACATACCAGATTCAGCATTCCCAATTCACTTACCAACCTGTTGAAGGTTGCTTCATCCAATGGCTTAGTGAAGATGTCAGCAAGTTGCTTGTCAGTTGGGACATAAATCAGCTTCACAGTTCCTTGTTCAACATGCTCTCTGATAAAGTGATGTCTTATATCAATGTGCTTTGTCCTAGAGTGTTGAACTGGATTATCTGAGATGGCTATGGTACTAGTGTTGTCACAGTAAATGGGAATATCTCTTAACACTAGACCATAATCTAGAAGTTGACTTTTCATCCATAGAATTTGTGCACAGCAACTGCCTGCAGCAATGTACTCAGCTTCTGCAGTTGAGGTAGAAACTGAATGCTGCTTCTTGCTAAACCATGATACCAATCTTCCACCAAGAAATTGACAGCTACCAGTAGTACTTTTTCTGTCAATCTTGCATCCAGCATAGTCTGAGTCTGAGTAACCAATTAGATCAAATCCAGTATTCTTAGGATACCAAAGACCTAGGTTAGGAGTGCCTTTTAAGTATCTAAAGATTCTCTTGATGGCTACCAAGTGTGACTCCTTTGGATCACTTTGAAACCTTGCACAAAGACATGTAGCAAACATGATGTCAGGTCTGCTAGCTGTTAGGTATAGGAGGGATCCTACCATGCCTCTATAAGTGCTTGAGTCAACTTTCTTTCCTTTAGGATCAAGATCCAGACTAGTTGCTGTGGACATTGGTGTCTTTGCAGGAGATGAATCTTCCAAGTTGAACTTCTTGAGAAGTTCCTTGATATACTTAGCTTGACTTATGAAGATTCCATCAGTTTGTTGAAGAATTTGTAACCCTAGAAAGAATGACAATTCTCCCATCATGCTCATCTCATATTTGTTACTCATGAGATGGGAAAACTTCTCACACAGCTTCTCATTTGTAGAACCAAAAATGATATCATCCACATAGATTTGTACCAGAATGATGTCCTTGCCATGATGCTTGTAGAAAAGTGTCTTGTCCACAACTCCTCTGGTAAACTGGTTTTCCAGAAGAAAGGTGGAAAGTGTGTCATACCATGCCCTGGGTGCTTGCTTTAGTCCATACAAAGCTTTGAAGAGTTTGTACACAAAGTTATGCATGTCAGCATCCTCAAACCCTGGTGGCTGTTCCACATACACTTCTTCTTCCAGCTCTCCATTTAGAAAGGCACTTTTGACATCCATCTGAAATACTTTGAAGTTGCAGTGTGCAGCATAAGCTAGAAAGATTCTTATAGCTTCAAGTCTGGCAACAGGAGCAAATGTCTCATCATAATCTATTCCCTCCTGTTGACAGTAACCTTTAGCCACTAGCCTTGCTTTGTTCCTTGTCACCAATCCATTTTCATCAAGTTTGTTTCTGAAAACCCACTTGGTCTCAATAACTGACTTTCCCTTAGGTCTTGGAACCAATCTCCATACATTGTTTCTTTCAAACTGATTTAGCTCTTCTTGCATGGCTATCACCCAGTCAGAATCCAACAATGCTTCATCAATTGTCTTGGGTTCCATTTGTGACAGGAAGCATGAGAACATGCTGTCAGCAGAGACTTTGTTCCTTGTCCTCACACCAGAATTGGGATCACCAATTATAAGGTCATTTGTGTGGTCCTTGGTCCACCTGGTGATTCTGGGCAGGCTACTTGATTGAACAGGAACATTTGCTTCAGCTTGTTGAGTTGAATGCTCATCAATTTCATTGTCTCCACCATGTTCTTCATTGTCTCCAGAGTCAACACTGTTCTGAATGTTAGATGTTATGGTGTGTGATTGAGCTGGAGTTTGAATGACAGTAGTGGTGTTGACAGCATCTTTGTCAACTTCAACAATTTGAGTGAAGCTAGGTTCTTCATCTACAATCTCCTCAGCTTCCAGGTATCCTTGATTCTCAAATCTGAATGTCTGCATCTTTCCTTCTTCATGCAGTCCTGGGAACTTGGTTTCATCAAATGTGACATTAACACTTTCTTCAATAATCCTATGTTCCATGACATAAACTCTGTAGGCAGTCCTTTCTGTGCTGTAACCCATGAATAATCCTTCAAAAGCCTTGGTGTCAAATTTTCCTTTCTTCTCATGGTTGTCTTTCATCATAAAGCATTTGCTCCCAAACACATGAAAATATTTGACAGTAGGTTTCTTTCCAGTTAGCAGACAGTAAGGAGTACTTGCATGAGTTTTGTTGATCATGGTTCTGTTCTGAGTATAACAGGCTGTGTTGATAGCTTCAGCCCAGAAATATGTTGGCAACTTAGCATCATGCAACATAGTTCTAGCTGCTTCAATGAGAGTCCTGTTCTTTCTTTCTACAACTCCATTCTGCTGTGGAGTTCTTGCAGCAGAGAATTGTTGTACAATTCCTTCATCTTTACAGAAATTTCCAAGAGTGGCATTTCTGAATTCTGTACCATTGTCACTCCTCAAGATTTGAACTTTTGAGTTTGGGGTTCTATCAAGAACTCTGACTTGATCAATAATCACTTGAGCAGCTTCATCTTTGGATTCAAGAAATTTCACCCAAGTGTACCTTGAGTAATCATCCACCATTACCAAGGCATACCTCTTTCTGGCCATAGATGGTACATTGACTGGTCCAAAGAGGTCCATGTGAATTAACTTGAGTGCTTCTGTGTTGGTGTTTACTTGTTTGGACTTGTGCACAGCTCTTCTCAGTTTGCCCATTTGACAATCTTCACACAGTCCTTCTTGACAGAATTCCTGTTGGGGCAAACCTCTCACTAACTCCTTCTTCATCAGAATATTCATTGTCTTGAAGTTGAGATGTGAGAGCTTCCTGTGCCAAAGCATACTGTCACCAACAGTAGCTTTACTGTAAAAACAGTAAACTTTATCCTTCTTTGTTGAGCTTAGATCAGCAACAAACAAGCTTCCTTTTCTGACCCCTTTTAGAGAGAGGCTTCCATCCTTCTTGTGATAGATGTTGCAAACCATCATGTCAAAGTCAACCTTAAATCCTCTGTCACTGAATTGGCTGACACTGAGTAGGTTGTGCTTCAATCCATCCACAAGAGCAATATCTTCAATGACAACATTTCCAATTTCCAGACAGCCATATCCCACTGTGTAACCCTTGCTGTTGTCTCCAAAGGTTATGATTGGGCCAGCTTTCTCTACATAATGTGATAGCAGGGCTTTATCACCTGTCATGTGTCTTGAGCAACCACTGTCAATTATCCACATGACCTGATTTTTCTTCTTACCCTGCAAAACAGAATGTTTCTAAGTTGCATATGGTACCCAATCTTTGTTGGGTCCTGCAGTTTCAGTGTTCCCTGAGTTTCTTCCAGTCACAACATCACAAGCATTATCAAAGACTTCCTGTTTGACTTCTCTTTTCACCCACTTAGGTTTAGAATTGGACTTGGTCCTTTTCTTAGTGGATGAAGCCTTTTTGCTGTTGCCAGCAGGCTCAGAAGTCTCAACAGTGTTTAGGTATGAGCATTTTTCAGTAGAGAGAACAGGTAAGTTAAAGCATGTACTCATGGCAGTGATTTTGCATGGCATACAATCAATGTTATTACAGACACTCATAGTTCTATGCATAAGGGGGGTTCTGTGTAAGTTACCATTGAGTTCAGTTGCATTGATCTTATCCTCAATTGGTTTCTTACAAACATGTGTTAAGTGATGTGTAGATCCACAGTTATTGCATAGTTTCCTAGAAGCACCTCCAACATTAGTGTATCCATTTCCTTTGTTGACACCTACCTTACCATTCCTGTTCCTAGACTTGGGAGTCACTGGATTGACAGTATGTTCAGAAGTTGCTGTCGAACTATCCTTGACAGTATCTTTTAATCCTACTGTCTTGACAGAAGGTTTGAGAGTTACTGTCTTGGACTCATTCTTGACAGTATCTTTGAAAGATTCTGTCTTGCCAATCGTGACAACATCCTTTGAACTTACTGTCTGATTGCTTGGTAAGTTTACTGTCTTGGGGATTGTGACAGTATCCTTTCCTTCCTTGAATGTGCTGTCAACACCTTCATCCTCATCAAGAATTTCTTGTTTGATGAGCATGGCTTCTTCATCAAACTCAATTTCAGCAGCTTTGAAAATAGGAGTTTTAACTTTCTTGAGAATGGTGGGTTTGACAGCAGCTATTCCAGGACAATCTTGAATCACAGTTTCCTTTCCAGGTCTTCTACCATAAGAAAAACCTATACCAACAGACTGATTTTCTGTATGCTTATCATTGTAATCCTGAAGTATCTTTGATGAGTTTCTATAGGCCTTAATCTTAAATTCATTTTCAGCAATCTCATTCCTCAGGAATTCCTCAACCTCCTTAGCACATTTTAATTCATTTTTAAGTTTGGCATTCTCTTGAGCTAAAGAGCCTAGAGAACTGGTTTTGAGAAAAAGAGAATCATTTTCAGACTGAAGTGTTTCATTTAGCTTACTTAGTCTAGAGATTTCCTCATTAGCAGCAGATAAGCTAGTATAGACATTGAACATTTCAGCACTTAAGTCTTTAATGGTTTTCTTATACTCATCAGTAGACATATCAAGTAAGACAAGTGAAGGTACCTGACTTGAAGGAGTTGATGCTACCTCATCAGTGCTAGCCATGAGAGCTAGGTTAACATACTCTTCCTCTTCTTCATCATCAGAATCATCCCAACACTTTCCTTCAGCCACATAGGCTCTACCTTGATTTTTCTTAGAGTATCCACCAGTTCCTTTCTCATATCTTTGAACCTGTTTGGGTCTTTTGCATTCAGTAGCAAAATGACCAGGTTCTCCACAGTTGTAACATTTGAACTTTGATCTATCCACAAATCCAGTTTTGTATCCTCCTTTGGTTGAACTTCCCACAGCAGCCTTTGATGAGCTTCCTTTGCTGAACTTGGATGCTTGGCCTTGAGGCTTGTATGACCTATCCTTCTTGAACCTAAAGTTCTTGAACTTCTTGGCCATGTAAGCCATAGTAGGGTTGTCCATGCTTTCCAGTTCCTCCATTGTGTAGAAGTCTTCATCTTCCACATCTTTAATCTGTAGTACCACTTTCTCATCATCTTCAACCACCTCTTCTGTGACGCCCTCCAAACCCGGGGTACAGATTTGAGGAGTCATCCGACCAACGGAACACTATTTACCACATGCATAATATATATAAAGACACAATTACCCCTTGACCAAGACCGCATCCAGATTATGGCAATGAACACAAGCTACTACAATCTTTTATTATTACAAACCAGTTTTATCAGAGTTATTACATCACAACTAAAGTTCAAATCTAGACATTAAATCTAGAAAAGCAAAACAACAACTACCCTGCCAATAACAGTGACTCGAGGGGCTCTCCTGACTGCTGGTGAACTATCGGTCACGCTATGCCAACTCATACTCTCGCTTCACTGGAATAGGGTTAGAAAACAACAAGCAAGAGTGAGCCAAAATTGCTCAGCAAACATCAACGAATCATTTCTATCACAGTTGTAAGGATATGAATTTAAGGTATCAGAATCAACAATATTTAGCTAACACATGCTTTGTATCAATAATGATTGAAGTAAAGAATTAGAATATGGCTTATACATTTTATTCAAATCAAAGGTTGTGCTGCTGGCCAGCCACGCATCAACCCCGGACTAGCTCATGTCATAGTCCTCTACTGGATCCCAGGCCAATCTGGGCCTTAAGTTACTTCGACCAATTACTGGTCCATTTTTAAAAACACATGCCAATTCTATAATAGGGTATAAACAATAACATGCTCAATAAGATAAACTGAATGTATAGTAATTGCAAAAGAGCTTCAACTGTTCAGTATCAACGAAGATCGAAAAAGGATCATGGAGTAGTTACAAGATGGAAATCAAACAATCAAAGGTTGTCAATGATAATCAAAGGATGATAAATAGCAACAATAGGTGGTAAACAATAATCAGGTAAATTGGAAATAAGGGTTTCCGATGCAGATCAAATCAAAGAATCAAGAATTTCTAAGGAAATGGAATCAGTTGTCCCAATGCGGTTAAAAGATGGATAATTTGAATTGTTCTGGGGATAATGGTATTCAAGTAATCAAGACAATAATAATTTTATCACAAGTAAAGGCACAGATACTTGCCTGGTCTAAGCTGCTGTCGGATCGACTCTGCTCACTCTACTTTCCCCTTTCCCTTGCTCCGGGAACTCGATTCTATAATTTAAACAACTCATCACAATAAGTCTAACTATGCTCGTTCTACTCTCGACACTTATTCAATCAATAATCACATTTAAACAAGTAACCGGTTACGTATCGGACGTCCGGTATAATTTATGATATTTAAAACTCAGATATTTGCCCTAGCACGGGCATATACAGACTATAAAACACGACACACAATTAATATGAACCATATAGCACTTATAAACATTTTTAAAACATCATACGGAACTCATTTGAATTTTTAATAAGTCATTACTAATTTTTAAATCAAAAATCGGATTTTTAAATCCAATATAAACATTTAAATGAAAATAAATCAATTAATAAAATTAATTGACACTCTTTAAATACTCAAACTATTTTTAAATAAATAAATAGGCTTGAAAATAATTAAACTGAATTTTTAATTAATTAAATCTAATTAATAATTAATTTTTAAGAATTAATTGATTAAAAGAATTAACCAATTAATTAATAAATTAATTATTAATTAAAAATAATTAAAATAATTAAGTTTAATCAATTTTCGGATTTAAAATAATAAATATAATTTATCAGAATTTTTCTGATATAAAAATATATTTTTAAAATAAAAATATGAATTTTTAAAGTTTTTAAACTATTTTCGAATTAAATTTAAAAATAAAATTCAAAAACAGTTTTCTGAAAATGAATTAGGGTTTTGAAGATTGAAACCGGGTCGAAAAATCGGGTAAACGGGTCGGGAAGAACGAATCCGGGTCACCAAGAACAACCCGCCGGAATCTGGGTTTTCCAGAATCCGGCCGGCGTCCGGTGGCCGGACTTCGCCGTTTCCGATCAAAACAAAACCAAACTATAGGGCTTTTGTTCGCTTTTGCAAGACAAACACAACCCACATACACACACATCTGTCCCATGCCGGAATCGTGCCCAGAATTCATTTAAAGAACTCGCCGGCGACGACCTCGGCCGGAAACCCGATCTACTTAAATCCTACATGAAACTCAAAGATTAATATACCAAAATGAAGCTTATAACTCATACAATAAAAGCCCTTTACCAAAAACAATGTCAGATCAATATCAAGAACGTACGAATTGAAAGAAGAAATCGGGTCAAAACCCGAAAATCAAACCCGACTAAATCGAACATAAACATGAAATTAAAGCATGGATTCTTGCTAATTAGAACCCTAGGAACATGTTAGAAGCAACCAATTGAACGGAGAATCAACAGAATGAAAATCCCCAAATCGAATCAAGAACCCTAATTTTAATTCGAAACTTGTAAAATCAATATAAAATCGAATACTTACCAGATGATGATGAGGTTGGAAGATTCTGAAACTAGATTTTTGGGGCTTTGATTTGAGTATAAGAACTTCAGATTTGGACTTCAATAACCCTTAGAACGAATTGATTGAAGATCAAGAACACAAAATAATTATTTGGGAATTTCGGATTTCTTGAGTAATTTCTGAAGAATTGCTAGGGTTATGAAGTCTGATTGATCATTTTATATTTTTGGAAAAATAATACCCCAAATAACATTTTTGGATCGATATTGATTCGTTAGATCGTTTAAAAACCCTAATTAGGTCAAAAACACGTTTTACGAAAAGTAAGGGGTTAAAAAGGTTGATGATTATCCAAATTGATATATATCATTATATAACTAATGCTCAAGAATACTAGGGCTATAACAACTTCAATATTGATATAGAACGATAAATCCGTCCCCTTAAGCAATTAGGGTTCGGAACGATTTTTCCTTTTTCGGATCAAAAATTGAAATTAATTTGCAGAATCAAATAGGTAGGGTTAAATAGAATCCCATAACCCTTTCGATAACGATTCGAATACGAAAGACGAAGAATTAAAAATGAATGTACGAAATTTCAACGGGCTCTTGAATTATCAAAACGGCTCAAATTTGAAGAAAATTCCAAATGACGAAATTTTTGAAAGGGGCTTCCGACTCACCATTTAGCACATAATTACACACTAAATATCATATAATAATATTCCAATATTCCAAAATAAATATTTTAGATTAAATATATCATTTAATCAAATAATAAAATTCACGGATATTACATCCTTCCCCCCTTAATAGGATTCTGTCCTCAGAATCAGATCAAGGAAACAACTGGGGATACTTCTCTAACATCTCACTCTCTAATTCCCAGGTAGACTCTTCTACTTTAGGGTTCCTCCACAAAACTCTCACTAACACTACTGTCTTATTCCTTAGTACTTTCTCCTTACGATCCACTATCTGGATTGGTCGTTCTACATACGATAAATCTGCCTGGACCTCTATTGGTTCATACTCTATTACATGATTCGAATCTGGTCGATACCTCTTAAGCATAGATACATGAAATACATTATGAACGTGCTGCATATGCGGTGGCAATGCCAACTCGTAAGCTACTTCGCCCACTTTCTTCAAAATCTCAAACGGCCCAACATATCTCGGACTCAACTTCCCTTTCTTTCCAAATCTAACTAATCCTTTCCATGGTGAAACCTTTAGTAACACTTGCTCTCCTCCTTCGAATCCCACATCCTTTCTGGCTAGATCCGCATACTTCTTCTGTCGGTCTTGAGCTGTTATCAATCTTCTCTGAATCAATTGAACCACTTCTTTTGTTCGTTGTACTAGTTCTGGTCCTATCATTTTCCGTTCACCAACTTCTTCCCAATATACTGGAGATCGACACTTTCGTCCATACAAAGCTTCGTACGGTGGCATTCCGATGCTCGCGTGAAAACTATTATTATATGAAAATTCCACCAAGGGTAGATGATCGTCCCAACTGCCTTCAAAATCAAGTGCACACGTCCTAAGCATATCTTCAATAGTCTGAATTGTCCTTTCGCTCTGACCGTCCGTCTGCGGATGATAAGCCGTACTCATTCTCAACTCGGTGCCCAAACACTCCTGAAAACTCCTCCAAAATCTTGAATTGAATCGAGGGTCTCTATCAGACACTATCGATACTGGAACTCCATGTCGTACTACGATTTCTTTTATGTACATATGAACTAACTTATCCAGCGAGAATCTCTCGTTAATCGGAAGAAAATGCGCAGATTTCGTCAATCGATCCACGACAACCCAGATGGCATCATGGTTAGCTTTGGTTCTAGGCAATCCTACTACAAAGTCCATCGCAATGTGTTCCCACTTCCATTCGGGAATCTCCAATGGTTGAAGTAATCCACTTGGTCTCTGATGTTCCGCCTTAACTCTTTGACACGTAAAGCATTTACTTACCCATTCCGCAATCTCTCTCTTCATATCTGGCCACCAAAAGTTCGTCTTTAGATCTCGATACATCTTCGTACTCCCTGGATGAATTGAATACTTCGAGTTATGTGCTTCGTGCAGAATCTCACTTTTCAGTTCCGTTACGTTAGGTATCCATATCCGAGAAGCAAATCTCAAGATCCCTTTGTCGTCCGGTTGGCTACATATTTCCTCACCTGTCATTTTATTCACATCGTCGTTCATAACTTGCTCTTGGCACTTTCGTATCTTCTCCAACAATTCAGGTTGAAACGTCATGGTATAAATTATTTCCGTAGCGTCCTTCGGATTAATTACTTCGATTTCCAATTTCTCAAATTCCTTGTATAATTCTTTGGTCATCATTAGTGTATTTAATCTCTCTTTTCTGCTCAATGCATCTGCTACCACATTTGCCTTGCCGGGATGATAGTTGATAGAAACGTCGTAGTCCTTGATTAGTTCTAACCATCTTCGTTGCCTCATGTTCAGCTCTTTCTGAGTAAAGATATACTTCAAACTTTTGTGATCGGTGTAAATTTCACATCTCTCTCCATACAAGTAGTGTCTCCATATCTTCAAAGCAAACACAATAGCTGCTAACTCCAAATCGTGTGTAGGGTACTTCTGTTCGTGGGGTCTCAACTGTCTTGACGCATAGGCAATCACCTTGTCATGTTGCATAAGTACGCATCCTAATCCTTTGTACGACGCATCACTATAGATTACGAAATGACCTTGATCGTCTGGTAACATCAATACCGGTGCCGTAGTTAGTCTTTTCTTTAACTCTTGGAAGCCTTCTTCGCATTTATCGTTCCATATGAATCGCTCGCTTTTCCTTGTCAGCTTGGTCATTGGAGTAGCTATCTTCGCAAAATCTTGCACAAATCTCCGGTAGTATCCGGCTAATCCCAAGAAACTTCTGACTTCAGTCGGTGTCCTGGGTCTCTCCCAATCTTTCACTGCCTCTATCTTTGCTGGGTCCACTTTGATGCCTTCGCTGCTCACCACGTGTCCTAAGAAATGAACTTCTTTCAACCAGAATTCACACTTGGAAAACTTCGCGTATAGTCCTTCTTGTCTCAACGTTTCTAACACAATTCGCAACTGGTCTGCATGCTCTTCTTCTGTCCTTGAGTATATCAAGATGTCGTCGATGAATACCACTACAAACTTGTCCAAATATCTCTTGAAAATCCTGTTCATTAGATCCATAAAAGCTGCGGGTGCATTCGTTAGTCCAAACGCCATTACTAAAAATTCATAGTGCCCATACCTTGTTCGAAAGGCTGTCTTCGGTATGTCGTCTGGTCTAATCTTCAATTGGTGATATCCTGACCGTAGGTCGATCTTCGAAAAATGTACCGCTCCCTTCAGCTGGTCAAACAGATCATCTATTCGAGGTAACGGATACTTGTTCTTAATGGTCAGCTTGTTCAACTCCCGATAGTCTATACACAATCTCATGCTTCCATCCTTTTTCTTGACAAACAGTACTGGTGCTCCCCACGGTGAAACGCTGGGTCTAATAATTCCTTTTTCTAGCAAATCTTGCAGTTGATCAGCCAATTCCTTCATCTCCACTGGTGCCATCCTGTAAGGGGCCTTCAATACTGGCTCCGCGCCCGGTACTAAGTCTATCGCAAATTCAATTTCTCTATCTGGAGGTAAACCTGGTAATTCTTCCGGAAAAACATCTGGAAACTCATTTACGACTGGAATATCTTCTAACTTAGAAACTTCCTTATCTATATCTATTACATAAGCTAGATACGCCTCACAACCTTGCCTTAATAACCTCTTAGCCTGAATCATTGTCAGGAACCTCTTTCTTTGTTTCTCTCCTCTAAATATTATCTCTTTCTTTTCTAGGGTAATCAAAGTAACCCTCTTATTCTTACAATCAATACTTGCATCATGCTCAGTCAACCAATCCATCCCTAATATCACATCAAATTCACCTAACTTAAAAGGTAACAAGTCAACATAAAAACGATTTCCCAAAATCTCTATCTCACAACGGGGATAATATGAACTGACCGCGATACGATCCTGATTAGCTATCTCTATAGTCAACACTCCACTTAAAGGTTTCATTACGCAATTCAATCTACGAGCAAACGTTTCAGAAATAAAAGACTTCGTCGCTCCCGAATCTATTAACACTTGTGCAGGAATAGAATTTACTAGAAGTGTACCTGCCACCACGTCGGAATCTCTCACTGCTTCTCCCATTGACATATTGTAGGTCCTGGCTAACGGCTGGACGTTAACAACTGGGGGTGCTTCAATTGCCCGAATCATATTGTTCACGGTTGCTGGTGCTCTGCAGTCCTTAATCATGTGACCTGGTTTCTTACACCGATGACACACGATGCCCATCTTGCAATCCCGGGAATAATGTCCCTTCTGATTGCATTTAAAGCATGTGATAGTCAATCGATGGCATATCCCTAGATGTCGCTTCCCGCATGTCTTGCATTCTGGCAGTGGGGGTCTAGAAAGTCCCTGCTGACCGCCGGTTAGTAGACGGTTATCTTGTCCTACGTTTCCGGTGTCTGGTTTCCTGAAACTTGTATTCCTTCCGTGCTGAAATCCCAGCTTCTTATTTGCTTGCCCTTGAAAACTTCCCTGCTGCTGTCCCTTATCGGGTATCCCTGCTTTCCTTTTCTTGTTCTCCTTCTCTCTCATGTAAGAATCACTCTCTGCCTCCGCAATCATTGCCTTTTGGACCACCGCTGCATAGGTGTCCAACTCCAATACAGCTAACTTACTACGAATCCAAGACCTCAGTCCCTGCTGGAACCTCTTGGCCTTCTTCTTTTCCGTATCCACATAGGTTGGAACAAACCTTGACAACTCCGTAAACCTTGTTTCATATTGGGGCACTGTCATGCTCCCCTGCTTTAATTCCAAAAACTTCAATTCCATCTGATCTCTCATATAGTCCGGAAAATATCTTTCCAAAAACAACTCTGTGAATCTTGCCCACGTAATCAATCCCTCGGGCTCCATAGCCCTACTCGTTTCCCACCAATAACTAGCCTCATTCTTCAGAAAATAGCTTGCATACTCTGTCTTCTTATCCTCTGTCACCTCTATCAAGGCAAAAGCCTTTTCCATCTCTTTCAACCATGCCTTAGCCTCTACAGGGTCTGCTGATCCTTTAAATTCTGGAGGTTTTGCTGCCTGGAAAGATTTGAACGTAACTGCCGGTGCTGCTTGCTGGTGCTGTTGTTGATGCTGCTGATGCTGATGTTGCTGATGCTGATGTTGCTGATGCTGTTGCTGCTGTTCTAAGAGTTGTTGCTGAAATGCACGTTGCTGCTGTGCTAATGCGGCAGTCTGTTGAGTAAGGGTATTTAACAACTGGATTACCATCGGGTCCACACGGCCCGTGGGAGGTGTATTTTGTTGCCCTTCTTGGTCAGAAGTATCAGTTGAACGGGTTTGTCGTCTAGGAGCCATATCGCTAATGAATAAACAATAATTGGCTTAATCAAACAGTTCATATAAGAGAAGGAAGGATCACAATTGATATCTCGAAGGTTTACAGATCTTCTCAACGGTGTATGGATACACTCGTTGCAATAAGTAAAATAACAGTTATGATGCTGGAAATGAATGACAGGGGAATAAATACAGTTCTATAAAAGAGGTTTATCATATATATATAGATAGAGTTAGTACAAGCGTAGAACGCTTCAAAAGAAAATATATCATGGCTGAACCATAACTGCCGACCAGCAATACAACAACAAAAATGCAACAACAACCCGAGGCGTTCCTATAAGTCCGGTGCACTGCTGATTCTACTATATGCATCTATATACTAACTATCTAGAACCATACATCCATGTCACATCTGTCTGCTACCGATACCTGCTCACAGATCACCTGCTCCTGCCGGCCATAACGGGGGTCCTGAAACCTCTGCAATCTCACTCATCGCATAATCCAAAATCTGTCTCATCCCTGCTACTGTCTCTCCCTCTCGACTAGAAGCTAATCCATGCAATCGAGTCTCAACCAAAGTCCTCGTAACCCTAAACCTCATCTGAATGTCTCTCATCTGATCTCTAAGTCTGTCTCTCTCTCTGACAGCGGCTGCCTCGATCGAACGAATCCTACCCATCTCCATAACCTGTCCATAAAGGAAATCCTTCTCTCTTCTCACCCTCTGATACACATGGTGTGGAACTGGTGGCTCACCTAACTGATACAAAGGCCCACAAACTGATGCCTGAGACGCTGGTGCTGGGGCTACTTGCCGGAGTGGAATAGGACAAGGTATCTGATCTCTCCTGACTACTGGGCCCTGATGCCTAGGCTGATATCGCACTGGCCGAGACGGTCCTGCTCTCTCAACGGGTGTAGGTATCTCTGATATCGTATCCTCGGAAGGGTCTGAGTCTGAACTAGAACTAGGGGGCTGCAATTATAACCACATTTAATTACTACGCGTAATATCCCTAATTGACCTCCTAATATCCTTACGTGAATTCCTAACTCTCTATGTTATCCTGGACCCTAAGTCCTAACTTGTTTCAAATGCCATAACCTGTTGCTCTGATACCAACTGTGACGCCCTCCAAACCCGGGGTACAGATTTGAGGAGTCATCCGACCAACGGAACACTATTTACCACATGCATAATATATATAAAGACACAATTACCCCTTGACCAAGACCGCATCCAGATTATGGCAATGAACACAAGCTACTACAATCTTTTATTATTACAAACCAGTTTTATCAGAGTTATTACATCACAACTAAAGTTCAAATCTAGACATTAAATCTAGAAAAGCAAAACAACAACTACCCTGCCAATAACAGTGACTCGAGGGGCTCTCCTGACTGCTGGTGAACTATCGGTCACGCTATGCCAACTCATACTCTCGCTTCACTGGAATAGGGTTAGAAAACAACAAGCAAGAGTGAGCCAAAATTGCTCAGCAAACATCAACGAATCATTTCTATCACAGTTGTAAGGATATGAATTTAAGGTATCAGAATCAACAATATTTAGCTAACACATGCTTTGTATCAATAATGATTGAAGTAAAGAATTAGAATATGGCTTATACATTTTATTCAAATCAAAGGTTGTGCTGCTGGCCAGCCACGCATCAACCCCGGACTAGCTCATGTCATAGTCCTCTACTGGATCCCAGGCCAATCTGGGCCTTAAGTTACTTCGACCAATTACTGGTCCATTTTTAAAAACACATGCCAATTCTATAATAGGGTATAAACAATAACATGCTCAATAAGATAAACTGAATGTATAGTAATTGCAAAAGAGCTTCAACTGTTCAGTATCAACGAAGATCGAAAAAGGATCATGGAGTAGTTACAAGATGGAAATCAAACAATCAAAGGTTGTCAATGATAATCAAAGGATGATAAATAGCAACAATAGGTGGTAAACAATAATCAGGTAAATTGGAAATAAGGGTTTCCGATGCAGATCAAATCAAAGAATCAAGAATTTCTAAGGAAATGGAATCAGTTGTCCCAATGCGGTTAAAAGATGGATAATTTGAATTGTTCTGGGGATAATGGTATTCAAGTAATCAAGACAATAATAATTTTATCACAAGTAAAGGCACAGATACTTGCCTGGTCTAAGCTGCTGTCGGATCGACTCTGCTCACTCTACTTTCCCCTTTCCCTTGCTCCGGGAACTCGATTCTATAATTTAAACAACTCATCACAATAAGTCTAACTATGCTCGTTCTACTCTCGACACTTATTCAATCAATAATCACATTTAAACAAGTAACCGGTTACGTATCGGACGTCCGGTATAATTTATGATATTTAAAACTCAGATATTTGCCCTAGCACGGGCATATACAGACTATAAAACACGACACACAATTAATATGAACCATATAGCACTTATAAACATTTTTAAAACATCATACGGAACTCATTTGAATTTTTAATAAGTCATTACTAATTTTTAAATCAAAAATCGGATTTTTAAATCCAATATAAACATTTAAATGAAAATAAATCAATTAATAAAATTAATTGACACTCTTTAAATACTCAAACTATTTTTAAATAAATAAATAGGCTTGAAAATAATTAAACTGAATTTTTAATTAATTAAATCTAATTAATAATTAATTTTTAAGAATTAATTGATTAAAAGAATTAACCAATTAATTAATAAATTAATTATTAATTAAAAATAATTAAAATAATTAAGTTTAATCAATTTTCGGATTTAAAATAATAAATATAATTTATCAGAATTTTTCTGATATAAAAATATATTTTTAAAATAAAAATATGAATTTTTAAAGTTTTTAAACTATTTTCGAATTAAATTTAAAAATAAAATTCAAAAACAGTTTTCTGAAAATGAATTAGGGTTTTGAAGATTGAAACCGGGTCGAAAAATCGGGTAAACGGGTCGGGAAGAACGAATCCGGGTCACCAAGAACAACCCGCCGGAATCTGGGTTTTCCAGAATCCGGCCGGCGTCCGGTGGCCGGACTTCGCCGTTTCCGATCAAAACAAAACCAAACTATAGGGCTTTTGTTCGCTTTTGCAAGACAAACACAACCCACATACACACACATCTGTCCCATGCCGGAATCGTGCCCAGAATTCATTTAAAGAACTCGCCGGCGACGACCTCGGCCGGAAACCCGATCTACTTAAATCCTACATGAAACTCAAAGATTAATATACCAAAATGAAGCTTATAACTCATACAATAAAAGCCCTTTACCAAAAACAATGTCAGATCAATATCAAGAACGTACGAATTGAAAGAAGAAATCGGGTCAAAACCCGAAAATCAAACCCGACTAAATCGAACATAAACATGAAATTAAAGCATGGATTCTTGCTAATTAGAACCCTAGGAACATGTTAGAAGCAACCAATTGAACGGAGAATCAACAGAATGAAAATCCCCAAATCGAATCAAGAACCCTAATTTTAATTCGAAACTTGTAAAATCAATATAAAATCGAATACTTACCAGATGATGATGAGGTTGGAAGATTCTGAAACTAGATTTTTGGGGCTTTGATTTGAGTATAAGAACTTCAGATTTGGACTTCAATAACCCTTAGAACGAATTGATTGAAGATCAAGAACACAAAATAATTATTTGGGAATTTCGGATTTCTTGAGTAATTTCTGAAGAATTGCTAGGGTTATGAAGTCTGATTGATCATTTTATATTTTTGGAAAAATAATACCCCAAATAACATTTTTGGATCGATATTGATTCGTTAGATCGTTTAAAAACCCTAATTAGGTCAAAAACACGTTTTACGAAAAGTAAGGGGTTAAAAAGGTTGATGATTATCCAAATTGATATATATCATTATATAACTAATGCTCAAGAATACTAGGGCTATAACAACTTCAATATTGATATAGAACGATAAATCCGTCCCCTTAAGCAATTAGGGTTCGGAACGATTTTTCCTTTTTCGGATCAAAAATTGAAATTAATTTGCAGAATCAAATAGGTAGGGTTAAATAGAATCCCATAACCCTTTCGATAACGATTCGAATACGAAAGACGAAGAATTAAAAATGAATGTACGAAATTTCAACGGGCTCTTGAATTATCAAAACGGCTCAAATTTGAAGAAAATTCCAAATGACGAAATTTTTGAAAGGGGCTTCCGACTCACCATTTAGCACATAATTACACACTAAATATCATATAATAATATTCCAATATTCCAAAATAAATATTTTAGATTAAATATATCATTTAATCAAATAATAAAATTCACGGATATTACATCTTCTATCTTCAAGGTCTGTGTTGGGGTTGATTGTGTGATCTGTGGTACTTCACTTGGCTGTGTGATCCTTGGCACATGTGCTACTAGGGCACTTGACATATTAGCCATCTTGTTCCTTGTTCCACTTTGTATGGCTCTCTTTTGAAAGAGTTCGAGTTCATAGGATTTCAGAATACCATAAAGTGTCTCAAAGGTTATAGTGTTGAGATCTCTTCCTTCTCGTATGGCTGTTGTCTTGTGTTCAAGGTGATCAGGCAGTGTGAGCAGGAACTTGACGTTTAATTCTTTTCTGTCATAGTACTTGCCATGTATCTGTAATTCAGTTAAGAGCTTACTGAACCTTTCGAACATGGAGGTTAAGTCTTCACCAGGCTTGGCCATGAATGCCTCATATTGAGATATTAGAATTTGCCTTTGGTTGCCCTTAACCTCTTCACTTCCTTCACAGAGTAAGGCTAACCTGATCCACATCTCCTTGGCTGATGTGCAGCTTATTACACTTCCACACATGGCTTTATCCAGCGTGAGAGAATCGAGCAAGATAAGTTGCAAATGATCATCTAGCACCATTTTCTCCTTTTCAGGTTCCAAGATTTCTGAGGGATCTTTGGGAACCCAATGTGCAGGAATAATCTCACCATTCACTGTTGTGGCTTCAATTTCCTTTCTTGGAATGAAAGGACCATTCTCGAGTATACCTGGGTATAGTGGATTTGCAGCTTTGATAAACAACAAGATTTTTCTTTTCCAAATACTGTAGTTCTCTTTATCAAAAGCTGGGATCTTGATACTGTTTGATTTCTGCATTTTCTCCGGGATCTCAGATATGTATGTTAATCTAAACGCTCTGATACCAGTTGTTAGTCCTTGTGTATTGCAGAAGGGGGGGGATGAATGCAATACTGATAAAATTCAATCTAAATTTCAACAACTAAAATCAAGATTAAACGTTATCAGCAATATATGCAATCACGAACAGTATTTAGTAAGAACAAGATTCACAAAATAAATGTTTTATTTATTTTGCAAAGTGTTGCTACAACCTCAAGAAAAAGATCTCGAGCTTCGGGTTTTTCTTCTTCGACACTTCCTTCTGTTCGTTGCTTTTCTAGAATGAGTTGATAGTAGGTATATGACTAACCCTATCACTATCAGTCACGGGTTTGTAAAGCTGCTGTCACTGTCAAGTGGCAGCTTCTTACAGATTGTCTTACCCATGTGACTTTCCTAAATTGCTAACATGTCAGATATACATTACAAAGAAAGCAACCTAGATCCATTCTATTTCCAGCTAAACCAATTTAGCAGATAAAGACTTGACCTTGCTCTTGAATTGATTCGCTTTTGATTTGTAGTGCCTTGAAGCTTCTGTCGTAGTCTTGCAGACTTGGTGCAGCTTAGGGATGCTGCATCACGCCTGTTTCTTGAACATTTAAACTGTCACGGGATTTGACTGAGAAAGATACCTAGCATAAGGATCTTTATTGAGACAGTTACTTTTGCCGCAAAGCTTGCTGTCACAGGAATGATCTTTTGGTGACAGTATGAGTTCCCCGCATAGAGTGCTGTCGAGGATCCCAAACTTGCTGTCGAGGGCAATAGTTGCTGTCGCGTAGTCTTCCGCCAATGTTGCTGTCAGAGTGAATATGCTGTCGTGACTTGCAACATTCTGTCTTCTTGTAATCTTACTGTCACAGCTTTAGGACAGTAACCTTTATTCATGTTGTCATCCAAAAAGCATTCTTTGAGGCTTGAACACACAAGTGAACTTCTTTCAAATAATACAACTAGAATAACATTACATACTGATTACAAGAACATACTTTGGCTATGACAGTATGTTCTACTTAATTTAAAAAATTAAGTACAATCAAAGTTAAGTTGTTTCTATGCTATCACCCATAAATCCCAACAGATTAAAAACAAGATAAAAATTTAAAAATATATATTAAAATCTCAAATAAAAATGAGTCATTAAATATATAGTGGTATTAAAATTTTATTTTCACTCTCACCGACTTTTGATAATACTGTGAATAATGTTTTAAGAACAATATTAATGGCCACCTTTTGTGAAGATTGATAATTGGTAAATTTATAAATAAGGTGTTATTATCACATCAGTTTTATATAAATAGATCTAAATGATAAACCAATTTTCAAAGTGTACATGAAAATATGCACTATAATTTTCCTTAACAAAATCACAATACCGTGCAGAATTAAAAGGAAAATCGCTCTACCTCCCATGAAATAGACAAATAAAAACCATGAATTAAAGATCTTGGTTCACACGAATTTTTTTAAAGCATACTTTTCTTGAATAATTTTGGTCCATCAATCTTTCCGCTGCTGTTAAATAGATAAAATTGTTGCCTTGGTAATAGATCATCAAACAAATATCAAGCATCATATTTTTCAAGGGATGCATTGTTAGAATATAACTAGCGTAAAAACTGTGCGAGGCACGGGCATGTTCATATACTGAAATAATTTCTCGCACAAACCAGTACATACAATATATTAAAATAATTTTATAATTAAAAATATGATAAATGATAATATTTTGATTTTATTTTATTTTTGTATAGTAATTTTATAATATTGTATAGCGAAGATGAGTTTTTCTCTCTGTCTCATCATATGATGAGTTTTTCTCTCTGTCTCATCATGTGGTGAGTTTTTGTTTTTTCGATTGTTTAACTATTAATATCCGATTCATTTCATTTTAAGCTTGTTGTTGAGTTTTATTTCCATGGCGAACGGGGTTTCTGATGATCAGTTGGAGGAGGCATATTCGAAACTCTCTTTGGCCAACGAGGATGAGGATTTTGGCGTCATTTTGGAAGACATCCCGAAGAATATTGCAAAACAAGATCTTGACAGGTGCTTGGTGGGGAGATTCTTAACGAATAGGAAGGTGAATTTCATGGCAATGCAGGATACATTGGCATCGATTTGGAGACCTGTAAAAGGTGTATTCATGGAGGCGGCGGATCAACCAAATACTTTTTTATTCAAGTTTTTCCATGATCTTGATATGCATAGAGTTTTAAATGATGGCCCTTGGACGTTTAACCAGCAAGTTCTTCTCGTTAAAAAACTAAACGTGGATGAACAACTAAAGGAGATCAAGTTAACGGAGCTTTATATATGGGTCCAAGTGTATGATGTCCCTCTTGGGTTCAAGTCTGAGTACGTCTTGAAATCCATAGGCAATTATGTGGGAAGATATCTGGAATCAGACTCTAAGAATTTCCAGGGGATGTACAGAAACTACTTGAGAATTAAGGTGGCTATTGATGTTTCGAAACCTCTAAAGAGCAAGATGCGTATAAAGAAGGCAGGGGGTGACTGGATATGGTTCAAGTTTAAATATGAAAGATTACCATCCTTCTGTTTTTTCTGTGGAATGATAGGTCACACTGAGAAATTCTGTGAGGCCTTATTCGATAATCCTCAAGGCTCAGAGGTTAGGAAATTTGATGCGTCTCTGCGTGCAACATTGGGGAAGCAGAATATAGGTACAAGTAACCAGTGGTTGAGGGGTCCAGATGGATCTGTAGTAATTCCGGTGAAGCAGAACGATAATTAAAATGGAGTGGAAGGGTTTCAGAATGCTGAGCAATCCCATGATTGTCGGGATATGCAACGTGACATCAGGGGGAAAGATGCTATGGTTGTTGCATCTGCTAAATTTCAAGAGGGAACGTTGGAAAATTTAAATTGTGATGGAGATAACTTAAATTGTGATGAGGATAATCCCTTTATTGATGGGATAGTTGTTTCCAAACAAAAGCGGCAACGAGTGGGAAAAGATAACACAGATGTGGGCCGTAATTCAAATTCAAATGATGGGCAGGGAGTTGGGCTGGACACTGAGATGGGTGAGGATATTCAACAAACACAACAGAACCAAAAAAACATGGCATTGGCGGGACCTGTTATCCAGGCCCGCCAGCCACAATGAGTTCGTTATTCTGGAACTGTCGAGGTCTGGGCAACCCTCGAACAGTTCAAGTGTTATTGGACCTTGTCCAACTTAAAAGGCCTATGTTTGTTTTCTTAATGGAGACGATGATAGATGATAAAAGATTAGAAGGTATTCGAGCTAAGATGAGATATGAAGGATTGTTTACAGTAGCTGGAACGGGACATGGTGGAGGCTTAGCTCTTTTTTGGAGGCATTTTGCGAGTGTTAGTATCAAATCCTCGACACAGAATTTTATTGATGCTGAAGTGAAATTGGATAATATCAATTTGTGGAGACTTACTGGTTTCTATGGGTGTCCGGAGAGGTCTAGAAGAAGGGAATCGTGGGATTTACTAAAGATGCTAGCTGCAGAGTCATCTTTACCATGGGTTATCTTGGGCGATTTTAATGATTTACTGCGTGAGGAAGAAAAGAAAGGTCGGCATAAGCATCCAACTTGGTTATTGAATGGTTTTAGAGAGGTTGTGATGGACTGTGGGGTCTCAGACTTACCAATGGAAGGGTACCCTTATACATGGGAAAGAAGTCGCGGCACAAATAGATGGGTGCAAGAAAGACTGGACCGAGTTTTTGTGAATGAAGGGTGGAGATCAATTTTTACAACAGTTAAGGTACAAAATCTAATAGCACCGACAACTGATCATTCTGCAATCTTTTTACATGTAAGTGTTTGGAGACCTGTTTCTAAAAATTATAGATTCCGTTTTGAAAATTGTTGGTTGAGGGAAGCTAGGTGTAGTGACATTGTAACTGAGTCTTGGCAGAAAACAGAAGGGTTGGATATGGATCGCAGAATTGAATTATGTGGGATGGAGTTAAAGAAGTGGGGTGAACAACTAGTAAAAGATTTTCAGAAGAGGCTGGATAAGAGCAGGGCGACTATGGAACGTTTTCGTGGTCTCAGTGATGTTTATTCCCTGCAATGTTTGAGAGAGGCGGAGGCGGAGTATTCTAAAATTCTTGCTCAAAAGGAAGACTTCTGGAAACAAAAGGCCAAACAGTTTTGGCTGAAAGGGGGGGATAGTAATTCAAAATACTTTCACTCATATGCGTCTTCAAGGAAAAAGAAAAATCATATAAGGAAGCTCAAGAATAAGGAGGGGAACTGGGTTGACTGGTCTACAGGGTTGAGCAGTGTGGTAGAAGAATACTACAATGATTTGTTTGCAGCTAAGGGGGTGACGAGTGAGAATGTGTTGGACTGTATAAGTGAGCGAATTTTTTTGCCTCAAAATGAATTGTTAACGCAAGATTTCAATGAAGAAGAGGTAAAACATGCTTTATTTGCTATGCACCCAGACAAGAGTCCTGGACCGGATGGTATGAATCCTGGATTCTATCAGAAGTTTTGGAGTATAATTGGTAAGGATGTGGCTGCGGAATGTATTCATATCTTGGATAGGGGCATTATCCCGGGAAAGCTAAATGATACGGTTGTAGTTCTTATCCCTAAAAAGGCAAATCCTGAAACGTTAGCTGACCTTCGGCCAATTTTGTTATGTAACGTTATGATGAAAATTATCACGAAAATGCTTGCAAATCGTTTAAAAGTGGTTCTGTCAAGCATTATATCTGAGACACAGAGTGCCTTTGTTCCTGGGCGTTTGATAACGGATAATGTTATTGCAGCGTTCGAAGTTAATCATTGGATGCATAGGAAGACAAAAGGGAAAATAGGTTATTCAACCCTCAAGATTGATATGAGAAAAGCCTATGATAGGGTGGAGTGGGATTTTGTTCTCGGTGTTACAAAGAAACTGGGTTTTAATGAGAAGTGGCAGAGGTGGATGCAACTGTGTATGTCGTCAGTTTCTTATAATTTTGTTATTTCTGGAAATGAGATAGGCCCAGTTTATCCTAGTCGAGGTTTACGGCAGGGTGATCCTATATCACCATACTTGTTTCTCTTGTGTGCTGAAGGACTGTCAGCATTGATCCATAGTAAACAAATCTCAGGAGCGATTCATGGGTTCAAAATTGCTAATGGGGCTCCGGTTATTACGCATTTATTCTTTGTTGATGACTGTTATTTGTTCTTTAGAGCCACAGTGAATGAAGCGGAGTCTGTGAAAGATTGCCTTACTCGCTATGAGGGAGCTTCAGGGCAACAAATTAATTTTCAGAAGTCATCTATTTCGTTTAGTCGCAATACTGAGAACGAAATTGAAGTAGCTATTTGTCAAGTCCTTCAAGTGCAGACTCGAAACGATGCTATGTACCTGGGTCTTCCGAAGATGGTTTCAAGTAACAGATGGGAGACATTTCGATACGTGAAAGAGAAGATTTGGAATAAGGTCCAAAGTTGGAAAGGAACAACTGTTTCTAGAGGAGGGAAGGAAATTTTGATTAAATCAGTGTTACAGTCAATTCCTTCGTATGTAGCAAGTGTGTTCCTTTTACCAAAAAAACTTTGTGAGGATATTGAATTACTTTTGAACAGGTTTTGGTGGCTTTCAAGTGTTGAGCAAGACAGGGGTATACGATGGATGTCTTGGAGTCGTATGTGCTGTCCAAAGAAATATGGGGGAATGGGTTTTAAACGGATCCAAGAATTTAATGTGGCTATGCTGGGTAAGCAAGTTTGGAGGATTTTATCGAATCCGGATTCGTTCATTTCCAGATTATTGAAGGCTCGTTACTTTCCTCGATGTAGGTTTGAGGAAGCTACATTAGGTAATAACCCCAGCTATGTGTGGCGTAGTATCATGGCAGCTCATCCTCTGGTTTGTGCAGGTAGTGTGAAGCGTATAGGGAGGGGGGAATCTGTGAATATCTGGGGTGACCCATGGCTGTTGAATGGGGAACAAACAAGAGTAACAACGCCGTGTGTCCAAGGCTTAAATGATGCAAAGGTGTGTGGGCTTATGAAGGATGATAGATTGGAGTGGGACGTGGATATTCTGCGTGATATTTTCAATGAAAATGATGTGGCTCAGATTCTAAAAATTCCATTAAGTCACTCTAGAGCACATGATTCGTGGATGTGGTTAGAGGAGGCGAAAGGTGAGTACTCGGTCAAGAGTGGTTATAAAAGGCTGTGTCAAAATGTTTATGGAGTTCAAAATCTGGGGGTTGAGTTTAATTGGCTTAAGTTTTGGAATTTGTCTATACCATTGAAGGTGAAAATTTTCGTTTGGAGAATGATGCAGAATTGTCTTCCAACTTTAGAAAATCTTAGAAGTCGATTTGTGGAAGTTTATCCTATTTGTCCTGTTTGTCTTAGTGAAGCAGAGAGTACAGATCATATTTTGTTGTATTGTTCTTTTGCACAGACATGCTGGAGTTTAGCAAAGTTTGATGGAGTTTCAAACACAGATATGTCGGTGCAAACTGTTATGCAGAATTGGTTCCAGAGTAAGACATCTAAGGAGTTGGAAATTATTTGTATGTTGCTGTGGCAAATATGGGAGCATAGAAATAGTGTGGTCTGGAATAGGATGTTTAAACCTTCGTCTATGGTGGTCAATGCTACTAGTTCTATTTTGTTTCAATGGCAGGGGGCTCAGAATTTGCAGGACAGTCACTGGAAGCTTAATGACAGGGAAGGGGTGTTAGTTTGGAGACGGCCAGGTCCGGGTTGGCTTGTGTGCAATGTAGATGCTGCGGTCTTTGAATCGAGTGGTCGAAGTTCATTTGGCTGTGTTTTGAGGAATGATCAAGGTCAGTTTGTAGCAGGCTACGGAGGTTTCTGGCTGGGCATTGTTGATCCAAAGGTGGCTGAGGCTTTAGCTTTTAAAGAAGCGTTATCGTGGCTAAAAAGAAAAGAGATCTCATGTGTGCATATTGAGCTTGATTCTCTAACTGTAGTCCAAGCTTTTGACAGCAAGTTGAGGGATTCTTCGTATGTAGGGGCTATTATGGATGATTGTCAGTCGTTAGTAACGGACTTAAGGTCCTATTCTGTTTATTTTATTAGACGTTCAGCGAACTCAGTAGCCCATGCTTTGGCTAAGGAGACTGGTTCTAAGCCTGAATGTAAGGAATGGTGTGATGTACCTTCCTTTCTTATTGATGTATTGCATTCTGATTTGAATTAAAAGGTTCAGTTTTGATTTCAAAAAAATAATAATTAATAATAATAATATTGTATAGCGTTTTCTTGAATCAAATATTTTATAATTTGAATAGGTTTCAAAAAACAACTGAATAAATATCTATTCAATAATAATTACATGATTATCAATAATTGCTTAAATAATAATTTAATTTTTAATTATGTGAAACGAATTTTATTAAATTGATCAACTAAGTGTAATGTTAGTTATGAATGTCACTAAGAAACTAGACAGAGGGGGGGGGGGTTGAATGGATAGTTTTGATATTTTTCGATTCTTGAAAACTAATAAGCTCTGAGAGATTATGTTGTGTAAAATGCGGAATGAAGATAAGCAGAACACACACAATCACTTTAATTTACTTTGTATTAAGTAAATTAAATACTATACCTTCCAAAATTTCACAAGTGAAATTCTGGCTTCTAAACAAGAACAATGTTTTCTTGCTTTTCTTACAGAGAAAAAAGTGCTTGAATATTTCTGTATATTTCTCTCTTACAGCTAACAATAGAGTGTGCAAGATATATATGTCCTGTACAAACTAGTGCACACTTCTATTTACACAGTCACCCCTCACTATAAGTCCAACTTGTCCTCCCATAAGAAGTTAACTGTGTCAGGAAGGACCACTTGCTTTTCGGAGTCTTTCCCGTTTCTGTAGATGCTTGCCTCTTATCTTTCTCTCCAAGTTTTGCTGTAGATTTGCCATCTGTTCTTTGGACCACCTTACCGTAACAGATGCTTCAGTATTTGTCTCCTTTGAATTTTGGTTATGTACCTTGATTTGTCTTGTTATAAACGGCTAAGTGTTGACATCGTGAACTCCAGCATATTCCTGATTCTTTGACTTGTCGACATAGTGCATTCTTGACTTTGCTATATGAGTACTTTGCTATATGACTGTTTCAGGAGTATGCGATATAGGCTTAGAGAGGACTTCGCGATATAGCCTTCTTGAGGACTTCGCGACATAGTCTTTTTGAGGACTTCGCGACATAGCCTTTTTGATGACTTCACGATCTTGTACAATCTGACTTTGCGATCTCAACACTTCACGACATGAGTAATGAAGACTTCACGACATAGTTAATTTAGGACTATGCGATCTCAGTACTTCACGACATGGATATTTTGGACTTCACGACATAGCTCTATTTTGACTTCACGGTGTAGGGACTTAGATTAATTTCTGCAACTTATTTCTTCAGGGCCTTATTCATCTCCATCCTGCTGCTTGAACATTTCTGAACTTCTACCAGGATAATTATTCCATGGCCTATGTACATTCTAGATTGCAAGAAACTTACTAAGCTCATTATAACTCTGAGCATACAAGATAAAGCTAAGTACATGAAAACAAGACAAGTACAGTAGAGACCTATACTATATCCCAGTGAAAGAATTCACTAGGTCATGTAGAGTGACATAGTCACAATGAGTAGGCTTGTTAATAGTGGTATTCAGACATGCTTTGAGCCTAACATGTAATGTAATTTATAATTATAGTATAATTGTTCATGTATAACATGAACGTTTCTAAATTAATGTGATTTTAAAATAATAGAAGTATATGTGTAAAATCGTAAAACATTAACTAGCGTAAAAGCCCGTGCGAGGCACGAGCACTGCACTAATTTCTCGCCCGAAATTGTTTATATATTGAGATAATTTTGTAATTTAAAATTCAAAAAGATAATATTTTGATTTTATCTCGAATTTTAATAGTATTTTTGTAATATGGCATACCAATTACATTAACCAGATTTTCTATAACTTGATTAAATTTCATAAAATTTGGATAAATATCCATACGATAATGATCGCATGATTAGATTTAATTGCTAAAATATTAATATGATTTTCGATGACGTGATAGGAACTTTATCAAATTGAACATTTGAGTATATAATAATATGGTTTTTGATGACCTAACTTTATCAAATTGAACATTTTAGTATAAAATAAATAAATATTTTTGAAAATTGTCAATATATAACATAGGCAACGTGATTTTAACTTAGTTAGAGTACATTTATAAAGAATCGATATATACGTAAGGTGAAAACATATTATGAAACTATTAATATTATGTGAAAGTCGTCCTTGCGGTGTATAACTCATTTTTTTTTATATATTACATACATATTTTTACATTTTTAAACTCAAATGTTTAGTTTTAGTCTAAATTTTTTTACACAATATTGAAATTCTATTTTAAAATTTTGGTAAATTGAAACATTTTTTATCTTATAATATGAATTATTTTTTAACTCAACTTGAATTTTTACAAATATTTTGATCAATGTAAATTATGATTAGACGACCTTAATGACTTTGCATCAACATAATATATAAGATGAAAGTTTTTGGTTTTATCATATGTTGATCTAAGTATATGTTATAACTCAACCATCATATATTATGTTGATTGTTTGATCAATTTAGTATACTATATAAAATTCATATTACCATACTTTGAGTTATAGTCTAATTGGTCATTGCTAATAATTATTGCAATTTTGTAATAATTATAATTAAAAAAAACATATCTTTTTTCATTTTATATTGAATATTAATTATGTTATTTTTTATATATACAACATAAATCCTATTTTTGGAGTTGTCATTTTTTAAAACACAAATTCAATTATTTTAGTTTCTTTTAATATTTATGTTTTTAGATCAATCACAGTTTTAAATCGCTGAAAGTCTAAATAGTTGGTCGACCAAAAATCTCTAATATGACTCGCGTATTTAAAATTTTATATACATAAAAATTATGTGAGACAATCATTTATTATGTATAATTTTATAAATAAAATTAAATATTTCTTAAAACCAAATCTTTTTTTTATTTCAATAGTTTAATATCTACACAGAGGAGAATGTAAATAAATTCATATTTTTTAGGACTCCATTACATTTATGTATAATTTTATATTATTTAAAATTTTATTTTTTATATCAATCATTTAAAATGACAAAAGAGAATTATAGAGTATACTCAATCCATTAAAATATTTTTTTTAATTATATACTATGCAACATTCTATAAATAATATAAACCAACATTTTATTTACTCAAAAGTAAAAATAAAAAAATGGTAGAAGATGAGAAAATGTGATTTATCTAAAAATATTTTTAAAGAAAACTCAAAATAACGTATAATATAATGGTTATGGCATGAGTTTGATTAGACACGGTTAGTGGTTCGATTTTCAACACTAAGATAATTTCATCTACTCTTTGCATAAATATAAAAAAGAAGGTGTTTTTTGTAATTTTTTAACATATAAGAGCAAAATCGTAAATTCATAGGTATTAAAATGACATATATCAATCATTTAAATTGATAAAAGAGAATTGTAGATTATGTTCAATCAATAAAAATATTTTTTGTAATTATATATTGTGCAATATTCTAGAAATAATACAAATCAATATTTATTTACTCTATAATAATAATAAAAAAAGATGGGAGAATATGTGGTTTATCTATTAAGATTTTGAAAGTAAACTCAAAACAAAGTGTAGCACAATTGTTGTGGTGCAAGTTTGAGTGTAGAAGGTCACGTGTTCAATTCTCAAGACAAACATAATTTAATTAATTTTTTGCATAAACTGTTAGGTCCTGATAAGTTTGTAGAAGGGGGGTTGAATACAAACTATACCGTTTTATCGAAATTTGTTCTTGAATAATTTAACAATTTAGAACAAATTAATGCGGAATATAAATGGAACAAGATTCAAGTTAAATATAACCTATATTAAACTTGAAGGGTGTTGCAAATACAATATGGATTACAAAGTATTTATCTCAAACTAATTAATACAAATTTAGAATAAATTCGACATGAACTTTTCTAATATTTGTAATAAAAAGATCGAATGCTAAAAGCAAGTTCGAGATAAATTCTAGGGATAAAAATCCGCTAGATGATCAAAACAATACAAGTAATCAACTTCTAGTGGTTTGGATTTAACAATACAAACTAGAATTAATTGCTTGAGAAGAAATGATATTAATGGCTTCTGTGTTCTTGAGAGTAAATTGCTTCAATGTCTTTTCTTTTTGTTCAACTGCATTGTCTGTCTGTTCTGCCAAGAAGTTAATACCAATTGAATAAGCCTTGTATGACCTGTTTAATAAATCATAAAGATTTAATAAAACAAATCATACACTTGTATGACCTGCAAAACAAGCTCGGTAGAACCTTGAATGATCAATATGACCTGACAAAAGTGTCCGGTATGACCTAGGGTTATTCTAACCACTACTGGTAGAACCTAGGAAATTAACCTGTATGACCTGACACAAATTGAATGATATGACCTGAATATAACTCGGTAGAACCTAAGGTGTTAAAACACTAGGTCATACCGAGTTTACTAAACAGGTCATACCGAGATTTTAAAAGAAAATCCTTTTAATTTAATTAGATAGATTAAATTCTAGATTAAATTAATTCTTTTATAGAATTAATTTAATAAATAATTTAAACTACTAACATAAATAATTTAATAAATAAATTAATTCTGATAGAATTAATTTATTAATTAAATTTAATTAATAAATTAAAGAAGATAAATTAAAATCCTTGCAATACTCTATCTTCTGAAAACCACTGAATATAGATGATTGAATTCCACTGAATGATGCCGTCATTCGATGCACTGTCTGGTTTCATGAATAACTGACTTCATTGATAATTCTTCATCTTTAAAACATTTAAAGCTGTGGCTTCTTTTCTTTAGCTTTGACTAAACTCTGTATCCTGTACTTCTTCCGTCACTAACTGGAAATCTCTGTCACTGTAGTAAATCAACTTACTTGAATACTTCACTAAGGCTTGAACAATAAATTGAACTTCTTTCAATGTAGAATAACTTCAAGTCTGTAGATGACTTTGGTTCTTCATTCTCTTAACAGATTAAACTCTCTGAGATTCCTGTGACATATTTAACTTATTATTTACTTGTTACATACTTGTTTAAATTAAGTTGTTTCCTCGGAATATTAATAGGCCTAAACATATGCCTTTCAATAAACATTAAAGGGGTGGTGTTTTTTTAACTTCATAGGCATTAAAGTGAAATTTTTTGCCCTTGTGTTGTGGTTTAATATATAGTAACTAGCATAAAAACCCGTACAAGGCACGGGCCGCTAGCTTAGATTGTGATTTTAAACTAAACTACGCGTTATCAATGTCATTTGACATATAAGATTGTATATTTTTGATGTTCATAGAGTTTTTATTGTTAATATTATGATTATGCTGTACTTGCTTAAATATGTTGAAGTTTATAATGCGAAAACTAATACGAGTAGTTTTGATAAATCATGTCTGTTTTTAATTTTGTTGTGGATCATTGAATAGAATTAGAGTGTTCTATGGATGTTTTCTAATTAAGAAGACATTTTTAAAATTATAATCCTAAAATTTTTCCAGTTCTTCAAAAATGATGCATTCATTTAGTTCATCTCCGACAATATTCAAGGTAGAAACTAAATAGCCTTCAAGATGCTGCAGTATGAGATTGTAGGTTTTAGTACTGATTTTACTCAAAAGCTTTCCTAAATCTTCTAATACTCTACTTAGGCCTTGCGTTTTCAGTTCTTAAAACTTTCTTTGTAATTCTTTTATGTCTTTTCTTCTAACCTCTTGATTTAAGCATTTTTTACCTTTATTTCTCTTCTCCTGTCTATCTAACTTTCAGAACATAGGACAATGTAGTTAATTGACTTAAGTGGAACTACCTTGTGCCAAATCATTCTATTATTAAGTACATTTGGTACTATTTCGACGTGTTTCAATTCTTCCAAACAAACAGACTTTTTTTTAACTCTGAACTTGAGAATTGATCAATTATGGATGGATAAATATTTTTTGCTTATATCATCGTAAGTTAAAATTGCTCATATGTCTTCTGAGTTTTGTCCGTGTTTTGACAATGAATTCATCATTTATTATTTTCAAAATACACATCTTTAATAATTAAAACACGGGTCATTTTTCTAGCAATTAACATAAATTTCTATTCTTTGCGGTTAATTTTTTTTTTCTAGGTATGGTTGCACATTTTTTTCGTCTGTTACAATGTACTTACTTTAATTTATATAGATAATTTGATTGATCGGAGACTATAATTTTAAATAACCCGGACTGTATAATGTGATTTGATCTGATTATAATGTATGATATGCAATATCATGTTTTTTTAAATTTGTTATGGACTATATATTTTAATCTGTTTATTGTTTACACAAATTATTATCAAAATTTTAGAATATATAATTCATTTAATTGTTTTGTTGTACTATCTATTTATTTTTATTATCTCGCCTTTTACAATATTTTAATTCAAAACAAATAATTTTTCATATATTTTATTTATGTTTTATTTATGTTTTTAGTTATTTTACACACACACACACACACACACACACACACACACACATATATATATATATATATATATATATATCTGTGTGTGTGTGTGTGTGTTAATTCAATTCCAAATAACTAATTATTTTCTTTCATAAATTTAATTTAAAATTCATTTGATACTAACAAAAAATGTGTCATATATAATGCATCCAATCTAATTATAAATCTAATCACTCATATTATATATATATATATATATATATATATATATATATATATATATATATATATATATACTGTATTATTAAAACCGAAACATTGAAAGTTTTATAGTCGGTCGATACGGTTCTCATATTTTGATATTTGTACTTTAGTTCTTTTATTTTACTACTTTATTTAATTTATTAAAAACAACAATTTTATTCAAAATATAGTTTGGTAGTCGGTCGGTCAATACGACATTCATATTCTGATATTTGCACTTTAGTCCCTTTTCTTTTGCAATTTGACCTTAATTTATTAAAAACAACAATTTTAATTAAATATATTTTTAAAATATTGTCAAACACAAAACTCTTAAAACGTAATTTAATCACGCTCAAACAGAAACACTCACGTCAATTCAACACTAAGTTCAACAATCACATAAAACTATTCAAATTTAAGATGAACTTCAAACAAATTAAATATAAGTGTAAAATAAGAAGAATATGAATGTCGTATGCATCACACTGACTCTATACTTGTAGTATAGATAAGAACAAATAATTATAAATATCATGTATACATGTTATCAATATGTGCTATTTAACAATGATTATTGTGCGATAAATAAAGTAATCCTTGTTCGAGGATTGAGGCGGGTTCGACGAATGAGTTCATGTTCGGAGTCTCCCCGACCCCGAAGTGACCGATCGCCCATACATAAATTATTGTCTAATTTTTACACATGTTTTAACACTAATTTCATTAATTTAAAAATAAATAAGTCATAAATATGTAAATAAACTACTTGTAATATGTTATTTATGTTATATCAACGTTTAATAATACATTTTATATATTAAATATTTGAATAATTCAAATATATTGCGTAGTACAAGAAAAGTTCGACTCTGATGCAAGAATATAGAATATATTATAGCTATCGATACATATACAAAATATTTGTTTAGTTAAAATAAAGATAAAAAAGCACCACATAATATTGTTTTTAAAACTTAATATTAATATTTAATAAGACTGGTAGTATATATGATTCTGTATGATATTTTAAGTATTAAAAAAAATAAAGTTTAATAAATATTATAAATCACCTTAATTTTTACTCAAAAATTTAAATAATAATAAATATAGGAGAAGAAAGATGTGAGGTTTATGTCATATGATTTTTAGATCAAAATCAAAAAGAATCATGTAGCTAAATGGTTATAAGGTTGACTTCTTTAGTGAATGTCAGGGGTTCGATCCCTGACTAAAACATTATTTACTCAATTTTTTCCTCCAGATAAGAGAGTAGTGTCATGACATGTAATTTCGTAATATATAAGGGTAAAATGGTAACTTCACAGGGAGTTTATTGGCTCAAAATGCTCTTAAATTATCCCCTTGTTCTCCTATTATATATAGAAGAGATGATATATGTGAGATTGTACCTTAAGACATATTACAAATATTCTTAAATTTTATGTATAACTGATTTAAAAATTAACTAATTTTAATATTTAATTTTTAACTAATATTGATAGTTGATCTTAACTCAGTAATCAGTATATAATTAACCACAAGAGTTTAATATATTTTACATGTTGATGAAAATGATTACATATTTTTATTTATTAACCACAACTTGTAAAATGAACAAAATTTGTTGTACATAATATATTATATGAGTGATTGTCGTACAATCACAAAACTTGTAAACTGTGACAGTACGTGTCACTAAGATATTATATTTTGAATATGTAGTTACAATACATGTTAAACAAAAAAAACTAAAAAAATGGTATATAAATAATATAGACTAACATTTTACATACTTAAAAGTTAAATTAAAAATAAAATAAAATAAAATAACGGGGTTAATCTAATAAGAGTTTTAAAATATACTCAAAAATTAATTTGGCATAATGGTTAGGACATGGACTTATTAAGAGAAAGTCATGAGTTTGATTCATAGTAAGCACACATATTCTCTCATTTTTATCATAAATTATAAAGGTTGACATTTTTGTGATTTTTCAACAAATAAAGGTAAACTTGTAATTTCACGGTCATTTTATTGGCTCAATTTGTTCCTAGACCCCATTTAATATATAGAAGTAGATATATGATCCAATTGGGATCTTGATCTAACATCTTAAGGTTTTAGATGAGCTGGTTACTCAACATGGTATCATAGCTCTGATCGACGGGGGTCACGAGTTCGACTCCTTGTCACCCCCAATTTTCATAATTTATTATGGACACAAAAGACAAAAATTGTATCTCAAAAATGGGTGAGAGAAAATATTAGAATATATTTATATATGATCTTGAAAAATGCCCTAACTAATTACTTAGATTACTCAACATATATCTTGATTCAAAAATAGGCTTTCGAGTGAGAGAAAATATTAGAATATATTATATATGATCTTGAAAAGTGCCATGACTAATTACTTAGATTACTCGACATGCATTATGATTCATGCATGCATCTACATCAAAAGAATGCGTTACTCGATCCTCCTGTCGACAATCGACATAAATCTACGATAGACACAATTAGGACGCAGACTGTGATTTATACGGAATCTATTTATTGATTTTCCCTGTTTTCATTATATAGTAGTTACATATATAGTGACTCGTGACGGTCAAGAAAACTAAAAAAGCAGTCCAAACGCTTGACGACACAAAAGGCCTTGTTTTTCGTACTCACATGCAACCACCATCACTCAACTTCTAGCTATAGTTAAACTTCCATAAATCATTATTTTCGGCATGGAACTTTACTTGTTTATCAAAATCATTCCTTTATCGAAATTAAAATAAATTATTTTATTATATGACGTTTATTGAATATTGATCCATAAAGGTTTTACCAGATGAGCGTTCCTACCCATCAACGGTCTTTATTCCGTTATTTCGTTAATTTACTTGATGGAGTTGCAAAAAAAGAATTAGTTATTTTGACGTTTTTTATGTAATAATACAAATCAAAATAATTAATTCATTTAACGAATTAATGGATTGATGAACTTTATCAATGAAATGATATTTTTTGATTCATTAATCAAATTTATAATCAAATATTTTCTAGCATCGATGCTTTGAAATAGGGGTGGCAAAATCAGACACGACCAGACAACCCGACACGAATTCGACCCGAAGAGTACGAATTCGGGTTGAAGTTTTTCGGGTTCGGGTTGATTTCGGGTTGATCCAAAACTGACCCAAAAAATTCGGGTCATTTTCGGGTTAATTTCGGCTTACCCGAAACTTACCCGAAATTACCCGAAATAATATTTATATAATATAAAATGAAATATATTCTGAAAATACCTATATTTTATATTAATTTTGTATTATTTGTTATTTAAATTAATACATATTCTAATTCAATAATATTAAAATTAATTTATATTATCAAAATATAATTTATTTATTATTTATAATATATAATTTATATTTATTAAATAAATAATTATTATTTCGGGTTGGGTTCAGAATACTCATAAATTTTCGGGTTGAGTTCGGGTTGAGTATTCTGACCCATTAAAATTTCGGGTCGGGTTCGGATTGGGTCAAATTTATGTCTCGAGTCTGTCAACCCGACCCGAACCCGACCCGCAACCCGAAATTGCCGGCCCTACTTTGAAATGATAGTTGACATGTATCTATAAGGACTCTAGTCACTGAATGGGTCCATCCGCATGTGTGCATCGTATCCATTCAGCAAAAAAGTTGCTAAAACCCTGTCCAGTGAAAGATTTGGTTCTTAGTTTGCACTATCTTACAAAATGAGTACATACAAAGGATTCAACGTATATATTGGTCTGCTTATATGCGTCTCTATATGTTTGTGTGTTAGTCGTCGTAAGGTGTGAAAAGATTGCATTACCGATTTGGTAAGAGTCATCTTTGTACGGTGGTTAGGTTTAAGAAATGGAACGACACAAAATAATTATACTGTTTAATTTTGATAAAATATTTTGGTTTAGCGGGGTGGGCAGTATGATTGATTGCTTCCTCCTTTAACTTTTTTCCCATGTGTTCTTTTCCAATGTGTCAAGCAGCTTACTTTGCTATGACGGAGTGGTCCTTGAGTTTCTTTCCGATTTCAAAAGATCGATCCACTACCGTGCAGCTTTAAGCCAACTTTGCTTTTCAAGTCAGTACCGAAGCCAACGAGGTGCGGATCTAGCAAGCCTCACGAGGGACACGTGTCTCCCCTAAAATAAAATAATCTATTTTCATCATTAATTTTTTTAAATATTTATAAAAGTGATCTCATGAAAACTTAAAAAGAAGAGGGTGCCCTGAAGCCAACTTGAACAAGATCAAATATTTTTTGGAGAATATATAAGATGATTCGGAGAATTTCGGGGATCGATGAACTAAATCGAAGAGGTAATATTCGGTGGCAAGAACCTGGACTAGAAAAGAACCTAGCTAGGCCAAATTATTTCTTTTAAAAAAAAAGTTACTTATTATTTGAGAACAGATTGTCGAAAGGTCCCCTTATCTATATAGTTCCGCTGCTGAGTATAAAGCTTGATCTATCCTTTCCTTCCCATCTGTCTTGATCAAGCAAGATATATGCATGCACGGGATGATAATTCTGGTTCTAATGATGCAAGTCACTGACTAGAACTTAAGAAATTTTTGTAGCCTCCTGGAAAAGTTGATACTCGATTATATACCTTTCTGGACCATCCATGATCGATCGATCCACCTTTCTGGACCATTCATGATCTGTTCCACTTGCAGTACTTCAATTTAGTTGTACTTCCATGTTATTGTCGTCACCACAACCCTGTTCAACACAAGCTTAGTCATGAGATATATATTTTGAATTTAGTTTTGATTCCATTGTTGCAACGCCGGACCTTTTCTTTTTCTTAAACAACAGACTTGAAGAGTTGAAGGTCGGCTGTATTAGGAACTGTTTATTTTTTACACATTTCGACAAAATGTGAGTGTCTGTAAAGACATAAATGGCATGTATTGCTGGCTTAAATGACAGACTTTCTAGCTAATCTTCGATCAAAAGTTTAAGCACTTTTCCTAATACGTTAAGATTTTGGGAGAATCGGTAATTTAACACGTTGATATTCTTGTAGTGATGCGACCATTTTAATCGGTAAAATTGTTAAATGCAAAGGTAAAATTAATCAGTTATTAAGTATATCCTTCAAAAGAGGGAGCTACACTTTAGTTATAGGATTTAAACACACGCATATGCTACAAAAGCTTTTACAATTGAAAAAAAGAAGCAATATCTGAAACAAAAGAAACAGTTACAAATTCCACTCTTTTTACACACTTATAATTGTATTGTAATATGAACTAATATATTAAGAAACAATCATCTTTAAAGTTGCAGTCAATTTCTTCAAGCCTTGTGTGGAGGGCATTGGTAGCACTTGGTAAAGACACCAAATGTCTTGATTTGATGAACAAAATTAACCATACTTGCCCATCCTCCGAATCCGAAACCTACAACTAAAACCCATACTACCACAAAGATGTTTATGGAGAATGATCCTCCCCACCCCCCTAGGAATGATGGTGGTCTCTCTATTGCATTCTGTGGAATCGAAAACAGATACGAGTTAGTTCGATAAATTAAAGACAGACATGAAATGAAAGATCGATATTTAATTTAAAAGATTTAACCTCTCTAGCGGAAGAAGAAGAAAAGGTGATCATATGAGCCATGGCAGGGATTATGTAAACTGTGAAGCTGACAAGGAGAGATCCGACAGTTGAGTTGATGGGGCCAAAGAAGGGGAAAATAATTGCAAGAAACCATATAGGAATAACCACTGGAAGTCTAGCCAGAGCTCTTCTGTACAAGCTTTTTGTGTTATGCATTCCAATGAATTTTTCCCATACAAAGTATAGTGGAGTGCATGCAAATCCAAATGTAATGAACTGCACAAATAATAATTCAATCATAATTTATCAGCTGAAATTCATATAATCGTAACGAAACAATTAATCAAGATTAAATTCGATGAGCACCTGATGAATGAGCATGAGAATAACAGCAGTGTCTCTGAATCCAGTTCTTGGGAGAAGAGCAAAAGCATTCGAATGATTAAGGAGCTGATCACCGAAAGCCCAGTAAACCGCACTAGCTGATGGTAAGGTTAGGGTAAGCACATAGAGCGTTGCTAACAAGTATATGGTTTTGAACTTTTGTGGCTTCCACATTGCGTGCATTATTTCCCTGTAATACCATAGAATATCCAGAAACAGAGATAAAAATTTGTCATAGACTCAAATTAAATCAAAATTCCGCAGAAATTATGTCACAGAGGTAACAAGTATTCGAGATGTGTTGCTTCCAAATAATTGTCTGCTTAAACAAGTGTAGATTGTTTCCTTATGTAAGTACTAATTACACACATGTACAATCAAACACACACGTCCATAAGACCATAAGTGTGTGTGTGGGGCAGAAACTTTACAGGAAACATGCTCCCATACCTCATAAAGGATCTTTCAGATAATGCATCATATGTGTAGGGAAGGAAGGATGAATCGAAGATCCAAAACTAAATTTTTAATGAGGAAGATACAGAGAATGGCGCAATTAAGTAGTCGAATAATAGGGGACTCACACTGTCACAGCATGCCCACCAAAGGTGTAAAGAATGTTTGTTGCCCCTGTGAAGTACAGAACCATAGTGGATGGACCTGAGTGCTTCACTTCTTCAACCTTCATTTGAATACATTAACAACTCTTTAAAGTATGCTAATTATGCCAAACTTTTACTTTAGCCCTGTTAATTACAATTATATCGACTATTTTGATTGCTAACTACTTCGTACGTATGTAAATAACTCATTATTTTATCGCTAATAATTACTTTCGTTACCTGTCCATGGTGTAAGGAAGCAATGGTTAGATACCATGCAGTGTAAGTTGTCATTAGCAGTCCTAAAAATGACCAAATTCTGTAATTATGAAATGAAGGAATGAACACAGTTGTGGCACAGCAAGCTCCAAAGATGTATGTCCATGTTCTCTTGTCAAGGTTATCGTTTATGTAGTAGATATTACTGCAAGATCAATCATGGACAAATTTTATTAGAACTTAAAGAATACTATAATTTATCACTTGATTATCCACCAGGCTCGTAATTCAGAAACTCGAGTTAATATACCTTGCGCAAGCAATTAGTTGAATTACAGATCCAAATAGTAGAAAGGTGCAATTGAAAAAGAGGCCTATGTTTCTCCAATGCTTTCCCAGTAGTCCATCAAGAACTTCAAACCACTGCGACAGGCAAAGCGCTAGTTACATAAATACCTACTCTAATTTTAGCATGCATGGCTTCCTAAAATTAAGATTTACAGCAACTTGAGACATTTTTGCACAGGATTATTTATGATTTGTGCAGTGCCTGAGAGATTGAATAAATACCTGAATTACATGGTTCCTGAAATCGACTTTTTCTCGTTCTTTTCTAGTTCTGTACTCCACATAAAGTACACTTATAAGGTAAGCAGTCCAACTTCCCAACAATCCATAGAATAGTTGGAAAATTATCCCTGATAACATTCCTAGTTGTGAAAATGAGTAAGGCAGTGTGAGAAGCACTTGAGCAACCTACAATACATTTACAAGAATCCATAAATATTTTTCTTTCGGAGTACAAGAAATCGAAAGAAATTAAATTTTCAGTCATGAGATGATGCACTACCTGATTCGAAGAACAACTAAACCATGCATCATAAACTGAGCCACCATGCCAGAAGAGTCTTGATAATTTGCTTTTGGAAGTGTTTGAAGTGTCTTCTTCCCTCTCCATTTCGACATAATTTCCGGCGACAATGGTCTCAACCTTCTCTGAAGCCATTGTTATGGACACTCAGTGATGTTAAGCAAGGTCACAGCTCTATAAATAGAGATAAAGTGTTGCCTTTTAAGTCTTTCTTTTGATTTATGATGCTAACTTCTCCTCTAACAATATATTTACTTACAAAAATAAGTGTTGTAATTTTTTTTAATCATCTTTTAAATGCATTAACTTGTGTAATTTTGCAAAAAAAAAAGAAGAAGATTTTATAAAAAGGAAAAACAGCCAGATCATTTGTAATATAGCTTTATTTTTCTCTTTTTCCATGAAATGATTGAGTTGCCCGTGGAGGGACCTAAGACACTCACACCTCTTGGATATCCATTTAGGTCACTACAACCTCTTTGTTGTGATTTTTTATTGACATCACGTACATATCAATACCGAATATTAATATTGATTTGTGGGGAACAATGGCCGGTGTATTTTTTTCCCCGAATAATTAGGTTTGTATGTTTTATATATAAATGAGTATTTGTTTCAATAAATCTCGGAACGAGCAAGCAAGAATCGAATCCTGGGATGAATGTATATGTAAAATCAATTCTATCATGTTTTAGTAATTAATTTTTTTGGAAGTTAGGGATCTGTAGTGTATTCCACAATATTTTATTGTTTATGAAATGAGCTTAACGTACAATACAATCTGGCAAAATGATTACATTTCATGCCCTAACATGCACCATTCATGAGAAACACAAAGTGAACAAGATATAACATGTAAAGTAATATTAGGCCCTTTACATATACGTGCACCTTTGATGTAAAATAATGACTTCATATGACCACACTAGCAAGCCTCCCTCAAACTATTTGAAGCCCAATTATGATTCTTCAATAATCTGTTCAGTCCAACAGACAACTTCACCAGGAAAAGCCCAAGTAAACCATCACAGATCACTAGCCCAGTAAAATGTGTTTCTCATCATAGAACCTTCAGCCCAAATATAAACAGAGGCTATTTTCACTAGCCTTTCTTGGCATAGTAGAAAGAACAACAGAAAGCCAAGTACAAAGTTGAATCCTGATGAGGAAGAATAGAATCACTTATGTGTTCCCGAATTAACTAAAGAAAAGAAATGAATAGAAAATATGATTTTTTTTTCTCTCTAAATCTTTCCAAAATTGGGAAGAAGATTTTTGAGACAAATATATAAAGATTTTCTCTCCAAATCTTTAGGGATCTTTTCTTTTCTTTCTAAAAAATTCCTTCGGGAATAAGTTGAAGAAATCAAATCTTTACCATTCTTTTCTTTTCTTTCAACAAAAAGTTTTTGGAACACAGTGTAAAGGTTCTAATCTTGCAACAATCAGTAAGGAAAGGAATAATCTCATATTAATATTAATATTAATATTAATATTAAAATGGAGTAGTATATAGAAGAAAGAATTAAAGTTGATAATTTTACAACTTCCACACGTATTCTTCTTTTTTTAACATGTAACTTTCGCTATTAATATGAAAATGAGTAATTTCCTAGCCTGAGTCATTTGAGGAACCAGAGTACATGGAAAGGATGGCATCTCTTCAACAAGTCTCATTCATTTTGGTTCTCTTTGCTTTAGGTACTTTGTGATTTCTTCTTTTGCTTAATGCTAATGAGCTATGCATTCATGAATAATTATAATTTATATAGATCGATTCGATGTAAAACAAATGTACATGCATATGCGACTGATGCTACGTGTAATAAAATCTTTCGGTAGATAACAGTACTGTAAATTTCGAAATGTGTTTAGTCAGTGGGGAACTACGATGGCAACAGGGGCTCCCCTGAATTTTGGTAAGTGATTAAGCCTTAGATATTAGTAATGAGGTTGTGTATATGAGTTTAATCTGCCCTGATGTTTTACCTTCACCAGGCATGGTTTTACTTTGTGTAATATGGACAGTTTTTGTTAATGTTTCTTTTTTCGAAAACAAAAAGGATATGTAATGCTTCAATGATCTAGCTATCAATCTATCACTATGAAACAAAGGCCATTTACAGTATAATGTTATTGATCTAGTCTCAATAATTTGACAGGAATAAATATATCAGAATGTGCAAGGATGTTCACCTTGATAAATGACTGCAAAGAAACAATCTGGCCTGCAATCACGCCTGGAGGAAACTTTGGCAATGGGGGTTTTGCACTAAAACCCACGGAATCAAGAGTTTTCCAAGCCCCGATTGGTTGGTCAGGTAGGATATGGGGAAGAACAGGATGCAATTTCGACAAAGACGGCAAGGGAATGTGCCAAACTGGAAGATGTGGCACATCTCTACATTGCACAGCTTCGGGTGAAACCCCTGCAACACTTGCTGAATTTACCCTTGCAACACCTGATTTTTATGATGTTAGCCTTGTCGATGGATTTAACTTGCCGATGAGCATTAAACCCATGAATGGCCAGGGAAATTGTAGCAGGGCCGGGTGTGATGGAGACTTAAGGCCCAATTGTCCTAAAGAGCTGGCCGTTAAATCTGGTGGCAGCATCATCGCTTGTCGAAGTGCCTGTGATGTGTTCAATACGGACCAGTACTGTTGCAGGGGTAACTATGGAAATGCAGCTACATGCACACCGACATTTTATTCAAAGAAGTTCAAAGCCGTCTGCCCGGCTTCCTACAGTTATGCATATGATGATCCTTCCAGCATTTTTACATGCGGTGGAACTCAAACAGATTATATTATCACATATTGTTCTGGCAGGTAACATAAAGATGTCAATTTTTTGTTCTAATGAATAATGATAGTATATTTTAGTAATAAGTTTGTAACTCATCCACAACCTTAAGCAACTGTAGAAGAGGGAGAAGAGACTTAACATATATACTGTGTTTCCTTCACTCCGAAGTCCATTTTTTATCGAATTCGATATTTTTCATCCTCATATGTGAACTAATACTACTGATTTCTTTTTCAGGAAGCAACCAGTATGCACTTACCATAATGACAAGCTCATATGCAGCAAAGGATCAGGCTTAAAGCCTCTTCCAGGCATTTGGACTGTGATGATTCTATTCATATCACTGATTAGTTTAAGAATGTTATTTTAGGTGTTACTGATGAAAGAATTCTGTCTACAATTTTTTTTCTTTGCCTTTTGAGGTTTAGGTAAAAGTGTTATTTCAAGCTTTACCAACAGTACTTACCAGGAAATTGGGATGTAACTGTGTTAACAATGTAAATATAATCAATGTTTAGGTATACATTCCAATGTTGATTGATTAATCAAGTTGTATGGATATTTTAATCACATTTTATCTTGCAATAGTTTGTTTCAGTGTCTTGAGAAAAATATTAAAAATTCGAAAAATACAGGAGATGTTAAATTGGATATAAATATATTTATAAAATATTACGAGTTATATTTTAATTAAAAATTTTAAATTGTTACATCACACTAATATCATGAATTAAAAAATGGTATAATGTCACATCATTAGCCTTTCTGGATTCAAAATTTAACATAAGTCCGATCGGTTAACCTTAAATAGAGCTCTTTTGGCTTAGCTTAAAATTATTACTTATAACTTAAAGTTGCTTAATGTCATAAGTGAAACGTGAAAATTTTAAGCTAAAAGCTATTTGGGTAATTTTATATTATACATACCTTATGAATTAAGAAACTGCAAAAAAAAAAAAATTAAAATTAACTTTTATGAGTTATATATATAGGTGATAATTTTAGTTTTTAAAAAAAATTACAAAAAAATAAGTTAGTGGAAAAAAGTACGTCCTACAAACTTCTGATTTTAAACTATTTTTTCAACTTTAAGTTATTTTTCAATTTATTACACAAACATATAAATTTCAGCTTAAAATCAAAAATCACTTTGAGCCGAGGCTTTAAGTTCTACCCAAACAGACTCATAATCTCGAACATGAATCTGATGTGACATTAGTGTACTCAGCTAGTTGATCTTAGATTTCCAAATATTATAACTAATAGTTAAAAAAGAATTTCTCAAAAGAAATAATTAAAAAAAGTATATTTCATATAATTATTATATTGTTTGATAAATTTAATAAACACTAAGTTATAGAGATGTAATTCGAGTCGGGCGGCTCTCAAGCTCCAACTCATTTATTAGAGCTTGGCTCGACTCGAGCTCGTAAACGAGTCGAACTCGAACACAAGTTCAAGCTCGTTTAGTTAAACGAGTCGAGCGGAGTAGGTGTCGAACTCGATTAAACCCAGCTCGAAACTCGAAAATCCGACTTGGCTCGAGCTCGAACTCGAACTCGTTTATATTTTCAAATAAAAATGTATTAAAATTTATTTTTATTATTTAAATAATGGAAATTAGTTAAATTTTTTATATTTTTAATTATTAATCTCGCGAGCATATTCGGCTCGGCTCGCGAGTAAACCCAACTCGACTCGACTCGTTCATTAAACGAGTCGAGTTCGGTCAGAGATTTGAGCTCGTTTACTTAAACGAGTGGCTCGGTTCGGCTCGTTTATTTGATAGCTCGAACTCGTTTAGTGAATACCCGGCTCGGCTCGCCCCAAAGTACAGCCCTAAGTCATAGAAAATAAAAGTACTGGGAAATGGTAAAAATTAAAAGTTAAAAATTAAGAGAAGAATATTAAATACTTGTCAACAAATTAAGAACTTTAAATTATCTGCTCCAATTTATAATATCTTAAATTTTAAAATCCAAATAACAAACCAGGCCTATTTATAATTTTTGGGAAGCCAAACAAGGCATAGTGTGTATACATACAAAATCTGTGTGTATTCGCATAAAATTTGTTAATTCCCAATTCTAATCAACATGGCGAACGGTGGTGGTGGGAAGGTGTCTTTCAAGGTCATTCTAACATCCGATCCCAAACTTCCCTTCAAAGTGTAAGCTTTCTCCCCATTATTTTATATATTTTTTATGCTTTTTTTTCTTGATTTTGATTTAATTGCAAATTTTATGAAATTGAATTTGTGGGTCTTGATAATTCAGGTTTAGTGTTCCAGAAGGAGCTCCATTTACTGCTGTTTTGAAATTTGCAGCTGAGGAATTTAAAGTTCCTCCCCAAACTAGCGCTATCATCACCAATGGTACCCTTTTTTTATTTTTGAGTGTATTCAATTATCTGTCAAGAATTTGAAGTTTTTGTTTATGATTTGCTTGTTTATGATTTGGGTCTGTGTGTTTTGTTCGGATTGATTTTAAAGTTGTCGATCTTTTTTCGTTTTGATGTAGGTTGGTGTGTTTTAATTATTTGGGATTTTAAGTGGGGATGTTTGTTAGATGAGCTTGATAGGTGTTTGGTTTTGGGATGTTTTGATCGTATGTTAGTTATAGAGTGAATTTGGGGGTGGGTGGGTGGGTGGGTGGGGGGGGGGGGGGGGGGGAACTGGAGTGTTCGGAATTAGAAACGACTTGTTTGAGCTGGATGGGTTGGGTGATCTGTGGTTGTAGATGTGTCTGATCTGGGTGATTTTAAGTGAATATTAACGTAGAGAAAAGTGAAATGATAGGAAGATCGTATTTGTTTTATGTGGCATATCGTAAATATTAATTACAATTTATATGGTAACAAACTTAATTGAATAAGTTTGTAGTATGACACAAAGAAATAGTGAGAGTTACTATTGCAAAGAGATGTATATGGACTGTGACACACACAAACACGGCACTCTCACTCAGCACACAAGCAGAGAATGATATGATCTGGAACATTTTTCTATTTCAGTTCCAATTGTTATGATATATATATAGAAAACAAAATTAATCACTTGTCAGAAGAGTTTTTTCTAAAAAAATTTGGGAATCCTGTGAAATATATGACGTATAAATTATAACAGAAGTTCCAAATTTGAAAGCTGTTGTTTTAGCATTGCAGTGATGTTTGATGCTTGTGGATCATGATAATAAAACCAAAATTCACAAGAATTTAGATAATATTTCAACTTTGTCCAGACTGCGGAACGACAATGATTATTTAATTTAATAAGAGATGTCCATTGTGAATTAGATATCCTTCACAACCCCGGACCCCCTCTGCTTATCCCTGTCGATGTCTCTTACATCTTTGTATTTATTTCTGTGCAGATGGTGTCGGAATCAACCCACAGCAAAGTGCAGGTATTTCTAGTTGTAACCATCATTAGTTCAGTTCATGATTGCCACTTTCAAATTATTGTTCTGTTTAAGAATAATAATTTTATGTTCTGATTGGTGAGAAGATATTGTGCATGTATACTTCTTCTAGTATATCGTTTTCGGAGGGTAGAATTATTTTAAGGCAACATATCTTCTTGTGGAAAGTGAATAGTCAATGAATAGTAAGGACTAAGAGATTTTGTGAAAGCATATGTGAACTTCGGGAGTACCTGTTGGCTGTTGGGTAGTGTTGTAAATTTCCACTTTGAATGTTTATTATTCCAAGAACAAAAGGGGTTCATTTTCAATGTAAAAAAATCAATAATATAAACTAATATGGCAATAGGACTTGTGATGTTTGGTCTTTTTACGTTGACCGATGTAGGGTGATTATGTGCCTGGTAAATAATACACAGAGTGTCATATATTAGATTTTTTTTTACTTATTACATTATAAAGTGAAAAGTAAAAAATATAATTGATATTGAAGCAATCAAACATTGATAATCTTGAACAACGAAGTAGTAAGTTAATTTAGAAAAGCCAGAAATACAAACAGAGATTTGTTGATATTGAGTCATAAATGAACATTATTCTTAAAGGATTTGACCTTTGCCAATGTGTCGTAAGCATGTTCCTCCCAGAATAGAATGATGTTATAAAACTATTCATATATCAATAATTCTGTTGGGGAACTTGAATGAAATCATCAGAAAACTACAAGACTAAAACAGAAGAGACGGGAAAGTTACGGAAAAATTCTACTACTTTTTCCTATGTTAAAAACGAGACTCTATGACTATCTATATGAATAGCACAAATATTTATAGGGAGAAATGAGAAGAAATAGGTGCTTACTATCACTGGATGATTTCTAATTTCACTTTTAAGCGGTGTACTAAGAAACAAAAGGTCTTAGTCATCCCTAAACCAATTTGAGTGATACTTCGAAATCACTTTCCAACCAAAAATCAACACCAACTCATACTCTTTCCCAAGTATGCCAGGTCTGGAAATTTTAAGCAAAGTTTACTAGCAGCAGGTTATAGTGCTGTACTCCCTTGCTTGCATTCCTTGCTGAGCTTTGGTTCTGTAAATTTGGTATATGCACAAAATTAACTTTTAAAATGAACTTTTTTGAACATTTAAAAATAACATCAACTGTTCTTTAAAAAGGAAAGATTTAGCAATTATCACCTGCCATAAATTTAAAAGAAAAGACTGGTGACATGTCACCAGGTGCTGCCACAGAGTGCCGGCAATTATAATGCCTCTCTACCTGTCTAATTAGTATTACCGTAGTAATACTCAGAAATGACAATTCCCCTCGAGTACTTTCAGTTTTTATCGCTATTCCTTTTGTATGTAAGGTTTTTTTTTTTTGGAAGATCGTTGCAAATAGGGCTGTTCACGAACATGGTTGTTCGTGAACAAGCTCGAGTTTGGCTCGTTAAGGGCTCGACTCGGCTCGGTTCGCTTAAAATTCGAGCTCGAGCTCGAACACATAAAAATGTTCGTTAAGAAAACGAGCCGAGCTATTAGTGAGCTCGACTCGAGCTTGGCTCAAACTCGACTCGAGCTCGGCTCGAACTCGACTCAAACTCGACTCGAGCTCGTTCGGCTCGATAAAGCTCGAAAAAATGAAACATATTCGGTATATTTTTATAATATTTGTTGTATTTTCTAACATTTTAAATTAAAATTGCAATTTATAGTACGTGTATTTTAAGTTTAATGAGAATTGATTGGGAAATTGGGTTGGGCTTGGACAAAAAATATTTTAGTTCGTTAGACCAAGAAAAAATTGGGCTTTTTATCTATAAAAATTGTAAGTTTTAATGAGCTCGGCTCGACTCGGCTCGGCTCATTTTTGTTCGATAAAAGCTCGTGTTCGGCTCGTTAGTTAACAAGCTCGAGCTCGAACACGAATTTTGTGCGATAAGAAAGCTCGGCTCGGCTCGGTTCGTCAGAAAAAAACGTAAAACTCGGCTTGTTTATATCAAAACTCGGCTCGGCTCGTGAACAGCCCTAGTTGCAGACCATAATGTGACCATCAGTATGCCCTGCCACTGAACTTATACATTAATTAGTCCAGTCTGTGAAGGGAAGGTGCGACTTGCATGGTGTTCATGTATCTTTTCATTTTTGAATGCACATCTGTGCGGACTAATGTTATTTTGTTGTTCTCACACTTATTCAGTGTAACTAACATCCAAAACTTCATTATTGTTCTTTCTTTTTTCTTGGTTCAATTTCCATAGTGGCATTTTGCTGTGGCTCTTTTAAAGCTTTGACAATAAAATGAAATTTTGTGTTTCTTGAAGAGTTGATATTGTTTGCTGCCTATTTTCAAGTTTTGAAATTATTAAAGCAGTGTATAATTTAATTTTTTTTATATATATTGCAGGCAACGTGTTTCTGAAACATGGCTCAGAGCTACGTTTGATTCCTCGTGATAGAGTTGGTGCTTCAAGGACATCATACTAGATGCTACTGCTCATCATTTCATAAAATCAGTTGTGTATTTCTTCCGTTACTGAAGTTGGTGGTTCATGGTTGTAACAGTGTTGCGTTATAATATAAAAATTTAGCTAAAGTCTGCAGAATAATTACAAATGGAAATGTATTTCCGATCCCTGGCAGTACCCTAGTTATGAACTGGAGACGGAAACCAAATGGTCATGATTGCAATGGAAATGGGTTCCTTGATATTCTTTCAAGGAATTAAAACTTGTTGGTTGTTGCTTTTAGACATTAATATGGTCCCATATCAAATTTCTTTTCCGGCTTGCAAGCATTGTTTGGTCACAACTACCTTTCCAGTTATTTAAAAATTATGAAGGTTGGAAAATAAATGTGATATTAGATTGTTTGTGGCAGGTAAACCCTTAAGAAATTAACTGTATTATAGAAAAACATGTACTAAATTTGTATACCTTTAGGCTAGAATCTTTATATTACATCTACCAGAATCCCGAGTCTAGAGGTTAGTCAATTATTTTCAGGCTCTTTTTTCCAAGCTGTTGTCTCAAAATAGGAGGTTCTAGTGGTCACAGAAATGCCAAAACCTTGCATCACCACTGATCATACCAATGCATTCCATTCCTCTCCATTTGCATTAAATATTTCTGCATCTATGTGCATGGGTTAACTGATTCTGTTCATTCCATTTCTTTTCAGTTACATTTATGAATTATGAGTATGTCTGATTACGTGTTGTTACAGGTTCTTTGTACTTAGTGTACTATTTAGGTGCCTATTAGAATGTATTGCCTGAAATTAGAGATTTACTTTGCAGCTGTGATGATATGCAGAAATTGTTTGAAAATTAAAGTTCTAAAATTGCGAAAATGCAGTTATTGCTGTCCTCTTCCTCTTTCTACCACTTCAGTCCCAGTTTAACCGGGGCTGTTGGTAGATGGTTTCTTTAGGGCTTTGAGTTCCATGTAGGGCATGAAGTTTCTTGATCACCGGAAAACCCAATATATGTTGAATTCATGGAGTTCTAATCCTGGTATATTTTAGAGCTAATTCTTGCAGATGGAAACCCAGTATGTACATGATAATTCCATAAGTTAACTGTGTATATTGTGGAGCCAAGTAACTGTGGAGAAGCAATGTGTTCCTTTAATGGCAACCTGTCTTTAGTTATGAAGGTGAAGGTCCACCTAACGGCAACACCATTAATATTATCAAATGTTGGTACCAACTTTATTTAGATGGGGCAAACAAATTTAACCATTTCAGATTCGAATAGTGAACCAATTATTTCTCTCCATTTTATGGACATTAATGGCAACAACTTGATTACGTAAGTAATAAAGGGATGCATTAAGCACTAAACTTTTGAATGATAAATGGAGACATCTCATGGATTCAACAACTCCCAGACTTGGCTCTCTTATTTCGGTTGCTATTGTAGTTTAGTTGTACTCTGTTTTCAAAATGAAACAGGATGTTAAGTCAATCTTTTATATTAATAGTTTATTCTTAGAAATTAAGGGTTTTTAAAAGTATATTAGACATTGTACACTTAAATTAAGGTATGTGTCATCTAGGAACATAAAGTCTTGTCATCTGACATGGTTTGTTAAGTCAAAAGTTATTTCGTTTTGTTTGTCTTGCGTCAATCACAATCATATCATCATAGATTCTGTAAACAACTTGGTGCACGGTATGAATACAATTGCGTTGGAAGATGAAGAAGAAGGAGGGTTTGAGATAGGAAATGCAGAAGGCCTTGAAGAAGACTTGCAGAAACAAGGGTTCGATCCTAAACTCTGTGTGGTGGGTAAATTCATCTCTGAAAGAAAAGTAGATTTCCTTGCGATGCAGCATACAATGGCAGCGCTCTGGAAACCGGGAAGAGGAGTCTACATGAAAGAACTGGATGTAAACCTATATCTGTTTCAATTTTACCATGAGTTAGACGTCAAACGAGTAATGGAGGGATGCCCATGGTCTTTCAACAGGCGAGCACTCGTTATGTCCCGTCTTAAAGAAGGTGACAATCCAAGATACGTAGAATTGAACTCCATGAAACTATGGGTACAGATACACGATCTTAAGGTAGGGTTCATGACCACCAGAATTCTACAAGGCATTGGAAATTATATTGGTCAGTTTATTGATACTTGTCCGAATAACTTTGTTGGCGTATGGCGAGAGTATATGCGAATTAGAGTTTCTGTGAACTTAAACATCCCGCTAAAACGTAGAATGAAGATCAAGATGGCTGGAGATAAATGGTTCTGGGTGAATTTCAAATATGAAAACGTGCCTACATTTTGTTTCATTTGCGGCATTATTGGCCATTCAGAAAAATTCTGCAGCAAATTATTTGATACTAATGAAGCTGATATCACAAAACCTTATGGTTCATGGATGCGTGCTCCCCTTAGAAATCAAGTCAAGCCGATTGGAGCGAAATGGTTACGGTCAGGTCTGGAGAACGGTGGCTGCAGCAAGGAACCGGAGAAGCATTACAGTCAAGGGGAGAAGAACGATGTCAATCTAGATCCACAAATCACTCCTGGAATGTGCAAGCTGGTAGAAAGGGAGGAAATGTAGGGATAGACATCTCTCATAATTTGAACGCAGAGGCGGGAAGTGATAAAGGAAACAATATTTCTGGGATTTCCTTAAATTACTCGGGGCTAATAAATAAAGAGGATATTGTGGTTATCGAATCAAAAAAACGGAGAACAGAAAATGGGCTAAATACTGATAACCATGTGGGCCTAAATAAAGACGTTATAATGGGCTACGATACTGAAACATTGTCAGATATGGATAATGAATCTGCAGACAATATCAACAATAATGACGAGTCAAAAAACGGATATGGGGCGAGTACTCAAAACAGGAGTGCTCGCCTATCATCATGAGCATCCTAAGTTGGAATTGCCATGGGCTTGGGACCCCATGGGGCTTTCAATTCCTTAAGGAGATTATTATCCAAAAGCGCCCAGATTTTGTTTTCATTTGCGAGATTCTATGTAAGCAAGTAGTGGTAGATAAGTTGCAGCAAGCTATAGGTTTCGACGGGAAGTTTGTTGTTGAAACCCAAGGTCATAGCGGTGGAATTGCGCTATTATGGAGAAATAGCAGTGAAGTTACGGTTAGCTCATATAATAAGAATCACATTGATTCTACTGTCAAAAACAAAGATGGTGATACTTTCAGGTTAACAGGAGTCTACGGTGAGCCTGACCGTAATAAAAGAGAAGAAACATGGAATCTTCTTCGCCAGTTATCAAATGTGAGCACTCTCCCATGGTGTTTAATAGGCGATTTTAACAATGTAGTATCTCAATCTGACAAGCAGGGAGGACGTCCTTATCCTGAGAGATTAATAAACGGTTTCAGAGATGTTTTAGCAGTCTGCAATCTAAAAGACATGTATTTGAATGGCTACCCCTTCACATGGGAGAGAAATAGAGGAACAGCACAGTGGATTGAAGTGAGGTTGGACCGTGCTTTAATCTCACCAGACTTTTTAAACATGTTCCCAGACGCTAAGTTGACTAATCTTGAGGTATCCACATCTGATCACTGTCCTATTATGCTTGAACCTCTTAAAACTAATATCATGCTTCAGGTAAAACGTTTTCGTTTTGAAAACGCATGGCTAAGAGAGCCTATGTGCCAGCAAATTGTGAAAAATGTGTGGAATAGTGACACTAGCAGATCATTCTATGACAAGCTTGAGGAATGCTCTAACATTCTTTCTAGTTGGGGCAATGAAGTCACTGGCAGTTTCAAAAAACGGATCCAGCGGTGTAAGAAGCACATAAAAATTCTGAAAGGACGTCGAGATAGTGTTTCAATTGACAGACTGAGAGAGGAGCAGAAGCAGCTTGCTGAAATATATACACAACAGGAAGTCTTTTGGCGTCAAAGAGCAAAACAAATGTGGTTGAGGGAGGGGGATCAAAACAGTAAATATTTTCACAGTGCTATGAAAAAAAGAAGATCTTTTAACCAAATTCGAAATTTGAAGAATGGAGAAGGTCAAGTCGTAGATTGGAATTCAGGCCTAGAAAATGTCATAGCAGGTTATTTTAAGGATCTTTTCAAAGCCTCTCAAACTGATTGGAATGAAGTTATCCAAGGCATCGGTTCAAGGGTCACGAATGATCAGAATAATATGCTGCTTTCTGATATTGAGGAATGCGAAGTAAAAGAAGCGCTTTTCCACATGAACCCAGACAAGAGTCCAGGTCCAGACGGCATGACGCCAGGATTTTATCAAAAGTTCTGGAAAGTGTTAAGTGCAGATGTGGTGGACATTGTTCGAAAATTCTTTGATAATGTGACCATCGATCCTCAGCTCATCTCTACTAATATTGCTTTGATTCCCAAGAAACGTAACCCTCAATTCGTGACAGACTTGAGACCCATCTCTTTGTGCAATGTATTGTATAAGGTAATCTCAAAAGTCCTAGCGAATTGTCTTAAGAAAATCATGGATTCGATCATTTCGGATACACATAGTGCATTTATCCCGGGACGCCTTATCACTGATAATATTATGATTGCTCACGAGTTGATGCACTTTATGAAGAGGAAATCACGTGGCAAGAAAGGTTGGATGGCTTTAAAAGTTGACATGAGCAAGGCTTATGACCGTGTTGAGTGGGGGTTTTTAGCAGCTGCTCTCATTAAAATGGGTTTTCATCAGAAAATTGTTGATATGTATATGGCGTGTGTGTCCTCAGTTTCATACCAGTTTGCTCATGCTGGTAGGGTTTTTGGTTCAATATCACCATCTCGTGGCATAAGACAAGGCGACCCACTCTCGTCGTACTTGTTCTTAGTCTGTATTGAGGGCCTCACTTCTATAATTCGCAGCTATGAAAGACAAGGTAAACTTCAAGGGATTAAAGTTGCACGTACAGCTCCTCCAATTACTCATATGTTTTTTGTTGACGATTGCTATATATTTTGCAAAGCTAGCGTGGAGTGTGCTAGTCATGTCATAGACCTGCTTCGTGTGTTCCAAACAGCATCTGGACAACAGGTCAATGTTGATAAATCGTCCATCATATTCAGCAAAAATGTGTGTTCTAGTCTCAAGCAAGACTTATGTGCTCAACTAGGTTTTACAGAAATGAGGGAGGACAGTTTATATCTGGGCTTACCCAGTTTTGTCAACAGGAAAAAATCAGCAACATTTGGCTACATCAAGGAAAAGCTGCAGGATAAACTTCAAGGTTGGGATAAGAAGCATCTTTCTCGAGCTGGTAAGGAGATTCTCATTAAATCGGTGGCACAAACACTTCCTAACTACACAATGAATGTATTCCTGCTTCCCGTTGAGGTCTGTAAAGATCTGGAGAAAACCATGTGTAAGTTCTGGTGGAATTCTGATCCAAAGAAACTTCGACCAATCCATTGGATGTCTTGGGATAGACTAGGTGCCAAAAAATCTGATGGAGGGATGGGATTCAGAAATATTAGAGATTTTAACATTGCTATGCTAGGAAAACAAGCATGGCGGCTTCTAACCCACCCAGACAAACTTGTTTCTCAGATTTTCAAGGCCAGATATTACCCGTCAGGATCTTTTCTAACATCTCAATTGGGGAGTAATCCAAGTTATATATGGCGTAGTGTCCTTGCAGCTCAGGACCTCGTTAAGCAAGGGAGTGCATGTCGTATTGGAAATGGTGAGTCAGTGTTTATATTGAACACCCCTTGGCTCCCCGATCAGAATGACCCCTATGTTCACTCTTCTCACGAAGCTCTAATAGGTCAAACAGTGGCCTCGCTTATGGTTACTGGTGCAAGCGGCTGGGAAGTTGACATTCTCAATGACTTGTTTACAGAAAGGGACGTCAATCTCATTTTGTCTATACCTCTAGAAGATGGCGTTGAAGATAATTGGTACTGGCGGTATGAAAAACTGGGTTCTTATTCTGTTAAGAGCGCCTATACTATGCTTCAAGCTGCTAAACGTGTCAATCATGATAACGATAATTCTGGCTTCTGGCGTAAACTTTGGAATTTGAAAATTCCACCAAAAGTCCAAAATTTTTTGTGGCGAGCTGCAACTAATTGTCTCCCAACAAAGGATCTTCTACGCATTAAACAAGTTCAAGTTAATTCCTTGTGCTCTATCTGCAATGCAGCTCCAGAGTCGATTCTACATATTCTGATTGAGTGCCCGTTTGCAAAGCACTGTTGGAATGCAGCGTATATCCCTGATATCGCAGGTAATCCTAGATCCTTTGGAGAGTGGCTGAAATTAGTCTTTGATCAGAGAGACGCGAGGACTATTCAAATCTCAAGCGTTATTTGTTGGATGTTATGGAAAAATCGCAATGACTTAGTTTGGAATCAGACTTCTATGGATGTTCAAGAGTTGTTACACACGGCATTATCTACCCTTAACCAATGGCGTTATATCCAGGACAAAACATTTGATCATACCCTCGGTTTTTTAAACCCTGAAGATGGTCGAACTACATGGCAAGCTCCTTCAATGAACAGAGTTAAGGTTAATACGGATGCAGCTCTCTTTGATAATCCAAATAGGTACAGCCATGCTCAAGTTGTTCGTGATCATAACGGCAAGCTGATGGAGGCCAGATCACAATGCTACTTAGGGTCAGCCTCTCCAGAACTAGCAGAAGCCATGGGGATCAGAGAAGCACTTAGCTGGGTAAAAGACACAAGGAAGAAAGATGTGGTGATTGAATCAGATTGTTTGGCTATGATACAGTGGATTCGTAGCTCTTTTATCACCATGTCTTATATTGGTAGAGTCGTGGAAGATTGTAGAAGGTTGCTAATTGGCTTACAAGAAAGTAACGTAATGTTAAGGTTTGTTAAGCGATCTGCGAATAGCGTAGCTCACTATTTAGCGAGGTATAGCTCTTCTATAGCTGATCGTACTTGGAGGTTGGAGAATGTCCATCCCGAATTTAATTATGTACTTTGCAATGATTTGATATAATAAATTCTCTTTTGGTGGCAAAAAGGTATGTGTCATCTAAAAGTTGCATGAGTTAAATGCATTTTGTGGTGTACCTCTGTACCTCAAATATACACAATCTACAATTTGTGTATCTATAGTATCAATTGTGCTGAATTTTATAAAAATCATCAATACTTAAACTTTATATATGCAATTTGTGTACATTAACTTTGCATGTATATATAAAAATTTATTTTTTGAATAATTTTTTAAAAAGTTATTATTCAAAAAAAAATATTAACATATAAAGTATGATTAAAAAAATTAAGGATAAATATTATAAAATTCTTTATTTAATTTAATTGTAACTAAATTTAAAACATTATTTAATATAATTACACAATATAATAATAAAAATTTGTAAAAATTTGTGTATATAGTTTTTTTGAATGTATTTAATAAGTCAAAATAGTAAATATTTTAATTAATATTATTTACTTTTATTATCTTAAGTTATGTTATATTTTTACTTCATATTGTTTTTTAGTATTTATTTTTTGATATTTCATTAATATACATATAATTAAATATATAAAAAAAATGTGTTATCAATTATATTAGTAAACTTCAAGTACACAAATTGCTCAATTTTAATAGTTAAGATACACAAAATGCATCATTTAAATAAATAAACAACTGAAGTACACGAATTGTTTGTTTTTGCATACTTCAAATACACAAACTGCATAATTGATAATTTAGGTAGACAAAATGCAGAAAATGCTATTTACTCCGGTTGTATTTATAAAAATTGGAACAATAAGCTATGTCCCCAATAGAGTACTGATAAAGAAGTCTCGATCAGGATTAATCGCCATTTTCCAGAATACTGATACATATGTCCCAATCTCTTATAAAATGACAGATAATAGTTGCATGACAAATAATTGTTGCAATTATGGTGCTGAGAAATTCATTTTTCACTTGATTAGTACTTAAAATTAAAATTTTATTATTATCATAAATAGTTAATTACAGAAAACGTTTGTTACAGACCAACCCGCCTCATTATTTTCATTTTTAGTAAGCAAGAGAATCCAAAATACAGCTTGAGATACAAAATTAGATTCAGGGAGTGAGGTGAAATACTATTATTAGAGAATCTCTAATGGTATTAGCTAAAATTATATAATATACTGATTTTATAAAATTTGTTAAACCTGTAAAATATTGTGCTCCAAGCCTTCAATGGAGTTGATTATATTTTAAAAATAGAATGTTATTATTATTTCAAGTTGTTAAAAATAGAATATATAATTAGAATATGGTAACATGAGGTGGAGTTTTACTAAATGTTCGACAAAAATTGGCTATATTTTTTGCTAACAGTAATATTCCATTGGAATTGAGAGAATTTTACATATTCTCTAAATTTTTTATTTATGACATTTTATCTATACTTTTAATTAAGGGTTATAGACAATTGTAGATGCTCTTACTCAACCAAAATGCAAAACTTGTACACGTGATAACAATCTGAACCAGTGCAAAGAATTCAACCTCTGTTAATAAATACAGAGTGACATTATACATGTAATCAGCAGCAGGGAGATGAGATATCGATCCAAGTATATTTGACCAACAAAACCATGAAATCTCCCTTGCGAGAGATTTTCAAAGAGTGACAGTTGGCTTCCAAGTTGAGAACCGCTAGTTACGGGATAAAGAAAGTTGTGTGTTCACTTTTCATATTTTCTGGAGGCCGCATGCCACACTCACCGTTTAACTAATAAACAAACTAATCTTTTATATATATATACGTCGTTGCTCTTTCATTTTAGATGGTGTGCAAACATAGGCAGACAAGGAATCAAGTCGGGCAAACATAGGCTTAAATCGAAAAAATTAGTAAATTTTTTTTTTCTAAAAATAAGATATTTAGTTAAAAAATTAAAAAAAAATCACTTTTAAATTTCATCCAGTCTAAAATAATTAGCAATGATATTTTTAATCTCGACTGTTTTGTGATTGGATTCCCGAGCGGGGGAAATTGGGAAAGTCCAGAATCGAACAAGACATGTGATTGTAATTCTCTGCCGCTTATTTTATATATTCCCCATACACACCACGGGAATATGAGTGTAACCATTATGAACATGATGCCAATGACTAAGGAATATTTGAGAAGAAAGATAAAAACTCACTTTATCGAATTTACCAATCTTGTTATTCTACTATTTCATACATGTATCTTTTTCTGTAACTGGATTAATAAATTTCAAATATTTTCGATTCCAAATTGTTTGGTCAAAGTCTGCCTGAAATTTACATAATTTAATCATATAATTTTGTACAGAAGTTTCTTGAAAAAGTTTTACTCCTGTCAATTGTCATGCAAAGTTTCTCGGTAAGAGCGTGTATCGAGTATACAGTACTCCCTCCCTCCGTGTTTCTCATTTGTTTATATTGAAGAATGAGATTCGGCACACATTTTAATAAAAAATTAATGTTTAAATTTTTATTTAAATAAAATAAAATAAACTGTGAAAATATACTTTATACAAACCTTAAAATACGTGTCAAATAGTGAAAAAAATTATTAAAAAAATGAAATGGACGAAGAAAATATTCTATACGGTATTACAAATTTACAATCCAGGCTAACAAATTGAGCCACCCAAATGGATTGGTGTACTTAATATATTCACATGATTTTGTAGTACTTGTAAATATCTTCGATTTGATTAGATTGTTCAAGCCTACTACCTAAAACTGTCATGCAAAGTTTCTTGGTAGTACACGTGGATGTGGTACTCCGTCCGTCCTCCTCATTTTTTTTACATTCGGAACGAGATTTGACACGTATTTTAATAAAAACTTAATATTTAAATTTTTATTAAAAAAATTAAAATAAATTGTGAAAGTATACTTTATACAAGTCTTAAAATACGTGTTAAGCTGTGAAAAAAATTATAAAAAAACGGAGGAAATATTCTATATATATGGTATTACAAATTTACAATCCAGGCTAAGGCCTCATTTGTTTACCCCTTAACACAACTGAATGGGCCTTATCTGACCGATTCTTTTATGTTCAACTTATTTGGGAGACTGGGCCTTAGCTGAGCGAATCTTACCGAGCGCTGAGTCGTTCATACCTAAAACTCTATCTGAACTCATTCATATATATACCTATTACATGTATAAACCCATACATGTAGGTATTTATCCCGCGAACTCAACTGCCGCAGCAAAAAAAAGCTTGCACCAACGAAGAATTCGTCTCACAGATCCGCCTCTTCTTTTTTTAATTCCAGGTAATCATTTTCTCATCGCTCTCCTCCTTATGTATCTATTCAATTGTATTTATATGCATATATATATGTTCACACACACACACATAAGCTCTAGTGCGTGCCTTGTGAGGGTGATGTACTTGTGTATGCACATGGTGTTGCTCGAGTGAGGGTGATGTACTTTCTCTGGTCCTTCAGTTGTCTACTTTGGAAGTTTAATTTATATGCAAATTTGTAATTGGATAACTTAGTTATATGCAATTATTTTATTAGATGATTTCCGATGATTTGCCTTCAGCCAATTGAAGTTGGATTGATTATGTATGATTAATTATGTCAGTATTGTTTGTTTGTTTCTATTTTTTAATTTTGATTGTAAATTTCTGTGTGTGCATTAAAAGACTGCCTCCTTTGCAATGCAGTCACTTACATAATGCAGTGTTTCCTACAAAGAAATAACAATACCGTGGAAATTTATAAAAATGTGTGTAAATTTTGTGCAGTCTTCTTCTAGTGTGGCCTTCAAAGATCTGACAATGTACGTGTGACTGTTATTTCTAATAAATGTGATTTACACTGTTGACCTTAGATACTGAGAACTCCTAATACAAAAGAGTAACAGAATAAAACAAGTAGTAATTCTTTCATTAATGTTTGGTTTTCTTGTTTAGAGTAGAAAATACAAATGAGCAGAATGTTAGTGAATCTTCAAAATGTTGCTCTTGCACCCTGCAGAATAATGTGACATTCAACAAATAAAGAATAAGAAAGAAAAATCAAGATAGTTTCATACATGAGACCAGAAAACAAAAAAGAAAAGGCCAGCCTACCTGTAACTACTTTACTCTTTTAGTGAGCTTCGGGGCAACATGTGAACTCACACTGTGACACCATGCCACTTGATATTTTCTATTATATTTTCGATTCTAAAAATATAATTTCCTCGTAAAATACATGTCTCGTAAAAAATACTCCCTCCGCCCCCCTCAATTCTTTACATTGAGGGGACGGCACGGAGATTAAGAAAAAAATGTAAATTAATAGAAAAAAGTAAAAAAATGAGTAATTTTTCTCTTCAAACCAAATGTAATTATAGAGTGTTGTCACTGTACTGCATAATAATATTTCACTACAAATGCCATTGTTTTACATGTATGGAGTATTTTATTTCCGAAAGGGAGGAGTAGATTATCTTTTCATTTACTTTGGCATATGTTGAATTGAAGAATCCTAATACACTGGAACCTAATTTCTTGTTGTCTAAAGAACAAAACTAGTCAATTTCTATCTTAGGTACCTTCCTGTACAATATTGTAGGAACCATACAAGTAGAATTTGAAATTTTGCTTTTACGATAGGACTGATTTCAGCAGTTTCAGGATAGGTCACAAGGCAGACTTGGTAATGCCCTGAATTGTACGTTTCACATAATACAATAAATTTTTGATATGTTATAGCTCTAAGGCCTCATTTGTTTACCCCTTAACACAGCTGAATGGGCCTTATCTGACCGATTCTTTTATGTCCAGCTTATTTGGGAGACTGGGCCTTAGCTGAGCGAATCTTACCGAGCGCTGAGTCGTCCGTACCTAAAACTCTATCTGAACCCATTCATATATATACCTATTGTATAAACCCATACAGGTAGGTATTTATCCCGCGAACTCAACTGCCGCAGCAAGAAAAAGCTTGCACCAACGAAGGATTCGTCTCACAGATCTGCCTCTTCTTTTTTTAATTCCAAGTAATCATTTTCTCCTTGCTCTCCTCCTTATGTATCTATTCAATTGTATTTATATGCACATATATATGTTCACACACACACATAAGCTCTAGTGCGTGCCTTGTGAGGGTGATGTACTTGTGTATGCACGTGGTGTTGCTCGAGTGAGGGTGATGTACTTTCTCTGGTCCTTCAGTTGTCTACTTTGGAAGTTTAATTTATATGCAAATTTGTAATTGGATAACTTAGTTATATGCAATTATTTTATTAGATGATTTCCGATGCTTTGCCTTCAGCCAATTGAAGTTGGATTGATTATATATGATTAATTATGTCAGTGTTGTTTGTTTTGTTTCTATTTTTTAATTTTGATTGTAAATTTCTGTGTGTGCATTAAAAGACTGCCTCCTTTGCAATGTAGTCACTTACATAATGCAGTGTTTCCTACAAAGAAATAACAATACCGTGGAAATTTATAAAAATGTGTGTAAGTTTTGTGCAGTCTTCTTCTAGTGTGGCCTTCAAAGACCTGACAATGCATGTGTGACTGTTATTTCTAATAAATATGATTTACACTGTTGACCTTAGATACTGAGAACTCCTAATACAAAGGAGTAACAGAATAAAACAAGTAGTAATTCTTTCATTAGTGTTTGGTTTTCGTGTTTAGAGTAGAAAATACAAATGAGCAGAATGTTAGTGAATCTTCAAAATGTTGCTCTTGCACACTGGAGAATAATGTGCCATTCAACAAATAAAGAATAAGAAAGAAAAACCAAGATAGTTTCATAAATGAGACCAGAAAACAAAAAAGAAAAGGTCAGCCTACCTGTAACTACTTTACTCTTTTAGTGAGCTTCGGGGCAACATGTGAACTCACATTGTGACACCATGCCACTTGATATTTTATATTATATTTTCGATTCTAAAAATATAATTTCCTCGTAAAATACATGTCTCGTAAAAAATACTCCATCCGTCCCCCTCAATTCTTTACATCGAGGGGACAACACGGAGATTAAGAAAAAATGTAAATTAATAGGAAAAACTAAAAAAATGAGTAATATTTCTCTTCAAACCAAATGTAATTATAGAGTGTTGTCACTGTACTGCATAATAATAGTTCACTACAAAATGCCATTGTTTTACATGTATGGAGTATTTTATTTCCGAAAGGGAGGAGTAGATTATCTTTTCATTTACTTTGTCATATGTTGAATTGAAGAATCCTAATACACTGGAACCTAATTTCTTGTTGTCTAAAGAACAAAACTAGTCAATTTCTATCTTAGGTACCTTCTTGTACAATATTGTAGGAACCATACAAGTAGAATTTGAAATTTTGCTTTTACGGTAGGACTGATTTCAGCAGTTTCAGGATAGGTCACAAGGCAAACTTGGAAATGCCATGAATTGTACGTTTCACATAATACAATAAATTTTTGATATGTTATAGCTCTAAGTGTCTAGTTTACTCAGCAAAAAGAATCAACTGAGTTGAGCTCATATATTAGCAGTTACAGCCGTTGGAGCGACATGTGCGCAGGCTGCCAGAATTATCAGCAAAAGTAGTGCTTTTAGTAGTTAACTTCATAAAATTGTGTTGACTGATTCAGAAGATATTAAAATATGAAACTTGGTCTAAATACACTAGAAAACATGTAGAATATAGGTATAAAATTTTAATACAGAAAGAAGTGATTTGAATGTTTAGAGAATTGTCTTCAAAACAAGGAAAGAAGAACATGTGCGTACATTTCTTGATACATGTTTTATATTTCTTGATACGTGTATTATATTTTTTGAATTATATTATATTTTTATGTAGCTATGGATCAGTCAAATGAAACTCCAATTCAAAAAAACTTAAGAACATATTGGAAAGATGAGATTTTAACCAAAACTTTTCTTGAGGCTTGCATTCATGAGGTTACTGTCAGTGGTAGGCAAGGTAGCAGTCTAAAACCTTATTCGTGGGAAAATGTGGGAGAAATTCTTAGAAAACTCATAGCTTTGATGTTGATCAAAGGCAAATGAGAAATCGATACGATTACCTAAGGCATAGATATGTTGTTTGGTGTAGTTTGAAAGCCAAAACTGGTAATCATTATAATCCCACGACTAACACATTCAACTTCAGCGATCAAGAATGGAAACAGCACATTCAGGTTTCTCTCGTAAATTAAAATTCACTTAATTAATTAGGTTACTCTCTAAACATTATTCTAAATTGAGTGTATTTATTGTGCAGGCCAACAAGCATGTAGCCACTTTAAGAACTGCACCATTGATTTTTCCAGATCTCTGCAAAAATCTTTTTGATGGTGCTGCTGCTACGGGTGTTAGTGGATGGGGACCTAGCTCTAAAAATAATAGGACTTTTGATTTAAGTGACGACTTGGAGATTCTTGGTAACGAGGATATCCAAAGTCAGTCACACATGAATCCACCATTTTCGGGCACACACTCAAATTCTAATGCAACATTCCAAGGCACCACACAGTCAAATACCTCAGATACACATGATGAAGGAGAAAGACCAAAGAAAAAAGCTAAAAGCTCATCAAAACCATCCAAAAGTTCACAAATTGAAGATAAAATGGTTAGTGCACTAGATCTTATGATTCAAAATAATAGTGGACCGTCTCTTCAAGAGTGCAAAGAAAAATTAAACAAAATTGGTTGGGCTTCAACTAATCCCTTACGCCAAATGGCTCTTGGTATTTTTTGTGAAAGTGCAACTTATAGGACACAATGGATACTTCTTGAGCAAGATGAGGTTGAACCTTGGGTTAAGATGGTTTCTTCTAAGTTAGGATTTAATGTTTAGGTTCTTTTTTCCTATTGCTAGTCAACCATTTCTAATAAGGATCTTATTTTGAATGTGATGATTTGATTTCAGTTTAGTTTCATGTAGTGAAAACTGTCAAAAATACTATGGATTTAGTGATAATTTTTAATCATTTAAATATTATTTTCTACAGGTTGAATATGAAGATAGTGGATCAAATTTTATGCTTAATGTTTGTGTATTATTATCTGGAAAAAAATCGTTCAAGAAATATACCACGAATAAAAGACAATACTTCAGCTTTGGGTGGACACGCATATACCCGTGAGTTGTTAAATGGTTCCAATACACAGTGTCAAGATATGATGCGCCTTTCTTGTGTTGCATATATACAACTTTGTAACCATTTTAAGCAGCGAAGTTTGGTTGAAGATAGTCAAAATGCAACTGTTGAAGAGAAAATTGCTATTTTTTTGCATGTTATAAGTCATAATGATCGCTTTATAAAAGTGAAAAACATATTTCAACACTCTACCGAAACAGTTCACAGGTATTTTCATGAGGTTTTGAACGGAATGATGGAGTTTGCCAAAGAAGTCATAGTACCTACACCACTTGACCAAAACATCGGTAGATCAAGAAGACAAAAAGAACTACTAAAAATATTTCCAGTAAGTAATAAAATATGTCATTTTATTTATTTGCTTACTTAGTAAAGATAATTGTTTCAAGGTAGTAATAATATATACATATATCCTTATATTACAGGGGCAATTGGTGCATTAGATGGTACGCTTATTCATGCAATTGTTCCGGCTAGTCAACAAGCTCGTTATAGAGGACGAGGCAGGAGTGAATGCTATCAAAATGTTCTAGGGATATGTGATTTCAATATGATATTCACATTTGTTTGGGCCGGATGGGAAGGGGTAGCACATGATTCAAGAATATTAACAGAAGTTGTGGCTGATACTGATTCTGGTTTTCCACTCCCATCTCGAAGTATGTACTTTTTTTATATGCTTTATAAAATAATTTTTTTAATAAGTATAGCATAGATAATAATATCAAATATATTATTTTATTAATTGCAGACAAATATTATCTCTGTGATGCTGCTTATGCAAACACTCGTGGTTTTCTAACTCCATACCGAAATACAAGATATTGGCAATCCGATTTTCGGGGGCGACGTGCTACGACAAAGGAGGAAAAATTTAATCATGCTCATGCACAATTGAGAAATGTTATAGAACGTGCATATGGTGTGTTGAAAGCACGGTTTCCTATATTAAAGCAAATGGCTCCTTACAGGTTTTCAACATAGAGGGATATCGTCATTGCATGTTTTGCAGTTCATAATTTTATAAGGATGCAAAAATTAGAAGATGAATTATTTGATCAATGTGACAACAACATCTCGAATGACTTTGATGCAGAAGAAAATGATGAAATGGAAGAAGAGTCTGAAGATGAATCACAACGGACTTCTCAAGGAACACAATTCATGAATAGTGTGCGTGATCAAATTGCACTAAAGTTGTCACCAAGTTCTTAAAAGTTTGTATTTTGCTATAATTTTTATTATGTCACGATAACTAAATGTTAAAATTTTAAACTTCTTTTTATTGTTATCTATTAGAACTTATAAGATATCGTGTATACAAACATTTGTCAAGCACTTTGTTCAACTAAATATGGAAAATTGGGAAAAAAAGAAAAAAAAATTGACATTCAGATATTACATTATTTAATTAACCAAATAACATTATTCATTCATGATTCAGATTTTTGATTCTTTCAGATCATTCAAAAATATTAATCATTCATATATAAATCGTTCATATTTTTCAAATGACCCCTAACTAATTGAGCCACCCAAATCTCATATACAGTACACAAAGGCCACAGCACATACTACAAATCATAGAATTTGAGATCTCAGGCAACTCCAAAATTTTAATAATTACACAAGTGAGAACAACTTGCGCATCTCACTTTTTATGAACAATTTCTATTTTGGCTAACTATTCTAATGGACAACTTCTGCGTACAAATAATATATAAAAATCTTACTGTAAGGACCATGGCCTCACTTTGTACACCATGGCTCCACCCGACCAACCCTAACCGTAGCAGTGATCCTTGAATTATTGGCTTTTGTAGTAATAACCGGTGATCAAAACGATACATTATTGTTGGAATCACGAAAGAGCTGATTCGAACCGAACTCGAACCGATATTTTAGGTAAGTTGAATAAAAGTTTTATGATAAATATTTAAATCCACCGAATCTTTGCAGAGTAACTGAGCATTTTGCACCTGAGCTAGACTAGGATGCTAACAGAGAAGTGATGGTCAACAACATAGTCCGTCTCGGAAGAAGAGTAATAAAATGGACAAAAAGCGAGAAAGAGACAGTTTGCAAAACAGCCAAGGAACCCTGCTAGCTAGGGCCACTGCCTTTCTCTTTCGTTACTTTAAAATTTACTCTCCCATAAAAATACACAAATTATAAAATTATTATACAAATATTAGTGAAAGAAAAAGGAGATGTACAAGTTTTTGTAATTTATACTACTACTAGCGCACTACTAAGCTTCCAAGGCCTACCATGTGCCAAACAATACCACAACTATTGCCTACAACAAATGGATTGGTGTAGTTAATATATTCACATGATTTTGTAGTACTTGTAAATATCTTCTATTTGCTTAGATTTTTCAAGCCTACTACCTAAAACTGTCGACATTAGAACGGGCATCTCATATTTACGGTGGTGGAACCAGGTGCGGAATTAAGTGAAGATTAAGTGAGGTTAGAGTTCGGATTAGATGAATAAAATTCAGGTGAAATTTATATTTCAACCAGAATGTTTTCTAAAGATACTGTAAAGAAAAATTTTGAGTCCCGAATAATTTTCAAATTTTCATTTAGATATAAATCACTTTGGTTGTTAAATATTTGAGCCCCGTTAATTTGAACTCCTGAAAACGAGAATTAATCTCTGACTCAAATTTAATAATATTTATTTTAAAATTTTATTATATTTCTGAATTTTTTGCCCGATTGTTCAAAAAATTTGTTTTTGTTTTTATGAATATGGACATGTTTATACGAGTTTTTGTTCAAATTGTTCAAATTTGTGAGCCCCGAATAATTTTCAAAACTCCATTCAGATATAGATAACTTTGGGTGTAAAATATTTGAACCTCGGTAATTTGAACTCCTGTGAACGAGAATTAATCTCCGACTCAAATTTAATAATTTTATTATATTTCTGAATTTTTTGTCCGATTGTTCAAAAAAATTGTTTTTGTTTTCATGACTAGGGACAAATATTTATACGAGTTTTGTTCAAATTGTACAAACAGGTGTTATGTTTAAAATGAAAATTTATTAATGGTACGCGAGTTTGCAGGTTTTATTCTGTTTATGAAATTTTATTGATAATTAAGATAGTTTTTTTTTACTTTTTGATATTTAATTCAAAATAAAATAAATGTCATTTTTCTCGAATTGTACTTGTAAGAAGAAATTATTCCGTTGCACTGACAAATAATCTTGTCTAAGAGATGAATGGAAAACGACGGATGGACGTGGGCACTAGAACTCATCTACACGGTATTCTTTCCTAGTACCATACTCTCCAAGGAAGATATCTTTCTGCCTTTAACCTCTTTCTTACTCTTGTTTTATTCATAGAAAAAAACAGGGGATAAAAATGTTTCAAACAGATTATCCCTTATCGTAAATTATCATCATCTTAATTAATTCGTACTTCTTATTTCAACTTACATGGTAATATATTTAAAAATAAAATATAATTTATATAATGAAACACAATAATATCAAAATATTAAGTACATTTTGAGTTTTATTTACAATTAAACTAGTTACTTATGGTCAAAACTCGCTTTCGATTTACTAAAATTACATAGTTATATAAATTTTAGTTATTTGATTTTTATTTTGAATTTTTATCTTAATTTAGTTTCAATTTTTTGCAATCATGTATTAAATAATATTTATTAATTTTATTGTTAACAAATTCAAAAAAGTTAATATTTTTAATCTTAATACTTCGCAAAATTATCATTAGTATAATTAACGTGTAAACAATAATTGCGTTGTCATGTTCAGTTTAATCCAATTTATAAGAAGTAAAACACTAAAATAACATATTTAGAAACCACTTATTACAGATAAGGTGAATGAATATATTTAGCAATTGAGTCGATTTCATGCACACATGCATACATATTATATTGTCCATAACGCTATATTAAAAAAAATTGCTAACAGGAGGAAAGAAAATAAAGAGCTTTGATGTATAATTATTATCCAATTGCATTTAAATCTTTAAGTCTTAGATCCAACCACTGAAACAGAACATGAATTCCAGCAGTTATGCTTAAAACGCCAGAAAAATATTCGTAATTGTAAAAGTCAAATAACATTCTCCTTTCTTTAATTTTGTTACTCCACAATTCTAGCCGCGCTGCAAGCTACAACACTCCCTGCGTTTAGAGAAATAATAAGGAACCCATAAAAATCCTCATAATATCATGTGTTTTTTCTCGATTGACGGATATAATAATTAATAAAAGGTGGAATTCCTTTCATCAAAATATTCTATTTTGCCATCACACAATTATCATGTCATTGTGATGATTTTTATGAAGATTTTTTATGATCTTCTAGCGTTTATATTTCTAACTTGTGTACTATGCTTATTGAGTTATTAGGTGAAAAAATCAACAAACTTATTTATTTTTGACAATTTAATCAATCATCTTTCTTTTTCACATATAAACCCAACAAACTTTGCTAAAATGTGAAAAAAATATCAACCATAGTTAATTGTGTGTGACATGGACTAACTATAGTCCACACAATAAGGCAAATTATATTTTTATTTCGCTTTTACGCATTCACATTTAATAATTTAAATTAAATAATATATAAGTATTATGTTTAAAAAAAAGGGTATTCTTTGTAGATTTATATAAATTTATGCTCAAGAAAAGAAAAAGTAATTTATAAAAATATGTTGTAATTTGTATTTATAATCTATAAATTCATTGTAAATTAAATATCAATTTTCAGTATTATTTGAAGCATGTAACATTTTTCAATAAAAATAAAACCTTTAATCTTAAAATAATCTTTCCGTGTCACTAACAAAATTTTAAAATTTTAATTTCATGCATTATTCTAGGGTTTTTTTCCGACTAAAGAACTTTAATTAATAAATGGAGAGCATACGGCATCATGCATTACGCTGAATTCTGATGTACTACAAAAATATTGCAGTGATCAAATATTACAATGAAAAAACTATTGACTTGTAAATAAAATGGTAACTATTTTATCTTAAAATAATATTTATGTTTCCAAAGTGATCTTAAAAATATTATTACTTATATGTTTTTGGTATGTCTAGTTGTACAGGGTGAGCTCCCAAAATACCCACCAAATCAGTTTTTTTGCCCAAAATATTCACCGACGGGATGTTCCGCCCTAAATACCCACGAAATACGCATTACAGACATGCGTATACTGTTTTTACAAAGAATGTGCATCTCTGACATGCGTATTCTTTGTAAATGTTTTACGGGATACGCATGTCAGACATGCGTATTCACTTTTTGAAAAAACAAAGAATACGCATGTCTCACATGCGCATTCTTTGTAAAAATAGTCTGCGCATGTCTATAATGCGTATTCAGCGGGTACTTTGGACGGAACATTTCGCTGATGGGTATTTTGGGCAGTACACCCCGTTTTGATAGGTATTTTGGACATTTTCTCGTTGCACGTGGCATCTATTATGGATAAGAAAAGTTAACTATAGTTAATTTTATAATTTCTTTTCACAATTTGTTAAAGTTGATTAGGTTTATTTGAGAAGAAAAAAGAAGGTTGGTTAAAATGCAAAAAATCAATAAATTTATTGGGGGTTTTCAGTTAATAACTCTATGATTATTAGAAAAAACTAATAACTCTATGGTAACTCTATGGTTATTAGAAAATAAAATGTTATAGGATTAAAAATTTGTTCCAAAAGTTATAATAAATACTAATAACAAAGATAAATTAAATAAATAGAATTATTATAAGCTACTGATCAAGCATATAATGGTGAAAGAAATCATTTTAATACAATAAAATATTACTTATCAAAATAAAAAATTTGAATCAATTATTTGTTAATGAAGTTACTATAAATATTATGAATGATATTAACCATACTTTTAAATATACATTTTACATGTTCCTTTTGAAAAAAATATACATATTAAGAAATGTAAAAAAAAGTCAAATCTTACAAATAATAAATATGGGGATAGTTTTGTAAAATTACTCTTGAATTTGTATTGAAAGAAGAAAGGAACATGTAAATTGGGACATGTAATTTTTTTTTTAAAGTGACATGTAAAATGGAACAGAAGGAGTATAAACTTTCTATAATTAAAAAACATGTCAAATAAAAATATGAATCTTATACGAACCAAAACCAAAATATGGATAACAAATTTGAAAATTGATAGTTTATGGATCAACAAAAGTAGGTAAAAACAAAAAAAGAACTAATTACATTTTCATATTGGGTTAAATATCAAATTGGTCACTTAAGATCATCACTGATCTCAATGAGGTATCGTTTCAATCACTAAAGTCATCATAAACATCAAACTCGTAACTATAAATATGTGTTCCTAAAGTAAAAATATTTTTTCTCGAGTTTTACATATATTTCTTCGATGTTACTGCAACCAAATGAAAAGTTATGAATTCTAGTATTTCAGATAATATATTTAGATTTTAAAAAATTCATTTACTATTTATTTTTAATTAAATCAAATTAAATAACGATAAAATTAAAAATAAATAATAATTTTTTTTTAAATCTAAATATACTATCTTAAATACTAGAGTTCACAAATTTTTATTTGGTTGCGGTAGCATTCAAGAAATATGTGTAGAACTCGATATAAATTATTTTTATTTTTCGAACACATATTTAGAGGTATTCGTTTGATATTTATGATGACTTTAGTGATTGAAGTGATACCCGTTGAGATCAGTGATGAAATTGATATCTGATATTCAGTTTAGTTACCAATTTGATATTTAACCTTTTCCATATTTCATTACAGATTTGCAACATATTTGCCTATCAGAGAAAGTTTCACTAATTATTTATTTATATTTTACTTACATTTCATCATTCTAACACTTTCACAACAAAAGCATTTTAGAAACACCCTCTTTCTTACCATTGTGAACAAATAAAATAATAGAATTATGTATTAGTATTAGTGTACTTGTAATACACCTCATTTAGAAAACAAGAATATTTTAGAACGGGAGATTAGTGTCGCAGATAAAGAGATATCAAGATTGACTAATTAGTATAAGAATCAAGAGTGTTATTAAATTAAAATATAAAATAAACAATAAATAAAATTATTGTAATGTTTGTAAAATAAAACTTCAAATTATGGTTAAAACTTTTAATAATTAAACAATTTATATGGCCTAAAAGTTATTACGAAAAAATGAATCATTGCAATTGATAATTTAAATCATCTTTCAATTTGGGGTTTCGAGTGACAAATTCCCCCAACAACTTTTTTTGAACTATTTATTTCTGATTTTCCACGTAAACTAAACATTGACTTCATAAAATGAAAAAATATAAACAGTAGACTGCCTACTTAATATTATACTAAAATGATTTGACTTTAAATTTGAACCCCAAATTTACTTTGTTATCCGATGATTTTGGTAATTACGTGGATATAGGAGGTTTGCTAAAATAAGATAGCGATTTTGTATAAATATGACTGTTTTAGGAGTTCAGGGTTTATGAAAATACAGGAGTCTATTGTCTCGTCGAATTTCTTTTGTACTAATTTTTATTGGATCAAGCCCACACAGTTTTGTGAAATTGCGGGTTTATGAAAATACAGGAGTCTGTCGTCTCGCCGAATTTCTTTTGTACCAATTTTTATTGGATCAAGCCCACACAGTTTTGTGAAATTGTGTGTATTCCTGAGAGATTTTAGGGATAAACTTCGTTAATGTAGGCAATTACTGATTTTATCTTACATTATCTTGGCGTTTTGATATATTTTTGATTTTAATGATGTCGTTTGAAGATATTTTTCATAATTTATTGATCGAGATTGATTTTTTTCTCATTTTAAAGAGATGAGATTACTTAGTGGTCATGCAATTATTATTAATCGGAATTAATAATCAATAAAATGAGAAATTTAGATTATGTCAAAAACGTGGCATAACAACTAGCCCCCAGTTCTTCAATGTAGTTAGTTGCAGTGGAGAACTAAAAAAAAATTCGAGCTTCCAAATTTTTTCGGTTGCTAAAAAAACTGAAAATAGAAGATTAGTAAAACATTTAGAGTATCACGGTGCTCATTTTGGTATACAGAAACCATGCGAGAATCAGTACATAGAGTATATATTTTTGCAAAGATTTCAAAAGTGCGAGTATAAGTAATATCATTTTGGAATCCATAGCGGTTTTCATTGTCAAGTTATGACCTTGGCGTTTTGTATATAGTCCGAATTAGCGTATACGTTTTTCAAGTGTCATTGTTCACATAAGGATGTGTATTCGTTTACCCGCGAACCTTCAACCTGGGGCTTTATTTAGTTACCCAAATTCTCCTTAGAGAATAAGGTTTTTAATGAATATAAATTTATCCTTGGGTTGGGTAGAGCGAGGTTTTCAATTCAGAGGGTCGCTAACTCCTTTATTTAAGCTTGTAACATTACAGAACTTATAGCTTCCCTGGGCTATTCTACTTAACAATTTAAGTACACAAGTATGAAATATTTTTGACATATATATATATATATATATTATTCTGTAAAAGAAAGTGAAAATAAACTTAATTAAAGAAAACAAAGAATCTACACTTACAAATTGATGGTAACATTACAGTGATTTAAAAGAAAGGGAAAATCAATTTTTTTACCACTCAACTCCTTGGTCTATTAGAAATTAACCACTCAACACTACATTATTTAATAATTATCACTAACGTTAATTACGTATTAAATTTTAATCATTCCGTCTATTTTTATTAGTTGGCGTACTGTGACATGTCTTTATTGCTGAGTAGACTGATGAGATGGCATAAAATAAAATAAAATATTAGAAAATAGTCACTGAACAAATAAAATATTTAAAATGCAACACTCATATAAAAACCATTTTACAGTCATTTTCAACAAATCAAAATATAAATTTGCATTGACACAATCAAATTTGTCCATAGTTCTGGTTGTCAAAACATTAAGTATCACAATAAAAAATACAAGGGCTTGGTAGAATTTTGATCAAGTACCTCAGAATAATACTTAAACAAAATATCAATAACATATAATGTAACCAACAAGCCAGTTTTACGGTGTGCTTGACAACCTAACTATTGATGTTGTTGAAGATATATATGAATGTCCATCATCTGCAGCTAAAACACCCACACCAGTTGGCCTTTTAATTACTTGAACATTGCTATTTTTTGGTGACCTTCCCCTTTTCTTCTTTTGCACCGGTTCTGAACCTTCTTGCCATTTGTTTCATGCTAAAAGTTTATGGCTAGACTACATAATAATATACATCATTGTTTCCCACTTCAACATCTCTCACAATTTTAGCACTACTTTGTTTTTTAGCACTATGATCCGCAAAAATTTCAATATATCCAAACTCTCTTACATACTCACTCATTTCCCTAAGACCATCATCATTCTATAGTATTTTATACCAATTTATTGTAGTCATCTCAGGTTTTCTGAAAAATACTTTAATATCTTTACTGTAACCCACATATTTCACAACATATTTTTGAATTATTTCAATAGACAAACCGCTAACCATAACATTGTAAACAGTTTCCGTCTTACCTCCATGATAATAGGAGATTCCATCTTTTGTGTTAACGGAGGAATTTGGTATTAATAAAGTTTGGGGTTCGTCGCTGGAATCAAGATGTACAACGGCGGTCCTTAGGTGATGAATTCGCCGGAGTATGGTGGTTGTGTTTAATTGGTGGCTGAGATTGCTTAGGGTTTATGTTGGCTGTCTCAGAGCTCTCAACTTTTCGACCCCTTACAATGTGCCTACGTATCCCTTATATAGGGAATCAAGCCAACGTAGTTCTTGGGGAGGAAGTTTCCTCTATGGGCTTGGTCTCTAATCTTCAAAGCTCAGTCGAAGTCTTGCACCGCCTTTCCATGCTTAGACGTAGGACTTTTCCACCGCCTTCCATGTATAGGATGTCTTCCATACTTAGACGCATGACTTTCATCTCTTTCCATACTTAGAGTTTAACTTACTTTAGGAATGTCTAACGATAAGGCCTAATCACAAAGGTCCAAGGCTTATCTATGACGTCAGGACTTCATGGATAAGGAAACTTCCCCCGTCGAGGACTAGTCCTATCAATTACCAACTATTTCCTTAATTCATAGATACATGTATAGCCATGACTTAACTTAAATGCTAGACGCATCCTTGTCCCCCGAATGAGAAGCACCCACCAGATAGCAGGACAAGTGATCCCAAGTGTTTGGGTGCAAAGTGTAGGATTACTCCAAAGTTCCCCAATGAGGACGCATCCATTGAGTGCAGGAACAGAGCTCCCAAAGCACACACCAAGGTTAACCCCACATCCCCAATGAGGGCGCGCCCATTGAATACAGGAGGAGGCCTTCAATCATCAGGCAAACCCCTAGAGGCCTTCTATCACGGACATCCCCCTCCCAGGGCACATCCTAGAAGGGAATTCTTCAACATCTTGCCAATCCTAAGCCAAAGGAACTATCCTTCATCACCAAGTTGCATTTTCAAGTCACGAGAACGCGCCCTCAAGGGGTGGACGGCCTAAAGGGTGCACCCTTATCCTTCTGAGAACAAGCCTTAAGTTTTATCATTTTGTCATGTCTTCCATTCATGTAGAGTTGTTAGTTCATACCGAGAGGACGCGTCCTTAGGTGTTAAATGGCCAAAAGAGCACACCTTCTCTCTTAAAAGAACAAATCCTAAATCTTCCTCATGTCATGCAATGTCAATACAGCTGTTATCCTTTATCAAGATACCGATCAAGCTGTCATCACCGGGCGCGCCCTCAAGAGGTGGACGGCCTAAAAGGGCGCGTCCTTACCCCTATGAGGGTAAGCCCCAACTATTTGACTTATCACTAATTACATTTTTAATATCCTAATTGAATTCTTACTTAACCCGAACCTAACCTAAAAATCCGTTATCAAATTTTGGCTATAACATTTTGATTTGAACTCTCCACCATGAATAAACTCGATCTTGATTGTAGGTTTCATACAATCAATGTAAATTATGAAAATATTCAAAACCCCCCCCCCCAAATCGATTAATAAAAATCATGTGTATATGAAAGTATGAACTTGAAATGTATGTATTGTAAATTAGCTTGCATACCTTTTGATTAGTGTTGATTATGCAATCAGATTGTTGGAGAATGCATTCATCGATTTTCTATCCACAAACCCTATATTGTATATATGTTTGACGGTGCTTTGTAATTGTATATATGTTTTACGGTGTTTTGTATACATAGTATTTTTATGTATATGATGATGTATATTTGGTTTTAATTAGTCATTAGACAAAGTAATGCTGGTAAATAAAAATAGATGAAATAATTAAAATCTAATACATAATTAACGTTAGTGATAATTTATTTATTTTTTTTGTCACGGAAAGTAAAGATTTTATTACTTATGCAAATCTTTACATAACATATCATAAAAAGCAGGGTGGACATTCCCCACTTCCCACCTACGTTCAGCTATTGAACAACTATATCTCGCTAGATAATGAGCTACTCTGTTCGCAGAACGCTTAACAAAATGAAGCTTAACATTCTGGTCTTTCAAATCCTCCATAAGACATCTACAGTCGTTCACTACTCCTCCTAAGTACGAGAAACTTGAGAAGGAGCTGCGAATTAATTGAATAACCTGGAGGCAGTCAGATTCGACTATACCGTTCGCTGTGTTGGTGTGTTTGAGCCAACTGAGGGCTTCCCTAATGCCCAAGACTTCAGCTAGCTCTGGTGAGATTTTGCCCAGTAAACACTTCGACATGGCATGAACAAGATGGCCTTAATGATCTCTAATGACAACAGCATAGCTATAACGATTTGGTTCTTCAAATAGAGCTACATCTACATTCACCTTAACACTATTCGACTGAGGAGGGCACCACTGTTCTTGATCATCTTCCGGAGTTAAAAAACTCAAGAATGAATCAAAATTCTTGTCTTGAACAGCTTTCCATTGGTTAAGGAAGGACAATGCTGCATGAACTACTTCAGAAACACCGATACCTCGTTGCTTCCAGACTATGTCATTTCGATTTTTCCACAAAAACCAGCAAATTGTTATTTGAATGCACATATCATTCTTATTCGCCTGTTCGAAGATCAACTGAAGCCACTCACTAAAATTATGGAAAACTCCTGTAACTTGCCTAACTGCTGAAAACTGATGACAATCCTTTGCAAATGTACAAGTAACAAGAGCATGAATAATCGATTCATCACTGAGATTGCAAACTGGACATTGAGAATTGACTTGAACTCGTCTGGTCTGTAGCATATCTTTCGTTGGCAAGCAGTTGGTTGAAGCTCGCCACAGGAAATTTTTTAAATAAAGCAATGTTGAGTGGTTAATTTCTAACATATCAAAGAGTTGAGTTGTAAAAAAATTAATTTTCTTTAAAATAAAATAAAATTTGCGTAATATTTATCAAGATATAAAATACGGACAAAACCCAAAAGATCGGCACGAAAAAATCCTACAAAATCTAATCAAATGACTTGATCTAGGCTTCTTACCCCACACCCCTCTAGTACACATTACAGAACATCTACAGATACTACTAGTATCCTCACATGTACATACACCTATACGTACACACATATATGCAAAGCCCAAAAGACTCCACAAGCTTCCTGTCCTTATTTATGTCTCCCACACAAAATAAACACACATAAAACACTCTCTATCTCTCTCTCTCATGGCTTTAAACAACAAGCCAACTATAATGACACCCAAACCCAACTGCAATGCCAACTCTATCATACCCTCCACCGACACTTCTTTTCATTCCCGCCGTAAGCTCCGCCGCCGTGGTAGTTTCGCCGAGCAGCTGCTACGTGGCAGAAGGAACTTAGTGCGTTACTTGCTTTTGTTTCCTTTGTTGTATATCTCTGGTTTGATCACTTGTGTGGGCCCCATTTCTGCTTTTTTTAGGACACCTACTTTGCCTGGTTCAGTTTACAAGAGTCATCAGATCTTTGATAAACTCTTTCAACAGATTCAGGATGATAATTCTTCTGCTATTCAGGTTTTTATCTCTTTCCCTCTGTGTGTGTGTGTGTGTGTTGTATTGGCCTAGTTAGATTTTTTTTGGGAAAGTTGCATTTTTTATTGGTGGTGTTTTGCTTGATCATTAATGTGGTTGCTTTACTTTTTCTTCAGTAAAAATTAAATTTTTTTTTTTAAAGCTTGGGTTGTTCTTGTTATATACAAATACAAGAATGTTAGTAAAGTAAAATTGCATTGCTAAATTTGTAAGTGGTAGTATTATTGAATCTTGGTACTGATTTTTTGGGCTTTTTCTTTTGGTGTGTTTTTCTAGTGTACCTAATATTGGAGTAAATAAGTTAGGACCCATGAAGTTCTCTCTTTTTCTAACTTGTTGTAGCTATTTATTACTTGGGATTTTGCTTAATGGTTTTTTATGAGGTACTTAAAGATGATTTTGATGGTTTAGTTGGGTTTGTGCTATTAAAGTAATTTCATATTAAACATGTGTATCCTCTTAGGTTTAATAAAACAAGTTACTATAATTAGTATTTTGATATTATAGTAATTAGTCTGTAATTGTAGATAAGTGAATTGGCAAGAATTAATAAAAGTTACAAGTTGGAGTAAGATATAGTGATTAGGTTGACTTTAGAAAGTCAAATTTGAGTGCTAAGCAACATGATCTTAAGATCATCAAGAAACCTGGAATGCTTCTATTAGAATAGTGTTGTATCCAGAGTGTACAAGAGTATCAGTGAAGTTCTGTGTAAAATAGATTCTCCGAGTTGTTAAAGAAAACAAGAAGCAAAGCTTTTGACTTTTATAATTTTATTAGTGTGAGTGAAACATGGTTTTCCTATTGTGGAGTTTGCCTTTGAATCTTGGCCAAGAAACACATAGAATTATATCTTTAGTTATTAAGGTTTTTCTGGGTTTTTTGTACTTTTGTAGTTGTCTGATGTGTGGAAATACAAAAGGAAGCTTAAGGAACAGAAACGCTGTGTGAATGCAACTACTCGTCGCCAGCTTGGTACATGTCTTTTTTCAGTTTGTTATTTCTTCATTTTCTGCAATTTTATTCATGAAGAGAAATACAATGTAACATAAGAGTGAAATTGTAGCCTTATGGTGTTAGGTTATCTGATTCTGTAAATCAGTACTGGGAACTTTTTATTGTGGGGGCATATCTTTTTCTTCTAACACCTTATGTATATGTGTTATACTTTCCAGGAATGCTTGAGCCAGATCGCTACTTGATTGTCGATGCCAATGGTGGCCTTAATCAACAGCGCTCATCGGTATGTTGGCTAACATATGACCAATCATCCAATCACGTCACAAAAATTGTTTAGTATTTTAGTTTAGATTAGCTATATCGATTTCATGTGTATGGAGTACACTGCTTTATGTAGATTATACATAGTAGCGGTAAATATAATTGTAATGGATTAAGCATCTTATAACGATATATATTTATCACCATTTGATAGTAGTAATGTTAAACACCATACGATAGTCATTCCAGCTGATAGTTTAGCAGAAGGTTTTTCTGCTACAATATCGTTTTACATCAAAGTTCAGTTTAATGAAAATTGAAGTTTATAAGTGCATTTCGTTTAAACTTCAGGGTCCAAGATTTCAGAAAGCCTAAACTTTTGGGATAATAAAAGATTTTCTAGTTTTATCACCATTTTCTGTCACCATGTAGAAGATCCCCTGTCATTTTAATGTCTCATAGATCCTGTAGTTACATATAAAATAATGTACATAACCAACTTGACATTCTGACCTTGAATTTGAAGATTATTCTGAATTGCAACTTTTCCCCTCAGATTTGCAATGCAGTGGCTGTTGCTGGACTACTGGGTGCTACATTAATTATTCCCCGATTTGAATTTCACAATGTTTGGAGGGATCCGAGGCAAGTAACCTGAAGACTCTGTTCTGTAATCTGTACTTTTTTCTCTAGGACATTTCTACACTTTTTTCTCTCCCATGAACTTGAATGATAGCAAACAAAATTTGGCAAATGATTTGTCTATATCAAACTGTCAGAATATTTTTTGGCATCAAATAGGTAAAAACATATAATAGTGTGCTTCTACAAAAGTTTGTAACAGAACTGGCTTATGCATACAAACCCTCCTCTTCAGATAATTAAACGAAATTGATCTCCTTTAGGTCTACGCTTCCTCCTCTCCTCTGTTCATGGCTAGTTAAACAAGTTTCTACCTATCTTTTTAATTATTACTAAAATTTGAAAATATGAAGAAAAAGATTTAAAACACAAGAGATGGCTAGTGAACAAGTTTCTACTTTTGTTATGACTTATTACAAGTTAAAAATATGTAGGGAAATATTTTAAACACAAGAGGAACGGTTACTTGAAAGGGGAATAGGAACCATTTAGCAACTAAAAGGAGCCTAGATATTTTCTGGGCAAGGCTATCATTAGTCAATTGCTTGGACACCTAGGCATCACGTGATAATAAGGTTTTACATGCTTGATTTGAGAATAGCGGTCCCTGCAATATCATACCGAGTTCTGTTCTCGTTGAAGTACCATAGAATAGACATAGTTTCTTTATGCACAATGAGAGTCTCCATTATATAGCTATTCTTTTCCTCTAATATTAAATAACACTTTATGGTTTGCTGATTTGATGCTTTACAGTGAATTTTCGGATATCTACGACGAGGAACATTTTGTTAACACTCTTAAAGGGCATGTAAAAGTGATAAGGGAGCTCCCAGAGGAGTTGATGGAAAAGCATAACAACATCAGCAATATAACATTCCTAAAAGTTCCAGCTTGGGCTTCTGCCAATTATTACCTGGAGGAAGTGCAGCCTATCTTAGAAATGCACAGGTAGGTGATTCATGATTACTTACAATTTGTTTCCTATACTAGTGTTGGCAGAACCACTTCCAAAATTAATACTTGATCAAACTGAAAGCGTGTTGCTGACTTGTCTAGTAATAAGTACTTAATGTAAAGGAAGAGATGTACCTGCGGAATTGCAGAGTGTGCTTATGAAACGCAAACCTCAATCTGGTACTTAAAATATGTATTAATGTACTGAAAAGGTTGCTGCATAGACAGATAGTGTGCTGTATTGCTATCCTGCAGAGGATGTATGAGTCTCTAGCATAAATTTAGAGATGTTTTCGGTAAACAAAGATGTTTCCAATAACGAAACTTTAATTGTTGATTTATGCTAGCTACTGGAAGACACGATGTTTGTGTCCTTTCATTCAAGGAGAAAACACAACTGAGTAAGAGCATTTTAAATCAATTTAGGGACATCTGTGCAAATCTGATAACAGAGTTCCAAAATATTATCCATCTTTTGGTACTATTAGCATACTGCAATGTACCGGAAAAAATTTAAGAAATAAACTCTTGCATGCTGGACATTTGATAAAGAGTTTTACTGCTTCTAGCTGATTTAAAATGGAAGAGTTTTTGTTTCTTTAAACAAAAAATAGTAAATTAACTAGTAACCAAACATTTTTACTCTTGTGAACCTGTTGATCTGATGTCTAAATATTCTTTAATCGTGTTTCTTATAGTAGGACAGGTTCAGAACTAAATTTTGTTCAAGCATTTACTAAATTTACTTTATTGTATAGGGTTATCCGCATTGCTCCATTTGCGAACAGACTGGCAATGAATCTTCCACCGCAAATTCAGACTCTAAGATGCCTCGCCAACTATGAAGCGTTGAGATTCTCGGCTCCAATCTTAGAACTCGCAAAACAATTGGTCAGTCGAATGACAGAAAATAGCTCCATCTCTGGTGGTAATTTCGTTTCAGTTCACCTTCGTTTTGAGGAGGTAGAATTCATCATCTGATGTTTTTATAATGAGCTTTATTGCATGTTTGATGTAATTTCAACCTGGTGAGTATCTTTAATTGTACATTTCTATTTTTAGGACATGGTGGCCTTCTCATGTTGTGTGTACGATGGAGGAGTAGCCGAAAGATTAAAGATGGACTCAATACGTGAAAAGGGATGGGGAGATAAGTTCAAACGTAAAGATCGTGTGATTGAACCTGGTCTGAATCGAATCAATGGAAAGTGCCCCATGACCCCTTTGGAGGTTAGTTTTTTGGCATCATTTTCCTTAATTTTTTTTCTCATCCTTTTGCTTCTTTCCATTATGAAAGATTTGTCATATCATATGTTTAAGCTTCATCCTTTGTTTTTTATTGCGTCTCTAATATTAGTTCATTTCCAACTGTTTCACGAATGTAGTGGCAAATATGTGTCTTGCCGATGCAATCTACTAATTAGTTCTGAGCTATGTTTCTTCTTTATCACCTTTTCTGATGTTGGGGGTACTTACTCTATATAGTGTTGAAATAGTAATTTATATGTGTTGAATATATAAGTATAAGTATAAGAGTATAAGATCCTGTTGGGGCTTCCTATGATACCTTAAGGTTTTAGAGCGACTGGTAACTTAACATGGTATCAGAGCTCGGTTTAGGGAGAGGTCTCAGGTTCGAGCCGTTATGTATTGCACGATTGAGGGGGAGTGGAATTACTGAATCATACTTAAAACTATAACTTGCTTTAGAGTATATAAACCTTAACTTTAACATCATTGGATTGGTTTTAACTATTGACATAAAAATTCATCATCCATTTTTCATGTTCTTTTATTCATTATCGTCCTGAAAGGTTTTAAGTATGAAGTTGTGTACACTATCTATTAATCATACGCATAGGAAAGAACATTAGCAGGTTATATTTCAGTATCTCCTTAGGGTAACTGAAAAACAAGGGATTAATTATCATTATTCAAAAATATACTGTTTGTCGGGTGAAGCATATTTAGGATATAAGTCTTTACAGATAATGTGTTGCCTTCTATGTGAGTCAGTGTGTTAGTTGTCATTGCTTGATTTAGGTATTTAAATACGTATAGGTACATTCTAATTTCTGACACAATAATTTGTTAAGTAGATAATAAATCTCCCTTGTATATCTTTTCTTTGTCAGCATAGGTCGGAATGATGCTAAGGGGTATGGGATTTACCAACACCACCCCAATTTATTTGGCATCAGGGAAACTTTACCAGGCTGAAAGAAACTTAGCACCTCTGAGGAAGATGTTTCCTCTTCTAGAGACTAAGGAATCACTTGCAAAACCAGATGAGCTTGCTTCGTTTCAGGTTAAAAAAATCTCCATGTACAGTGATGGATTTCTTTTTTTGATAATTTACATTGATGGTGTCATCTATCTTCAGTTCTTGATTAGAAGACCAATATGTTTAGTGTTTTATTGACCAGACAATTTATTTTTTGGCCGTCGTAGCAGCAATAAAATAAGAATCTATGATTGATTGCTTATGTTTTCAAATTGGCAAGATAGTATTCTTTACAGCATGGATTGTACTTCTATGTCCTGTAGGCTGTAGCTTGTATACATCACACTTTCTTTAAATGGAAAAGATAGAACCAAAGGGAAAAAAAATTCCATATTTGCATATGTGCATAATGCATATAATTCTCCCACCATGAGCCATCATGCTTTAGTTGACTTTACTTACTGTAATGTTATGTTTAAGTGATACTTAGAAATGGTCAGCAACTACATCACTGTTGTGTGTGTAAATGGAGATGATACCATTTTTTCCAAGTCAACTATTATCCTCTCTGAAATGTCAGTCAACCCAATTCAATGTTGATTGGATCTGTCTGGGCATTGCTGAGTAATCTCATTGAAATTACGAAATTAGATTACCAGCTTGTGGTAGTAGAGTAATTAAGTTTTTTTCTTAAACTGACACTATAGTTCTCTCTTGATTTGCCTAGGGATATTCTTCAAGGTTGGCAGCTCTGGACTACATGGTCTGCATGTTTAGTGAAGTATTTGTTACCACTCAAGGTGGAAACTTTCCGCATTTTCTGATGGGTCATCGGCGATTTTTGTATAATGGTCATGCTAAGACCATTAAGCCAGATAAAACCAAGCTTGCAGTTTTACTGCATAATACTAGCATCAGGTATTTAAGTCTTCCGCTGCATTGTGACCAAGGCATATTTGTGGTTTTCTTGTTTATGATATGTAATTGCCTTGTAATTAATATACATTATAACACAATGGATAAGATAGTATGATATACAATTGCTTAGTGTTCTGGGGAAAATATAGAGGGCTTGGCCTTGCAAACTCAACCTTAAGAAAGCACCAAAACTATGTATGTTCATGGGATTAACAATCCCCAGACTCTTAATGTATTTTCCCAAACTTTATACTACAACTAGACCTTCTGCTATCCTACGGATTAAATTTTAATCACTTTTTGTTAATTTCTTGGGGATCAATACTATCTAGGGAGATTGTGGGTTTATATAGTTCCCGAAAATGACCACAAGGTGATGGCAAAAAATCCATGGGATTATTAAGGAATGAAGTAGCTGACAGGAGTGTAAATTGTACATAATTCTCGGATTATAGTCCTTGCACACAAACTTAGTGAAGAACAGTTTCACTTCTGAAGTCGAACTCTAAATTAGATTCCTCCTTTTCTGGACGTGTCTAGCACTTGTATAAAGATGTGTCGGATAAACTTGTGCGCGCTGCGGAATTATGTAGCAAAGAAAACATGAAATTTAGTAATGCACTTAGGAGTCATCTAATACTGTTACAAGCATATAAAAAAGTGGGAAAATCTTTGGGACAAATATATGCAGTCACTAAAGTTTTTTTTTTTTTTTTTTTTTCATATTTGCTATAGGGCAATGCACATGTTAGTAGTGTTTTATAAAGAGAAAAGAGAACCTGAGATTAATCTCAGGCTCCTTTCCTGAGATGACAGCTAGACGACACCGTTTTGTTGTTTTGTAGTTCAGTTTTAAATTTTTTATTTTTTCCACTTTCTCTGACCATGTTATCTTCCCTTTTCACTTTCATATACTCGATTGTCATTCAACCACAAAGCAAATTCTGTTTCAGAGATTCTCATTTCTAGATGACGCATTAAAAATATAGAGTCAACTCGACCAACACTTCAAATACAGATGCATATACTCGCACATTATACGCACAAATCTGATCTTATGTATACCCTTGCTTGATTTCAATCCTCTCCATATAAAACAATATATTTATTATATAAGTTTGTATGAAGATGTCAACAAATTAAGGATGAGCTATCAGTAGGGGTAGAAAATCAGAGGAATTGCCAAAATTGAATCTACCGTTTATTAAGAGAGCTGGGATGATTTGGTTAGTTAACCCAGAGGTAGGCAAGAAGAGGACAGGTTTTGGATATTAAAAATAGTGTGAAACGATGTCGTCTTGTTCCCATCTCAGGGATGGAGCCTGAGATCAATCTCAGGTTCCGTTTTCTCTTTTATAAAATATAATTTCAAATAAAAGTTATCACGAATAAGCTCTATCTTTGCTGCTTGCTACTTTCTAAACACTTGGGCACACTAGATACAAGAGATGTCTTTTTGACTTGGGTCAGGATCAGTTCCACGAGGCTTGTATACTTTTCAAATTTTTGCGGTTTATTTATGATACTAGTTTGAAATTCAAGTAATAATGATCTGTTTAAGAAACAGTTTGACGCTTGGGAGGATCGTGAATAATTGTTTATTCATGTTCCAATCAATGTGGAGACTGTTGGTGTGATCAATTATGCAATTAAGATTCTACTATCTGTTTACAGTTGGAGCTCTTTCAAGGATGAAATGAAGTTTATGCTAGCAGAAAGTGACCGCAAGGGTATAATGGTACCTAGACCCCGAAAGAGCAATAGAAGGAATTCTCTATATTCAAACCCTTTGCCAGAGTGCCGGTGTCTCTGGGAAGCACAAAATTCAACCCTCAAGTTGACTCATAATGTTCTTATACAAGATCACTAATTTGTCGCATTCACAAGAATGTTGCTCACTCTACATTTGATCCTCTCGCTTGTGCAGTCGCTAAGTTGTATATTTTCCAGAAGCTTCGTTGATTTTTCTCAGTTGCTGTTAAGTGCTGCAACTACCATGGAAGCTAGATACAAAATTGCATAAATGAGGTAAAGGTTTTCTTGTTCAGCATTATATGGCACCGGAATAGACAGGTTCCCTTTGTTCAGTTATGGTATCAGATGTCAGACAAGTCATTCTCAGGGTACAAATATGTGTGGCTCTTTATCAAGATATATATGTATTTCGCATGGTGCATGAATTGGAAAGCAACAAGTGGATTACGTGAAGCTGCAACTCTTGTTTATGGCAAAATATATCATCAATCATTCATCATTATTCTTTCTTCTTTGCCGTATTCGTGTGATTTTGTCCTGATTAAAGAGTGAATATTTAGAAAGTTTAGGGTCTTGTAACACACAGTTGCCTTTAGTTTCTCATTGACTTCTGACTGCATCTGTTTAAAGATGCTCTTGTTTGTATGATAGAAGTAGAGGGTGTTGGAATGTAAGAGTTTTGGCTGAGACACAGTAAAATTTTGTATAGCTTCAGCCATCGAGATTCAAGGGTGGTTCATTTTGTGTTATTTATAGGCCAGAAATTATTTTTTTGGGTGTGCGTATTTTTTATTTTCGAGATGATCAACTAAAAAAAAAAAAAAATACTCAGCACAACTTTGTGTCTTCGTCTGCTCATGTATCTGTATATTTATATATGGTTAGATTTATGGTTGTGCTTAGACCGGAATATATCCTATGCGAAATTCTTTTACGTTAATTCCGTCGATTGCGTTCTTTTTCGAATTTTTTTTGCCAAACGTCAACTACAAATCTTAAGTGCAATTATGTAAACATATTTATTTATTTTTTTGAATATGTAGGCTTATATGCCTTACATTACAAATGAGTATCTGTTTTCAGAGGTGATCGAAATGAGAAGAACAAATATGTTCTTGGCTATATTTGATTCATTATGTATCTCGTAAAATCTGTTAATTAAAATTCTCGTCGCTATGTTTTTTATCCCTTTTCCAACTCAAACCATCATCTTACAAAATCTATACATTTGTTGGACGGGAAAAGTAGGTAACCAAAAAGAATCGTGTTATGACTTGCGCAGTATATTTTTCGATGAAAATATATTTCAAGTTATTTTTTGGAAAACAAACGGAGTCTTCATCTAGAATGGGTTTTCGTCGGTTTACATGTGTGTATTCATTAAACCTTACCTTGACAGTGAGACGAAGAACATTCAACATTGATAGTATGCTGCAGAGGGGAAATTGCTAAGAAGACATCCTACAAAAAAAGTACAATTATAATATACAGGTCAATGGTTTTTAATTATATACTCCATCTGTCTCGTTGAATTGTATACGTTGAGTTCGGACACGGAGACTAAGAAAATATATAAAAAAATGAGTAAAGTTAGATGAAAAGTGGGTAAAGTGATGGAACCTGTCAATATTTAATAATAGATTGAAGGAAAGTAGTTGGTGTAATAGTGTTTTAAATTATTATAGAATTATAGAATAGAGATAGTAGAGAAAAGTAGCGGGTGTAATGTGTTTTATATTATTAAAAGTTATTATTTTTAAAATGTATAGAAATGAGAGGAACATCCCAAAATATAAAATGTATAGAAATGAAAGGTACATAGTGAGTAAAATTAAGGTCAATGTTATTTATGTTGAGACATTTTGGATAATCTATACCGTGGCGTATCTTCACTCAGTTTATAATCCGACCAACTCAATCATTTTCTAACTTTCAAATATAGAAAATGCAGAAAAATTATACACATGATAATGCAGAAAAAATAAAATAACCCTAATTTCTGCAAATTACAACCGTTCAACAACAACGTGCATGTTATTTTCCAAGGATACTTTGAATTACAACCTTGTTTATAAATCAATATTTTTCTAGAATATGTCAGTTGTAACGATTTGAGTTTCGAATCATATTTTTGTATAGAATACTTTTTAATTGATGTTTTAGTTACATCAATTGTTTGGCAGTCAACTTCTCTTGTCTTTACTAACCATTATAAAAAAACATTCTTTCAAATATCCTTTTAAGAAAAGATAATAACATGATATTTTGACAGAAGGTTGGGATTAATAATTCTAATTAAGTTCTGTCTCGAAACATCAATCATCAATATCTTTATATATATAAAGGAAAACCCCCAGGAGCTCTCAGATCGTCCGAAAGCTATTTATCTATTTTTCTAGAGCTCCTGAATTTTAATTCAATAAAATTAAATTTGCTTATTTAAATTCGAATTTATAAGATATAAAAATATCAACTGACTTTTAAATATTTACTAATGAAGGAAACATATAAGTCCTATTTTTTAGAAAAGAAAGCTAAAATCTTTTTTAAGTTGTATAAAAGAAACTATTTTATTAAAGGTAAGTATAACCTCTAATTTATAGTGGATGATATTTTTCTATTTTTCTATAACTCCTCTATTTTAAATTAGAATTTTGAATTTCATTTTATAACATCTAGAAATTTAAATTTTCTTTTATAACTCCTAATATTTAGAAAAAGTAATATTTATAATAGATAATCGGTCGATAAATTATACTAGAATTTCTTTTTATAACTCCTAATATATAGAAATAGTAATACTTATAAAAGATAAGTCTTCTATAAATTATATATCTAATCAAATTATATAAAACAAAAAAATTAATTACCTTATCATCTCCTAAAAATATCTCTATTTTTATATTCTATAAAAGGAAATTTACAGATTATATTTTATATTTTATAGAAGGAAATAATTATATTAGGCAATTGTTTATGATATATATTTACGTACGTCTCCTCTCAACCATAATTATTTTGTATTGGTTTTAACTAACCCTAATTACATCATGCAGGACTCGGGAGGAACATGGTTGGTCGGTCGGCAATTATGAAATCTTGGCATTACGAGATCTGACAATGATCCAAGGTTGTTTTACATTCTCTTGCATCAACTTTTCTTTGTGTTTGTTTTTTTTATTGATTTCCTCTGCTTTGTCGTCTTTAGTTTGTTCATCCTAAAAATAACATATTTTCTTTGGTTTGCTCATCCTAAAATCACATACTTAATGAACTCTTAGACTATTAGTACCTGATTTAACTGAATTAATGATTATAGTCATATTTATCTTCTTTTTTTAATTTCATATGACTTTTTGTATATCATATTTTGTTATATGATTTTTTTTTGTGCGTTTTGTTTGTATATGAACTAACAAGTTCCATTGTTAAGTATGTAGTTGATTATACAGTATCTTTGTTTTAATGATTATAGTCACATTTATCTTCTTTTTTTAATTTCATATGACTTTTTGTATATCATATTTTGTTATATGAATTCTTTTTTTTGTGCGTTTTGTTTGTATACGAACTAACAAGTTCCATTGTTAAGTATGTAGTTGATTATACAATATCTTTGTTTTTAACTGATTAATTTTGATTTGCAGAGAGAAAAACATAAACAACAATGTGATTACAACTCACCTTTCTGACACGGATATGTCCAATCAATCAATTAGTATGTTTTTCTTTTTCTTTATATTTTTTCTTTATTATATTTGAATTTATAGAAAAATAATAAATATATAAAAATCAATCATGTTTACAATTTAACTAAACAAATGTTATCATTTTTCTCAACTAACTTAAATCTTATTTAATATTTGAAATTTATAATCTTCCTTTTGAGTATATATTAGTGAGCAAAGTCTGGCAATTCATATAAAGATTATGTAGCAATCATATATTTTGATTTACGCAGCAATATTAAAGAATGGAGGTTATTGTTTTAGTTAATAAGTTTTATTTAGATAACTGGATTTACTTTTATTTATAGGTATAAAAGGATATCTTCTTATGTACGTTTGCTCTAATTTAATGGATTTATGACTATTTTTTTTCTCGAAATTTGAAGGGATGAGAAAAATCAAATCAGTTCACTTACACCAATCTGAGAGTATAATTATTATCTTTTTCTCTTTACATGTGTGTGATATTTGATATTTTCTATATATCATCAATCACGGATTTGAATTTATATGTTTAATTTGTTATATTTTGAACATTCTCTGTTCATTTTATTTGGTTTGAGTTGATTGATATTTGGAGTGTGCAAAAAGTTTACGCCTTCTTATTAAATTTTAACATTATATTTATAACGGTAGTTGCGGCGGCTTCTTTTTAATATATATTATTATATTTATATTTTGTCATATAGACTCTAATGACGCCTTAAAGCTACCGGAAGAGATGGTGTACGGGATGAACAATCAAATTTGTTTGAATATTCAGGTAACATTGTTTCATGGTTGCATGTATTTATTATTTTCGTCTTTATTTTTATTTTTTATGGCTATATATGTTAAAGTATTTAATTTAGTACAATGTTTTAACGCATCTGAGATTTTGAATGTTTTCAACAAATTGAGGAATTTGCGGAGGAAAGTGAGATGAAGGATCGTTAAGTCCAAAGCTTAAACGGGAAAAAACAAAGGTTCTATACATGCATTATACATGCATATGCATGTATCCTCGCCAACTCATATATTGCTTTTTTATCAAGCAATCAGTGCGAATATTAACTTCGATCTTTGATTTAAATATTTAGATTTGTAGCACCAGTACTATCATATAAGTAAATATCTTTAACACACCTTTAAATATTTAATAAGAATATTATATTTATTTATATTTTTCATATTTTTATATATTATTAGTTTACACGATCAAATTGTAATTAAAAATTTTGATATTTATTAGGTGTTACAGGTTCAAGCAATAATTTGTGTTATATCTTAAGTTCTAAATTTGAACGATTTTACGGTTCACACAAAAACTACTCCGAAAATAAAGAGAGAATAAAGTACGTTTTTTACGTTGAGAATTCTATTAGATTTAGGAAATTTACAATTATTTGGTTTAGATTATTTAATATCCTTTTAGTATTTGAAAATAATTTTATTAAGAATCAATTACATTTTTTAATATTAGATCCAACGGTCTTCATTAATCTTTAAGATCTAACGATCCTTATTATTTTGGTATATAATAGAAATTGAATATAATTTACATATTAATTAAATCGGTCTACTTATTAAATTATAACTACTTTTTAGTTAATACTTCTAGAAAATCCAATTCTAAAACAATTTCTTTTAACTTATAACCTTTTTAAATAATAATTTCTTTTTTTTATATGATTCAATTTTGACTATCTACTTTTTAAAATATTAAATCCAATGATTACTATTATTTTGGCAGAATCAAAATTTTGAATAAGATCCCGTTTATAATATATAAAAATACAATAGTGTCATGCATATTTTAACTACATAAAATAATAAAAAATTTATATTTATATTCCTTTGAGATTTTTTTTATATTAGATTTGGGAAGATGCATAAGATTGGAGATGACATCTTACAATGTGGGATGCAAATATGCAATGCATGTAAATTCTAAATATGCAATGTGGGAACTAGGAGCAGTAAGTTGATGATTTACCTTTTTTCTCTAGATATGGTCCAAATCATAAAAAATAGTTTGTTTTAAAATATACATACAAGAATGAATTTTATATTTTGCATTAAGTACGAGATATAAGTTGAGAAGAAAACTATTTAAAAATTATTTAAGTTTTGTATGAATAATTACAACTAAAATTTGTCTATGTTTACATAAAGTATGGGAGATACGAACATTATTTTTATCTTTTATTTATATTTTTCACATAATTAGCATGGAAAAGGGTGTACGTAACAATGTCATTTAAAAATATTATTATAACACAATTGTAAACCATTATAATATCTTACTTATATGCCTCAAGGAAATGTCCATTAAAATTTCTTAAATTTTTATAACTCTTTTTTTCCTTTTAAATAGAACTTCTCAAAGAAAGATTATTATACAAGATAAATATATAAAATATGTAACCAAAATGTTTAGAATATGATAATAAATTAATTTTCATCATCAAAATTTTACAACTTTGATTTTTCAATCCCATGGATGTCAAAAAATTTAGTTTTAAAATTTGTATGTAAAATAACTTAATTTATTTACATTTATGAAAGATCTACATTTTGAATATTAAATTTACTAGCTTAAAACTCGTGCGATGCACATATTGTTTATAATAATTGTAATTTTATTATTTATATTTTAATATTTTTATTAATTGTATTTGTTAAGAAAAATAGGTAGTCGTGTTAAAATATGTAATTTTTTTAAATAATTAAAATATTAAAATAGGTTTTGAAATAAGTAACTAAAGGTTTGAATATTTATATTTTAATATTTTTAAGAATATGATAATAAATTAATTTTCATCATCAAAATTTTACAACTTTGATTTTTCAATCCCATGGATGTCAAAAAATTTAGTTTTAAAATTTGTATGTAAAATAACTTAATTTATTTACATTTCTGAAAGATCTACATTTTGAATATTAAATTTAATAGCTTAAAACCAGTGCGATGCACATATTATTTATAATAGTTATAATTTTATTATTTATATTTTAATATTTTTATTAATTGTATTTTTTAAGAAAAATAGGTAGTCATGTTAAAATATGTAAATTTTTTTAAATAATTAAAATATTAAAATAGGTTTTGAAATAAGTACCTAAAGGTTAAAATGTTTATATTTTAATATTTTTAGTATTTACATTTGTAAAGAAAAATAAGTAGACATGTTAAAATAGGTAAACTTTTTTAAATAATTAAAATATTAAAATATGTTTTGAAATAAATAAAAAAAAGATTTTTTCGTGATATTTTTGGAAAATGAGGGGTTTTAGTAAGGAAAAATTAAAAAATCTAACATGTTTTAGTTAAAAAAGGTAATTGCGGGCGGTATTTTTGGAAAAGTAGGAGAATTTGTTAGAAAAAATAAAAAAAAAGTAATGTATTTTAGGTGAAAAGGGTAATTGGTTATAAATAGGTAATATTATTATTAAATAATATCTTTTTATAAATAAGTAAGAGTAATTAAGTAAAAACACAATGTACACAAGTAAAATCACAACATACCAAAAAAGTGTAACGACCAACGACCGACCAAACTTTTAATTGTATAGTATTGATTTGTGTTACCTTCCCAAAGACGATAAATGTCTTAAGGGAAATTTCTATTGTATACGTTAAATGTCTTTTATTTAATTTATCAATTTTCTCGAACACCTATATCTTAAACATTAATAAAAATAAGTACATATATCAATAATTTAATTAAATCAATTTAATTAAATTAATTTTTAATTTTAATTTTAAATTTTATATATATATATATATATATATATATATATATATATCAACGGGTGTTGGCCCAGTAAAACGTGACACAAATCGGTATAAATGAAAATAATGTGTAAATAACTTATTTTATTATGTACGCATATTTAATTTATATAGTGCATAATACATATTATGTATACTAATTTATAAAATGTTATAGATACTTATTTCACAATTTTTGTCATCCTTTTATATTAATGATGCACATGAATATATTAAAAAAATTATTATAACGTATAAGGATATTTAAAAATTTTGTAATTATTGTGAGTAAGAATAGTAGAAGTTTGAAGCGATGGTTAATATTTAAAATTTTATTATTGCTTAAATTTAATATTTTAAATTCATATGGATTTAGTGCAACGGGCGTCGACTTAAGAAAGTATGACACAAAATCGGCAAATAAAATCTAGAGATATTTAAGAAATTTGTAATATTTGTTATAATACTAATGGTTGGAGTTTGAAGTGGTCGTTGATACTTAAATTTTATTTTTGCATATTTTTTAGTATTTTTTTATTTATATGTATTTACTACAACGGAGTCGGCTCAAGAAAACATGACACAAAATCGGCATATAAAGTCTTGGGATATTTAAGAAATTTGTAATTTTTGTGATGATACGAATGGTTGAAGTTTGACGCGGTGGTTGATACTTAAATTTATATTATTGCCTATTATTGCCTATTTTAGTATTTTTTATTTATCTGCATTTAGTGTAACGGGTATCGGCACAAAAAAATATGACACAAAATCGGCATAAAAATATGTAAATTCTTTATTTTATTATTTATGTATGTTTACTTTGTAAAATATTGTGTTCACTATTTATATGATATTTTATATATATTTTTCTCGAATGTTTTGTTAAATAGTTAATATTTAAAATTTTACAAAAAATATTATAGAGCCGCCGCGAAGCGCGGCTTAGTCGACTAGTACTTATATAAAGGAGAAGACGGGGGCGGTGAGGTGGCGCTCTAGAATCGCTCCGTTCTATTTTTCTATTTTTCTCAATTTTTCACAATTTTTCTTCTCGGGATCCGGAGTTTTTCGAGAAAAGGTCCCATCCTGGGGCGGTGAGGTGGCGCTCTAGAATCGCTCCGTTCTATTTTTCTAATTTTCTCAATTTTTCACAATTTTTAATTTTAATAATTACAACTTCCTTTATTATTTTCGATTTTGTAGGAAGAAAATTGAAAATTACACTTTATTATTTTCAAACTTGATAGAACTTTCTTTTATTATTTTCAAAGTTGATAGAACTTTCTTTGATTTAGAAAATTACAACTTCCTTATTATTTTCGAATTTGTAGGACTTGATAGAACTTTCTTTGATTTAGATTACAACTTCCTTATTATTTTCGAATTTGTAGGACTTGATAAAACTTTCTTTGATTTAGAAAATTACAACTTCCTTACTATTTTCGAATTTGTAGGACTTGATAGAACTTTCTTTGATTTAAATATCTTTTATCTTTTATATATATAAAGGAAAACCCCCAGGAGCTCTAGAATCGCTCGATTCATATTTATCTAATTTTCTAGAGCTCCTTAATTTTAAATACTTAAAATTAAACTTCCTTCTTTAAGTTCTATTTTTTAGAAAAGAAAGTCAAAACTTTTTTTAAGTTGTATAAAAGAAAATATTGTATGAAAGGTAAGTACAACCTTTAATTTATATTCGATCATATTTTACAACATGTAGAAATTTAAATTTCCTTTTATTACTCCTAATATTAAAAAAAAGCAATGCTTATAATTAAGTCGTTTGAGAAATTATCCTATAAATTTCAATTTCCTTTTATAACTCCAAATATATAGAAAAAATAATACTTATAAAAGATAAGTCATCGAAAAATTATATATCTAATCAAATTTTATAAAAGTAAAATTAGAAACCTTCTTCTGTCTTTTATTTATATATTCCAAATTTTATTATAGATATAATCAGATTTTAAAAAGTTTGAATAATCTTCGATACAAGCCAATTAGCAAGCATAGTATAAATAATCCAACATAAGCGAATGGGAGAGCCAACCTGATCTTTTTTTTTTTTTTTGCAGTGTCTTCGCACGGCTCTTTTCAGGTAATCTTCATGTCGTGATGGATATTTTTAATTTTTACCAAAATCTTTTTTACAGGTTTTATCATATCCTTGCATTATGTTTTCTATGCTCTGATTTTGTGCTTTGGTGATTTTATGATCTTTTTAGGTTTAATAGATTTTTACCTTAATGTTTAACAGCATATTTAGTGCTAACGATAATGTAAAAGTTCCTGAGGATCCTATTTATGTCCCTGACTTTGTTGTACTTTTTTTATATGGGAAAAACTCAGGAATCATGGCTGAGTGATCAAGCGAAACATCTGATGTACTGTATATGTGTAAGTTACTTTTGTTTAAATTCTGTATGTGTACATATTTTTACCTATAAAATCATAAGATCTTATGGGATGTTTGTTAACCCAATTTATGAGCTCAACTTATAACTTATATGTTCATAAGTTGAATAATTTATATTTTTACATTTGTGTTTTAAAATATTTTTTTAATTTAAAATGCATGTGTTGAAATCATTGTATTTAAAAGTTATTTTTTCAAATTTAATTTAGCAAATTCTTCACTAACTTATAAGTAAATTTATCCAAACACCCGTATAACCTATAAGAATTCATCAACTTATCACACACTTACTCATTTTAAGCTATAAATCAATTTTTTTGTGATACCTCAAATACACGCACGTGTAGATAGATGCAAGTATTATATATATGTTTTTTTTTCTTCTAATTATATGATTTTATCGTCTAGGATTATCTTTGTACATAGCATTCCAGGTTATTATGTCTTTTTGGCAGAAACTCAAAAGCTGAGACAACGTCAAAGAAAAGAAATAGGAGACAAACAACATGTTCGTCTACAAAGGGGACAGTACAAATTATCGAGCATACAAATAGTTTAAATATTTGTTTGTTTTGTAAGTGTTCTTAATTATCTCATCTTTTCTTTAAAAAATAATGAGTAATATTGGCATATAAATAATTTACTAAAGTTTCTTTTCAGAATGTTTTTTTTTACTATTCTCTTAAATTTATTATTTATTAATATACTTGCTAATCAATATTATTATCTTTATTAATATCTTTGTTATTTTTATTTTATTATTTTATCTTTTTTATCTTTATATATAAAGGAAAAACCCAGGAGCTCTAGAATTGCACGATTCATATTTTTCTAATTTTCTAGAGCTTCTCAATTAGATACTCAAAATTAAATTTCCTTCTTTAAGTCCTATTTTTTTCCAAAGAAAGTCAAAACTTTTTTAAGTTGTGTAAAAAAAGTATTGTATAAAATTAAGTATAACCTCTAATTTATATTAAATTATATTTTTCTATTTTTCTAGAAATGCTCTATTTTTAATCTGAATTTTAAATTTTCTTTTATAACATCTAGAAATTTAAATTTTCTTTTATAATTCCTAATATTTTAAAAAATAATACTTATAAAAGATAAGTAGTCGAGAAATTATATTAAAAATTTGAATTTCCCTTTATAACTCCAAATATTTCGAAAAAGTAATACTTATAAAAGATAAGTTATCGAAAAATTAAATATCTAATCAAATTTTATAGAACTATTAATTTGTAAAAAGACAAATGCTCTAAAATTAGAAATCTTCTTTTCTTTTTATATATATTTATTTAATTTTCTAAGGCTCTCCTATTTATAAAACTTAAAATTAGATCTTCCTTATTTAACTCCTATTTTTTAGAAGAAAATCAAAATTTTTTGAAAATTGTATAATAGAAATATTTGTATAAAAGGTAAGTCTACCTCTAATTATTGAAACCTTTTTTAAATTGTATAAAAGGAAAAAAAAATTGAAACATTTTTAAAATCTTCTTCTTCTTCTTAATCTTCTTTCTTTTATATATATAACGGAAAATCCCCGAAAGCTCTCAAATTATCTTTAAAAAATATTCTTTTTCCTAAAACTCCTGAATTTCAATTTAATAAAATTAAATTTCTTTATTGAAATTCAAATTTATAGGGAATAAGTATGTATACATAGATGTATAAAAAGATTATAAACACATGCACTTTTATAATTGTAAATAGGATTATAATATAACGATATAATAAAAAACCAAATCTAAATAAATACTCGAATTTAAATAAGAAAATGTAATTTTACAGCAAATAGATAAGCTCTATCCAAAGTTTACTACATGATTAATGATCAAAAATATAATTTTCTACATCAATACTATTATATAATAGACGAAATATTAAAAGTTTGAGTGTGGTGGCTCTTATATATGGATATTTAAGAAATTTACAATTTTTGTGATAATACTAATGATTGAAGTTTGAAGCGGTATTTAATACTTAAATTTTTATTATTGCGTATTTTTTATTTATATATATGTATTAAGTACAACGGGAGTCGGCTAAATAAAATATGACACAAAATTCACATCTAAGAAATTTTTAAGTTTTGTGATAACATGAATGGTCAAAATTTGAAGCGGTTGTTAATACTTAAATTTTTATTATTGCATATTTTTAATATTTGTTTTATATGTATTTATTGTAACGGGTGTCGGCTAAGAAAATGACACAAAATCGGCATAAAAATATGTAAATAGTTTATTTTATTGTCTATGCATGTTGCTTTGTAAAATATTTGTTCACTATATATATTATATATTTTTTCTTAATTTTTTCTTAAATAGTTAATATTTAAAATTTTAACAAAAATGTTATAGGGCCGCTGCGAAGCGCGGCTTCAAACTTGATATAATTTCTTTTATTATTTTCAAACTTTATAGAACTTTCTTTGATTTAAAAAATTACAACTTCCTTATTATTTTCGAATTTGTAGGACTTGATAGAACTTTCTTTGATTTAGAAAATTACAACTTCCTTATTATTTTCGAATTTGTAGGATTGATAGAACTTTCTTTTATTATTTTCAAACTTGATAGAACTTTCTTTGATTTAGAAAATTACAACTTCCTTATTATTTTCGAATTTGTAGGACTTGATATAACTTTCTTTGATTTAGAAAAGTTCTTTGATTTAGAAATTATTTACAACTTCCTTATTATTTTCGAATTTGTAGGACTTGCTAGAACTTTCTTTGATTTGGAAAATTACAACTTCCTTGTTATTTTCGAATTTGTAGACTTGATAGAACTTTCTTTTATTATTTTCAAACTTGATAGAACTTTCTTTGATTTAGAAAATTACAACTTCCTTATTATTTTCGAATTTGTAGTCTTGATAGAACTTTCTTTTATTATTTTCAAACTTGATAGAACTTTCTTTGATTTAGAAAATTACAACTTCCTTATTATTTTTGAATTTGTAGGACTTGATAGAACTTTCTTTTATTTAGAAAATTACAACTTCCTTATTATTACAACTTCCTTATTATTTTCGAATTTGTAGGACTTGATAGAACTTTCTTTTATTTAGAAAATTACAACTTCCTTATTATTTTCGAATTTGTAGGCTCTTATGTTAATAATTGCAATTTTCTTTTTTATTATTTTCAATCTTAATAGAACTTTCTTTTATTATTTTCAAACTTGATAGAACTTTCTTTGATTTAGAAAATTACAATTTCCTTATTATTTTCGAATTTTTAGGATCTTATGTTAATAATTGCAATTTTCTCTTTTATTATTTTCAATCTTGATAGAACTTTCTTTTTATTATTTTCAAACTTGATAAAACTTTCTTTTATTATTTTCAAACTTTATAGAACTTTCTTTTATTATTTTCAAACTTTATAGAACTTTTCTTTTATAATACTTCTTAACTTTTAAACATAATGAATTTCCATGTTAATCACCTTACAAACACCTATAAATTAAAGGCCATTCATAACAAAAAATCTACGCCGAAACTTTTTTACATAGCTTCAAATTTTTACAACCATATTTACAATCAATACAACTATGGCATACACCATGTTGGATGCTTTGAACGACATCAACTATACATGGATGATAAGAGTATGCGTGTGTAGAATGTGGGAATATGTCAATCCAAATACTGAAGAACTGATCAGTCTTGACATGATTTTGATCAATGAAAAGGTTAATAAATCAATATACTTTTAACTTATTAGTTTGTCAATTTGTATGATGTTATTAACTTTTCTAAGATATGTTGTATGACATGAAAATTTGATCCAGGCTACGATCCCGAAGATTCTGGTCTCTCGGTTCAAAAATCTTTTAGAGGAAGGCTCCGTGTAGGCGTGTGCAACATCAAAAATCTGAAAGTTGTTTCAAGTACAGGGAAATATAGACCACTATCACATGAGTCTAAATTGTTCTTCATACGCATAACGTTGCTTAAGAGATTTGAAGAAGGCATCGTCAATATATCACTACATGGATTTCAGTTCATATGTCCGGATATGATTGATGCACGTATTAATGACACCAACATACTCTCAGGTTTTTGATTCAGTAATATATTAGAGTAATATATAAGTAATACTATTATATAAGTTATAATTCAAACTATCATGTTCTAATATTATTTTTTCTATGTTGATTTAGATGTTGTAGGCTGCTTGACCTACTTGGGTGGCATTTAAGTTGTCAAAGACGGTTGGAAAAAAGAGATCTCAAAATTGTCACAAATTAGTAAATTATGCATTATATTAATTTTAATATAACTATTAATTGTTTTTTATTGTTCTTGTAATTTTATATTACTTCTTTGGTTACCCCAATTTATTTGTTTTACTTATTTAATTTGTTCTAATTTTTTTCTTAAACAACTCCATCACCAGTACCATAACTTTGTGGGAAAAGTTGGCCGAGATGGTTGATACAAATTTATACAAGGAGTATGCTGGACCCTATATAAAAATTGTCACATCTACCCAGCTTAAAAAATTTAAAAGTAATTATCTTTATTAATGTTTTTATAATATATAGTTTTAGAAATTGCACATATATAAATCTATCTTATCTCGATTGAACGAATATCATTAGATATTATACAAATATTTGTTTCATTGATATTATTGATTTAATTCTTATATTAGTTTTTTAACCATTTATTAATATTATATGTAGATACAATTTGTTTTTCTACCACAAGAAATAGTAAAATTTATACAAATCTGGATACACCGTATGTGTCATCCCTGAGAAAATAGTAATATTATATGTTTATATTGATTTTTATCAATATAATTTTTTTAATATATATATGGCAATGGTATCGGTCCAAGAAAATAAAAAATCAAACTCTATAAACAAAAAGAATATGTAAATAATTTATAATATTGCTTACCCAAATGGAAATTTTACAGAATATATTTTATTTGATAATTTATATAATTTTATAGATATTTATTTCACAATTTTTATTCTAATATTCTTTTTCTTAATAAATATATTCTAATGCCGCTGCGAAGCGCGACTGAGTAACCTAGTTTGTATCATATATTGCATTGCATCTAACGCTTTCTATAGAAAACATGAAATGTGTAAAGAGATGTATTGATCTACAGAACTTTCTAACTAACTTCAGAATACAGATTGAGAGTGTATATATACAGAAGCTTTACAACTTTTACTAACTTGTAAACTAAGTCTACCCAACTAACTTCTTAACAAACTTTCCTTCCTAAACTTAAATACATACAATTACTAAACTGACCTCAACTATTACACTTATTTACTATCTTATCCTTTGACTGTATTTGACTGGAATTATGAGGTAATTCCTCAATATTCCCCCGCAAATTAAGAGGCGTAAAGATATTGCAAACTCCTAATTTGGCCAATAGAGAAGAAGTCCGAGTTGCAGTCAAATGCTTGGTAAATAGATTCGCAGGTTGAAGATGAGTGGGGATATAGACAGGCTGTAGAAAGCCAGACTTCACATGCTCACGAACAAGATGACAGTCCAACTCTATATGCTTCGTTCGCTCATGCAATACTGGATTATCAGCTATACTTATAGCAGATGTATTGTCACATAACAGCTTAATAGGAGTAGGAATTTTGAAGTGTAATTCCCTTAAGAGATTGAATAGCCACTTGAGTTCACATAGAGCATTAGCCATGGATCTATATTCTGCCTCAGCTGATGAGCGAGCAACAGTATTTTGCTTTTTACATTTCCATGAAAGCAGAGAATTACCCAACTAAACACAATAGCCTGAAACTGATCTTCTGGTCATAGGGCAAGATGCCCAATCTGCATCACAAAATACTTGTAACCGAAGAGCATTGTCAGCAGAAAGAAGAACACCCTGTCCAGGAGATTGCTTAAGATACTTCACTAACTTGAGAGCAGCAGCCCAATGTTGATCAGTAGGATTTGCCATGAACTGACTTAAAATATGTACATGATAGGACAATTCTGGTCTAGTGATAGTTAAGTATATCAGTTGCCCAATAAGTCTTCTGTAACTGGTACCATCTGAAAGCAAGTTGCCAGATTCTGTAGACAGGTTGTGTTGAGTGGCCATTGTAATTGTACTTGGTTTACTAACAAGAAGACCTGTTTGAGTGAGGAGATTTAAAACATACTTCCTTTGATGAATGTAGATACCCTTGTTAGACCTTGCTATCTCAATCCCCAAGAAATAATGTAAGTGTCCCAGATCCTTTAGTTTAAATTGAGTCTGAAGAAATGCCTCCACAGAGGTAATTCCAATTTGTCAAGAACCAGTAAGGATAATATCATCCACATATACTAAAAGAGCAGTAAAGGACTGAGATGTGTGAAAGGTGAACAAAGAATTGTCAGCTTTAGACTGAGTAAACCCATATTTCAGCAGGGACTGGGAAAATTTAGTGAACCACTCCCTAGGAGCCTGCCTGAGACCATATAGAGATTTTATGAGTTTGCACACAGGATTTTTACCAGAGAAATCAGATGGAATGGTAACACCAGGAGGTATTTGCATATATATTTCTTCATGTAGGTCACCATGTAGAAATGCATTTGTGATGTCCAGTTGATGTAGAGTCCAATTCTGCATTGCAGCTAAAGCTAGAATAGTTCTTACTGTAGTCATTTTAGCTACAGGAGCATAGGTTTGAAAGAAATCCACTCCTAGAGTTTGGGTGAAGCCTTTAGCCACCAACCTGGCTTTGTATCTATCCAAAGTGCCATCAGCTTTGTACTTTACTTTGAACAACCATTTATAACTAACTACCTTTTTGTCTGGAGGTAAATCTACTATTTTCCAGGTGTTGTTTGACTCTAAGGCATTCAATTCAATATGCATAGCAGTACACCACTTAGGGTCTTGAACTGCCTGTTTGTATGTTGTGGGCTCTACAATCTTTATGGAATTAGCCAGAAACCTTTGATATGAAGGAGACAAATGTTTAGTAGAATCTACTTCATGAATAGGATATTGAATGGAACAATTTGATGATTTTTGAAGAAATGAAGGAAGTCCCTTGTAATCACTGAATTTGACTGGAACTGTTTTTGTTCTAACAGGTCTGGAAACAGGTATTGGCCTTTGACTAGTGGTTGTGACTGGAACAGAAGTAGGAAGTGCTACAGTAGCATCTTCTGGTGAGGAAGGTGATGAATGATGTGAACTATCTTCAATGTCAATGTTGGGAGATGGAAGAGCAGTAGGACTATGGACTGAGGATGTAGTAGTAGGGTGTGAGGATTCATTAGAAATCAACTCAATATCATCTACAAATGAAAAGTGAGATGGGAACATGGCCATTTGAGAATTTTGAGGCTTAAGAGCATAAGGGAAGATTGGTTCATAGAAAATAACTTCCCTGGAAACAAAGGTTTTATTACTATCAAGATGAAGTAATCTATACCCTTTTTGATTATGAGGATATCCCAGAAATATGCATTTGTATGCTCTAGGATAAAATTTGTCTTGTCTTTTAGAGAGGGTGGATGAAAAACATAGGCACCCTAGCACCTTAAGATGAGAGAATGTAGGAGCTTTGTGAAACAATAGTTCATAAGGAGTTTTATTGTTTAGAATTGAGCTAGGTGTTCTGTTTATGAGGTAAGTTGCTGTCAACAGACAGTCCCCCCAGAAGTGAATATGAAGAGATGCTTTAAACCTTAAAGCTCTAGCAACAACAAATAAGTGTCTATGTTTACGTTCAACTCTCCCATTTTGTTGGGGAGTTTGAACACAAGAATGTTGATGTTGAATACCAAGTTTGTGAAACAAAGTGCTAAGTTAAGAATTAAAGAACTTTGTACCATTGTCAGATCTGAAAAATTTAACTGAAGTATTAAAGTGATAATGAATATAATTGAAGAATTTCTGAAATATGCCAACTACTTGAGATTTAGAAGTTAACAGATAGGTCCAAGTACACCTACTGTAATCATCTACAATTGTGAGAAATGAATGACAGGTATTATAAGTTGGCCTTTTATATGGCCCCCATAGATCACAATGAATTAACTCAAAACAAGCAGTAGATTTGTGCTCACTGATGGGAAAAGGAAAACGAGTTTGTTTAGCAAAATGACATACATCACAAGGTACTATAGCATCAGAAAGTTGATGAGACAAACAATCTATAGTTTTAAGAACATTTACAGGTGAGTGCCCCATTCTATCCTGTCAAAGTTGACTACGAGTACTGGTGGAAGCAGTTTGAAGAGATACTGTAGCATGAGAAGAAACATTAGCAGAATCAAAACTAGCTGATGGAGTAGAACCAGGAATGATAAGCTTGTACAGAAATCCTTGCAGTTTACCAATCCCCACCACCCTCTTCATAGGGTCCTGTAGCAAACAATGATGAGAATTAAAGTGAACTGCATAGTTTAACTGTTTAGATAATTTGCTTACAAATATAAGATTGAATTTGAAATCAGGAATAAGTAAGACATTTGACAAGAGTATGTCTGGAGTCAGTTGAACTTGTCCTTTGAGTGTGACATGAGTGGAATGGCCATTTGGGAGACAAATAGTGACATCACAGGAAATTGGATTCATAAGAATATGAGTATGACAAGTTATGTGATCAGTAGCACCAGAGTCAAGTAGCCAGTCAAAAGATGTATAACAGTTTATAAGACACACAGTTGAAGTATAGGAGCAAACATACAAATTGTTACATGACTGAGGCATTTCCATTGTAGTGGCTGAAGAGTTTGATTGATTCAGCAAAGAGATAAGTTGTTGATACTGTTCAGTAGTAAGAGTGGATGTTCCGGCCTTTTCTATTTCTGTATTTGTGACACTAGAGTTATCATTAGTAGAATGAACTTGAGCAATGACTTTGTTCCCAGTCATGAATTTTGCAGGTTTGATAATTGCAGCAGACGTATTGTTATTTCTTGGAGGAAACCTTATCAGATGATAGCACCTTTCCTTGGTGTGATTAGTACCATGACAATGTGTGCACTCTAGGTTCCCTTTCTTTCCCTGAAACCTGGAGTTAGAATTTCGATTATCTGTAGTGCTGTATTTCCTTGAGTCAGGTTTATTGAACCTGTTACTAGTATAAGAATTCTTAGCCATCAGTACTGCAGACTCTGGAGTAGAAGCAGCAGTTTGAGAGTAATTTCTTTGACGTTCCTCCTGTTGCAAAAGACTCAAAACTTGAGTTAGTTTTGGCATTGGATTCATCATGAGTAGTTGCCCCCTGATATTAGTGAAGTGTTCACTAAGCCCCATAAGAAACTGAGTAACTTTCATAGTCTCCTCATAGACTTCATACTCTGATTTAGCTTTACAAGTACAAGCACATGTACATTTAGGAGCATTTGATACACTTACCAGATCATCATACATCTTCTTGAACTTAGTATAATATGCAGAAACAGTTAGACTTTCCTAAGTCAATTCAGATAACTGTTTCTTGATCTCAAACAAACGTGGACCATTGTTCTGAGTAAATCGAACACGCAAATCATTCCATATTTCTGAGGCAAGAGATACATACACAAGACTCGAACGAATTTCAGGTACAATTGAGTTCAATATGCAGGTTATGATCATATCATTACAACGCTGCCAGTGATCAAAGTACGCAGAAGAAATACCTGGAACATTATATTTCCCAGTGACAATTCCCAATTTGTTCTTGGCTGATAGTGCGAGTGACATAGATCGCTGCCATTCATTGAAGTTATCACCGTTGAGAGAAGTAGTAACGAGAATTTGTCCAGGATGATCAGACGGGTGAAGATACAAAGGATGACTTGAATCCAAAGCCACATTATTGAAGGTTCCATCAAAATCAGATGCAGTTGCATCAGTTGCAGTTTCAGTTTCATTTGCCATTAAAGTGTTTGAAGAAATGTTTCAATGAGATAATCTCAGATTCTTGATTCAATATCAACAACAAAGAAAATTCACAAATGTTTATACACTACTATGTGAGTTAAACCAGTGTATACATCTATCTTGAAGAACACGACAGATGAGATTTATAAAAGGATAAAGGAAGCAGAGATATACGCTTTGTTGACAAGAACAAGACGATGATGTATGATGAATTGATTGCAGAACTAGCAACGTCGATTGAAAACTAATTGAAGATGAAATAACACTGGAATCTGTTCAGCAATGATGACACCGGAGATGAGACGATGAATACGATGGAATGATGGAGACGATGAAGATGAAGATGCAATACCAATTGCTCTGATACCATATAGAAAACATGAAATGTGTAAAGAGATGTATTGATTTACAGAACTTTCTAACTAACTTCAGAATATAGACTGAGAGTGTATATATATAGAAGCTTTACAGCTTTTACTAACTTGTAAACGAAGTCTACCCAACTAAATTCCTAACAAACTTTCCCTCCTAAACTTAAATACATACAATTACTAAACTGACCTCAGCTATTACACTAATTTACTATCTTATCCTTTGACCGTATTTGACTGGAATTAGGAGGTAATTCCTTAATACTTTCCTCAGTCGGTACTTGCTAGTAGCTTTCCCTTCATGACTGATACAATTTTTTATGTTTTCCAACTTCTGTACTACTCCCTCTGTCCCTCTCATTTCTTTACACTTTCCTTTTTGGTACGTCCCTCTCATTTCTTTACATACCAAAAATAATAACATTTTATAATATAAAATCCAATCACATCCACTACTTTCCTCCATTATACCTACTTTATACCCACTTTATATATTAAATATTGATTGGTCCCACCACTTTACTCATTTTTTTTTACTTTTTCCTATTAATTTACACTTTTTCTTAACCTCCGTGCCGTCCCCTCAATGTAAAGAATTGAGGGGGACGGAGGGAGTATTATGCCAATAAACAGCGTAGTAAATTTCAGAGCTAGTAAAACGTTCGTGACTTACTATGACATCTATGAAATGTGATTAACAACAAACATGTGGAACGTATGCTCCTGCGTACGATATGTTACATTTTTGATTTCTTTATTTTTTTCGTAATTTGTAGTATCTTGCTGCTCATTTGAATGACACATGCAAACAATCTATATATATATATATATATATATATATATATATATATATATATATATATATATATATATATATTATAATGTTAGGCGAGTGTAGAGGCCTCTAAACGTTTTGAAGGTTATTTTCTTGATTTTTCCTTTTTTGATTTTTTTCTTTAAAGTTTTTCTTACATTTAATAGCATATTAATGGATCATTGTTAAGGATAATTATCATCAATCAGATCACAAACATGATTTAAGGAAATCATAGTCAGAGATATTGATTATGATTCTAGCTGTACATTTTTGTATTGACTTTAGTAACAATATGTGCTCCTGATTCACAGGCTTAATTGTAGAGATAACATTCAGTGTAATAGTTGTAATCATACTGATGTATTGGTATTTAAATACCTCATGTTTCAATAGAAAAGATTAAGCTTTCACATAATCTTATATGGTATCAAGACCGAATTGATCCACCATTTTTTTTTCTTCTCTATGTCTCAAATATTTCTTCTCCCACTCTATCATGGCTTCTGAAAATAGTTCACTCATTCCCAACACCAACAAATATATACAGTTGCAGAACTCTATTAAATTAACACCAACAAATTATATTGCCTGAAAAACACAGATTCAAGCAACTCTTCTTGGCTATGATCTCTACAAGTTTGTTGATGGCAGTTCTCCCTCACCACCCACCTCTATCAACAATGCTAAAAACAAAACTGTAGCCAACCCTGCGGCCCTCACATGGTTTCGTCAGGATCGTTTAGTTTTTGGTGTTCTTGTTGGCACTCTTTCTCAAAACCTGGTACCACTTATTTCTCAATCTGAAACCGCACATGAGGCATGGAACATCCTGGCTAAAACTTATGCTAATCCTTCTCGTGGTCATTTAAAACAAATCAAAGATCACTTGACAAAAATAACCAAAGGCTCATCATCCATCTCAGATTATATGCAAGCCATCAAACAATGCACTCACCGTCTAGCTGCTATGGGCAAACCGATGAATCACGAGAATATTGTTGACAAAATTCTCCAAAGGCTTGATTATGATATTTACAAACCCGTAATCGATGCTGTCAATGCCAGAGATTCCCCTATCTCTTTTGAAGAGTTACACGAGAAGCTAATCACAAGGGAAATAACCGCAAAAACAACAATTTAGAACACTCATTTTCCTGCCACAGTTCATACTTCACAATATCGTGGTTCCAATAGTATAACCAACAAGCAGCAGCAACAGTGGTTTTCTCCTGCACCTTCACTTCTGCTAACTCCACGTAACACGACAGCACCTCGTCAACATCGTCCATATCTTGGCAAATGTGAATGGTGTCGGATCCAAGGTCACTCTCTTAGCCATTGCACAGTGTTCAAAAATCAATATCCAGCTATTCAGATTCCCCCTCCTGTTTCTGCTCGTCTGGTTCAAAAAGGACATCAAGCCCCTTATGCCCCGCAAGCAAACATGGTTGCATCAAATGTTGCACCGTCCAAATTTTGGCTCCTAGACAGCGGGGCCTCTCATCATGTTACCAATGACATTGTGAATCTCTCTCTTCATGCTCCGTATGATGGCACTGAGGAGCTAATAATTGGAGACGACTAATCTTTTCCAATTAACAACACTGGTTCTTTCTCTATCTCCACTCCTTCTAAATAATTTACATTTTCGAATAGTTTACATGTTCCATCTATATCACGCAACATTCTGTCTATTTCTAAATTTTGTCAAGAAAACAATACTAGTATTGAATTCTTACATTATATTTTTCGTGTAAAGGAGCTTTCGAAAGGAACAATTCTCCTTCAAGGTCCAACTCGAGCTGGGGTGTATGAATGGAAACCAAGTCCTCCTTGAGTCTTTACTTCTATTAAATCACCCATGCACGATTGACATCATCGGCTAGGACATCCTTCCATTTCTGTACTTAAAATTTTGAATTCCAATTTTGCATTAGCTATTTCAGATTATTCAATGTCTGATTCTAACTCTTGCAATATGAATAAAAGTCACAAGTTACCATTCTCTACCTCTACATTACATTCTCATGCCCCCTAGAATTAATTTTTAGTGATGTATGGACCTCCTCCGTATTATCATATGACAATTACAAATACTATGTAATTTTTGTTGATCATTATACAAAGTACATCTGGTTATATCCTATGAAACAAAAATCTGAAACACGCGATAGATTTTTACGCTTTTGTGCTCTGGTTGAGAAATTCTTTCATCGTCCGATTATTAAGTTTATTCGAATAACGGGGGTCAAACTCACTTCTTACCTCAGCTCTAATGGGATCTCTCATCTCACATTCCCACCACACACTCTAGAACATAATGGCTTTGCATAGCGTAGACATCGACATATTATTGAAACTGGGCTATCTCTCATGTCTCATGTTAATCTCCCCCTCACCCATGGCCTCACGCCTTTGCCACTGCTACAAACCTCATAAATCGTCTCTCAACTCCTCTACAAAATATGTCCTCCATATTTTAAATTATTTGGGATTTCACCAAATTATCAAAAACTCAAAAATTTTGGGTGCTTGTGTTATCCATGGCTTAGGCCATATTCCTCTCACAAATTGGAGTCCCGGTCTTTACCTTGTATTTTTGTGGGATATTCACCATCACAGAATGCTTATTATTGTCTACATCCCCCTACAAATCGCATATACACGTCAAGACATGTCAAATTTGTAGAAAACATTTTTCCATATCATGATCTCTGTCCAACTTCTCCACCTACCTCTCAAGCCTCCATAGATGAGTGGTGCACCGTTGAAATTCCATTACTAATGCAGTCACCAGTGTTTTCTTCACACACACACACACACCATCTTATACCTCACACACCTCATCTTCTACTCCAGGTAGTCTCACGTAACACCCCCACCCCCTCCCCCTCCCTCCCCTTCCCCCTCCCTCTCTCCATCTCCCTCTCGTCCTACTCGAACCATTGTAACAAGATCACAAAACAACATCACCAAACCAAACTTGAAATTTGCTCATCATGTTATCACTCAAAGCTCACCTACTGAACGAAACAATATCACTCAAGCTCTAAAGGATCCTCAATGGCGTCAAGCAATGACTGAGGAATATGATGCTCTCACTCGCAATCACACTTGGGATCTTGTTCCACCCCATAACTCATATAATGTTATCGGGTGCAAATGGATCTACCAAATCAAACATACACTAGATGGTTCTATAGACAGATATAAGGCTCGTCTTGTAGTCAAGGGATTCAATCAAAGACCCGACATCGATTACTCAGAAACTTTCAGCCCAGTCATTAAACCAACCACTATGAGGCTCATGCTTTCTCTTGCTGTCACTAATGAATGGAAAATATGTCAACTTGACGTTAATAATGCCTTCCGACAAGGTACACTCAATAAAGATATGTACATGGCTCAACCACCTGATTTTGTCGACAAGGATAAACCCTCATATATATGTAAATTAAGGAAATTAATTTATGGCCTGAGACAATCACCACGGGTTTGGTACCAAGAGTTCCGTTCATTTCTTTTGTCATATGGGTTCTGTAGCTCCGTAGCTATTTCATCATTATTTCTTTATCGCCAACATAACAAGACATTTTATGTTCTTGTATATGTTGATGACATTATAGTCACTTCACCTACAGATATTTAAGTCTTTATCTCATAACTTGGTACTCGTTTTTCCTTAAAAGATCTTGGTGACTTGACTTATTTTATTGGAGTCGAGGTGCAACCACATCCGAAGGGTCTGTTTTTAAGCCAAAGAAATTATATTGGTGACATCCTTTCTCGAGCTGGAATGCTTAATTCTAAATCAGTACCAATACCAATGGTGACTTATCCACCTCTTACAAAACATGATGGAGCTCCTATCATAAATCCTACATAATATAGAGCTTTGGTTGGGAGTTTACAATATTTATCTCTTACTCGACCAGATGTTTCATATACAGTAAATCGCCTCTCTCAATATATGCAGCAGCCAAGTGACACACATTGGACTGCTTTGAAGCGGTTACTCAGGTATCTACAAGGCACATCTGATCTTGGTCTCACACTTCATCGCGACTCTCCTCTTCGCTCACATGCTTTTAGAGATGCAGATTGGGCAGGCGATCGAGACAACTATGTTTCCACTACTAGTTATATTATCTATCTTGGTCAAAATCCACTCCCATGGAGCTCAAAGAAACAGCAAGGAGTGGCATGTTCCTCTACAGAAGCTGAATTTAGAGTAGTTTCATCAACTACTGCTAAGGTATTGTGGCTGCGTTCTCTCCTTCATGAACTTGGAATTAAACTAGAACTCCAACCAAACATCTACTATGATAATTTGAGTGCAACACATTACTCAGCTAATCCAGTATTTCATTCTCGCATGAAGCATCTAGCATTGGAATTCCACTTTGTTCGTGAACAGGTTCAACTTGGCACTTTACGAGTTCAACATATATCTGGAAATGACCAGTTAGCTGATGCACTCACGAAGCTCCTGGCTCGTACTCGATTTGATGCTATTTTTTTCCCAAGATTGGCCTTACTCACAAGCCTTCCATCTTGTGGGGGGATGTTAACGATAATTATCATCAATCAGATCACAAACATGATTCAGGGAAATCATAGTCAGAGATATTCTAGTTGTACATTTTTGTATTGACTTTAGTAACAATATGTGCTCATGATTCACAGGCTTAATTGTAGAGATAACATTCAGTGTAATAGCTGTAATCATACTGATGTACTGGTATTTAAATACCTCATGTTTCAATAAAAAAGATTAAGGTTTCACATAATCTTATAGTCATTAATTAAACCAATTAAATATATATTATATTTACTATATTTTATTTATATTAAAGTTTAGAAAATTTTATTTGAACATTATCATTACTATTACAGTATATAATATTATATTCTTGGGGAAAGTAAGATTAATTTTAGGTAAAATGATGATTAGTGATAAGTCGTTCTACCGTCGGGCTCTACTTCCTTGGTATTATGCTAGAATAGATGTTTGTTTGGCTTGTTGGGCTTGTCGGACCTTGTTGGGCTTGTCGAGCTTGTCGGACTTTGTTGAGCTTGTTTGACTCGTCAGACTTGTCGAACTTTGTCCAACTTTGTTGAGCTTGTTTGACTATTTAGGCTTGTTGGACTTTGTCGAGCAATGCTAGTCTCGTCTGAACATCGCCGGAACCGCCTCCAAATTCCCTGAAACGAAAATATCTGCGGGGGTTAATGTCCCCGTAAACGCCTCCGGCGTGAGAATAAGTATCCGGTGGACGAAAAACATAATACAAGTATATAAAGTGTATTAATTTCTAGAGAAAGAAAGTAGAGAGAAGGTAGAACAAAACCTATCAAAAAGTGAATGTAGTGAAAGTGTAATGAATGTTGTGAACCCCTTGCATTGAAGTGACTAGGGGTATATATAGGCTCATGTCATGTGCAGTGCACATGACTGAGTGTCCACGTGGGGGACAAGAGCTACAAATTAGGATCTTGGTCGGGGATCAATGTCCACCTTGTGTCAGTTGCATTTTATCCTGACGTTTAGACCATGTACTTGTGTCAGCTTTGTTGCAGATATCAATGTCTTGTCCTTCCAAAGAACATATGGCAAATCTACAGCTAAACTTGGAGAGAAAGATAAGAGACAAGCAGCTACAGAAACAGGAAAGACTCCGAAAAGCAGGTGGTCCTTCCTGACACAGTTAACGTCTTATGGCAGGACAAGTTGGACTTTCAGCAAGGGGTAACTGTGTAAAAATAGGTGTGTGCACTAGTTTGTATAGGGCTTATATATATCATGCACATCCTATTGTTAGCTGTAAGAGAGATACACATAGTTTTTATCTTAAGCTCTTTTCTCTGTAAGCAAGCAAGTTCAAATTGTTCTTGTTTAGAAGCCAGAAATTCGTTTGTGAATTTCCTGGAAAGCTGTAGTATTTAATTTGCTTATACAAAGTAGATTAAAGTGATTGTGTGTGTTGTTTACTTTCCGCATATTGCATAACATAATCATATACAGTCTTTTACTTAGTTTTCAAGAATCGAAAAATACATCAAACTATCCATTCACCCCCCCCCCTCTGTCTAGTTTCTAGGTGATATTCATTGCTAACAAGTGGTATCAGAGCGTAGGCTGTTAACGTACAAACATGAAAAGATCAAGAATGAGTTCACAGAAACTAAGCAGTATCAAGATTCCTCCCTTTAACAAGGAGCACTACAGTTTATGGAAGAAGAAGATGTTGCTTTTCATCAAAGCTTCTAATCCTATGTATTTAGACATACTAAAGCATGGTCCCTTTGTTCCATTGATTGAGATTGGTGAAACAACAGTAGGCACTGAGATAATACCAGCAAGGCATGTTCCTAAAGATCCCTCAAAATACACTGATCCTGAAAAGGAGAAAGTAGCACTGGATGGACATCTCCAACTTATCATCTGTGAATCCATGGACTTCAACATGTATGGCACTGTTGCTCACTGCAGTAGTGCAAAGAAGATGTGGGATCTCATAGAAGTGCTCTGTGAAGGAACTACTGAAGTAAGAAAGAACAAGAAGCAGATTCTTGTCTCACAATATGAAGCCTTCATGGCACAGCCAAAGGAGGGAATCACAGAAGTGTTTGAGAGGTTCAACAAGCTGATAAATGAGCTCAAACTCTATGAGACAGAAGAGCTTAACATGAAGTTCTTACTAACTCTGCCAGACCATTTAGAACCAAGAATCTCTTCCCTCAAAGAAAGAGATCTAACAAAGATTGGTTTTGATGTCTTGTATGGTGTGTTGAAGACATATGAGCTAGAGCTGTTTCAGAAGAGATCTATTCAAGCAAAACAAGGATTAATGGCCAATACCTCTTGTGCCCTTATTGCTGACAATCTAGGTCAAAGAATGGAATCTCTGAAAGTCAGTCAAGTCAAAATTGAGGAACTGGAAAATGATGACACTGGTGATGAAACTCAGATTGTTTGTGATTTGCCTGAGGAGGATGAGTTCTACAGCATAGATGAGCTGGACAAGATGGAAAATAAATCTTTTGCTTATATGGCTAGGAGATATCCTAACATTAGGTTCAAGAGGAAGCAGCCATTCAAGTCTAGATTCAATGGTGGGAATGCTGGTGGTTCAGGTAGCTCAAACTCCTTCAACAAGGGAAAAGGGATTGCTGGTGCAGGTAAAGGAGGATACAAATCTGGGAGTGTGGATAGGTCCAAAATAAGATGCTATAACTGCAATGAACTTGGGCATTTTGCCACTGAGTGCAAAAAGCCTAAACAAGTCAAGAAGGACAAAGCATACTTAGAGCTTGAAGCTAAGTATGAGGCTCTACTCAAGAAACAACAGGGCAAAGCTTTTATTGCTGAGGGAAAATGCTGGGATGAATCTGATGAAGAAGAAGAACAAGAGTACTCAAACTATGCCTTGATGGCATTTTCTGATGATGGTGATTCAATTCAGGTACCTATTCTTACTTCTCTTGATATGACTCCCCTTCAATATAAGCAAACTATTGAAGATATGAGCACTGAGATGTTTAATATTCATACTAGCATGTTAGTAGCTAATGAAGAAATTGATAGACTAACTGCTAAGAATGTTGAGCTTACAGAAAAGAATGAGAAACTTGAGTTAATGGTTGTGAACCTGGATGGTTTGAAAAAGGAGATTGAGTATCTTAAAAACAAAGTGATTTGTGCTGAACAGATAGAGAAAGCCCTTAGGGAACAAATTGCTGAAACTGAACTGAAACTAAGAAGCTTTAAAAACTCCTCTGAACTTATTCAAACCTATCACAAGGAACACACTGGAGACTGCAAGGTTGGAGTTGGTTTTGACTATGAAAATGACAAGGGAAGGAAGAAGGTCAAGGGCAAAGGAAAGGAAACTTTTACAAACAAAAATGCCCCAACCATTCTGTCAAGTGTTGAACAGCCCATCTTCAGAAAGAGTGCTGTTGAGTTTGATGAGGAACTACTGATCATCAAGCAACAGCTACTTGAAGAAGATGAGGCTGCTAAAAACACTTCTTCTTTTCCTGAACTTGTCAATCAGAAAGAGACCAAAGACAATCTTGTCAAGAGTCCTAAAGCAAAGAAAGAAGCTGTTAAGAAAAAGAAACAAAACAGAAATGGTAAAGTTGGTGTTAGCAAGGGAAACAACTATTCTTATGTGCCAAATGCTCCCAGGAAACAATGTCAAAAATGCCTATCTGTTAATCATTTGACTCATAAGTGTAGTAATCCTGAAATTGTTGAAGTTGACAACCTGAGTAACCATTCTGCCAGCATAAATTCTAGTCATGATTCTTTCTGTGGTAAGCCAAACTGCATGACATGTTATGTGACTGTGATTGCTAATTGTTTATCTCTTAAACATAAACTTGACTCTGCACAATCTGGTGAATCACACACACATATGCATTCTCACAGGACAGGGTCCCCAATCAAGGTTGAGAGGGTGAAAACTTCATGTGAGCCTAAGAGTGTAAACTCCAAAGCCACAGAAAAAGTGAAGTCTCCTACTATGAGAAATGCAATTTATGACAGAAGAATTGTTAATCAAAATGTTTCTAAATCAACTGGACCCTACCAAGTGTGGGTACCAAAAACAACTTAGTCATTTTGTGAATGCAGGGCAACATGAATAAAAGAGTCATATGGATCTTGGACAGTGGATGCTCAAGTCACATGACTGGTGATATAGCCCTGCTATCACATTTTGAGGAAAAGGCTGGCCCATCAGTAACCTTTGGAAATGACAACATTGGTTATACAATGGGATATGGCAGTGTTAAATCTGGAAATGTCATTATTGAAGATGTAGCATTTGTTGAAGGACTGAAGCATAATCTCTTGAGTATTGGACAATTCACCAACAGAGGTTTCAAAGTGGAATTTGATGAAGACCTTTGTTCAATCTCAAAAAGGGAAAGTGGTGAAGTTGTTCTAACTGGTGTGAAGAAAGGAAGCTTGTTTGTAGCCAATCTCAAGGCTGCAGATAAGGGAGAAGTCTGCTGTTTCTACACTAAAGCCACAAATGAGGAATTCTGGCTATGGCACAAGAAGCTGTCTCACTTGAATGTTCAGGCAATGAACTCTCTAACCAAGAGAGAACTTATCAGGGATTTGCCTGCCTTGGAGTTTGTGCAAGATGGAGCATGTGAAGCTTGTCAGAAAGGAAAAATTAAAAGATCCAGTCACAAGAACAAGTTGCTCAATACAAACTCAAAACCTCTGCAGCTAATTCACATGGACTTATTTGGCCCTGTGAATGTAATGTCCCTCTCCAAAAAGAAATATGCTCTAGTGATGGTAGATGACTATTCAAGATATACTTGGGTGGAATTCCTATTCTCCAAGGATGAAGCACCCCAAGTCATAATAGAGCATATCAAGAGAGTTGATAAAGAAGCACAAAGCACTGGTTCCTCTGTAGTTGCTTTGAGAAGTGATAATGGGACTGAGTTCAGAAATTCAACATTGTATGAGTTTTGCAAAGATAAAGGAATTTCTCAATAATTCTCAGCTCCTAGAACACCTCAACAAAATGGAGTAGTTGAGAGAAAGAATAGAACTCTCATTGAAGCTACAAGGACAATGCTGCTGGATGCAAAGCTACCCACTAGCTTTTGGGCTGATGCTGTTAACACAGCATGCTATGTGCAAAATAGAACATTAATCAATAAGAAATCTGGCAAAACTCCTTACTCATTAATGACTGGAAAAAGAGCATCCTTCAAGCACCTGCATGTGTTTGGAAGCAAGTGCTTTATGATGAAAGATACCTCTGAGCATGTTGGAAAATTTGATGCTAAGGCATTTGAAGGTATCTTCATTGGATACTCTCTGGAAAGGACAGCATACAGAGTGTTTGTACCTGAGCAACACAAAGTTATGGAAAGCATGGATGTTACCTTTGATGACAAGAAGACTCCTTGACTGAAAACAAGTGATCAAAACAGTGTGCCATTGAGATTTGAGAATCAAGGTTATCTTGAGGATTCTGAAAGTGAAGATGAACCCCCTGTTCAAACTGTTCTAGAGAATGAAATCCTTGAAGTTGACAATCTTCTTCAAACACCTGTGCAAGGGTTCACAAACACAGGGGGAGAAGAAGAGAATGCACCTGTCCACCAATATGAGCTTGGAACAGATCAAGGAAATGAACAGGGGCACACAAGGAAATGGGACAGAGCCCACACTAGGGATCAAATCATTGGAGATCCTAGTGAGGGAGTTAGAACAAGAAGGGCAACATTAAATACATGTTTGTATAGCTGCTTTCTGTCACAAGAGGAACCTAAATTAATTGAAGAAGCTTTGAAGAATTCTGATTGGATTGTTGCCATGCAAGAAGAGTTGAATCAATTTGAGAAAAACAAAGTATGGGAACTAGTACCTCCTCCAAAAGGAAAGAATGTTACTGACACCAAATGGGTGTTCAGAAACAAGATGGATGAAGAAGGAGTGGTAATTAGAAACAAAGCAAGGCTGGTTGCCAAAGGATATTGTCAGTAAGAAGGCATTGACTATGATGAGACATTTGCACCTGTAGCTAGACTGGAAGCCATCAGAATCTTCCTGGCTTTTGCAGCTCACTCAGATTTTAAGGTGTATCAAATGGATGTGAAAAGTGCATTTCTCAATGGTGATCTTGCTGAAGAAGTTTATGTGTCTCAACCACCTGGCTTTGAAAGTGAAGACTTCCCAAACTTTGTGTATAGACTGCTCAAGGCACTCTATGGACTCAAGCAGGCACCAAGAGCCTGGTATGAAACTCTATCTCAATTCCTTCTTGAGCATCAATTTACCAGGGGTACAATTGACAAAACCCTATTCTTCAAGAAGCATGGAAATGATATCATTCTTGTTCAAATCTATGTGGATGATATCATCTTTGGCTCTTCAAATGAAAAACTCTGTGAAAGGTTCTCTAAGTTGATGCAAAGCAAATATGAGATGAGTATGATGGGAGAGTTAACCTACTTTCTAGGCCTGCAAGTACATCAAAGGGAGGATGGCATCTTTATAAACCAATCTAAGTATGTCAAGGATCTTTTAAAGAAATATGGTTTAGAAGAGTCATCCCCAGCTAAAACTCCTATGTCTACTGCAATCAAGCTGGATGAAGACAAGAAAGGCAAGAGAGTTGATATCAAGGTCTATAGAGGAATGGTTGGATCCCTACTCTATCTCACAGCTAGCAGGCCAGACATCATGTTTGCCACATGCCTTTGTGCAAGGTTCCAGTCTGATCCCAAGGAATCTCACATGATGGCCATCAAAAGGATTTTCAAATATCTGAAAGGGACTCCTAATCTTGGGCTATGGTATCCAAAGGGCACTGGGTTCAACCTGGTTGGTTACACAGATTCTGATTATGCTGGATGCAGAATTGACAGGAAGAGTACCTCTGGAAGCTGTCAATTCTTAGGTCAAAGGTTAGTGTCCTGGTTTAGTAAGAAACAACAGTCCACAGCAACATCCACAGCTGAGGCTGAATATATTGCTGCTGGAAGTTGCTGTGCTCAATTGCTTTGGATTAGAAATCAACTCATGGATTATGGGCTAGTGTTAGAACACATTCCTCTAATGTGTGATAATACTAGTGCAATATCCATAGTTGCCAATCCTGTTAATCATTCTACTACAAAGCACATTGAGATCAGGTACCATTTCATTAGGGAACATGCTGCAAATGGTACCATAGAAGTCTCTTATGTTCCAACTGAGAAACAACTAGCTGACATATTTACTAAACCTCTGAATGAAGCAGTCTTCAACAGACTTGCGAGTGAAATTGGAATGCTCAATCCTTCATTTAGTTGCTCTAAGTAAGTATGCCAGTAAATTGTTGCAGCAGTAAATTTTCACTGTATTTAAATGCTCTATTCATATGGAGTGAAAATTGGCTGAGATATGATTTATAAATATTTCAGTACTTTACTGCATATTTCTTAAAATCATTTGGTGATGAAGTGTGAGCTTTTGAGACATCTCGATATAGATGACTTTCAGAGTTCACGACATAGTTCAAATAAAACAGACTTATATCGCAAACTGTTGAGATTGTGAGACTTCGCGACATAGTTCATTTCATGAGTTTGCGACATAGTTCATTTTATGACTTCGTGACTTAGAATAACTATATCGACAAGTCTCCACACTTGACAGAATTTTGATTTAAATTAATTTTATTTCAAAATTTGACAAAAGTCTGACAATTTGCTTAAAATTCCTAAAAGAGAGCTTTAGACAGGGTATTTCTACTATATCGCAAAGTCTCCCCGATCCTTTCATCTTGAAGACTTTGCGACATAGTTCATTTCTGAGACTATGCGATATACTGTGCAAGACTTTGCGGTACATGCCATTTTTGACTTCGCGACATACAAATAGACTATACAAATTCATAACTCCATATCGCAGTGTCTCTATCATATAAATACCCTTTTCTAACCGTTCACAACTTTTCATCTTGTCTATTGCTCTCAAACTCTCAAACTCTCAAACCTAAGCAAAAATTCTCTACTCTCTTCTTCACTCTCTCTTTTGAAATGGCACCCAAATCTCAAACAGTATCATCCTCAATTCCGTTAACCATTCCCAAAGAAACAAATCTTCTCACCATTCCCTCTGAGGCTGAGGCTAACCCAAGGTACAAGTGTTTTGTACGGTTCTTGAACACTTCCTACCTACGCCAAGCCCTAACCCTGAACCCTACCTTGTATGTCGATGTGTTGGAAGGATTCTGGAGAACGGCGTTGGTATCAACAATGGCTAGGGAAGATGGAACCTCATTTCAGGAGGTTAGTTGTTCAATTGGAGGCAAACACTTTCAGTTTGGTGAAAAGGAAATCAATGAAGCTTTGGGGTTCAAGGTGGAGGGTCATGACCAAGAAGCTACTGATGCTCAAATTGTAGACTTCATGACCTTCATTCGGTATGCAGATGAGATAGATACTGGAAAGCTAAACAAGGAGTTTGTAAGAAGGGAGTGGTCATTTCTGTTTGACGCACTCCAGAAGGTGTTTCTCTGCAGGAAGACAGGATGGGACCATATCAGTCACATTGCTGTGAAGCTAGCCTACTCCCTGGCCAACAACCAAGAGATCAATGTGGGAGCCATAATTCTCAAAGAATTGGCTCAGAGGCTAGGCAGGACCGTTCGTGGTCGAGGTAATGACATCTTTTACCCTCGTTTCCTTCAAGTTATTTTAAATTTTCTTGATGCAAATATCCATGAATTGGAGGGTATAGATAAAACTAAAATGGCTTATTCCAAGTCCATGTCCAAAGTACTATTTGGTTCATTGGACACAAGGAATCAAGTGGATGTGATTCTAAGTGTGACCAAGCATATGCAGGACACATTTGAGTCTTATCCACTTGATAAGCCCATATACCATGAACTTTCCTGGACAGCGAAGGCTAAGACTGAAGGTGCTACACAGTCTAACCCAAGCCTTCCTATCCCATCCAGCAATCCTTCTGAAAACACCACTGTAGAGGTTAGGCAGCCAAGTGCATCAATCTCTCAAAAGGTTGATGTTACTAAAAAGAAGACAAAGAAGAGAGCCCTAACAGTGATCAATGAATCAGTAGAGATAGAAAGTGAGAATCCTGAGTCACCTCTCACCAAACAAAAGAAGAAGTCAAAATCTATAGCCACCACTGCATCCTCCCAACAGGATTCAGATGTGGAAAAAGGGGTACACCTGTTACTGTCTATGGCCTCTCAACAGGTCATTGGCATTGAAAAGAGCAGCCTCCCCACTGCACCCTGTACAGAGTCTGCACAGGGTCAAGACCTCACTCTTGACCCTAGGAGTGATAAGGCTGATCATACACAGAGTGGAGAGCACATCACTGTTGAAACTCCTCCTATTTCTCAGGGGGAGTTGCCAAACTCTAATCTAAACCCCACTTCTCTCTCAGATTCTTCCATTAAAATTTCTTCTGAACAAGAGAGTCATTCCAATGACAGTCTTGCCTTTGATCAATCACAATTCTCTCCTGTGATTGAGCCAATTTCAAGTGACATGGTGCATGACACTATGCTCACCACCCAGGAACCACATCTAGTTGGTCAGGGAATGCATGCTGGGGCATATCCTAATGACACCAACACAAACATGGAGGATTCACCAGTTTTCACTGGAGACTCTATGCCAAATTCTCCCATCCTTCAGGATGTGGAACTGTCTTCACAGACAAATAGGGCTGATGTTGTAACACATCCCATTTCAATGGAGACAACATCAGACCCTACAGCCATTCCAAGGCTGGAGGAGACTCAAAATCCTACATCTCATGAAGTGCCTAGCACTAGCTCTCACTTGGCTCAGGCCACTATGTCAGAATGGCTGAAGCCTGTGCACCATGACGGGCCTTCAGGATCATCATTTGTGCCTTCCAAAATGATAGAGGAAGCCATACAAGATCTCCATGTGGCACAGATTGATGAGTTCTCAAAGATAGCTCAACATCTCCTCACCTCAAATCTCCCAAATGCTGATTATGAAGCCATTTTACTCTGCCACAAGGAGGATGTTGAAGCTCAGCAGGAGAAGATAGTGGATGCAGCTGAACCAGAGGGAAATGTGGATGCCTGGTTGGATGCTAAGAGGACTCTCAAGCTCAAGGATGCCCTAGCTTTTCTAAGAGAAGACTACCTCACTTCTCTGGGCTCCAATGCAAAGGATCTTTCTCCTGCTGCCATCTATGATGCTGTTAATGATGTCTACAGGAATCAATTAAAGGCTCTGCACTATCTTGGGAAAGGGCTTCAATCAGAGATGATAAGTGGGTATTTTATTCACTTAGAACGTGTCCGTATGGCTTAAAACGAATGTTTATACTCGAGTTGTGGTATTTTTGATCTCTTTTAAGGGTATTGTGCAGGAATATCTATCACAGGTGTACTAGGAATGAAGCGGAGCAATCGGAATGCAATTTGGAGCTAAAACGAAGAAAAGGGAAAAAGTCGTTTTCCTGGACAGAAGGTACGGCGCGGCAACGCCGTGTTTAAGCTTGTCTATGGCGCGGCAGCGCCGCTGGAAAACAGTGCAGAAAATCTCTGGCGCGGCAGCGCCGCTCCCCTGTGTAATTGTGGCGCGGCAGCGCCGGTCTGTCTGACGAAAATTCCTGTTTTGACCCGATTTGCTGACTTTTCGAGTTGAAGTCAAATCTCAATTCAGTACGACTTGTTGGACCTGGAGGCATATAAAAAGAGAAGAAAACCCTAGAGAACGATGGGGAGAGACATATACCGCATATTATATACGGAGTTTTAAAGCACGAAGAAGAAGAAGAAAGAAGATAGTTTCAATTTATTCTTGTATTCTTTCTATCTTGTGGATGCTTGGTTTGGGTGTATTCTTTAGAACCTTGATATTTATTCAATATAATTCGTTTTCTTTCATCATGTTTACATTAGAACCCATGGTGACGATTAGTTTGATTATGAACTAACTCGTTGTCATGGGGTTTTAGCGGATTTATTCATGAAGTTTATTTGTTGAATTTTCTCGATGCCTATAGTGTGATTGATGCGATATCCTATCATGGTTGTTTTAATTCGTTATAGGAGAGTAGCTAACTCCTGTAATTGTGTGTTAATTCTTATTGAAGCGAAAGTGGATTTAAGAGTTTAGAACTTGCCATGCTAGCATAGTTTTATGCGTGAGAATATCATTCGTAATTAGCGTCGTAGCTCTAACCGTTTTATGACGACTATGTGATCAACTGAATGCTTGTACTTCAACCATTATGTTTTCAATCTTTATAGACATATAAGGACTAAGCATAATTGGGAGACTAAGTGATTTCTATCTTTATTGTGGATATTATTTAGGATGGTATTGGTACAACGAAAGTTGGCTTATATCAGTTTTGTGTGTTCGATCAGGTATTAACAAATCACATGAAAGGGCTAGAGAATTGAAGACTTTAGATGGATTGTTTAATGAAGTTAAAATCCCATGTTTTATTCGCATAAGTAATTCGACATAAATCTCAGTTCAAGTAGTTGATAATTAGTTATAATTCTTAGATTAATTATAGGGATAACAAAAATCCACTTTGTTATTTGTTTTAGCATCGGATAATAATCATACATTGGTGAGTGAATTAACTAGACAAACAACGAGTCCCTGTAGGAACGAACCTTATTTGCTATCTGTATTACTTGAGATCACGTGCACTTGCGTGTTGAGTTTGGTCGTAACAAGTTTTTGGCGCCGCTGCCGGGGACTTCGGTTTTATTTGTTTAGTTTCAGTATTTACCATCAGTGGTCATTAAAGTTCGGTGACTAGGACGTTTCTCACCAATTTTCTAGTTGGTGAATTTCAGGTACTTATTGAGAGTGTATGCGTACACGAGCTCGAGCACGTAGAGAAGAATTAGCAAGAAGAGAAGAACTAGCACGAAGGAAACTTGACTTTGAGAACATCAGTGTAGGAAACAATCGTGAATCAAAAGAAGATATGGCAGATGAAGCACAACCAGCGAAGGCTTTGAGTGAATTTTCTCAGCCAAAAGTGGAGGACATTCATACCAGCATTGTTCATCCAGCTATTGGGGCTAATAATTTTGAGCTTAAGCCAAACATCATTCAGATGATTCAGAACACGGTTCAGTTTGGGGGTAGTCCTGCTGAAGATCCCAATGCTCATATTAGGGACTTTCTTGAGATCTGTGATACCTTCAAATTCAACGGAGTTACAGATGACGCAATCAGATTGAGGCTATTTCCCTTCTCTCTTAGGGATAAAGCCAAGAGTTGGTTACATTCTATGCCATCAGGTTCTATTAAAACATGGGCAGACTGTGCTCAAAAGTTCTTGGCGAAGTATTTCTCCATGGCGAAGACAGCAGCTTATAGGAATTCTATTTCTCAGTTTGCTCAGCAATCCCAGGAATCTTTGGGGGAAGCTTGGGAAAGGTACAAGGAGATTTTGGCACGTTGTCCTCATCATGGGATGCCGGATTGGATGGTAATCAGCAATTTCTATAATGGATTGGGAGCTCAGTCAAGGCCTATGCTTGATGCAGCTTCTGGAGGAGCACTGTGGGCAAAAAGCTATGAGGATGCCTATAATCTTATCGAGATGATGGCGGCCAATGAGTTTCAGAATCCTACTCAACGCTTGCCACCTGCTAAAGTGGCTGGAGTTCTTGACTTGGATGCAGCTACTGCTATTGTTGCTCAACTCAAAGCGTTGACAATGAAGGTAGATTCCCTTTCTAATCATGGGACTAACCAGGTTGCTATGGTGTGTGAATTGTGTGCAGGGGCTCATGACACGAATCTATGTGCTATCTCAGCTGAATCAGCACAGTTTGTTAGTAACTTTCAGAGAACTCAGCATCCAGCACCTAATGTGTATCATCCCAACAATCGGAATCATCCTAATTTCAGTTGGAGCAACAATCAGGGTGGTGTTCAGCAACCACAAAATCAGCAGTTCAATGCAAGGCCATATAATCAGAACTATCAACCACCACCTTATGCTCCAAGGCAACCATTCATTCCACCGGGATTTCAACCATCTCAAGGGAATTCATTGAATCAGTCTGAGAAGTCTGAATTGGAAGAGATTCGAATGATGTACAAGAGTCAGGCGGTGTCGTTGAAAACTTTAGAGAATCAGATTGGGCAACTAGCCAATGCATTGTTGAACCGTCAACCAGGAACGCTTCCGAGTGACACAGAGATGAATCCAGGCAAGAAAGATCACAAGGAACAGGTCCAGGCAGTAACCTTACGATCGGGGAAGATTCTACAAGGTCAGAACGAAGAAAATTCAGCCGAGGAAAAAAATGAGAATTCTGAGCAGTATAAAAACGGCGCGGCAGCGCCGGATCTTCTGGAAGAAAAAAATGATTTTGAAGCTGGGGTCGATTCTGTTCCTGATTTGGTACCTAATGCTACTCATTCGACTCATGTAACTGGGAAGAGTGATAATTCTCAGAAAGTAGTAAAAGAAAAGGTGTTTCCACCTCCTCCATTCCCAAAACGAGTTCAAAGGCAAAAGTTTGACAAGCAGTTTGCTAAGTTCTTGGATGTCTTCAAGAAGCTTCAGATTAACATACCATTTGCAGAGGCTCTTGAGCAAATGCCGAGCTATGCGAAGTTTATGAAGGGCATTCTTTCGAAGAAATTGAAACTTGAGGAGCTAGAGACAGTGGCATTGACGGAAGAATGTAGTGCCATCTTGCAACAAAAGTTGCCACCTAAGTTGAAGGACCCTGGAAGCTTTACCATACCATGTACTATTGGAGATCTCTCATTCAGCAAATGCTTGTGTGATTTGGGTGCAAGTATTAATCTCATGCCCTTATCCGTTTTCATGCAACTTGGTCTTCCAGAACCAAAGCCAACTACTATGACTCTGCAACTTGCGGACCGTTCAGTTACTTATCCTCGAGGAATAGTTGAGGATGTTTTGGTGAAGGTCGACAAGCTTATCTTTCCAGCCGATTTTGTAATTCTGGACTTTGAGGAAGACAAGAAGATTCCTATTATCTTGGGAAGACCGTTCTTGGCTACAGGCCGAACTTTGATCGATGTGCAGAAAGGAGAGCTTACAATGAGGGTTCAAAATCAGAAGGTCACTTTTAATGTGTTCAAGGCTATGAAATTTCCGACAGAGGAGGAAGAGTGTTTTAGCTTGAAGATGGTTGATACGGGTCAGAGAAAGGAGTTCGATCAGCTGTTGAGCAAAAATTCGGACTTGCACAAGTTCGAGCATCACATCAGTGATTCCATTGACAATTCTTCCATTCGAGATCTTTCGAATGTCGAGCTTGGAAAACTTCCACCACATTTGAAGTATGTCCTTCTGAATGATGAGTTGGTAATTTTTAAAGAGTGTGAAGATAATGTGTTGAGAAGGTGGAACAAGGATGATGAGGTAAAAGAGTGTTCTTATCAATCGACGGAGAAGCATAAACACCTTAGAGGTGTAAAGAAGAAAAAGAAAAAATCGATTGATGGAAAAATCAAGGTGAAGTTTGATTTGGAAAAGATGTGGGAAGAAAGCAAGAAGGTTATCAAACAATGGGTGAATGGTCCTTCTGCTAAGGACAAGTCAAATGCGATCTTCGAGCCACCATGATTTGATTCACATTTGTCCGGCTAAATGACATTAACGACAGCGCTTCGTGGGAGGCAACCCATGTGTTAGGTATGTTTCTACTATCTTTTTATTACCTTCAATGAGGACATTGAATATTGTAAGTTTGGGGGTGGTAATTAAGGAATATTAGTGTGTGTAGTGTGTGTGTGTTCATGTAGGATTCATATTGCATGTGTAGTTGTAGTTTATTCGTAGTTTGCATGTTCATGTCATATAGGGCATTCTGTTTGCATAGTTTTTATTTATCATGTGAGTCCATTTTAGTTGCATGCATATTTCATGATCCCGTAGGATTTGACTATTTCCGTTGGTGAGTCGATGTTGATTGGAGTGTGGTTGTGATGAATAGAGGGTTGATTAAGTTTCTAAGTATTGACTTGCATGCCAGAAACAAATCTATTTCATAAGTCTCATTGGTTGCTTTTGAATTTGATCAGACCATGCTTGTTTGGTGTTAGAATTTAACCACTTGTTTACATTTAGAATGTTGGCTAGATTCTTGAAAACGAAGGAGCACTTATGTATAAGTTTGGGGGAAACCAGGGATTTCATGCTAGTTGTCAATAAAGGCTAGGCGTCAATTGGCTAGTAGCCGGCTCATTGAAAAGATGAGTAGTCTAGGGTGGGATGAGAAAAAGGCAAAGTGCACTCATTCCGAAATTTAAAAAAAAAAAAAAAAAAAAAAAGAAAAAAAAAGAGTTGTTTTAGTTGTTTTATGCAGAATTGATCAGGTTGAGCTCTTTAATACTCGAGCAATTAAGTTCTAGGGGACTTTGTGCCTAGTGACCTAAGACTTTTCCGGTCTGGGATCCACTAACCTAACGCTCGCTACATGGGTATTATTGTATAAGCCTTTTGGGGTCTCAACCATTGCACGGTCAAATAAGCATGTGTGTCGTAATAAAGCATGAATTCCTGTCTAGCTCAAGTGGATTTTGAGGTGTCTTTAAGTGGTTTCTTGTGTCTAGCGTTAATTCTGTTTGTAAGCTTGTGGTTGTTTTGGCTAAGAGTAGGTATGGTCTTGATTTAGTTTGGGAGTATATTGGTGAGCATCGCACACACGCACGTTTCTGTGTTTGTCTCGTTGGTCGATGGGAATTTGGTCGAACTCTGTTTTGAAGACTGTGTTCTTTGAGATGTTGGCTTGTTGATTGGTTTTGGTTGGTTTGAAGGGATCGTTGCATTTCCATATAGTTGCATACATGTAGTTAGTTGCATTTGTAGTTGCATTGTTAGATGGATTTTGTGGGTACATTCACTATAGGCCCTCACGAGACCTTACTCGTCCACTAGGGCTGCCTAGGGGTTAAAAGGGCTTGTTGCATATGCCAAATGCAACCGTGATCACCTACGGAAGTGGTACTAGTTAGTTGTAATAAATTGTTTGTTTGTGCTCGAGGACGAGCATCGGTTTAAGTTTGGGGGTGTGATAAGTGGGTATTTTATTCACTTAGAACGTGTCCGTATGGCTTAAAATGAATGTTTATACTCGAGTTGTGGTATTTTTGATCTCTTTTAAGGGTATTGTGCAGGAATATCTATCACAGGTGTACTAGGAATGAAGCGGAGCAATCGGAATGCAATTTGGAGCTAAAACGAAGAAAAGGGAAAAAGTCGTTTTCCTGGACAGAAGGTACGGCGCGGCAGCGCCGTGTTTAAGCTTGTCTATGGCGCGGCAGCGCCGCTGGAAAACAGTGCAGAAAATCTCTGGCGCGGCAGCGCCGCTCCCCTGTGTAATTGTGGCACGGCAGCGCCGGTCTGTCTGACGAAAATTCCTGTTTTGACCCGATTTGCTGACTTTTCGAGTTGAAGTCAAATCTCAATTCAGTACGACTTGTTGGACCTGGAGGCATATAAAAAGAGAAGAAAACCCTAGAGAACGATGGGGAGAGACATATACCGCATATTATATACGGAGTTTTAAAGCACGAAGAAGAAGAAGAAAGAAGATAGTTTCAATTTATTCTTGTATTCTTTCTATCTTGTGGATGCTTGGTTTGGGTGTATTCTTTAGAACCTTGATATTTATTCAATATAATTCGTTTTCTTTCATCATGTTTACATTAGAACCCATGGTGACGATTAGTTTGATTATGAACTAACTCGTTGTCATGGGGTTTTAGCGGATTTATTCATGAAGTTTATTTGTTGAATTTTCTCGATGCCTATAGTGTGATTGATGCGATATCCTATCATGGTTGTTTTAATTCGTTATAGGAGAGTAGCTAACTCCTGTAATTGTGTGTTAATTCTTATTGAAGCGAAAGTGGATTTAAGAGTTTAGAACTTGCCATGCTAGCATAGTTTTATGCGTGAGAATATCATTCGTAATTAGCGTCGTAGCTCTAACCGTTTTATGACGACTATGTGATCAACTGAATGCTTGTACTTCAACCATTATGTTTTCAATCTTTATAGACATATAAGGACTAAGCATAATTGGGAGACTAAGTGATTTCTATCTTTATTGTGGATATTATTTAGGATGGTATTGGTACAACGAAAGTTGGCTTATATCAGTTTTGTGTGTTCGATCAGGTATTAACAAATCACATGAAAGGGCTAGAGAATTGAAGACTTTAGATGGATTGTTTAATGAAGTTAAAATCCCATGTTTTATTCGCATAAGTAATTCGACATAAATCTCAGTTCAAGTAGTTGATAATTAGTTATAATTCTTAGATTAATTATAGGGATAACAAAAATCCACTTTGTTATTTGTTTTAGCATCGGATAATAATCATACATTGGTGAGTGAATTAACTAGACAAACAACGAGTCCCTGTAGGAACGAACCTTATTTGCTATCTGTATTACTTGAGATCACGTGCACTTGCGTGTTGAGTTTGGTCGTAACAAGAGATTTCTTCAATCCAGGAGGAGACAGACAGATCCCTCACTAAGCTCAGAAACTCATATCTCTCTGATTTTCCCAAGGTGGATGGCATCCTTAAAGAAATCCAGAAGACAAACTCTACTGTAAGCATGATGGACATCTCTCTGGCCATGGTCACAGACAACATCAGGAAGCTGGCTACAACCCTGGAAAATCAAATCAAGGCCAATATCAACTCAAATGCAATGCTGAATGTCATTTGGAAGAATCAATATGGTGACAAATTGGTGGATGAGGTCCCTCTGTCAAACATCTCCAAATTTGACTTTGCCAAGATCAAGGATCAATCTCTCAATTCTTTCAAGTCTCAACAGCTATTCTCAAAGGTGGATGGTCTTGAAAGAGAAGTGGCCTCTCTGAAAGATGAAAACAGGGTGCTTGTCAATTCCCTAAAACAGCTCAATGACAAGCTGGATGATCAAGGCAACAACACCTCCAATATCCTGCTGGTGCAACAACAGATGCTGACTTCAATGATGAAACAAATGAACCTGCCTATCCCTGGGGAAGCTCAAGACATCTTGTCTGATCCCAAGCCTAAGGGGGAGAAACAAAAGGAGGTCATTCTGAAACAGAGAGGGGGAGTACCTGCCAAGCAGCCAAAGCATAAGGGCAAGGGCAAACTCATTGAAGAAACCATAAAGCCAATCATTCTTCCCCCTGTAGAGGTCATAAGTGCAGAAGGTCAGAAGAGCACAATCTCATCCACCTACTATCCATCCACAATGCCTAAAGATATCTCAACTCCTCAACCTGCTCAACCTACTCCCAATGCTCAACCTGTCAAAGCTACAACAATCACAGAGGCCAAGCTACATGAAGTTGCCAATTCAAACATCTATCATGATGAGGCCTTCCTGGAGTTTATGAAAGCCATCTACAGTAGTGCTCAAGGAGATGCAAGGATGTACAGACAGAAGATCAATGAAAGCATCAAATATTTCACAGTGGCAGTAAGGAAAATCAAGGATGTCCATCTAAGAGAGATAATCATGGTGTGCAAGGACAACTGCTTGTGGCACCTAGCTTTTCAAACTCTAGAGAAACTGAGATTTACTGAGCTGTCAATCATTCTGGAGTTGATTGAAAAGCATGGGATGAACAATGAAAGTCTTTATAATGACTTGAAGATGGACCAGAATAAAAGATTGCCTGAGGTTATATCCAAGCCAAGGACAATAATTTACCAAAGCCTATCTCAAGACAGTATTATTGACCAACTAGTAATTCCCTCAGACCTTTTAATGAAGAACAATGCAAAGATCAACCAGGTGCTGCAAATGCTGAGAGCTAAGAGAGGAGCTAGGACAGCTGAGGAGCTAGAGATGATTCACACTCTACAATCTTTTCTGATTCATGGAGTTATTCCTGAATCTGTCAAAGAAAAGAGCAAGAAGAAGGATAGTGAGGATGGATGATGAGGAGAAAACCTACAGAAGGAGATCTCTTTCTAGGAGTAATAAGGATGGACCAAGTGACAGCAGCAAAAGCAAATTTTCAAAGAAGACAAAAGATGCTGATGATAGCAAGAGGGATTACAAGGGGACAAAAGAATCAGCAAAGAGATCAAGAAGTGGAATTCAGCAAGTCAAGGACATTTCTAATAGTACTTTAACCAAAACACAAGACTCTAAGTCTAGGGTAGGTACTGTTAGTAATGATCCTCCAAAATCATTATCTAAGACTTCTGAACCTGAATTGCCACAGAAGAAAGATGAAGCCGCAAAAGGAATATCAAGAAAACACTTCCACAAAGTTACAGCTAGTGGAGTGTTACAGTGGATGAAGGGGAAGGGAATGAAGCTACTTCCAAGTGATGTGGCACTGAAGACTAATTCTCCTTGTTCCAGAAAGGTATCTCTTGTGAAGCATTTGAAGATCAAGAGTGTACCCAGAAGGATAAGGATAACAAAGAAGACTGGAAAACTCACAAATGTTATTGGCATCAATGTGCTTCCACTAGATGAGGACTATGATGAAGATACCCTAGCATTTTTGAGGGCTCAAAGGATCTTTGAAGTCAAAGTGAAGTTGGATCATCTAGAGATCAAGTACACTGATGGAAGAGAAAGGATAATGAAGCAAGGAAGCTGGCAATATTTCTATAAGTATGAGCTTGAAAGGATAAATGCCTTACTGAATTTTGAAGAAAAAGAAGAAAGAACATGGAAGATAGATATTTCCAGGTACTTGAAGATGCATGCTGATTATGAAGAAAACATGAGGAAAGAGAATGAAGAGAAAAACATACAGAGGGAGAAAGAAATGGCTGAGATGGAGAAGAGGGCTAAGGAGCTAAGGCAGAAAGGGATGTGCAGGGTCAAACAAAATCCTTACATTGTGGAGTACAAAAACTCATATGGAGGTCAAAGCAAAATAAGGATGGAGTTTCTTGACTCCTATGTAGAAAGTGCACTCAAGGCTGCAATTGATGACTTGAAAGGCTCACCTCTCATTGAAGAACTGATTGCAAGAGAAGAACTTCAAGAAGCCATCATAGACATGAAGAGAAGAGAAGAGATAAGGAAAAAGAAGATATATGATGATTTACTAGAGAAGCAATTGGAAGCTGAAGCTGCTGAGCAACAAAAGTAATCTGTAAGCTTTCAATTTTTCTATGTAATCAAATTTCTGATCTAAATGTTCATGAATTGTCCTCTCTGTTACTGAATTTCCTTTTATGTAAGTTAGGCTTGTTATCAGACATGAAATTGTGCCTAAGGGTCTTACTCACAATTTGGGGGAGATTGTTAGGCTCAAGACATGTCTGAATACCACTATTAACAAGCCTACACTATGTGACTATGTCACATTACATGACCTAGTGAATTCTATCACTGGGGTATAGTATAGGTCTCTTAATGTACTTGTCTTGTTCTCATGAACATTAGCTTGACCATGTATGCTCAAAGTTATAATGAGCTTAGCAAAGTTTCTTGCATCTAGATTGTATATAGGCCATTGAATAATTATCCTGGTAGAAGTTCAGAAGTGTTCATGCAGCAGGATAGAGATGAATAAGGCCATGAAGAAATAAGTTGCAGAAATTTGTCTAAGGCATTATATAGCAAAGTCAGAAGAAAGCTATGTCGTAAAGTCACCAATATCTATGTCGTGAAGTACTATATCGCATAGTCCATTTTGTACTATGTCGAGAAGTCCTCAAGACACATGTCGTGAAGTGTTGAAGTCAGCAAAGTCAAAGGAGCCTAGATCGTGAAGTCCTCAGAAGCATTATGTCGCATAGTCATCAAATGACCTATGTCGCATAGTCGTCAAATGACCTATGTCGCATAGTCGTCAAATGACCTATGTCGCAAAGTCTTCAAAGGCTATATCGCGTAGTCCTCACAAGTGAGATCGCGAAGTCAGGAATGAAGTGGAGTTCACGATATCAACACTTAGCCGTTTACAACAAGACAAATCAAGGTACAGAATCAAGAATCAAAAGAGACAAATACTGAAGCATTTGTTATGGCAAGGTGGTCCAAAGAACAGATGACAAATCTACAGCTAAACTTGGAGAGAAAGATAAGAGACAAGCAGCTACAGAAACGGGAAAGACTCCGAAAAACAGGTGGTCCTTCCTGACACAGTTAACGTCTTATGGCAGGACAAGTTGGACTTTCAGCAAGGGGTAACTGTGTAAAAATAGGTGTGTGCACTAGTTTGTATAGGGCTTATATATATCATGCACATCCTATTGTTAGCTGTAAGAGAGATACACATAGTTTTTATCTTAAGCTCTTTTCTCTGTAAGCAAGCAAGTTCAAACTGTTCTTGTTTAAAAGCCAGAAATTCGTTTGTGAATTTCCTGGAAAGCTGTAGTATTTAATTTGCTTATACAAAGTAGATTAAAGTGATTGTGTGTGTTGTTTACTTTCCGCATATTGCATAACATAATCATATACAGTCTTTTACTTAGTTTTCAAGAATTGAAAAATACATCAAACTATCCATTCACCCCCCCCCCCTCTGTCTAGTTTCTAGGTGATATTCATTGCTAACAGATGATCCAAGAGGACTTTGTTGACCCAGAAGGACCTTTGTAAAAAAATTGTTGCTCCCCACTTATGTTTGGATTGGTCCAATAACTTAAGTAGGAGTTTTGTCCAAGATGACCTTGTTGACCCGGAAGGGTGCTCGTAAAAAAATGTAATAATAATAATTATTAATTAAAAATAATAATATAAAATATTATTATTTAAAAACAGTTAATTATATATTGTAAATAAGTTTACAAGTAGTTCAATACAAGTGATGGTACTCGAATGCATATTAATAGGCATAGAATTGAGCTTTCACTGTATAGAGATTATCCGAGACTTGCGAGTTCATCCCGAATGCTTTTATAATTTGACAAGTAAATGGAGATAAGAGTATCTCCAACGGGGTTAGCTAAATTGATTGGCTATATTGATATAAATAGATAATTAGCTAAAATTTGTTGAACGTGTAAGGTATTATGCTCCAATGGAATTGGCTATAATGGTTGACTATATTCTAAAAATAGTAATTGATTATTATTTGAAGTTGTTAAAAATAAAAAATATTATTTTATTATGGTAATGGATGATGTGTAAATTTGTTACAGGTCTCAAGGGGTTCAGAAAATATAGCCAATGTCATCACGTTGGCTAAAATTACAGACAATGGTTTTGACCCATTCGAGTGATACAGTTTTTACATATTTTCTATAAATTTTATTTTTAATTTGCCAACTAAGATTTTAGCTAAATACTTTTGTGGGTTGGAGATGCTCTAAGCCCTAAGGTTATAAAATGAATATTTGGCCATCATGTGTTCACCAAAACATCCATCATTCACGTGACCGCCATTTTGTCCCTTTTAATTATTTATTTTTTTCCATTTGCTTTTTGGTTTTTCTTTCTTCCGTCTTTTTCCCTTTTTATCTTTTCTTCTTTGTCTCTTTTCCTCCTTGTCTTTTTTTTTTGTTGACTATGCCACCTTGTGTACTTTTGTAAAAATGAAAATATTGCATTGTTTTTATTCCCCATTAAGGATTATTGTCATTTCTTTCGGACGATTGTCAGACAGATGAACTTAAATTTTTGAGTAATTCTTTCTTGATGATTGTGTAAATCGGGATAAATTATGAAAGTTTATTATTCAGTTAATATCTAGAATTTGTAAAAAAGTAATATTTACAAATTTTTGCTTTTGCACGTGAACACGCCAAATCAGGATAAGTTGTGAAATTATATATATTTTTCGGATAATATCTAGCACTGGTACAAAAGTAATATCGTCATATTTTTTTTTTATTTTGTACATGAATAAATTATACATGGGATATGACAAACATGATTAAACTGAATCAAACCATCACTTTTTTGGCATACTAAATTGATACGAAAATTTTACATATTTTGTTCTTTTATATCGTGTCGGAATAAATTAATATTCTAACTTAATATCGTGTCGGTTTTAAAAAACATTACTTAGTTTTATTTTAATAATTATTAAAATTTACGATATAAAATGAGAGTAATCTTTCAACGAATAATTCATGTAAATGTTTTGAATCAATTTTTAAAAAAATATTTTTTAAAATAACTATGAATATTTTTAAAATAATTAAAATTTATTTTTCTATTTTAATATTAAAAATAAAATTTTACTGCTAAGGTATGCACTCATCCTCTGCTACTTCTATTTTTTTTTCCCTTCTCGGGCCTACGCCCAATTTTGTATACCTAATATACGAGCATGCATTTGATTCCCAGACAGATATCTGTTAGATCCAAATAAATAATCTAGGATCATCTTATGCGATATTATCAAGGTTACATAATAAACTGTAGCGCGAAAGCGTACCTGAATTCATGATGGTAGATATGAATACGGATTATGGGACTTGATCTTCCACAGACTTGATTCGCATCTAGCCGTATCTCGCTCAACTTGATGGGAATAGAGGAGTAGAGGTTGTGAATAGTCTTTGGGGGACCAAAACCCTATTATGTTCTTTATATAGTCATCTAATTAGACCCCATTAACCCTAATCAGATTACTATTGGGTATTACACATTACAAAACCCATACCAAATAAGATGTTATTGGACCCTTTATTTTAGACCACTTAATTAGTCCAAATATAGAATAAACATTAAATATAATTGTCTTTAATTTATAAGCCCATATATTGTGATTATTAATAAAATAATCTAACAATCTCCCACTTGGGCTACAAATTATACCAAACAACAATTACATTCAATAACCTTAAGTGCACACAAAATTGTTTATTCTTTACAAACATCTTCCTTAGTCAATCTGGTACATCTCATATATAAACATGAAACCAAAGCGACCTTCGTCACATCACCGTAACTCGATCCTCAATGATCACCACATAAATATACTCAATGACATAGATCAAGTATGGATGTGTAACTGGAAATTACATGCAATGTGATCTCAATCATGCCTATTTCCAATTGATCCTTAATACCTTAGTGAGATCAATCTTTATTCTTTCAACTTTATGTCAAAACCACAATTGAAAAACAATAACTCATTTAGAGCAATAATAGAGAGATAAAAAAAACTAACTTTATTCTGCATAAAACGCAATGTATCACAATAGTGTCAAACTAAAACTGAGTACCGAATATAAGAACAAAACAAAACTCCCACTAAAAATGAATATCCTCCAATGAGGCAACACCAATATGAGTAATATGCCCATGAAGACCTTAAGTGTCAAATAAACTTTAGTTAGTGGGTCTGCTAGCATAATATTTGTTCTTACGTGCTCAATAGACACTATCTGATTTTGTACTCTCTCTATAACTAAATATTTAATGTCTATATCATTTAGACATAAAAAAAATATAACCATATGTAGATTATTCTTTATCTACGCAATCTGAAAGATCAGAATCGGAATACCTGATGATCTCCAAAATTTCCGACTTTCTATAAACGAACATGCAATATTTTTGTTCCTTACAAGTACCTCATAACCCGTTTAGTAGCAATCTAATGATTCATTCCGGATTTACTCGTATATCTGCTTAACATACCCATAATAAATGCCAAATCCGGCCGGGTACAAACTTGACCAAATATAAGACTCCCAATAGCCGAAGCATATGGAATGTTCTGCATCTCTTTTCCTTCACAATCATTCTTAGGGCACTGTTTGAGACTAAACTTGTCTCCTTATGTTGTTGAGTTTGTTCTTATTGAGCATCGTCTTGATTTTCAGTAGGAAGCTGTATAGGTATATCCACATTGTTGTCTTGAACTTTTGGATCATATAAAAAAACTGATTCTTCCTCAAAGACAACATCCCTAACTATATTTTCCCCCTCAAACTCAACATCTTCATAATGTACTCCCGAATATTTCCTTTAGCTTTATACCTTATCTGAACAAGATCAGCTAAAAGCTTACTTGTCTCAGCCTTTTCGTTTTTTTCAAAACGCTTTTCAAGCTCATCAAGAAAATCCTTTATAGATACATCATCGGAGTCATAAGACATACCGCCCCTGAATGCTTCAGGAATGCTGCTCTTTATCATCATTAGACTTAAGCGATTAGAACGTTCCCACTTCTCAAAGTTCAACTTATCAGTAACAGAACTTTCATCCGTAAGAGAAACATGTTGTTCTTTCCTTATAGCATAGTCTAAATCCAAGCAGCCGAGAACTAACAGAACGTTCTCTTTCCAGCTCTTAAAGTTTGTGCCGTTAAGCACAGGAATGGAGTTCATGTTGGCAGTTATAGTAGCAGCAGATGCATTAACTAGCAATTTGGAACAAAAAAAATATAAGCTCGCAAAAAAAAAAAATCATGTCAAATTCATACATAAAAGCATGCATAAAAATAAAATATGAATTTAAATACTATAGTGTGTGTGTGGGCCCATTTTGACAAGATACCTAGCACAACATTAACATTTAGTCTTTGGACAGAAATATTAACTTGTAAGTGGTACTCTCCACGCAGAAATCAAATATTAATAATAAATTCGGTCAAGCAACAAACCTTCCTTTGGGCCGATTAATTACTCACATGAAAATTTGATAATTATTACATATTTATTCCCGCACGCATATTCATTATTTGGCCATTAAAAAATCTTCCTTTGGGCCGATTATTTTAACGCATAAATAATAAATATACACATCCTATTATTTAAAAATAAATAAATCTACACCTAAATATCACTTTGGCAATATTTTGCTTCAATTCACTTATCTTTCTATTAATAATAGCCCAACATGGGTCAATTAATTGGGGGGACATTTTATTCATGCTAAATTGGCAAGACATTTTAATACATTTGAAATGTCCAAATTGCCCTTATGTTTATTATTCTTAAAAAAATTGATATCGAGTGGATTCGAACTTGGGTCTCCACAATAACTTGCACCTCCTCTTACCACCACACCACTTAATTATATGAGTTGTAAATTACACACATCATATGTGTGTGTCGTGTGAGTAAAGAAATATTTGGTATTATTATTATATATCTATTTTATTATAGCCCAATAAAAGCAATGATTCATGAGACATTTAATCTAATCTAAATTGGTGAGACATTTTATTTAATTTAAAATATCTAAATTTCCCTTGTATTTACTCTTTTTTCTAAAAAAAAATTGTTAATGAATGGAATCGAACTTGGGTTTATGCACTAATTTGCTCATCTTCCTATCATAGCACTACTCAGTCATACATGTTCTATATCAAACACATTATATGTATATGTGTGTGTCGCGTGAGTAGAGGAGTATTTGGTATCTATTATTATATCGATTAACATAATCTTATAATTGGTGAGATAATTTAACTATGAGATATTTTGTGCATGATTTGAACTGACTAACTTGCCTCTGTGTTTATTATTTATTAGAAAAAGTTGTTTGTAGAAATTGAACTTGAGTTTATCTATTAACTGAAACATCTTTATATCGCTATATAAAATCACAGATTTTTAGAACTTCACGCGAAATATGTGAGTGTCATTTGATAGAAGACATTTTATTTAACTTCAAAATATATAAAATAACTACGATGCAAATTACATTTCACAAACAAGAAAATGTATCATTCGTTCAATGAGCTAAATTAGTAAAATTGTGCAAGTTAATGTCTTGTATGTAAGATAATCATACTTTGACATAGATCTTACACATAACAAATATCATAAATATCGAATTTACTCATTTCTTAACTCAAAAACACATCAACTAAGGATACTTTTCAATGCTAACTATCTCACTACGGAGATCAAGTTCAGCTTTTGTACCCACAATGAGACGTCTGTCAAACGATCTATAAATTATAATAAACACCGAACTACTTAAAAGTTAAAACAATTATGCTAGATAGTGACCCGTGCCTTGCACGGATTTTCATGCTAGTTTATGAAATAAAAGGACAAGATAAATAATTATCTCAAAAAATATGGTACCCAAAATCTGAATTCATATAAAATATTAAAATAATCACCCGAAGTTTAATATTCTTACAATCCAAACATTATCATATTAGTCGTACCAATTAAATATGTACCATTGATACTTGGAGTGAAACAAAAAATCATGACGAAAAAAAACTTAACTTGATTACGTACATGTCTTAATGGATCACCAACGAATAGCCATTAACAAATAATATTGTACGTGCAAGACTAATCCATATTACGTATGTTATTTCATAAAACATAACGAACAACATGAATGGCCAACTAGAAATTCACGGCAATTATATACTTCGTCCACGTAGTAGAATATAAAATTATGTATTTACATAAACTAAATGCATATGCTTGACGACGAATGCAAAAAAAAAAAAACTCGGTAATTTATATGTACACGCACATATCTCAATTATCGATAACAATCATAAAATATGATCAACCTTAATAACTCGACATAAGATAGACTCTGATACCACCTGTTAGATCTAAATAAATAATCTAGGATCATCTTATGCGATATTATCAAGGTTACATAATAAACTGTAGCGCGAAAGCGTACTTGAATTCATGATGGTAGATATGAATACGGATTATGGGACTTAATCTTTCACAGACTTGATTCGCCTCTAGCCGTATCTCGCTCAACTTGATGGGAATAGAGGAGTAGAGGTTGTGAATAGTCTTTGGGGACCAAAACCCTATTATGTTCTTTATATAGTCATCTAATTAGACCCCATTAACCCTAATCAGATTACTATTGGGTATTACACATTACAAAGCCCATACCAAATAAGATGTTATTGGACCCTTTATTTTAGACCACTTAATTAGTCCAAATATATAATAAACATTAAATATAATTGTCTTTAATTTTATAAGCCCATATATTGTGATTATTAATAAAATAATCTAACAATATCAACATTATTAAATTTTCTCCTGAAATACAAATTTGTATTCCAACTTGTAATTGTCAAAAGTCTAATACAAACACTTGTCGATTAATTTACTAGTTAACCAACGTGGAAACTCCCGGAATACTTCCTTGCATGAAGATAACTATTGTTTTAGTCAACGTTTCTCAAGTTTAATTTTCCACACTTCCTCAGTCTCGCTACACAATATATATGAACGCACATCTTTAATTAATGTTGTGCCGTCTAATTCAGGCTCATACATTATGGAGTGTAGAAAATTTGAGATAAATTTAATCTCGGCAATCGATCTCGAAAATGTTCGAAGAGTATGCCGAATGAAAGTCTATGCCAGAGTTTCGATTGGAAATCAGGCTGATTCGGAGAAGAGAACTCCGGTGGATAGGCATAGTAGGACGAACCCTGCATGGAATTTTACTATGAACTATACGATAAGTGAGAGTGTAGTGGAACATCAAAGTAGCATGCTTGTTATAAAGTTGTACTGCAAAAGAAAGCTCGGAGATAGGTATATTGGTGAAGTGCACTTGTCTATGAAGGAGCTTTTTGAATATGCAATTCCATTAGGAGGTAGTGCTGTAGTTAATTATCCGGTTCAGAGAGGTTGCGTAAATTCGCAAGGGTTGCTCAAGTTTTCTTACAGGTTTGGAGAAAAAATTAGTATCGATAAGTTACTTATTGCTGAAAGTATTGGAATATGGAGTTCATGATAAGTTGATTGATTTTTATCTCATCTTTGTCTTGGAAGATCCTTTTGGATGGCTTAAGTTTTGTTGTTTTTCGGGTTTTTTTTTAATCGTAGATTGTCTTAGTTGGAGTGAAGCTCTATTGTAAATTTAGTTATTGGAACCACCTTGATGATGATTCAGTCGAGGTATGTGTAACCTATGTACAATATAAGAACAGTGATGTAAATATATGCTTTTGTTGCTTGTAATTTCGTTTCAGATTGTTTGTGCTTTCTACTAATTGTATATAACTTGGTAGAATTAAAGATGGTGATCATGTGTATAATTTGATATGATGAATGTTTCGCCTTGTAACTAGTTTATTCTTCGTTATTTTGAGTCAAGCTGGGAAGAAGAAAGGCTATGGCCGTGTTAGCTGATTGAACCAAATTAGAGGTGTATTGTGCTGGAGCCTGAATAGGTGTGACTTCTGAGCTGAGACTGCATTTTTTATGGGTTGTTGCCGGGAGTCGCCTATGAATTTTGGTAGGCGATGGCCAAAATTAGAGAAAACAGAACTTAGCGATGACAATCTACAATGTGAGAAATTCAAATTTATGAGAAGTATAACTTAGTAGCATAATTGTTGAGTAGACACTTCTCTGTGAAGCTTGGGTGTCTATTGAGCTTAGGCGAAATCAACACTATTAGCATTAGGTTCGAATTCATGTTTAATTTGAATTCTGCCCAATCATGAAATGCAATTTAAGTTTGAAATCTGGTTTGGGCTTTAATCTTGTCATGTATAAAGTGAAAACTAAGAATCAAATCTAATTAAATTTAGGTTAGACAGATGGTCCAAAACAAACGATTGTTAAAGCATATCATATCGTCATATGGTATGATGCAGCAAACGTTTACTTTGCTCGAAAGTTTAATGAACAAGCGAAAAAGCCTATCAATTCTCTTTTTTTTTTTAGTTTAGGGTTTTTCCCTTGCTAGTCGAGTGGTTTAGACAAGCCCCTTAAATTTATTGTGTATGATGAGTATGACTGTAGTGCTTTATTCTCACTTGGGTGCATGTAGTCATGGGCCAGGGCCAAGGCCTGCGGAAATGAGCTTATTTGGACTGGGCTAGTTTCTTACGCTATCAGATCTCAACAAAAGAACAGTTTCCAAGGCCGAAGACAAACATGTTTTGGTGATTTTACCGACATTCAATCTTGAGCGAGCTAGCTGTTCCATTGGTAAAAATCAATGTGTTCATCCAAAGGATCACGAGGGTTCGACTCCTCACCTTAACTATCAAAAAAAAAAAAAAAAATTGTTCGAAGTAGAAAGTGCAATCTAAACTTTTGGCTCCATGGTTAATTTTCCTGTTTTAGCTTTACCTTATCGGTTAACTAATTTTCTCTGTTTCAAGGTTTGACATCATCAGGGTTCTTATTAGCTGTTGCCTGTTGGCGATTATAATAAAATTTATAAACTTCACCAAGATGGCAACAAGTGACATAATTTCTTTTAGAGACATGATTTGTCAAACTGCTTGTCTGGTCTGTTCCGGTAATTACCTATAACATTCTTCATTTTCCTTACATTTATCAGTAATGATTCTGGCTCTTTTGTATATAAGCCAACTCCAAACATCTTCGATGAAATTTACGAGCTTGACTTTCTTTGCCAGTCTTGCTCGTAAAGAAGTCCGAAAATTCAGCTCTTTGTATGAATGTAATGTCGTTTTTTACAATGTTGCTACAGTTTTGACTTCTTCAAAGGCCTTGTCAGAAGGAAATTGGCATAAGCAAGATTCCTTGGCATATTATCTTAAGAGAAACCCAACAACTTCATTTTGTTTATTAGTGAAGATGTATTATCTTCTTTTATCTTGTTCTTGTAATTTGTAAATGGTCAAATCTATTCTCATGCTCATAATATACCATCTTTGAATGAGATTTAGTCAAATACATCATTTTATTGATTTGTAAATTATTGATTAGATCAAGTTTGTCAGGTTTATTCCTTCAAATTACAAATCCATGTAATTAAAATGTATTGAACAACTAAATGACCTCTTGGTCTAACATCTCCCTCGCTCCTCTTACAGAATATCGAGGGTTCGAAAAAAATAATTGAACATTCACATGACTTATTAATCAATTCCAACTGTGTTGTCTTAATCATTGCCAGCTTGAGGAGAATGGTTTGTTGTCTTTGGTTGGTTCCTCAGATCTATTAGACTATTTTAACCTTTTGATTTGGATGGTTTGTAAAGTAACATCCTCAATAATGCCCCTTACTTTGTGATCCAAAACCCCCCATATGGTACCCAAGTGTTCCTGCTTAACACTGTGATACAAACATTACATAGATAAGGCTTTATTAAATTATGTTGATTGTTTGAAACAAGTCTATGAGATTCCCTTTCAATTTTCAGACAGGCACTAAATGCAGTCCAAGATCAGAACACCAACATGTCCCATATTTGTAGGGTAACTACTAAATCTCTCTGTATATGTGTTGTGTTTTTAGTGGTGCTCAAGAGAGAAAGGAAAATTCTTGTAAAAACATGACATAACAAAACTCCACTTAAATAGACACTTAAAAGGACAAAAAAAATAGAGATTGACTAGTTAATGACTTAAAGTAGTATGGGATTTCAGCCGTCTGACATAATTGTCATAGTTACACAAAAGCAAGCACTTGAGTAATTAGCGAGGGGCTAATTCAGGTTGAAGCCCGGGTGAACTAGAAATAACAGTGAAATTTTCATTTTGAGTCCTATTTTATTGTTACAAAAAAGTAAATTTCGTTTGAACCCCCCCCGGTGATCTTACGTAGTTAATGAAAACTTTCTTAACAAAGAAAAAAAACCAGGCCCTGATCTTTCGGTATAATGTTTCGGCGGTGCACAAAAGTATTACTAAAATTTAGAGCTCATGGGTAGGGTTCCCTGGAAACCACAGTGACTGTCTGTTTCATGGTCTGGAACTTGTGAAAAGCTGCTAAAGATGATTGTTAAAATTTGCAGTTATCTGAGGTTTGGGGCCTCCTCTTATTATCCTCAAAGTTGTTTGTCTTGCTGTGATGAATGAAACTGATTCAAATATATGGACATTACTCTTGTAACAAGTTTATTTCATATTGATGTCATGTTTCTGCCTTTTTGTGGATCACGTTGGCTTCATAAACTAAATAATGTAGCTTGGCACTCTGTGGATAGCTAATCTTCCTCTTCTTTCTGGAAGATAGCTATGGCCTATATATGAAACAATTTATATATCTCAATGTTAAAGTCTTGCTGCTGTTACATTTTTAATAATCGATTGGTCGATTATTTTATTAGACGGGATTAAATAATAAATTTCATACGATAGTTTGATAAGAAATTTTAATTTAGAGTATTCTATCGAAATTTATTAATAATGTAATTCACCATTTCATGATCTGATTACTTATTCTGATTAATTCTCAACTATTTGTTTGGTAATCTCACTGAATTGGACCAATTTCAGTTAATTTAGACATTGTTCAGTTAGGATGAAAAGGTGGTGGGCTGGGCAAGCTTGTGAAAAGTCAGTGAGAATTTCTAAGGTGCAATTTCTAGGCAAATGCAGTCAAGCATGGAAAGTCACGTGATTGAGTAACCTTCTCCTGTAGTATATGTTAAGATGACTTGACTAACTACTTTTAAGGAGTGATTAACAACACTGATGATTGGTAACGATAGACGTGTATGATTGCATAATACAGCAGTGGTTAGGGAAATCCAAAGTGGACTCCTGGATATTTTTAAATTGCTAAACGGGAATCGGAGTTAATCGGTGAAGGTACCGCGGATTAATCGAGTAATCGGGGATTAATCGGAATGATTAATCGGATCATTAATCGGAATAAATTTAATAATATTTTTTATATACAATTATATTCATATATATAATTGTTTTGTTATTTCAACTAAACATATGTTAATATCATATATTTATGCAAATATGTTAAAAATGTTATATAATTGTAATAAATAAAAATTTGAAGGTTTAACTTTTCAATTAGAGATCAACTATATTACTAAGCCGCGCTTCGCAGCGGCTTTATAATAATTTCTCCAAATTTTTCTAAAAACTATTATTAAAAATATGTTTTTAAACAAAATCATATTTAAAACATGAAATTAATGTTTCTTTTAAATTTTCCGTTTAGTGTTGTTCATTACCGAAATTTTGAATAATTATAGAAAAGGGCAATTGTTTAATATATTTCATTATTTTAATATTATATCAAATATTAGTATATTAATCACTTTATTTTTCTAAACATTATATTGCTACTTTTATTTAAAAATACATAAATATTAAATTCTAGCATATAATTTGCTCATCCTAATGAATCACTCTCTCGTTAAACATGTTTCCTCCCGTACCCGTTTTCTCGTTGTTACCAAATTGAACATAAAACAAACTAATTACTTAATCAATTACATCATCTATTAATCAATTTTATTATATCCTAAAATTTAATTCAAATCTTTTTCAAAATTCTAATTTTTATTGTTTAAAATATAGGTACTCGAGAAAAGAAATGAAAAGAAAATAAGGCTCCTCTATTTATTTTATTATATAGAAACTTGTATTTTCTGTAAGTATTATCTTCTACATAATTAGAAGGTAAAATTTTTTTAAAAAATGATTTTTAATGTATATGTAAAATATATAAATAAATTAAACGTGAGTTTTTTTACAAAAATATTATGAGAACATAATTTCTAATAAATGTTTTAGAAGAATGTAAAGATGATAATATGATTTCAAGATAAATTTTAGAACTTCGAGAAAAAATATATGAGAATATTAAAATGGTAACTTTAAGTTCAAAAGAAAGTTTAAGAAAATATCAACATGGTAATTTGATTTAAAGATAAATTTTAGGACAAAATTAAGATAGTAATTTAACTTAAGAAGAAAGTTTAGGAGAATATAAGTTAATTAATATTTTCATTACTAAAGATTTAAAAGCCAATTTAGATATTTTCTACTCAAATCGTCTAGCACCTCATAAATCGTCTTCTTTATTATTTCCCTCGATTAAAAGTTATTAAATACAAATTAGTAAATAAATTGGACTCGTGGAGTAAATTTCGGAGAATATTAATATAGTATACTTACTTTCCTCAATTTGAAGTTTTTTTTTGACAGTTAAACAAATCATTTTTAATGTAACATAACATATTTAACTTTCTTCCTTGAAAGATAGTATTAAAAAAAGTGATAATTATCAAAGTCATCACTTCAAATATATCAAATTAGTCACTAATTTCAAAAATGACTCAATTAAGTAATTAATTTGGAAACTATATTTAGAGAAGTATAGATCGAAGCAATTTGCTAAGTATTACATTTTCTATTATTTAGGAGCTAAAAAAGAAAAATTCAATTTTTAATATTTTTAATATTTAAAATAGGAGAGCTATTTATTATATTTTCTTAGATATTCGACTAAAGATTATTGTAGGAAAAAAAGTTTGAGAAACAAATATTTATAATAACATATTAATGAACATAATATTGTACAAATTAAATATACACAGACAGTGAAATAAAATTATTAACATATTTTTTCATTTATAATAATTTGCATACATTTTTTTGGGCCGGCACTTGTTATGATAATATACAAAGATTTGTTGTTTTGAAAAAAAAATGTATATGGATTAAAACGCCCGTTTCAAACTTTAACTATTTAATATTTTTGCAAAAAGTAATGATTTCTCATTGCACCAATAACAACATTTTAAATAGTACACCGTGATAATCTATAAGATCCCTTGAGAGAATCTTGTAGGTCAAGTATGTTTGAATTGATATTTTATCACTTAAAATTAATCACCCATATTTAATTGATAAAATAATTTTATTTAACTTGAAGATATCTGTGTATACATAAACAAAAACTAAATTTAAATATCTACGAAAACATCAAAAAATAATTTGTAAATTTTAAATTTCAAAAAGTTGTGCATAGACATAATATTGTAATAATTAATGAAATTCCATAGAATATTCAAGAAAAAAATCGAGAACATATATGTATTGTGTCAAATAAATTTGCTAATCAAATGCTGTCCAAATAAATATACATAAATAATAAAATAAATTATTTATATATTTTTATATCAATTTTGTCTCACGTTTTTAGGCTGACGTCCATTGTAATAAGTATATAAAGATAAAAAAATATTAACAATGTGTAATCATAAAAAATTATGCCTTAAGCCATTTATATTATCACAAGAATTACTAATTTCAGTGGGCATAATAATAAAACATGACATCATGATAACATGAAGGTCCATCTTGAAATTATCGGACTGGTAGTTATAGTTTCGAATACATTTTCTATGTGAAATGTGTTAATTTTTTTATTAGATATATTTTTCCAATAAATTGGGAATAACCTTTATATAAAATTCAAATTCTTTTTTATTTAAAATATATTAAAGAAATTTTACATTATATGTCTATCCTACAAATTCGAATTATCCTTTCTTATAAATTTTAATATCTTTTATACTTCAAATATGTAAGAGAAAGTTTTAATTATTAAAATTATTTTCTATGTTAAAAAAACTATGTTAAAATTATTCAAATATTTAATTTGATTTGAATAGAAATTTTAGGAAAAAATATTGACTTGGGAAAAATATCTAGAAAAATTTAGTGTTATTAAGATTTTTTCTACTTTTTGATACTTGAAATTCAAAAGTTTTAAAAATCAGCGTAATATTTTGTTTAATATAATATTTCTAATTGACTAATCAGCCTTCGCGATAGACTTATAATTATATTTTTAATTCCTAAAATATTGATAATTTAAGTTGTTTTTGAGAAACATATACATTAGTGAACATGATATCTATACTATTATATTAAAGACGAAACATTAAAAGTTTTGTAGTCTGGTCATGAAAGTTTTTGTAGTCTGGTTACTCCATTCATAACCGTTAGATATTTTTGATCAAATCATTGAGAACCGTTAGATAAAATATTAAAATTAGTATATAGAATATTTTTTCTATTTTTTCTAACTAAAACATCTCATTTTCCAAAAATATAACAAGCAGTTTCATTTAATAAAATAACATAATAAGGTTATAATTGCTAATAAATAACTCATTACCATTTTTAGCCAAAGTGTATTCTTTTTTATATTTTCTAACTAAAATTTCTACTTTTATATTTTTCCTAAATAAAACCTCTAATTTTCCAAAAATTTCATGAATAGTTCTATTTAATAAAATAAAATAATAATATTATAATTATTAATGACTAACCGATTAGTTTTTTTTTCCAAAACGTATATTATTTTTTATATTATCTAACTAATATTTTTCTTAACTAAAACCTCAAAAATATCACGGGCTATTCCATTTAGTAGCATAAAATACTAATATTATGAATATATCTCTCTATCTATACTATATTATCAAAGACGAAATATTGAAAGTTTTGGTACCTGTTTTTTTGTACCTGTTTTTTGATTCGATATTTGCCTTATTTAATTGTTTATTTAATTATTATAATCAGTTACCCCTTCAATTAAATTATATTACCAATTTTTTTTAAAAAAATCAGGGGCAATTTCCTTTTCAGCTAAAACATGTTACTTTTTCTATTTTCTTTGCTAAAATCCTTCATTTTTCAAATATATCACGAGAAAACCCTTACATATTTATTTTAAAATCTATTTTAATACTTTTAATCGACAATTATCTTTTTCAACTAAAACATGTCATCTTTTCTATTTTTCTTACTAAACCCCCTATTTTTTCAAAAATATCACGGGAAAATCGTTACTTTTATATTTTAAAATTCAACGAAAACATGTTACTTTCTATTTTTATTACTAAACCCCCTCTTTTTTCCAAAATATCACGGACAAACCGTTACTTATTTATTTTAAAATACATTTTAATACTTTTAATTATTTTAAAATGTTTAACACGACTACTTATTTTTTTTAATAAATGTAATTAATAAAATATAAATAATAAATAATAAAATTAACAATTATTAAAAACAACCTGTGCATCGTACGGGTTTTAAGCTATATTATTAAAGACGAAACATTAAAAGTTTGTTAGTTCAGAATTCAATGATCGTCAGGAGCTAGACTCAACTGATCAGGATTGCTGACGTCATCAGGATTACATGGTCGTCAGGATTGAGATACATATCAGGACTGGGATCAGGATTGATCATCAGGACTGGAAGCTGATCAGGATTCCTATTTCGAGTTATATTTGGAGTCTAGTTAAACATGGAAGTTTATTCTGTCGGTTCCTGGTTTGTAGTATGTAGCTATCAATTATGGATAGGTTTCAATCTTTGTAATTGATTAGGACTTATCATTGATAGAGAAGCTGTGTAGTATATAAACACAGTTTTGGTTTCGATTTATGAGGGGGAACATAATCGAATAGAAGCTCTTAAGAACATAGAATTTCTTGAGAGAGTTTTTGTAAGATAGCAGCTCTCAAGAACATCATAATTTCTTGAGAGAGTTTGTAACAGTTTTATATCAGATTTAATAAAGCTGTTATCTTTCTTTCATATTTGTGATTTATACATTAAGAAGTCGATTATCTTATACTATTGTATTCAACCCCCCTTCTACAATAGAGTATTACTGGGCAACAATTGGTATCAAAGCAAACTGATTTAATTCTGAATCAGATACGATCTAAAGATGTCGACAACCAAGTATGAAAGCATGAAGATTCCCATCTTGAAGAAATCAGAATATCCAACATGGAGGGTAAATATGCTGATGTACCTGGAGGCTATGGATCTTGACTATTTTGACAGGATTCGTGATAGACCATATATTCCTACAAGGATTGTAGAACGAACAGATACAGTACCTGAACATTATGTGGTCAAGGCTAAAAGTGAATGGACTCCAGAAGAAAAAGCTCATGTACTCAGGGAACCAAAGATAAAGAATATCTTACACAGTGGTCTTGATGCTGTCATGTCAAACAGAGTGATTGCATGCAAGTCTTCAAAAGAAATCTGGGATACTTTGGAAACTCAGTGCCAGGGATCTGCATCTGTCAAGAAAAACAGAAGGGCTCTTTTGATTCAAGAATATGAACAATTTGATGCAAGACCCGATGAGAGCCTAACTGATCTATATGATAGATTTCTGACACTATTGAACAGTTTATCTTTAGTTGACAAGGAATATGAAACTGAAGATTCAAACACCAAGTTTCTAAGAGCTTTACCTGAAGAATGGGACACTCAGACCTCGATCATTAGACATCAGTATGATCTTAACACTGTGTCTCTTGATGAAGTCTATGGGATGCTAAGAACTCATGATCTTGAAGTTCAACAGAGAAAGAACAAGAAAAGCTGCAAGGCAAAATCAATTGCTTTGAAAGCAGAGGCTAAATCAAAAGTAAAAGCTATGAAGGTCTCTAGAAGTAAAACAAGAATAGATGAGTCAGATCCTGATGACTCTTCATCAGATACTGATGGCAATGCTGATGCCAATACTGATGATGATTCTTCTGACTCATACATGGAAGAGATGGTTGCTATGATTGTCAGAAACTTCAGAAGGATGAAGTTCAGGAAGAATAGAAGACAAGGCAACTTTCAGAAAAAGGCTTTCAATCCAAACAAAGATAAGTATATCAAAAAGGACAGCAAGGGTAGCAAATTTGACAAGTCAAAGGTTAGATGCTACAAGTGCAATGGTATGGGTCACTTTGCTTCTGAGTGCAAGAAGACAAAGGCACTTATCACATCAAGCAAGGATTGGATGGACTCTTCCTCAGAATCTGATACTGAGGTGGTCAACTATGCTCTAATGGCCAATGCTGATGTAACTGCTGCTCCTGATGATAAGGTACTAAATACTATCTTTGATTTTGATACTGATAATGCTTCTGAGTTAAGACGTTTTCTAATGTCATTACATATTAGCTTTAGAAGTCAAACTGCTGAAAATACTAGGATCTTATCTGAGATGTCTGAACTTAGAAAAAGGAATGATATATTAGAAGCTGAATTTTCTCGTATGCAAGAAGTACAAAAAGAATGTGATAATGTGAATCACATGTATTTAGAGATGAAATCCAAATGTACTGCTCTTGAAAAGGAACTTGAAAATGCTAATGAGAAAATCAGAACCTGGACAGACTCTGGTGGGAAATTTCATGAGATTAATACCTCTAAGAATTGGAAAGAGTGTCTAGGATATAAGTCAGATGAGGATAAAAAATTGAAAGAGAAAATTGTCATTGATGAGACAGTCAGTCCAAAGACCTATAGACATGTTATAGATGCAACCAAATCTAAGATTACTCCTGTTAATTTTGTTTTTGGTAAGGATTCCAATTCTACTTTTGAAAAGGGATCTACTTCTACTCAAGGAATTAAAATCATAAAGTCTAAACCTGTCTTGAATAAAGTCATTAAGAATGTAGGTCTATTGTCTCAGAAACAGCTTAAGGATAAAATTTGTGAGGTGACAGATAAGAAAAAGGAATCTACTATTAAGAGAAACATGAATGGTAAAGTTGGGATCAACAAAGAGAATGGTTACAAATATATCCCAAGTGCACCTAGAAAGTGTTGTTTTAACTGTGGTAACTCTAATCATCTTGCTATTGATTGTAAGAAGAGTAAGAAGAAGATTACTGATATTCCTAAGTCCAATGTTAGGAATAGATCAGTATTTTATAAACCACAGAAGTCCTGTTTTCATTGTGGTAGTATATGGCATTCTATTTATACTTGTAAAGATTATCATGAGTTGTACTATAACTTTTATGATCCATTGCCTAAAGTTGATAAAAATAGTGCAAACTCTGGTAGCATTAAGAATGTCAAGTTGGAACATGCTTTTGTTAATACTGATACTGACAAAGCAAATCCTGATGAAGTAAATCATGTCAGGACTGCTAAGGTCAGAAAGTCTTCTGCTGTGAAAGTTAATAAATTGCATGGAAAAGGAACCCAACAAGTATGGGTTCCTAAATGTTCTAACTAGTGTGTTTCTATTCTGATTGCAGGGTAAAAAGAAAAATGTGTTAGTCATGGATAGTGGATGTTCTGTGCACATGACTGGAAACAAAGCCCTGTTATCAGAATATGAGGAAAAAGCTGGCCAAACTGTGTCTTATGGAGATGGCAACATTGGACAAACCTTGGGATATGGCAATATAATCATTGGAAATGTCATCATTGAAAAAGTAGCTCTAGTGAAGGGACTAAAACACAACCTGTTGAGTATTAGTCAAATCACTGACAGAGGTTATCATGTCAACTTCTATTCCACTCATTGTGAAGTAGTCAGTAAGGCAACAAACAAGATAGCACTGACTGGCTACAGGCATGGTAACATATATGAAGCCAACATTCAATCAAATACTGATGACTCCCCTACCTGTCTGATCAGTAAAGCTTCAGTAGATGAAACTTGGAATTGGCACAAGAAGCTTTCTCATCTCAACTTCAGCAATATCAATGAGTTGGTTAAGAAAGATTTAGTGAGAGGATTACCAAAAGTGTTATATACTCCTGATGGACTTTGTGATGCATGTCAGAAAGCAAAACAAAGAAGGACATCATTCCAGAGTAAATCAGAATCCTCTATTGGAGAACCATATCACATGCTACATCTTGATCTATTTGGTCCAGTCAACATCATGACCATCAGTAAGAAAAGGTACACTCTTGTAATTGTTGATGAATATTCTAGATTCACCTGGGTGTATTTTCTGCACAGAAAAGATGAGACTCCTGAAGTTCTGTTGGATCATGTAAGAATGATTGAGATAACCACAAAGTACAAAGTCAAGATACTGAAAAGTGATAATGGTACTGAATTTAAGAATTCAAAGATGGAAGAGTTCTGCAAATACAAATGAATCATTCAACAATTCTCTGCTCCTGGCACACCTCAGCAAAATGGAGTAGTTGAAAGGAAAAATAGAACTCTTATTGAAGCTGGCAGAACTATGTTGGAAGAAGCAAAATTACCTACATATTTCTGGGCAGAAGCAGTCAACACAGCATGCTACACTCAAAATCTCACATTAATAAACAGACATGGTGTTACTCCTTATCAGTCACTCAAGGAAAAGAAACCAAGTCTGAAGCATCTGCATGTGTTTGGCTGTAAATGTTTTGTTCTCAGAACTCATCCTGAACAACTAGGGAAATTTGAAACAAAGGCTGATGAAGGAATTTTCATAGGCTATCCTGCATCAAGAGCCTTCAGAGTTTTTAATTTGAGGACAAGGACTGTCATGGAGTCAATACATGTATCTTTTGATGACAAGAAGATAGCTGAAACAATACGATCCCTCCTTATTCTGTCTTATCGCACGATTCTCGACTTCCGTCCTTCTTTGCTTTAACGCTCTTACGAATACCATTAGTCTGCTTCTACCATTTCGAATCCACGTGCCAGCCTCGATAGTCAAACATGAGACGGTACTTAGTCCTCAACGTATAATTCTCATATTCCATAAATGATTGTAACTTAACTTCGACGCACTTACCGATCTTACCGATGTCTCTGTTGCATAAACATCCACATCTCAATTGATAGACCAATCGCAATCAACCACATAAGTAATCCACGTAACTCGCTTGACGACAATCCCCATACTATAAAAAGTCAACATCCAAGTCAACGGCCTTGTAAATCTCACTTTCTAACATAACCGACAAATTTCTATCCCATCTACCCCTCGTGATAACATTAGACACAACCAATTACTCAAACAAGTCTCCACACAATTTATTCACATGCATGACTCAACAACAGATAATTCACATCATTCACATAACACATTTAAACAAGTAACCGGTTACGTATCGGACGCCCGGTCTAATTTATAATATTTAAAACTCAGACACTAGCCCTAGTACGGGCATATACGGACTATAAAACACACTACACAACTCATACAAACCATATAGCACTTATAACTATTTTTAAAACATCACACGAAGCTTATTTGAATTTAAATAGGCCACAAACAATTTTTAAATCAAAAATCGGATTTTTAAATCCAATATAAGTATTTTAAATGCAATTAAATCAATTAATAAAATTAATTGACACTCTTTAAATGCTCAAACTATTTTTTAAATAATTGAACCAAGCTAGAAAATAATTAAACTTAATTTTAATTAATTAAATCTAATTAATAATTAATTATTAAGAATTAACTGATTAAAAGAATTAATCAATTAATTAATTAAATTAATTATTAATCAAAAATAATTAAAATAATTAAATCTAATCAATTTTTGAATTTAAATAAATATTTATGAATTTATAAAATTTTCGGAATAATAAAATGTATTTTTAAATCAAAGATATGATTTTTAGAATTTTTAAAACAAATTTTGAATTATTTTAAATATAAAAACCCAGAAACACTTTTTCAAAAATGAATTAGGGAAAAATTGGATCGAAACCGGGTCAGGGGTTGGGTAAACGGGTCGCCAAGAACATGGGTGGGTCGCCAAGAACATCCCGCCGGCGGCGGAGTTCCGGCGAACCATACCCAGATTCCGGCGACTCCAAACGTCTAGCTTTCAATCCCCGAACCGCCAAGACTTCACATAACACGATTACACAACCACAACATCCAGAAATCGAGCCGAAACGACGCCAATTCGCGAAGAACCGGCGACGGCCGATTTTCCGGTCAACACCAAAACGAGTTCCAAACTTACAACTGTCGACATGTATCGATTACTCTACTCACGATCTATCTACTGGTGATAGTATAAACAACAATCGAGTTCTGGAAATCAAATTCCGGCCAAAAGCTTCAAGCTTTTCCGGCGAGTTTATAAAGTTCCGATTAGCTAGATTCTGAACACAAAACTCAAATTAAAAATCATCAAAACACTCCTTACAACACATACAACTTATTCATATCATCAATTATCAAGAACAATCACAAACACAGATTTCCCCAAATTAAATAAATAATTCGAAATAAATAAATAAATTAAAAATCGGAAAAACTCAGAAATCATACCCACATGAATTTTGATGGTGGATTTAGGTAGATGATGATGAGAGATTTGATTTGGTTACAAGAACATCGAAATCGGAATCCGATAACGCCTTCAAAATTGAGTTTGATTCTCAAGAACACGAAGAACACGTTTCAGGGGTTTTTAGATTTTTAATTGTAATTAAGCTTTATTATACGCAAAACAAAGTACGATTTGCCTTTTTATATTAAACGGAAAATAATACCCCAAACGACATTTTTGGATCGATACTGATCCGATAGATCGCTTTAAATACAATTTAACAAAATAAACGCTTTAAATCTTTAATAAAGCAGAATACACGTTTCACGAGACGATAAGCATCCATAAAGTACGGATAACTACAAGTATCGTTTAATTCAAAATATACGAACCAAAATACCTTTATTGCGAATATTTTCGAATACTTCCTACTTTAACGAATGAAATATTGGTACGAACGATATACCAATCTCCCGAATAATTTGGGAACGATCCAAATTTTCTTTTTGATAATTATAATAAAATAAAATAGTATGACACCCTTTTCAAAATAATTTCAAATTCCCCACACATTTCACATAGTACCACAATATCACATATTCAATCATTTAACGAATAACTTAGCACGTTTAAACAGATAAATCATTTAATAACTCTTAATATGAAATTAAAATTTCATTTCACATCATATAATAACACGTAATTTTCCCGGATCTTACATCATTTCCCCCTTAACAGGATTCTGTCCTCAGAATCAACTTGCGCAAACATAGGTGGATTTTTTTTTCCAACATCTCATTCTCAAATTCCTAGGTTGACTCTTCAACCTTAGGATTTCTCCTCATACTCATACTAATTTGACTCCTCTATTACTCACCACTCTCTCATACTGACTCAATATCTCAATTGGTTGCTCAACATAGAACAATTTAACTAAATCTCTATAGGTTCGTATTTTATGAAATACACTATGAATACACCACTCATGGAGTGGTACGCAAACTTATACGCAACTTTCCTAACACGCAGTAAACCGACATAAGGTAGCAATTCAAAATTGTCATAATAACTGTTGTCGTAAGGAAATCTAATCATCTGTAAATGGTCCTTCCAATTACCTTCAAAATTTAGTACACAACCATAGTCTGTCTGAATTCTTTAATTAAGTCGCGGATCTCTGCCAAATACAATTGAACCCGTCATTCCATGTCGTAATCTTATCTCATTCAAATAGAGACGAACCAACTCACCCAATGAATACCTCTCATTAATCGGTCAATAATAACTCAAATACTATCACGATAAGCTCTCGGCCTTAACAACTCTACCACACAGTTTATCTTAACATGTTTCCACTTCCATTCAGGAATCTCTTTAGTTGTAATCGTCTACTATACCTCTGTTACTCTGTCTTCATTTTCTAGCATCCCAAGCACTTAAATACTCACCAACATTAATATCCTTTTAAACCTCTTATATGTCCTTACATTTCCTTCTTATCCATTATACTCTCTCGCTCCTTCCTGTAATTGAATTCCATTTCTCTTTCCACAACTCTTTCCTTTATGTAGCCCTTTCTCTTTAATCAATTCTGGTTGAATCCTCATTTCCGTCATTCCTTCTAGTTGATCTCTTGTTATCATAACCTTAAAACTCCATCCTTTCTAATCCTTGAACCGAAGATATTTACATCTCAATTCTCTCTTTTACTACTCATACTATCAGCCATCCATATTCTTGGGTCAACTTTATCTACCTCCAATATATTTAACAACCGCTTTCAACGATCGCATACCTTCCGTGCCAATTAACTCTTCAGCTTAAAACAACCCATCATTACCTTATCCATTGTCTTTAAATCCTTATTAACACCTCTTAATCTTCTTTCCCTATCTATAATTGTGAGAATATTCCTTATCAGCTTGGTGACTTAGTCCCATATCTTTAAAATTGTTCTACCTAGTTCCAATAACTTAATTCCTCTCCATCTGATTCCTAAATAATTCAGAAGATACATTCACAGTAACACTCAGGACACCTTTTCCATGGTTCCATCTCAATTCCCAAACAGCTTGATCAACTCAACGTCATTTTGATTCTCATTCTATACATCCACATTGACTGGCAAGATCTACCTTAACTATCGTGAGCAAAAGACTTGCAACCATATCATACAATCCTGAAATACTCAAAGATCAACTCATTCTCCATTATTAGCCAATCATCAAATTTTAAAAGTTCTTCTCCTTGAGACAAAAATCTATTATGTTCATCTTCCACAACATGGGATATCATCAGCACAATTACACATTTTCCCCCAAATTTCCAATCAACTTTTGAATTATCTAACTTCACCTCTTCCACATCGTAACGTTAATCGATAGGGAGAGAACAACTGGCTCCGTTATATGTTACTAGTATTCTAATCGCATCGTAATCCGCTTTTGCTCGTGGTAATTCAATCACAAATTCTTCGTTCATTATGGTAGGGTAAATTTCAGTTCACCCTAATGGCATACCACCCAGATTATTTGGTATAACAAAAATCCATGATATTTTGAAGTGAAAAGATTCTATATCGTAGCAAATGTCCCACAATTAGGGTTACCAAATCTGTATATTCCAAAGCAAACATTATTGGAAGTAAGAGAATCACTGAGAGATCAATTTGATCACATGAACTCAATGTTGTGTGTCTCTATTAAGACAGTACTAAAGGTAATTAGCCTTCTTGTATTTCACAACACACAAGTGACGGCGTCCCGTCAGACTTCTATCACATAGACAGATAGTCCTTGTGTCCCCTATAAATAGGGTTGTTTGTCTCAGTTGGAGTAGTGAAACATGAAAGAAATTTATGGTCAAAATAACAACCAAGACCTCTCGATAAGAAATCTCAAATACACACCTTGGATTGAAATTGAATAAATTCCAAAGGTGTTATTTCAGAAAAGAAGAACAACCAGAAAGGAAGTATCAACAAAAAGTGTTACATCACAAATAGAGTTATCCATTCCGGAAGAATGAAGGAGTTGGAATTTAAATAACATATTTTCAACAGGCTTCACAAATTTGAAATAGATGTCACAACAACCTCTGATGCAATTGCAATCATGATTGATCAAAAGTATCAAGTACAAGGTCAAAAGGTGGAATATATTCACCTACACAGTTTCGCTTAAAGAAATGTCAAATATTTCCTTAGGATGGGAAGGTATTACCAAGGTCTTCACATATGACTCCTCCGTCGACTCCTTCGATAGCTCGTTATTCGATTTCAGCCCTTCTTTTCCACGTCTCAAGGTTATCAATATCATACGTCGTCGTCGACTCGTAATAGTCCTCGAAGATTCCGCCATAGACGTCTACAAACGCAAGAAGTTCTATCCATTTCAGCACAACTATCTCAATCAAATACCTCCATCTCAACTCACTCAGCGGTACTATATCCCATAGTCCAATACGAACTCTAAATGAGCTCTGATGTTCCTTATATAACTATATACACTCCCACACACTCTCGTTTCTAGTTTTACTATAACCCTTGCTCTGATACCAACTGTAACGCCCCCAAATCCGGGGTCAAAGGATTTGGTCGTCACACTGCACTCTTAATCCAAACAACCTGTTCAATATAAATCAACACAATAATAATAATATCTGTGACCCCAACTCTACCAAGAATCTTTAAAGGTTATAGTGCTAGAAACAAGAATCCAAAATTTCATTACAACAATCTTTCTTCTTTACAACCATTCTCTTTACACAAATTCTAATACACTAGTATAACTTCGATAAGAAGTATACCGACAACTAATCTTATAAAATAGAAAACATCTATATACAAAACCTCTCACTAGCTCCAATGCTCTGGATCAAAACGTCTTTACGCTAACATCTTTCCCCATCTCTGATCAGCTACGCGGACAACTCTCGCCAATACACCTTCTTTCTCGCAGGCTAAAATATATATAAATAAAACAAGTATGAGCGAACGAATTGCTCAGCAAGCGCATTATTAAATATAATACGAAAGGTTTCCAAAATAAACTTTGGATTTTCAAATAAACAAGCCTTTGGCTTAAACATTTGTAATCTCTAATATTTTCAAATCAAGTTTGGTAATTTACCACAATTTCTCATTCAGTTTCTCGCAACCGAATAGTTTTAAAACACAAAAGATTTATGTTGGTCGTTACGATGACCGAATCAACAATAACTACAATAGTATGTAGAAAATATGAAATAAATATAACTCATACATCTTCAAGACCATAGCTTGTACAAAATACTAATTTTTAAGATAACAGATCTATTCACAACATTTTCTGAAACCAACAACTCTGGAAGGTTAGAATAATCAAGGGGTAAGAATAAGCCAACACGCTCGGTCAAGGAATAAAGAACGCACTTCAAGGCTTCAACATGGTACCGACTAGATTTGCGGTATGAATAAAACTCATCAAGATAGATATCTCACGACTGCCAATGGAATCAAGGAAGTGGATTTCGACTATTTGGAATCCAAATGTATTAAGAGTAAGTGATTTCAGCAAGATTGAAACCACTATTATTAATCAACGAACCAACAACTTCACGCAACGAATAAACCTGAGAATCAGGTCATAACTCATAAGAACAAAACATATGGATGTAACTCATCTCAGAAATAAGAACTTATTCTAGAATTGGATTTTCACATTTTATCAAATCAAAGGTTGTGTTGCTGGCCAGCCACGCAACAACCCCGGACTAGCTCATGCATAGTCCTCTACGGATCCAAGGCCAATCTGGGCCTAAATTACATCGACCATAAATGGCCCGACCAATAATTGGTCCATTTTTAAAAACATTCCAATTCTATATTATATATGTCAGGTGTCAGAACAATTGACAACCTTACTTCGACAATCAGGTGTCGGAAGAATCGACAACCTAATACAACAATTGCTGGAAAACTCACGTTCCAGGAAATAGTTCAATTATGAAGAATCAATAAAGGGATAGCAATATAATCTAGTATCGACGAGATCGACACAACAATAGGGAGTACACATGGCAAGTAACAACATCATAAATATCGACGAGATCGATGCAACAACTGGGATAACAATGAAGAATAAACAATGACATGCTCAACAAGGTTAAGTCTGATATGAAACAGACAATATGATATCAACAGAAAGTGTAACAAGTCAATATGGAGTAGGGTTCAAAGAATAGGCTCTAGATGGCCTCAATAGTTCAAATCATCACATTATGGAAGAATTAATTAAGGTTTACCAATCTGGTAAATGACAAGAGAGTCAAGTTCAAGTTTAAGAAGAATTCAAGGTGAAGTTTATAAATGAAGAAAACAAGGGTTTATCAACTTCTGACAGAAATAGTTCAAGTCCTTCGAACATGTACTTATAATAGATAAGCCTTGTACTTGAAGGAAGTAAACTAAATCATGCACAACATATATGAATTCAAATCAGGGAATGGATCAGATGATCGCATTAACAAGAAAGGATAACAAGGTTTGCATAGGTGCAAGGTGAAAAACGGAATACTTGAAGGGCAAGCAACACCACTTCAGAATTTCAGAATAAGTTTTCCCTCATAGGGTTCACAAGTTCCCGCTCATCTAGGGTTGGTAATATTCCAACTTAGCATTTTTTTTAAATCAAGTCTTTGAAAGAAGGCCGTAGTATACGGCCCATAATTATCTCTTCAAACTTTTCAATATAATAAGTATATCTTTCCAATCAATATGAAAATATGAATCTAAACTCAAAAGGTATAAAAGAGTACTCGTCAATTTATGAGATTAAATAACATACTTGCAATTCAATGCAAAGAAATCAACATTTGAAAATTCAGTAATAAGCATTCAACATGCATACTAATAATTCAAGATAATATCCCTTAATTAATAAGCAAGGGTATAAACACTTGCCTCTGGTCCTTAGCTATTTCGTAATGCTGAAACAATACGATCCCTCCTTATTCTGTCTTATCGCACGATTCTCGACTTCCGTCCTTCTTTGCTTTAACGCTCTTGCGAATACCATTAGTCTGCTTCTACCATTTCGAATCCACGTGCCAGCCTCGATAGTCAAACATGAGACGGTACTTAGTCCTCAACGTATAATTCTCATATTCCATAAATGATTGTAACTTAACTTCGACGCACTTACCGATCTTACCGATGTCTCTGTTGCATAAACATCCACATCTCAATTGATAGACCAATCGCAATCAACCACATAAGTAATCCACGTAACTCGCTTGACGACAATCCCCATACTATAAAAAGTCAACATCCAAGTCAACGGCCTTGTAAATCTCACTTTCTAACATAACCGACAAATTTCTATCCCATCTACCCCTCGTGATAACATTAGACACAACCAATTACTCAAACAAGTCTCCACACAATTTATTCACATGCATGACTCAACAACAGATAATTCACATCATTCACATAACACATTTAAACAAGTAACCAGTTACGTATCGGACGCCCGGTCTAATTTATAATATTTAAAACTCAGACACTAGCCCTAGTACGGGCATATACGGACTATAAAACACACTACACAACTCATACAAACCATATAGCACTTATAACTATTTTTAAAACATCACACGAAGCTTATTTGAATTTAAATAGGCCACAAACAATTTTTAAATCAAAAATCGGATTTTTAAATCCAATATAAGTATTTTAAATGCAATTAAATCAATTAATAAAATTAATTGACACTCTTTAAATGCTCAAACTATTTTTTAAATAATTGAACCAAGCTAGAAAATAATTAAACTTAATTTTAATTAATTAAATCTAATTAATAATTAATTATTAAGAATTAACTGATTAAAAGAATTAATCAATTAATTAATTAAATTAATTATTAATCAAAAATAATTAAAATAATTAAATCTAATCAATTTTTGAATTTAAATAAATATTTATGAATTTATAAAATTTTCGGAATAATAAAATGTATTTTTAAATCAAAGATATGATTTTTAGAATTTTTAAAACAAATTTTGAATTATTTTAAATATAAAAACCCAGAAACACTTTTTCAAAAATGAATTAGGGAAAAATTGGATCGAAACCGGGTCAGGGGTTGGGTAAACGGGTCGCCAAGAACATGGGTGGGTCGCCAAGAACATCCCGCCGGCGGCGGAGTTCCGGCGAACCATACCCAGATTCCGGCGACTCCAAACGTCTAGCTTTCAATCCCCGAACCACCAAGACTTCACATAACACGATTACACAACCACAACATCCAGAAATCGAGCCGAAACGACGCCAATTCGCGAAGAACCGGCGACGGCCGATTTTCCGGTCAACACCAAAACGAGTTCCAAACTTACAACTGTCGACATGTATCGATTACTCTACTCACGATCTATCTACTGGTGATAGTATAAACAACAATCGAGTTCTGGAAATCAAATTCCGGCCAAAAGCTTCAAGCTTTTCCGGCGAGTTTATAAAGTTCCGATTAGCTCGATTCTGAACACAAAACTCAAATTAAAAATCATCAAAACACTCCTTACAACACATACAACTTATTCATATCATCAATTATCAAGAACAATCACAAACACAGATTTCCCCAAATTAAATAAATAATTCGAAATAAATAAATAAATTAAAAATCGGAAAAACTCAGAAATCATACCCACATGAATTTTGATGGTGGATTTAGGTAGAGGATGATGAGAGATTTGACTTGGTTACAAGAACATCGAAATCGGAATCCGATAACGCCTTCAAAATTGAGTTTGATTCTCAAGAACACGAAGAACACGTTTCAGGGGTTTTTAGATTTTTAACTGTAATTAAGCTTTATTATACGCAAAACAAAGTATGATTTGCCTTTTTATATTAAACGGAAAATAATACCCCAAACGACATTTTTGGATCGATACTGATCCGATGGATCGCTTTAAATACAATTTAACAAAATAAACGCTTTAAATCTTTAATAAAGCAGAATACACGTTTCACGAGACGATAAGCATCCATAAAGTACGGATAACTACAAGTATCGTTTAATTCAAAATATACGAACCAAAATACCTTTATTGCGAATATTTTTGAATACTTCCTACTTTAACGAATGAAATATTGGTACGAACGATATACCAATCTCCCGAATAATTTGGGAGCGATCCAAATTTTCTTTTTGATAATTATAATAAAATAAAATAGTATGACACCCTTTTCAAAATAATTTCAAATTCCCCACACATTTCACATAGTACCACAATATCACATATTCAATCATTTAACGAATAACTTAGCACGTTTAAACAGATAAATCATTTAATAACTCTTAATATGAAATTAAAATTTCATTTCACATCATATAATAACACGTAATTTTCCCGGATCTTACATCCTTTCCCCCTTAACAGGATTCTGTCCTCAGAATCAACTTGCGCAAACATAGGTGGATTTTTTTTTCCAACATCTCATTCTCAAATTCCTAGGTTGACTCTTCAACCTTAGGATTTCTCCTCATACTCATACTAATTTGACTCCTCTATTACTCATCACTCTCTCATACTGACTCAATATCTCAATTGACTGTTCAGTTTCTCATAATTACTTTGCCTCGGTAATTGGTAAGAATGGTTACATGGGTATTATGTTATTTGTTCTGTAATCATTTTTTTTTAAAAAAAACAACATTTATCAGGATTGTCAAAATAAATTTTGTTTTCATAAATAAAATTTTATTTTACTTCATATTAAAATTTTTGCGTTTTTCAATCCTGATAAGGCAAATGGTTTCATAGGAAATGCTTTTATTCCTGATGAGGTTAGGTTTTTCTTGCATAGGAAAATGCCTACTCGTTATGGTTTAATTTCTAATGCTATGGGGCAAGGCCAATCACACCTTGTTCCTAACCCAAGCATTCATCCTAAACAGTCTAAACAGTCAACTGCCACCTCTAATGTCTCTCAAAAGACTTTAGTTGTAAAAGCAAAGAAGTCAGCTAGAACTGATGTGTCAGGAAGGCAATCAGGTTCAAAGGACTTTACCTCTACACCTATCACTAAAAAGAAGTTACAAGGGGGTGTACAAGGGGTCCTGGTGAAGAAAGCTGCAAAGGGAGGTGAGGTTGTTTCTGTTAAAAGAAAGTTAGTGCTCAGGGATGAGACTGACTCAGAGGATGATTTACCTATATCCTCTGTGATGAATGTGAATAAGGAAGTTGCTGATACTGCTACTGCAGCTGTGGTTCCATTGTCTACACCACAGAAGAAAAGGAAGTTATCAAAAAGCAGGTATCATATTCCTTTAGAAAAGAAGCAGGATACTGATGTACAGGACACTTCTATTCTGAATGAGCAATCAGTTTCTACTGCTCAAGCAAATACTGATGTTAGTATTCCTGATGCTGCACCAAGTCAAGTGGTTAATATTTCAGACTCTCCAGCACAGGACTCTCCAACAAAAAGACATGTTGATCTTTCATGGGAGAAGTATGGTGCTGCTGCTTCCAATCTTGGGATAAAACATCCAATGGAAAAGCTAAGGAAGGCAGAAGAGTTAGTTTATCAGAGACAGAAGAAACTGAAAGGATCAAGCCCACAAGAACCTGAACCTCAAAGTGGTTCAGCAGCTCTTTCTGATGATCCAGCCACACAAGAACCACTCAATCAAAGTTTGAGTGAAGGCTTAGCTAGTGGAATGGTCCCACAAGAACCATTTTCTCAAAGGGAGAATGAAGACATCTACATTCCAGCTACACAAGAACCATCTTCTCAAAGTGAAGATGCAGGCCAAGCTACAGTTTCTGAGAAATTTCCTGACAATGCTCAAGGGATTTCTGGTGCAGATGAAGTTCAAAGATTGGTCGAGGACACTGTCAATGAGGGAAACACACAAGAACCTTTGACTCAAAGTGTTGAAGAAGCTTCTGAACCTCAAGCTCCACAAGAACCATTGGTAGCAAATACTGATGCAAGCATATCAAATCCTGACGGTGTTCATCCTGACACTAGTGGTGCTCCTGATGTTGAACCTATCCTGATACAGCCACTTCGTTCAAGAGCAATGGATCATCCTATCACAGATTCACAGGATAAAATGAAAGGTATAGCTATTCCTGATCTTGATGATACTCATAGTACTGATGATGATGACTCTGATGATAGTGATGATGATGAGAATCGAAAAGAGAAGGAACAGCTTGCTACAGCACTCAAAATTAGTCTTGGAACTAATTTTGGTTCATCAAGTACATATATGGCTGGCAAAGCTTCCACTGGGAAAGATCAGAGACAAGATTTTTCTATTCCTTCCTTTAATCCTGCTGAGGCACTTAGACAGAATGAATGGAACAATTCATGGCACAGATCTGCTGAATCTGTAAGTTATTCTTCTGCTTTGGAACATGCCTATGATGCAGTGAAATCTATAGAGAATCAAGACTTGAAGAATCATCTGAAGGCTACAACTTTGTTATCCAAAAGTCTAAAAAGTGAGATTGATTCTATCAAGAACTCAACTGAGTTGGTGAGGAATGATATTTCTCAAAATTTTACAAAGGTGCCTACTGCTTTTCAGCTAAGGGTAGTAGAATCCCAAGTGAAATCTGTTATTTCTGAACAAACCTCTATCAACAGAAGGATTGATTCTCTGGATACCAAGGTAACTAACATTCAAGCCTCTCTTTCCTTAATTTTGAATTTATTGTCAAATCCTGATGTCAAAAAGGGGGAGAAGGTTAGTCGGACAAAATGCACACCTGATCTAGTATTAAGGAATAATGATGATGATACTGGAGATGATGGTTGTGACAAAGTGATACAAGGAGAAACCTCTGATGCTGCTGTTATGAAGTCTACAATTCAAACTTCACAAAGTCAAACAACGCAGTCAACTCATGTTTCTGATTCTGGAGTTAAGACAGTAAGAACGTTGGTGCAATCTCAGATCCTGACGGAAGAACAAATCCTGACACCTGGTCATGGACATACTCTTGCTACAATTCCTGAAGGTGGTGAAGATGTGATTATTGATAATCCTGAAGATGCATCAAATTTATTCCAGAAGTTTTCTACAAAAGATGGCAGAATTGTTACTCTGTATCACACTGATAAAAGAGTTCAACAATTATATGCAAGAAAAGCACTCTCTATAGCAAGTGAAGAATATCCTGATCTCTCACATGAAGAATTCTTAAGACAACAGAGAGAAATGATGGAAAGCTTTAATAACCCTGCTCCTGCTAGAGGTAGAGGAGACAGAGGTAGGAGAGGAGCTAGAAGAAGTAGAAGAGGTTCTTCAACTCAAACAATACATAGACAGACAAGGTCTCGAGGGTTAAGAATTGAAGAAATTCCTGAACCTATTCAAACTCTAGTAGTTCCTGACAGATCTACTTTTGGTGATGATGGAAATATTGAAGAAGAACCTGAATTAAGAAGAAAATCAAGAAAATCAACTCTCTACAATACAAATCAAATTGAAGAATCTAATCCTGATGTTGTTCCTGATAATATTCAAGATCCTGATGATTCTGAAATTCTGCAAGAGATTGACTTGATAATTTTATCTACTGTGGTTGATTCTCACAACAAGGAAGTAGATGAAGAAGAAGAAGCCAGAAGAAGTGAAATTACAAGATCAACAAATAGAGATTTCAATCTCTATATACAAAGGCTTAAACTCTCAAACAGAAGAGTGTGGAGGAACCCAAGCAGACAAGAATCTTCACTGGAAAGAAGCTATGCCTTTGAAAAGGAAAAGGATAAGAAGTGGAAACATATTAGCACATTAAGTTGTGATACACTTATCAATTTTCAGTCTGGAGGAATTATTACAAGCGCTTCAAGTGTTGTTGATTTATCTGGGATGGTTAGATCAAAAGCACTCTAGTTAAAGATGTTTTCAAATCTGAAGCAATTGACAAGTAATTCAAGAGGAGGTATTGGACACAGGGATGTTGAATATATAAATATGTCATATGTTGATCCTTACTCCTTAACTGAAATTGGAGGTACTTTAACTTCTGAAAACCTGAACAATTTACTAGCTGTTGATATAGTTATAGATTGTCATGATGGTTTTGACAAGAAAGAAAAGCTTCTGTACTTCATGAAAGATGGTACTGTGAATATTTTATCTATTCAAGATCTGCTGATGAAAACTACACAGGAACTGAAATATGTTCATTATCTTTTGAGATCGAAGAATCAAATATGCAAAGAATGGAGTGACATGATTTTGTCAACAATAAGAAGAAGACTGGATGGAAACAGTAATTTCAATGGTAATTATACTCCCATGTACTTAAATCAAAGAGGTCAGGATGTGGAAATTACTTATCTTTTGCTTGAAGAGCATAGTCTTCAGAGAAACTCCATATTGAATCTCAGAGCAGCTATCTACCAGATTAATGAGGAAGATGAAGAACTCAGAAATCTTAAGGAAAGACTGATTCAAATTCTTGAAGAAAAAGAAGAAAATTTGTTATCCAACTTCTTGAAGATGAATCTGTTTTATCAAAGAGTTTAAACAGATAAGTTGTTGCTGCAGATTCTGTACATTTTGTATATATGTTTTTGACATCATTGAATATTAGGAATCTATACTTTATTTCACAAAGTGTGAGATTGGGGGAGATTGTTAGTTCAGAATTCAATGATCGTCAGGAGCTAGACTCAACTGATCAGGATTGCTGACGTCATCAGGATTACATGGTCGTCAGGATTGAGATACATATCAGGACTGGGATCAGGATTGATCATCAGGACTGGAAGCTGATCAGGATTCCTACTTCGAGTTATATTTGGAGTCTAGTTAAACATGGAAGTTTATTCTGTCGGTTCCTGGTTTGTAGTATGTAGCTATCAATTATGGATAGGTTTCAATCTTTGTAATTGATTAGGACTTATCATTGATAGAGAAGCTGTGTAGTATATAAACACAGTTTTGGTTTCGATTTATGAGGGGGAACATAATCGAATAGAAGCTCTTAAGAACATAGAATTTCTTGAGAGAGTTTTTGTAAGCTAGCAGCTCTCAAGAACATCAGAATTTCTTGAGAGAGTTTGTAACAGTTTTATATCAGATTTAATAAAGCTGTTATCTTTCTTTCATATTTGTGATTTATACATTAAGAAGTCGATTATCTTATACTATTGTATTCAACCCCCCTTCTACAATAGAGTATTACTGGGCAACAAAACTATCACTAAATAATAACATTATTTATAACCAATTACATTTTCAGCTAAAATACACTACCTTATTTTATTTTATTTTTCTTACAAAATCCTCTCTTTTTCTTAAAAAAACACGGGCAATTATCCTTTTTAACAAAAACATGCCACTCTTTTTATTTTTCCTTACTAAAACCCCTCATTTTCCAAAAATATCACGGGCAAACCCTTATTTATTTATTTTAAAATCTATTTTAATACTTTTAATTATGTTACTTTTTCTATTTTTTCATTTTCTAAAAAATTTATTATTAAATAATAACATTTTTATAACCAACTATCTTTTTAGCTAAAATACATTATCTTTTTTAACAAAATCTTCTCTTTTTCTAAAAAAATCACGGACAATTACCTTTTTCAACTAAAACATGTTATTCTTTCTGATTTTTCTTTACTAAACCCCTCATTTTCCAAAAATATTCCGGACAAATCCTTACTTATTTATTGTGAAGCCTATTTAAATACTTTTAATTACAGACACTTACCTTTTCAGCTAAAACATGTTACTTTTTCTATTTTTCCTTACTAAGACCCCTCCTTTTCCAAAAATATCACGGACAAACAAATATTAATTTATTTTTAAAATCTATTTTAATACTTTTAATTATTTAAAAAAGTTAAACACGCCTACTTATTTTTTTTAGCAAATGCAGATTAATAGAATATTAAAACATAAATAATAAAAATAATAATTATTAATAATAATCCGTGCATCGCACGGGTTTTAAGCTAGTGTATTATAAAAATTAAATACATGAAAACAATATAATAACCTATTAATGTTCTTTTTTATACTGATTTGTGCCATTTTTTCTTGCACCCACAACCATAATAATAAATAAATTATTATGTATCCACAAATTGTGAATTTGGATCATGAGGTTGATTTATACAAATTGTAATTTGTCATCAATATACATAAAAAAAAAGTTACTGATATTTTGTCTAGATATAGATGGTTCTAATAATTATTCTTCTAAATCAGATCATAGTGTTCTGAATAATTTTCTGAAGTTATTAGTCAACAAAATCATATATGATACATTTTCCGCACATAATAAAAATTAAACATGACATCATCACTTAAAACATGACAATGATAAAAAATGTCCACATTCTATATCTCAATCATTCTCCCACACGGTCCGAAAATTATTGAAAGAGATACATTGAAGGAATTAGAAGTTTTTCAATTTCCAAGCTAAGAAAAAAAGTTAACTAAAATTTAATAATGAAAATAACTTAATTTTATAACAATTTCTTTTATACAATCAGCAATAGGTTTTTTTTTTTGCTTTCTTGAAAACAACATATAAAAAGGAATTTATTTTGTACAATTTTAAAATATTTTGGTTTTTTTTTCTAAAAAGTAGGAAAAAATGAACTTTTGATTTCAACTTTTTAAAATAAAGGAGCTCTATTAAAAAAATTAGATGATTTTCCTTTATATATGTAAAAGATATAGTCAACACATTTCGCAGTGGCATTACAATAATATTTTTCTAGATCCTCAAATATGAGTTATATAAAAAAAATGAGAAATAAAAATCTATAATATTGTATAATTAGTGAGTACATTATTGTATAAATTCACATAGATAATAAAATAATATATTTATTTTTTTATTATTTGTACCGAGTTGTACACTATCACGTTTTCTTAAGAGTTAAGACGACACATGTTATAATTAATATACATATATTAATTTTTCAGAAAATATATATAAATAAATAAACACTAACCAAATAAAAAAAATTAAGTATTAACCACCATCTCAAACTATAATTCTACGAAAAGTACAAATTGAAATAGTGTTTGAATGATTTCATAATGTGAGGTACATCCAAAAATTCCATTTTTTACGATATAATATAATATAAAAAGTAAATATAATAAAATTTTGATTAATCCAACTAAGCAAAAGAAAATACGAAGATCATAGTGGCTTTGTAGGCTGAACCTACGTACGCAAGCTGAACCTACATACTTAAAAGTCTATTGAAAGACAAACAATTTTTCTAGAATCTATGTTTAGCTGATCGGTTTGCTGTAAATTTACATAGTAAAAGATAAAACAATATAACAAATCGATTAAATAATAAAACAAATTTCATTAAATTATAAATGAGTAGGAAGACCACAAAAATCTATGCTGAAAAAATATTCAAAAAACACGGACATGAAAAGGAACAAATCACAAGTATTATATGAAATTAAAAATATTGTGCACGCTAAATTTATTTTGATTTACACAGGAGATAAAAATAGAGTTCACAAGAAAAGACATGAAAATAAAAGGAGACGTTTTTGTTGCATGTACCCGTGTTCATGTTGCATGATAAATCTCTATCTTCAAGCAATTCACCAGTCATAATAAATTCCTTTAAACCATAAATACATCGGGGAAGAATTAGATCTACAAAAACAAAGAGGGTAGTAGTAACCTTTTGTTATTAATCTTTTAATGTCATTCAATCTCCTTCACTCAATCAACATTCTGCAGCAAAACAACAAACCAAAGTATTAAGATGTAAAACAAAAGTAAAATAATTATACACAGTCTCGAGATAAACACATACAAAAGTAAAGAAAAACATGCGAAAGAGAGAAGGTGCATAAAAAGTGCATAACTGAAGTATATTTATACTATTAATCAGCTCATTCAAAGGCAAGAAAGGTTCCCTTAAATAACATTGTTTTCCAAAGACAATTAATTATTTATCAAGTCTTTCTTGTAAATTCAATAACTTTCTATTTTGAATATTTCTAGGGCTCGTAGGGGTTTTCCTTTATATATATAAAGATATTGATAAGAAAATTCTATCAAGTCCTACAAATTCGAAAATAATAAGGAAGTTGTAATTTTCTAAATCAAAGAAAGTTCTATCAAGTTTGAAAATAATAAAAGAAAGTTCTATCAAACCTACAAATTCAAAAATAATAAGGAAGTTGTAATTTTCTAAATCAGAGAAAGTTCTATCAAGTTTGAAAATAATAAAAGAAAGTTCTATCAAATTTGAAAATAATAAAAGTGTAATTTTCAAATTTCTTCCTACAAAATCGAAAATAATAAAGGAAGTTGTAATTATTAAAATTAAAAATTGTGAAAAATTGAAAAAATTAGAAAAATAGAACGGAGCGATTCTAGAGGCGCCACTTCACCGCCCCCGTCTTCTCCTTTATATAAGTATATTGATTTAAGAGGAAAAATAAAGAGAATTTATGATTTAGGCATCTAAAATTATAATTATATGTACAAAAATAATATTTTTTCCCTATTGTTTAATCAAGTTTCTACCTTTTAAATTTTTAATAATTTTTTTAATTTTAACTATTTTTTACTATTTTTAAATAATTATCCCGATTTTTAAATAATTAGCCTGAAAAAACGATTAATTGACCGATTTTCGCTTAATCAGATTGATGACCCGCCGTCTAGCGATTAATCGGCGATTAATCGGAATTAATCGCCGACTTTTAGAAACTGGGTTAGAAGGTGAAAGGAAGACAAATACAACAAACTATACGATATAAAACACTCGCCCTTTCAAAACAAAAAAAAAACAAAAAATACCTCGATTATTTTTTAGAGCTTTTTTTCATAAATACTAGTATTTTAATTGTGGTACGCACCGAAAGTATAATTTTAGAATTTTAAATTTTTTATAATAATTAAAAAATGTTATATAATAAAACTCATATTAATTTTTTCCCACATATTTTTACTAACATTTAATGTTATTACGACAAAAGTTAGGGTTAAATATCAAAGTGGTCACTGAAGTGAAGATCAGATATCACTTTCATCACTGATCTCAGCGGGGTATCACTTCAATCACTAAAGTCATCATAAATATCAAACGGATACCTCTAAATATGTGTTCAAAAAGTAAAAGTAATTTATATCGAGTTCTACACATATTTCTTGAATTCTACTGCTATTAAATGAAAAGTTGTGAACTCTTGTATTTAAAATATTATATTTAAATTTTAAAATATTTATTTACTATTTTATTTTTAATTTTATAGTTATTTACTTTGATTTAATTAAAAATAAATAGTAAATGAATTTTTTTAAATCTAAATATATTATCTGAAATACTAGAATTCATAACTTTTCATTTGGTTGCAGTAGCATTGAAGAAATATGTGTATGAAAAGTTGTGAACTCTAGTATTTAAAATATTATATTTAAATTTTAAAATATTTATTTTCTATTTTCTATTTTTCATTTTATAGTTATTTACTTTGATTTAATTAAAAATAAATAGTACATGATTTTTTTAAAATTTAAATATATTATCTGAAATACTAAAATTCATAACTTTTCATTTGGTTGCAGTAGCATTGAAGAAATATATGTAGAACTCGAGAAAAGTTATTTTTACTTTCCGAACACACATTTAGAGTTATATGTTTGATGTTTATGATGACTTTAGTGATTGAATGATACCCCATTGAGATTAGTGATTAAAGTGATATATGATCTTCCCTTTAGTGACCAATTTGATATTTAACCCAAAAAAGTTATGTTATCGCTTGCTAAGAAAATAAATATTTAATTAAATTAAAAATTAAATATTCAATGCATAAAATTGATTGAACAAATAAATAAAGTGTTAGCATCATAACACAATAACATAAAAATACGATATTAGAATTTGTTTGAAATTAACATCAATTTTTAAAATAATAAAAATGTTGAATATCTTAAACTATTTTAGATTTATACTTCTTATTAACTCCATTATCACTGACGTGTATATACGTTTGTTTGCTCCCTGACCTTAGATTATCATCAATAAAATTATAATTATTAGCCGAATCAGGCACATGCTTCACAAAAACAAAATGCTTGAGTTTTTAAGAATGAGAAAAGACAAATTTGATGTTGGAAAAATATCACAATTAATTATTTCAATTGGAAATTTCACGCTCATCACGACAAAATCTACATTGTATGATGTAATTTTAGATTTTTGTGAGGGTGTTGAAACTCTAGAGTTTGAACTAATTTTACCACATTCGAGGCAAAATATATTGTATTGCTATGGACTAAGTTTCAATCATTCAAAGATATAGTAAATGTCAGATTTTTTTTTCTGGGATGCTTTCCAAATTTCCAGGATACTGATTTTCATTTTCTTTTTATGGTGGAGGTTATAAATTTGTTAAATATAAATTTTAAATCTTACAATGAGTATGATATATGTTGGTCCTTGTGTATTGCAGAAGGGGGGGGGGGATGAATGCAATACTGATAAAATTCAATCTCAGTTTCAACAACTAAAACTAAGATTTAATGTTATCAATAATATGTATGCATTCACAAACAGTATAATAGAGAAGACAGGATTCACAAAATAAATGTTTTATTTATTTTGCAAAGTGTTGCTACAACCTCAAGAGAGAATTCTTGAGCTTCGATCTTCTCCAAGACACTTGCTTGTCTTCGTTACTTTTTTAGAATGAATTGATAGTCTAAGTATAAAACTAATACTATCACTATCAGCACGGGTCTGTGAAGCTGCTGTCATTATCAAGTGGCAGCTTCTTACAAAGTGTCTACCCATGTGACTTTCCTAAATTGCTAACAATGTCAGATATACATTACAAAGAAAGCAACCTAGATTCATTCTATTTCTAGCTAAAACAATTCAGCAAATAGAGACTTGACCTTGCTCTTGAATTGATTCGCTTTTGTTTGCAGTGCTTGAAGCTTCTGTCGTAGTCTTGCAGACTTGGTGCAGCTTAGGGATACTGCAACACGCCTGTTTCTTGAACATTGAAACTGTCACGGGGTTTGACTGAGAAAGATACCTAGAACAAGGATCTTTCTCGAGACAGTTACTTTTGCCGCAAAGCTTGCTGTCACAGGAATGTGCTTTTGGTGACAGTAGGAGTTCCCCGCATAGTGTGCTGTCGAGGTTTCCAAACTTGCTGTCAAGGGCTAAAGTTGCTGTCGCGTAGTCTTCCGCCAATGTTGCTGTCAGAGTGAATATGCTGTCTTGACTTGCAACATTCTGTCTTCTTGTAATCTTACTGTCAATGCTTATGACAGTAACCTTTATTCATGCTGTCATCTAATATGCGTTCTTTGAGGCTTGAACACAGAAAGTGAACTTCTTCCAAATTACACAATTAAAATAACATTGCATACTGATTACAAGAACATACTTTGGCTGTGACAGTATGTTCTACTTAATTAAAAATTAAGTATATACAAAGTTAAGTTGTTCCTATGCTATCACCCATAAATCCCAACAATCTCCCCCAATTTGTTTTTATGGACAATAACAACAAATTTACAATATATGCTGACAACTTAACTAACAAGATCAGAATGGATTTAGAATTTTTACTTAGCTTGAGATTTCATCTTCTGTCTTGTTACTTCCTCTCTTCTGAGAGCTTCTACCAAGCTGATTCTTAGACCTTCTACAAGAGATATTTCAGCAGGTGTGACTGCAGCATCTTCTATTTCTTCAATGATCTTCTTGATAGTAGGAGAAATAAGAGAACTAGCATCCCTGAGATTCAACCATTGCTCTTGATCAAATGGATAGCTTCTGAAGTGGAGTTCTTCATGAATGAGCTTGAATCTACTTCCTCGATAAGCATTGAGAGACATCCTCCTTTGCTTGTCCAGCTTCGAATCTTCTCCTTTTCTCCTTTCCAATAATTCCTCTATCTTGTCAGAACAGATCTGCTCCAGGGGATGAATTGATCCAGCAACCATATACTGTAAATCCTTCAGAATAGTTGTTTTTAGCTTGTGCAAGCTGCAAACATAGATTTCTTCTTTTAGATGCTTGATTCTTAAGGGATTTTCCAGCATACATGTTTGATAATTTGGAGCTTCACTTTCTGCCTTGTTGGCAGTCTTGCATCTTTCCAGGAGTTCAGCTTCCTTCTTATCAAGTTCTGACTGATATTGAGCATATTGAGACGAGTCAGGTCTTTTGCTTGGCTTGGGTTGCCCTTCCTCTGTGGGTTGGGTTTTCCTTTCTTCTGTGGGTGAATCATCAAACTCATAGTACCAGTGATATGGTATAGGAGAAGCTGGTAAATCAGTTGAAATATCAGCATCATCATAATCTGCAAAGTTGTAGCCAAATTTCTGATAGAATTCAGCATCCCTATCGGCTTGATATTTCAGAATATGTTCCATAACAGACTCTGAAACATTTTCATAGCTCTCCAGCAACTCTACCATTCTTTCCAGGTAGAAGAAGTCAATTCTTCTTTTATCTAAGGTTGATGTCCTACCACTAGTTGATGTGGAGACCAGATTGAAATCCTTATCAACCTTGGTAGATCTTGATTCTTCCCACCACAGAATGTACCCAGTGACCTCTTGATTTGCATCCATCTTTACCTCAACACTCTTGATTTCTCTAGATTGCATCTGTTGTATCTTAAGACTGTTGGGAGGTATTGATTGAATTGGCTTCTTAAGATTCCTGCCAAATCCAGTGGTATTTTCCTTTCCTGAGTACTTGTGCTTTCCTTCAGGTTTCTGTCTATAAAACCATGCTCTTGCTTTGGCTTTCAGTCTTATGGGCTTGACAGTAGCTTTGGCTTCATCCATGACAGAACCTTTCTTGACAGTACCTTTGTCGACAGTATCTTCCCTGACAGCATCTTCTTTGACAGTTTCCTTGTCGACAGTACCTTTGGTGACAGCATCTTTTTCTGCATTTATGCAGTCAATTGCACATCTAAGAATGCTTGCCTCCAAAGCTTCTAGTATTCTTGGCTCCTCTTCATCTGTTGCACCAACATCTTTCTTTTCCTGACTAGGAGTTTCTTCATTGCCTTCATTCTGAGATTGAATACCAGTATTCCCAGAATTACTTCCACCAGCATTTCCAGCATTTCCAGAAGCTTCACCACCTCCAACCTCATCATCATCATCATCATCATCATCATCATCATCATCATCATCATCATCATCATCATCATCATGAGGAGGTATGTCATAGAGACAGCTTCCACCTTGATCATTTCTTTTAGCATTGGCTCTAGAGATTAGTTCCTTCACTCTAGCTCCCAGTGCCTTGTCTCTCAACACCAGCATTTTGTAGATCTCTTGAACAACATAAACTCTTCCTGGATTGGCATTTGAACTGAGTATTCCATCTAACACTTTCAGAATTGACTTGGTTTCCATTCTGGATGTGCCAACCAAATTCATGAAGCTGTTTCTTCTTGTGCCATCCTTAGTTACAGATCTGTAGAAAATACTTGGTGGATTTGTGTAGACTTCAGGTAGCTTTTGTGTGAGCAGGTTCTGGATTTGCATATCCAATATTTCATTGAATGGTGTTTGAGTTGCCCTGATCTTTCCCTTCAAAGCACACAACACCTTTGCTGGCAGACTCTGCAATAACTGCATTGTGATGAAATAAGATATGCCAGAAGTGAAATAGATACTTACAGCCCATCTTTTCTCATCATTAACCATTACACTGACACTGGTGATTTGATCCTTTAACAGTTTTGTGGTGTTGGTTGGACGGTTGCTTGGAGCATTCATTGCTTCTTCCACCAAACTGCTAAATTCACTGTCATGATTGTGTAATGTGCTCTCCTTGTAATCCACCATTAGAGTATTGGCTTCTTCTTGATCATACTCAGTACCATTGGACCAAGTATTTCCTTTATGGATGGATTCAGGCAGTTTCCCTTTACCTTTCCCAGACTTATTCTGTTCCTCCATTTCTCTCCATCTTCTTTGTACAGCAGATTCTTGAGATGCTGGAGTTGGCTCTCTGATTATCACAGGAGGTAGAATTGGATGTCTAGATGCAGGTCTTCTTTGCATTGCATCTTGAGTTGCTTTAGACATCAGTACTCTTTCTCCATCCAAGTCAACTTCAACAAGCTCTTCAGCTTTATCCTTTGGTTGTCCACTGCTTGGATTGACTTGCTCCCCCTTAGATAATGCTTTCCCCTTAGCTCCCCCTTTGGTCTTCACAGCTACTGGCTCCCCCTGAGTTCCACCTGATTCCTGAATGGATATTGATTCTGATCTTGCTACCTTCTCCCCCTTAGTTGAGTTGGCAGCTACCAGGTCAATAAGGAACTGGATAGAGAGCTGAGTAGCAGCAAAACCATCAACCATCAGTTGAGAGAGAGAGTCCATCTTGGAGTTCAAAGTAGCACACTGTCCTTCCAGAGCTGCAATCATGTTACCAAAAGTAGCAGAGGGGCCACCAGACCTTAACCTTCTTGGAGGGGAAGGAAAAGAAAGGGGCTTGGAGGCTATGGGGGTTCTCACACTCTCAGGGTGTTTTTGAGTGATCTCATCACCCCTCACAGATTGACTCTCAAGGCCTAATGCCTGTATAGTGTGGGCTCCCTCAATATCTCTCTGGACATGCTCAAGTCCCTCTCCTTTTGTCAGCTCATTTGGCTGCCTCTCATTTTTATGTTCACCTCTCTTTTCTTTTATCTCTCTTTTCTTTTGCACACCCTCACTCAACCTAGATGCATGAGTATGAGCAGTACTAACATGCATGGAAGGAGTATATTTAGAATGTACCTTCAAGAGTTTGGCTAGAGGTAGATCATCATCAGAGGCATCCTCAAGGAGTACAGCTTCAAAATCAGGCTGAGAGGACTGGACAGTAGGTTCTGGCATGACAGCAACTTTGGGAGGTGGAGTGACAGTAGGTTCTGTAGTGACAGTATCTTTCTCTCCACCCATAACAGCAGCTGTGTCCAGGACAGCAACATTGCCAGTGTCTTTGACAGCAATAGAGGCTGTGACAGCATCTTCCTGAAGGTAAGATGCTCCTTGGAGTTCAGACAAAGTGTTGGCTGTTTCATTTTCTGACAAAATTCCACTTTGCCCTAGCTCAGTGTTTGGAGGAGTGGTGTCCATCTCACTTTGAGAAATGGGTTCTTGTGGACCACTAGAGGGGGGCTCATCCATGATTGGAGATGGATGATCAAAACCTGAAGGTTTGGGACTGTCCCCTTCTCTAGGTTGTGGAGAAGAAACAAAAGAATGTGTAGGGAAGGAAGAAGGTGAAAATGTAGCAGAGAGTGGGGGCTGATTCACAGATGAAACATGTGAACCATCAATAGGAGTAGAGAAATCCTCACTGTGCCCTAACTCACTGTGTGTTTCTTCAAGTGGGGGTTTCTCAGGTTGTGAACCATGAGTTTGTGCAGTCTCTGTACAGGGTGCCTTGGGAGACAGGCCAATTTCAATAGATGCACCTTGTTGAGAAGGCACATCTAGGGAGGTGTTTGAGTCCCTTTCAGTAACTACAGTTTGTTGAGAAACTGCAGCTTGGTTAACAGTGGTTTTGGTCCTCCTAGCTCTCTTCTTCTTAGGCTCAGGGGGAACCACTGTGGGTTCTGTTTGACTACCTTCCTTATTTGCTGCACTAGGTGCAGTGTCTCCCTCTTGACTCACAGAGCTACCACCAACATCAGCTTCTAACGGCCGTTTCCTGGATTCTGGCAAGGCTTCTCTTTGGGCTTTGGAACGTCTAGAGGGCCTAGGCTGAGTGTATGGTGTTGAATGTGGGTTAACTGAATTTGGGTCTAATTCAGTTTCATTCTCAAGGGTGAAAGAGGCATAACCAGATGGTAATGGTAAATCAGGGTTGGACACTTGATCAACCATGTACTGAGTGAAACAAAGTGGAATGTGTGCATTGAGATCTTGTGATAATAACAGTGTGTGTGTGTTCTTTTTCAAAACTGAGCAAGCCTTTAAACGAGGAGCAGCATCATTAAAATCACAGAATGAATTAATGCACATCATAAAAAAGCGAGGGTAGGTTGATACCTTCTTACCTATGGCAGCTTGGAGGTGTGCCATGAGGAGAGCTCCAACATTCACCTTGTATCCATGGACAAGAGAATGTGTCAGTTTCTTGATGTAGGAGGGTATTCCATTCCAGCCTGTGGACTTGGTAGAGAACACCTTGACCATCACATCAAATATCATGCTCCACTCCTTTCTCAGATGCTTCCTATCCATTTCACCAGTTGGATACCACTTGGTAGTCCCCTCTTCGAGAATAGGGCCTGCATACCCAATCTTCAAGAAGAGCTTCTTTAGAGTGTCATCATTGGCAAGTTCAGCAAATTGGTGTCCTGCTTCAAGTGTAATTCCAAGAGCAGTGTTGATGACCTCAGCTGTAAGAGTGTATTGTTGCCCAGAGATTGTGAATTGAATGCCCGGGTTCTCACCCTCAGTCTGAGCAACAGCAGTTTGCCAAAACGCCTCAATTCTGTCTAAGTCGAGAATGGGGGTAGAGGTGATGGCATAACCGAGATAGGACTTGTTCAAGAAAAACACGAGTCCTTTGAAACCTTCACCAACATCATTTGGGGAAAAGATGCCAGCAAAGTTTGTTTGAGAGAGAGTTTGTTTGGATGCCATGGAGATTTCAAGAAAAGAAGAAAGTAAGAAAGTGGCTTTTTGCTTGAAGAAAAGTATATTGCCTTGAGTTCGATGAGAGTGATATGTCTGAGTAACTGGAGAATAAATAGAGGTATCTCAAACGTTGTGCACAAAAAGTGGAATTAAGGAACGTGTCTTAACCCACTCTTATAACACGTCAGTTACTGCTCGTTATTCACTGACCATCGTGGGATGAATATCCAATTTCAACGGTCCACTATTGTTGACAGTAACCTGTGCGCTAGAAACAATCTGTCAGTAATAAGAGGTGGTGACAGTAGGTTTTGCGCGACAGCAACTATTGCGCAAAAACTTGCTATCACCGGTAAGCATATGAATGACAGTATCCTTTACAAGTCTTGACATAAAGTCTTTTCCTGTTGTCAAGAAAGTTGCTGTCAAGAAACACACGACAGTACCCTTCTTAACGACAGTAACTTTGATTGGGAATTGGTTCTGTCATGAACTTATTAGAATGTTTTATTCATACACTTAACTTAATATTGACAAATTATGGATTTAGCAATTTAATCTTTTGAACACAGATATTAAGCAATTTACACAGACAAATCATGAACACAAGAACAAGAACTTTTATTATTATTATTGATAAAATCATTAAAATAAAAAAACTTTGAGTACATTATTCTATGATTTTATCAACTAGTTCTAAGACTTCTTCCTTAATCTCTTCTTCAGAGCGACCTTCTTTTTCAAGAAGTGCCTGAAGCTCCTTCTCTTCTTCCTTAGCCTTGGCCTCCTCTTCCTGTTCCTTTTCCTCTTCGATCTCATCCATGCCATCCAACAGCATCTCGAAGAGTTCATCAATCTCTTCATTGTCGGGTTCACTATCGCACCGTTTTAGCCCTACTTCAATTCCTACTTTGTTTTCCATTATTTACTTTAAAACTGAGAGCAGACTGGAGAAACTTAAGGTTAATTTATAGGCAAAACCATCTAAGGATTAAAGTCTAATGGTCAACAGTTAGAGTACCCATACAACTACCACAAAAGTAATTAATGGTCGTGTCCTCCTCTAATCCTACAGATTAATGCAAAACGGTGTGAAAGTCCAATGGAACAGATTTTTATCTCTCAAACTTAACGGATAACCACATTAATGTCATACACGGTCTAAAAGTATGAGACTGGCACAAAATACTGACATGAAAAGTCAAATCAACACATGTTGTCACATAACAGACATAGACCAGGTAGACAGTAACTTCTCTTGACAGCAGGTTTGAAGTTGCTGTCATGAGCTTCAAAAGAGAATTTGGAAATATAGAAAACTGAGTAAATCAACATACCAGATTCAGCATTCCCAATTCACTTACCAACTTGTTGAAGGTTGCTTCATCCAATGGCTTAGTGAAGATGTCAGCAAGTTGCTTGTCAGTTGGGACATAGATCAGCTTCATAGTTCCTTGTTCAACATGCTCTCTGATAAAGTGATGTCTTATATTAATGTGCTTTGTCCTAGAGTGTTGAACTGGATTGTCTGAAATGGCTATAGCACTAGTGTTGTCACAGTAGATAGGAATGTCTCTTAACACTAGACCATAATCAAGAAGTTGATTCTTCATCCATAGAATTTGTGCACAGCAACTGCCCGCATCAATATACTCAGCTTCTGCAGTTGAGGTAGAAACTGAATGCTGCTTCTTGCTAAACCATGAGACCAATCTTCCACCAAGAAATTGGCAGCTACCAGTAGTACTCTTTCTGTCAATCTTGCATCCAGCATAGTCTGAGTCTGAGTAGCCAATTAGATCAAATCCAGTGTTCTTGGGATACCAAAGACCTAGGTTAGGAGTGCCTTTTAGGTATCTAAAGATTCTCTTGATGGCTACTAAGTGAGACTCCTTTGGATCACTCTGAAACCTTGCACAGAGACATGTAGCAAACATGATGTCAGGTCTGCTAGCAGTTAGGTATAGGAGAGATCCTACCATGCCTCTATAGGTGCTTGAGTCAACTTTCTTCCCTTTAGGATCAAGATCCAGACTGGTTGAGGTGGACATTGGTGTCTTTGCAGGTGATGAATCTTCCAAGTTGAACTTTCTGAGAAGTTCCTTGATGTATTTAGCTTGACAAATGAAGATTCCATCAGATTGTTGAAGAATTTGTAATCCCAGAAAGAATGACAATTCTCCCATCATACTCATCTCATATTTGTTACTCATGAGAGAGGAAAACTTCTCACACAGCCTCTCATTTGTTGAACCAAAAATGATATCATCCACATAGATTTGTACCAGAATGATGTCCTTTCCATGGTGTTTGTAGAAAAGTGTCTTGTCCACAACTCCTCTAGTAAACTGATTGTCCAAGAGAAAAGTGGAGAGTGTGTCATACCAAGCCCTGGGTGCTTGCTTTAGTCCATACAAAGCTTTGAAAAGTTTGTATACAAAATCATACACTTCAGCATCCTCAAACCCTGGTGGCTGTTCAACATACACTTCTTCTTCCAATTCTCCATTTAGGAAGGCACTTTTGACATCCATCTGAAATACTTTGAAGTTGCAGTGTGCAGCATAGGCTAGAAAGATTCTTATAGCTTCAAGTCTTGCAACAGGTGCAAATGTCTCATCATAGTCTATTCCCTCCTGTTGACAGTAACCCTTAGCTACTAGCCTTACTTTGTTTCTTGTCACTGATCCATTTTCATCAAGCTTGTTTCTGAAAACCCATTTGGTCTCAATGACTGACTTTCCCTTAGGTCTTGGAACTAGCTTCCATACATTGTTCCTTTCAAACTGATTTAGCTCTTCTTGCATGGCTATCACCCAGTCAGAATCTGTTGGGATTTATGGGTGATAGCATTGAAACAACTTAACTTTGATTGTACTTAATTTTTCAAATTAAGTAGAACATACTATCATAGCCAAAGTATGTTCTTGTAATCAGTATGTAATGTTATTCTAGTTGTATTGTTTGAAAGAAGTTCACTTATGTGTTCAAGCCTCAAAGAATGCTTTTTGGATGACAACATGAATAAAGGTTACTGTCCTAAAGCTGTGACAGTAAGATTACAAGAAGACAGAATGTTGCAAGTCACGACAGCATATTCACTCTAACAGCAACATTGGCGGAAGACTACGCGACAACAACTATTGCCCTCGACAGCAAGTTTGGGATCCTCGACAGCACTCTATGCGGGGAACTCATACTGTCACCAAAAGATCATTCCTGTGACAGCAAGCTTTGCGGCAAAAGTAACTGTCTCAATAAAGATCCTTATGCTAGGTATCTTTCTCAGTCAAATCCCGTGACAGTTTAAATGTTCAAGAAACAGGCGTGATGCAGTATCCCTAAGCTGCACCAAGTCTGCAAGACTACGACAGAAGCTTCAAGCACTGCAAAACAAAAGTGAATCAATTCAAGAGCAAGATCAAGTCTTTATCTGCTGAATTGGTTCAGCTGGAAATGGAATGAATCTAGGTTGCTTTCTTTGTAATGTATATCTGACATGTTAGCAATTTAGGAAAGTCACATGGGTAAGACAATCTGTAAGAAGCTGCCACTTGACAGTGACAGCAGCTTCACAAACCCGTGACTGATAGTGATAGGGTTAGTCTTATACCTACTATCAATTCATTCTAGAAGTGTAACGAAGACAAGCAAGTGTCTTTGAAGAAAACCTGAAGCTCGAGAATTCTTTCTTGAGGTTGTAGCAACACTTTTCAAAATAAATAAAACATTTATTTTGTGAATCTTGTTCTTACTGAATACTGTTCGTGATTGCATATATTGCTGATAACGTTTAATCTTGATTTTAGTTGTTAAAATTTAGATTGAATTTTATCAGTATTGCATTCATCCCCCCCCCCCCCTTCTGCAATACACAAGGACTAACAACTGGTATCAGAGCGTTCAGATTAACATACATATCTGAGATCCCGAAGAAAATGCAGAAATCAAACAGTATCAAGATCCCAGCATTTGATAAAGAGAACTACAGCATTTGGAAAAGAAAAATCTTGTTGTTTATCAAAGCTGCAAATCCACTATACCCAGGTATACTCGAGAATGGTCCTTTCATACCAAGAAAGGAAATTGAAGCCACAACAGTGAATGGTGAGATTGTTCCTGCACATTGGGTTCCCAAAGATCCCTCAGAAATCTTGGAACCTGAAAAGGAGAAAATGGTGCTAGATGATCATTTGCAACTTATCTTGCTCGATTCTCTCACGCTGGATAAAGCCATGTGTGGAAGTGTGATCAGCTGCACATCAGCCAAGGAGATGTGGATCAGGTTAGCCTTACTCTGTGAAGGAAGTGAAGAGGTTAAGGGCAACCAAAGGCAAATTCTAATATCTCAATATGAGGCATTCATGGCCAAGCCTGGTGAAGACTTAACCTCCATGTTTGAAAGGTTCAGTAAGCTCTTAACTGAATTACAGATACATGGCAAGTACTATGACAGAAAAGAATTAAATGTCAAGTTCCTGATCACACTGCCTGATCACCTTGAACACAAGACAACAGCCATACGAGAAGGAAGAGATCTCAACAATATAACCTTTGAGACACTTTATGGTATTCTGAAATCTTATGAACTCGAACTCTTTCAAAAGAGAGCCATACAAAGTGGAACAAGGAACAAGATGGCTAATATGTCAAGTGCCCTAGTAGCACATGTGCCAAGGATCACACAGCCAAGTGAAGTACTACAGATCACACAATCAACCCCAACACAGACCTTGAAGATAGAAGAGGTGGTTGAAGATGATGAGAAAGTGGTACTACAGCTCAAAGATGTGAAAGATGAAGACTTCTACACAATGGAGGAACTGGAAAGCATGGACAACCCTACTATGGCTTACATGGCCAAAAAGTTCAAGAACTTCAGGTTCAAGAAGGATAGGTCATACAAGCCTCAAGGCCAAGCATCCAAGTTCAGCAAAGGAAGCTCATCAAAGGCTGCTGTGGGAAGTTCAACCAAAGGAGGATACAAAACTGGATTTGTGGATAGATCAAAGTTCAAATGTTACAACTGTGGAGAACCTGGTCATTTTGCTACTGAATGCAAAAGACCCAAACAGGTTCAAAGATATGAGAAAGGAACTGGTGGATACTCCAAGAAAAATCAAGGTAAAGCCTATGTGGCTGAAGGAAAGTGTTGGGATGATTCTGATGATGAAGAAGAGGAAGAATATGTCAATCTAGCTCTCATGGCTAGCACTGATGAGGTAGCATCAACTCCTTCAAGTCAGGTACCTTCACTTGTCTTACTTGATATGTCTACTGATGAGTATAAGAAAACCATTAAAGACTGAAGTGCTGAAATGTTCAATGTCTATACTAGCTTATCTGCTGCTAATGAGGAAATCTCTAGACTAAGTAAGCTAAATGAAACACTTCAGTCTGACAATGATTCTCTTGTTCTCAAAACCAGTTCACTAGGCTCTTTAGCTCAAGAGAATGCTAAACTTAAAAATGAATTAAAATGTGCTAAGGAGGTTGAGGAATTCCTGAGGAATGAGATTGCTGAAAATGAATTTAAGATTAAGGCCTATAGAAACTCATCAAAGATAGTTCAGGATTACAATGATAAGCATGCAGAAAATCAGTCTGTTGGTATAGGTTTTTCTTATGGTAGAAGACCTGGAAAGGAAACTGTGATTCAAGATTGTCCTGGAAATGCTGCTGTCAAACCCACCATTCTCAAGAAAGTTAAAACTCCTATTTTCAAAGCTGCTGAAATTGAGTTTGATGAAGAAGCCATGCTCATCAAACAAGAAATTCTTGATGAGGATGAAGGTGTTGACAGCACATTCAAGGATGGAAAGGATACTGTCACAATCCCCAAGACAGTAAACTTACCAAGCAATCAGACAGTAAGTCCAAAAGATGCTGTCACAGTTGGCAAGACAGAATCTTTCAAAGATACTGTCAAGAATGATTCCAAGACAGCAACTTTCAAACCTTCTGTCAAGACAGTAGGAATAAAAGATACTGTCAAGGAAAGTTCGACAACAACTTCTGAACATACTGTCAATCCAGTAACTCCCAAGTCTAAAAACAGAAATGGTAAGGTAGGTGTCAATAAAGGAAATGGATACACTAATGTTGGAGGTGCTTCTAGGAAACTGTGCAATAACTGTGGATCTACTCATCATTTAACACATGTTTGTAAGAAACCAATTGAGGATAAGATCAATGCTACTGAACTCAATGGTAACTTACACAGAACCCCCCTTATGCATAGAACTATGAGTGTCTGTAATAACATTGATTGTATGCCATGCAAAATCACTGCCATGAGTACATGCTTTAACTTACCTGTTCTCTCGACTGAAAAATGCTCATACCTAAACACTGTTGAGACTTCTGAGCCTGCTGGCAACAGCAAAAAGGCTTCATCCACTAAGAAAAGGACCAAGTCCAATTCTAAACCTAAGTGGGTGAAAAGAGAAGTCAAACAGGAAGTCTTTGATAATGCTTGTGATGTTGTGACTGAAAGAAACTCAGGAAACACTGAAACTGCAGGACCCAACAAAGACTGGGTACCATATGCAACTTAGAAACATTCTGTTTTGCAGGGTAAGAAGAAAAATCAGGTCATGTGGATTATTGACAGTGGCTGCTCAAGACACATGACAGGTGATAAAGCCCTGCTATCACATTATGTAGAGAAAGCTGGCCCAATCATAACCTTTGGAGACAACAACAAGGGTTACACAGTGGGATATGGCTGTCTGGAAATTGGAAATGTTGTCATTGAAGATATTGCTCTTGTGGATGGATTGATGCACAACCTACTCAGTGTCAGCCAATTCAGTGACAGAGGATTTAAGGTTGATTTTGATATGATGGTGTGCAACATCTATCACAAGAAGGATGGAAGCCTCTCTCTAAAAGGGGTCAGAAAAGGAAGCCTGTTTGTTGCTGATCTAGGCTCAACAAAGAAGGATAAAGTTTACTGTTTTTACAGCAAAGCTACTGTTGGTGACAGTATGCTTTGGCACAGGAAGCTCTCACATCTCAACTTCAAAACAATGAACATTCTAATGAAGAAAGAGTTAGTGAGAGGTTTGCCCCAACAGGAATTCTGTCAAGAAGGATTGTGTGAAGATTGTCAAATGGGCAAACTGAGAAGAGCTGTGCACAAGTCCAAGCAAGTAAACACCAACACAGAAGCACTCAAGTTAATACACATGGATCTCTTTGGACCAGTCAATGTACCATCTATGGCCAGAAAGAGGTATGCCTTAATAATGGTGGATGATTACTCAAGGTACACTTGGGTGAAATGTCTTGAATCCAAAGATGAAGCTGCTCAAGTGATTATTGATCAAGTCAGAGTTCTTGATAGAACCCCAAACTCAAAAGTTCAAATCTTGAGGAGTGACAATGGTACAGAATTCAGAAATGCCACACTTGGAAATTTCTGCAAAGATGAAGGAATTGTACAACAATTTTCTGCTGCAAGAACTCCACAGCAGAATGGAGTTGTAGAAAGAAAGAACAGGACTCTCATTGAAACAGCTAGAACGATGTTGCATGATGCTAAGCTGCCAACATATTTCTGGGCTGAAGCTATCAACACAGCCTGTTATACTCAGAACAGAACCATGATCAACAAAACTCATGCAAGTACTCCTTACTGTCTGTTAACTGGAAAGAAACCTACTGTCAAATATTTTCATGTGTTTGGGAGCAAATGCTTTATGATGAAAGACAATCATGAGAAGAAAGGAAAATTTGACACCAAGGCTTTTGAAGGACTATTCATGGGTTACAGCACAGAAAGGACTACCTACAGGATTATTGAAGAAAGTGTTAATGTCACATTTGATGAAACCAAGTTTCCAGGACTGCATGAAGAAGGAAAGATGCAGACATTCAGATTTGAGAATCAAGGATACTTGGAAGCTGAGGAGATTGTGGATGAAGAACCTAGCTTCACTCAGGTTGTTGAAGTTGATAAAGATACTGTCAATGCCACTACTGTCAACCAAACTCCAGCTCAGTCACAGACCATATCCTCTAACATTCATGACAATGGTGACTCTGGAGACAATGAAGAACATGGTGAAGACAATGGGATTGGTGATCACTCAACTCAACAAACTGAAGGAAGTGTTCCTGTGCAGTCAAGTAGCTTGCCCAGAATCACCAAGTGGAACAAAGATCACTCAAGTGACCTTATCATTGGTGATCCTAATTCTGGAGTGAGGACAAGGAACAAAGTCTCTGCTGACAGCATGTTTTCATGCTTCCTGTCACAAATGGAACCCAAGACAATTGATGAAGCATTGTTGGATTCTGACTGGGTGATAGCCATGCAAGAAGAGCTAAATCAGTTTGAAAGAAACAATGTATGGAGATTGGTTCCAAGACCTAAGGGAAAGTCAGTTATTGAGACCAAGTGGGTTTTCAGAAACAAACTTGATGAAAATGGATTGGTGACAAGGAACAAAGCAAGGCTAGTGGCTAAAGGTTACTGTCAATAGGAGGGAATAGATTATGATGAGACATTTGCTCCTGTTGCAAGACTTGAAGCTATAAGAATCTTTCTAGCTTATGCTGCACACTGCAACTTCAAAGTATTTCAGATGGATGTCAAAAGTGCCTTTCTAAATGGAGAGCTGGAAGAAGAAGTGTATGTGGAACAGCCACCAGGGTTTGAGGATGCTGAAATGCATAATTTTGTGTACAAACTCTTCAAAGCTTTGTATGGTATAAAGCAAGCACCCAGGGCATGGTATGACACACTTTCCACCTTTCTTCTGGAAAACCAGTTTACCAGAGGAGTTGTGGACAAGACACTTTTCTACAAGCATCATGGCAAGGACATCATTCTGGTACAAATCTATGTGGATGACATCATTTTTGGTTCTACAAATGAGAAGCTGTGTGAGAAGTTTTCCCATCTCATGAGTAACAAATATGAGATGAGCATGATGGGAGAATTGTCATTCTTTCTAGGGTTACAAATTCTTCAACAAACTGATGGAATCTTCATAAGTCAAGCTAAGTATATCAAGGAACTTCTCAAAAAGTTCAACTTGGAAGATTCATCTCCTGCAAAGACACCAATGTCCACAGCAACTAGTCTGGATCTTGACCCTAAAGGAAAGAAAGTTGACTCAAGCACCTATAGAGGCATGGTAGGATCCCTCCTATACCTAACTGCTAGCAGACCTGACATCATGTTTGCTACATGTCTCTGTGCAAGGTTTCAAAGTGATCCAAAGGAGTCACACTTGGTAGCCATCAAGAGAATCTTTAGATACTTAAAAGGCACTCCTAACCTAGGCCTTTGGTATCCTAAGAATACTGGATTTGATCTAATTGGTTACTCAGACTCAGACTATGCTGGATGCAAGATTGACAGAAAGAGTACTACTGGTAGCTGTCAATTTCTTGGTGGAAGATTGGTCTCATGGTTTAGCAAGAAGCAGCATTCAGTTTCTACCTCAACTGCAGAAGCTGAGTACATTGCTGCAGGCAGTTGCTGTGCACAAATTCTATGGATGAAAAGTCAACTTCTAGATTATGGTCTAGTGTTAAGAGAAATTCCTATTTACTGTGACAACACTAGTGCCATAGCCATCTCAGATAATCCAGTTCAACACTCTAGAACAAAGCACATTGATATAAGACATCACTTTATCAGAGAGCATGTTGAACAAGGAACTGTGAAGCTGATTTATGTCCCAACTGACAAGCAACTTGCTGACATCTTCACTAAGCCATTGGATGAAGCAACCTTCAACAGGTTGGTAAGTGAATTGGGAATGCTGAATCTGGTATGTTAATTTACTAAGGTTTCTAAATTTTCAATTCTTATTGAAGCTCATGACAGCAACTTCAAACCTGCTGTCAAGAGAAGTTACTGTCTACTTGGTTTATGTCTGTTACGTGACAGCATGTGTTGATTTGACTTTTCATGTCAGTATTTTGTGCCAGTCTCATACTTTTAAACCGTGTATGACTTTAATGTGGTTATCCGTTAAGTTTGAGAGTTAAAAATCTGTTCCATTGGACTTTCACACTCTTGTGCATTAATCTGTAGGATTAAAGGAGGACACGACCATTAATTACTTTTGTGGTAGTTGTATGGGTACTCTAACTTTTGACCATTGGACTTTAATCCTTAGACGGTTTTGCGTATAAATTAACCTTAGGTTTCACCAGTCTGCTCTCAGTTTTAAAGTAAATAATGGAAAACAAAGTAGGAATCGAAGTTGGTCTAAAGAAGTGTGATAGTGAACCCGACAATGAAGAGATCGATGAGCTCTTTGAAATGCTGTTGGACGCCATGGATGAGATAGACGAGGAAAAGGAGGCCAAGGTTAAGGAAGAGGAGGCCAAGGCTATGGAAGAAGAGAAGGAGCTTCAGGCACTTCTTGAAAAAGAAGGCCGCTCTGAAGAAGAGATTAAGGAAGAAGTCTTAGAACTAGTTGATAAAATCTTAGAATGATGTACTCAATGTTCAATATTAATGATTTTATTAACAATAATAAAAGTTCCTGCTTATGTGGTTACTGAGTTTATGACTTGTCTGTGTAACTTGTTTAATATCTGTGCTTGAAAGATTACATTGCTAAATTCATATTCTGTTAATTTTAGGTTAAGTGTATGAGCAACGCATTCTAATTAGTTCCTGACAGAAACAATTTCCCATTTAAATTACTGTCACAAAGAAGGATACTGTCCCGTGTCTCTTGACAGCAACCTTCTTGACAGCAGGGAAAGACTTTCTGTCACGACCTTTAAAGGATACTGTCACTCAAATGCTTAACGGTGACAGCACGTTTTTGCGCAATAGTTGATGTCGCGCAAAACCTACTGTCACCGCCACTTCTTACTGACAGATTATTTCTAGCGCACAGGTTACTGTCAACAATAGTGGACCGTTGTAATTGGATATTCACCCCACGATTGACAGTGATTAACGGGCAGTAACTCACGTGTTAAGAGAGTGGGTTAAGACACGTCCTTTAACTCCATTTTTTGAGCAAACGTTTGAGATACCCATATTTATTCTCCAGTTACTCAGACATATCACTCTCACAAAACTCAAGGCAAAATACTTTTCTTCAAGCAAAAAGCTACTTTCTCACTTTCTTCTTTTCTTGAAATCTCAATGGCCCCCAAACAGACTCTCTCTCAAACAAACTTTGCTGGCATCTTTTCCCCAAATGATGCTGGTGAAGGTTTCAAAGGACTAGTGTTTTTCTTGAACAAGTCCTATCTCGGTTATGCCATAACCTCAACCCCCATTCTCGACTTAGACAGACTTGAGGCGTTTTGGCAAACTGCTGTTGCTCAAACTGAGGGTGAGAACCCTGGTATTCAATTCACAATCTCTGGGCAACAATACATTCTCACAGCTGAGGTCATCAATACTGCTCTTGGAATTACACTGGAAGCAGGCCAAAACTTTGCTCCACTTGCTAATGATGACACTCTGAAGAAGCTCTTCTTGAAGATTGGGTATGCCGGCCCTATTCTCGAAGAGGGAACAACCAAGTGGTACCCGTCTGGTGAAATGGACAGGAAATATCTGAGGAAGGAGTGGAGCATGATATTTGATGCAATGGTCAAGGTGTTCTCTACCAAGTCCACAGGCTGGAATGGGATACCCTCCTACATCAAGAAACTGACACATTCTCTTGTCCATGGATACAAGGTGAATGTTGGAGCTCTCCTCATGGCACAACTCACAGCTGCCATAGGTAAGAAGGTATCACACTACCCTCGCTTTCTTATGTTGTGCATTAATTCATTCTGTGATTTTAATGATGTCGCTCCTCGTTTAGAGGCTTGCTCAGTTTTGAAAAAGAACACACACACACTATTATCATCACAAAATCTCAATGCACATATTCCAATTTGTTTCACTCAGCACATGGTTGATCAAGTGTCCAACCTTGATTATCCATTATCTTCTGGTTATGATTCTTTTTCTCTTGAGGATGAAACTGAATTAGACCCAAATTCAGTTAACCCCCATTCAACACCATACACTCAGCCTAGGCCCTCTAGACTTCCCAAAGCCCAAAGAGAAGCCTTGCAAGAATCCAGAAAAAGATCCTTAGATGCTGATGTTGGTGGTAGCTCTGTTAGTCATGAGGGAGACACTGCACCTAGTGCAGCAAATAAGGAAGGTAGTCAAACTGAACCCTCAGTGGTTCCCCCTGAGCCTAAGAAGAAGAGAGCTAGGAGGACCAAAACCACTGTCAGCCACCCTGCAGTCTCCCAAAAGACTGTAGAGGAAACCAGGGAAATATACTCCTCCCTAGATGTGCCTTCTCAACAAGGGACATCTATTGAAATTGGCCTGTCTCCCAAGGCACCCTGTACAGAGTCTGCACAAACTCATGGTTCCCAACCTGAGATACCCTCACTTGAAGAAACACACAGTGAGTTAGGGCACAGTGAGGATTTCTCTGCTCCTATTGATGGTTCACATGTTTCATCTGTGAATCAGCCCCCACTCTCTGCTACACTTTCACCTTCTTCCTTCCCTACACATTCTTTTGTTTCTTCTCCACAACCTAGAGAAGGGGACAGCCCCAACCCTTCAGGTTTTGATCATCCATCTCCAATCATGGATGAGCCCCCATCTAGTGGTCCACAAGAACCCATTTCTCAAAGTGAGATGGACACCACTCCTCCAAACACTGAGCTAGGGCAAAGTGGTATTTTGTCAGAAAATGAAACAGCCAACACTTTGTCTGATCTCCAAGGAGCATCTTACCTTCAGGAAGATGCTGTCACAGCCTCTGTTGCTGTCAAAGACACTGGGGATGCTACTATCCTGGACACAGCTACTGTCAAAGGTGGAGAGAAAGATACTGTCACTACAGAACCTACTGTCACTCCACCTCCCAAAGATGCTGTCATGCCAGAACCTGCTGTCCAGACTCCAACTGACAGTACCATTCCTACTCAAGCTGATGTCCAGCCCTCCCAGCCTAATTTTGATGCTGTACTTGTTGAGGATGCCTCTGATGATGACCTACCTCTTGCCAAACTCCTAAAGGTACATTCTAAATCTTCTCCTTCCATGCATGTTAGTACTGCTCATACCCATGCATCTAGGTTGAGTGAGGGTGTGCAAAAGAAAAGAGAGATAAAAGAAAAGAGAGGTGAGCATAAAAATGAGAGGCAGCCAAATGAGCTGGCAAAAGGAGAGGGACTTGAGCATGTCCAGAGAGAAATTGAGGGAGCCCACACTATTCAAGCCCTAGGCCTTGAGAGTCAAACTGTGAGGGGTGATGAGATCACTCAAAAACACCCTGAGAGTGTGAGAACCCCCATAGCCTCGAAGCCCCTGTCTTTTCCTTCCCCTCCACGAAGGTTAAGGTCTGGTGGCCCCTCTGCTACTTTTGGTTACAGGATTGCAGCTCTTGAAGGACAGTGTGCTACTTTGGACTCCAAACTGGACTCTCTCTCTCAACTGGTGGTTGATGGTTTTGCTGCTACTCAACTCTCTATTCAGTTCCTTACTGACCTGGTAGCTGCCAACTCAACTAAGGGGGAGAAGGTAGCAAGATCAGAATCATTGCCTATTCAAGAATCAGGTGGAACTCAGGGGGAGCCTGTAGCTGTGGAGACCAGAGGGGGAGCTAAAAGGAAAGCAATGTCTAAGGGGGAGCAAGTCAAACCAAGCAGTGTAAAACCACAGGATAAAGCTGAAAAGCCTGTTGAAGTGGAAATGGATGGAGAAAGGGTGTTAATGTCAAAGGAAACTCAAGATGCATTGCAAAGAAGACCTGCATCTAGACATCCAATCTTGCCTCCTGTGGTGATTAGAGAACCTACTCAAGAAACTGCTCTACAGAAGAAATGGAGAGAAATGGAGGAACAAAACAAACTTGGGAAAGGTAAAGGGAAACTGCCTGAATCCATTCATGGTGGAATTATTTGGACAAATGGCACTGAATTTGATCAAGAGGAAGCCAATGTCATGATGGTGGATTACAGGGAGAGCACATTACACAACCATGACAGTAAGTTTAGCAGTTTGGTGGAAGAAGCAATGAATGCTCCTAGCAACCGTCCAACCAACACCACAAAACTGTTAAAGGAACAAATTACTAGTGTCAGTGTAATGGTGAATGATGAGAAAAGATGGGCTGTAAGTATTTATCTCACTTCTGGCATATCTTATTTCATCACAATGCAGCTATTGCAGAGTCTGCCAGCAAAGGTGTTGTGTGTTTTGAAGGGAAAGATCAGGGCAACTCAAACACCATTCAATGAAATATTGGATATGCAAATCCAGAACCTGATCATGCAGAAGCTACCTGAAGTCTACTCAAATCCACCATGTGTTTTCTACAGATCTAAAACTAAGGATGGCACAAGAAGGAACAGCTTCATGAATATTGGGAGCCCATCCACAATGGAAACCAAGTCAATTCTGAAGGTACTAGATGGAATACTCAGTTCAAATGCCAATCCAGGAAGAGTTCATGCTGTTCAAGAAATCTACAAAATGCTAGTGTTGAGAGACAAGGCACTGGGAGCTAGAATGAAGGAGCTAATCACTAGAGCCAATGCCAAAAGAAATGATCAAGGTGGAAGTTGCTTCTATAACATTCCTCCCCATGATGATGATGATGATGATGAAGATGGTGAGGATGGAGGCGGTGAAGCTTCTGGAAATGCTGGAAATGCTGGTGGAAGTAATTCTGGGAATACTGGTATTCAATCTCAGAATGAAGGCAATGAAGAAACTCCTAGCCAGGAAAAGAAAGATGCTGGTGCAACAGATGAAGAGGAGTCAAGAATACTGGAAGCTTTGGAGGCAAGCATTCTTAGATGTGCTATTGACTGCATAAATGCTGAAAAAGATGTTGTCACCAAAGGTACTGTCGACAAGGATACTGTCATAGAAGATGCTGTCTTGAAAGATGCTGTCGACAAGGATACTGTCAAGGAAGGTTCTGTCAAGGATGAAACCAAGGCTACTGTCAAGTCCAAAAGACTGAAAGCTAAAGCTAAGGCATGGTTTACTAGACAGAAACCAACAGGGAAGCACAAGTACTCAGGAAAGGAAAAGGCCACTGGATTTGGCAGGAATCTCAAAAAGCCAATTCAATCAATTCCTCCCAACAGTCTTAAGATTCAACAAATGCAATCAAGAGAAATCAAGAGCGTTGAGGTTAAGCTGGATGCAAATCAAGAGGCCACTGAGTACATTCTGTGGTGGGCAGAATCAAGGTCAGCCAAGATTGACAAGGACTTCAATCTGGTAGCCACATCAACCAAGAAAAGTGAATCAACCATAGATAAAAGAAGAATTGATTTCTTCTACCTGGAAAGAATGGTAGAGTTGCTGGAGAGCTATGATGATGTTTCAAAGGCTGTCATGGAACATGTTCTAAAATATCAGGCAGATAGGGATGCTGAATTTTATCAGAAATTTGGCTATAACTTTGCAGATTTTGATGATGCTGATATTCTTACTGATCTCCCAGCCTCTCCTATACCATACCACTGGTACTATGAGTTTGATGACTTACCCACAGAAGAAGGGCAAACCCAACCAACTCAGGAAGGGGAACCCAAGCCAAGCAAACAACCTGAATCTTCTGAATATTCTCAAACTCAGTCAGAACTTGATAAGAAGGAAGCTGAATTGCTGGAAAAACACAAGGCCTCTAACAAGGCAGAAAGTGAAGCTCCAAATTATCAACCATATATGCTGGAAAATCCCCTAAGAGTCAAGTTCCTAAAAGAAGAAATCTATGTTTGCAGCTTGCATAAGCTTAAAACATCCACTCTGAAGGATTTACAGTATATGGTAGCTGGTTCAATTCATCCCTTGGAACAGATTTGTTCTGATGAGATAGAGAAGTTATTGGAAGGGAGAAAAGGAGAAGACTCAAAACTGGACAAGCAAAGAAGGAAGTCTCTCAATGCTTATCCTGGAAGTAGATTCAAGCTCATTAATGAAGAACTTCATTTCAGAACCTATCCATATGATATAGAGCAATGGCTGAATCTCAGGGATGTTAGTTCTCTCATATCCCCTTCCATAAAGAAGATCATTGATGAAGTAGAGGATGATGCAGTGTCTGCTGCTGAAATTTCTCTTGTAGAAAGTCTAAGAAGCTGCTTGGCAGAAGCTCTCAAAAGAGAGGATGCAGCAAGACAGAAGAGGAGATCTCAAGCTAAGTGAAAATTCTTAACCCATTCTGATCTTGTTAGTTAAGTTGTCAGCACACATTGTAAATTTGTTGTTATTTTCCATAAAAACAAATTGGGGGAGATTGTTGGGATTTATGGGTGATAGCATTGAAACAACTTAACTTTGATTGTACTTAATTTTTCAAATTAAGTAGAACATACTGTCATAGCCAAAGTATGTTCTTGTAATCAGTATGTAATGTTATTCTAGTTGTATTGTTTGAAAGAAGTTCACTTATGTGTTCAAGCCTCAAAGAATGCTTTTTGGATGACAACATGAATAAAGGTTACTGTCCTAAAGCTGTGACAGTAAGATTACAAGAAGACAGAATGTTGCAAGTCACGACAGCATATTCACTCTGACAGCAACATTGGCGGAAGACTACGCGACAGCAACTATTGCCCTCGACAGCAAGTTTGGGATCCTCGACAGCACTCTATGCGGGGAACTCATACTGTCACCAAAAGATCATTCCTGTGACAGCAAGCTTTGCGGTAAAAGTAACTGTCTCAATAAAGATCCTTATGCTAGGTATCTTTCTCAGTCAAATCCCGTGACAGTTTAAATGTTCAAGAAACAGGCGTGATGCAGTATCCCTAAGCTGCACCAAGTCTGCAAGACTACGACAGAAGCTTCAAGCACTGCAAAACAAAAGCGAATCAATTCAAGAGCAAGATCAAGTCTTTATCTGCTGAATTGGTTCAGCTGGAAATGGAATGAATCTAGGTTGCTTTCTTTGTAATGTATATCTGACATGTTAGCAATTTAGGAAAGTCACATGGGTAAGACAATCTGTAAGAAGCTGCCACTTGACAGTGACAGCAGCTTCACAAACCCGTGACTGATAGTGATAGGGTTAGTCTTATACCTACTATCAATTCATTCTAGAAGTGTAACGAAGACAAGCAAGTGTCTTTGAAGAAAACCTGAAGCTCGAGAATTCTTTCTTGAGGTTGTAGCAACACTTTGCAAAATAAATAAAACATTTAATTTGTGAATCTTGTTCTTACTGAATACTGTTCGTGATTGCATATATTGCTGATAACGTTTAATCTTGATTTTAGTTGTTAAAATTTAGATTGAATTTTATCAGTATTGCATTCATCCCCCCCCCCCCCCTTCTGCAATACACAAGGACTAACAGAATCCAACAATGCTTCATCAGTAGTCTTGGGTTCCATTTGAGACAGGAAGCATGAAAACATGCTGTCAGCAGAGACTTTGTTCCTTGTCCTCACTCCAGAATTAGGGTCACCAATGATGAGGTCACTTGAGTGATCCTTGTTCCACTTGGTGATTCTGGGCAAGCTACTTGACTGTATAGGAACATTTGCTCCAGTTTGTTGAGTTGAATGATCACCAATCCCATTGTCTTCACCATGTTCTTCATTGTCTCCAGAGTCACCACTGTCATGAATGTTAGAGGTTATGGTCTGTGACTGAGCTGGAGTTTGGTTGACAGTAGTGGTATTGACAGTATCTTTATCAACTTCAACAATTTGAGTGAAGCTAGGTTCTTCAACCACAATTTCCTCAGCTTCTAAGTATCCTTGATTCTCAAATCTGAATGTCTGCATCTTTCCTTCTTCATGCAGTCCTGGAAACTTGGTTTCATCAAATGTGACATTAACACTTTCTTCAATAATCTTGTGTTCCATAACATAAACTCTGTGGGCAGTCCTTTCTGTGTTGTAACCCATGAATAGTCCTTCAAAAGCCTTGGTGTCAAATTTTCTTTTTTTCTCATGGTTATCCTTCATCATAAAGCATTTGCTCCCAAACACATGAAAATATTTGACAGTAGGTTTCTTTCCAGTTAACAGACAGTAAGGTGTACTTGCATGAGTCTTGTTGATCATGGTTCTGTTCTGAGTATAACAGGCTGTGTTGATAGCTTCAGCCCAGAAATATGTTGGCAGTTTGGCATCATGCAACATTGTTCTAGCTGCTTCAATGAGAGTCCTGTTCTTTCTCTCTACAACTCCATTCTGCTGTGGAGTTCTTGCAGCAGAGAATTGTTTTACAATTCCTTCATCTTTACAGAAATTTCCAAGAGTGGCATTTCTGAATTCTGTACCATTGTCACTCCTCAAGATTTGAACTTTTGAGTTTGGAGTTCTATCAAGAACTCTGACTTGATCAATAATCACTTGAGCAGCTTCATCTTTGGATTCAAGAAACTTCACCCAAGTGTACCTTGAGTAATCATCCACCATTACTAAGGCATATCTCTTCTTGGCCATTGATGGTACATTGACTGGTCCAAAGAGATCCATGTGTATCAACTTGAGTGCTTCAATGTTGGTGTTCAATTGCTTGGACTTGTGCACAGCTCTTCTTAGTTTGCCCATTTGACAATCTTCACACAGTCCTTCTTGACAGAATTCCTGTTGGGGCAAACCTCTCACTAACTCCTTCTTCATCAGAATATTCATTATCTTGAAGTTGAGATGTGAGAGCTTCATGTGCCAAAGCATACTGTCACCAACAGTAGCTTTACTGTAAAAGCAGTAAACCTTATCCTTCTTTGTTGAATTTAAGTCAGCAACAAACAAGCTTCCTTTTCTAACCCCTTTTAGAGAGAGGCTACCATCCTTCTTGTGATAGATGTTACACAGCATCATATCAAAATCAACCTTGAATCCCCTGTCACTGAATTGGCTGACACTGAGTAGATTGTGCTTCAATCTATCCACAAGAGCAATATCTTCAATGACAACATTTCCAATTTCTAGACAGCCATATCCCACTGTGTCACCCTTGCTGTTGTCTCCAAAGGTTATGATTGGGCCAGCTTTCTCAACATAATGTGATAGCAGGGCTTTATCACCTGTCATGTGCCTTGAGCAACCGCTGTCAATGATCCACATGACTTGATCTTTCTTCTTGCCTTGACTCGAAGATGTTGATGTTACTTCATCAGTGCTAGCCATGAGAGCTAGGTTGACATATTCTATTTCATCTTCATCATCAGACTCATCCCAACACTTTCCTTCAGCCACATAGGCTCTACCTTGATTCTTCTTAGAGTATCCACCAGTTCCTTTCTCAAATCTCTGAACCTGTTTGGGTCTTTTGCACTCAGTAGCAAAATGACCAGGTTCACCACAGTTGTAACACTTGAATTTAGATCTATCCACAAATCCATTCTTGTATCCTCCTTTGAATGAGCTTCCCACAGCAGCCTTTGATGAGCTTCCCTTGGTGAACTTGGATGCTTGGCCTTGGGGCCTGAATGACCTATCCTTCTTGAACCTAAAGTTCTTAAACTTTTTGGCCATGTAAGCCATAGTAGGATTGTCCATGCTTTCCAGTTCCTCCATAGTGTAGAAGTCTTCATCTTCCACATCCTTGAGCTGTAGTACTACTTTCTCATCATCTTCAACAACCTCTTCTATCTTCAAGGATTGAACAGGGGTTGGTTGACTGATTTGTAGTGCTTCACTAGGTTGTGTGATTCTTGGCACCTGTGCTACTAGGGCACTTGACATGTTAGCCATCTTGTTCCTTGTTCCACTTTGTATGGCTCTCTTTTGAAAGAGTTCAAGTTCATAAGATTTCAGAATGCCATAAAGTGTCTCAAAGGTTATATTGTTGAGATCGCTTCCTTCTCGTATGGTTGTTGTCTTGTGTTCAAGATGATCAGGCAGTGTGAGCAAGAACTTGACATTCAATTCTTTTCTGTCATAGTACTTGCCATGTATCTGCAGTTCAGTTAAGAGCTTACTGAACCTTTCGAACATGGAGGTTAAGTCTTCACCAGGCTTGGCCATGAATGCCTCATATTGAGATATAAGTATTTGCCTTTGGTTGCCTTTAACTTCTTCACTTCCTTCACAGAGTAAGGCTAACCTGATCCACATCTCCTTGGCTGATGAGCAGCTTATCACACTTCCACACATGGCTTTATCCAACGTGAGAGAATCGAGCAAGATGAGTTGCAAGTGATCATCTAGCACCATTTTCTCCTTCTCAGTTTCCAAAAATTCCGAGGGATCTTTGGGAACCCAATGTGCAGGAATGATTTCACCATTTACAGTTGTGGCTTCAATTTCCTTCCTTGGTATGAAAGGACCATTCTCAAGTATACCTGGGTATAGTGGATTCGCAGCTTTGATAAACAACAAGATTTTTCTTTTCCAAATGCTGTAGTTCTCTTTATCAAAAGCTGGGATCTTGATACTCTTTGATTTCTGCATTGTCGTCGGGATCTCAGATATGTATGTTAATCTGAAAGCTCTGATACCAGTTGTTGGTCCTTGTGTATTGCAGAAGGGGGGGGGGGGATGAATGCAATACTGATAAAATTCAATCTCAGTTTCAACAACTAAAACTAAGATTTAATGTTATCAATAATATGTATGCATTCACAAACAGTATAATAGAGAAGACATGATTCACAAAATAAATGTTTTATTTATTTTGCAAAGTGTTGCTACAACCTCAAGAGAGAATTCTTGAGCTTCGATCTTCTCCAAGACACTTGCTTGTCTTCGTTACTTTTTTAGAATGAATTGATAGTCTAAGTATAAAACTAATCCTATCACTATCAGCACGGGTCTGTGAAGCTGTTGTCATTATCAAGTGGCAGCTTCTTACAAAGTGTCTACCCATGTGACTTTCCTAAATTGCTAACAATGTCAGATATACATTACAAAGAAAGCAACCTAGATTCATTCTATTTCTAGCTAAAATAATTCAGCAAATAGAGACTTGACCTTGCTCTTGAATTGATTCGCTTTTGTTTGCAGTGCTTGAAGCTTCTGTCGTAGTCTTGCAGACTTGGTGCAGCTTAGGGATACTGCAACACGCCTGTTTCTTGAACATTGAAACTGTCACGGGGTTTGACTGAGAAAGATACCTAGAACAAGGATCTTTCTCGAGACAGTTACTTTTGCCGCAAAGCTTGCTGTCACAGGAATGTGCTTTTGGTGACAGTAGGAGTTCCCCGCATAGTGTGCTGTCGAGGTTTCCAAACTTGTTGTCAAGGGCTAAAGTTGCTGTCGCGTAGTCTTCCGCCAATGTTGATGTCAGAGTGAATATGATGTCTTGACTTGCAACATTCTGTCTTCTTGTAATCTTACTGTCAATGCTTATGACAGTAACCTTTATTCATGCTGTCATCTAATATGCGTTCTTTGAGGCTTGAACACAGAAAGTGAACTTCTTCCAAATTACACAATTAAAATAACATTGCATACTGATTACAAGAACATACTTTGGTTGTGACAGTATGTTCTACTTAATTAAAAATTAAGTATATACAAAGTTAAGTTGTTCCTATGCTATCACCCATAAATCCCAACAATATATATTTAGGATTTGTATTTATTATGTCATTACCTTTAGAGTTTGACCACTGAAATCGTCGTCAACATTTGCTGATATTGACTAACTCATTTCACAATCTTTAAACTACTTCACTTGAATTAATAATGTAGATGGTCATCATAAACCTAATAATATTGTATATAATTATGGTAAAGAGGATGCGAAGAATAATATTTCCGAAACATTTGATTTATTGAACATGATGTCTCATGTTCGGGTTTGAAACGATTTTGTCACATTTATATTTGTATGTATAGTCTCTGTTAAGATTTTAAAAGTTCAACAAAGTAAAATATTGGAGTTTGGTGACAGCACTTAATTGATAACAAAAAAAATTACAAATCGTTTTACTATTTGAACTTCTGAGATCCGTAATATGGTCATATAGAATATATTATCAAGCTAATGCGGAGACATGATTTATTAATAAATTAAAAGTACTTAGAAATATTGATGTTATAAGTAGTTATAATTAAAGATTAAATATTCAATGCATAAAATATTGGTTGAATAGATAAATAAAATGTTGTCATCATAACAAAATAACATAAAAATACGATATTAGAATTTGTTTGAAATGTAATATCAATTTTTGAATCAATAAGAATGTTAAACGTCCTAACCATTTAGATTTATACTTCTTATTAACTCCATTATCATTAACACGAATATACGTTTATTTGCTCCCGATTTTAACACTAAATTATCATCAATAAAATTATCATTATTAACTGAAATTAGAATTGTCAACCAATCATGATTAGTAAAGTACAATGAGACTGATATATAACGAAAACTTCTACTATCATATGATTGATCTAAAATTTAGGAGTGATGTCTGATTGGTCCTAAAATAATTAATATTTTTTGATTGGTTAACTATATATCATGTAGACTCAAGTATTATAATAAAAGATTAAAATAATTTTTCTATACAAAAGATCTACAAAATAAAATCAACCGTTCCAAGAATGTATTAATATATTAAGTAAAAATTTCTTTTGATTTTTTTAATATAATCAATTAACATCAAATTTGTTTAATTACAATAAATAATATGAATATTGGATAATTACCCTCACATTTCTATATAAAAATCTCAAATTACGAACTTTAACAATTAAAAAGTTAAAATTATGAATTATAGATTAAAGTCATATATAATGTACATATATACTCATAATACTTCCTCATTAAGTGTGTTAGGTCATGTAATGGTATTAAAAATTTATCTATAAAATAGACGATTCTATATTAAATGCATTGTTCAACTGGTTATCAAAGTCTCGAAGTATATAAACATAAGAAATGATTTAAATTATAGTTAAAAGTAAAATAATTTTAATTCATAATCAAATTCTCCAAATATATAAATATTATAGTTAATGAATTTAATTTCTTAATATAATCAATTAACATCATATTTTTTTAATTATAATAAATAATATTAATATTGGATAACTACCCCATAACTCTGTGTAAAAACCTTAAATTACGATCTTTAACAATTAAATAACCAAAAATATAATTGATTCATTAAAGTCATATAATTTTACATATACTGGTAATTTGGTGGTATTATAAGTTTATCTATAAAATAGACGATAGACGATTTTATATTAAACACATAGTACAATTGATGATCAATATCTCGGAGTATATAAATATAAAAAAGATTTTAATTTTAATTAAAAATAAAATAATTTTGATTTATAACCAAATTCTCGAAATATATAAATATAATAGTTAACGGATTGAAATTCTAATTAAAATCAAAATAATTCTGAATGTTGATTGGTTAATCGTGTTGATGTATAGTCTAACCACCCTTGGTTAACAAATTTACATGTGAAAAGTTTTAATGGATTTAAATTACAATTAAAAACAAAATATTTTTGAATTTTGATTGGTAAATCACATTGCAGGGATAGTCTAACCACTCTTTGTTAATAAAATTATATCAGGAAAGGTTTTAAAATCTAGTGATTGGTCTAAAATTTAGGATTGAATCCATATAATTAATATAATATGCATATAAATATATAAATAAATAATAAATAAATAATAAATAGTTATTAAGTTATGTATTAAAAATTATATGCTTGAAATTGAATTATTAAAATAGTAACCAAATTGGTGGTTCAGTATGAATAAAAATTCAGTTACAAAATAAGACAATACAATTGTGATTGATTTATATGAAGCAGTGATTTGTCAATAATATTTTTTTGACTAAACAAATATATAATAGGGAAATTATGAAAAATACCCATGCTTCCGATCTTTTTTTTAAAAAAAAATACGGTCAAAGTTGCGTTGCACCGCAAGTTGCAAGCAATTGCATTACATGTTTAAACACTTCATTGTATTAAAAATAGAATTGTCAACTATGATTGTTTAGTAAAGTGGGATGAAAATGATAATAAGGAAAACTTTTACTATAGTATGATTGGTTTAAAATTTAGGAGTGGTGTATGATTGGTCCTAAAAGAATTAATATTTTAAGATTGGTTAACTGTGTGGTATGTAGACGCAAGTACTATACTGAAATATTACATTAATTTTAATACACAAAAGATCTACAAAATAAAATCAACTGTCACAATTATCTATTAATATATTAAGTAAAATTTTAACAAACAAGTTAAAAAGCACTGCTCTCATACCAATTGCTAGGTCCCGTAAGAGAGCTATTTTAAGCTAGAAGGGGGGTTGAATAGCTTAAATACTAATTTAAAAATTATTATGGCGTTTTAAAAATATTTATCCCTTTTAAAATATTTTACCGAGTTGTTATGCTATTAATAAGTGCGGAAATTAAAGGCAAGGGAAGAAAATACCACACGAGCGATGGCGCAACCTCTAATAGATTCGCACACCCCTACTCCAGTCACCCGAGCTCCTCTCTGGACTCGAGATTTCCTTTAAAAGTAACTCGCTCCTTTAATAGGCAGAGAAGCCTTTACAAACTTACAAGATTTGTCTTGGAGCATAACTACCTGTTACCTCCTCAAAATCATTGTAAAAACCTACAGAACTTATCTTAGACATCAACTCCCCGCTACTTCTTCAAAGTTGATGTAGAACCTTGGTGTAGACTATGACTTCCTTAGATTTTGCCGGTCATGGATCTTAGGTATTAGATCTTTGGTCTTTTCTCTTCATCACGGTGCAAAGACGACTAACTCCCCATTAGTACGCCTAAGACTTGGGTCTTAGAACGAGAATCACCTCAGTACAAAACTAAAAAGACAATTTCTACGAAACAAATATGGTTATGTAGCAAATAAGTTTGGACTAGTATGTTACGGTACTATGCCAAGAAAGTATATAATATTCATATAAAAATATTAAATACACTTATAAGTATACTTTCTTTGATATTAAATTATAATCAAAGTATACTTTTAATTACTCCAAATAAGATATAAATATTTGTGGAGTAATTCTTGATTTCCTTTCTTATAAAGCTATATAGAGCTTTAAGGCTTCGTAAGTATTCTTTCTTTCGATATATAATTAGTTAGATCGAAGAATACTTTTTTATCACAATACTCCGTTAAGACAAGATAAAATTATAACTCAGAGTTTGTTGATATATACAAAGTCCTTTAAGCTCGTTGGCTTAAGGCTTTAACAAGGCAACTCCTCTTTTGGAATACTTGGAAAATATCTTAAAAACTTCTAGCACGAAATACAAATTTTAGCCACGATAAATAAAAGTAAGTGCGATAACTAAAACAAGTGGCTAAACTTGTGCTTTTGAAGTTTTACGAAGTACGAATTAGTTATATTATCTAATAATCCTATGAAACACTAAAGGTGCTAGTTGGGAAATTCGATAATAATATTCGTAGTAAGTTAAATCTCTTTTAGAGATAACGTACTTTGTTTAATACGAAAGTATACTTTAATCGAATATATTCCCTTGAAACACTAAAGGTGCTAGTAAGGAAATCGATTATACTTTTCGTAATATATTTGATCTTGTCAAATATAATCTCTTTTAGAGATTAAGTAGTTCTTTTGATCTTTCTTTAAATATAAACTTTCTTTTTGAAGATCAAGTACTTTTGTGAACTCTGTCCCCTTTTTGATTTCTTTTAGCAGAGAATAAATATTTCAAAAATTGTTATAATCTTTGGTGTCTTTTAGAGATCCAAGAATAGATCTTGAGAAGATATATAAATGTTAAAAACAAATCTCAAATATAAATAAAGACGAAGCTAAAAATTACCACTTTTAGAAAATGATCGGAAAAGTTCGTTGGAAAAATTCGTCGGAGGTTTGGCCGGATTTTGGCTTATGAACGAACTTTGGGCAGCCCTTCGGGAGGCCGTAAGGTAGTGGTGGATGAGCTAGCAAGGTGGAAGTAAGATTGGTTGGTAGAACAAAGCTTCAATAACAAAAACCTTTGATATATGATAATATATGTATAAGAAAACAGGTTTTTGAGAAGAAGTATGTGTGTAGAGATTTGAGAGACTTTGAGAGAGTGTATACTTCTATTTTTCCAGCAAGGTACAGCTCTAGCTTTGTGAAATAAACGAATGGCGGAGACTAAAACATTTTTAATAGTGAAGATGATGAAGATGTGGCTCATTCTTAGCTTGACATTCTATCTAACACAACTTTGTCTTTTAACACTCATGGCACAGCACTTTTAAATATATAATATAATATTACACTTATATCGAGTAATAATTAAATGCGTAACACATATCGTTAATTAAATAATCAATATATATTCCATAAACGCTCAAAAAATAAATCTAAAACTATGGAGCACTTGGAAATATTATAAAATGCATACCTGCAAAGTTTGGTCAATTTTGGTTAATGTTAACTTGATCAAACGTGGTCAAACGTGGGATCGTTTGTCTCGGTTTTCGTGCCCGAACCAAAATTCTCCAAAAATTACAAAACTTTTACCATGCATAGAAAATATTATTTAAATGATAAATATCAAGTTTCAAGTCATTCTAGCAAGTGGAAGTAATTTATTTGGATTTAAAACGATTAAATCAGCTTTCTTTTCCGAATAAAATACAATTGGTCTTTTGATGAAATAGATAAGCCTTTTGACCAATGTTTTAGCTAGAATAAATACTTAAAATATATTTCCTAAAATATAAAAAAATTAAGAGTTTAGGAAATATTTTTGAGTATTTAAAATAATTTTCTCCGAAACATAATGAATTTGAGAAACAAGAGAAAAATTACTTTAAATATATCTAGCATGATATAAAAATAGGTATTAATATTCTATGAGTGAAAATTTATATTTTGAGATTGAAAATCATTTTATGGACGATGAGGAATATTTTTGGTATGAACGATAAATAAATTATCGAATAAAACAATTTGTTTTTAAATGTAGCAGGAGTTCTCTAAAGAATATTAAATTCTTAATATCCCTTTTTGAAGCTTGTTGCCTTATTAATATTGCAACATAGATCTAAAAAATATCACAATTTTGATATTTCTTTTTCGATCTTATTGCCTTAGAGATATATTCCTTAAAATATATATGTTTTGAATTTTCACAAATAAAAGAATATCTCTTATATTTATATTTAAAATTAAATAAATATAGTTGAAGATGAGTTTTGCTAGTATGACATTGGACTTTGAAATTCAATTAAAAAAATTTGTCCTAATGGAGAGGATTTACGTGTATTTAAATTTTATGTTTTAATCGTACAAATACCAAAATAAATATTATATCGAAGATATCCTTTCACTAACAAATTTTAGTTAATAAAATTCTATGAGAAAAGTTTAAATGAATTTAAATTCTAATTAAAAACAAAATAATTATTGAATGTTAATTGATTAATCAAGTTGTATGGATAGTTTAATCAACCTTGGTTAATAAAATTATACGAGTAAAGTTTTAATGGATTTAAATTTTAGTTTAAAATTATATGAGGAAAGTTTTTAGACTCTTGTGATTGGTTTAAAATTTAGGAGTGACTTACCCTTTGTTAATAAAATTAAATGAGGAAAGTTTTAATGGATTAATAAAAATTAAAATAATTTATTCTAATTAAAAAACAAAATAATTTTTGAATTTTGATTGGTTAATCGCGTTGTATAGATAGTCTAACCAATTTTATTTAATAAAATTATATGAGAAAAGTTTTGATGGATTTAAATTATAATTAAAACCAAAATCATCATTGAATGTTGATTGATTAATCAAGTTGTATGGATAGTCTGACCACCCTTGTTTAATAGTGTTGCCCAGTAATTAACAATTGTAGAAGGGGGTTGAATACAATTGTATAAGATTCTCGACTTAATGACCACAAATATGAAATAATAACAGCTTTATTATTTCTGATATAAAACTGTTATAAAACTCTCTCAAGAAATTCTGATGTTCTTGAAAGCTTCTAGGTTACAATAATACTCGTGTAAGCTATTGATATAAAATCAAAACCTAAACTGTGTTTATATACTACACAAATACTCTATCAATTACAAGATATGTTTAAATCAATTGTAAACTATATTGATACATATCCAAATCGACAGCTGCATTCCTATAAACTAGGAACCGACAAATCAACCTTCCCTATATTTCTGGATTTGATAGTTATCTTGAAGTAATATTGATTAGCTTCCAGTCCTGATGATAATCCTGATCACAGTCCTGATAGCAATCCTGATACTGACGCTCGTGCAATCCTGATGACGTTAGCACCCCAATCCTGATCAGTAGTCCAGATACTGATGATCATTGAATCCTGATCTAACAATCTCCCCCAATCTCATACTTTATAAAATAAAGTATAGATTCCTAGATTCAATGATGCCAAAAATATATTTACAAAATGTACAAGAAATATCAGTAGCAAACTTATCTTTAAATTCTTTGATAGAACAGATTCATCTTCAAGAAGTTTGATAATAAATTTTCTTCTTTGTCTTCAAGAATTTGAATCAGTCTTTCCTTTAGATTTCTGAGTTCTTCATCTTCCTCATCAATCTGGTAGATAGCTACTTTGAGATTCTGATTAGAACTTCTCTATAGATTATATTCTTCAACCAAGAGATAAGCAATTTCATTCCCATCAGGATTAAGCGTCAATACCAAAAGACATTTCTTTAACAGCACCGCCTCTTTGCATTTCAACTTCTTGATCTCTCATATTTAAGTACATGGAAGTATAATTACCATCATAATTTCTTCCTTCATCAAATCTTTTTCTAATGGTTGATAGAATCAAATCAGACCATTCCTTGCACACTCTATTCTTCCATTTGAGCAGATAATGAACATATTTCAGTTCCTTTGTAGTTTTAACCAGCAGCTCATGGATAGACATCTTCTTTACACTTCCATCTTTCATGAAGTAAAGAAGCTTTTCCTTCTTTTCAGCACCATCATGACAATCTAAGACAATATCCACAACTTGTAAATTGTTCAGGTGTTCAGAAATTAAGCTACCTCCAAATTCAACCAGTGCATGAGGATCAACATATGGCATGTTTAAGAATTTAGCATCTCTATGACATATGCCTCCTCTTGTATTGTAGTGCATTAGATCTTTGAGAACTAACAGCTTGTGCAGCACCAGGAAGATTTGTTATTATACCACCTAATTGAAAATTGATAGGCCTATTGCACTCAAGAGTGTCAATATGCTTCCATTTCTTATCCTTCTCCTTTTCAAGAACATAGCTCTTTTCTAGCTGGTGTTATTGTCTTCTTCCATTTTTCCACAACAACTTGCTTGATTTAACCAGCCTTTGTACATAGAGATTAAAATCTCTATATGTTGTTCTTTTAATTTCTCTTCTTCTAGCTTCTTCTTCTTGATCAAATTCCTTGTTATGAGAATCAACCACAGTAGACAATATTAAGAAACCAATCTCTTGTAGAGTTTCAGATTCATCAGGATCTTGAACAGTGTCAGGATTAGAATCTGGAACTTGAGTGGTATAACTGATTAGAGATAATTGTCTTGGTCTTCTTCTCAAAATCATATGAGGTTCATATTCTTTATCTACTCATTCATCATGAATAGTAGTCCTGACAACTTGAGTATCAGGAACTGTTGGAGTTTGAGTGTCCTCGGTAATTTCTTCAATCCTTAAAACTCTAGACCTTGTTTGTCTAGGCATAGATTGAGTTGATCTTCTACCTCTTCTAGCTCCTCTCCTACCTCTGCCTCTTCTTCCTCTAACAGTAGCAGGATTGTTAAAGCTTTCCATGATCTATTTCTGTTGTCTCAGAAATTCTTCTTGAGAAAGATCAGGATATTCTTTTGTTGAAATAGAGAGAGCTTTTCTAGCAAACAACTGTTGAACCCTCTTATCAGTGTGATAAAGAGTAACAACATCACCTCCTTTAGTCTTGAACTTCTGGAAAAGATTAGCAGCATCCTCGGGATTTTCAATAATTACATCTTCATCACCTTCAGGAATTGTAGATAAAGTTTGTCCATGACCAGGCGTCAGGATTTGGTCACCTGTCAGGATTTGCTCTTCCGTCAGGATCTGAGATTTTACTAAGGTTCTGACTGTTGTTCTAACTCCAGAATCAGAAACATGAGTTGACTGCATGGACTGACTTTGAGTAGTTTGTCTTGTAGACTTCACCATAGCAGCATCAGAGGTTTCTCCTTGTCTTACCATGTCATCACCATCATTTCCAGAATTATCATCATATTTTCTTAAGCCTAGATTAGGTGTATATTTTGTCTGACTTACCTTCTCCCCCTTTTTGGCATCACGATTTGATAATAAATTCAAAATTAAAGAGAGAGAGAGAGAGAGAGAAACTTCAATACTATTTAGTATTTACCTTGGAATCCAAATAATCAAGTCTGTTGTTGATAGAAGACTGTTCAGTGATAAGAGACTTAAAATGAGAATCTACAACTCTGAGTTGAAGAGCAATAGGAGCCTTTGCCAAGCTTTGAGATATATCAGTCCTTACCAAAGAATTAGCAGCCTTAACATAATCAATCTCATCCTTGAGGCTTTTGCTTAACAGAGTTGTAGCCTTCAAGTGATTTCTTATATCTTCATTTTTAATCAAACTTGATGCATAAGAAGCATGATGTAGTGCACATGGGTAGCTCACAGGATCAGCCGATCTATACCATTCATTATCCCATTCATGTCTTCTTAATTGCTCAGTAGCATCAATTGCATAAGGACCAGAAAAGTCTTGAACAATAGCTTTTCCTGAAGTAGCCTTGCAAGTCATAAAAGTGCTTGAAGAACCATGAGTAGTTCCAAGACTAGATTTAAGTGCAGTGACAAGCTGATCCTTCTCAACATCATCATCATCATCACTATCATCATAATCATCATTATTATCAGGATTAGGAATTGCAATACCTTTGAGTTTATCCTGATGTTCTGAGATAGGATCTATCATTGTTTTTTAGTCAAGTGGTTGTATCAGGATTGGCTCAGCATCAAGAGCACCACTTGCGTCAGGAGCAACACTGTCAGGATTTGATTTGCTTGCATCAATATTTACTACCAATGGTTCTTGTGTAGCTTGAGGTTTAGAAGCTGCTTCAACACTTTGAGTTAAAGGTTCTTGTGTACTTCCCTCAGTGACAGTGTTCTCAACCATAATTTCCATTTCAGGAATACCAGAAACCCCTTGAGCTGTGTCAGGAAGTTCCCTAGAAACTGAAGTTGTTTTGCCTGCATCTTCACTTTGAGAAGATGGTTCTTGTGGGGCAGGAATATTGATGTCTTCATTCTCCCTTTGAGAAAATGGTTCTTGTGTGACAATTCCTTCAGCTTTGTCTGCACTCACACTTTGAGTGAGTGGTTCTTGTGTGGCAGGATCCTCAAAAGCTGCTGAACCACTTTGAGGTTCAGGTTCTTGTGGGCTTGATCCTTTCAGTTTCTTCTGTCTTTTAAAAACAATCTCATCTGCCTTCCTTTTCTTTTGTAGTGGAGGTGAAAATCCAAGCTTGAAAGCAGTCTCAGCAACCTTCTCCCATGAAATTTCAAGAATCCTTAGAGCTGGAGAATCTGAGATTACGACAGTCTTGACATGTGATGCATCAGGAGTACTAACGTCAAGATTTGCATGAGCATCAGGAATTGATGACTCATCAAGATTTGTTGTTTGACCATCAGTATTTTGCATCGCCAAAGGAATATGATACCTTCTTTTAACCAACTTTCTTTTCTTCTGTGACTTAGCAGTTTGTGCCACAGCTTCATTAGCAGTATCAGCAACTTCCTTCTGAATCTTAAACTTGGAGGATAGTGGCATATCATCCTCAGAATCAGAACTGGTACCCAAAATCAATTTTCTTTTCACAACAACCTCCTCAAGCCTATCAGCCTTTTTAACCAGGACCCCTTGTACACCCCCTTGTGTCTTCTTTTTGGTGAGTGGTGTAGAGGAGAAATCCTTTGATCCTGATTGTCTACCAGACACATCAGATCTAGTTGATTTCTTTGATTTTATAACTAAAGTCTTTTGTGAGACAGTAGAGGTGGTTGTGGAGTGTTTAAGAGAGTGTTTGGGTTGGATGCTTGTTTCAGGAACAAGGTGTGTTTGGCCCTGTCCCATAGCATAAGTATCTGATCCATACTGAGTAGGCATTTTCTCTTTCAAGAAAAGCCTGACCTCATCAGGAATGAAGGCATTGCCTTGGAAACTGTTTGCCTTATCACTGTTGACTAAGGACTTCACATTATTCTCATTAATTCTACAGATTAGAAGAATTACATCCTCTTCAAAAATAGCATCAGGACATAAGTGATTAAATATCAATTGGAAAAATCTAAGAAAACAAACATAGCCACATTTATCTGCTTTCCTATCACTTAAAGCTTTTAAAACAAATGACCCATAATAAAAAACAGTATAGTAAATAAGAGAGTACTCTATCTTGAGAGATCCTTATGGTAGAGCATCAAAACTAGATGTCTTGTTCAGGAAACATCTACTTATGGTGTCGAAGAAGAAATTCCATTCCTTCTTTAGCTTTGTCCTGAAGAGATTGCCATATCTCTTGACTTCTCCATTATAACCCAGCTTGGTAACAAACTCAAAAAGTGTTGAGTCTTTAATAGTATCAGGAACATTGTCACCCAGAATCGGCAAATGAAGTGCCTCTTCAACAACAGCAGGGGTAACATGATGTGTAACACCATTGAATTCGAAATTCATCAGTATAGTTCCTGATGGTCCTTTACCAAATACAGTTGTGTTCCATACATGCATCACAAACTTAAAAAATACTTTTGCAGGTTCTGTTAGAGCATACTTCAATGGACTTGAAGCTAAGAAATCCTGAATAATATGAAATTCATTCGACAATTCCTGATGATCTAAAACCGCAACAAAATTGTTAGTGACAAAAGTAATACCACTAATCATTGTTTGTTTATTCATGAATGATGAAGACGCCATTGTAAAAGTGTTTAGATTTGAGAATTGAGATTTGAGAATTAGGGTTCGTGAACACAAAGAGAAGATGAAGATAGAAAACTGATGAAGTGAGAGAGTAATTTGCAAAATAGAAAATAATTGTATTTTTGTCGAAACAAAAATTTACTCTCAGTGACATGTGGCAAGCTGTGATTCATGCACAAATAATTAGTGGACCAAATTATGTGTGTAATTAAACATAACTGCACCGCTTTTTATGTGTATATATGTATATATATATATCTATCAGTGTGACACACGCGCACATACAGTTGTCCAACTAAAACTCAAACGTTTTCCATCAAATACTGACAGAAAATTAGGCACAAATTAAGCAAAATATAAATGCTGACATGTTCATCAGGATTGACCAGTTGACGACCTGTCAGGATTTTGTCCTATCAGGATTTTGTCAAAATTACATACCTTACTGAATGACCATCAGGATTTGATAGAAATCAGGACTTGCTCTCTGTAGCTTTTCTCAGAAATTCTCAAAGTTCATCATTCCAAGTTCATTCACCAATTTGTTGAAGGTAGCTTCAGGCAGTGGCTTGGTGAATATGTCAGCTAGTTATTGATCAATAGGAACAAAATGAAGTTCAATTGTTCCTTCCAGTACTTGTTCTCTTATAAAGTGGTACCTGATACTGATATGTTTAGTAAGAGAATGCTGAACTGGATTTCATGTCATTGCAATAGCACTTTAGTTATCACAATAAATAGAGATTTTTGAGTATGACAGACCATAATCTAACAACGGATTTCTCATCCACATTATCTGAGTACAGCAACTCCCTGCAACAATGTACTCAGCTTTTGCAGTTGATGTAGAGATAGACTTTTGCTTTTTACTGAACCAAGATACTAGTCTACCACCCAAAAACAGACAACTTCCTGAAGTGCTTTTCCTGTCTATTTTACACCCTGCAAAATCAGCATCTGAATAACCACACAAACCAAAATCTGATTCCCTTGCATACCAAAGGCCAAGTGAAGGAGTGCCTTTAAGATATCTGAAAATTCTTTTGACTGCAATCAAATGAGGTTCCCTGGGATTTGCTTGAAATCTTGCACAAAGACAGGTTGCATACATGATATCTAGTCTACTTGCAGTTAGATATAGAAGAGAGCCAATCATTCCTCTGTAGTGAGTTACATCTACCTCGGTACCTTGATCATGATCAAGTTTGGTAGTTGTAGATATGGAAGTACTTGCAGTTGCACTATCTTGCATGTTAAACCTTTTCAATAAATTCCTTGTATATTTTGACTGGTTGATAAAGATGCCATCATCAGTCTGTTTAACTTGAAGACCAAGAAAGTAACTCATTTCTCCCATCATGCTCATTTGATATATAGACTGTATAAGCTTTGAAAACTTCTCACATAGCTTTTTGTTTGTTGACCCAAAAATGATATCATCAACATAAATCTGAACTAAAAGCAAATCCTTACCATGATTCAAATAAAACAGAGTTTTATCAATAGTACCTCTTTGGAATTCACTTTCCAATAAGAATTGAGTTAGGGTTTCATACCATGCTCTTGGAGCTTGCTTTAGTCCATAAATTGCTTTATCCAATCTGTAGACATGATTTGGATATTTTGGATCAATGAAACCAGGAGGTTGTTCAACATAAACTTCTTCCTCCAGTTCACCATTTAAGAAAGCACTTTTAACAACATCCATCTGGAAAACCTTAAATTTCTTGTAGGCTGCATATGCCAGAAAGATCCTGATGGCTTCTAGTCTTGCAACAGGAGCAAAATTTTCATCATAGTCAATTCCTTCTTGTTGAGAATACCCCTTTGCAACTAGCCTTGCTTTATTCCTGATAATTACTCCATCTGAATCTGTCTTGTTTTTAAATACCCACTTTGTACCAACAATTGACCTGTTCTTTGGTATTGGCACTAGTTTCCAGACATCATTTCTTTCAAATTCATTCAACTCTTCTTGCATTGCAGTAACCCAATCAGAATCCTTAAGTGCATCTTCAACTTTCTTAGGTTCCTCATTGGATAGAAAGTTATGATAGAGACATTCATTCTGAGTTGCACTTCTTGTCTTAACACCTGCATCAGGATCCCCAATTATCAAATCAGGAGTATGACTTTTGGTCCATTTCCTTGCTGGTGGTAAATGATTCCTTGAAGTAGATGATCCCCCTGGATTGGTGTTGTCTTGATTAAAAGAGTTTGAATCAGTAGAAGCTCCCCCTGAATTGTTGTTGTCTCCTCCTGGTGAATTATCAGGATTGTCACTTGAATCAGTATATGATGATTCACTTCCTGATGTTTGAGTTGAATCATAATTAGTAACAGTTTGTTGTTGCTCCCCCTCAACATTTGCACTGTCAGTAGCACCATTAGTATTTGGTGCATCATCAGGATTTCGTGTATCACCAAGATATGGTGACCCATAAGTATATGATGGAGTATCAATATCTGACTCTTGTTCATCAGGATTCTTGGTAGCTTCATTTGCAAAGGTCAGACTATCATGAGAGTCTTTAGCAATCCCAGTTATCTTCTTATCATCAAAATATACATGTATTGACTCCATGACAGTCCTTGTTCTCAAGTTGAAAACTCTAAAAGCTCTAGAGGCTGGATAGCCAATAAAAATTCCCTCAGCAGCCTTAGTTTCAAATTTCCCTAGCTGTTCAGGATGAGTTCTGAGAACAAAACATTTACAGCCAAACACATGCGGATGCTTCAGACTAGGTTTCTTTTCCTTGATCATTTGATATGAAGTTACACCATGTCTGTTTATCAGTGTGAGGTTTTGAGTATAGCATGATGTATTAATTGCTTCTGCCCAGAAGTATGTAGGTAATTTTGCTTCTTCCAACACAGTTCTGTCAGCTTCAATAAGAGTTCTATTCTTTCTTTCAACTACTCCATTTTGCTGGGGTGTGCCAGGAGCAGAGAATTGTTGTGCTATTCCTTTGTATTTGCAGAACTCTTCCATTACTGAATTCTTGAATTCAGTACCATTATCACTCCTCGGAATCTTGACTTTGTACTTTGTTCCTGTCTCAATCATCCTCACATGGTCCAATAGTATTTCTGGAGTCTCATCTTTTCTGTGTAGAAAATACACCCAGCTGAATCTAGAAAATTCATCAACAATTACAAGAGTGTACCTTTTCTTACTGATGGACATTATATTGACTGGTCCAAATAAGTCAAGATGTAACATGTGATATGGTTCTTCAATAGAGGATTCAGATTTACTCTTGAATGATGTCCTTCTCTGTTTGGCCTTTTGACAAGCATCACAGAGTCCATCATGAGTATACAAAGCTTTAGGTAATCCTCTAACTAAATCTTTCTTAACCAACTCATTGATATTATTGAAGTTGAGATGAGAAAGCTTCTTGTGCCAATTCCAACTTTCATCTATTGATGCTTTACTGATGAGACAAGTAGAGAAGTCATCAGTATTTGATTGAATGTTGGCTTCATATATATATTACCATGCCTGTAGCTAGTAAGTGCAATCTTTCCTGTTGATTTGCTGACTACTTCACAATGAGTGGAATAGAAATTGACATGATAACCTTTCTCTGTGATTTGACTAATACTCAACAGATTGTGTTTTAGTCCCTTCACTAAAACTACTTTTTCAATGATGACATTGCCAATGATTATATTGCCATATCCCAAGGTCTGTCCAATGTTGCCATCTCCATAAGACACAGTTGGGCCAGCCTTTTCTTCATATTCTGATAGCAGGGTTTTGTTTCCAGTCATGTGTACAGAACATCCACTATCCATGACTAACACATTTTTCTTTTTACCCTGCAATCAGACAAAAACACACTAGTTAGAACATTTAAGAACCCACACTTGTTGGGTTCTTTTAACATGCATTTTATTAGATTTTACAGCAGAAGACTTTTTGACTATAGCACTCCTGTCAGTATTGTGTCCATCAGGATTTGCTTTTTCAGTATCAGTATTGTAAGATGCATGCTTCACATTGACATTCTTAAGTTTACCAGAATTTGCACTTTTATTAAACTTGGGTAAAGGATCATAAAAGTTATGGTACAAATTATGTTATTCTTCACAAGTATAAATAGAATGTCATTTAATACCACAATGAAAACAAGAACTCTATGGTTTATAAAATACTGATTTATTCCTAACATCAGACCTAGGAATTTCAGTGATCTTCTTTTTACTCTTCCTGCAATCAATAGCAAGATGATTAGAGTTACCACAGGTAAAGCAACATTTTCTTGGTGCATTTGGGATAAACTTATAATTATTCTCTTTATTAATCCCAACTTTACCATTCCTGTTTCTTTTGACAGTAGGTGTCTTTTGTCTATTTGTCACATCACAAATTTTATCCTTAAGTTGTTTCTGAGACAGTAGACCTACATTCTTATTTCCAATCTTCTTGACGGGTTTAGACTGAGAATGTGTGACAGGTTGAGCAGAAGTAAATCCATTTTCAAAAGTTGAATTGGGATCTTTATCAAATACAAATTTAACAGGCTTAATCTTTGATTTGGTTTTGTCTATAACATGTTTGTAGGTCTTTGGATTTACTGTCTCATTTATAAGAACTTTTTCTTTCATTTTCTTATCTTCTTCTCACTTGTACCCTAGACATTCTTTCCAATTCTTAGAAGTATTGATTTCATGAAATTTCCTTCCAGAATCTGTCCAAGTTCTGATTTTCTCATTAGCATATTCAAGTTCTTTCTCAAGAGCAGTACATTTAAATTCCATTTCTAATTTTATGTGCTTAGCATTATCACACTCTTTTTGTACTTCTTGCATAAAAGAAAATTCAGCTTCTAGATGCTTATTTCTTTTCCTAAGTTCAGACATCTCAGATAAGATCCTAGAATTTTCAGCAGTTTTACTTCTAAATCTAATATGTAATGACTTTAGAAAAGATCTTAATTCAGAGACATTATTTGTATCAAAATAAAAAATAGTACTTGATACCTTGTCATCAGGAACAACAGTCTCATCAGTATTGGCCATTAGGGCATAGTTGACCATCTCAGTATCAGATTCCGAGGAAGAGTCCATCCAATCCTTGTTTGATGTGATGAGTTCCTTAGCCTTCTTGCACTCTGTTGCAAAGTGCCCCATTCCATTACACTTGTAGCACCTTATCTTTGACTTGTCAAATTCGCTGCTCTTGCTGTCCTTCTTGTTGTACTTGTCTTTGTCAGCATTGAAGGTTTTTTTCTGAAAGTTGCCTTGTCTTCTAGTCTTCATAAACTTCATCTTCTTGAAGCCCTTGATTATCATAGCAACCATCTCCTACATGTCAGAGTCAGTAGAATCATCATCAGTATTGGCATCAAGATTGCCATCAGTATCTGATGATGAGTCATCAGGATCTGACTCCACCACTTTTGTCCTTCTTCTAGAGACCTCCACAACTTTTCCTTTTGAGTTTGCCTCAACATTCAAGGCTACAGATTGTAGAAGGGGGGTTGAATACAATTGTATAAGATTCTCGACTTAATGATCACAAATATGAAATAATAACAGCTTTATTATTTCTGATATAAAACTGTTACAAAACTCTCTCAAGAAATTCTGATGTTCTTGAAAGCTTCTAGGTTACAATAATACTAGTGTAAGCTATTGATATAAAATCAAAACCTAAACTGTGTTTATATACTACACAGATACTCTATCAATTACAAGATATGTTTAAATCAATTATAAACTATATTGATACATATCCAAACCGACAACTGCATTCCTATAAACTAGGAACCGACAAATCAACCTTCCTTATATTTCTGGACTTGATAGTTATCTTGAAGTAATACTGATCAGCTTCCAGTCCTGATGATAATCCTGATCACAGTCCTGATAGCAATCCTGATACTAACGCTTGTGCCTGATGACGTCAACACCCCAATCCTGATCAGTAGTCTAGATACCGATGATCATTTAATCCTGATCTAACAAATAGAATTATATGATAAAAGTTTTAATAGATTTAAGTTCTAATTAAAAATAAATTTAATTTTGAATAATGATTGGAAAAGTTTTTTGGCTCCTGTAATTGGTCTAAATTTAGTATTGACATCTGATTGGTTAACCAACCTTGGTTAATAATTATATGAAGAAAATTTTAATGGATTTAAATACTAGTTTAAAATTATATGAGGAAAGTTTTTAGACTCTTGTGATTGGTCTAAAATTTAGGATTGACCTAAGTTAATAAAATTAAACGAGGAAAGTTTTAATGGATTTAAATTTTAATTAAAATAAAAATTATTTTTGAATTTTTATTGGTTAATCGCGTTGTATGGATAGTCTAACTACCATTGGTTAATAAAATTATTTGAGAAATTTTTCTAGACTTTTGTGATTGGTCTAAAATTTAGGATTGACATATGATTGGTCCTAAAATAATTAAAAATTTCTGATTGGTTAACTGGATAGTGTGGTAGACTCAGGTATTATAATAAAGGATGAATTTTTTTACATTTGTTTGCAAAAATATGTTTTCTTTTTTAAAAATTTACAAAATTACAAAATTTTGAATATTTTTTTTTTGTAAAAATACAAATTTGCAACCAACTGTCTGGATGCAAAAAAATAAATTCTAGAAAAATATAAATATAAGTTGCATCTTGTTGTTTTTGGTTGCAAATCGTATTTTTGCAAATATTTTCAGAAGATAGTAAAATTGCAAAAAAAATTAAAATAAATAGTATTTTTGATCATTTCTATATTTTTTATAAATGAATGATTACTGAAAGTTAATTTAATTGTAAGTTATTTACTTATATAATTATAAATTTGTTTTGGAATAAAAAACGTACTTTTGAATTTAATGATAGGGTTTAAGAGCTTTCAAGATTTAATGGTTGGTCTCGTGTTTCGTGGCTAAAATTGCCCTCACAAGATGCCTACGTATCTCAATCAGTGCTGAGAATCAAGCCAAAAAACGTAGTTCTAGGTTGAAGGATCAGGTCCTTTATATAGGCGTCAAGAGCCTTGCATTTAGGGTAGAATTAGGTGACTTGGGGGCCAAGTCACCTTCTTAGAATAAGATTGTGAATCCTATTTTGTAGGAGGCCAACTTCTATTAGGTTTGTATGCCTTGGTGGCTGATCTTTGAAGAATTTAACATACTTTGGACTCTTTTTATGAGCTGTACATTTTCTTTATTTATTAATTACGAAATTAATAAATAATTAGGGTTTCAGGCCTCATTTATCGGGCCTAACTCTTGGACCAATCTAGGTCTAATTAATACAACATTGATTATGCTTCTAGGGTTATTTTCAGCTCATATCATTTGCCCCCCCCCCCCCAAACTTCTGAGAAAACCCTTCTAGATTTTCACAGAAGTTATTTTAATTCTGCTTCGGGATTCCTGGATTTGTATAATTCTCCTCGAACTTTCCTTTCAGGAATTTTTTGGTGTGTCATGGAAAATATCCATCCAACTTTCATCTTACCAATTTTTCAAGATTTTTTTTTCTGACCTCATTTGAGGTCGAAAAAGGGGCTCATTTTGGTTCCAGGTCGAACAAATCGACATGGATTGAGGTCGTAGTACTTCGACCTAGTTTGAGGTCGAAGATAGGCTCCGTTTTGGCCCCAAGTCGAACAAACCGACCTGGACTTGAGGTCGTAGTTTTTTGACCTCGTTTGAGGTCGTAGAAAAACAATTTCCTTTATTTATTTCGACTTCATTTGAGCTCGAAATATTGGCCATTTTGGCTTCTAGGTCGAACAAATCGACCTGGGTTTGAGGTCGTGACCTTTCGACCTCGTTTGAGGTCGTAGAGAAACAATTTCCTTTAATTATTTCGACTTCATTTGAGCTCGAAATATTGGCCATTTTGGCTTCTAGGTCGAACAAATCGGCCTGGGTTTGAGGTCGTGACCTTTCGACCTCGTTTGAGGTCGTAGAGAAACAATTTCCTTTAATTATTTCGACTTCATTTGAGCTCGAAATATTGGTCATTTTGGCTTCTAGGTCGAACAAATCGACATGGGTTTGAGGTCGCGACCTTTTGACCTCGTTTGAGGTCGTAGAGAAACAATTTTCTTTAATTATTTTCACTTCATTTGAGCTCGAAATATTGGCCATTTTGACTTCTAGGTCGAACAAATCGACCTGGGTTTGAGGTCGTGACCTTTCGACCTCGTTTGAGGTCGTATAGAAACAATTTCCTTTAATTATTTCGACTTCATTTGAGCTCGAAATATTGGCCATTTTGGCTTCTAGGTCGAACAAATCGACCTGGGTTTGAGGTTGTGACCATTCGACCTCGTCTGAGGTCGTAGAGAAACAATTTCCTTTAATTATTTCGACTTCCTTTCTTTGGGTCATACCTTTTTTCTTTGGGCCTTATCCTTTTTCTTTGGGCCTCACTTGTTTTTGGAGCCCAATAAACAATTATGGGCCTTAACCGTCTACAGCCGGTTGCTCTTCCCTTTAAACGGTTGAGTGACCGACTATCTTGCTTATATAAGAGTGGAGTTTCATTTCTTGTTTTTCACTTCTCATTTCTCACTTCTTAAAATTTTCTCTAGTTTTCTCCATGGTGATGCGATTTCCGGCAAAGTTTTCCGATCACATTCATCGGTTTCTGGGTTTTTTCTTCCAGATTTGAAGATTTTCTGGGATTCTCTTTGAAGATTTGAAGATTTTATGGAATTCTCTTTGAAGGTTTGAAGATTTTCTGGAATTCTCTTTGAAGATTTGAAGATTTTCTGGAATTCTCTTGAAGATTTGAAGATTTTCCAAGTTTTTCTCGGTTTTTCTTTAAACATCGATGGCAGATCGCGCAGCTCAACGTCCTCAGAAAATGAATCAGGCTTCCAAGCGAGGTACCATCACTATTCACTCTTCATACATATCTTTACAAGATATGATTAGCGAGCGTGGTGATGCATACCCTTCAGTTTCACACTTAGATTCCTTTGATTGTAGTAATAAATTCCATGAGGTCGATAAGATTAGAGACTATAATAAAATGTATAGAATCAAAGTCCCTTTAAGACTTATCCCGGCCGGCCCAGGTGACCGCTCTTGTCATTGGTGGCCGGATGCTTTGTGTATATATAAGGATGCTATAGTTGCAGGGCTTAGGTTCCCATTTCATGAGTTCATCCCTAAGCTTTTAGCTGACGTTCATATTAATCTATGCTAACTCCCTCCAAATGCTTTGAGAATAATTATGTGTTTCATGGTACTTTGTTTGAAAAACAATTTTCCTCTTACCGTTTCTTTGTTTAGGAAGATTTTTCAATTTAAAAACAGTTCTGCACTTTCTCTTGGTTGGGTTTACCTCAACCATCGTGCTTCCACACCCCCCATATTTCACCTGAAATTAGGGGTGTAATTCGAGTCGAGTCGGGCGAGTTCGAGCCGGGTATTAATTCGAGCCGGGCTTTTTTTCACGAGCCGAGCCGGCTCATTTAATTAAACGAGCCTAATATTCTGTCCGAACTCGGCTCGTTTAATTTCACGAGTCGAGCCGAGTCGGCTCGTTTAGTTAAACGGGCCTATTTAAACGAGTCGGGCGAGTCGGCTCGTATAAAATTACACTTAAACGAGCCTAATCTTCTGCCCGAACTCGGCTCGTTTAATTTCACGAGTCGAGTCGAGCCGACTCGTTTAGTTAAACGAGTCTGATCTTATGTTCGAGCTCGGCTCGTTAACGAGTTCGAGTCGAGCCGAACCTTACTAAATGAGCCGAGTCGGGTCGGGCTCGCGAGCCGCCCGACTCGAATTACAGCACTACCTGAAATCCATTCCTGATAACAACCAACGATGGAAAAACGAGTTTATGTATTTGGTTTGGGAAGGTGGGGATTGGGGCACCCTGTTTCGTAGGTCGTTTAGTAGAGTCACGGATGGAAGTCCTAATGACATAGTTTTAACTGATGAGGAGGCTCACACCTATGCCGAGTTGACTAAGGACAACATCACTACTTTGGCTTGGGAGCTTCTAGACGAGTTCGTCCTTAAGTCTCTAGGCTTGTCAAACGTATCAGACAAGGGTAATGCTCATTCCTTAATTTCTTTTATTTATTTAAGATTTTCTTATGCCCATTGTTGTCTTTTTTAATTGTTTTGCAGCCACAGTGTTTATTAATAAAACTAACGAGCCTGCAGAAGGAAAAACTACTAGGATGAAGAGGGATCGTGTGGGGAAAGACCCTCGAGCTAAGTTTGATGCCCCAACATTTCTTATGCCCCATAGGGATCCTGTAGAGGAGACTGAGGCCCCTATCTCGTCTAAAACCTCTGTTTGGCGCCCTAACTGGGGTATTAGGAAGAAAGACACTGTTGTTGGGGTGTCTAAACATGCTGTTGAGTGGTCCTACCACTCACTCACTCCATGCGACTATAAAGACTTTGTCGCCAACTCCACCATTGAGGGAGTTGAACACTCAGGCTCCCAGGCTTTAGCTGCGGTAATTACTTTTTCCTTTTTATTTTCAATATTTTGTTCAAGATATCATATGCCTTTCTTTAACTTTATTTTTTATTTGCAGAATAATGCAAACTTTCAAGGGGGCATTTTCCAGGCCAAAGCTTGGCGCTCATCTTCTGAAGCTAACCAGGCCAAGTTTGAGAAATCTCAAGAAGAGGTGACTTCTCTCAAGGAAGCTTTGGCAATGAAAGAAAAGGAGTTAGCCGATGCCCAAGCTGAGTTGGTCGTGCTTAGAAGAAGCAAAGATGATTATATCGACGAGTACATTGACTCCCAGGAGTACAAAGACTTGATTGGTAAACATTATGAGCTTCTCTTTCCAGTCCAGTTCACTAAGGAATGGGATGGTGTCTTGAAGGCTGTTTTGGAGAAGCATCATGGCTCCTTTAGTTCTTCTGACTTCCAGAGTCCTCATGCTCCTACTCCTTTAGAGTGGGCCTTAGCTGGTGAAGATGATATGGATGAGGATGACAGGATTTTGAGTCCCGGGCATTCTTCGCCTCCTGGTGAAGTTGCTGGTAATGATTCTGAGGCCACTCATTCTGGTTCTGGCTCTAGCTCAGAGGAAGAGGAGGCTGAAACTGGCAACAAGGAAGGGAAAGCATAGTTTTAGTTATTTTTCTTTTTATGGCCATATGTGGCTTTTATTTATTGTGTAGTCTCAGCCTTCGGGTATAACTTAAACTTTTTCTGTAAGCTTAACTTAATATCCTTTGATTTCTTAATATTTTTGAACTTTGCATGTTTACCAACACTTGATGCACATTTTATCATAAAAATATGGGAATGTTGAATAAAAACATAACTTGAAAATGGGTTCAACCCTTACATAATACTCTACTTTCTACCTCGAGTTAAAAACTCGGATTGGTTTCATCGATCTTATTTCTACTTGTCCTAATGGTGAGTCCAGTTAGGAAACACTAAACATAATAAACTTTTAAGTTTGCAGTATGCCAAGTTCTTGGCACCTCAATCCCTTCGAGGGTTTCCAATTTGTATGAGCCTCGTCCAAATACGTTCTTGACCTGATATGGTCCTTCCTAATTTGGGACCAACTTCCCTTTCTTTCCAACTCCGGATGCTTCAATCTTTCGGAGAACCAAATCTCCTTGATGAAAGAATCTCTCCTTAACCCTTAGGTTGTAATAGAAAGATGCTCGTTTCTTATGTTCAACTACCTTGGCATTTGCTTCATCTCCAACTTCATCAATTAGATCTAAAGCTAGCCTCATGCCTTCTTCATTTGCCTCTGGCTCGTAGGCTTCCACTCTTGGAGAGGTGTGAGTAATCTCCACTGGAACCACTGCTTCTGCTCCATATGCTAACAGAAACGGGGTTGCCCCAGTGGTGACCTTACAAGTAGTACGATATGCCCACAACATGGGGAGCAATTTGTCCACCCAAGTATTCCTAGAGCGTTCAACTCTTTTCTTCAGTCCGTCCAAGATAATTCAATTTGTTACTTCAGCTTGTCCATTTGCTTGAGGATGAGCAACAAAAGTGAAACGTAGTTCAATATCATTCTCTTCACAATACTTTTTGAAATCTTCGTTATTAAACTGAGTTACATTATCTGTGACCAAGATTCGTGCAATCTCGTACCTGCATATTACACTCTCCCAGAAGAACTACATTACTTGCTTGGTGGTTATCTTGGCTAGAGGTTTAACCTCAATCCACTTAGTGAAGTAGTCAATTGCCACTATCAAGAATTTTCTTTGTGTACTTGCCACTGGAAATGGTCCAAGTATATCCATTCCCCACATGGGAAATTGAACAAGTGAATTTATAGATGGTAACATCTCAGGTGGTTGTCTAACCACTGGTGCATGCTTTTGGCATCGTTCACACCTCTTCACGTAGTTCTTAGCATCTACAAGCACATTTGGCCAATAGAACCCTAGACGAGTGATTTTATGAGCAAGGGCCCTGCCCCCCAAGTGTTGCCCACAAATTCCCTCATGAACTTCCCTTATGGCCAACTCTGCCTCCTGGGGTCTCAAACATTTCAATTAGGGGACGACGAAATACTTTTTATACAAGATTCCCTCAATCAAGGTGTACCTTAGTGCTCTCACATATAACTTTCATGTCTCTGAAGTGTCATTAGGTAACCAACCAGTTTCTAAATGAGACTTGATGGAATCCATCCAACAACTAGGAACATCAATGGGTGCTATTAACTTTATATTGATGTTTGGGGTCTTCAAGACTTGGAAGTATACACTTCCTACATAGTTCTCAATTTCAGAAGAAGCAAACTTGGACAAGGCGTCAGCCTTCATGTTTTCTTCTCTTGGAATGTGTTCCACATAACACTCATCAAACTGAGTCATAATGGCTTTGACAAGCTTCAGATACTTAGCCATGACTTCATCTCTAGCCTCAAACTCTCCATTCACTTGGGAAACTACCAGCCTCGAGTCTCCACATACTTTGAGGGTCTTAACTCTCAAGGCTCCAGCTAGCCCTAAGCTAGCTATCAGGGCTTCATACTCAGCTTCATTGTTCATTGTTGGGAAGTCCGGCTTTAGTGCATACTCTATGAGAAATCCATCGGGACTTTGTAGCACTAAACCAGCTCCACTTGATTTTGTTTTTGATGCCCCATCAAAATAGAGTACCCAACATTCTTTGGACACAATGTCTTCATCTTTCTTGTCTTCTTCTTTTCCTTCCAATACTACTTCCTGCCCCCGACTTCTTGGTTGTCAATAGTGTATTCAACCATGAAGTCAGCAAGTGCTTGAGCTTTTATTGTCGTTCGAGGCTTATACTTCATGTCAAATTCTCCTAATTCTATTACCCATTTGATCAACCTTCCACTAACTTGAGGACTGTGCAAGATGTTTCTTAGAGGTTCATTGGTCAAGACTTCTATCTTGTGTGCCTGGAAGTATGGGCGTAGTTTTCTTGAGGCCATGATCAGGGCTAACGCAAACTTCTCTATCATAGAGTAGTGTATTTCCGCTCCATGTAAAATCTTGCTTACATAGTATATGGGTTTCTGAACCTTCAATTCTTCCCTAACCAAAACGGCTCCTAGGGCAGTGTTCAAGACTGCCAAGTATAAGTAGAGACTCTCTCCCGGTTTTGGTTTTGCCAACAATGGTGCTTCACCCATGTACTTTTTTAAGGCCTCAAAGGCTTCTTGGCTTTCTGTTGTCCATTCAAAATTGTTCATGTTTTTCAGTTCTTTGAAGAAAGGCAAACATTTCTCCCTTGACTTGGAGATGAATCTCCCCAATGCTGCCACTCTTCCTGTTAGCTACTGAACATCCTTGATGGACCGTGGTGGTTCCATGTCCATAATTGCTTTGATTTTATCGGAGTTAGCCTCAATTCCTTGTTTAGAGACCATCAGGCCTAAAAACTTTCCTGACCCTACGTTGAAGGCGCACCTAGCTGGATTCAACATCATCATATGGTGCCTCAGCACTTCAAATGTTTCCTGTAGATGGTTTATATGATCCGCCTTATCAAGGCTTTTAACCAGCATGTCGTCCACATAGACTTCCATGGTCTTTCCAATCAGGTGTTCAAAAATTTTGTTTACCAACCTTTGATATGTCACACCTGCATTCTTGAGACCAAATGCCATAACCAAATAACAGAAAACACCAAAGTCAGTGATGACAGATACCTTGGAGATTTCATCCTTGTGCATTTTGATTTGGTTGTATCCGCTGAAGCCATCCATGAAACTCAACATCTCGTGCCCAGCCGTGGCATCTATTAGAGTATCAATTCTTGGCAGGGGAAAACAATCCTTAGGACATGCATCATTCAAGTCCGTGAAGTCCACACACATCCTCCATTTTCCATTGGCCTTTTTGATCATTATCGGGTTAGCCAACCATTCAGGAAATTGAATTTCTCAACGAACCCTGCTTCCAAGAGCTTATCTACTTCCTGCTTGATGGCCTCTTGCCTCTCTGGAGCAAAGTTTCTCTTCTTTTGCTTCACTGTCTTCCTTTCAGGATCTACGTTCAACTTATGAGTTATTAACTGGGGATCAATCCCTGGCATTTGGTCGCTGTCCAAGCAAAAACATCATTGTTTTCTTGAAGAAAATATATAATTTTGCCCTTCAAGGATTCAGGTAACAATGCTCCAACATAAGTAACCTTTTCTGGTTCACCGGGAACTAATGGAATTGGAATTAAATCCTCAGCCGGTTTCCCTCTTCTTTCTTCATTATCTCTAGTATACATGTCTTCAATGGGGAAAATCTGCCCCCCCCCCCCCCGACTCCGTCAGGCCTCAACACAGCTACATAACAACTTCTAGCCATTTTTTGATCACCTCGTTCCTCACCAATCCCATTTCTTGTTGGGAACTTGATTTTCATATGGTAAGACGAGGCAACAACCTTGAATGCATGAAGACCCGTCCTTCCCAGGATCGGATTGTAGGTTGAGGTTGCCTTTATAACTATAAAGTTCAACATTTGATTAGTTGTCTTCGAACCTTGCCCCATGGTCATAGGGAGTTGGAATGTACCTTCCACCTTTGACTCCACTCCATTGAATCCATATATGGGCATATTCGAGGGTGTCAACTGAGAATCAGTGTAGCCCATTTTAATGAAAGCATCATGGAACAAGATGTCTACTGAAGCTCCATTATCAACCAAAACCCTCTTTGTCTCAGAATTGCCTATCACGGGTATGATGAACAGGGGATCGTCATGGGGAAATTTCACTCCCTCCAAGTCAGAATCATCAAAACTTATGGATATTTCCGTTTTGGCACGTTTCGGTGCTTCTCCTACAACAGTCATTACTTCTCGGGCACAAGCTTTCCTTGAGTTTCGGGAGGACCCAGCAGCAGTTGGTCCTCCAAATATCATGTTGATGACATGCCCTCGGGGTTTGGGATTACGATCTTGATCGTTGTCCCTTTTGTCGTAATCCTTCCTTTCATAGTTTCCTCGTTGATTCCCTCGATTCCCATCCTTAGTGAACTTATCAGTTTTCCTCTTCGAATCAAGAACTCGATCTCATCTTTCAATTGTCTGCAATCATCCGTATCATGACCAACTTCTTTGTGGAATCGATAGAATTGATTCTGATTCCTTTTAGACAAGTCGGTCCTCGGTGGCTTCGGCCATCAGAGATCTTCTTCCTTTGCAATTTCCATCAAAATTTGGCTTCTAGGGGTATTCAACCTCGCATACTCCGTGAACCTTGGTCCAAAATTGTTCTTTTTGGGTGGAGAGTCAAAATCCTTTGATGTCCTATGATACTTTTCCTTAACATCATATTCTTGAGTCTCCTTTCTTTTCTTTGAATTCCTGCTTCCGCCAACAGCAAGCTCATATTTTCCAGCTCAAGGATACTTTTCTTTTCTTTTCTTTCTTCAGCCTTAATATATTTTCCAGCTCGGTCTTGTAATTTTAACATGCTTTTAGGTGGATGCTTAGCCAAAGACCTTTTAAAATGGTCATCAGTGGTTCCTTGTTGTAGGACTATCATTGCTAATTTGTCCTCCAGATCTGGGACCTTCAAAGCCTCTCTAGTGAATCTATTTATGTAGTCCCTCAAGGCTTCATTCTTACCTTGTTGGATTCCCATGAGAGATGCAGAACTCTTCTCATGCACCCTTCTACTAACAAATTGGTTGATAAACGCCTTGCTCAGCTCCTTAAAAGATCCAATAGAATTGGGAGGTAGACGACTATACCAACGCTGAGTCATGCACGCCAGGGTTTGTGGAAACGCTCTGCATTTGACTGCATCATTCGTGGGATGCAACAACAGTGCATTAGAGAAAGACCTTACATGATTCGTGGGGTCTCTTGTTCCATCATAAGCTTTGATTGTTAGCATCTTGAATTTTCTGGATATATTAGCTTTCATGATATCCTGAGTAAAAGGCGGTGTAGGATCATCAGGATCTCCTAGGGGTAACAACACAACACAGTATGATTACCCCTTGGGGCTTCAGCCCTCTTCGTTCTTCTCGGTGCAGGATCTAAATTGATCACTAGGACTCTTCCAATTGCTTGACTTTGTGCTTTTGCAGCCTCTTCTTCCGCCAGTACTTTCTTGAGTCTTGCAGCCTCTACCTCATGGGCCGCAATCCTTTCCTTAGTGGTTTGGAGTTGTTCCCGATTTGTTTGAGAAGAACGTCTCTTCCTTGGGGCAACATCCCTCTCATCTCCAGTTGAATAATTCTCATACTCGGTATAAGGACCTGAGTAGTCTTGAATCAAGGGGGTTTGTCAAATTTGAGTTTGCTGATTTTGGGGTCCCAGACCTTGAATATAAGGGGGCACATATGCCTCATGGTAGGTTGGATTGATACCACGGCTGCCCACCGTGGGTCGAGGTGGCATACGATAGGTTGACATCCCAAGAGTTTGAGTCGTGTATTGGGGAAGATCCGTGTTGTGGAGTTGAAGGTCACGTGGTGCATTCATGAGCAGTGGAGAGGTTGTGATCGGCTGATGGAGAGTAGTCTCTTGAGGATTAGGTCCATGAACGACTATTTGTAGGGGATTCGTCCCTTCAGCCGAAATCGGTATTTTTGGTCTTTGGGTAGTGGTGAGGGGGATACTCGCCTCTTGAGTGCCAGTATTTGGCGGTGGTTGGCTTCCACGAGTCTCTGTTTCAGAGGTAAGAGGGAGCCCTCCAGAAGTCTGAGTTTCTCGATTTGTTCTTCGTGTATTTGTCATGGTTGATGTTGTTTTCCCACAGACGACGCCAAATGTTGTGGAATAAAAAACGTACTTTCGAATTTAATGCTAGGGTTTAAGAGCTTTCAAGCTTTAATGGTTGGTCTCGTATTTCGTGGCTAAACATGCCCTTACAAGATGCCTACGTATCTCAATCAGTGTTGAGAATCAAGCCAAAAAACGTAGTTCTAGGTTGAAGGATCAGGTCCTTTATATAGACGTCAGGAGCCTTGCATTTAGGGTAGAATTAGGTGACTTGGGGGCCAAGTCACCTTCTTAGAATAAGATTGTGAATCCTATTTTGTAGGAGGCTGACTTCTATTAGGTTTGTATGCCTTGGTGGCTGATCTTTGAAGAATTTAATATACTTTGGACTCTTTTTATGAGCTATACATTTTCTTTATTTATTAATTACGAAATTAATAAATAATTAGGGTTTCGGGCCTCATTTATCGGGCCTAACTCTTGGACCAATCTAGGTCTAATTAATACATCATTAATTATGCTTCTAGGGTTATTTTCAGCCCATATCAAAATTCTAACCCAGTCTCTTGCGTAAAAAAAACCATAATGGTGGTAAGTTTAATTGAAAATCTTCAAATTTTTAGGTTAATATTGTCATAGAGATCTTTCAGTTTTTCAAACAATAGTGTTATCCGTCCAAATTTGTAAATAGTAGTAAGAATTAGAAGGGATGATTAAATAAATTTATAAAAACATCTTTTAAAGAAATAAGTGAATTATTTAGAGACGTATATGAGTCACTAATGTGTGAGTAATTCGTATTTGAATTCAATCCGGACATAATTAAGTCGAGTTTAAACTTGAACTATTCGAATAGTTTATCAAATCGAGATTGCGTTTAAAATTACTAGATTCAGTAAAATTTGCGAGTCTAATCGCGTCTCAAATATTTTTATTTTTTCCTAATTTTATATTCGTGGAATACAGGGGATGTTTTAAAAAAAATATTTATAATTTTAATAATTATTTAATCTTTATTTTTGATGAAATTTCAAAATAGCGTTTGCAAATGCACGGAATATTTTCATAAATATTATTTATGAGTTTTTTATATTAAATTAGATCTATTTTAAATTTATTTGAAAATAGCGTTATATTTTTGGAAAATGAGGGGTTTTAGTATGAAAAAATAAAAAATGTAACATATATTTAGTTTAAAAAGGTAAATGCACGTGATATTTTTGGAAAATGAGGTTTTAAAATGTAATAATTTAAATACGTTTTAAAATAAATAAGTAAAGGATTTGTCCGTGATATTTTTAGAAAAAGAATGGATTTTAGTTAGAAAAATAGAAAAATTAAACTGAAAAAGACAATTTCCCGTGATATATTTAGAAAATGAGGGACTTTGTTAGAAAAAATCTATAATGTCTTTTAGCTGAAAAGATAATTGGTTATAAATAGGTATTTGGTTATTTATATTTTAATATTTTTAGTAATTGCATTTGTTAAGAAAAATAAGTAGGCATGTTAAAATAGGTAAACTTTTAAAAAAAATAATTATAATATTAGGTTTAAAAATAAATAACTTAAGCTTTGTCCGTGATATTTTTGGAAAATGAGGGGTTTTAGTAAAGAAAATAGAAAAACTAACATGTTTTAGTTAAAAAAGTCAATTGTCCGTGATATATTTGAAAAAGCAGGGGAATTTGTTAGAAAAAATATAAAACAAATGTATTTAAGGTGAAAAGGGTAATTGGTTATAAATAGGTAATATTATTATTTAATAATATATTTCTATAAATAAGTAAGGTTAATTAAGTAAAAGCACGAATTTAAGAAAGGGTAATTAAGTAAAATCACAATGTGTCATACCGACCGACCAAACTTTTAATGTTTCGTCTATTATATAATCTATTACTATATATAATAGGCCAACACAAAGGCAAAAGTTGCCAACTAAATGGCCGCGAAATTACCGTTTTACCCTTTTCTTTTGAAAAATAACAAAAATGCCACTTGTATATTATTATACAAAAAAAATTTAATGAATGTGTTACTACAGAGATTCGAACCTCCAACCTCCTTCCAAGATATCCATGGGCTTAACCACTATACTACATGTCTTTTTGAGTTTATTTCAAAAAACTTATTAGATAACCCACGTCTTTTATCTCTTATATTATTATTTTTTACTTTGATGATTGAATAAATAAAATGTTGGTTTGAATTATTTATATAAATTTGTTTTTCTTTTTTCCTTTTCAGCAAAATTACTGTTTTACCTTTTTTTTTTTGAAAAATAACAAAAATGTCACTCGTATATTATTATACAAATTTTTTTTAATAGATGTGTTACTACAGAGATTCGAACCTCCAACCTCCTTCCAAGATATCCATGGGCTTAACCACTATGCTACATGTCTTTTTAAGTTTATTTCAAAAAAATTATTAGATAACTCACGTCTTTTATCTCTTATATTATTTTTTTTACTTTGATGTTTGAATAAATAAAATATTGGTTTGAATTATTTATATAAATTTGTTTTTCTTTTTTCCTTTTCATGTCACTCGTATATTTTTATACAAATTTTTTTTAATAGACGTGTTACTACAAAGATTCGAACCTCCAACCTCCTTCCAAGATATCCATGGGCTTAACCACTATGCTACATGCCTTTTTGAGTTTATTTCAAAAAACTTATTAGATAACCCACGTCTTTTATCTCTTATATTATTTATTTTTTGCTTTGATGTTTGAATAAATAAAATGTTGGTTTGAATTATTTATATAAATTTGTTTTTCTTTTTTCCTTTTCGTAATTTTATATATCTATATATTCAATCACTATATATTATTGCAGTTGTATGTTTTCAATTTAATATATATTAATTATGTTGATTATAATTCATAATTTATATTATACTTTATTTGAATTAAATTAATTATTCATGCATAAAATATACTATTAAAATTCTATCTAATATAAGAAATATTATACACATTATATATCTCATTATTAGTTATTTCTATAATTTTTAAACTAAGAACATTAGCATTCAAATTATACAAAAAATTCGTCTACCTACTATGTTCGTCACATCCATTTCTTAACAATTTTCTTTTCCATAATGTATTGTTCATTTGTTAACATTTTTGAAAGTAACATGTCATTCTTTATTAACTTATCTATATTTTTTTCACCTTTCTAACCCCCTCCCCTTCAACCCCAGTGACGTTCGTGTCAAAAATCGGGGTGAGTTTTTAAAATATAGGATATTACATAGTATATAATTACATAATGATCAGTCAGACTGTTAGTAGACGATAAAGTTTGGGAAAATTGAAAATTACAAGTTTTGAAAATAGAATTTCAAATTGTATTCCAAAAATTATTGTACGATGTTAAAAAAAAGTATAATCTTTCATAATAATAATAGAACACTTAATAGAATACATTAAATTGATTCGTAATGTCATATAATCATTTTGATAAAATAAAATTCTAAATAGGGTTTGTGGGTCCTTGACGACATCCTCTACAACATATACAATATTTCTTATATTAGGTCGAATTTCAATAGTATATTTTATGTATGAATAATTAGTTTAATTCAAATAAAGTATAATAAAGATATATAATATAAAAGTATGAATTTTAAACAACATAATTAATATATATTTAATCGAAAACATACAACTGTAATAAAATTCAGTGATTGTATATATAGGTATATAAAATTATAAAAAGAAGCATCCGGGCCTTTAGATGAGTTGGTGAGAGCACTGGTTATTGACCAAAGCATTCAAGGTTTGATTCATGGGAGCGTGGGGAATTCTTCCTGCACTCTAGGGTCTGGCGTGATACCGGTTGGGGTGTTCGGAAAATAAAAATTTTGACCAAAATTACGAAAAGATGAAAAGAAAAACTGATTTATATAAATAATACAAACCAATATTTTATTTATTTAAACATCAAAGTAAAACTAATATAAGATAAGAAAAGAAAGACGTGGATTATCTAATAAATTTTTTGAAGTAAACTTAAACAGGCATGTAGAATAGTGGTTAAACCCATGAACATCTTAGAAGGAGGTTGGAGGTTTGTTTCTTTGTACTAACAACTATTAATATATTTTTGCATAATAATATATGAGTGACATTTTTGTGACGACCATTTAATTGGAAATTTTTGCCCTTGTGTTGAGGTTTAATATATAGTAATAAATTGGATTAAAATGTGTAACTGTAAAACGATATTCCAAACACATTCTTAATGCATTTACTAAGTGTGTTAATATAATTTAATATAAATATGAACACATGAGAGGAGTGCAGAATTAGTTCCCAAGTAAAAAACCAAAAACAAATAGGTGACATGAATACTCCAAACTGTAATAGGTGTTCATCTCCCAAGGCGTTTATCACAAACTTGGGTGATGTGAGGGTGTTCAAAGATGCGTCGGCCTTCGGCTTCTTTTTAAAATCCTCTATCTCATTCATGCATGTTCGATTATATTACAATAACATTGCATGCATATAACCTATTCATAACCTAGATTGCAAAAAAAAAACCCAATCAATTCCCGAAAAACATATAACAACCGCTCTCTAACGCAAATTACCAATATACAAACTATCATTTCTCTGACACACAAAACACAGGTAAACCTGCTTATAATCACAAGAAGAACAATAGTACACTCGTGCTTCAAATTCTACATTATTTCAATCTGGTCTCAAAATCAATAATAGTCACTATAAACAAGTCTTAGAGCCTTGGCATAGTTACGTTTGTGATTCAAAGTAATTACACTATTCGTCAAAAAAATTATTTACTCCTCACTATGCATGAACCATACTTCTCATTTTACGCTCTCAAACTTAAGACTACACAATCCTTAATCTAATAAATCGATCACGACCAACTTTTTCACGATAAAAATTATTGACATCTCTATGCAGGCCCGTGCCTTGCACGGGCTGTTACGCTAGTACTAGCTTATAGCCTGTGCGATGCACGGTTACTTAAATTTTATTTATAATTATTTTGTTTATTATTATATTTTTATTACGATGCAACACACGATTGTTTTTTTAATTTTTATAATTATATTTATTTATGAATATTTTAATATTTAAAAGTTATTAGTTTACATGATTAAATTATTGATAAAAAAGATTTAGCCAAAAAAAAATTATAGTTAAAAATTTGATATTTATTATATTTTACATGCTCAATTTAATATTTGTTCATATTGAGTTATAAAAGTTAGATTTGGCCAATTTTACGGTTCACATGAAATTCACAAAATAATCTTTAATTTAGTTGTGGTTTAATAGTTCTTTTTCAATTAAAAACTATTCTAAAACTAAAAAGAGAATAAAGTGACGAAATTTAATGTTGAGAATTCTATTCGATTTAGGAAATCTACCTAACTTATATGTAGTTTAGATTATTAGAATAACCTTTATTAACCAAATACAGGTTTTAATGTTAAATCTAACGGTGTTCACCTATCTATTTAAGATTAAACGATTTTTATTATTTTGGTTATAAATGGGTTTCCTTATTTAATTACAACTATTTTTATGTTTTAACTTTTTGGAAAATCCAATCATAATATAATATCTTTTAACTTACATCATTTTTAGATAATAATTTCTTTTTATATGATATAATCTTGATCATCTATTTTTAAAAGTATTGGATCTAACGTTGAGAATGTTTTGGCGGTATTTAGGACCAAACTACCATGATAACATCATTAATTTTTCTTAATATTTATAATTTTTTAATTTTTTAATTTTTTTAAATATTTATTGCTAAAATATAATATACTCTTGTTTGTAATATGTTAATGATGCGGGAACTTTGAACTTTTGAGAAAATAAATTATCAATTAAAATATATATTTTTTGTAATAGTTCTTCTTTTGAAGTAGTACAATGTGACGATCAAAATTCTGTATAAAATTCATTTTTTTTATAGTATATCATGTAATTATCTATTTTATTATATTAAAGACTAAATAATGAAAGCTTTTTTATAAGTGTGGTCGCTTTGTTTGATCACTCAATCCATAATCGTTGGATCTTTCAAATTAAATTGTTGAGAAACGTTACATATAACAATAAAATTATCATGTAGAATGATCTAGGATTTGAATCTACCAACAACATATTAAAATTTACAGGTTTTTTTTTGAAAAAAAAAAGAATTTTTTTCATTTTTTTTCTTTCAGACATAGGTTATTTGATAATATTTTTTGTAAAGTACGATTTTTCAGAAAAGTACTATACTAATTGATGAACAAACTTTTAAAGTTTCGAATTTAATAATTTACAATGTATGTAGGTTAAAAAAGTTAGGTCTGTTCTGTAGCTGAGTCTACAATTTCAGAATACTGTTTTTTTAATATGAATATAGTCCTGCTAACAATGAAATTAGGTCTCTATGAGTGTTTATAAAACAAAATCACCATTTGCGTATAATTTATTATTTAATAATAAATTATATTTTATTAGTTATGATCTATAACTTAATAAAATAGGATAAAAAATATGCACAATTTTATAAAATTTTATCCTCGTATTATTATATTCTTTGTTGATTTGAATTTTCTTAGATTGATTTTAATTTTTGAACATAGATTTCTAAATTTAAAATAGTTAGAAAAAAGTAATTAAATTGGCGTTAAAATAATGATGACATAATAATCATTATTAGAATTTAAATACTCACTTTACTGATTTGGGCTTTATCTTGTGTTTTAAAAATCAGATTTTGACAATTTTACACCCCACGTGAAGATAATTAAATTATTTTTAATTAAAAGATGGTTTAACAATTTTTATCTAACTGGAATTGTCCATGGAAGAGAAAAGAAAGTCACGAATTTTTTACATGGAGAATTCTATTCAATATAGAAAATTTATTTATATTTGGTTTAAATTATCAAAATACACTTTTTAGAATTTAAATATAATCCTATTATAAATAAAATGGGTTAATGATCTAGTTGGTCACTAAAGTCAGCTTAATGTATCAAGTTGGTCACTGAACTCAAATTGAACTCAAACAGGTCACTAACTCGAATTAGTTGTTAGCTCCATTAAATTGGTTGAATTTTTTAAACAAAAATTGCTACATGATAAGTCTGTTATCCACGTGACTAACGTCTATTAACTTAACTATAGTTAGTTAACTAAGTTTAAGCAATTGAATAAAACATACGAACAAAAATAAAACATATGAATCATATTTATTGTGTATTACATATTGATTGTAGTGTATATATCAATTAGTTCTTTCAATTTTACAGGATGTCGACAAGGGTTAATGTTTATGTACATCATCATGGTTTTTAAGACATTATCAAACCGAGCTACCAATTTAGTTGTAATGTTAAAGGTCAGCAATTTTCGTGTAAAAAAATGAACACATTTAACGGAGTTAACAATTGATTCGAGTTAGTGACCTGTTTGAGTCCAATTTCAGTTCAGTGACCAACTTGATACATTAAGCTGACTTCAGTGACCAACTAGATCATTAACCCAAAATAAAATACACTTTTTTTATATTTGATCAAACGATTTTCATTTAGCTAGTTAAAATCTAATGGTCCTTATTAATTTGGTTGTCACGATCAAATTTTTGGATAAATCCCTATTATGCTTACTAGTCTATAACCCGTGCGATGCACGGATGAATTTTAGAATTTTTTATCTTGCTGTCTGTATTTTGATTATATGATTTTATCAGAAGAAAATAAATTTTCAAAAATTAATAAAGTATGTATGATGTTATTGTAAGCATTTGTTTGTATTTTGATGATAAATTTTTTTAATATATTGTCAACGGGAATAATATCTTGAACTTCTGAATGTAACTTAGAAAAATAGGTAATATAAATATTTAATATTAATATGTTGTTGACGGGATTCGAACCTTGAACCCGTGAGAGCATTTTGAATATCAAGAAATAAATATTTTTTTAACATTACATCCAACGATTCTCCTTTTATCTATATTTTAATCTAACGGTTGTTATTTAAAGTATCAACGACCAACCAAATAGAGGCTAGTTTGCTTATAATAATATAGTATAGATAGCTTAAAACCCGTGCGATGCACGAATTGTTTTTAATAATTTTTAATTTTATTATTTATATTTTATTAATTATATTTATTAAAAAAAATAAGTAGGCGTGTTAAACATTTTTAAATAAATAATTAACAGTTTGCCCGTGATATTTTGGAAAAAGAGGGGGTTTAGTAAGAAAAATAGAAAGTAACATGTTTTCGTTGAATTTTAAAATATAAAAGTAACGATTTGGCCGTGATATTTTAAAAAAAAGTGTGGGGTTTTAGTAAAAAAATAGAAAAGGTGACATGTTTTAGTTGAAAAAGGTAATTGTCAATTAAAAGTATTAAAATAGATTTTAAAGTAAATAAGTAAAGGTTTGCCCGTGATATATTTGGAAAAGGAAGGATTTTACTTAGGAAAATAGAAAATATAACATGTTTTAGCTGAAAAAGGTAATTGCCCATGATTTTTATAGAAAAAGAGGGGAAAGGTAATTGCCAATTAAAAGTATTAAAATATGTTTTAAAATGAATAAGTAAGGGGTTGCTCGTGATATATTTCGAAAATGAGGGATTTTAATAAAGGAAATACAAAAAATAACATGTTTTAGCTGTAAAAAAAATTGCCCGTGATTTTTTTAGAAAAAAAGGATAATGTATTTTAACTGAAAGGGTAACTTATTATAATATTTTTTATAATAATTAAATAAATAATTAAATAAGGCAATTACCGTATCAAAAAACAGGTACCAAAACTTTCAATGTTTCGTATTTAATAATATAGTATAGATAGATATGTAGATTTATAATATTAGTATTTTATGATAGTAAATGGAATAACCCGTGATATTTTTGAGGTTCTAGTTAGAAGAAATATTAGTTAGAAAATATAAAAAAGAATATACGTTTTGAAAAAAAAGCTAATCGGTTAGTCATTAATAAATTTTAATAATATTTTTTTATTTTTTTAAATAGAACTGTTCATGATATTTTTGGAAAATGAGAGGTTTTATTTAGTAAAAATAAAAAAATAGAAATTTTAGTTAGAAAAAAAAAATATATATATATACACATTTTGGTTAAAAATGGTAATGGGTTAGTTATTAGCAATTACAATCTTAATATGTTATTTTATTAAATGAAATTGTCTACGATATTTTTGGAAAATGAGATGTTTTAGTTAGGAAAAATAGAAAAGATATTCTATATAATAATTTTAATATTTTATCTAACGGCTCTAATCGATTTGATCAAAAATATCTAACGGCCATAAATGAAGTGACCGGACTACAAAAACTTTCAGAACCAGACTACAAAACTTTCAATGTTTCGTCTTTATCTAATCGATTTGATCAAAAATATCTAACGGACATGAATGGAGTGACCAGACTACAAAATTTTTCAGAACCAGACTACAAAACTTTCAATGTTTCGTCTTTAATATAATAGTATAGATTATATAAAAGAGTTTAATATAATAAGGATATTAAGTACATACTGATATAAATATCTTACTAACTGCTTTTACTTTTAATGTTTCGGTTTTATTTATAGTGTATATAAAATTTTAAAATACATTATTACTTTAAAATTATTAAACAGAATAAAAATTATGTTATTATTATATAAAATTTTATTCTCATATTATTATAGTCTTTATCGATTTGAATTTGTTCTTAATTTATTTTAATACTTTATTGAAAGAAAGATAAAATTTCTATATTTAAAAGAATTAGTGGAAAAATAAATAAATTGGTGCTACAATTATAAAAAAATATTTATTAAAATTTAGATAATCACTTTACTATTTGGGTTCTATCCTGAGTTTTAGAAATTGAATTTTAACGATTTTACAACTCATGTGAAACTAACGAAATTATCTTTAATTTAATGATGATTTAATAATTATTATCTAACTTGAGCAGTTGACCTACCCATAAATCGAAAAGAAAAGATGGTTAAGTATTATATTCAAAATTATTGCTTATGAATATGAAATCCTCAATATTTTAATAATATTTTGATATTGTCATTTTATGTTTGTTATATGTAAAATAATATAATTATAATTTGGATTAATCAAATTGTTATGTTCCTTCAGAAAAAAAATGTTTAAATTTATTCATGTACATGAGTTCTCCTAAGTCTCTTATAACGTAGGATCTACGTGTATCATTGTTATATGATATACATGAGCATTATATTGATAATTTTTAATATTGTAATCGATATGAATTGTTATCTGATATTTGGTTTAACAATTATTATCTAACTCGAACTATACATAAATTAAAGAGAAAAGATATTTAAGAATTTTTACATAGAAAAATTTTAAATTATCAAAATACACTTTTTAGTATTTAAATATAATTCTATTATTAATCAGATACACTTTTTAATATTAAATCTAACAATTCTCATCGATCTATTTAAGATCTAATTGTAATAATTAATTTGGTCGTATAGTGGTCGTATACGGACCCGATCGATTTTAATTTGTTCTTAAATTGATTTTAATATTTTATTGAAATAAACATAGAATTTATAAATTTAAAAGAATTAGGAAAAAAATTAAATTGGTGCTACAATAATTAAAAAATTTTATTAAAATTTAGATAATCACTTTACTGTTTGGGCTCTATCTTGAGTTTTAGACAACAGATTTTAACAATTTTACAGCCCACGCGAAACTAACAAAATTATCTTTAATTTAATTATGGTTTAATAATTATTATATAACTGGAACTATCCATAAACTAAAGAGAAAAGATAATTACGATTTTTTACATAAAGATTTCTATTCAATATAGAAAACCTATTTATAATTCGTTTAAATTAAAAAAAAATTATTAAAATTTAGATAATCACTTTACTGTTTGAGCTCTATCTCTAGTTTTAGACAACAGATTTTAACAATTTTACAGCCCACGCGAAGCTAACAAAATTATCTTTAATTTAATGATGGTTTAATAATTATTATCTAATTGGAACTATCCATAAACTAAAGAGAAGAGATAATTACGATTTTTTACATAAAGATTTCTATTAAATATAGAAGACCTATTTATAATTGGTTTAAATTATCAAAATACACATTTTAGTATTTAAATACTATCATATTATTAATCAAATACAATTTTTAATATTATATCTGACGGTCATCATCGATTTGAATATTTATAGTTTTATAATACAACGGATCGTATACTTTTGGTAGGACAGTGACCGACCAAAGTTTTGGATAAGATCTCTCTTACGCTTATTATATATAAGGAGTTAATAGTATAGTATTGATTGATTGATATCTTATTATAAAAATGAATCATTATTAAATATTTAAAATATTACTTTTTTATATTTTTGTTGTAATTAATAATCTCAATTAATTAATAATTTATTAATTAATTCTTAACCGATACTTGGATCAATTATTTACGACCATGGTCAAATTACAAAATTGAAACCTGGATATTGATAATTTGATATGCTATTTGACATACTAGTGGAGGGAACTTGGAGTTGAGCAGTCAAACTAAAAAAAAAGGAGAGGAAGATAAGCTTGAATGGCAGCTTTACTTGATTATTCTCTGCACAATGGTACACCTTAACATAACCAAGTACCACTCTCAACTTACTCCTACAAACATAGATGCTGTGGTCCTCTCCTCTCTCCCTTTTTCTATCCTTAATTTAATACAATTTGTTTATTTATGTAAATTGATTTAATTTACGTATTATATTTTCCCATTTTGTATTACTATTAATTACAATAATGTATATCTGTTTTTAGATTTAAAGTAAGTTTCTTTTTTCTGCTAAAAGTGGAATAATAAATTGAAACGAAACAAAAGATTCCAGATAAGCACTAAATTGTAAGCCAATTCGTATACGCAAGAAAACCTAATAAATCACAGGCATAGAAATTAATTAATGAATGAATGAATTAACTAAAATTAGTTTAAGGTTCGAAGACAAAAGGATAGAAATTGTATTTCATTTTACATAAAAATTAATTAAAATCTAAAGTATTCTATATAAAAGTGGTGATGATTATTGCACATTTAATTATTTGAATTAATTTTGTTAATAATGAGAGGTGCTAATTTTATATTCTATAATCCATATAAGAACCAAAGTAGGACATAAATCGAATATATTTCAGCATGTCTCTTCAATTTTATCTGTCACTCTCGGCGGCGTTATATCTTAAGCCATCACCACATACCAAACACGAGTCACAATCAGAATATGATTTTTCAACTTAATTCAGCTAATTACACGCACAATTTGGGATACGCAGTAGATTTTGAAAATAACGCAACTAAAGATGCTTAGATGTTTCGAATATTAAAAATAAATTAAATAATTGAAAATTTGTCTCCAACTCCTGTGTTTAATCGGTAATTTTTAACAAAAAAATGTATAATCATGTTATGATTTCGTCTAATCAATTGAGTTGTTAAATTTCTTTTTTAAATATAAAAAGATGTTTAATTTCACGTATAAATGAAAATAAATATGTTATGTCACATTTTGACATTGTTCAAATTTATTTTTTTTATTAATTATTAATTTAGATTAATATATATTATTTAACTATCAAGTAATATTCTTGTATGAAACAAGAAAATAATCGATCTCAATTAATTTATTATTAAAACTATTTTTAAACAATATCATTTAAATCAGGAAGATATCACAACATCAAAATTTAATAAATGAAATAAAAATACGAAAAATATTAGTTACCCCCAATTCTCTTCCAAAAATTAACTTAATTTAATTAATAAATTATTTAATTTTAAAAAAAATTGAGAAATTTTGTAGTTGCCTATCTATTATCATTGCTCTAAAAATACAGAAAAGATGGAAACCACCCTTCGTATATAAACTTTGTTGTATTCCAACTCATTCCCAACTCCCCCTTCTCCTCGTTTCCTTTGCCACCGGAATTTTTCATTCATCTCTCTCCCAAAATCTCTCTCTCTCTCTCCCAAAATCTCTCTCTCCCTCCCTATATTCACTTTCTCCCTCTAAATCTATACATAAACAAACGTATACGTATACACATCCCTAACCGTTTTTCACCTGTATTCTCGCTAATCTAATCATCTCTCTCAACTCTCTCAACTCTCTCTCTCTCTCTCTCTCTCTCTACATCATGAACACTCATCATCGCCGACTCGCAATCCAATGATCACCGCCACGTCACCGCTATATTATGCATAATCCGTTCTGTTGCGGATCGTCGTTACGCAATCAAATCACTTTCGCGGCGATTACAACCTCAACGATGCCGGCGACGACGAATTCGGGTAGATCCGACCCGATCAGGAACCCGAACAATCAAGTTCACAACAACAACTCGGATTCAACTAATCATGTAGATGTTAAAATCAATGATATTTTAGTAGGTAATGGAATTTGTGGAGTGTTACAAAAGTGGGTGAATTATGGTAAAGGATGGAGACTGAGGTGGTTTGTTTTGCAAGACGGTGTCGTTTCGTATTATAAGATTCATGGACCTGATAAAATTGTGATTGATTCTGAGTGTGTTAAAGGATTTAAAGTTATTGGAGACGATTCTCAGAAGAGGATTTCGAGAAGTAAGAGTGTTGGTAATGGTGTTAGTAGTAGACATATGCATACTCCTGTCGGTGAAGTTCATCTTAAGGTTCGGTTCGATTTTGTATGATCCATGTTGTTTATGTATGTGGTATGTATATTGTTTGAATGTTTGATGTGTATTGTGTAGTTAAAAAAATTAAAAGTTTTTTTTTTGTGTTTATAGTGCATGATTGAGTTTATGTGTGGTTCAGCTTTCGAGATCAGGTTAATGCGTTTTGGAAATTCGAATACCTACATTTTAAGTTTTAGTTGTACATTAAGTAAATTGCGGAATTAGCTGTGTTTATGCACTGATGTGGTTGATTTATAGTGATATTGATTGATGATGTCAAGTTGAGCTATTCGTGGGGATAAATGTTAGATATACCGAGTTTTCGGTGAAGGAATTTTCTGGTTTTTTGTTCTTAATGTTTTGTTTGCTATAAAATTATGTGGATCATGCATCTATATAATCTACGTGTTGTAGATCATGTGCACGGATAAACGTATGAGTACTTGTGTAAATGTTGCATTGAAGGAGTCGGGTTTTTGTTTGCATTTTTTTGGTGTATTACAGGTCTCATCAATTCGAGAAAGCAGGTCAGATGATAAAAGGTTTTCTATTTTTACGGGAACAAAGAGGCTGCACATGAGAACAGAGACTCAAGAGGATCGCCAGCAGTGGCTTGAAGCATTGCATGCTGTCAAAGGCATGTTCCCTCGGATGTCCAATGGTGAATTAATGGCTCCCATAGATAATATTGCTGTTTCAACAGAGAAGTTACGTCAGCGTCTGTTGGAAGAGCGTGTAAGTGAGGCAGCTATCCAGGATAGTGAACAAATAATGAGGAATGAGTTTGCATCCCTGCAGAATCAACTTATTCTTGTACGGCAGAAGCATTGGCTATTGATCGACACTCTGCGACATTTAGAGGTACATAAAATGACTGATAGAAAAAATTATACTGTTCCATTTCAGATATCTTCTTCAGTAGCTCCTGCACAGAATGGTTCACAACTACTGTGCAGTCATTCTTGAATAAATTATTCTGCAACAGCATTGCGTGATTAGTATACTTTTTTCCTTTTGGTTTGCACCTAATAGGTGTTTCTCAATCTTATGCCATTAATTTGTAGAGATCATTGTAGGGGTTACCTTAAAATTTCAAGATTACCCATGAATACTATATTAAAATAATTTTCTCATCAATATAATAAAAGGTATCTATGAAATTTATGAATAAAGAAGCTTGTTCCAGATTATACTGAAATTACCCTGCTTCAGATTCTGTACTTAACATCCTTCGTCATATGCTTTGATACTTTGTTCTCGTGTATTTACTTCAATTTTGCATATAGATCTTTTCCTGCATACCCATCATGTATACATAGTTGTTGAGACTTGCACATGTTATAAGGAAAACTAGGTGCTTCTTGTGCAAGGGGATTGGGTTATCTCATAGTGTTTTTATGAAATTGAGTTTCGTGATTGTGAGTTCAGATCTATAAGTTAATTGGATAGCAAGGATGCTGTGTGTCATATCAACATTGGGTTTTGCTAACTTCTATTTTTCCAATTTAATTTTATTAGCCTGGAGCATATATCAACTATGTATGGGCTCCTTGATTGTACTAGGTCTAAATTCAAACTATGTAAGATACCAGCTCAGCAAACAGACTACATGTGGATGCTTTCATACTTGTGCTAACTTCTCTATATGTGTAATAATATGTAAAGGTTACATGTTATTTCAAATTATGGTCTATAAGTATTAACATAAGTATCAGACAGTCTACAACTAGTATTTTATATTCGACTTTTTTGTTATTTAATTTTAGGACAATATATTGTTATCTTAATCGTATAAGTAGTTGAAGACATTCTCTTTAAAATCTATTTGTGGAGTACTGTACTTGACGAGGACAATCATACCTTCTACACCTCACAAGTAGGCAAAAGTGTGATTACAGAATCTAAGACTTAACATGGTTTTGTCATTTCCATGCTGTTCCTGATGGGATTTGATCCTCCAGCTCTTTTAAGTTGATGATACAAGGTCTTTTGTAATCATTTAGACTGTAGGATACTTTAGTCTGGGTGCACGTCTGAAAATTTCTCAAGAACGATAATATAATAAATATGTCATGTATCAACACTTCAGCTGGGATTATCTATGTCCTTAACAGAGGAACCAAGTTACTCCTAATTATTTTTTAGCTTAATATTTAAACGTTTTTGCCATGGTGCTAAATCAATTACGGAACAAGTTAATATTTTTTGCTAAAGGAGCGAGCATTTTGTATATAGCTTTATCATTTATTGGTTGAACCAGGGTCTGCAAAGATTTCCTGTTGGTCCAATATGTGCAGCAGATTCTAGTCATCCCCTTCTGTGCTCTGCCCTTTTCTGCGTCTTTTTAAGGCAGTTCCTCGGCATGCATTCTGCTTACTAGTTGATATACTTGATGAGGTTCTTTGATTATAAAAGTTGTTTTAAGTTTACCTTGGTTATCTATATATAATCTATAAGCAAGTCTAGAAAGGAAATTTTAATACTTAAAAAAGATGCTCTTTTTATATTATGTTATTTTTATCTGCAAACTTCTGGCTTTTGTATTTAGCCCACTCTCATTACCTGTAGATCTATGATTAACTTTTACATCAACAAGTATTTTTATTCATTGATCACTGAAAAACTCGTCTTTTGAATCTCTTGTGTTGTATAGACTGAGAAGGTTGATCTGGAAAACACAGTAGTTGATGAGAGTCAAAGGCAATATAAAGAGGTTGGGCAGTCCTCTAGATCAACACTGGAAAAGTACAGTGGTAAGCATAAGAAATAAATTTGTTAGAAGCTGCAATTTTATTGATTCTAACGCCAGACACTAGTACCAATTTTCAGGGCCGTGACATCACCTATCTCGTAAGCTTTGTGCTTTTGTTAAAAGAATTGTAATATTCAAATATACTAAAAAAACTGTGATTCACTTAGGCTCTGTTTGGGATTGCTGTTAAAAATTGTTGTGCTGTTAAAATAAAGTGCTGTTGTGAAAATCAGATAACTGTTTGGTAATATTTTTGATATGTGCATGTTTTGGTGTATAATATAAAAAATTAATGTTTTTGGTGAGTTTTGATGTTAAAACCAGTAGCTGCTTCCCGCAAAAGCTGAAAAGCAGCTTTTTTCAAAAGCATGGGGGGGCCTGTTTTCTCTAAAAGCAGCTTTTCAGCCAAAAGCGCTTTTCAGAAAAGCAGCTTTTAAATTTTACCAAACACTTTTTAGCTGCTTTTCAGAAAAAATCTGCTATTGCTGTCTGCAACAGCAATGCCAAACGGAGCCTTAAACTTGATTTCCATAGCTGGGTGCCTGGCAGCCTCTCTGTTTTTTTATCTGCTGAAAGTAATGAACAAGGGTATACACAGAACCAACCCCTCCCAAAATGTTATGTAACTGTCTTATTTCTATTCATAAATAACAAAACTTTAGTGATGGATCATAATAAGGCGGATATTGATTTTTGGGATAGAAACTAAAGCTTGCAACTACTCAGATTATGGATTAGAGATAGATTTCGAGGGTGTACATCTTGTTGATTATAATGTGGTGCTGCAATCAATTTTACTAGCAAGTGAAGTGCTATTTATTACCAATAGAGACCATGCCAGAGTCACGGACATCAAGATCACCTTTTTCTTTTGTTTTGGCTTTTAATTGCATGCAACCTTCTTTTGAATTTTTTCTAGGCAGCAAAGGCTGTTTTTTTCGGTGGTCTCATCAGACATCAAGTGTGTCGGTATATTTTAGATTGTTATTTTAGAAATCAGCCTGTTTATAATTGTCAGGATTCAGGAATTGATTAGTTCATCAAATGATAGTATTATTTGAAAGAAAACATCTTCGAATTAGTTCTGTCAAATCTCTGAGATTTAAGGAGTCTCACGGTACCAAAGGTGCTCCTTGTGCTGGAGGTTGATTGTCTCCCCATCCTTCAGACTTCTATATATATATTAGCTATATAAGAATTTAATCTATTATCTCATTGGCTGTTTTCTCAAATACTCCGAAACTTGAAATAGTGTTGCATGCTATTGGGGGGGGGGGGGTCTTGTATTCACTAATTTATTTGTCAGGCCACAAGTGTTCAGAAGATTATGAACTGCACAGCCTTATCCTACTGTTGGTCATTAACTAATTAGCTTTTTGCAATTCCAACAAGGTATAGTGGAAGTTGGAGAATTTTATAATAAAACAGGCTGAGAATAAGATCAATGTAGTTACTAGAAATATTTTGTGAAAGCAATCAGTGGGTCGCTAATATTTGCAAATTGCATAACTTCATGCATACTAGGGAAAGTTGGAAATAGAAATTTGTAATATTTATTCTGTATTTGGTTCTTGTTTTGCCATATCTGCCATTTTGTTTGTGGGTTCATGTTTTCTTAAACCCTTTTCAACCAGAGGCAAGTGCAAGTGAATCTGAAGATGATAATGAAAGAGTAGACACTGTGGAGGAAGAAACAGATGAGGAGGAAAATGCCTTCTTTGACACTCGAGATTTTCTTTCATCAAATTCATTTAGAAGCAGTGGGTCGGACTATCGAACTTCATCTTTTTCATCAGATGAAGAAATTAGTTCAGAGTTGGGAGACGGAATTGACCCTTCAATCAAGTCTGCCGGTACCACCTTTCCAAAAGTTAAACGTCGTAAGAAATTGCCCGATCCAATTGAAAAAGAGAAGAGTGTAAGTCTGTGGTCGATGATTAAAGACAATATTGGGAAAGATCTTACCAAAGTTTGTCTCCCAGTGTACTTTAACGAACCACTGTCTTCTCTGCAAAAGTGCTATGAAGATCTCGAGTATTCGTATCTTCTTGATCGGGCTTATGAATGGGGAAAAAGGGTACGTTTTCTTTGTGAGCTTCTGTAATTCTTCCCTCTTCCTCAGACACATTATATTGCTCAGAACATTTCTGATAATTTACTAATCTCTAAAAGTTGAAAGAGTGCATGGAATTGGATTTTAAACAATCAAACCTGCTTACGGATCTCTTGAACAAATTTTTTCGAAAAATGGTTGTTAAAGCACCTTCTAATCTGTTTTATGCAAATAATTAGAACATACTATGTATCATGTGCAAAAACATATAGCAATGATATTGATAATTCTCTTATTGTTCTCAATTATTGGTATGTCTATGTTCTGTCCTAATTAAATTATTGATATTAAAATTTTGGTAATTTCTACTACAATATGCAATGAGGAACTTATTGAGTTTTTTTATTGCAGCTAGTACCGAGTCACTACAGACGCAACTTTGGTGCCGTTTGGATCATGAGGATTCTATCCGGTTAATGAGAATGAAATTCTAATACTTGTTTTGTATTGAATCTCATTCCCATTAACCGAGTTGGAATTCAACACTCTAAACGGCACCTTTATTTTTCTGGAAAATCTATGAACATAATCAATAACCAGAACAATTTTTATTATTTTTCTATGTGAAATTTAGTGAGGCCAGACATGCTCAGCGACATAAGTTCCAAAAGCAAACTTAGTGCGTCACTGTTTTGTTAATGCTCTTTGGTAATATTACACTAATTATCTTATGATTTGGTATCTTTAGATGAAACTCTGATCTTTAGATGAAACTCTGGTGTACTTGATAAGAATAATTGATGGAACATTACAATCATGCTGCTACATCTCCATCCCTTCTTGTTTTTGTTCTGTTATTGTGACAAAGAAGTGCATGTATAGGCGCAGATTGGCATGTATATTGAATTATTCAGCATTGTTACATTGTATTTTCTTGTGAAGCTTTTTTAGTATAAATTTTTTATGTGCATGGTGGCACTGATTCTGAATACAAGAAATTGGTTGATTGCAATTTATGCCATCCACTGTGCTGCATTTGGCTTGTGACAAAAAAATGATTGAAACAGATAGAATTAGGGGTGGCAAAATTTGACACGACCCGAAACCCGACACGGAAAAGTATGAATTTGGGTCGAGTATTTTGAGTTTCGGATCGGGTAAAATTTACCCGAAATATTCGGGTCAGTTTCGGGTTGACCCAAAATACCCGAACCCAATCCGAAAATTTAATATATATATTAAATTATTTAAAATATATAATTTTATATTACATAAATATAGACGTGTGATATATCTTCATATTATATAAATAATTTTAATTCATATATCATATAATAACATTTTTATTATATTTTTTTAATATTTTATAAATAAAATTTAATTTATATATATAAATGATTATTTTAAATTATTTTCAGGTTAAACGGGTCATTTTCGGGTTGATCGGGTACTAACTGGTCGGGTTCGGGTTGAAAAAATTCAACCCGTTTCGGATTCGGGTCGGGTTCGGGTTGACTCAAAAACAGGACCGGGTACATCAAACCTGACACAAACCCGGCCCATTACCCGAAATTGCCACCCCTAGATAAAATCATAAATTTGACAAGTAATTTGCCTAATGGTCTGATGAGGTTGGTTTATCTTGTCAGTCAGTTATCAAGTAGTTCACCCCATGATTGCCTTTTGCTGTTGTTAGTGCATGATTGTATTAGCCTTGTTTTTGTCATTTTTATTGTTCCTGTTGCTTTTCTTATCATCATTATAGGACACATCTGGGCAGTTAGGGCACCTAAATTTTGTTTCCCTGTTACTCTAGGTTGGACAAATGCAATTTGCATGAATTCCCCATATTCCGCTTTGTCATATGCTTGACTGGACAATTTCTGCTAAATCTTAAATATAGAAATTGACTTGGATCTCTGTGTTTTAAGTGATTCCTCCTTATAAGATTATAATCTTTCTTATTGTTATCCCTGTCAGGGTAATAGCCTTATGAGGATCTTGAATGTAGCTGCGTTCGCAGTTTCTGGTTATGCTTCTACGGAGGGAAGAAATTGCAAACCATTTAATCCATTACTGGGGGAGACATATGAAGCTGACTTTCCTGATAAAGGCCTACGTTTTTTCTCGGAGAAGGTAGATTGTTATATCTTTGATTACCGTGGACTTCAATTTGCATAGTCTAGTTTTTTGGATACAAGTAAAATACATTCTTTGGGTCTATCCAAAGGAGGATAATAGCCTTCACTTTGTGTCAGAATTACACAATTATTCTAAAAGTATAGTATTGAAAAAGAAGTAAAACAAGGAAATATAAGAGGACTTGTCTCATTCTAGTCTTTGTTTGATTGTTAGGAGAGAGAAACCAATGCTCTTAGACTCTTTCTTATGAAATTATTAATTTAAAGTTAGATACTGTATATTAACTTTATGATTGGCCACATAGGTTAGTCACCATCCAATGATTGTAGCATGTCACTGTGAGGGTACTGGCTGGAAATTTTGGGGAGATAGCAATTTGAAAAGTAAATTTTGGGGTCGCTCAATTCAACTCGATCCTGTTGGTACATTGACACTGGAATTTGATGATGGCGAAGTTCTTCAGTGGAGTAAGGTATAAGTTAAATAGTTCTTATGTTCTCTTTTTAATGTTCTCTAAAGACAAACTTCTTCTTGTCAGATAAGGTATAAGTTAAATAGTTCTTATGTTCTCTTTTTAATGTTCTCTAAAGACAAACTTCTTCTTGTCAGATAAGGTATAAGTTAAATAGTTCTTATGTTCTCTTTTTAATGTTCTCTAAAGATGAACTTCTTCTTGTCAGGTCACAACATCTATATACAATCTTATTTTGGGGAAATTGTATGTTGACCACTATGGCACAATGCGGATACAGGGAAGTAGTAACTATTCATGCAAGCTTAAATTCAAGGAACAGTCGATTATAGAGCGGAACCCTCATCAGGTCTCTCTCTCTCTCTCTCTCCCCCCCCCCCCCCCCCCCCCTCCAACGTACTTTATGGACGATATTTTTCATTAATGATTTCTATGCATTTTATTGTAAAAATGAAAAAGATGCTCGAGTTGAAATGAATAAAATTAACTGTGATTGATTAGGTGTTATTATGCTAGAAATGTAGATCATTGAGAATAATTTCAATTTATGGTAATAGAGTCATAAAATGATTTGTTCCTTGAATGTAAGATTTTAGTCATTTTACTTATTCTCAGAATTTTAGGATCTCTATCTTCACATTTGTAATCTTTATTCTGTCAGATTATAAATAGTCTGAGCTGATGGATTTTTAACAGTATTAATGTTTTACTTGTGTCTCTAGTCTCTACCATTATGTGTGGAGAGTGTCAATATCCCTGTTTTTAATACTTTTTTTGACCTAGTCCTACGTCACTGGGTGACCTTTGTAAACATAGTCTGACCGTATTAGAAAAGGGCACCTACGACTCTATGAGGTACTGCGTAACTGAAGATACCATAAGGCACATTTGGAGCTGAGTTCCATTTTCATGTTCTAGTTGGTCCTAAATTGGTAGGCCAGGGTCATGTATATATATATATGAGAATAAGTACAGAATGCATGTTTTATTATTGGGAGGTAGGTAGTTATAGCGCCGAGTTTCATCCTCCTGGATGAGGAATCTTCTGCAGCTTCAAATTTTAAGTCAATTCTTTTGCAACATCTGCTAATCATATTTTTGTGATGCTTATATTTACTAAAATAAAAGGGGACTGAATTTGATTGTTTTGCAGGTGCAAGGCATTGTACAAGATAAGAATGGAAAGACGGTTGCTACTTTGTTTGGGAAATGGGATGAGAGCATGCATTATGTAGATGGAGACTTCTCTGGGAAAGGAAAGGGCTTCGATCAATCAGAAGCTCGTTTGCTTTGGAAGCGAAGCAAACCTCCCAAGTTCCCTACTAGATATAACCTGACACGCTTTGCTATGACACTGAATGAGATCACCCCTGGATTGAGGGTAATTCTTTTTTCAAGCCATGTTCCACGTGATGCTTATGTTTTTTTTATTATAAGCTTTTTGTGGTAAAAGGTGTCCATTCTAAATTGGGAGATTACGTACTCGACTTGCAAAGCATGCTGTGTCAATGTGAAGGAGCATATTCTAAATATCTGAAAATCTGCAAATGATTTTTCATGCTTTCTCAGGCACAGTTGCCGCCAACAGATTCGAGGCTAAGACCTGATCAGAGATGCCTGGAAAATGGGGAGTTTGAAATGGCAAATTCTGAAAAGCTGAGATTAGAGCAGCGGCAACGGCAGGTATATCAAATTGTCTTCTTCTAGAGTTAGTATTATCTTTCAACTGCATGCTAATTTTTGGATCGACTTGGCCTCTTAATTGACAACGGTTTATCATATCGAGTGAGGGAGGGGAGGAAGGAGAATTTTATTTTAGAATTGAATAAAAAATGCTGACTATTGATTGTCGAAGTAATTTAATTTTATTTTCACAGCAGTTCATGTTTATCTGTAACTATTGCAAGTAAATTGAAGATTCCTATTACAAATTTACTTGTAGATCATATAAATTTGAATTTGAAGAGCTATATGAATTTCAAAAGTATAAGTGTGACTGCTGGTACATACTATGTGGGCGTTTGAGGTATCAAGAATAAGTTGACTTATAGCTTAAAATGAGTAAGTGCTTTATAAGTGATAAGTAGAGCTGAGTTTATAAATCCCTAGAGTGTTTGGTAAATCAGAACTTATAAGCAGTAGAGTGTTTGGGTAAATCAGAACTTATAAGTTAACTTTTTTTTATTATTTTTAAAATATTTATTTTTTAATATATATATAAATGGATATCAATGGATAGATCTCGATGAGTAGAGAAATTTGATATATACATATCAATTTTTTAATGAACGGATCAAAAGATATATGGTTTTGAAGATTTGAAGGATATTATATATTGCGTGTATCGAGAATAAGTTATAAGTTGAATGTTAAGGATTCTTAACATTCAACTTATCCATTTTAAGTATCCATAAGTTGGTTTCACTTATTTTGGCAAACACCCCCCATAAGCTGAAATGGGTTTATAAGCTATAAGCTTATAAATAAGCTGATAGCCAAACATGCCCTATAATTATTTTCATTTGGAAAGAGAAATAAGGTTGAAGTAAATCGAATAATGCAAGTGCTAATTTCTTAAACTCGTTTAAGAAATTACAAGCGTTAATGAAAATGAGTGACATGCATTCAGTTTGAGTGTTTACATGATTACTGTACATTGAAATGAACAGTCTCGTCTTAACAAGAGTTGACTATAAAAAGCAGCAAGAAATCCACTTTCAAAGACATAATGTTGTGGGCGTTTGGGGTATCAAGCAAAAGTTGACTTATAGCTTAAAATGAGTAAGTGTTTTATAAGTGATAAGTAGAGCTGAGCTTATAAGTCCTAGAGTGTTTTGTAAATCAGAACTTATAAGCAGTAGAGTGTTTGGGTAAATCAGAACTTATAAGTTAACTTTTTTTTATTATTTTTAAAATATTTATTTTTTAATATATATAAATGGATATCAATGGATAGATCTCGATGAGTAGAGAAATTTGATATATACATATCAATTTTTTAATGAACGGATCAAAAGATATATGGTTTTGAAGATTTGAAGGATATTATATATTGCGTGTATCGAGAATAAGTTATAAGTTATAAGCAACTTATCCATTTTAAGTAGCCATAAGTTGGTTTCACTTATTTTGGCAAACACCCCCAATAAGCATTTTTGGGTTTATAAGCCATAAGCTGCAACTTTAAGTTGCACCCAAACAGGCCCGTTGCTTTGATTGTTTAAACTGCTTGACTACCCATGTGAAAATAGATCTTTGCTGTGACCTTTTGATTGTATGGTGTGAAAGATTATGTATTTCTTAGTAAATTAGGTTCCTATTACAAATTATGTACATCATGTTTCAAAGTTACATCTGCCTGTTTTGATTATCCCGTTTGCACCTCATCTTCTGAACTCTGGATTTTACTTTTTTCGAATGTGAATTGATTGTTAATTATTTCGACTGAGATGAAATTGTTTCTTTGGGATTTAGGCTCGTAAAATGCAGGAGAGGGGTTGGAAGCCACAGTGGTTTGCTAAGGATAAAGGAAGCGATTCGTACCAGTATATTGGTGGGTACTGGGAAGCTAGGAAGCAAGGCAACTGGGACTCGTGTCCTGATATTTTCGGTCAAGTATCTTCTGATCAACTGGTAGACTAAGTACACCTCACTTTGTGGAACGGTATCCTTTTTGTACCTGTCGTAGAAGTACATATATCCGACTGTCAAATTTGATGTGAGCCGTAGAGAGTACATATAACGGCTGCTAATTTTGACATGAGACGCGGTCACAATCCCCTGTAACATACGGAAATGAAGGTGTTAGCAGGGTCATACATAAAGAATAATTTTATCTGGTTCCCTTTTGGTATCCCAAGTGTTCTGGCTAAACAAGTGATCTATGGTTGCAGCCCGTGCTAAATTGTTTTGAATTTACCGCAATTAAGATAATTGCATATATAAAGGAACGTTTGAGTTGAACTTGAATTTAGAATCAATGTATCATTAACATTCTTTTAGTTAGTTTTTCTCAATGAAATATTCTTTTAGTAAAATCTTGTAAAATAAATGAAAACTGCACAGTGCTTGTTTGTAAACACTTGAAGACTTTTGTGTACATTGTCTGTGAGCAGTGCACTGTAGATGTTGAACCTATAGACCAATTTGACTGCATTGAACGGCTCTAGTAGTCAAACCAAATTTGAAATACGTGTAATAAGCTTATAAATCCAACGGCTGCAATGGTTTGAAAAGTCGAACAAGAAAAAAGTGAAGTGAGTTGTTTGTGTGGGTGTAACATATCTAAAACAGAAAGAATAAGTACAATACTTCACAGGGTATATAAATGTTAAAACGACAGACATGTGTATGATAAGGGGGGATTGGAAATGACTCGTGAAGGAAACGATTAAGTGATGGGATTATACATACAATCTCTTCAGGGTTGGGGGCTCAAGGCACTGAATCACTGACTTTTATATTATGGGTTTGTGGACTTGGGTTAGAAGATGACGCTAATTAGATTTCATATCCTGAGCAGTGCGGCTCTGCTTGTACGTACGTATCTTTTAACTCTCTTCATTTTTAAGCCTATGCAATGAAGCTAAGCTCTGTGCCTATGTTATGGGTTGGATTGGATTTAGTTGTGTGCTTTTGGACCAGCTTTTTGATACACTTGTCTAAATACTACTATATCCGTCCCCCTCAATTCTTTACATTGAGGAACTAAGACTCAGCACGTATTTTAAAACTTCTTTAATATATATTTTGATAAATTATTTTAAATTTTTTCTTTTTCTGAATAAAAATATAATGTTTAAATTTTTATTTAGAAAAAGAAAATTTTAAAAATAAGTTTTAGAGTTATATTTTATAGAATACTTAAAATGTGTGTCAAACAGTATAAAAAACTGTAAAAAATTGAGGGGAAATGAGAAAGTAATTTAACTGTTCATTTCACAACTTATCTTCTGGAATCACACACGTCTAAAATACGGAACACAGCTTTTTGGGTGTGTTTTGAGACTATTGCTTCAAATCTTGTGCTAAAAACACGTTTAATGATTTCAAGGTTGACTAATTAAAATAATACTTACTAATGATTGGACAGAATTAGAAAGTAAAATGTTTAAAAAATTAAATTTGTTAGGAAATGGCAAGTAGTAGTTGGCTAACACTACATATTTCTCCAACTCGGTGCTGTTTATTGTTGAGGATGTACGAATTGACTGATTCATAATTGTTGCCAACTTCGAAATATTTATTAGGAGTACCAAGTTGAGGCTTGGAATTCTTTGATTTTAATTTTGATTGAAGGAATTCACTTAAATTTCGTGTCCCTTTGTCTGCAATTCTGTTGCATACACCATGGATTTGTTTGTGAGGGTAGTAAATTTGTTGTTGGTCATCAATTAATAAACCCTACTAAGTGTATGGCGTTTTCTTCGCGGATTCAAACAGAGTTGGAAGTTGTAATTTGGTAGCAAACCATACAAGTATACAACACAACAATCTCAATAAACAAAAATACTAGAATTCTCAGGATCGTTCTCAAAAATATGCGTAACATGGATAAAAATATGTTATATATAATTTGGGGAATTTTTTGAAATTCAATTAAGGTCCCCTAACATTGTTCCTCAAATAAATTTCATATTCAAAAGTATTATTTATAGTATGAATTTTATTTTATTTTATTCTTGTAACACATCTAGTTTTATGTATAGTATAAAGACTCGATTTCAGAAAGGAGCAGTTTTTACGAAGAAAATTGTGCAAAAATATGTGTAAAAAAGTAGACTTTGTAAGTATGTTATGTAACCGACATATATACACAATGTTTTTCTTGGTCTGAATACAATTGTTGAAAAATAATCCAATCTGGTGGACTAGGTATGCAATTAACGTACGTAGCGAGGACCTAGAAGTTGATGTCTCAATCGAGTGAATATAAAATTATGTGTAATGTCAAGAAAATTGTTCTAACAAAAATCGCTAAAAAAAACTACTTCCTACGTTCGTTTCATTTTTATACAGTTTTTATTTTAGGTGATCTTTCTCATTTTTATATATTCCAAAAATAGTAACTTTTAATAATATTAAACACATTACATCAACTACTTTTCTCAACTATCTATATTCTATAATAATTTAAAACACTATTACATCAACTTTTTTTCTCAACTATCTCAAATCTATTATTAAATATTGATAAATCTCACCACTTTATTTAACTTTACTCATTTTTTAGATTATCGTGTCCGAACCCAATGTATATTAATCAATTAGACAAAGGGAGTATAACTAGTAAAAGCGTGTTCTCTTAAACTTTTTACGAATATTAAAATAATACTCCAATTATGTGGTGAGAAAATTACTTGGACGAAAATAAAACATTCCACGTGGTTCTAAAACATTCCACGTGGCAACCATAAATCATATTCTTAATCTTCTTCGCCCGTTCCGCACTCAAATTTGTAAATAATAACTGGATTAATTATTTAATTGCCGTATTTACGTTTGATTAGTTCATATGTGAGGTGGCAAATTAAAGGTGGACAGCACACGTGGAAGAGGGTCCGAGTCTGAACCGGGTGAGGGAACATGTGGCGTCCAAATATTCCAAATCTTCGAAAGCAACCACTGATGTGGGGTTAACTCGGACAGCTAAACCGAGTTGATTGGGTCCACAACGTGCTAACTCGGTCCCTATGGAACCCGCTCCTAAAGCGACTGTTTGGATGTACCTTTATTTTACTCTTTATTTCCTAGTCTCTTGTGTTGCTTATCCAAATATCTCATATATATATATATATATATATATATATATATATATATTATACTTTTTTAAAATTCTACCTTTTTGTTTGAATATAAGGTGTTATACATGAATATAATACACTAGATCATTGCATCACTGTTACCCATTTAGCATTAAGTAATTTAAGTTGATTTATTTTGTTAGTTGAAGATGATAGAATTCAACTATAAACATAGAGACCTTTTGTATTATGAGATTTAAATAATTTAATGAAAATTAAATTTTAATATGATTTTATATTAATAATTTGTTTTTATTCATATTAACCGGTTTAAAATTTACTTTTCAAATAACACAATACTTACTTGAACTTAATTTCTTTTCAAATAATTAAGTTAATTTAGTTTACAAATATCTATTTTAACCATTATCGAAACTAGCTTTATACTCGTGCAATGCACGGGACGTTTAATAAGTTATTTTATTTTAGTGTTTTTATAATTTTATTTATTTATTAATATTTTTGTGTATTTTCATAAAAATATAAATTCATTAAGTTAATAATATGTTTTTTCATATGTATATTTTATTTCGGTTTATGTTGTACTTCTTGAAATGATAAAATTATGAATTTTTTATATATACAAATTCACTAAAATAATGATTATTTATATGTTTATTCATTGTTTTTATAAATTCAATTTTAAAAAATTTTAGTGTAAATATTTAAAATATTAAAATTATACTACTTCTATTATTATTTACTTTTATAGAAATATTACTTTTTCTCTAAAGTAGAGTATTATTAATAACTCTAATTGTGTAATTGTTTTATAGTAGAGAGTTTTTAGCTTATAGTCGAGAGTTTTTAGCTATGTAGGACCCATTTTGTAATAGAGAGTTTTTAACTATGTAGGACCCGCTGACGACCAAACCAAACCATACAATTTAAGTGTTTTACACTAATTATATATAAAGATATAATGAGCGAAAATCAAATACATCTTATAAATAGCTATTTTAACAATTATCTGAATGAGTAAAAATCAAATTGGCCGCCAAGCCGACAAATACTTTATATCATATTTTTTATCAAGTTTAAAAATACTTGATAATATATATTTAATATATATTGATATTGGCGAAAATCAGTATCTTTTGAATGAGTGATGGATTGATTTGTCAGTGAGCTGCTTTGAACTCATAGATACTTTATATTGTTATTAATTAGTTGAGCTCAGTGTTTTAAAAATCGACGATTAATCGGTAGACGGTGGGCCACCGAACTCATTAAGCGAAAATCGGTCAATTAATCGTTTTTTCATAAAAACGGTCAAAAATCGGTTTAATCGGTCAAAAATCGGGCTAATTATTAAAAAATCGGTTTAAAAGGTAAAAATCGGTCAAGAATGATTTTTTATACATATTGTCATTAGTATACCTACTCTTATTTAATGACTACATTTCTCATTTTGATTCCTTTCTTTAAATACAATTAATTTAATTAAAAATCAAGCAATCAATATTTATAGTCTGTAATAAATGTGTTAAATTTTACAATTTTTGAAAAATTATTACTAATATTGAATACTTAAACGTGAAAAAGTTAAGATAATTTAATACTTAAACATAATTCTCAGGACAATGTTAACGTTTCTCTTATTTTCATAATAAATTGAGCATGGTTGACACTCTTGTATTCAAGATGCTATCGTATTCACGAGTTGGGGCGGTTCCTAATAAGCATGGCATGCACGTAGTGCTTCACCAGATGGCGAAGATTTTTTCCAAATTTTGTTTATGTCTTTTGCCTTAGTGGTCGGGGTCAACTCGCTCCCTTCATAAATATTTTTGAACAAAATTACAAAATTCCGTAAATCTTTGTAAAATGAAAAAAAAAAAGTTGGTAAATAGGAGCCTCACGAATAAACACACACTCTAGTAAAATCAAGTGTTACGAACGGTTAAAATCATTCGTTTCTCTCATTTATTTACAATTTTTTGGGATGTTTTTTTTAATTTTTTACATTTCAAATTTTTTTTAAAATAGTAAAATTTATAATATAAAACTTCACTACATCTACTACTTTCCCCACTATCTTCATTTTATACATTAAATATTGATTGATATCACCACTTTTCATATTTTTCTTGCTTTTTTTTACTAATTTATATTTTTCTTAAATTTCGTTCTCAATCCAAATATAAAAAAAAAAATTGTACGAGACAAAGGGAGTATAAGATAATGGAACTTTAGGCCATTGGTTTTTGGCTTTTTGCTACAAGGATGACAATTTCAAGATGCTCGCAACTTTGTATCTTGAAATTAAGGCCAAGTTCTGTCTTGTTTTACTAACTTTCCAAACTTTAACTCGACTGGAATTCTTAATCCTCTTTTACAGTCATATACAAGCAGATAAAAATACTAGTAGTAGACTACTAGTATTGCTAGTCTATCAGTCTATGAAGAAAAAAGTGTGACCTTAGGGGTGACATGTCAACTTCACATTTCCCATTTCCCATGATGAGGTGTATCTCACAAGTCACGGCCATATCAATCTTCTCATCTGTATTTTAAAATGAACAGAGTCTTGTATTATAGTATTAAAATATTAAATCGAAGAGCTCTACAAAATTTAGCATGCATGACCGTATAAGTAGAGGCAGCCAAGTGAACAGGTCGGGCGAGCCGTGCTGAGTTTTATAATACCGGGTTGGTGTGGAAGGGAGACATGACCGGCACGTCTTCGGTGACGAGTCGTGCCGGTTTGAGTGAAGATTGGCTCGTGCACGTCTCAGGTGAGTTAACGGACGGGTTGCGAGTTGACGGTTCAAATATTATTATTATTTTTAACTTTTAATTTGATTAAATATGATTTTAAATTTTACAATTTTTTTTTGGAATAAAAGAGAACGGTACCTCTATAAATTTTATTAATTAAAAAAATATTTTATAAATAATTTGAGAGGACTCATCTTTAAAAAAATGAAACAAACCGCATTAATATATTAAAAATTACAAACCAAACAAATTTTAAAAATACAAAACAAAAAAAATCCTATCGACTATTTGATTATTGTTGTTCGTTGTTGGTAGTTGAGGTGTCATAATATGAAGTATCCATTGTCATCCATGGATCGTCTTCGTCATCCGAGTCATCTTCTTTGTTTCCTTGTTGTCTTTTTGCGACTTGATCCCAATATTTTTTGCAAACACATATCTTTACTATGTTTGGCGTAAGACTTGATTTCTTTTCGTCTAACACTCTTCTACTTGCACTAAAAGCGGACTCAGACACAATTGTAGAAGCGTGGACTACTAAAATATCTCTTTCATTTTTTGCTAAAACCGGAAATTGTAACTCATGATTCTTCCACCATGTTAGTATTTTAAAATCATCATTTAACTCGTAACTATAAGAAAAAATTCTCTAACCATACTAGAAGAAGAAGGTACGAAAGATGAAGTTGAAATTCTACATTTTTTATTTTTGGTTAGTATAGATGAAATTGTATTATTAAACCTACTAACAGTACTACTACTTTTAGGTGGTATAGAACTTTGAATTTTTGGAGCATAAATATCTCTTCTATATATAATAGGAGAACACAAGGGTAAAAAGATCAAATAAAACCCCTGTGAAATTACAATTTTACCCTTTTATATTTTGAAATTACATGGCATGCCACTACTATCTTATCTTAAAAAAAAAAGTAAACAATGTTTTTGTGCAAAATCGAACCCCTAACATTCCCTAAGGAAATCACTCTTATTACCATTGAGCTACATGACTCATTTTAGTTTTGAGTGAAAAAACATATTACATAAACCTCACATCATTCTTAATCCTATATTAATTATTATTTAAACTTTTAAGTAAAAATCAAGGTGATTTATAATATTTATTAAATTTTATTTTTTAAATTCTTTTTTTAGAGTATGTTTGCAAAGGATATTTATAATATTTATTTTTTAATTATTAAAATATCATACAAAACTATATACTACCAATCTTATAAAATTTTTATATTAAGTTTCAAAAACAATATTAAGTGTGGTGTATTTTTATCTTTCCTTTAGTTTAAAATAAATATTTCGGTTGTGTAACTTTAACTATAATATATTCTATTTTCTTATATAAGGGTCTAACTTTTCTTGTACTATACAATATATTTAAATTATTAAATCATACTTATTAATTTATATAAAATCTCTTTAAAATTTTATAATAAAATTAGTTTGATAAATCATGATATATAATTTATATTTTAAATTTAATTTAATATTTAAAATAATAATTCAAATTAATATTTATTTAAAATAAGAGGTAAAATAAATATTATTGTAATTTAATTGTATTCTACATGTGAAAACTTTGAATTAGAAAAATGGATTAAAAGTTTAAACTATAAGAATATATACAAATCATATTTATTCATAATAATTTATTTAATATACATGAAAATATATAATATTTTTGTTAAATATAGAAATTGGGGACCGGGAAGCGTGACAGGGAGACACTAATCTCTGACCCCATCCCGATCCCCAAAATTTTTACATATTTTTTCCCGATCGCCAGAAAAGTTCTCAATTCTCCGCCCTAAATGGGGCAAAGAATGGATTGGGGTTGGGCAGGAAGGGGTGAATGTCTATCTCTACAATAAGCATTATTATATAGCACATATCGATAAAATGTATACATGATATTTATGAATATTCTTCTTATGTATACAAGCATAGGGCCGGTGCAATGCAAAGATGACTTTTAAATTTGTTATCTTATATGTATTTTAATAATTTATTTTATATTTATACTTTTTTTAACGAAGATGAACTTAAATTTAAATAGTTTTATGTGATTGTTGAACTCGATGTTGAATTGACGTATGTGTTTGTGTTTGAGCGTGATTAAATTGTGTTTCAAGAATTTTGTGTTTAACAGTATTTAAAAAATATTTTTTAATTAAAATTGTTATTTTTAATAAATCAAGGTCAAGTTGCAAAAGTAAATGGATTAAAGTGCAAATATCAAAATATGAGTATCATTCTAACCGACTGACTACATTATATTTTGATCAAAATCGTTGTTTTTAATAAATTAAGGTTAAGTTGTAAAAACAAAAGAACTAAAGTGCAAATACCAAAATACGAGTACCGTACCGACTGACTACAAAACTTTCAATGTTTCGGTTTTAATAATACAATATAAATAGATAGATATAATAAAAGTGAGTAGATTTATAATTAGATTGGATGCATTGTGTATATGAGACATTTTTAATTATTATCACATGAATTTTAATGTCATTTTATGGAAGAAAATAATTAGTTATTTGGAATTGGATTAATATATACATATATATGACATATGAAAACTATTTGTTTTGAATTAAAACAATTTTAAAGATGAGATAATAAAAATAAATAGATAGTACAACAAAAAAAATTAAATGAATTATATGGTCATGTTGAAAAGGTTAGACAATATAAACACATAAATTTGGGTTGGAAAAATACTTGGTGATACTAATTTGTGTAAAAAATAAATAGATAAAAATATATAGTCCAGTTAACAAATTTTAGAAAACAAAATATTATATAGCATACAAAAATATTATGATCGGATCGATCACATTATACACCCCGGGTAATTTAAAATCATAGGCCCCGATCAATCAAATTATCTATATAAATTAAAGTAAGTATATTATAACGAGACGAACAAAATATGTACAAATATAACTAAATATAATATTATTTTTTTTGCTAAATAACTAACTATAATATTTAAACAACAAAGAATAAAATTTTATTTTAATCACTAGAAAATGACCGTGCCTTGCACGGGTTCATGCAACAAAATATGAGAATTGAAGTTATAATAGCAAATAATATTTCACGAATGTTAATATTATTATCAGTTAGACATACCCAGATCATTTAAACATATTTATGTTTTAAAATTTTAGTAGTAAAATAAAAAAAAATTATTGTATTTGAAAATTATATATATATATATAAAGAACTAATATTGACAATAGATTGAAATATTATTAAATTAAAACATATTGTAACACTTGAGTCTCACATCGAGAAATGTGGGGGTTTTAGTACAGTTTATAAGACAAAGTACAACTACTAAGTGCACCAACAATCATGATCTTTTGGAGACCTGTGGTGGGTTTGTGGATTACCCACATTATTGCATTTGGGCCAATTGGTCGGCGGTTGATTCGTGAAGTTGTTGGAGGTGGGGACACAAAGACTGATGGTATTATTTCATAATGGACTGAGGTCCAGAGGTGGAAACATAAAATAGCCAGTATTATCTCACAATCGCTAGAGATGTACGATCTTGAACTTATGAGCTATCCGTTCAGATCTAACGATGCCGTCAAGAGTTTAAGTGGGGCAGTTTGTACCACCCGAGTCTCAAAATTGAGAAGAGTTAGAACTTTAGTTCAGTTTATAACACAAAGTATTACTAAAAATTGCACCAACAAATCATGATCTTTTGGGAACTTGGGGTGGGTTTGTGGATTACCCAAGTTGTTGCATTTGGGCTAATTACTTGGTACTGAATTATTTGATGTTTTGAAAGTATGAAAGATAGAGGAAGCGAAACAAAGGAAAATAATGCTTAAAATCAACAAATTGCAAGAAAAGATATGAACGAGTTAGAAAGAAAGTTTTAAGAACTGAAAGCGCAAGACCTAAGTAGAGTATTAGAAGATTTACGAAGGCTTTTGATCAAAATCAGTTATAAAACATACTCTACAGAATGTAACATCTTGAAGAATTGAAAGAAAATTTAGGATTGCAATGTTCTAAAACTCATATATAACACCCAGTATATATTCTATCTCGCAAAAAAAATTGTAAACTAACATGACAACTATTCGTAATACTCGTATTAATTTCTAAATTAAAAACTTGAACATACTTAAGTAAGCATCCAATAGCTACATATACCATCAATAAGAAAACTCTATATATATCAATCATATACTTGAAACGATAATGATCATGCATAGAATAATTTATAAACACAATTTAAGCTAGAGGCCCGTGCCTCGCACGGGCTTTTATGCTAGTTTACAAGATGATACAACAAGTCTAAACAATTATTAACATATAAAGCATGATCATATGAAACGTTTAACACTTTATAATAATGCTCTAACATATTTTCTAAACCTTCCTTTCTAATACCATTATCAAGAAGACATGCAATACCATAAATATAAGGAAAATCTGTAAAATATTTGATCAACTTAATTTTCATATCAACAATAACATTAGTAAAATATGGATTTTGTTCATATTCTTTTAAAGTAGTAACAATATTAACACACTCAATGATAACATGATGTACATTTGGTTCATAAACATGAGAAAAAACCGTAGTAGCATGTGCAAAACAATCAAATATGTCACGTACGGTAGATGCCAATTGCCAATCAAATTCGGTAATAAGTCCCCCGTCGTATTGGTGGCTTGGGTCTTCATTATATAATTCGGTGATAATGGTCTTATATTGAAGTGCATCATTTAATAATTTATAAGTCGAACTACATCTCGTAGAACAATCGATACCCCACTTGTTCAGCCTTAATTCATTATCTTTGCACAATTTTTTGTACCCGCAAAACGTAGATACTTAACTACTTTCTTAATAGGTTGTAATAAATGAGTTAATTGTGTAATTCCCTTTTGGGCCGACGAGTTAATTATGTGAGCACAACATCTAACGTGTAAAAATACTCCATCTAAAATTAAAGGAATCTTGTTTCTAATATAATCAATGACTTTGTTATTAGCAACAACATTATCTAAAGATATTGTAAATACCTTGTTAAATAAATTAAATTCCTTTATTGTATCTAAAATTCTTTGTTTTGTGTTATAACCGGTGTCTGACTCATCCATAACATCAAAAGCAATAATTCATTTTTCTAATAAATAGTCACTAATCCAATGAACCATAATACAAATATAAGGCTCACCTTGACTCGCAATCCAACAATCACTAGCTAAAGAAACCATACCATCAAAATTAGCGAATGATTCAATTAATTGTACACGTTGAGCATAATATTGTTTGTGTGTGTGACGTTTAAGTTTGTTCCTAGAAATTCTTCTAAATACCGGGTTTAGTGAATGTTTAACCATGTGCTCTAAATTCGGACTCTCACCGTGGGAGAAAAGTAACTCGTCTAAAGTAACATAAGTAGCAAATTATTCAATCATTCTATCTCTATTATAGGAAAAAGGCATATCTCCACCGGGGGACGAAGTCATGAAACCACCAATTTGTGTTTGTTGCGAACCTCCATGTGCCTCTCCACTTTCATGACTTTGCTTCTTTATTCCATGATGATTTTTCAAGTGCCGATCAAGTGTACCCGTACCGGTCCCCTTAGTGTGAATAAAAGGGGTTTGTTGTGGACCATTTTGAATACAAGCAAAAAAAAAGCCTTAAATCGAGTCGGATCATCGGTTGCTTCTCTCGAAAAATAAGTCCAAACGTGTGATGAATGTCTAGTAGAAGAACAACCTACAAAAATAAAATATAAACCGATTAAATTTAAAACATAAAAAACCGAATGTTTTTAAAAACATAAAAAATGAATGTTTTTAATAACATAAAAATCGAATATTTTTACAAACACAAAAAAACCGAATGTTTTTAAAAAACAAAAAAACTAAATGTTTTTAAAAATGAAATATTTAAAAATACCGAATAAAACAAAAAACTAAATAAAAAACGTAAGAATAATGAAATTAAATACGAGATTAATATCGCGAGATTAATATCGGCTTCTACAGATCGAGGTGGTCGCATCGAGGTTGCTTGGGTTGAACCTTGAGATGATATGGTGCCCCAACCTTCTTCCATTTTCTTTTAAAGTATCGTCAGAAATTTTTTAAAGCCTCGTCGGAAAAATTTAAAGTCTCGCATGATTTTTTTTTAAAGCTTCACACTAAAACAAACAAGTAGCAACTAACAAGTAGGGAGTGAAAGAGAGAGAGAGAGAGAGAGAGAGAGAGAGAGAGAGAGAGAGAGAGAGAGAGAGAGAGAGAGAGAGAGAGAGAGAGAGAGAGAGAGAGAGAGAGAGAGAGAGAGAGAGAGAGAGAGAGAGAGAGAGAGAGATAGTAGAAACTAGAGAGAGCAGTGAGATGTGAGAGAGAGAAGTGACAGTGAGAGAGAAAGAGAGAGAGTGAGAGAAAACGGGGGGAGAATATAGAAATAGAGAGGGGAGTATTTATAAGGGAAGGGGGAAGACGTTGGTGGAGGACCGTTGTGATGACAGAGAGACGTTGAGGTTGATGATCGTTGTAATCTCAGCGTGTGTGTGACTGCAGCAGTGAAGCAGGTGACCGTTGAGCGAGGCGTGCTGTCCCAGGCGAAGCGAGTTGGCGAGGCGAGTTACTGGCGGGTCGGGCGATTCGCGGTTCACGAGCCGAGCCGTGCCGTTCTCGATTCACAAATGTTGGACTCGTATACGCCTTGTTTCTTTGTACCGTTTTGTGCCGAGTTGAACCGGCCCTTTACCGAACCGAGTTACACGAGCTAATTGGCGAGCCAATTACGGTTCGCACGATCGAACCCGCCCGTTTGGCCACCTCTAAATATAAGTGGGTTCAAGTTGCGGTTTCAAATTGTTATCGACTCAAGTATTAAGTATCTTATTGATGAAATAAGGGAATTTTTTTTATATATAGAATAGTCGATTAATTTCATTAATATAATTTTTTTTTTGGGAATGCTCCAAAAATAAATTCATGAAGTGTCGACTCAGAGCAAATAATATTATATAGGGTGAAGTTAGGATTTGCTCCTGACCCAGTACAAACAAGTTTCCGGCTAGCTTAATTAATTCAGTAATATATTTTGTTGAGTAACCAGTCGATTTAAATCTTAAGATGTTAGAAAAATTCACTTTTTAGGATCACATATTATATTTTAACATTCCCTCTCACTCGAAATCTCATTTTTGGGTTGAATAGTGGATCACAAACGCTCATTTTTAGGGCAATAATTTGTCTTCGTGTCCCTCATTTGTGAGAATATTGGGAGTGGGAGAGAGTTGAACTCATGACCCCTGCCCGGCCCAGAGCTTTGATACCATGAAAAAGTCGTTAAAAATGTGTATATTTTTGTTATTCAATCATCAAAAGTCTCCAATAATATGTATTTAAGGTTGTATATATAAATCACAATATTATAATATTAATAATTCATAATAAATTCATAAATATAATTAATATAATTTCCTAACATATTTTGACTATTTTAGACGGTGTTCTAAAAGTCATCTAATTTTAAAAAAAAACAATAACTAGGAGCATGGGATTTGGTCATCCCTAGCGTTCATCTTAACTGATCCAGTTATTATTAGCCAAGTTAATCAACAACGCCGAAACAATCTTGGAGATGGTGAGCTGGGGTGTGTATTTATATGATCGACTGCCAAACAGGTGGTTGGATTTGATAAACTGTATTTTTAAAATAATAATATCAGCATCAAGGTTTGCATTGTGAACATAAATTACCTGACAGATACACTACATAAATAAATAAATTGATGTAGAGCATATTTTTTTTTAATAAACTATTTATTTCGAATGTGGGGAAGACTGAATAACCAATTAAAATGATTTATTTACAAGACAGCCCAGGGAGAGGACAGGGACAGTTTAGGCAGCAGATTGGACAAATCCTATCGATACATTCAAAATCTTGGTAACCCCATGCCACTATAATAATATACCCATACTTCTTCCGTCCCCTCAATTCTTTACATTGAAGATACGACACAGAAGTTAAGTAAAAATGTAAATTAATAGGGAAAAATAAGAAAAATGAGTAAAGTAGTATGACCAATCAATATTTAATGTATAAAGTGGGTATAAAGTAGGTATAGTGGAGAAAAGTAGTGAATATGATTGGATTTTATATTATAAAATGTTACTATTTTTGATATATAAAGAAACGAGACGAACATATCAAAAAAGAAATTATAAAAAAAATAAGAGAACAGAGAGAGTATTTAGTTCCAATGAGGTGATGGGTTTAATTCTGATCCTTCTTGTGGTTGACATTCAAATGGCGGCCAAATACCTCATTTTTATTGTTTTTTTATGTAGTCTCTTTTTCAGATGCCGTATTCAATTAGCGAAAACAAGAACCCGTATGTATTCCGCTATAGTGTCCAAAAACTTGATGAGTAGTAAAAAAAGGAGCGAAATAAAAAAATTTAATCATAACAATATGAAATAAGTAATGAAATAACTTGATGAAGATTTTTAATTAATCCGATTCATCTAATTCACACGGTTCTTCCCTCTAATTAGGGAAATATTATTTTCAGAGCACTTTTTTTTTTTATTTTCAGAGCAATATGTGTTATATATTTCTTTTGCATTCACAATTTGTAACATATTATGATACCAAATACTACAAATAGCTCTGGAAATTAAAAAAACATTCTGGAAATAACATTTCCCTTTAATTATTATACAAATTAATTGTAATGAGAAATGTGATAACTGAGAAAAGAATTGGGGGATATTTTCTGTTTTCCTAATAATTTTTTAAAAATTATTTGCAATTTTTTAATACACAAATTTAAAATTGATACGAAAGATTTAGAATTAAGTGTGCAACTACATTATATAAATTTTAGAAAGAGCTGATGATCTTAAGGTCATTAGGTAGTAATTTCCGTGACAAGATAAATATGGATGTGAGTACAATTATATGTCTAAATTTTTTTAATCACGTAATAAAAAGTCATATATAAAATTGTAGAATACATCAAGATAGGATTTTTAGATTATATTACAAAATTTCATAAATGATCATGAATAAATAATGATTTATAATTCATAACAAAAATAAATTTTGATTTTAGGTAGCACGTTAAGTACACATAATCATAGTAAATACTTAAAAGTTAAACAAAAAATTCGATTTGAAATTCGATTTCATTGTTAATTAATTCTGGACGAGTCTAAATTTTGGTCGTGAAAATCTATCGATCAATATACATACATAAAGGAAGGAGAATATTAGGACGGTGAGACTGCGCCTCTTAAATTTCTTCGATTTATTTTTCTAATTTTATTAAAAAGTTTAATTATTAATATTAAAAATTCAAAAATATCTCAATTATCTTTAAAAAATTTAGTAATGCAGGAAATTATATATACAATTTCAATATCCTTTTACTTTAAAAACATTACTAATAGAGTAAACTAAATATAAAATTTAAATATTCTCCTAGATTTTGCAATTAGAAAGTATCTCAATTGCCTTTTAAATCTTACTAATATTTTTGTTTTTAAAATCTTTATTAATAGAGGAAACTAAATAACAATTTCAAATTATCCTAAATTTTTTACTTATGTATATTAACTCCTTATCTATACTATTATATTAAAGACGAAACATTGAAAGTTTTGTAGTCTGGTCGTCAAAGTTTTTGTAGTCTGGTCACTCCATTCATAGCCATTAGATATTTCTGATCAAATCGATGAGAACCGTTAGATAAAATATTAAAATTATTATATATAATATCTTTTCTATTTTTTATAACTAAAACATCTCATTTTCCAAAAATATCGCAGGAAGTTTCATTTAATAAAATAATATAATAAGGTTATAATTGTTAATAACTAACCCATTACCATTTTTAGCCAAATTATATATTCTTTTTTATATTTTCTAACTAAAATTTCTACTTTTCTATTTTTCCTAAATAAAACCACTCATTTTACAAAAATATCACGAACAGTTCTATTTAATAAAATAAAATAATAATATTATAATTATTAATGACTAATCCAAAACGTATATTCTTTTTTATATTTTCTAACTAATATTTCTCCTAACTGAAACCTCAAAAATATCACGGGCTATTTCATTTAGTAGCATAAAATACTAATATTATAAATCTATCTATCTATACTATATTATTAAAGAGGAAACATTAAAAGTTTTGGTACCTGTTTTTTTACGGTACTTGCCTTATTTAATTGTTTATTTATTATTATAAAAATTACTATAATCAGTTACCCTTTGAGTTAAAATACATTATCATTTGTTTCTAAAAAAAATCACGAGCAATTTCCTTTTGAGCTAAAACATGTTACTTTTTCTATTTCTCCTACTAAAATCCCTCATTTCTTAAATATATCATGAGTAAACCCTTACTTATTTATTTTAAAATCTATTTTAATACTTTTAATTGGCAATTACTTTTCCCCTCTTTTTCTAGAAAAATTACCGGCAATTACTTTTTTCAGTTAAAACATGTTATATTTTTTATTTTCCTTACTAAAATCTCTCCTTTTTCAAATATATCACGAACAAACCCTTACTTATTTACTTTAAAATCTATTTTAATAATTTTAATTGACAATTATCTTTTTCAACTAAAACATGTCACATTTTCTATTTTTCTTACTAAACCCCCTCTTTTTTCAAAAATATTACGGGCAAATCGTTACTTTTATATTTTAAAATTCAACGAAAACATGTTACTTTCTATTTTTCTTACTAAAATCCCTCTTTTTCCAAAATATCACGGGCAAACTACTACTTATTTATTTTAAAATCTATTTTAATACTTTTAATTATTTAAAATATTTTTTTAATAAATGCAATTAATAAAATATAAATAATAAAATTTACAATTATTAAAAATTATCCGTGCATCGCACGGGTTTTAAGCTGTATTATTAAAGACGGAATATTAAAAGTTTAGTAGTCCGACGGACGGACGGTCGGTACTTAGTGATTTTACTTAATTACCCTTACTTATTTTTTTTAAAAACTATCACTAAATAATAACATTATTTATAACCAATTACCTTTTCAGCTAAAATACATTACATTTTTTTATTTTTTTCTAACAAAATCCTCTTTTTTTTCTAAAAAAAAAAACACATACGATTATCTTTTTTAACAAAAACATGTTACTATTTCTATTTTTTCCTTACTAAAACCTTCATTTTCCAAAAATATCACGGGCAAACCCTTACTTATTTATTTTAAAATCTATTTTAATACTTTTAATTATGAGCACTTTTTCAGCTGAAACGTGTTACTTTTTCTATTTTCTCATTTTCTAAAGAAATTATTATTAAATAATAACATTTTTTTTATAATCAACTACCTTTTCAGCTAAAATGCATTACATTTTCTATTTTTTCTAACAAAATCCTCTTTTTTTCTAAAAAAATCACGGGAAATTGCTTTTTTCAACTAAAACATGTTACTCTTTCTATTTTTACTTACTAAACCCCCTCATTTTCCAAAAATATCCAAGGCAAATTCTTACTTATTTATTTTGAAACCTATTTAAATTCTTTTAATTACGGGCACTTACCTTTTCAACTAAAATATGTTACTTCTTTTATTTTTCCTTACTAAGATCTCTGCTTACTAAAATCTTTTAATACTTTTAATTACGAACAATTACCCTTTCCAACTAAAATATGTTACTTTTTCTATTTTGAATTAATAAAGCCCCTCATTTTCCAAAAATATCACGGACAAACCGTTACTTATTTATTTTAAAATCTATTTTAATACTTTTAATTATTTTAAAAAAATTAATACACTTACTTATTTTTTAACAAATGCAATTAATAAAATATTAAAATGTAAATAATAAAAATAACAATTATTAAAAACAATCCGTGCATCGCACGAGTTTTAAGCTAGTATATAATAAGCGTAAGGGGATCTTATCTAGAACTTTGGTCGGTCACTCTACTACCAAAAGTATATGATCCGTTGGATTATAAAACTATAAATATTCAAATAGATGAGGACCGTTAGATATAATGTTAAAAATTGTATTTGATTAATAATAGGATAGTATTTAAATACTAAAAGGTGTATTTTGATAATTTAAACCAATTATAAATAGGTTTTCTACATTGAATAGAAATATTTATGTAAAAAATCGTAATTATCTTTTCTCTTTAGTTTATGGATAGTTCCAGTTAGATAATAATTATTAAACCATCATTAAATTAAAGATAATTTTGTTAGCTTAGCGTGTGCTGTAAAATTGTTAAAATCTGTTGTCTAAAACTCAAGATAGAGCCCAAACAGTAAAGTGATTATCTAAATTTTAATAATTTTTTTTAATTTAAACCAATTATAAATAGGTTTTTTATATTGAATAGAAATCTTTATGTAAAAAATCGTAATTATCTTTTCTCTTTAGTTTATGGATAGTTTCAGTTTGATAATAATTATTAAACCATCATTAAATTAAAGATAATTTTGTTAGCTTCGTGTGGGCTATAAAATTGTTAAAATATGTTGTCTAAAACTCAAGATAGAGCCCAAACAGTAACGTGATTATCTAAATTTTAATATTTTTTTATTATTGTAGCACTAATTTAATTTTTTTCCTAATTCTTTTAAATTTATAAATTCTATGTTTATTTCAATAAAATATTAAAATCAATTTAAGAAAATATTAAAATCGATCTGGTCCGTGTACGACCACTATACGACCAAATTAATTATTACAGTTAGATAGATCGATGAGAATTGTTAGATCTAATATTAAAAAGTGTATCTGATTAATAATAGAATTATATTTAAATACTAAAAAGTGTATTTTGATAATTTAAAATTTTTCTATGTAAAAATTCTTATAAATCTTTTTTCTTTAATTTATGTATAGTTTGAGTTAGATAATAATTGTTAAACCAAATATCATATAACAATTCATATCTATTACAATATTAAAATTATCAATATAATGCTCATGTATATCATATAACAATGATACATGTGGACCCTGCGTTATAAGAGACTTAGGAGAACTCATGTACATGAATAAATTTAAACATTTTTTTCTGAAGGAACATAACAATTTTATTAATCCAAATTATAATTATATTATTTTACATATAACAAACATAAAAGGATAATATCATAATATTATTAAAATATTGAGGGTTTCATATTCATAAACAATAATTTTGAATATAATACTTAACCATCCATTATTTTCGGTTTATGGGTAGGTTAACTAGTCAAGTTAGATAATAATTATTAAATCATCATTAAATTAAAGATAATTTCGTTAGTTTCACAAGGGTTGTAAAATCGTCAAAATTCAATTTCTAAAACTCAGGATAGAACCCAAATAGTAAAGTAAGTATCTAAATTTTAATAAATATTTTTTTATAATTGTAGCACCAATTTATTTATTTTTCCACTAATTCTTTTAAATATAAAAAATTTATCTTTCTTTCAATAAAGTATTAAAATAAATTAAGAACAAATTCAAATCGATAAAGACTATAATAATATGAGAGTAAAATTTTATATAATCATAACATATTTTTATTTTGTTTAATAATTTTAAAGTAATAATGTATTTTAAAATTTTATATACACTATAAATAAAACCGAAACATTAAAAATAAAAGCAGTTAGTAAGATACTTATATCAGTATGTACTTGATATCCTTATTATATTAAACTATTTTATATAATAAGCATAATAGAGATTTATCCAAAATTTTGAACGTGACAACCAAATTAATAAGGACTATTAGATCTTAACCAGATAAATGGAAATCGTTTGATCAAATATTAAAAAAGTGTATTTTATTTATAATAGGATTATATTTAAATTCTAAAAAGTGTATTTTGATAATTTAAACAAAATATACCAAGTATAAATAAGTTTTATATATTGAATAGAATTCTCCATATAAAATATTCGTGACTTTCTTTTCTCTTGCATGGACAATTTCAGTTAGATAAAAATTATTAAACCATCTTTTAATTAAAAATAATTTAATTATGGTGTAAAATCGTCAAAATCTGATTTTTAAAACATAAGATAAAGCCTAAATCAGTAAAGTGAGTATTTAAATTCTAATAATGATTATTATGTCATCATTATTTTAACGCCAATTTAATTACTTTTTTTAACTATTTTAAATTTAGAAATCTATGTTCAAAAATTAAAATCAATCTAAGAAAAATTCAAATCAATAAAGAATATAATAATACGAGGATAAAATTTTATAAAATTGTGCATATTTTTTTTCCTATTTTATTAAGTTATAGATCATAACTAATCAAATATAATTTATTATTAAATAATAAATTATACGCAAATGGTGATTTTGTTTTATAAGCACTCATAGAGACCTAATTTCATTGTTAGTAGGACTATATTCATATTAAAAAAACCGTATTTTGAAATTGTAGACTCAGCTACAGAACAGACCTAACTTTTTTAACCTACATACATTGTAAATTATTAAATTCGAAACTTTAAAAGTTTGTTAATCAATTAGTATAGTACTTTTGTGAAAAATCGTACTTTACAAAAAAATACTATCAAATAACCTATGTCTGAAAGAAAAAAAAATGAATTTTTTTTTTTTTTCAAAAAAAACCCTGTAAATTTTAATATGTTGTTGGTAGATTCAAATCTTAGATCATTCTATATGATAATTTTACTATGTAACGTTTCTCAACAATTTAATTTGAAAGATCCAACGATTATGGATTGAGTGATCAAACAAAGCGACCACACTTATAAGAAAGCTTTCATTATTTAGTCTTTAATATAATAACATAGATATTTACGGGATATATTATAAAAAAATGAATTTTATACAGAATTTTGACCGTCACGGTGTACTACTTTAAAAGAAGAACTATTACAAAAATATATATTTTTTAATTGATAATTTATTTTCTCAAAAGTTCAAAGTTCCCGCATCATTAACATATTACAAAAAAGAGTATATTATATTTTAGAAATAAATATTTAAAAAAATTAAAAATTAAAAAAATTATAAATATTAAGAAAAATTAACGATGTTATCCTGGTAGTTTGGTCCTAAATACTGCCAAAACATTCTCAACAGTTAGATCCAATACTTTTAAAAATAGATGATCAAGATGATATCATATAAAAAGAAATAATTATCTAAAAATGATATAAGTTAAAAGATATTATATTAGGATTGAATTTTCCAAAAAGTTAAAACATAAAAATAGTTGTAATTAAATAAGGAAACCCATTTATAATCAAAATAATAAAAATCGTTTAATCTTAAATAGATAGGTGAAAACCGTTAGATTTAACATTAAAACCTGTATTTTGTTAATAAAGGTTATTCTAATAATCTAAACTACATCTTCTTTTTTTTTTTGACGAAAATTGTACTTGCATTATCATAAAGCTTCAGATAAAAGTACATGATATAGGAAGTAATGAGCACTTTCATGCCATTCCTGATAGTCTGTCAAAGAACAAGCCACTCTAGCTAGTACATGAGCCGCCTCATTCACATACCTAGGTGCAAAACGCACTAACACTTCATCAAAGTGTTTACATAAATCAATACAATCTCTAACAATATTATCAAAGTAAGATCTTCCATCCACCCCTTTGCATGCTCGAGCAAGTATCTGAGAATCAGTTTCAACATAACACTTCTTAAAATTCTTATTCTTTAACCATGAAAGCGCATCTTTTAAACACACTGCCTCAGCTTCTCTCGGAGGGATCAAGCATTCTTTCCTCATGCTTCATGCCATAATAAACTGCCCCTCTGATCCTCGAACCACACTTCCACGTCCAATACAGTCGATATTCTCGAACAAAGCAGCGTCTATATTTAATTTGATCCAACCAGTTTGGGGTCGCTCCCATTTTCTTACCTGAATTGGTGCTGCATTGCTACTGCCAAGCTTCACATTTTGCTCCTGAGCCTTCTTCCATTCTAGTAACAGATTTACCGCAGCTGCTTTAATACCGAAAGCTGACGTATTGATTCTCTCCCATACCCACCTATTACGTCCATTCCAAATACTCCAACAAACCATAGCTAACATAGTGCATTGCTCTCTATTACATCTATCAAAAAAGCTGCGTATAACTTCAAAAACATTTCCATCAGCCATAATATGTATGCTATTCTGGAGACCCACCTCTACCCAAACTCTCCTTGCCACTTCACACTCAAACAGGATATGAACATCTGTTTCAGAATATTGTCTACACCACTGACACCTTCCATCAATCTGCACTCGCTTGCCAGCTAATCGAGTTGCTGTAGGTAAACATAAAGAACACACACACCACATAAAGTGAGTAACCTTACATGGCAGCTTCAAACTCCACATCTTTCTCCAAAACACTTTGTCTGGTGCATCTATCTCCCCTTGTAATTCTCGGTAGCAGCTCCTTACTGTAAATATTCCTTTATCATCCAAGTACCAAAACCATGTATCGTCTTCTCCCCTTATCGATAACGGAATCTTTCTGATTAACTTGCGATCCCTTTCATTACAAATGTCCATCAAAATATCCTCATCCCATTGTTGTCGATCAACCTGCATCAAATTGCATACTTTACTTCCTTCTAACTGGACAGGCATCACTGTTGTCATGAACCCATTCTCCTTACAAGGAAGCCATGGAACCTTCCATATTTCAGTTTGTTGCCCCTTTCCAATACGCTTTCTACACCCCTTTTTCAACACTTCTTGTGCGGCCAATATGCTTCACCACATATAGCTGGGATTATTCCCAAGATTAGCTGTAAGAAAATCGCCCTTCGTGTAATATTTCGCCCTTATACAGCTAGTAACCAGTGGGTTATCATTATTAATGAGTCGCCAACCCTGTTTAACAAGCATGGATATGTTAAAATCCTTGAATTTACGAAAGCCTAGTCCACCTGCTTCCTTTATGACACACATTTTCCCCCAAGCTTTCCATCTAACACCTCTACTTCCTTGGCCATGCCCCCACCAGAATCTATTCATCTAAATTTCAATACTCGCACACACTTCATCAGGTATTAAGAACAAATTCATCCAAAAATTCGGAACAGTCTGAGCAGCAGTTTTCAATAAAGTACACTTTCCAGCCTTTGAAATTGTTTTATTACTCCAATTCTGCAGCTTTTGCTTGACTCTATCCGTTAGGAAATGAAATGTTGTAACCTTCTTCCTACCCACATTCATTGGCATCCCTAAATATCTCCCTGGATCATGTACCTCTCTGACCTGCAACAACTGTCCCACTACAGCACGATCTTCCAGCTTCGTGTTTGGGCTGAATAAGATGTTTGACTTATTAAAATTGATGGCTTGTCCAGACAGACGTTCATACCGACCCAACACATTCTTTACTATCTCAGCTTCTGCCTTTGACGCTCTAAAGAACATGTAACAATCATCAGCAAACAGTAAGTGTGATATTTGCGGTGCACCTCATGCAATAGATACACCATGTAGAAGCCCCACTTCCTCATGCCTTCGAATTATAGAACTCAGACCCTCTGCACACAATATATAAATATACGGGGAGATTGGGTCTCCTTGTCGTATACCTCTTTGGGGCCGAACTTCACCAAAAACCTTACCACCTCTGACAAAACTATAAGTGACAGATTTAACACAAGCCATCATTCTATGAATCCACACGCCATTAAAGCCAAATTTCTCTAACATACCTTCAATATATCTCCATTCAAGCCTGTCATATGCCTTAGAGACATCAAGTTTCAATCCTGCAATTCCTTTTTTTCCCTGCATACGTTTCTTAATACAGTGGTTTATCTCATATGCCAATAACGCATTATCCGTCAACAACCGACCTTCAATGAAAGCGCTTTGCTTGTCTGAGATCAAGCTATTTAGACATGGTTTAATTTTTTTTGCCAATACCTTCGATACAATCCTCATCAGTACGTTACACAACGAAATCGGGCGTAATTCTGTCATTTGCTTCGGGTTCTTAACTTTCGGTATAAGGCATATCAGAGTACGATTTACCTCCATTGGCATCTCCCCCGTATTAAAAAAATCCTGGCAGAATTTAGTAACATCAGGACCAACAACATTCCAAAAGACTTGGAAAAAACCTGGATTCATCCCATCTGGCCCAGGTGATTTCTCTGGATGCATAGAAAAAGTCGCCAGCTTCACTTCCTCTTCTGTCACACTCTTCAGCAGTTCCTCGTTCTGTTCCTGTGTAACACATGCCACTTTCTCCCTTTCTGTCAACGTCCTTTCTGCCAATACATTTGATGCAAACAGGTCTTCAAAATACTTTACAATAATATGCTGGATTTTTTCCTCATCCTCCGTCCAAATCCCTTCTTCATCATTCAGCCCCTTAATGTCATTATTTGCCTTCCTTGTCGATGCATATCTGTGAAAAAAACGAGTGTTTTGATCACCATTTTGTAGGCAAATTTGTTTAGCCCTTTGGTGCCAATATATTTCCTGTTTCTCTAACAATTTCAAATATGTCCATTGAACTTCATTGTACTGATTAATCCCATACTTGTCTCGTCTCGAGCGCAAACACTTTAATCTTCGCTTATACTCCCTCAGCTTTTCCTTAAACTCTCTTACCATGCCTCCCCCCCATTCCTCCAATTTGATACAGCAAAAATCAATTTTCTCTGCTATACTATGCTCAGCCATCTCCGCCCAACAATTCTTAATAATATGTAAGCACTCTTTTTCCTTCACCCACATACTTTCAAAACGAAACCTATGCACCTTAGGAACATACATTTTCCTATTCAACTGCAAACTGATAGGTAAATGATCCGATGTTGAAATATCCAAAACCACGATTTCAGCTAAAAGAAACATATCCTTCCATTCCATATTAGCTAGGCCTCGATCAAGTCTTTCTTGAATCCACCTCTCGCTACCCCTTGAACGCTCCCACGTAAACATATTTCCTTTGAACCCCAAATCTAGCAACTGGCAGTCATTTACAGCAGCAGAAAAACCTTCCATCAATCTTCTTGGCTGAACACACCCACCATGCTTCTCACTTGCTACCATAATATCGTTGAAATCGCCTAAAATACACCATGGCAATGTTGACCGACCAGCTAAATCACGTAATCTGTCCCAAGATTCCTGCATCCTCTCTCGCTCTGGGCAACCATAATAACCTGTATATCTCCACTTTCCAACCTGGTCTATGTTTACTTCAAAATCAATATAATAAGAACAACTATCTTTTATTACTATATCACATCCGCTCTTCCACATAAGAGCCAAGCCTCCTCCTGTACCATGCGAATCCACATTAATGCATCCCTCAAACCCTAGCTTCTTGCAAACCTGTTCGACTTTGTTTTTCTTTACTAACGTTTCTGATAGAAAAATAAAACCGGGCCTTAACAGAGTGACCATGTCACGTCAGAAACGAACTGCTCGTGGGTTGGCCAGCCCACGACAGTTCCAAGCTAACAGACTCATTGTTTTAGGCGGGCCTGTATCACAGGACCCGCCTCTCGCAAGTTTTTTGGCCTATTTGAATCAATAAGCCCAGTAACTATTTCTTCATTTTCCTGATCCGTGAAATTTGCATTCTCCACACGTCTTCTTTTAGGATCAAATATAGTCGTATCTTTTTCAAAACCTTTCCCCCCCTTATTTTCCTCCACTGATTTATCCTTATCCCAACTACCTTCCTGATTTCTCTCTACCACCTTAATCCCCCCAGTTTCTCCTGGAATCTCGGTAATCTTGCCATCGACTTCCATGAAACGCGTCTCAGTCGTGCTGCTGCCGTGCACGGTGGTTTCCTTCGTACCACTACCTGCCCCCTCTTCCCAAGTATTATCACTATCATTCCCAGTCCGTAGCCATTTTGCTCCTATATTTCGCAAGTTAAGTAGATTTTGTTAGAAATGAATACTACTAGAAACTAGACAGAGGGGGGGTGAATGGATAGTTTGATATATTTTTCGATTCTTGAAACTAAGTATAAGCTGTATATGATTATGATATGTAATATGCGGAATGTAAATAACACACACAATCACTTTAATCTACTTTGTATAAGCAAATTAAATACTACAGCTTTCCAAGAAATTCACAATCGAATTTCTGGCTTCTAAACAAGAACAGTTTGAACTTGCTTGCTTACAGAGAAAAGAGCTTAGCAAATAACTATGTGTATCTCTCTTACAGCTTACAGTTGTGTGTGCACAATATATATATATTTACCTATACAAACTAGGCACACACAATAATACACAGCTACCCCTTCTGAAAGTCCAACTTGTCCTGCCATAAGAGGTTCACTGTGTCAGGAAGGACCACCTGCTTTTCGGAGTCTTTCCCGTTTCTGTAGCTGCTTGTCTCTTATCTTTCTCTCCAAGTTTAGCTGTAGATTTGCCATCTGTTCTTTGGACCACCTTGCCAGAACAAATGCTTCAGTATTTGTCTCCTTTGATTCTTGGTTCTGTACCTTGATTTGTCTTGTTATAAACGGCTAAGTGTTGATATCGTGAACTCCACTTTATCCCTGACTTCGCGATCTCCCTTGTGAGGACTACGCGATATAGCCTTTGAAGACTTTGCGACATAGGTCATTTGATGACTATGCGACATAGGTCATTTGATGACTATGCGACATAGGTCATTTGATGACTATGCGACATAGGTCATTTGATGACTATGCGACATAGGTCATTTGATGACTATGCGACATAGGTCATTTGATGACTATGCGACATAGGGCTTCTGAGGACTTCACGATCTAGGCTCTTTTGACTTTGCTGACTTCAACACTTCACGACATGTGTCTTGAGGACTTCTCGACATAGTGCAAAATGGACTATGCGATATAGTACTTCACGACATGGATATTGGTGACTTCACGACATAGCTTTCTTTTGACTTTGCTATATAATGCCTTAGACAAATTCCTGCAACTTATTTCTTCATAGCCTTATTCAACTCTATCCTGCTGCATGAACACTTCTGAACTTCTACCAGGATAATTATTCAATGGCCTATATACAATCTAGATGCAAGAAACTTCACTAAGCTCATTATAAATTTGAGCATACATGATCAAGCTAATGTTCATGAGAACAAGACAAGTACATTTAGAGACCTATACTATATCCCAGTGATAGAAATCACTAGGTCATGTAATGTGACATAGTCACATAGTGTAGGCTTGTTAATAGTGGTATTCAGACATGTCTTGAGCCTAACAATCTCCCCCAAATTGTGAGTAAGACCCTTAGGCACAATTTCATGTCTGATAACAAGCCTAATTAACATAAAAAGAACAGATATAAGGAAGATACAGTTAAGCACAGAATTTGATAACAACTTGGAAATTTAAGCTTACAGAATTCTTCCTTGAGCTACATAGCTTCTGTTTCCAATTGTTTCTCTAAGAAGTCATCACAGATCTTCTTCTTCCTCATTTCTTCATTCTTCTTTATCTCAGAGATGGCCATTAGAATATCATCTCTAGCAGTCATTTCTTCAATGAGAGGAGAGTCCTTTAGATCTTCAGCTGCTGTTCTGAGGGCACTCTCCACATATGAGTGTATAAACTCCATCCTTATCTTGCTTTTTCCTCCATAATGATTTTTGTACTCCACAGTATAAGGATTTTGTTTTACCCTGCACAGCCCTTTCTTTCTTAGCTCCCTTGCTCTTTCTTCTATCTCGGCCAACTCCTTCTCTTTCTTACATCTCCTTTCTTCATTCTCTCTCCTCAGGTCTTCTTCATGATCAGCATGCATTTTCAAGAACCTGGCAATATCTATCTTCCATGTCCTTTCTTCCTCTTCTTCAAAGTTCAGCAAGGCATTTATCCTTTCAAGCTCATATTTATAGAAATGTTGCCAGCCTCCTTGCTTCATTATCTTCTCTCTTCCATCAGTGTACTTAATCTCTAGATGATCTAGCTTCAGTTTGACTTCAAAGATCCTTTGAGCTCTCAAAAATGCTAGGGCATCTTCATCATAGTCTTCATCAAGTGGAAACACATGGATGCCAACAATATTTGTGAGTTTTCCAGTTTTCTTTGTTATCCTTATTCTTTTGGGTACACTCTTGATCTTCATATGCCTCACAAGAGGTACCTTTCTGGAACAAGGTGACTTTGTCTTTACTGCCACATCATTTGGAAGTAGCTTCATTCCTTTGCCCTTAATCCACTGCAACACTCCACTGGCTGTGACCTTGTGGAGGTGTTTTCTTGATTTTTCTTTTGTGGCTTCACCCTTCTTCTGTGGCAACTCAGGTTCAGAAGTCTTAGATACTGATTTTGGAGGATCATTACTAACAGTACTCACCCTAGACTCAGAGTCTTGTGTTTTGGTTAAAGTACTGCCAGCAATGTCCTTGACTTGCTGAGTTCCACTCCTAGATCTCTTCACTGTCTCCTTTGCCCCCTTTGTGTCATGAGATCTCCTCCTGTGGGTTTTCTCCTCATCATCATCCTCCCCATCCTTCTTCTTGTTCTTTTCTTTGACAGATTCTGGCAAAACACCATGAATCAGAAAAGATTGTAGAATGTTAATCATCTCTAATTCCTCTGCTGTCTTGACTCCTTTCTTTGCTCTCAGCATTTGCAGCACCTGATTGATCTTTGTATTATTCTTCATTTGCAGATCTTTGGGAATGACTAGTTGGTCAATACTTCTGACTTTGGATAGACTTTGAAAAATTACTGTCCTTGGCTTGGGTATGACCTCAGGCAGTCTTTGATTTTGATCCATCTCCAAGTCATTATAAAGACTTTCATTGTTAGCCCCACTCTTTTCAATCAACTCCAGAATTATTGACACTTCAGTAAACCTCAGTTTCTCTAGAGTTTGAAATGCTAAGTGCCACAAGCAATTGTCCTTGCACACCATGATTATTTCTCTCAGATAAACATCCCTGATTTTCTTTACTGCAACTGTGAAGTACTTGATACTTTCCCTGAGCTTCTTTCTGTACACTTGTGCATCTCCTTGAGCATTCTTGTAGGTGGCTTTCAGAAACTCCAGGAATGCCTCATCATGATAGATGTTAGAGTTGGCAACTTCCTGTAGCTTGGCCTCAGTGATAAGTGTAGCTTGGGTAGGTTTAGCAACTGGAGTAGGTATAGCAGGTTGAGGGGTTGAGATGTCTTTAGGCATTGTGGATGGATAGAATGTTGTGGTGACTGTGCTTTTCTGACCTTGTGCATTGATGACCTCTACAGGGGGAAGATTGATTGGCTTTATTGTCTCTTCAATGAGCTTGCCCTTAAGTTTTGACTGCTTGGCAGGTGCTCCCCCTTTCTTTTTCACATTGACCTCCTTTCCTTTCTCCCCCTTAGGCTTGGGATCAGACACAATGTCTTGAGCTTCCCCAGGAATAGGCAGGTTCATGGATCTCATCATTGAAGTCATCATCTGTTGCTGTACCAGCAGGATGTTTGTTGTGTTGTTGCCTTGAGCATCGAGCTTGTCATTTAGTTGGCTTAGAGATGTAGATAGCATTCTGTTTTCATCCTTGAGAGAGACCACTTCCTTTTCCAAGCCATCCACCTTGGAGAATAATTGGTGAGACTTGAAGGAGTTTAGAGATTGATCTTTGACCCTGGCAAAGTCATATTTTGAGATGTCTGACAGAGGGACTTCATCCACCAGCTTATCACCATACTGATTTTTCCACATGACATTCAACATAGCATTGGTGGTGATGGTAGTCTTTGCTTGATTTTCCAGTGTAGAAGCCAGTTTCTTGATGTTGTCTGTGACCATGGCAAGAGTCACATCCATCAGGGACACATTAGTGGAGGTTTTCTGGACTTCTTTGAGGATACCATCCACCTTGGGAAAATCAGATAGATAAGAGTTTCTGAGCTTTGTGAGGGATCTGTCTGTCTCCTCCTGAATTGAAGAAATCTCTGATTGAAGCCCTTTCCCAAGATAATGCAGAGCCTTCAACTGGTTCTTGTACACATCATTTACAGCCTCATAGATTGCAACAGGAGAAAGATCCTTAGCATTGGAGCCCAGAGAAGTGAGGTATTCTTCTCTCACAAAAGCTAGGGCATCCTTGAGATTTACAGTCCTCTTAGAATCCAACCAGGCATCCACATTTCCCTCTGGTTCATCTGCATTCACAATCTTCTCCTGTTGGGCTTCAACATCCTCCTTACGGCATAGCAGGATAGCTTCATAATCAGCATTTGGAAGGTTGGAGGTGAGGAGATGTTGAGCTATCTTTGAGAACTCATCAATCTGTGCCACATTAAGATTTTGAATGGCTTCCTCTGTCAAGTGTGAGGGCACAGATGATGATCCTGAAGGCCTGTCATGGTGCACAGGCTTCAGCCATTCTGACATTGTGGCCTGAGCCAAGTGAGAGCTAGTGCTAGGCACTTCATGAGATGTGTGAGTTTGAGTCTCCTCCAGCCTTGGAATGGCTGTAGGGTCTGATGTTGTCTCCATTGAAATGGGATGTGTTACAACATCAGCCCTATTTGTCTGTGAAGACATGTCCACATCCCTAAGGATGGGAGAATTTGGCACAGAGTCTCCAGTGAAAACTGGTGAATCCTCCATGTTTGTGTTGGTGTCATTAGGATATGCCTCAGCATGCATTCCCTGACCAACTGAATGTGGGTCCTGAGTGGTGAGCACAGTGTCAAGCACCATGTCACTTGAAGTTGGCTCAATCACAGGGCTGGATTGTGATTGATCAAGGGCAAGATTGTCATGAGAATGACTCTCTTGTTCAGAAGAAATTTTAGTGGAAGAATCTGAGAGAGAAGTGGGGTTCAGATTAGATTTTGGCAACTCCCCCTGAGAAATAGGAGGAGTTTCAACATTGATGTGCTCTCCACTTAGTGTTTGATCACCCTTATCACTCCTAGGGTCAAGAGTGAGGTCTTGACCCTGTGCAGACTCGTTACAACTTGCAGTGGGGAGGCTGCTCTTTTCAATGCCCATGACCTGTTGAGAGGCCATAGACAGTAGCAGGTGTACCCCTTTTTCCACATCTGAATCCTGTTGAGAGGATGCAGTGGTGGCTACAGATTTTGATTTCTTCTTTGGTCTGGTGAGAGGTGACTCAGGAATCTCACTTGCTAACTCTACAGATTCATGGATAATAGCTAGGGTTCTCTTCTTCTTCTTTTGAGTGACATCAACCTTTTGAGAGATTGATGCACTTGGCTGACTAGCCTCTACAGTGGTGTTTACAGAGGGGTTGCTGGATGGGATAGGGAGGCTTGGGTTAGACTGTGAAGCTCCTTCAGTCTCAGCCTCCCCTGTCCAGGAAAGAGCATGGTATATGGGCTTATCAAGTGGATAAGACTCGAATGTGTCCTGCATATGCTTGGTCACACTCAAGACCACATCCACTTGATTCCGCGTATCCAATGAACCAAATAGAATTTTGGACATGGACTTGGAATAAGCCATCTTTGATTTATCTATACCCTCCAAGTCATGGACATTAGCATCAAGATAATTTAAAATAACTTGAAGAAAGCGAGGGTAAAAGATGTCATTACCTCTTCCACGGACTGTCCTCCCTAGCCTTTGAGCCAATTCCTTGAGGATTATTGCTCCAACATTGATTTCCTGATTGTAGGCTAGGGAATAGGCCAGCTTCACAGCAATGTGACTGATATGGTCCCATCCTGTCTTTCTGCAAAGGAACACCTTCTGGAGTGCATCAAATAGGAATGACCACTCCCTTCTTACAAATTTCTTGTTCAGCTTTCCGGTATCTATCTCATCTGCATACCGAATGAGGGTCATGAAGTCTACTATTTGAGCATCAGTAGCTTCTGGGTCATGACCCTCCACCTTGAACCCCAATGCTTCATTGATTTCCTTTTCACCAAACTGGAAGTGTTTGCCTCCAATTGAACAAGCAACCTCCTGGAATGAAGTTCCATCTTCTCTAGCCATTGTTGATACCAACGCCGTTCGCCAAAATCCTTCCAACACATCGACATACAGTGTAGGGTTCAAGGTTAGGGTTTGGCTGAGGTAGGAGGTGTTCAAGAACCGTACAAAACACTTGTACCTTGGTTTAGCCTCAGCCTCAGAGGGAATGGTGAGAAGATTGGTTTCTTTGGGTATGGTTAAAGGAATAGAGGATGATACGGTTTGAGATTTGGGTGCCATTTCAAAATAGAGAATAAGAAAGAGAGTAGAGAATTTGTGCTTAGGTTTGAGAGTTTGAGAGCAATAGACAAGATGAAAAGTTGTGAACGGTTAGAAAAAGGTATTTATATGATAGAGACACTGCGATATGGAGTTATGAATATGTACAGTCTATGTGTATGTCGCGAAGTCAATAATAGCCTGTACCGCAAAGTCTTGCAAAATATATCGCATAGTCTCAACAATGAACTATGTCGCAAAGTCTTCAAAATGAAAGAATCGGGGAGACTTTGCGATATAGTAGAAATACCCTGTCTAAAACTCTCTTGTAGGAATTTTGAGCAATTTGTCAGACTTTTATCAAATTTTGAAATAAAATTAATTTAAATCAAAATTCTGTCAAATGTGGAGACTTGTCGATATAGTTATTCTAAGTCGCGAAGTCATAAAATTAACTATGTCGCAAACTCATGAAATGAACTATGTCGCGAAGTCTCACAATCTCAACAGTTTGCGATATAAGTCTGTTTGATTTGAACTATGTCGTGAACTCTTAAAATCATCTATATCGAGATGTCTCAAAAGCTCACAACTCCACCAACAAATATGATTTTGAAAAATATGCAGTAAAATACTGAAATATTTATAAATCATATCTCAGCCAATTTTCACTCCAAACAAATAGATCATTTAAATACAGTGAAAATTTACTGCTGCAACAATTAACCAGCATATTTACTTAGAACAACTGAATGAAGGATTGAGCATTCCAATTTCACTCACAAGTCTGTTGAAGACTGCTTCATTCAGAGGTTTAGTAAATATGTCAGCTAGTTGTTTCTCAGTTGGAACATAAGAGACTTCTATGGTACCATTTGCAGCATGTTCCCTAATGAAATGGTACCTGATCTCAATGTGCTTTGTAGTAGAATGATTAACAGGATTGGCCACTATGGATATTGCACTAGTATTATCACACATGAGAGGAATGTGTTCTAACACTAGCCCATAATCCATGAGTTGATTTCTAATCCAAAGCAATTGAGCACAGCAACTTCCAGCAGCAATATATTCAGCCTCAGCTGTGGATGTTGCTGTGGACTGTTGTTTCTTACTAAACCAGGACACTAACCTTTGACCTAGGAATTGACAGCTTCCAGAGGTGCTCTTCCTGTCAATTCTGCATCCAGCATAATCAGAATCTGTGTAACCAACCAGGTTGAACCCAGTGCCCTTTGGATACCATAGCCCAAGATTAGGAGTCCCCTTTAGATATTTGAAAATTCTTTTGATGGCCATCATGTGAGATTCCTTGGGATCAGACTGGAACCTTGCACAAAGGCATGTGGCAAACATGATGTCTGGCCTGCTAGCTGTGAGATAGAGTAGGGATCCAACCATTCCTCTATAGACCTTGATATCAACTCTCTTGCCTTTCTTGTCTTCATCCAGCTTGATTGCAGTAGACATAGGAGTTTTAGCTGGGGATGACTCTTCTAAACCATATTTCTTTAAAAGATCCTTGACATACTTAGATTGGTTTATAAAGATGCCATCCTCCCTTTGATGTACTTGCAGGCCTAGGAAGTAGGTTAACTCTCCCATCATACTCATCTCATATTTACTTTGCATCAACTTAGAGAACCTTTCACAGAGTTTTTCATTAGAAGAGCCAAAGATGATATCATCCACATAGATTTGAACAAGAATGATATCATTTCCATGCTTCTTGAAGAATAGGGTTTTGTCTATTGTACCCTAGTGAATTGATGCTCAAGAAGGAATTGAGATAGAGTTTCATACCAGGCTCTTGGTGCCTGTTTGAGTCCATAGAGTGCCTTGAGCAGTCTATACACAAAGTTTGGGAAGTCTTCACTTTCAAAGCCAGGTGGTTGAGACACATAAACTTCCTCAGCAAGATCACCATTGAGAAATGCACTTTTCACATCCATTTGATACACCTTAAAATCTGAGTGAGCTGCAAAAGCCAGGAAGATTCTTATGGCTTCCAGTCTAGCTACAGGTGCAAATGTCTCATCATAGTCAATGCCTTCTTGCTGACAATATCCTTTTGCAACCAGCCTTGCTTTGTTTCTAACTACCACTCCTTCTTCATCCATCTTGTTCCTGAACACCCATTTGGTGTCAATAACATTCTTTCCTTTTGGAGGTGGCACTAGTTCCCATACCTTGTTTTTCTCAAATTGATTCAACTCTTCTTGCATGGCAACAATCCAATCAGAATTCTTCAAAGCTTCTTCAATAAGTTTAGGTTCCTCTTGTGACAGAAAGCAGCTATACAGACATGTATTCATTGTTGCCCTTCTTGTTCTAACTCCCTCACTAGGATCTCCAATGATTTGATCCCTAGTGTGGGCTCTGTCCCATTTCCTTGTGTGCCCCTGTTCATTTCCTTGATCTGTTCCAATCTCATTTTGGTTGACAGTTGCATTCTCTTCTTCTCCCCCTGTGTTTGTGAATCCTTGCACAGGTGTTTGAAGAAGATTGTCAACTTCAAGACTTTCATTTTCTAGAACAGTTTGAACAGGTGGTTCATCTTCACTTTCAGAATCCTCAAGATAACCCTGATTTTCAAATCTTAATGGCACACTGTCTTGATCACTTGTTTTAAGTCCAGGAGTCTTCTTGTCATCAAAGGTAACATCCATGCTTTCCATGACTTTGTGTTGCTCAGGTACAAACACTCTGTATGCTGTCCTTTCCAGAGAGTATCCAATGAAGATACCTTCAAATGCTTTAGCATCAAACTTTCCAACATGCTCAGAGGTATCTTTCATCACAAAACACTTGCTTCCAAACACATGCAGATGCTTGAAGGATGCTCTTTTTCCAGTCATTAATGAGTAAGGAGTTTTGCCAGACTTCTTATTGATCAATGTTCTATTCTGCACATAGCATGCTGTGTTAACAGCATCAGCCCAAAAGCTAGTAGGTAGCTTTGCATCCAACAGCATTGTCCTTGCAGCTTCAATGAGAGTTCTATTCTTTCTCTCAACTACTCCATTTTGTTGAGGTGTCCTAGGAGCTGAGAATTGTTGAGAAATTCCTTTATCTTTGCAAAACTCATACAATGTTGAATTTCTGAACTCAGTCCCATTATCACTTCTCAAAGCAACTACAGAGGAACCAGTGCTTTGTGCTTCTCTATCAACTCTCTTGATATGCTCTATTATGACTTGAGGTGCTTCATCCTTGGAGAATAGGAATTCCACCCAAGTATATCTTGAATAATCATCAACCATCACTAGAGCATATTTCTTTTTGGAGAGGGACATTACATTCACAGGGCCAAATAAGTCCATGTGAATTAGCTGCAGAGGTTTTGAGTTTGTATTGAGCAACTTGTTCTTGTGACTGGATCTTTTAATCTTCCCTTTCTGACAAGCTTCACATGCTCCATCTTGCACAAACTCCAAGGCAGGCAAATCCCTGATGAGTTCTCTCTTGGTTAGAGAGTTCATTGCCTGAACATTCAAGTGAGACAGTTTCTTGTGCCACAGCCAGAATTCCTCATTTGTGGCTTTTGTGTAGAAACAACAAATTTCTCCCTTATCTGCAGCCTTAAGATTAGCTACAAACAAGCTTCCTTTCTTCACACCAGTTAGAACAACTTCACCACTTTCCCTTTTTGAGATTGAACAAAGGTCTTCATCAAATTCCACTTTGAAGCCTCTGTTGGTAAACTGTCCAATACTCAAGAGATTATGCTTCAGTCCTTCAACAAATGCTACATCTTCAATAATGACATTTCCAGATTTAACACTGCCATATCCCATTGTATAACCAATGTTGTCATTTCCAAAGGTTACTGATGGGCCAGCCTTTTCCTCAAAATGTGATAGCAGAGCCATATCACCAGTCATGTGACTTGAGCATCCACTGTCCAAGATCCATATGACTCTTTTATTCCTGTTGCCCTGCATTCACAAAGTGACTAAGTTGTTTTTGGTACCCACACTTGGTAGGGTCCAGATGATTTAGAAACATTTTGATTAATAATTCTTCTGTCATAAATTGCATTTCTCATAGTAGGAGACTTCACTTTTTCTTTGGCTTTGGAGTTTACACTCTTAGGCTTACATGAAGTTTTCACCCTCTCAACCCTGATTGGGGACCCTGTCCTATGAGAATGTATGTGTGTGTGTGATTCACCAGATTGTGCAGAGTCAAGTTTATGTTTAAGAGATAAACAGTTAGCAATCACAGTCACATAGCATGTCATGCAGTTTGGCTTACCACAGAAAGAATCATGACTAGAATTTATGCTTGCAGAAAGGTTACTTAGGTTGTCAACTTCAACAATTTCAGGCTTACTACACTTATGAGTCAAATGATTAACAGATAGGCATTTTTGACATTGTTTCCTGGGAGCATTTGGCACATAAGCATAGTTGTTTCCTTTGTTAACCCCAACTTTACCATTTCTGTTTTGTTTCCTTTTCTTAACAACTTCTTTCTTTGCTTTAGGACTCTTGACAAGATTGTCTTTGGTTTCTTTCTGATTGACAAGTTCAGGAAAGGAAGAAGTGTTCTTAGCAGCCTCATCTTCTTCAAGTAGTTGTTGCTTGATGATCAGTAGTTCCTCATCAAACTCAACAACACTCTTTCTGAAGATGGGCAGTTCAACACTTGATAGTATGGTTGGGGCATTTTTGTTTGTAAAAGTTTCCTTTCCTTTGCCCTTGACCTTCTTCCTTCCCTTGTCATTATCATAGTCAAAACCAACTCCAACCTTGCAGTCTTCAGTGTGTTCCTTGTGGTAGGTTTGAATAAGTTCAGAGGAGTTTTTGAAGCTTCTTAGTTTCAGTTCAGTTTCAGCAATTTGTTCTCTAAGGGCTTTCTCTATCTGCTCAGCACAAATCACTTTGTTTTTAAGATATTCAACCTCCTTTTTCAAACCATCCAGGTTCACAACCATTAACTCAAGTTGCTCATTCTTTTCTGTAAGCTCAACATTCTTAGCAGTTAGTCTGTCAATTTCTTCATTAGCTACTAACATGCTAGTATGAATATTAAACATCTCAGTGCTCATGTCTTCAACAGTTTGCTTATATTGAAGGGGAGTCATATCAAGAGAAGTAAGAATAGGTACCTGACTTGAATCACCTTCATCAGAAAATGCCATCAAGGCATAGTTTGAATACTCTTGTTCTTCTTCTTCATCAGAGTCATCCCAGCATTTTCCCTCAGCAATAAAAGCCTTACCCTGTTGTTTCTTGAGTAGAGCCTCATACTTTGCCTCAAGCTCTAAGTATGCTTTATCCTTCTTGATCTGTTTGGGCTTCTTGCACTCTATTGCAAAGTGCCCAAGTTCATTGCAGTTATAGCATCTTATTTTGGACCTATCCACACTCCCAGATTTGTATCCTCCTTTAACTGCACCAGCAATCCCTTTTCCCTTGTTGAAGGAGTTTGAGCTACCTAAACCACCAGCATTCCCACCATTGAACCTGGACTTGAATGGCTGCTTTCTCTTGAACCTAATGTTAGGATATCTCCTAGCCATGTAAGCAAAAGATTTATTTTCCATCTTGTCCAGCTCATCTATGCTGTAGAACTCATCCTCCTCAGGCAAATCATAAACAACCTGAGCTTCATCACCAACATCATCATTATCTTCTAGTTCCTCAATCTTGACTTGGCTGATTTTCAGAGATTCCATTCTTTGACCTAGATTATCAGCAATAAGGGCACAAGAGGTATTGGCCATTAATCCTTGCTTTGCTTGAATAGATCTTTTCTGAAACAGCTCTAGCTCATATGTTTTCAATACACCATACAGCACATCAAAACCAATTTTTGTTAGATCTCTTTCTTTGAGAGAAGAGATTCTTGGTTCCAAATGATCTGGAAGAGTTAGTAAGAATTTCATGTTAAGCTCTTCTGTCTCATAGTGTTTGTCATAGAGTTTGAGCTCATTTATCAGCTTGTTGAACCTCTCAAATACTTCTGTGATTCCCTCCTTTGGTTGAGCCATGAATGCTTCATACTGTGAGACTAAAATCTGCTTTTTGTTCTTCCTTACCTCAGGAGTTCCTTCACATAGCACTTCTATGAGATCCCACATCTTCTTTGCACTACTGCAGTGAGCGACAGTGCCATACATGTTGAAATCCATAGATTCACAGATGATAAGTTGAAGATGTCCATCCAGTGCTACTTTCTCCTTTTCAGGATCAGTGTATTTTGAAGGGTCTTTAGGAACGTGCCTTGTTGGTACTATCTCAGTGCCTACTGTAGTTTCACCAATCTCAATCAATGGAACAAAGGGACCATGCTTTAGAATGTCTAAATACATGGGGTTTGAAGCTTTGATGAAAAGCAACATCTTCTTCTTCCATAAGCTGTAGTGCTCCTTGTTAAAGGGAGGAATCTTGATACTGCTTAGTTTCTGTGAGCTCATTCTTGATCTTTTACTGTTTGTATGTTAACAGCCCGCTCTGATACCACTTGTTAGAAATGAATACTACTAGAAACTAGACAGAGGGGGGGTGAATGGATAGTTTGATATATTTTTCGATTCTTGAAACTAAGTATAAGCTGTATATGATTATGATATGTAATATGCGGAATGTAAATAACACACACAATCACTTTAATCTACTTTGTATAAGCAAATTAAATACTACAGCTTTCCAAGAAATTCACAATCGAATTTCTGGCTTCTAAACAAGAACAGTTTGAACTTGCTTGCTTACAGAGAAAAGAGCTTAGCAAATAACTATGTGTATCTCTCTTACAGCTTACAGTTGTGTGTGCACAATATATATATATTTACCTATACAAACTAGGCACACACAATAATACACAGCTACCCCTTCTGAAAGTCCAACTTGTCCTGCCATAAGAGGTTCACTGTGTCAGGAAGGACCACCTGCTTTTCGGAGTCTTTCCCGTTTCTGTAGCTGCTTGTCTCTTATCTTTCTCTCCAAGTTTAGCTGTAGATTTGCCATCTGTTCTTTGGACCACCTTGCCAGAACAAATGCTTCAGTATTTGTCTCCTTTGATTCTTGGTTCTGTACCTTGATTTGTCTTGTTATAAACGGCTAAGTGTTGATATCGTGAACTCCACTTTATCCCTGACTTCGCGATCTCCCTTGTGAGGACTACGCGATATAGCCTTTGAAGACTTTGCGACATAGGTCATTTGATGACTATGCGACATAGGTCATTTGATGACTATGCGACATAGGTCATTTGATGACTATGCGACATAGGTCATTTGATGACTATGCGACATAGGTCATTTGATGACTATGCGACATAGGTCATTTGATGACTATGCGACATAGGGCTTCTGAGGACTTCACGATCTAGGCTCTTTTGACTTTGCTGACTTCAACACTTCACGACATGTGTCTTGAGGACTTCTCGACATAGTGCAAAATGGACTATGCGATATAGTACTTCACGACATAGCTTTCTTTTGACTTTGCTATATAATGCCTTAGACAAATTCCTGCAACTTATTTCTTCATAGCCTTATTCAACTCTATCCTGCTGCATGAACACTTCTGAACTTCTACCAGGATAATTATTCAATGGCCTATATACAATCTAGATGCAAGAAACTTCACTAAGCTCATTATAAATTTGAGCATACATGATCAAGCTAATGTTCATGAGAACAAGACAAGTACATTTAGAGACCTATACTATATCCCAGTGATAGAAATCACTAGGTCATGTAATGTGACATAGTCACATAGTGTAGGCTTGTTAATAGTGGTATTCAGACATGTCTTGAGCCTAACAGATTTCCTAAATCGAATAGAATTCTCAACAATAAATTTCGTCACTTTATTCTCTTTGTAGTTTTATAATAGCTTTTAATTGAAAAAAAAACTATTAAACCACAACTAAGTTAAAGATTATTTTGTGAATTTCATGTGAACCGTAAAATTGGCCAAATCTAACTTTTATAACTCAATATAAACAAATATTAAATTGAGCGTGTAAAATATAATAAATATCAAATTTTTAACTATAATTTTTTTTGGCTAAATCTTTTTTAACAATAATTTAATCATGTAAACTAATAACTTTTAAATATTAAAATATTCATAAATAAATATAATTATAAATATTAAAAAAACAATCGTGTGTTGCATCGTAATAAAAATATAATTATAAACAGAATAATTATAAATAAAATTTAAGTAACCGTGCATCGCACGGGCTATAAGCTAGTACTAACTAACATATGAAGCTAAATATATTATCTTAATATTCTACCGAATTTTCTATTTAAGTCAAAACTTTAAATTTTGAAAAATATTATGGAGAAGACAAGGCGGTGAGATATGAGATAGGGCTCTCAAATAGCCTTGATCTATTTTTATAATTTCTCAAAATTTTGAATTATTAATATTAAATATTAGATAAATTCTCAATTTTTTTTACTATTTTTCTAACGGAGAAAACTAAATATACTATATTAATATTCTTTTAAACGTTCTCTACTAATCCAGTTTATTTACTAATTTTTTTACTATTTATGTTAATATTCACCTAAACTTTGTTTTCAAGTCTATTTTATTTACTAATTGCTTTCTGTTAGATCAGGATTCAATGATCGTCAGGATCTAGACTTCAACTGATCAGGATTGCTGACATCATCAGGATTGCATGGTCGTCAGGATCAGAATGAATATCAGGACTGGGATCAGGATTGATCATCAGGACTGGAAGCTGATCAGGATTCCTACTTCGAGTTATATTTGGAGTCTAGTTAAATAAGGAAGATTATTTTGTCGGTTCCTGGTTTGTAGTAATGAAGCTATCGATTAAGGATCAATCTTTGTAATTGATTAGGACTTATCATTGATAGAGAAGCTGTGTAGTATATAAACACAGTTTTAGGATTTGGTTCGGAGAGAATCAAACGCATAGAAGCTCTCAAGAACACAGAATTTCTTGAGAGAGTTTTTTTTAATCTAGCAGCTCTCAAGAACACAAAATTTCTTGAGAGGGTTTTGTAACAGTTTTATATCAGATTTAATAAATCTGTTATTATTCTTTCATATTTGTGATTCATATCTTATTAAGTCGAGAATCTTATACAATTGTATTCAACCCCCCTTCTACAATTGTTTATTACTGGGCAACAATTGGTATCAGAGCGAACTGATTTAATTTTGAATCAGATACGATCTAAGATGTCGACAACAAAGTATGAAAGCATGAAAATTCCCATCCCGAAGAAATCAGAATATTCAACATGGAAGGTTAAGATGCTGATGTACCTGGAGGCTATGGATCCTGACTATTTGGACAGGATTCATGATGGACCATATGTTCCTACCAGATTCGTAGAAAGAACAGATACTGTACCTGAACATTATGTGGTCAAGGCTAAAAGTGAATGGACTCCAGAAGAAAAAACTCATGTACTCAGAGAACCAAAGATAAAGAATATACTGCACAACGGTCTTGATGCTGTCATGTCAAACAGAGTGATTGCATGCAAGTCTGCAAAAGAAATTTGGGATACATTGGAAACTCAGTGTCAGGGATCTGCATCTGTCAAGAAGAACAGAAGGGCTCTCTTGATTCAAGAATATGAACAATTTGATGTTAGACCTGATGAGAGCCTAACTGATTTATATGATAGATTTCTGACACTCCTTAACGACCTATCTTTAGTTGGCAAGGAATATGAAACTGAAGATTCAAAAACCAAGTTTCTAAGAGCTTTACCAGAAGAATGGGATACACATACATCAATCATTAGACATCCGTATGATCTCAACACCGTGTCTCTTGATGAAGTCTATGAAATGCTAAGAACTCATGATCTTGAAGTTCAACAGAGAAAGAATAAGAAAGGCAGCAAGACAAAATCTATTGCTTTGAAGGCAGAGGCTAAATCAAAAGGAAAAGCTGTGGAAGTCTCAAAAAGGAAAACTCGAGTAGCTGAGTCAGATCATGATGACTCTTCATCAGATACTGATGGCAATCCTGATGCCAATACTGATGATGACTCTTCTGACTCAGACATTGAAGAGATAGTTACTATGATTGTCAGAAACTTCAAAAGGATGAAGTTCAGGAAAACTAGGACACAAGGCAACTACCAGAAAAGGATCTTCAATGCAGATAAAGACAAAAACATCAAAAAGGATAACAAAGGTAGCAAATTTGACAAGTCAAAGGTTAGATGCTACATGTGTAATGGTATGGGTCACTTTGCTTCTGAGTGCAAGAAGACAAAGGCACTCATCACATCAAGCAAGGACTGGATGGACTCTTCATCAGAATCTGATACTGAGGTGGTCAACTATGCACTGATGGCCAATACTGATGATACTGCTATTCCTGATGATAAGGTACTTAATACTGTCTTTGATTTTGACACTGATAATGCTTTTGAGTTAATACGTTTTCTAAAGTCATTGCACATTAGCTTTAGAAGTCAAACTACTGAGAATACTAGAATCTTATCTGAGATGTCTGAACTTAGGAAAAGGAATGGGCATGTAGAAGCTGAATTTTCTCTTATGCAAATAGTACATATAGAATGTGATAATGCTAAACACATGTATTTAGAGATGAAACTTAAATGTACTGCTCTTGAAAAGGAACTTGAGCATGCTAATGAGAAAATCAGAACCTGGACAAATTCTGGTAGAAAATTTCATGAGATTAATACCTCTAAGAATTGGAAAGAGTGTCTAGGGTATAAGTCAGATGAGGATAAGAAACTTAAGGAGAAAAATGTTATTGATGAGACAGTTAGTCCAAAAACCTATAGACATGTTAGAGACAAAACCAAATCTAAGATTACTCCTGTTAATTTTGTTTTTGGTAAAGATTCCAATTCAACTTTTGAAAAGGGATCTACTTCTGTTCAAAATATTAAAGTTATTAAGTCTAAACCTGTCTTGAGTAAAGTCACTAAGAATGTAGGTTTACTGTCTCAGAAACAACTCAAGGATAAAATCTGTGAGGTTACAGATAGGAAAAAGGAAGCTACTGTTAAGAGAAACAGGAATGGTAAAATTGGGATCAATAAAGAGAATGGTTATAAGAATATCCCAAATGCACCTAGAAAATGTTGTTTTAACTGTGGTAACTCTAATCATCTTATCATTGACTGTAAAAAGAGTTTAAGGAAAAGTACTGAAATTCCTATTTCTGATGTCAGGAGTAGATCAGTATTTTATAAACCACAGAAGTCCTGTTTTCATTGTGGTAGTATATGACATTCTATTGCTAAAGTCAACAAGTATTCTACTGCAAAAATTAATAAATTGCATGGAAAAGGAACCCAACAAGTATGGGTTCCTAAATGTTCTAACTAGTGTGTTTCTATTCTGATTGCAGGGAAAAAGGAAAAATGTGTTAGTCATGGATAGTGGATGTTCTGTGCACATGACTGGAAACAAAGCCCTGTTATCAGAATATGAGGAAAACGCTGGCCCAACTGTGTCTTATGGAGATGGAAACATTGGACAAACTTTGGGATATGGCAATATAATCATTGAAAATGTCATCATTGAAAAAGTAGCTCTAGTGAAGGGACTAAAACACAACCTGTTGAGTATTAGTCAAATCACTGATAGAGGTTATCATATCAACTTCTATTCCACTCATTGTGAAGTAGTCAGCAAAGAAACAGGAAAGATAGCACTGACTGGCTACAGGCATGGTAACATTTATGAAGCCAACATTCTCTCAAATACTGATGACTCCCCTACATGTCTCATCAGTAAAGCATCAGTAGATGAAAGTTGGAATTGGCACAAGAAGCTTTCTCATCTCAACTTCAGCAATATCAATGAGTTGGTTAAGAAAGATTTAGTGAGAGGATTACCTAAACTTTTGTATACTCCTGATGGACTCTGTGATGCATGTCAAAAAGCTAAACAGAGAAGGACATCATTTCAGAGTAAATCAGAATCCTCTATTGAAGAACCATATCACATGTTGCATCTTGATCTATTTGGACCAGTCAACATTATGTCCATCAGTAAGAAAAGGTACACTCTTGTAATTGTTGATGAATATTCTAGATTCACCTGGGTGTATTTTTTGCACAGAAAAGATGAAACAACTGAAATACTGTTGGATCATGTGAGGATGATTGAGACAACCACAAAGTTCAAAGTCAAGATACCGATGAGTGATAATGGGACTGAATTTAAGAATTCAAAGATGGAAGAGTTCTGCAAATACAAAGGATTATTCAACAATTCTCTGCTCCTGACACACCTCAGCAAAATGGAGTAGTTGAAAGGAAAAATAGAACTCTTATTGAAGACTGGCAGAACTATGTTGGAAGAAGCTAAGTTACCTACATATTTCTGGGCAGAAGCAGTCAACACAGCATGTTATACTCAAAATCTCACATTGATAAACAGACATAGTGTTACTCCTTATCAATCTCTCAAGGAGAAGAAACCAAGTTTGAAGCATCTGCATGTGTTTGGCTGTAAATATTTTGTTTTCAGAACTCATCCTGAACTGCTAGGAAAATTTGAAACTAAGGCTGATGAAGGAATTTTCATAGGTTATCCTGCATCTAGAGCCTTCAGAGTTTTTAATTTGAGGACAAGGACTATCATGGAGTCAATACATGTATCTTTTGATGATAAAAAGATAATAGGCTTGAATGAAGACTCGCATGATAGACTTACTTTTTAAAATTTAAAACTCCACCAAAAAGTCTTCGGGTCATCCTGAACTGCTAGGAAAATTTGAAACTAAGGCTGATGAAGGAATTTTCATAGGTTATCCTGCATCTAGAGCCTTCAGAGTTTTTAATTTGAGGACAAGGACTATCATGGAGTCAATACATGTATCTTTTGATGATAAAAAGATAATAGGCTTGAATGAAGACTCACATGATAGACTTACTTTTAAAATGAAGCTACCAAGGAACCTGTAGAAACTGAATCAGATCCTATCAGTTCATCAAATCTTGATGACACTTCAAATCCTGATGTTACACCAAATTCTGATGGTGCTTACTCTGATAATACAAATAATAGAGATTCATCTAGTAGTGCAAATGTTGAGGGGGAGCAACAGCATTCGACTACAAGTTCAGAGTCAACTCAATCATCAGGACAAAATTCTTCAGATACTGATTCAAGTGATGATCCTGATAATTCATCAGGAGGAGATAACAACATCTCAGGAGGAGCTTCATCTGAAGCAAATTCATCAATTCAAAATAACACCAATCCAGGGGGAGCATCTACATCAAGGAATGACTTACCATCAGCAAGGAAATGGACTGCAAGTCATACTCCTGATTTAATCATTAGAGATCCTGATGCAGGTGTTCAGACAAGAACTGCAACTCAAAATGAATGTCTATATAATAACTTTCTGTCAAAGGAGGAGCCAAAGAAAGTTGAAGATGCACTCAAAGATGCTGATTGGGTTACTGCAGTGCAAGAAGAATTGAATGAATTTGAAAGGAATGAAGTCTGGAAATTAGTACCAAGACCAAAGAACAGGTCAATTGTTGGTACAAAATGGATTTTAAAGAATAAGACTGATTCAGATGGTGTTATTATCAGAAACAAAGCAAGACTAGTTGCAAAGGGGTATTCTCAACAAGAAGGAATTGACTATGATGAAACTTTTGCTCCTGTTGCAAGACTAGAAGCCATCAGGATCTTTCTGGCATATGTAGCTCATAAGAAATTCAAGGTTTTCCAGATGGATGTGAAAAGTGCTTTCTTAAATGGTGAACTGGAGGAAGAAGTCTATGTTGAACAACCTCTTGGTTTCATTGATCCAAAATATCTAGATCATGTTTACAGATTGGATAAGGCACTTTATGGACTAAAGCAAGCTCCAAGAGCATGGTATGAAACCTTAGCTCAATTCTTACTGGAAAGTGGATTCAAAAGAGGTATTGTTGATAAAACTCTTTTCTATTTGAATCATGGTAAGGATTTGCTTTTAGTTCAGATTTATGTGGATGATATCATTTTTGGGTCAACAAATAATAAGTTGTGTGAAAAGTTTTCCAAGCTTATGCAGTCAAGATATCAAATGAGCATGATGGGAGAAATGAGTTATTTTCTTGGTCTTCAAGTTAAACAGACTGATGATGGCATTTTTATCAATCAGTCTAAATATACAAGGAATTTACTAAAAAGGTTTAACATGGAAGACTGTGCTACTGCAAGTACTCCCATTGCTACAGCTACCAAACTTGATCCTGATCAAGGTGCTGAGGTAGATGTAACTCACTACAGAGGAATGATTGGCTCTTTAATGTATCTCACTGCAAGTAGACCAGATATCATGTTTTCAACCTGTCTGTGTGCAAGATTTCAAGCAAAACCTAGGGAACCTCATCTAATTGCAGTTAAAAGAATTTTCAGATATCTCAAATGCACCTCTTCACTTGGCCTTTGGTATGCAAGGGAATCAGATTTTGGTTTGTGTGGTTATTCAGATGCTGATTTTGCAGGATGCAAAATAGACATGAAAAGTACTTCAGGAAGCTGTCAGTTTTTGGGTGGTAGACTAGTTTCATGGTTCAGCAAAAAGCAAAAGTCTATCTCTACTTCAATAGCAGAAGCTGAGTACATTGCTGCAGGAAGCTGTTGTGCTCAGATAATGTGGATGAGAAATCAGTTGTTAGATTATGGCCTGTCATACTCAAAAATCCCTATTTATTGTGATAACCAAAGTGCTATTGCAATGACAGGAAATCCAGTTCATCATTCTCTTAATAAACACATCAGTATTAGATATCATTTCATAAGAGAACAGGTTCTGGAAGGAATAATTGAACTTCATTTTGTTCCTACTGATCAACAACTAGCTGATATATTCACCAAGCCACTGCCTGAAGCTACATTCAAAAAGTTGGTGAATGAACTTGGAATGATAAACTTTGAGAATTTCTGAGAAAAGCTACAGAGAAGAAATACTGATGGTCATTCAGAAAGGTATGTATTTTTGATCAAATCTTGATAGGACAAAATCCTGATAGGAAGTCAACTGGTTACTTCTGATGTATAGGTCAGTATTTCATTGCTTAATTTGTGCCTAATTTTTCATCAGTTTCTAATGAGAAACGTTTGAGTTTTGGACAAATGTATGCGCGTGTGTGTCACACTGATAGATATATACATATAGATACACATAAAAAGCGCTGCAGTTATGTTTAATTATGCACGTAATTTGTCCACTAATCATTTTTGCACAAATCATAATTTGCCACCTGTCATTGAGAGTAATATTTTGTTTTAACAAAATACATTTGATTAGCTAAATTTCTGATTACTCTCTCTTCATCAGTTTTTCATCTTATTTCTCTCTCTGTGCTCAAGAACCCTAATTTCTAAATCTCAAATCTCAAGTTTTTGATACTGTTTTAATGGCGTCTTCATCATTCATAAACAAACAGACTGTGGTTAGTGGTGTTACGTTTGCCACTAATAATTTTGTAGCTATTCTAGACCATCAGGAATTACCCAATGAGTTTCATATTATTCAAGATTTTCTAGCTTCAATCCCATTGAAGTTTGCTTTAACAGAACCTGCAAGTGTTTCTTTTAAGTCAGTTATGCAGGTGTGGAACTCAGTTACTTTTGACAAAGGGCATTCTGACTCAATCTTGATGAGTTTTGAATATGATGGGATTACTCACTATGTGACTCCTGCAATTGTGGAGGATGCACTGTTTCCTGAACAAGACATCAAATTTTGATGCTCTTCCATCAGGATCTCTCAAAATTGGGTACTCTCTAATCCATTCCACAGTGTTTGATTATGGATCTTTTATCTTAAAAGCTTTAAGTGATAAGAAATCAGATAAGTTAGGTTCTGTCTGTTTTCTTAGATTTTTACAGTTGATATTTAATCACTTATGTCCTAATGTTGTTTTTGAGGATGATGTAGTTCTACCAATCTGTAAAATTACTGAGAATAATATTAAGTCCTTAGTCAACAGTGATAAGGCAAATGGTTTTATTGGTAATGCTTTTATTCCTGATGAGGTTAGGTTTTTCTTACATCAGAAAATGCCTACTTGTTATGGATTACTTTCTCATGCTATGGGGCAAGGCCAATCACACCTTGTTCCTAACCCCAAGCATTCATCCCAAACAGTCCAAACAGTCAACAACCACCTCTAATGTCTCTCAAAAGACTTTAGTTGTAAAATCAAAGAAATCAGCTAGAACTGATGTGTCAGGAAGGCAATCAGGTTCAAAAGATTTTTCCTCTACACCACTCACTAAAAAGAAGTTACAAGGGGGTGTACAAGGGGTCCTGGTGAAGATAGCTGCTAAGGGTGTTGAGGCTGTTTCTGTTAAAAGGAAGTTAGTGCTCAGGGATGAGACTGATTCAGAGGATGATTTACCTATATCCTCTATAATGAATGTGAATAAGGAAGTTGCTGATACTGCTATTGAAGCTGTGGTACCATCATCAAAACCACAGAAGAAAAGGACATTATCGAAAAGCAGGTATCATATTCCTTTGAAAGTGCAAATGAAGGATACCTATAGTCAGACATCAAATCCTGATGAGTCATCTACTCCTGATGCTCTAGCAAATCCTGATGTTGGTATTCCTGATGCAAAAACGAAAGTTGTCTCTATCTCAGACTCTCCATCAAAGGCTTCTCCATCTGCAAAGATTGTTGAAATTTTATGGGAGAAAGTTGCTGAGACTGCTTCAAAGCTTGGATTTTCCCATCCATTAGAGAAGAAAAGGAAAGCATCAGAGATAGTTTACAAGAGACAAAAGAAGCTGAAAGGATCTAGCCCACAAGAACCTGAATCTCAAAGTGATTCAACAGCTCAGACTGAAGATCCTGCCACACAAGAACAACCCAATCAAAGTTTGGATGAAGGCTTAGCTGTTGGAATGGTCCCACAAGAACCATTTTCTCAAAGGGAGAGTGAAGACATCAACATTCCAGTCACACAAGAACCATCTTCTCAAAGTGAAGATGCAGGCACAGCTACAGCTTCTAGTGAAAGATTGGTCAAGGACACTGTCAATGAGGGAAGCACACAAGAACCTCCAACTCAAAGTGTTGAAGCAGCTTCAGAACCTCATGCTACACAAGAACCATTGGTAACAGATACTGATGCAAGCTTATCAAATCCTGACGGTGTTCATCATGATGCTAGTGGTGCTCCTGATGTTGAGCCAATTTTGATTCAACCACTACGATCAAGACCAATGGACCATCCTATCACAGATTCACAGGATAAACTAAAAGGTATAGCTATTCCTGATCCTGATGTTACTCATGATGATTATGATGATTATGATGATAGTGATGATGAAAATAATGACGAGAAGGAACAACTTGCCAGAGTTCTAAAATCTAGTCTTGGAACTAATTTTGGTTCATCAAGCACATTCATGGCTGGCAAGGCTTCTACTGGAAAAGACTTCAGACAAGACTTTTCTATTCCTTCTGAGATCAATCCTGCTGAGCAATTGAAAAGGCATCAATGGGAAAATGAATGGTATAGGTCTGATGAATCTGTCAGCTATCCATATGCCTTGGATCATGCTTATGATGCAGTGAAGATGATAGAGAATCCAGATTTGAAGAATCATCTGAAGGCTACAGCTCTTTTATCTAAAAGCCTGAAACATGAAATTGATTCTGTCAAATCTGCAACTGAGTTGGTGAGGGAAAATATTTCTATGAGTTTTACAAAGGTGCCTACTGTTCTTCAACTAAGGATAGTGGAATCTCAAGTGAAATCTGTTGTTTTTGAACAAACCTCCATCAACAGAAGGATTGATTCTCTTGATACAAAGGTAACTGACATTCAAACCTCTCTTGCCTTAATTTTGAATAAATTGTCAAATGCTGATGTCAAAAAGGGGGAGAAGGTAAGTCAGACAAAATGTACACCTGATCTAGTATTAAGAAATAATGATGATGATGATAATACTGGAAATGATGGTGGTGACAAAATTCTACAAGGAGAAACCTCTGATGCTGCTGTTATGAAGACAATTCAAACTTCCCAAAGTCAAACAACGCAGTCAACTCATGTTTCTGATTCTGGAGTAAGGACAGTAAGAACATTGTTGCAATCTCAGATCCTGACGGAAGAACAAATCCTGACAGGTGATCAAATCCTGATGCCTAGTCATGAATAAACTCTTGCTACAATTCCTGAAGATGATGAAGATGTGATTATTGATAATCCTGAAGATGCATCAAATCTATTCCAGAAGTTCTCTACAAAAGATGGCAGAATTGTTACTCTATATCACACTGATAAAAGAGTTCAACAATTATTTGCAAGAAAAGCACTCTCTACAACAAGTGAAGAATATCCTAATCTCTCATATGAAGAATTCTTAAGACAACAGAGAGAAATGATGGAAAGCTTTAATAACCCTGCTCCTGCTAGAGGTAGAGGAAGCAGAGGTAGGAGAGGAGCTAGAAGAGGTAGAAGAGGTTCTTCAACTCAAACAGTGCCTAGACAGACAAGGTCTAGAGGTTTATTAATAGAAGAAATTCATGAACCTACTCAAACTCTAGTAGTTCCTGACAGATCTACTTTTGGTGATGATGGAAATGTTGAAGAAGAACCTGAATTGAGAAGAAAGCCAAGACAATTAATTCTCTGCAAAACAAATCAAATTGAAGATTCTAATCCTGACATTGTTCCTGACAATGTTCAAGATCCTGATGAATCTGAAATTCTGCAAGAGATTGATTTGTTAATCTTATCTACTGTGGTTGATTGTCACAACAAGGAAGTGGATGAAGAAGAAGAAGCCAGAAGAAGAGAAATCACAAGATCAACAAATAGAGATTTCAATCTCTATGTACAAAGGCTTAAATTCTCAAATAGAAGATTGTGGAGAAATTCAAGCAGACGGGAATCTTTACTAGAAAGAAGCTATACTTTTGAAAAAGAAAATGATAAGAAGTGGAAACACATAAGTACACTGAGGTGTAATACACCTATCAATTTTCAGAATGGAGGAATTATCACAAGTGCTTCAAGTGTTGTTGATTTATCTGATATGATTAGATCAAAAGCACTTTGGCTACGAATGTTTTCAAATCTGAAGCAATTGTCAAGTAATTCAAGAGGAGGTATTGGACACAAGGATGCTGAATATCTGAATATGTCATATGTTGATCCTTACTCCTTGACTAAAATTGGAGGTACTTTAACTTCTGAAAACCTGAACAATTTATTAGCTGTTAATATAGTTATAGATTGTCACGACGGTATTGAAAAGAAAGAAAAGCTTCTGTACTTCATGAAAGATGGTAGTGTGAATATTTCTGCGTATTCAAGATCTGCTAGTGAAAACTACACAGGAACTGAAATATGTTCATTATCTGTTAAGATGGAAGAATAAAGTGTGCAAAGAATGAAGTGACATGATCTTGTCAACTATAAGAAGAAGATTGGATGGAAATAGAAATTTCAATGGTAATTATACTCCCATGTACTTAAATCAAAGGGGACAAGATGTAGAAATGCAAAGAGGTACTGCTGTTAAAGAAGTAACTTTTGGCATAACTCAACTTACTCTCAATCCTGATGGGAAGGAAATTGCTTATCTTTTGCTTGAAGAGCACAGTCTACAAAGAAGTTCCATACAAAATCTCAGAGCAGCTATTTACCAGATTAATGAGGAAGATGAAGAACTCAGAAATCTTAAGGAAAGACTGATTCAAATTCTTGAAGAAAAATAAGAAAATTTGTTATCCAACTTCTTGAAGATGAATCTGTTTTATCAAAGAATTTAAACATATAAGTTGCTACTGAAGATACTTATACATTTTGTAAATATGTTTTTGACATCATTGAATCTTAGGAATCTATACTTTATTTCACAAAATATAAGATTGGGGGAAATTGTTAGATCAGGATTCAATGATCGTCAGGATCTAGACTTCAACTGATCAGGATTGCTGACATCATCAAGATTGTATGGTCGTCATGATCAGAATGAATATCAGGATTGGGATCAGGATTGATCATCAGGACTGAAAGCTGATCAGGATTCCTACTTCGAGTTAAATTTGGAGTCTAGTTAAATAAGGAAGATTATTCTGTCGGTTCCTGGTTTGTAGTAATGAAGATATCGATTAAGGATAGGTTTCAATCTTTGTAATTGATTAGGACTTATCATTGATAGAGAAGTTGTGTAGTATATAAACACAGTTTTAGGATTTGGTTCGGAGAGAATCAAACGCATAGAAGCTCTCAAGAACACAGAATTTTTTGAGAGAGTTTTTTTTTTAATCTTGCAGCTCTCAAGAACACAGAATTTCTTGAGAAAGTTTTGTAACAGTTTTATATCAGATTTAATAAAGCTGTTATTATTCTTTCATATTTGTGATTCATATCTTATTAAGTCGAGAATCTTATACAATTGTATTAAACCCCCCTTCTACAATTGTTTATTACTGGGCAACAATTTCTACTATCTTCTAATGGAAGAAACTAAATTTACTAAGTTAATATTCTCTTAAACTTACTCTACGAGTCTAATTTATTTATTAATTTCTTTTTTACTATTTTTTTTATAAGTATGACGAGGTGGCGCCTCTGAAATTGCCTTGATCTATTTTTATAATTTCCTCGACATTTTGGATTAATAATATTAAAGGTTAGAAAATATGTAATTGCGTTTTAAATTTTTAGTAATGAAAATCTTAATTATCTTATATTCTCGTAAACTTTCTTCTTAAGTCAAATTACTATCTTAATATTTTAAGTCAGATTATCATCTTAATATTATCCTAAAAAAAGTATTAAAAATCATGTTCTCATAAGTCAATACTTATAAAAAATGCAAGTTTCTATAAAGTAGAATAAAATATAAAAATCTTATTTTCTTTTCATTTATTTTCTCGAGTACCTATATTTTAAACAATAAAAATTAAAAAATTTTAAAAATATTTAAATTCAATTTATGATATACTAAAATTGGTTGATAGATTGTGTAATTTATTTAGTAAATTAATTTGTTATGTGTTTAGATTTGGTAACAACGAGAAAACGGATCATTGGGTGAAAACATTTTTAACGAAAGAGCGACTCGTTAGGAGGAACATATATTATATGCTAGAATTTAATATTAATGTTATATTATGTATTTTAAAGTAAAAGTTGTAATATGAATTTTGAGAAAAATAAATATAATGATAAATATACTAATATTTGATATAATCTTAAAACAATGAAAAATATTAAACAATTGCCCTTTTCTACATTTATTCAAAATTTTAGTAAATAACCAAGATGAAACACATAATTTAAAAAAACCCTTAAATTTATGTTATATTTTATCTAAAAACATATTTGTAGAATAATTTTTAAAAAAACTTAGAGAAATTATTACAAATTCGCTGCGAATCGCGGCTTATTAAACTATTTACAATTAATTTAGTTCTCATATAGAATATTAGTCATACGTAATCTTAAAAATTACAGTTAAAACTTTAGCATAACATTTGATTCTAAAATTATTGCTATTTTAACATACTATTTTTATTTTTATAGATAATTCTCAACAATTTTTTCAAAAAATAAACAAATAAGGTAACTGCGTTTTTGACTAATAATTAAATTCACACTTATATTTAATTAATAATGAAATAAAAATAACAAAAAAAAAAAAGTTTTCTTCTTAAATTATATAAAGAGCGGGGATTTCAAATTAATTTTCAAACTACTCTTTCAAAAGAATAAATCTTTGCATCACTACAAAAATCAGTACCTCGTTTTAGGAGTTATTAACTATCTTAATGCATGTACTATTATTATATTGAGGACATACATAACTTCTAAAAAAGGTGGGTCACTATCATTCCTAAAATAAGAATAGTGATCGAGGACATGCACATAACTTTTAAAAGAGGTGGACAACTATTATTTCTAAAATAAGAATAGTGACTTTTATAGTGATTTTTTGTAGTGATGCCAAGATTTACTCATTTCAAAATATAAATTATCTTTTTTAATTCGTAGATCGCATATATATATATATATATATATATATATATATATATATATATATATATATATCTATACTATATATATATATATATCTATACTATATTATTAAAGCCGAAACATTGAAAGTTTTGGTTTCGGTTAACGGTCGGTTTTTGGTTTTCGGTACTTTTTCTAATTAATAAATTAATAATATAATCAAAATTCGGGAAAGTTTTATTCTACATTAATATTTCACTATATTTTACTACATAAAAATCAAATAATATTGAAATCTAATAAAAAAAATGAAAATGTGGGATCTAATTTGTTTAAATTTAGGATACACTCAAATATACTTGATAACGAAAGCTACTACAAATCAAATCTTTAATGAAATTGTATTATTGTCAAGTTATCAAAATAGTAACTAGATGATTGGCTTTTATAATTAAAATATTTTATTTCTAACAAAATCTACTCCTTTTACAAAAATATCATTACAATTATCTTTAAATTAAAACATTTTACCTTTTATATTTGTTATTACTAAAATCTATGTTTTCCAAAAATATGAGATGCAATCCTTACTTATTTATTTTAAAACCTATTTTAATACTCTATTTAATAAATAATAAAATAATATAAAAATAGTAACTAACTGATTGTCTTTTATAATTAAAAAAAAAATCTAACAAAATATACTCATTTTCCAAAAATATCACGACAATTAACTTTAAATTAAAACATAATATCTTTTATATTTGTTATCACTAAAATCTCTATTTTCTAAAAATATGAGGTGCAATCCTTACTTATTTATTTTAAAATCTATTTTAATACTTTTTTTAATAAATAATAAAATAATATTAAAATATTAAATAGCTGATTGCCTTTTATAATTAAAACATTTTTTTTCTAACAAAATCTACTTCTTTTCCAAAAATATCACGGACAATTACCTTTAAATTAAAATATATTACCTTTTATATTTGTTATCACTAAAATCTTTATTTTCCAAAAATATCAAGTGCAACCCTTACTTATATATTTTAAAACTTATTTTAATACTTTTAATTATTTAAAAAAAACTTACATATTTTAACAAGTGAACGTATTTTTTTTAACAAATACAATTAATATAATTAAAACACATCATCACTAAAATCCCTATTTTCCAAAAATATGAGGTGCAATCCACAGATCATCACTAAAATCCCTATTTTCCAAAAATATGAGGTGTAATCCTTACTTATTTATTTTAAAACCTATTTTAATACTCTATTTAATAAACAATAAAATAATATAAAAATAGTAACTAGCTGATTGCCTTTTATAGTTAAAACATTTTTTTCTAACAAAATCTACTTCTTTTCCAAAAATATCACGGACAATTACCTTTAAATTAAAATATATTACCTTTTATATTTGTTATCATTAAAATCTCTATTTTCCAAAAATATCAAGTGCAACATATATATTTTAAAACCTATTTTAATACTTTTAATTATTTAAAAAAAACTTACATATTTTAACAAGTGAATGTATTTTTTTAACACATAAAATTAATATAATTAAAACACATCTACAATTATTACGTGCAGTTACCTTTTTTTTTAATTAAAACATGTTAATTTTTCTATTTGTCCTTATTAAAAAAACTTACTTATTTTAACATGTCAACGTATTTTTTTAATAAATACAATTAATATTATTAAAACACTTCTAAAAATATCAATGTCAATTACTTTTTTAATTAAAACATTTTAGATTTTCTCTATGTCCTTATTATTAATATTATTTTATTATAAAATAATATTAATAATACCTCATTTATCTTCATCGGCCTCATTTGTATTTTTTTTATATTTTTTTATGTTCCAATGAATATTTAAGTTTCTCATTTTATAATTTATCATATTAATTTTTATTTTAATTTTAATATTTTCCGTTCACATTAAATTTTTTAATTTATTATTTTTAAGGCCCGTGCCTTGCACGAGTTATAGGCTAGTATATATATATATATACGCTATTATCAATAATTTTAGGAGTTGTTTGGTTGGGAGATATCAGGAGGTATGAGTTTAGAATGAACAAAATTCATACCTCATGTTTGGTGGACCTTTTTTTTAATACTCATACCTCAAACCCCCACAGCATGAGTCCCCCACAGTATGAGTGCTTAATACTAACGGGGAGGTGGGTATAAAAGGATGATATGAGTATCATTTTTATTGTTATTTTTTTATTTTTTAAAAAACATTAATAATAACAAAAAAAATTATATACAAATACATGTTATTAATATTAAAAAATATTCAAATTTTTAATAACGTTGATAAATTAAATCAATTAATATTTTAATAATATTTTCAAGTTAAACAGATTGATTCGAGTATTGAATCAAACACATAATGTCAATGATGAAATTTAAACCTCCTACCACCAAAATCCGATTCCTGATTTTAAACTTATATCCCTTCTTGAACCAAACGACTCCTTAAAATGCACATCATATGAAATTATTTCAACGAAGTATTTATGTCTTAAATAATTTGCGAGATCCGTGTAAGTTAAAATATTAAAGGGCTTTTTCACTTTTTGTAATAGTGAATCTGTAAACGATTGGAGCTGTCAAAAGAGTCGAGCATGTAACAGATCTTCCTGTACTTTGAAAATATTTTCGACCGTAACGATTAATGTATTTTTAAATATGAAAGATACAATTTTACTAATTTTTGGGGGTTTTTGGGATAGTAGAATCTTGTAAGAACTGAGTCATCTAATCAGTCTACAGAACTTACTGTTTTTGTTATTTTGCTGGTGCGGGTTACACATAAAACATACACAAACACACTGTAGTTACATCTTACAATAAGGGGCGTAGTTAAAAAATCAAATCAGTGCGGGTTAAAGTTTAATTCTTTTTTAAATAATTTTAAATTTGGTATATAAATTTTACTTCAATGTGGTTACAATGTTAAATTTTTATATAAATTTTGATGGAAATATGCTAAATAAAAATAAAAATTATACATAATTACAAATTGAGTGAGTTATCAAACCGGAAATTAAATTGAAGCACAAACTGCAGATCAAATGTCAATGATATATTTACAGATTCGTATGATTCTTATTTAATGCAATTACTAAATTGAAAAGTTCTTTGTCAAAAGGGGAACATTAGAGTTTGGAATGTACAATTAAGCTTAGAACGTAATTTGTGTGTATGTGATTGTTTTTTGTTTTTAGGGATTTATGGTTTATGAAAAATAGAGGGTCTGAATTTGAAAGATGTCTCGATTTGTATATTGGATCTTTTTTGTCAAAATGATTGCGTACCGATTTATATTGAATCAAGCTCATACAAGTTCTGTTAAGTTATGTCTATCCCCGAGAAACTTTAGGGATAAACTTCATTAATGTGGACAATATTGATTTTATATTCCATTATCTTGGCGTTGTGATATCTTCCTGATTTGAAGGATATCGTTCAGAGATATTTCCGTTATTGATTGATTGATATTTATTATTTTCTCGTTTGAGAGATTATTTTCTCGTTTGAGAGAGAAGATGTTTCTTGATGGTTAAGCAATAACTATTAATCGGAATCAATCATTAATAAAAAAGAGAAATTTGGACTATGTCAAAATGTGGCATAACTAAAATGTTGTTGGGGGATTTTGGTAACAACACGAATTGAAGTTGTGCTGAAATAATTGAGCGATTTTGTAAGTACATGGTTGTTTTTAGGGGTACAGGGTTTTTGAAAAAGAAAGAAATTTTTGCAAAGATGTTTGTGTATCAATTTATATTGAATCAAGTTCACGCAGTTCTGAAAAATTGTGTTTATCCCCCGTAGATTTTAGGGATAAACTTTATCAACGTGGACAATTACATATTTTATCTTTCATTATATTGATGTTATGATTTTTTTTTTTGATTTGAAATAATCGTTTGAAAATATTTTTCATTATTTATTGATTGATTTCCTTCCTCATTTTAAAGAGAAGATAAAACTTGAACATTAATTAATTAATTATTAATATGAATTAATAATTAATAAAAGAGAAATTTGGGAGAATGCCCAAAATGTGACTTAACAAAACTGCTTATATCAATGTTTATGCCATATGTTTTTCTTATTGCGCACCTTGTTGCATATCTATATCATACATTTATTATATAGTTTTTTAAATAATAATAATAATTTAGTTTTTCAAAATAATACATTCTTTTGTCAGTAAAGAAAGCAACAAAATGGAATACTTATAAAAAATATACTCTGACTCCATCAATTTTTATATTATTATCTCGTCTTTTCATATCATTTCTCTAATTAATTTACGTTGAGAATCATCTTACAACTTCTGTGATTGGCAACTATTCGGATAGATTTTCAACAAAAATTATTAAGACTGATATAATTTATAGAAAAAACAACAAATCTCTAATAAATATCAATCGGAGACCTTCTAAATAAGTAAGGAAAATGTGTTGCTTTCAAAGTACAAATTTATCTAGGTGTAAAAAATGTAAAACGAAACCATTTGGGTGAACATTAGATTCCACTTCATCAACCAAATGAGACATACTTTATGACTCATCATGCACCACCATTTCCAAAGAGTCAATTCATATTTAATTTTACGAAAAAATAGAAAAGAAAAACCAATAAAACTATTTTTGCATCATTATTCGTGAGTAAATAATTCAAAAACATATTTTTATCACTATATTTACTAAGAGTAATGCTAGAGGTACCGAATTCGGTACCGAATGATGTGACATTGATGACGTGACAATTTAGAATGATTTTATTGGTGGAATTAATGTGAATGCAGGGGGTTCATTATTATTAGCCAATCAAAATATAACATATGACATTCGGTACCAAATTTCGGTACCCAATTCAATACATCTTGCATTATTAATTTACTAATCCACTAAACAAAAAAAAATCATAAATTAGTAGAAGAAGATTAGCCGAACAAGGAAAAAACACATTATTCCCTCATTGACTATGTTTACCAATATTGTTTTGCTAAATATTATACTCATATTTCTTATATTTTTTTAAAGTGTATGATTAAGGTGACTCAACCAGTTTTATTGTAATTAAATTGTAAGATTCATATATAAAATTAGCACTTTTATGATCTCTTATTTTATAATAATACATGTTTAGAAACAACTTCAATTATTTTGGTTCACAAAGTTTGAAAGATGTTCTTATGCCCAAAAAACGTGTGCACCTCATTTTCAGAAGATAATAATTTGGGGAACTAACTGAGATTCCAACAATGATTAAAATCTTATTTCAATTTTCTAAAAAAATAATCCAATGTACACCTGTTCTTTGATTAATTAAAATCTGGATTTGCCATTCTCGGCCTTTTGCAGGCAAAAAAAATTCACTAGGTTATATCCACAGTTACATATTAAAAATATGATCTGTTTCCGAAATAAAATTAATTTTTTTTATAATTTACAATAATTTTACTAATAAAATGAATCTTATCTGAATCCATCAAATAAGAAAGACAAAAATCTGACACTGATTCAACTCGGTTCGGGCGGTTCACTTGGACCGGATCAATTCCAAAAGCGAGAATGGCAAATTTGTAATAACCCACAAAGTGCACAGTAAAGTTCAAATAACAATTCTACCCCTTCATCTCCCTAGGCGATTCCGTCACGTCACAACAGATATTCCTGTTACAAAAGTTGATTCGACGTAATTTCAACAAACAATAAGGGCAAATACGTAATTGCACTAAACACACAACGTCCCTGTATGTCTGTCTGTATACAATGCCGGCTCACTAAACCTCTTTTTATAACAACACTCTCTCTCTCAATTTCTTGCTTTATTCACCCTCATCTTAACTCTTCAATTTTCTCTCTAGACCTATACACACAATCTCTCTGTATCTATACTTACTACATTTTCACCAAATTCACTTCAACTTCTAGTGAGAGAATCAGTTGCCCGGAATGCCGGTTGTTTTTCCGGCGAGATTGTAGAGAGAGAAAGTAACTTAACAGCCTTAATTAAGCTATGGCGGAGCCAATTCTAGAGAGAGAAACTGAGTCACTAAAACCGTTAGTTGTAAGTAAGAGTCGATCTCAGGCGACGACACGGCGCGTGACGCCGACGTTCTCCACCGGAATTTCTACATCTCCGGCGGAAAAAAGGTTACCGAACGGAGATCTATTTATAGGAAGGTTCTCGGGAAACGTGCCACACGGATCGGGAAAGTATCTGTGGAAAGACGGATGTATGTACGAAGGAGAGTGGAAGAGAGGGAAAGCGAGTGGGAAAGGGAAGTTTTCGTGGCCTTCTGGCGCGACTTTCGAGGGGGAATTCAAGTCGGGTCGGATGGACGGGTTTGGCACGTTTATTGGATCCGACGGAGATACTTATCGTGGTGCTTGGGTTAATGATAGGAAACATGGTTACGGTAACAAAGGCTATAGAAATGGGGATTATTACGAAGGAATGTGGCGGAAGAATTTACAAGATGGGAGAGGGAAGTATGTTTGGAAGAATGGGAATGAGTATGTTGGAGAGTGGAGGAATGGATTGATTAATGGAAGAGGTATTTTGATTTGGAGTAATGGGAATAGGTATGATGGGAATTGGGAGAATGGTGTTCCGAAAGGGAGCGGGGTTTTTACTTGGCCGGATGGCGGGTGTTATGTTGGGAGTTGGAATAAGGAGAGTGAGCATACGATGTTGAATGGAACTTTTTATCCGGGGAATGGGGGTGAGGGGAGGAATTGGGAGGAGGATATGTTGAAGTTTAATAGCAAGTTGGTTGCGCCTTTGATGTTGGGTGAAAAAGTAAGTGATTGTGGTGGGGTGGTGAGGAAGAGATCGTCGGTGGATGGGAGAGGGAGTGTGGAAGGTGGGAGAGGGAGTATGGAAAGTGGGAGGGGGTTTCCGAGGATTTGTATTTGGGAGTCGGATGGCGAAGCTGGGGATATTACTTGTGATATTATTGATAATGTGGAGGCGACGATGTTGTATAGAGATGGTAATTTGTTGGCGAGGGATGATATTGGCAAGTTTAGGAGAAATCCTTGTTGTTTTAATAGAGAAGTGAAGAAGCCGGGACAGATGATATCCAAAGGGCATAAACATTATGATTTGATGCTTAATCTTCAACTGGGCATCAGGTATATGGCTTTTTGATCTGTTGTTTGGTTGATCTGTTTGTGTATGTATGTATCTGTTTATATTATGTTTGTATATTATTCGGTCTTATTGGAGTATTCTGATCTATGCAGACATTCAGTTGGGAAACATTCATCTATAGTTAGGCCTCTTAAGCCTAGTGATTTTGAGCCTAAAGAGAAGTTCTGGACTAGGTTTCCATCAGAAGGCTCGAAGATGACCCCTCCTCATCCATCAGCTGAGTTTCGGTGGAAAGATTATTGTCCTGTGGTATTTAGGTAATTTCTTCTTTTAAATGCATCCATATGCTGGTGCTGTTGATCTAAATGATGTTGTTGATTTGATTACATACCTCTTTTGATACAACTGTATAGTTAGTATGTTGCTAATTGTATTTCTACTTGGGGTTTACAGACATCTAAGAGAGCTGTTTCAAGTTGATCCGGCTGATTATATGCTTGCTATATGTGGAAATGATGCACTGAGGGAACTCTCATCTCCCGGAAAGAGTGGAAGTTTTTTTTATCTGACACAGGATGATAGATTTATGATCAAAACTGTGAAGAAATCGGAAGTCAAGGTTTGTTAACTTACAGCTTTGACTTATAGTTGTTAATTTATGGAATAGTGGTCATATCAAGATGATGGCAAGGTCTTGTATTGGAATGGTTTTCCATGTTGGTGTTCCATCCTTCAACGTCCTTTCTAAAATTCAGTACATGTTTTACCTATAAAAAGAATTAAAGTTTGGTGTATTGTCTTATCAGGTGCTAATCAAGATGCTTCCAAATTACTACCAACATGTTTGTCGCTACGAGAATTCACTTGTAACGAAGTTCTTTGGTGTCCATTGTGTCAAACCAGTTGGTGGAGTCAAGGTATGTGATACATGTCAAATGTCTTGAATATTAGGTTCTGGTTCCTTTTAATAAAGGGCTGATTTATTACTAGTTCCTAACACTTATTCTTTAATTAAAATAGACGAGATTTGTTGTCATGGGAAATTTGTTCTGTTCGGAATATCGTATACACAGACGATTTGACCTAAAAGGATCATCTCATGGCCGAACAACGGATAAACCAGAGGATGAAATTGACGAGACTACGACTCTTAAGGACCTTGACCTAAATTATGTGTTTCGCCTTCAGCAGAACTGGTACCAAGATATGATCAAGTAAGTCGGAGAATATATATAATTTGCAATGTATTACCACTTCCCTCTTTTCTTAAATATGATTGGAGCTTATTGTTCTTTTCCTTTTCATCAGACAAATTGATCGAGATTGCGAGTTTTTAGAAGCCGAAAAAATTATGGATTATAGTCTATTAGTTGGCCTTCACTTTCGTGATGACAATACTGGAGAAAAAATGGGGTTGTCTCCATTTTTGTTACGAACAGGTAATTGACTACTATTTATGATTTCATCTCATGTGTTGCTAAATCTGTTGGAATTGGAACATTTATATATGGACCTGTTTTACCTTTTCAGGAAAGAAAGATTCACATCAGAATGAAAAGTTTATGCGTGGGTGTCGGTTCCTAGAGGCAGAGCTACAAGACATGGATCGTGTTTTAGCCGGGCGGTATGTTCTTGTTCGAAATTTCTTTGCATTGATTGTATTACTTTGGTAAATTTGAGGGTATATAGAAGCTTTCAAAATTAGTTGATAAGTTCACATAAATATAGTCTATTTTCACATCTGACACCCTATAATAGTTTAAATTTAAAAATTCGTCAACAATTTAGTATTTAAATCAGCTTCAAGTGGCCTATGATTATCCCTCAAATGAATTTATTTTGGTAGTTGAATAATTCATAGAAGCTTCAGTTGGCAAAATGTTGATATAGTTTAGAAGGCAACAGTTGTTGTAGGGCATATCCCAGGCCATGTCCTTTTATTGATATCAAAGATAAGAACAAGGTGGTTGTAGATCTTTTTATCTTCCATTGTTACTAGCTGTACACTTCTATTTGGATGTTCTATAAATCAAATAACCTATAATGGTACTGGTAAACGGTTAGTTGCCGTATGAGTACATCATGTTGAGGGTATTAATTAATTTACATTCGTGGTCATTATATATCATCACAACCATTTGATTTAATGTAAGAAATTGTAATTTGTTCAATTTTTTCACCAATGAATTGACACAGTCGAGGCATATATACTGAATATGAATTGGATACTGTTTTTATAGGAAACCACTGATCAGATTGGGAGCTAATATGCCTGCAAGGGCAGAACGTCTGGCTCGACGAAGTGATTTTGATCAGTATAATCCAGGCAGCGGTGAAACATACGAAGTGGTTCTGTACTTTGGGATTATCGACATCTTACAGGACTATGATATAAGCAAAAAGCTCGAGCATGCGTACAAATCATTGCAAGCTGATCCAACCTCGATCTCAGCTGTGGATCCAAAGTTATATTCCAAGAGGTTTAGAGATTTTGTTGGGAGAATCTTTGTTGAAGATGGGTGATTTGGCGAACATAAAATTCCAGTCTGCAGATGTCAAGATTCATATTCTGAATCTTGAATATCCCGTTTCGTAATAGAGAGGGAATAGAACAGTTCCTGGCGGGTAGCACCACCATCAGGAAACCATACAGAGTACAATTTTGTTTGGAGCAAAAGATTAAAGCACTGAAAGTGCTTCTCTGCCTTGGGATTGAACTCGATATTCTAATACTAGGACTGCTACTTAATGGCTGAATTTTGTAAATAGCCATGGGGGTTGGAAAAAGGGGAGCCGGTGCCATGTACATTCAAAGGGGCAAGAGAAAATTTGGTTATTAGTATTTTTTTGTTGTTTCTTAAATTCCGGTGATAACCATGGAATGCCAAGGTTTTTGGAGGGGATAGTTAGAGGGGGTATTGGGAAATGAGTATATGATTCCCAAAAAAAGAAGATTCAACAATGAGGAGTGAGTTGGGAATAAGAAAGTGTACAGCTTATAGAAAAAGAAAAGTTGAGAGTATGAAATTTTTGTGGGGATAATTTTATTAATTATTCAATTGTGTGCACTGTGCAGCATTGCTGTGTGTCTCCCTCCCTCCCTCCCTCTCTATATAAATATTATATAACATATGCTTTATTCAAACAAGTATTATGTAACTGTATAGTACATTGTGATGGATGAGTTTGTGTATGTTTTGATTGTTGAGCAGAGAGAAATTGAAGGGTCATATGCTTTATGATGCTTTATCTTTATGGTGTTGTGAAAGAAGGGCATTTGGGGCAGAGGACTGGACCAGCTTGAGGCCACATGAAAAGTAGAGAAAGCAAGGAGAAAGATGCGCTGGGGTTTCTTGTTTTTGCTCTCTTTGTTTACACACTCTTCCCTCCCTTTTACAGTACCATTTTCAGTGTTTTTACTATTTATTTTTGAATCAATTATACAAGTTAACCCACTTTGTTGTTTAACAATAAGAGAGACGAAGAGAATCATTCGGTGGCCACCAATGGTCCCAGAAGCTTTGTTTAAACAATGGCAATGCCAAAATATTGGAGACTATGATAGCTGTTCTGTAGAGATGTTTGTATAGGGAATCGTGTAGGAGATTACAACTAGTACTGTGTAGGTCAAAGTCCATTGACAGGGGTAGGGCAAGGCAAGTGAAGAGTGGGGATGGTGGGGGGTCTTCTACTTTGACCTTTGTTTCTCTTTTTAGGTCTTTGTTTGCGTCCGGTAGCTAACCCCTCTAAAGCACTTGTTATTGTTACTCTGATTCAATTTCAGAGATTTTTCTGTTAGGGAAATCGGATCAGATAGTTGAAGTTGAAATCTATTGCAAGAGGGAAAACATGCCAATATAATAAGTTTTCACCAAAGAACTCTCAAATATTTATCAACATAAAACGAAAGAGCCAAAACTCGATCACCCATCAGATGCACAAAATTTCCGCATCATCATAGTTCTGCCAAATTGAGGTAAGTAGGCTTTAAGAATCTTAGATGCATGCCAAGACGATAAAAGTATATTGAGCTTGGAGTTTTGGACTTGACAATGTGATTAGTATAAAGTTTAAACCTAATATTGTCGTTGACAGTAACGAAATATACATAATGTCAGTGTGATAATTACAAGAAGTTGCATTCAAATTATATGGGGATTGGAAGGCACGTTAGATTATTATATATAGGAATCGCAATCAGATTTGTTGAGATCTTGATCTTCACAACCCGTGTTGATCATCATGTGGGGGGTGAAACATTGACAGGCTGAATTGATCTTCTCCACTTGATGGTATAATAGTATAATCCTGCTTGGTTTAATAGTACTACAGTAGATACTAACATTAATGTTTGTGTACGACTGATTTTAACAATAATTAGTTAATGACTTAAACTTGTGACACGATTTTAAAATTGTGGTACGGTTACAAACTTACAATAATATGATCAAGATGCAATCAAATGATATGTTTGATATGTTTATTTTTATATTTTAATTGTATTCTATTTAAATCGACCTCTGACCAAAATGATATTTCGATTAAATTTTTGTGTTTGTTATACTTTTTTAATATAACTTTTTGTACTAACAATAATTTTGTTTACTTTTTAGGTGGTTTTATATTTGAGATATGAATGTTTTATTATCTAAATGTTAGGGATATTTTTTTATGTCTTTTGGTTGAATGATATACTTACTTGAATTAAAAAATTCATTTTTACGCCTATTGAAAATGTTAGATATCTTAAAAAGTGTTTCAAAATTCTTTCTAAATATTAATATGTAATTTGGGTATTTAGTAATTTTTAAATAATTATATGAAATCTCAAAGAGGAAAGTAACTTTAAGACTTAATATAAACTAGTTGGGAAAATGCTATATATTTTAAAAAGTGTTTCAAAATTCTTTCTAAATATTGATATGTTATTTGCGTATTCAGTAATTTTTAAATAATAATATGAAATTTCAATGAGGGAAGGTGAAGTTTAAATATGATAAAACTAGCCGCGAAAAATGTTAGATATCCTAAAAAGTGTTTCAAAATATTGATATGTTATTTGCGTATTTAGTAATTTCTTAAAGGAGAAGGTAAGTTTAAGACTTGATATAAACTAGCTTGAAAAAATGTTAGATACATTAAAAAGTATTTCAAAATTCTTTTGAAATAATAATATGTTAATTGTATTTTTTATAATTTTTAAAATAATAATATAAAATTCCACATGCATAATTGAGTATGTGCTCTATTTTTATAAAGTACTTTGATGTTAAAATTTTAGTCGAAAATATACGTGAAATTTTAAGACTTGATATAAACTAGTTAGGAAAAATGTTAGATACTTTAAAAATGTTTCAAAATTCCTTTTAAATGTTGATATGTTATTTGTGTATTTGTTAATTTTTTAAATAATAATATGAAATTTAAGAGAAGGGGAGAAGGTAAGTTTAAGACTTGATATAAATTAGTTTAAAAAAATGTTAGATACCTTAAACAATATTTCAAAATTCTTTCTAAATATTGATGTGTTATTTGCTAATGTAGCAATTTTAGAAATCTATCGAAAATTAAAAATTTTGGTCGGTATTTGAACCGGGCCTATGTATAATTTGGGTCGGACCTATCTATAATCAATTATTTTTTTCAGCTAAAACACATTACCTATTTTATATATTTTTCTAACCAAAACAACTAATCTTCTAAAAATAAAATAGGTAATATATATATAAAATGATAATATTATTACATATTTATAATTGATTACCTTTTTTCAGCAAAAACACTTGTTCTACATTTTCTAACTAAAACAACGTGGAAAATAAATATGTAATGCTAATATTGTTATATATCAATACTATTATATAATAGACGAAACATTAAAATTTTGGTTGGTCGGTACTTTGTGATTTTACTTAATTGCCTTTTCTTAAATTCGTGTTTTTACTTAATTAACTTTACTTATTAATAGAAATATATTATTAAATAATAATATTACCTATTTATAAACAATTACATTTTTCACCTAAAATACATTTTTTTTTATTTTTCTAACAAATTCCCTTACTTTTTCAAATATATCAGGGACAATTACCTTTTTTAACTAAAACATGTTAGGTTTTCTATTTTTCCTTACTAAAACCCCTCATTTTACAAAAATATCACGGACAAACCCTTTAGTTATTTATTTTTAAACCTAATAGTATAATTATTTTTTTAAAAGTTTACTTATTTTAACATGCATACTTATTTTTCTTAACAAATGCAATTACTAAAAATATTAAAATATAAATAATCAAATACATATTTATAAGCAATTACCTTTTCAGCTAAAACACATTATAGATTTTTTCTAACAAAGTCCCTCATTTTCTAAATATATCACGGGAAATTGCATTTTTCAATTTTCTTTTTCTTTTTTTCTAACTAAAATCCATTCTTTTTCTAAATATATCACCGACAAAACATTTACTTATTTATTTTAAAACGTATTTAAATAACTTAAATTATTAAATTTTAAAACCCCATTTTCCAAAAATATCACGGGCATTTACCTTTTTAAACTAAATATATGTTACATTTTTAATTTTTCCATACTAAAACCCCTATTTTTCCAAAAATATAACGAGCAAACCCTTACTTATTTATTTTAAAATATATTTTAATGTTTTTAATTAATTAAAAGTGTTTAGCTATTTTTACATGCCTACTTATTTTTTAACAAATACAATTAATATAATTCAAACACTTCTATAAATATCAAGGACAGTCACTTTTTTTAATTAAAACATGTTAGATTTTCTATTTCTCCTTATTATTAATATTATTTTAATGAATAATAAAATAATATTAATAATGGCCAATTGGTATTATTTATTTATTTATTTCTATGTTTCAATTTATATTTAAGTTTCTCATTTTATAATTTATCATATTGATTTTTATTCTTTATTTAATATTTTATGTTCCCATTAATTTTTTTTTTAATTTGTAATTTTTTTTATCTCTTTTTGATGGTCCGTGTCTTGCATGGTTTATAGGCTAGTAATTATTAATAAATAACCACTTACACTTTTCAGCTAAACACATAACCTTTTATATTTTTTTTAACTTAAACAACTAATTTTCTAAAAATAACACGAGCAACATATATATAAAGAGGTAATATAATTTTATATTTTCTTATTTAAACAACTAATTTTCTAAAAGTAACATGGACAACATATATATAAATGTAATATAATTTTATATAATTATTAATAAGTAACTAACTGTCTATTTAAGGACATTGTCTGTTTTATATTTTTTAAGTAAAACAACTCATATTCGAATTAAAAATAACACGGATAAAATATAGATATAATGACAGTATTATTATATTAAACTTATAAAATCCGGGTTTAATATAATTTTTTATAACATACAATTTAAATAAGATAATTAATAAAAAAAACTAAAAGTAATAGCATATGTTAGAAGAAACTCGGTACATTACAGAACATATATTTTGTTATTTACACTTTAGTCACATTTAAATTTTTTAAGAGCAAGTTAGATCTATTATTTAAAAATATTTTATATTTTAATATTTAAAATACTACTAAAGATTACGTCAACAATTTATTAAATTAAATTATTTATATTATTAGATAAATCTAATTTATTATATACACATATAAATATCTATTAAAATTTCATAAAATAATATATAATTACAAAAATTTAAATAAAAAATAATAAAATATTAAAGAAAATAATGCATCTTTATGTATGTAGTAATAATATAAAATCCTACATTCATAACTGAGTATGTGCTCGGTTTATATAAAATATTTTGGCCCTAAAATTTTAGTCGAAAATATACGTTAACTTTTAAAATTATAAATTCGTGCATTCATACTTCAGTCACTATTTTTTTCTTCATATTTTGGTCCCTATTTAATCACTATCGATGTCGTTTTGTCAGTTTTTAGCTCAAGGGATTATTCAGATCAGATGCTATCAATATTTGCTTGTGCATCACTTATAAGTTATAAAGCAATATTTTTGATTGATTTTCAATTTATTTTTTAAAAAAAAAATTATTGCTTCGTTTTTCAAAATTTGGTTAAGCTCTATTCATTTTTTAAACTTATATTTTTTTAACAATCTTCAATTTTATTTTCAAATTTACGCAATTGTTACTTCAACCAATTAGTTTCAATTCCTGGCCACGAACTTTTAACTCCACATTGTTTTCAGTTAACATATTAGTACTTGTTACGCCATATTTTCGGCTGTCTCAATTATCTCATAATTTCCCAATATTGATATAATAACAATTATTGCTTAACCATTAAGTAATATCCTCTCTCTGAAACGAGGAAACAATCAATCTAAATCAATCAATTACTAAAAAATATCTCCAAACGATTCTTTCAAATCAGGAAAGAATCACAACGCTAATATAACTCTAAAAAGATAAAATTAACTTATCTCAACATTAACTCCTTATATATAATAAGCGTAAGGGAGATCTTATCCAAAACTTTGGTTGGTCACTGTACTACCAAAAGTATACGATCCGTTGGATTATTAAACTATAAATCTTCAAATCAATGAGGACCGTCAGATATAATATTAAAAATTGTATTTGATTATTAATAGGATAGTATTTAAATACTAAAACATGTATTTTGATAATTTAAACCAATTATAAATAGGTTTTCTATATTGAATATAAATCTTTATGTAAAAATTCGTAATTATCTTTTCTCTTCAGTTTATGGATAGTTCCAGTTAGATAATAATTATTAAAACATCATTAAATTAAAGATAATTTTGCAAGCTTCGCGTGGGCTGTAAAATCGTTAAAATCTGTTGTCTAAAACTCAAGATAGAGCTCAAACAGAAAAGTTATTATCTAAATTTTAATAAATATATTTTTATTATTGTAGCACCAATTTAATTTTTTTTCCTAATTCTTTTAAATTTATAAATTCTATGTTTATTTCAATAAAATATTAAAACCAATTTAAGAAAAAATTAAAATCCATCGTCCGTGTACGATTACGACCAAATTAATAACTATAGTTAGATCTTAAATAGATCGATGAGAATTGTTAGATCTAATATTAAAAAATGTATCTGATTAATAATAATAGAATTATATTTAAATACTAAAAAGTGTATTTTGATAATTTAAAAATTTTCTATGTAGAAATTCTTAAATATATTTTCTCTTCAATTTATGTATAGTTGCAGTTAGATAATAATTATTAAACCAAATATCAAGATAATAATTCATATCGATTACAATGATACACGTGGACCCTACGTGGAGAACTCCTGTACATAAATAAATTTAAACATTTTTTTTCTGAAGGAACATAACAATTTGATTAATCCAAATTATAATTATATTATTTTACATATATCAAACATAAAAGGATAATATCAAAATATTATTAGAATATCGAGGGTTTCATATTCATAAACGATAATTTTGAATATAATACTTATATTAAAATGTGTATTTGATTAAAGGTAGGATTATATTTAAATACTAAGAAGTGTGCTTTGATAATTTAAACCAATTATGAATTGATTTTCTATATTGAATTGAATTCTTTATGTAAAACTTCTTAACCATCTTTTATTTTCAGTTTATTTTATGAGTAGGTCAACTCGTCAAGTTAGATAATAATTATTAAACCATCATTAAATTAAAGATAATTTCGTTAGTTTCGCATGGGTTGTAAAATCGTCAAAATTCAATTTCTAAAACTTAGGATATAACCCAAATAGTAAAGTTTGTATCTAAATTTTAATAAATATTTTTTTTATTGTAGCACCAATTTATTTATTTTTCCACTAATTCTTTTAAATATAGAGAAATTTTATGTTTCTTTCAAAAAAGTATCAAAATTAATTAAGAACAAATTCAAATCGATAAAGAATATAATAATATGAGAATAAAATTTTATATAATCATAACATAATTTTGATTCTGTTTAATAATTTTTAAGTAATAATGTATTTTAAAATTTTATATACACTGTAAATAAAACCGAAACATTAAAAGTAAAAGCAGTTAGTAAGATACTTATATCATTATATACTTGATATCTTAAATTCTTATATATAATAATCATAATAGGGATCTTATCCAAAATTTTGGTCGTAGATAACCAAATTAATAAGGACCATTAGATCTTAACTAGATAAATGAAAATCGTTAGATCAAATATTTAAAAAGTGTATTTTATTAATAATAGAATTATATTTAAATTCTAAAAGGTGTATTTTGATAATTTAAACCAAATATACCAAATATAAATAAGTTTTCTATATTGAATAGAATTCTCCATGTAAAAAATTCGTGACTTTCTTTTCTCTTCCATGGATAATTGCAGTTAGATAAAAATTGTTAAACCATCTTTTAATTAAATATAATTTAGTTATCTTCATGTGGGGTATAAAATTTTCAAAATCTGATTTTTAAAACACAAGATAAAGCCCAAATTAGTAAAGTGAATATTTAAATTCTAATAATAATTATTATGTCATCATTATTTTAATACCAATTTAATTACTTTTTTCTAACTATTTTAAATTTAGAAATCTATGTTCAAAAATTAAAATCAATCTAAGAAAAATTCAAATCAACAAAGAATATAATAATACGAGGATAAAATTTTATAAAATTGTGCATATTTTTAATCCTATTTTATTAAGTTTTAGATCATAACTAATCAAATATTATTTATTATTAAATAATAAATTACACGTAAATGATGATTTTGTTTTATAAGAACTCATAGATACATAATTTCATTGTTAGCAGGACTATATTCATATTAAAAAAAATTTAGAATCAGCTACAGAGGCCAAACTTTTTTAACATATATACATTGTAAATTATTAAATTTGAAACTTTAAAAGTTTCTTAATCAATTAGTATAGTACTTTTCTGAAAAATCGTATTTTACAAAAAATATTATCAAATAACCTATGTCTGAAAGAAAAAAAATGAATAAATTCTTTATTTAAAAAAAAACCCTATAAATTTTAATATGTTGTTGGTAGATCATTCTAACGTTTTTACTGTTATTTCAAACCTTAGATCATTCTACATGATAATTTTACTGTTATATCTAACGTTTTTCAACAATTTAATTTGAAACATCCAACGATTATGTATTGAGTGATCAAACAAAACGACCAAACTTATAAGAAAGCTTTCATTATTTAGTCTTTAATATAATAACATAGATATTTATAGGATATACTATTAAAAATGAATTTTATACAGAATTTTGATCGTCACGGTGTACTACTTTAAAAGAAGAACTATTAAAAAAAAATTATATTTTAATTGATAATTTATTTTCTCAAAATTTCAAAATTCCCGCATCTTTAACATATTACAAAAAAGAGTATATTATATTTTAGCAATAAATATTTAAAAAAATTATAAATATTAAGAAAAATTAATGATGTTATCATGATAGTTTGTTTCTAAATACCGCCAAAACATTCTCAACCGTTAGATCCAATACTTTTAAAAATAGATGATCAAGATTATATCATATAAAAAGAAGTTATTGTCTAAAAATGATATAAGTTAAAAGATATCATATTAGAATTGGATTTTCTAAAAAGTCAAAACATAAAAATAGTTGTAATTAAATAAGGAAACTCATTTAATACCAAAATAATCAAAATCGTTTAATGTTAAATAGATAGGTGAAAACCGTTAGATTTAACATTAAAAACTGTATTTGGTTAATAAAGGATATTCTAATAATCTAAACTACATATAAGTAGATTTCCTAAATCAAATAGAATTCTCAACATTAAATTTCGTCACTTTATTCTGTTTTTAATTTTAGAATAGTTTAGCGTGTAAAATATAATAAATATCAAATTTTTAACTATAATTTTTTTGGCTAAATCTTTTTTAACAATAATTTAATCATGTAAACTAATAACTTTTAAATATTAAAATATTCATAAATAAATATAATTATAAATATTTAAAAAACAATCGTGTGTTGCATGGATAATAAAAATATAATTATAAACAGAATAATTATAAATAAAATTTTAAGTAACTATGCATCGCACGGGCTATAAGCTAGTATCCCTTAACAATCACAGAGATTAAAAATACTATCCTATCACAGAACTGCGTTGGCTTGATCCCTATATATAAACAGGGTACGCAGGCATCTTGGAATAGGATCCGACACATCTAACAAGTCGAGACACCTTTCAAGTCCAGCCCCAAACACCCAAAATTCCCAAATCCCCCTATTATTACAAATTCGTTATTCCAACAATCCCCGAAATTTGTTATCACCAAATTCCTCCGTTAACAATTGACGCTAGAAGGAGGGGATACTTTTTGATTGTGGAGGACAATCAATCTATACAATACGCATGGGGGGTTATTATGGATCTGGAGCGGTTTTAATGGAGGAGCTAAACGGTGGAAGCGGTGGTTCGTGGTTATGTTAAAAATAAAGATAAGTTTTCTTATGATTTTGTCCGTACAAATAAGCTATCTTATAAAATTCGTAGTAAATTTATTACATGTTAGATTTTGATGATTTTTTATGATCCGGAAAGATTTTGTGATTTCCTACAACTTTCGTTCTTGGTGTTTTCTGAGATTATGTTTCGATCAATTCTCGAAATCACAAAACATAATCAAATCCCGTTTTTCAGTATTGAGAAGTTAATCAGCAGACGTTTTATTTGATTCCCGATTCGTTATAAGTCCTTTTCTGACGATCACTATATCATCGGAAAGCTCTTTTCGTTTTCCGCAACTTTCATGTTTTGTGTTTTCCAAGAAAATATCGTTTACAGGGCCAAAAAGATAAAAAACGGATCTGGACAGAATCTGAATAATGGAGATGTTAAAGAATTGTGATGCAATATTCGTAGCACATGATTTGATTACTTCACTAGCTCGTGCATGGACAAAAATAAGTGTGGAAGATCCTTATCTGATAAGGGTAATGTTTTTGAAAGCTCTCTTTTCCAAAGAGGATAATATTTTTGAAGAACCTATTTCGAGTAGGATAATATTTTTGAAGACCCTCTTTCGAAGAAGGATAATATTTTTGATGACCCTATTTCGAGTAGGATAATATTTTTGAAGACCCTCTTTCGAGGAGGATAATATTTTAGAAGACCCTCTTTTGAAGATGATAATCTTGTTTGAAGTCCCTACGGGGTGATCGTCTTGTGAAGGCCCTTCGGGATAATCTTGTTTTGAAGGCCGTGCATCATTCACATCATGCATTCATTAATCATCATGTGCATCATTCGCATCATGCATTCATTCATATCAACATGTGCATCATGTGCATCATACATTTACTCGTAAACATTGGACATTCTTAGATTTTGTGGTTGTTTCTTGGGAATTATTTTTGAAGGCCCTTCTTTAAGGTGTTGCTTGGGAATTATTTTTGAAGGCCCTTCTTGAAGGTGTTGCTTGGAATTATTTTGAAGGCCCTTCTTTGTGGAAGGTGTTTCTTGGAGTACCTTGGTAAACCCGTACTTCCGGGGTGCTTATCCGTACTTCCGGAAAGCTCACCAAGAAGAGAGTTCTACCTCTTAAGAAGGCGAGGTTACACTTCTCTTTTCTTAAACTCTGCTCTGCATAGAGTGTATAAGAAGGCGATGTTACTCTTCCCTTTTCTTAAACTCTGCTTTGCATAGAGTGTATAAGAAGGCGATGTTACTCTTCCCTTTTCTTAAAATCTGCTTTGCATAGAGTGTATAAGAAGGCGAGGTTACTCTTCCCTTTTCTTAAACTCTGCTTTGCATAGAGTGTATAAGAAGGCGAGGTTACATTTCCCTTTTCTTAAACTCTGCTTTGAATAGAGTGTATAAGAAGGCGAGGTTAATCTTCCCTTTTCTTAAACTCTGTTTTGCATAGAGTGTATAAGAAGACGAGGTTACTCTTCCCTTTTCTTAAACTCTGCTTTGCATGAGTGTATAAGAAGGCGAGGTAATTATCTTATTCTCATTCTCCTACACTTACAAAGTTACTCGTACATATGTTCTTCTCACATCTCGCATGTTGTCTCTCTCGAAAGCACAAACATATTACAGGCACATCATGTTGTCTCTCTCGATTTTACAGGCATATTACGGGTAATTATCTTCTTCATATTATCTACTAATCTTCTACTCCTAGTTGTTTCATTGACTCAGGAAATTCGGAAGATCAAAGCACACTTAGTTCTCCAGTCCATCAAGCTGCACTGAAGAACTGGGGGGTAGTTGTTACGCCATATTTTTGGCTGCCTCAATTATCTCCTAATTTCCCAATATTGATATAATAATAATTATTGCTTAACCATTAAGTAATATCCTCTCTCTGAAACGAGGAAACAATCAATCTAAATCAATCAATTACTAAAAAATATCTCCAAACGATTCTTTCAAATCAGGAAAGAATCACAACGCTAATATAACTCTAAAAAGATAAAATTAACTTATCTCAACATATCCCTTAACAATCACAGGGATTAAAAATACTATCCTATCACAGAACTGCGTTGGCTTGATCCCTATATATAAACAGGGTACGCAGGCATCTTGGAATAGGATCCGACACATCTAACAAGTCGAGACACCTTTCAAGTCCAGCCCCAAACACCCAAAATTCCCAAATCCCCCTATTATTACAAATTCGTTATTCCAGCAATCCCCGAAATTTGTTATCACCAAATTCCTCCGTTAACAGTACTTGTTGATATTTGGTTAATAGTTTAATAATATTAGTGATGTGTGTCTCTTTCAAATAAAATTATTGTTAGAGATATATGCCCGATCTTTATTGGGCCGAACCGAAAACACAAAAGCCCATCAAAGAGGTGGGCCGGATGAACCAAACTCCATGACAGGGGAAGATCGATGTCGCAGGCCCATATCAAAGCTTGTGACCAACGGTTCTAGGACTCAGTCAGAGTCCAACTACCCACGTGGGAGGCTGGGAGCGAGGTCCACGTCCCGAACGTGGGGATCAGGAAATACTGATAAAAGAAAAGAAACAGGTTTGAGTTCATCATTCATTCACACACAACACAATTACAGTTCTCGTACGTTTCTTTACTCACAAAAGACCAGTTAAATGATTCTCACACCGGAGATGAATCAGGGGGCACATCCCTCGTATTCTTCTCATTGCAGGTCTGACCGGACGAAGGACGACAGAAAACTGGTTCCAACATTTGGCGCTGTCTGTGGGAACGTACGATTTATCTGTGATTAAAGTTTGTTATCATGACAGCTGACAGACCACCTGGGTTCGAGGATTCAGGTCGGCCGGGCAGTTCAGCCACGGTCACACCCCTGATCAATATGACATTGAATTTTGATTCCGAAGGGGATGAGGGACCTATGCCAACCCCTGAAGAACAGAAGTAACTGTTGCTTAAGTGGAGGCAGGAACAAGCCGCCAAGAAGGGTACAGACGGTTTGGACAGTGTCCCAAATCTCCTTTGTTGTAGAACAGTTAATAACATTGTCAAACATGTCAGAATCAAGACCATTGAACAAAATATTCATGGCCTTCTTATCTTTATGAACTGCAATGTTGTCCTCAGGAGTCCATTCTGAAGGTAACTTTGGAATGGTGCTTGGAGCTCGTGCAGGTGCTTGAGCTATTGAGGTGTTTGGCTTCATTGGTATATGAGGGCCATGTTCTATGCACACTACATGTCCTTCATCCATGGATATTAGATGTAGACGCATTTTTACTTACCAGTGAAAATAATTTTCTCTATCAAGAACTGGTATTTTGACTCCATAATCCTTCTGACCCATGATTCAGATGTCTTTAGATCTTTAAACTTCTTGTGTGTTAGAAGCTTGCTCTGATACCAATTGTTATTCCCAGACAATGAATCAAGATTGTAGAAGGGCGGGGGGGGGGGGGGGGGGGTTGAATACAATCTTTAAAATTTCTTTAGTTCTTGACAGTAAAGATAAGAAAGTAAAATCAAGAACAGAAAAACAAACAAGATAACATCACAAGAATTAAAAATTCAGGTGGATTGTTTTGTCCACCTGAGAGATTTTAATTTGAAGAAATCTCTGTGATGTTTATAAATAAACACACAGCTGCAAACACACAATTCTAGCTTCAGCAATTTACAAAGGATATTGTTTTGTGCTCTCTAAATTGCCTAACTGATTTCTTACTCTAGAATTATGCTCAACTTGGTTATATATCCCAAGTTTACAAGATATTTTTGAATAGTCAATAATACAAAAAGTAAATATGTTCAAGATCCTTGTTTCTCCATTCTGAGTAGTGGTCCATGTGTTGGTAGCTTGCCCTTCTTGGCTGATTGCTTTTTATAGAAATGCTACTTTTTGACCATACAAACATAATGCTACTTTTTGACCATACAAACATAATGCTACTTTCTTCCCGCGAGTTTCCATAAATACCGGTTTCCATGCTTTATGCAGTCTGTCAACCCACGTGCACTGTCTGACTTGTCCCTTTCAAAAGGTGTGTATCTGTAGAAGCCATTTGAGTTGTATCCGTTGAGAGTATCTTGATCACATCCGTAGACAGCTAGTACTGTTATCCGTAGACAGTACATTGTCCACATCCGTAGAAGGCTAATGTTGTTATCCATTGACAGTCAATTTCACTTATGTAAAATTACAAGGCATAAACTAATTACAATTAACCTCCCTATTCTACATATCTATTAATAGTCAACATGACTTATTCAGCCTAAAAATTAATACTTTAACTTCAACATCAGGATTACAAATCAGGAATACACATCAGGATTGCACATCAGGATTGTACATCAGGATTGCATATCAGGATTGCATGTCAGGAATGTTCATCAGGATTGTTTCTCAGGATTGCATATCAGGATTGCATCTCAGGATTGTACATCAAGATTACACAAGCATGTTACAATGAGCCTTATCCGTAGATAAGCTTCCCATCTACGGATACTGCAAAAACATGTTATCCGTTGATGACTACATTTTACTTATATAATTTTTACTAAGTTAATTTAGTTATCATCAAGAAACAACATAGTTCCTAACAATGCAGTTAATTTTTATATTGTAAAATTTTACTACATTTCGAATGTAAAGAATTGAGAGTGGCATCTATAGAAGGAAAGTGTAAAGAAATAGATGGGACGAATGAAGTATAATTTTATTAGGTTTAGGGCGTCCATCTACATTATTAATTGGGGTGAATTAGTTCAAAGATTGTGAAGTGATGCGGTTAATATCACCAAATGTTAACGACGGCCTTTGTGGTCAGAATCTAAAGGTAATGACGCAGTAAATACAAAATTCTAAAAAATATAGCATATTAAATGTAAGAAAAAAAATAAAAACCAATATCCTGGAAAATTGAAAATCATCACAGGAAAAATTCTAACATTCACTATATCTTTGAATTATTGAAATTTAGTCTATAGCAATACAATTTACTTCGCCTCAAATGTGGCAAAATTAGTTTACACTCTAAAGTTTCAATGCCCTCACAAGAATCTAAAATCACATCATACAATGTTGATTCTGGTGTGGTGAACATAAAATTTACAATTAAAATAATTAACTGTGATATTTGTCCAACATCAAATTTGTCTTTCTCATTCTTAATAACGCAACCATTTTGTTTCTTTTGAACCAGGTGCATGATTCAGCTAATAATGATAATTTCATTGACGCATATCCACGTCAATGACAATGGAGTTAAAAAGAAGTATAATTCTAAAATGGGTTAAGATGTTCAACATTATTATTAATTTAAAAATTTACGGCACATTTCAAATAAATTCTAATGTTGTATTTTATGTTATTTTGTTATGATGGTATCATTTTATATATTTGTTCAATCAATATTTTATGCGTTGAATATTTAATTTAAAATTATAAATATTTATTTTCTTAGCAACTATAACATAACTTATATTTATTAATACATGCATGCGTATATTTAGTAAAAGTATGTGGGTAAAAATTAATATGAGTTCTATTATGTAACATATCTATAATTATTATAAAATTTTAAATTTTAAGATTGTGCTTTCGGTGCGTAGCACGGGTAAAACGTTTGTTGACTATATATGCTGAACCTCCATGGTCTGTAGTGAATCCACATCATTTCTTACCATGTGGAAATAATAATTTAATAATATTTTTAAATATAGTCAACTATTATAGTCAATCTCGTCGGAGTAAAACACCTTACAGGTTTAGTAAATTTTAGTCAATCGTTATTTTATATCATTTTAGCTAATTTTGATGGAGATTCTCTAAGCCTTGTGCTTAAAGTTATTTTTGACTTAAAAAAATGTATGTTTGTGTAATAAGTTAAAAAATGACTTAAAGTTAAAAAAACAACTTAAAGTCAGAAGTTGGTTGATAGTATGTACTTTTTTTTGTAATTTTATTTGATAAAAGTTAATATCATCATTCAAATATATTATTTATCAAATTTATTTTTAAATTTACATTTTTATTAACTCATAAATTACTCATAATTCAAAATTACCCAAACATAAAATTTTCACCCAAACGGGCTCTTCATCAAGAGACAAGAACGAAAAATGCTAAAGACCCCAAAAATTTCACCAAAACTTTTACCAAATGTTGATGTGTCACATATATACTTGGTAACTTTCCTCGTAATAAAATAGGAACCACGTACATTCATATGCGCCCATAAATCGAAATTTGCCATTTGTTATGTCACATCATTTGATAAAAAATTTGGTAAATTTTTTGAAATATCTTGCACTACCCGTCAAGAAATGCAAACATAAATTTTAGTTAGAAAATGCAATCAGATATTTGAGGCAATATAAATGATCAAGGGGTAGTATCTCATATCATGTTAGGAAAATTTGCGCCGAGTTTCATTTTTTGATTTCCTAATTACTTTCATCAACCTTAAATTTACGTTTTAATATAAGATCTTGTTTACAATTATATATCTGCAAATTGATGCGAAGGCATAGAGCTTAATTCATATTTCATATTTTAATTTTATAATTATTTACATTTACAAATAAATAATTTATTAAAGAGAAAAAGGAACATGAGGTTAATCTTAGGAAATTTTCTAAAATGGTAGGATTTTTTAGTATAAAATTTTAATGATAATTTTATAATTACATATAATATTCTGAAATTAGAATAACATCCTCATATTTTAATATGAAATTCAAGCATAATCTTAAGAAACTTATGTGAGATCGACATTAGGAACTTCAATCTCGTTATTAAATAAATATCATTGATTATCGATCAATGCTCTTATACACATGTCCAATCCTCACTTCAGACATGAAAGTACAATGATAGGCATCACTATAATCCATTGTTCTATATGTATATTTAAAAAACCAATTAATCAATTAAATTCAGAAATCATCAAACAAATATGTTGTTAGGCCAAATACACAATATATAATCAAGTATGTATGAGAATAACAATTAATAACACAGGTTTGTAAATCAACAAACTGAATTATATTAAATAATTCTCTCTTAGTGATGTTAATGAATCACAAAGAGCTACTAGGTTACAAGAATAATGTATTCAATGTTCGCGTCCCTTCTAGGGATAACCTATCTGTGTTTATATAGTACACAGTTACATACAATTCTTATCTAATTGATACTCCTAAAAATTAGCTATACAATTGATATCAATTAAGGATTAATTCAGTCTTCTGTCCAGTCTCCTTAGCTGTATCAATATATTCTGCTTCTTTCCATCTTCAGAATATATTGCTTCTAGAATCTTTATCTTTGCACCGACAGCTAAGTCAACTTTCATCCTGTCAGACTTTACCAAACTCTGACCGGCTTCCTTTAAACTCTTCACCCTGTCAGACTTTAAATAAACTCTGACCGGCTTCCGATAAACTCTGATCAGTACCTGTTGCTTAAACACTGATAAACAAACATCAGCAATTATATCTAACAATCTCCCCCAACTTGTTCATAATAAAATGTACAAGTTAAAAAGATAATTGATGATGTCAAAACATATAACAAATGCAGTGTTTAACATATGTCAGAGTTTAATTTTAAAACAGAGTTTAAATTTAACTTAGAACAGAAAACATAAAAACTTACAGTCAGACTTTACTTAATCTCTTGAATATCAGGCACTGTCCTGATATAATCTGACAGTAGTTTCTTCTCAGCTCTATTCAATTCAGCAATCATAATCTTCTTCAGCTCCTTCATTTCTGGTTCATCTTCACCAATTTGATAAATGGCAGCCCTCAAAGAATATATGCTGTTTTTGTCCATTTCATTGCCAAGTCTGATATAAAAAGGTTTATCAGACTCTAGATTGAACTCAAGAACCTTTTTATTTAGTGCAGTTCTGAACCTAGCACTATTCCTTTTCATTTCTACCAACTTTCCATGTGCATCTCTGTATTTAGGAATGTCTACACTTGATACTCCAGCTCCACTCAAAACTTTGGATTTCATCATCCTTTCCTTCAAAACTCGAGCAACATCATAAGTACTTCTATTCTTTACTTCAAGTAGATATAGAACATACTCTAGCTCTTCCCAGAGTTTTAACTGGATATCAAATTCACCAAATCTATACACTCTGCCATCAGCCATAAAATATAACAAGAATTCCTTTTTGATTCCTTTGTGAAAAATCATCTGTACAGATTCTAGTTTGTCAAGGCCTTCTTGAGTAATTCCAACTCCAAATTCTGCCAATGAAAACTTGTCTTGAGATCTGTTATTAGTTCTTCTCTCTCTTTGTGAACCCAGTCCAGATTTGTCAAAGGCTTCTTTTCCCAATACTGTTCTGGTTTCTGAGAAATTCACAGCTTCAAGCTTTAAGTCTTCAAGAATTTTTGGTTTGCTGAATCCTGGAAGTTGTGTAGATTTCTGTACAACTTGAGCAACGTCAGAGGTTGTCATAACTTTAGTAGTATCATCAACTTGATCAGCGTCAGAGGTTGATTTTGCTAATCTTGTTTCAACTTGAGCAATGTCAGAGGTTGAATTATCTTTCTTTTTCAGGTTAGGCTCTTCAATCATTATGCCTTTACCCTTATCAGTGTTTCCAATCACAGGTCTCCTTGTATATTGTATACTCTGTTGTGTATTCTCTTTGATAGAAATACCAACTTCTTTCTTTCTAGGAGCCTTGATTTCCTTTTTCTTGTAGATTCCAGCTTCAAGATTTTTCTTGTGTTCCTCAGCAAGCATTTGCTCTTCAGCCTGGATATCTTCCATAGTAACATTCTTTCCATGCTCTTTAATGAATATTTTAGCAGCAATCTCTTCATCAGTAGATGGATTAGTTGAAACAACTAAACTCTTGAGTTTTGAAGTAAATTGGCCACCAGAGTTTATCTTATCAGAGTTTGTTTGTTTATCAGAGTTTGAGTTTATTCTTTTCCTACTTTGCCTTTGAGCAAGAATCTTTCTTTTATTTTCTTTGCTTCCCCCATCAGTAGAATCATCCCTCCGTCTCAGAGCTTGAGTGTCTTTGCATTTGTCTTTAGGTACACTCTCCCCCTTTTTGACATCATCAGAAAGTAATACTGATGTCAGCAATTCTAGAGCATTAGAAATAGAATTCAATTGAGTAGACATTTCAGCCTGATTCTCCTCAACTTTTCCAAGCCTCTTCTTGATTTCCTCAGAATCCTTGGCTTGCTGCTTGAATTGTGTAGAGTAAAATGATCTGTCAAGCTTCAAAGTTGTATCCCTGATAGAAAATTCATTCCTAAGATTTGTAAACATCTGTTGATTCTCATCAAATCTATTATTAAGAGATTTGACTTGAACAACAGTTGCCTGTAAGCTTGTAAGTACATCAGTATTTGAGATCTTCTTGACAGAATCAGATAGCAAATCTGCAGCCCTTTGTGCTGAGAAGACACAATCTGCATCAGCCCAATTGTTGTAGTACATATTCTGGAAATGCTCATTGGTCTGTCGATTTACTTCCCTTGCTTCATCACTATTAACATCATCAGCCAATGAAACTTGAATACTAGGGTGTGAATGAGAACCCTCAGCATCATTTCCAGCTTCTTCATTATTGTCTGCTTCATTTTCAACAAGAATATTTTCAGCAGTAAACTGTGCAGCTTCATCAATTTTCTCCTCTTCTACAGCTTCAGGATTATCAGAGTGAACCTGAGCAAAAACCTCTGCTTCTCTTTGAATCTGATTAACCTCCTCACCTTTGTCAAGATCACAAGAAATAATTTCAGTGTGAGTGGCCAGAGATTCTTCTACCTTATCAGTTACTTGATCAGCTTCCACACCCTCTGTATAATGATCAGAATGTATAGAGGTGTGTGCTTCAAAATCAAAAACTCTGCTATCAGAATGAGTAGCAGCTTCCTCAACTACATCATTAGCCATTGATGTAGGAGTTTCTATATCCAAATCCATCATCTTATCATCAGTATTTATCCTGTCTAGATTGACAGCTTCAGAATTTGCAGCATCCTCCTGAACAAACACTTCAGGAGCTTCAGTGTTTACAAACACTCTGTCCTCATCAGCATTTAGAATATCCTCCTCAACAACAATTGCAGGAGTAGCTTGAGGAACAGCTTCAGACACAATCTCCTCATTCTCTGATGCAGGAGCTTCAGTTCCCTTAGAGACTCTGTCCATATTGACATTTATAGCACCAAAAAGATGTGCAGCCACTAGTCTTCTTTTTCTCTGATGAAGAGTTTCTTCATCAGTTTCAGTCTCTGAGGCTTCAACAACAGACTTTGCCCTATTGGCTCTTCTTTTCTTTAGCCTTGTCTTCTGAGGCATCTCTTCAGGTCTAGATACCCCAGCTTCAGTAGATGGTCTCCTCGCAGGTTTAGTACCAATATGTTTGGTCCTACCTCCCCTTGCAGGTTTAACAGAAGTTGATGGAGGTAACTCTGTGTTTAAAGGTTCTGGTTGATATTCACCTTGTGTTTGTGGATTTACTTGAGCATCCACAAACTGTTGCACAGAAGCAGGTAACAAAAGGTCTCCAACAATTCCTTTCTTAACATCTTTGTTAATGAGATCAGTAAATACTCTCTTGTGTAACTTAAAACAAGAAACATCTTCATTAACAACATCTACCCCTTCAACACAGTAAGAAACCAAAAGCTGACAGAATCTAGAAAAATAAACAACTCCTCTATTCTCTGTCATCTTCTCCCCTAAGTTAGTCAAAACAAGTCGTGCAAAATCAAAATGATTATCATATAATAAAGAATACCCGATTTGCAGACTGTCTGTGGGAATAGCATCCCAATTTGTGCATTTCTTTCCAAATGTCCTCGTGATGCAGTCGAAGAAGAAACTCCATTCCTTGCGCAGAAACGGCCTTTTGAGTTGCCCAATCTTTGTCAATGGCCCAGAGTAACCAATCTCTCGCATCATTCTTATTAAATCCTCATCACCCATGCCAACAGTGTAAGAAGGATACTCAGGAAACCCCAATGCATCTCGAATAGTACCAGCAGTAATAACATACTCTGTTTCTTCAAACTCAAAGATTATGGATGGGCTCCCAGTTTCACCACCATCATCATAAACCCCTGTCTCCCAGAACGCCTTGATTTGGAAACCAGAAAGTTTGGCTGGTTCAACTAAAGCACGCCCAATCGCTGACTGAGCAAGAAACTTTTGAATCATATGAAATGCTTCTGGTGCGTTTGCAGTGTTTAGTGGTGCGGTATAGTTGTTTGGAACGAACTCTAACCCAGACGAAACGAAAGCTGTGGTTGCCATTAGAAGATTTTGAAGAAAGAACAAGTAATTGATGTGAAAGCTTAACAGAGTTTATGTGTAGAAAGGTGTTTGTGACTATGTGTGTGTGATAATAGATGTGTATGAGTAAGATGTGAAAAGTTTAACTGAAGATGTGTGTATTGTATTTAAAAGAAAGTTAAAGATTAAAAACTAAAGAGTTTTTAATCATCAATACACAACTGTCTTACTCCTGTAATCATGTGAATGGGACACATGTCAAACGTGCATACGCTGACAGCATATAATTGGCAGTTTCCAATACGCATGCGCAGTAAAAACAGCAATAATTACCGCCTGTTACACTTTTCTATGCAATTAACCTCTCTCCTCTGTTTAAAATATTCTTGAACAACTTTCCAATCTACACGGCAGACGAGGAGACACCTGATATCACATAAGACACTCATAATTTCCGCTTATTGTCAAACAAAATCAATAATAATAAAATTATCGATTTTAATATTTCAGAAACATAATATCGAAGTAGCTCAACAGTCAGAAGAATAATGACTGTCTTGGAACTCCGCACTTTACTGTTCCCAGCGTTTCGAGCCACGCAAAACCTTTCAGTTGCCCTGTTGGATGCTATAAAAGCTAGAGCATTGTAACAACAGGCAATCCATAGCTTAAAAAAAAATACCATACATCAAATGGCAGGAACCTTTGAATTCATGGATGTAGAATCATTCTTGAACATGAACTGGCGTCAACAAGCAAACTATATCATCGATGAGTTTCTTGTATTGTCATTTCTGAATGATGAAGGTCTCATCGCTGATGATGAAATAGCGGAAGGACCTATCTCCAATCCCTATGTGCACATCATCCGTCCTGGACCATATGATGTGCCCATCCTTGCAGATGATGAGGCTGTGGAGATTTGTATGATGCTGTTCTATCAGAGCTACTTGAGGGGTTCGAAAAAGAATTTCTTCTTGGAATCTTGCAAGCTGCAAACCAGAAAGAGAGTTCGAGAGGATGATGATGATGATTCAACATCAGGGGGTTGTCAAGCCTTGGAAATCCCAGATGGTATAATGATCAGATAACCGAACAAGTAGCTAGATAAGATTATGAAATTGTCTGAATGTAACCAAAGTTTGAATCAATAGAAAAAAAACATTGTTTTGCTTTACATATCAGTATCTCATAGTAATTGTAAAGTGAAAGAAATGATATCACTTTAAACAGTAAACTAACATACTCATCAGCGCTACTAATCACCATCAGGACTTATCAAACACACTCTTTCTTTTCTCTGTTTAATGCAAAATAGATCCTTTACCAATCATACTTTTTCGAAAAACAAATGTCTAATCTCAAAATTATAAAATGTCTGAAACAAAGAAATTATTTTAACCATCAGAGATTAAAACAAAGTTACCTCGGCATATGTCACACAATACATCAGTGTTTACCATTTATCCTTCTTTGTCAATAAACTCTTTTCTCAAACTGTACAGGTGTGAAAATATGTGTGTGTAATAGCAGAGTTTACCGAAATCAATATTTAGATCATCTCAAAGTGCATAAAATCCACAAACTAAAGTAGTAAAAACTGGTTGCCTAAACTCTCATGGATAACATAAAATCTGAATTTATATCTAAACTCTGTATACTGATATCCTTTCATTTGGATATTTCTTTTATTTTTCACCCCCTTTCTTTATTTTTTTTTTATTTTTTTTATTTTTTTTTATTTTTTTTATTTTTTTTTATTTTTCCAGTAATCAGTGGTTGGCACTAGTCACCAAAAATCAAAGATTTTAGCCCTTATTTCATACAATAAGTTCCTGGATCTTCCTAGGCACAACATGATCTCAAAGGAATTTGTGCTCTGTTTGGCATCTTTTGATTTGAGGGTGAATTTTTGTCAATTAAGAATCAGAGTTTAGACTTTTCATCAGTAGATATAATTAACTTATGAGAGAAAATGCAAACAGCTAATACAGACTCAGTGTATAGGATCAATAAACTAAGAGATGGTATAAATACAGAGACAGTATCATGCTGTGTTAACTTACTGCACATGTTTGAGATCAGAATCTATACAACTCTTAAGGATTCATAATTACTTACTGAGAATTATGCTGCATACAAATTTCTTCATTGGTCCATATGTTTCAGAAAAAATTACAATCAGAGTATAGCATTAAACTGTAACAATCAGAGTATGATCAATATTTTATGACTAACAGAGTTTAGCATCAGAGTTTAACTGACAGAGTTTATGACACTGGTACTCATAACAGTTAATACATGCAAGGAATCATGAGCATTAAAAATCAAACATGTATAGATTTTGAGTCTAACCCGTATCTCTAGTCAGAACCAGAGATCATCCCAAGTTCATTTACCAATCTTGTAAAAGTAGCTTCACTCAAAGGTTTGGTGAAGATATCTGCAAGTTGTTGGTCTGTAGACACAAAATGAAGCTCAATGTCCCCTTCTTCCACATGTTCTATGATAAAATGATACCTTATGCTGATGTGCTTGGTCATGGAGTGCTGTACTGGATTTCCTGTCATAGCAATAGCACTTTGGTTATCACAGAAAATAGGTATTTTAGAGTACCTTAACCCATAATCCAGCAATTGATTCTTCATCCATAAAATCTGTGCACAACAGCTACCAGCTGCTATATACTCTGCTTCAGCTGTGGATGTGGAAATCGACTTCTGTTTCTTACTGTACCAAGAAACTAATCTGTCACCTAAAAATTGACAGCTTCCACTTGTACTTTTTCTGTCTATCTTACAGCCTGCAAAATCTGCATCAGAGTAACCAATTAGCTTAAACTCTGATTCTCTAGGATACCATAAACCCAAGGTTATGGTTCCTTTGAGATATTTGAAGATCCTTTTTACAGCTGTTAGATGAGGCTCTCTTGGATCTGCTTGAAATCTTACACAAAGACATGTTGCATACATGATATCAGGTCTACTTGCAGTAAGATACAGTAATGACCCTATCATTCCTCTGTAGTTTGTCATATCTACTGAGGTTCCTGTGTCTTTGTCTAGCTTTGTTGCTGTAGCCATGGGAGTTGTAGCAGATGAACTATCAAGCATACCAAATTTCTTGAGAAGATTTCTGGTATATTTTGCTTGATTGATAAAAATACCATCATCTGTTTGCTTGACCTGTAAGCCTAGAAAATAACTAAGCTCTCCCATCATGCTCATTTGATACCTGGATTGCATAAGCTTTGCAAACTTCTTACAGAGTTTGTCATTAGTAGATCCAAAAATAATATCATCTACATAAATTTGAACTAAAAGCAAATCATCACCAGAATTGAAATAAAACAAAGTTTTATCAATTGTACCTCTTGTGAACCCACTTTCTAAAAGAAATTGAGCAAGAGTTTCATACCATGCTCTTGGTGCTTGCTTTAGTCCATATAATGCCTTGTCAAGCCTGTAGACATAATCTGGATGCATGGGATCTACAAATCCTGGTGGTTGTTCAACAAATACTTCTTCTTCAAGCTTCCCATTGAGAAAAGCACTTTTTACATCCATCTGAAAGACTTTAAACTTCTTGTGTGCAGCATAGGCCAGAAAGATTCTTATGGCCTCCAATCTTACAACTGGAGCAAAGGTTTCATCATAGTCAATTCCTTCCTGTTGTGAATATCCTTTTGCCACAAGTCTAGCCTTGTTTCTTGTAATCACACCTTCACTGTCAGTCTTGTTTCTGAAAACCCACTTTGTACCTACAATTGATCTATTCTTTGGTCTAGGTACAAGTGTCCAGACTTCATTTCTTTCAAATTCATTTAACTCTTCTTGCATTGCTGTAATCCAATTAGCATCTTGAAGAGCTTCCTCCACTTTCTTTGGTTCTGTTTGAGACAAGAAAGCATGATACAGACACTCATTATTTGTTGCACTTCTAGTTCTCACACTAGCATCAGGATCTCCAATTATGAGATCAGGTGTGTGTGCCTGTGTCCACCTTCTTGCTGTTGGTAAGTGGTTTCTTGCATCATTATTGGATCCTCCCCCTTGATCCATGCTCTCCTGATTCATATGTTGACTTTCTGCAGCATCTGAGGCTCCCCCTGAATTGGATGGCTCAGAGTTTGAACTGTCAGAGTTTGAATCAGTTTCCTCAACTGACTCACTTGCTCTGTCTTGTTGATCTTCTTCACGCTCCCCCTCAACTGGTTCTCTATTTTGTTCAATTTGAGAATTTCCAGTTTCTCCAGTATTTACCAGTAGAGGTTCAGAGTATGCTTCGTCAGAGTTTGTCAACCCTGCTTCATCAGAGTTTATATCATCAGAAAATAGATCTTCATTTTCAAAACGTAGTTGATCATATCCATCCTTGTCTTCAAGTCCAATTATTTTCTTGTCATCAAATGACACATGTATGGATTCCATGATCAGCTTAGTTCTTAGATTGTAAACTCTGAATGCTTTTGTTGACAATGGATAACCAACAAAGATTCCTTCATCAGCTTTTAACTCGAACTTTGTCAACTGTTCAGGATGAGTCTTCAACACAAAGCATTTGCATCCAAATATATGAAAATATTTCAAATTTGGCTTCTTATTTTTCACCATCTCATATGGTGTTTTCCCATGCTTGTTGATCAATGTTGCATTTTGAGTAAAACAAGCAGTTTGAACAGCTTCTGCCCAGAAGTATGTTGGTAATTTTGCTTCATCAAGCATAGTTCTAGCTGCTTCAATTAAAGTTCTGTTCTTCCTTTCAACTACACCATTTTGCTGTGGAGTTCCAGGTGCAGAAAATTCTTGTTTCACTCCTCTTTCCTTGCAGAAAGCTTCCATGATTGAGTTTCTGAATTCAGTTCCATTATCACTCCTTATAATTTTGACTTTGTGCTGTGATCCTTTGTCCAGTAGATTTACATGATCCACCAGAGTTTGAGCAGTTTCATCCTTCTTTGACAATAAATACACCCATGTATATCTAGTATATTCATCAACAATTACTAGAGCATATTTCTTTCTGCCCATGGACATCACATTCACTGGTCCAAAGAGATCAACATGTAGAAGATGATAAGGTTCCACTACTGAAGATTCAGATTTGCTCTTGAAAGATGACTTCCTTTGCTTGGCTTTTTGACAAGAATCACACAAGCCATCTAGACTGAGTATAGATTTTGGAAGTCCCCTTACAAGATCCTTTCTTATTAGCTCATTGATGTTGTTCAAATTGATATGAGAGAGCTTCTTGTGCCAATTCCAACTCTCTTCATTTGACATTCTTGCAGTCAGACACACTGTTCTTCCATCAGAGTTTGTTACCAAACTTACTTCATAAATGTTGTTGTGCCTGTGTCCAACTAGAACAACTTTTCCAGTAGATTTACTGATAACTTCACAGTATTCACTATGAAAATCTACATGGTTTCCTCTGTCACAGATTTGACTCACAGATTACAGATTATGCTTGAGTCCTGAGACTAGAGCTACATTTGTAATGATGACACTTCCAAGATTGATATTGCCATATCCCAGAGTGTGTCCTATGTTGCCATCTCCATAGGAAACTTTTGGGCCAACCTTCTCCTCAAAGTCTGATAGCAGGGCTTTATTTCCAGTCATATGTCCTGAGCATCCACTGTCCAAGATAAGTGTGCTCTCTATTATACCCTGCAATCACAAACAAATACTAAGTATTAGTTTTAAGGACCCAGACTTGCTTGGATCCTTTGTCTTTCTTAACAGTGTTAGCTTTTGCAGCGGAATTACTATCAACAGAGTTTAAGCTAACATTGTCAGACTTTACACTTGCAGAGTTTGCTTTAACCCACTTCAGATTGGGTTTTAGCTCATAATAGTTATGATAAATAGCATGATAACTCTTGCAAGTATAAATGGAATGCCAAGTGCTCCCACAGTGTGTGCATAAAGTTTGTGGTTTAACCCTTACATAATCATTCTTTACTCCTGAAGTAGAAGATAAAGAATTAATATGTTTGTTCTTAGTGCAAAATCTAGCAAGATGATTAGAACTACCACAATTATAACATGTTTTCCTTGGAGCAGCACCAGTAGGCAAATGATTATTTCTATTATTTATGCCTATCTTTCCATTCCTATTCTTCTTGGACCCTTTTGGTTTCATGGCAGATTTTATCTCTTTCAGCTTATGATTAAACTGTTTCCCTGTCATCAAACCAACATTAACCTGTTTTTCACAAGTTTTTACTGGCTTTCTAACAGCTTCTCTTTCCATAAGTTTTTCTGTTATAATATTTTCCTGTTTTTCACAGACTTCATCTGATTCCATATCAGCTTCTCTTATTACAACAGATTTTAACTTATTGGTTTCTGGAACAAATTTCACAGGTTTAAGTTGTGGTTTTACCTTAACCTTGTCTTTAAACCTAAGTTCATCATTTTCACAATAACCTAAACCTACAGAATCAGTCTGAAACACTTGATGAGTGTCTCTTCCAGAATCTGTCCATGTCTTGATTATTTTTCTTTCTTTTTCTAAATCAGATTCTAGTTGCCTATACCTTTTAAGCAACTCCTGTTCAACATAAACAGCATCATCTCTTTCTTTTTGAATCTGCTTCATACTTTCAAGTTCTCCTTCAAGAAACTTGTTTCTATCTTTAAGACTAAGATTCTCAGCTTTAATTCTTTCATTTTCTAAAGTCTGATCCCTATAGCTAACATGAACACTTTTTAGATATACTCTTAACTCAGATATATTATCAGTATCATAAGCATAAGTAGTTAGGGGTACCTTATTTTCAGATGATTCAGTCTCATCTCTGACAGTTGCCATAAGAGCATAATTTTCTCCATCATCAGAGTCTGAAGTATCTGCCCAGTCTTTGCCTTTAGAGATGAGTGCTTTCTCAGTTTTGCCTTTCTTGCACTCTGGGGCATAATGACCCATCTCTTTGCACTTGTAGCACTGGATCTCAGATTTGTCCTTCTTTCCAGACTTGGTATCCCTTCCATCAGACTTTCTGAAATTCTTCTTCTCAGAATTTGAATCTCTCCTTGAGAATCTCTTTCCCTTCTTGAAGTTCTTGAACCCCATCTTCTTGAAGGTCTTCACCATCAATGCAACCATTTGCATCATCTGTTCTTCATCATCACCAGAGTCAGAAGATTCACCAGAGTTTGAGTCATCATCAGAATTTGATGACTCACTTTCAGATTTAATGACTAAAGCCTTTCCCTTGGCTTTCTTCCTTGATGATTCCTTCTTAATGGGCTTCTCCTCGACTTTGAGAGCAACAGATTTTGTCTTTTTACTCAATCTTCTATTCCTTTGTTCTATCTCCAGTTCATGAGTTTTCAATAACCCATAGATTTCATCAAGATCTGTATCAGCAAGCTCATAATTATCTCTTATTGTGGTTGTCTTTAAATCCCACTTTTCAGGTAGAGATAACAGAAACTTGAGATTAGACTCTTCAAGCTCATATTCTTTATTAACCAGAGACAGATCATTCAACAGTTTACAAAATCTGTCATAAGTCTCAGTCAAGGTTTCATTAGGTCTTGAATCAAAGTGCTCATACTCCTGTGTGAGTATTGTCTTTCTGTTCTTCTTTATAGCACCTATTCCCTGGCATCTGACTTCTAAAGCATCCCAAATCTCTTTGGCAGTCTTGCAGCCAATTACTCTGTTAGACATAACATTATCTAAAGCACTGTGGAGAAGATGTCTAACCTTTGCATCTTTTGCAATTGATGAGATGTCCTCAGGAGTCATATCTTTCTTTTCCTTTGGAACAGTCTTTTGTTCTTGTCCATCAACAACAGGGGACAATTTAGTCGGCATATGAGGACCATCATAGATTCTGTCAAGGTATTCTGGATCTGTAGCCTCCAGAAACATGGTCATCTTAACCTTCCAAATCGGATACTCTACTGGCCTGAGAATTGGAACCCTGATTGTTTCATATCGACTCACAGAATTGGGCTTAACCTGTTCAGCCTTAGGAGCAGTTTGATTTTCTTCAGACATGATTAATACTGTGTTTGAATCGTAAAACTGTATATATTAAACAGCCTTGGCTCTGATACCAATTGTTAGGCCAAATACACAATATATAATCAAGTATGTATGAGAATAACAATTAATAACACAGGTTTGTAAATCAACAAACTGAATTATATTAAATAATTCTCTCTTAGTGATGTTAATGAATCACAAAGAGCTACTAGGTTACAAGAATAATGTATTCAATGTTCGCGTCCCTTCTAGGGATAACCTATCTGTGTTTATATAGTACACAGTTACATACAATCCTTATCTAATTGATACTCCTAAAAATTAGCTATACAATTGATATCAATTAAGGATTGCTTCAGTCTTCTGTCCAGTCTCCTTAGCTGTATCAATATATTCTGCTTCTTTCCATCTTCAGAATATATTGCTTCTAGAATCTTTATCTTTGCACCGACAGCTAAGTCAACTTTCATCCTGTCAGACTTTACCAAACTCTGACCGGCTTCCTTTAAACTCTTCACCCTGTCAGACTTTAAATAAACTCTGACCGGCTTCCGATAAACTCTGATCAGTACCTGTTGCTTAAACACTGATAAACAAACATCAGCAATTATATCTAACATATGTGTTGTGATTTCCGGCAAAAAAAGAATTCTGCGTCAATTCGCATTCTTAGAAAAATAAAATGACGACCACCCACCTACAATTAGATAGAACATTGCTATCATAATCCCGGAAGTCCTTACGAGGTACTTTTTGAGTGTATAATACTCACTCGTAATTTATTTATTTTTATTGGTACACGTTCAGTGGTAGAAAAATATCGTATGTGAAAAATGTCTTTTTAGGTAATATAATACGAATATACGACAAAGTCATGGGTTGGATGGAATTATCGTTGAACATCGATTAAGTAATAATTTCACTAAAATAATATATTTTTTTCGGTTTTAACACAATAGACACAGTGTATTTTTACTCTCGATAAAATAATAAATTCGATAAAGTAATATTTGTTTTCCGGTTATGAGACGATTACTTTAAAGAGATTTAACTGTAATATGAAGTCATTGATACATGTTTACTTTATAATATTAAAATTTCATTAATATTGTAATAATGTAACAACTAACAAAGATGAGAAGTGAATAAAAAATTTAGATAGATGGGGATGACCAACTACGCCTGGATTCTCAAAATAACTAAGTATAGAATCAATGATCGTAGTAATTGTTGGAACCAGTTTTCTGCCGTACTTCGTCCGGTCATACCTACAATGAGAAGAATGCGAGGGATGTGCCCCCGATTCACCTCCGGTGTGAGAATCAGTTAACTGGTCTTTTGTGAGTAAAGAAACGTACGAGAACTATAATTATGTTGTGTGTGAATGAATGATGAACTCAAACCTGTTTCTTTTCTTTTACCAGTATTTCCCAATCCCCATGTTCGGGACGTGGACCTCGCTCCCACGTGGGCAGTTGGACTCTGACTGAGTCCTAGAGCCGTTGGTCACAAGCTTTGATATGGGCTTGCGACATCGGTCTTCCCCTGTCATCGAGTTTGGTTCATTCAGCCCACCTCTTTGATGGACTTTTGTGTTTCCGGTTCGGCCCAATAAAGATAGGGCATATATCTCTAACATGTCCCTAGCCTTTGGTCGAAGAATCTTCTATCGAAGGCCCACGTATCAGCCCATCTTCGAGAACGCTCTAGGACAATATGCTGGCCAAACGAAGTAACACCTGTCTATCGACAGCCTTGGCCACGTCAGCAAGAGACAGTTGTTGTCATAAAGATTTCTTTGGAGTTACACGTTTTACCAAGTCAATCTTCACCATGAATTCAGAAAGTCTCGATCTCAACCGTTAATTTCGAAACGGCTAAACAATACTCACTTAACCGCCATTTTATGCTACCCATCTACCATTCCATATAGACACCCACGGATAATACCTACAAAACTTTCCTTTCTTTGCAAAAGTTTCTTTCCTCTACAAAATTTACGGAGAATAAAGCATAGGCGGGATCAACTCCATACCACGTCGTGAATCAACGTATTTACTCTCTAACACCAGTAAGTTTTCTCTCCTTTACTGTTCTTTATGTAATGTAATTGCCGTACGTTGTATATGTAAGTATAGTGGTGCCTTTGGGTCTGTAGGATACTTTGGGGTAGTTTAGTGCCAAAATATAGCGAAATAACTGCAATTTCGCACTTTGCTAGTAGAACTGAAACCAGGGTGTAGAGTACGCGCTTTTCTGGGTAGCTTTCCAGGCATGAACACCCTTCGGCCGATACTCACCTTTAGAACATTCTTTGTTCTATCTTCATACCCTAGAACATCTTTCGGGATTTCTTGAGCTTCGCAAAAAACCTCCTCTTTCTACAACCTATAGGGCTTCTTTCTGTAAATCTCAGCCCTCTGTACTCGGTTCTTACCATTATTCTTACCATTAAACTAATTCTTTGTATACCTGTTCTTTTAAATCATCCGAATACAAGGCTAATTCTGTCCCATTTTGTCCTTGCAGGATATGGACCGGCCGCTGGAGCTCCCTTAGATGCTAAGGAGATTGGAACAGACATGTGACGTGCTTTCATTCTTCCCAAGGATCGCTCCGTGTATGATCAGGCGGGAGCGTCCTCTGCTTGTTCTGAGCTGCTAGGGCATATCACCATGGTAAGTCTCCACAATCTTCCTTCGTTCATTTTGATTTTTTGCCACTTAGGCTTATTATTGTTTGTTCCTTAGGCCGTTCCTTGGGCTGCGGCCGTGGAGCAAAAAGTCAAAGACGTGGACTCGCAGCTCCGGGGGCTGAAGTTGGTGGAGGGGAGAGCCAAGACTGCTGAGGGCCAGCGTGATGCCTTGCATAAGGAAGTTGTCTCGTTGCAGCAGAGGCTTACTCAAGTGGTGACCGATCGAGATAGTGTCAAGATTGACCTTGATTCGGCCTTTGCTCGTCTGGGGCAGGTTAAGGCCAAGCTGAGGGATTCTTGACGTGTCGAGAAGAAGGCTCAGAAGCTGGTCGTCCTGTCCGAAGATCGGGGGTTTACAGCTGGCTACGAGGAGGTGATTCGCAAGGCCCATGCTTCGGGGATGGATTATAAACTTCTCCTGGAGGAAGGCATGGAGAATCCCATCGAGCGTCCTGAAGAGCCCGATGTGCCTCCTGTGGTCAGCTCGGATCCCGAGTCCGATTTGTCGGAGTAGCTGTTTTATTTGAATATGTAACTAACGTACTGCCTTCGGGCTTAACTTTGCCTACGGGTTTTTTATTAATTAAATCGACTTAGCTTAAAATAGTTTTATTTTAGCTTTCTTTGGCGTTCGTTCTTGTTCTGCTTTTAGGTCTTATTTGTTTGCCTTAGCTTTATTTCGACATTCGTTTTCTTAATTGCATAATGCTTCTTTGGCTTTACAAATCGCCTTTGCATTTTTCCGCATAACGCTTCTTCGGCTTGATAAATTGCCTTGGCGTTTTTCTATATGAACGCTTCTTCGGCTGATAAATTGCCTTGGCGTTTTCCTATCTACCTTTCCCCTTATTATTTCGAAGGGTTGACATGTGACAGATATACAATCCGGTTGGGAATATTAACCATACATGCTTGATGCCAAAATTTGAAGCACATAGGTTATTTCGAATGTTCCCGAGTGTGGGCTTACAAATTTTGTATTTGATCGTATATTAACCTTAATCATGCATACATGTTATAGGTAAACAAATCAATTGGCATACATACTGAAGGCAAAAATGCTTATCCAAATACGCAAGACATGGTTTCAGATTAAAAATGTTGATTCACATCATACTAAAGTAAAGAAAATACTGAACGAAATTACTGAATCAAAAGTATTGATATGATGAAAATTTCCAGTAAGCTTACTGGTAAAATCTACGGCGGCGTGAAGCATGCCAAGTATTTTTTATCAAGGAACCGTTCGTCCCTGATAACTTGTATGTCCCTGGCCGAACTACTTCAACTACCGTGTAGGGGCCTTCCCAATTTGGCATTAATTTCCCTTGCTTTTTCGGCATAGAAGTAGCTAGCTCTCTGAGGACGAGATCCCCTACTTGAAACGATCTCTTTTTTATTCCAGCGTCATAGTACTGAGCGGCTTGAAGCTGGTATCGGACGTTGCGTTGGTGAGCAGCTTCTCTTTCTTCAACCACTAAGTCCACATTTGCCCGAAGTCTGAACTCATTACTTTCCACATTAAACACCTGTGTTCGGTAAGATTCCAGACCAATTTCCGCGGGCATCAACGCGTCCGTTCCAAATGCTAACCTGAATGGGGTTTCTCCCGTCGAGGACCTAGGGGTGGTTCGGTAAGCCCAAAGAACATAAGGTAGCTCTTCATCCCACATTCACTTAGCGTCTCCGAGTCGCTTCTTAATTCCATCGAAGATGATTTTGTTCGCTGCCTCAATAGCTCCATTCCCTTGTGGGTGTCCGACCGAACTGAACTTCTGTTGGATTCCAAAATTTGCCAAGAACTTCCTGAATTTGCTTTCAATAAACTGGGTTCCATTATCAGACACGCAAACCATCGGGATACCAAACCTCAGTATTACCTATTCCAACATGAATTTCTTTGCTTCCTCCTCAGTTATGGCGGATAATGGTCGAGCTTCTACCCACTTTGTCATATAATCGATGGCCACAATACAGTATTTAGCCTGTTTGGTGTTAGTTGGCAGAATTCCCACGATGTCTACCGCCCACATGACGAAGGGGATAGGACTGAGAACCGATGACATTTTTTTGGGCGGCTGTTTTGGTACCGTACTGAACAACTGGCATTGCCAACACCTCTTGGAGTAACTCTTGGCGTCTTCCCTTACGGTCGGCCAAAAGAAACCCTGTCTCAACACCTTGAAAGCTAACGACCGCCCTACTAGGTGCTCCCCGCAAATTCCTTCGTGCACTGTTTCTAAGACTAACCTTTGATCTTCGGGGGTGAGACATTTCAGAAGCGGTTGAGTAGCTGACCGTCTGAATAGTCGTCCCCCTACCAAGGTGTAGCTAGTCGACCGATACCTCACCTTCTGTGCTTCATTCTTATCCAATGGAAAGGTTCCTTTTTCCAAGAAGGCTCTGATGGGGGTCATCCAATTAACCCCTTGATGGATTTCCAAACATTGCTTCTTGTCAATAGATGGTACGCTCACCTCGGTCAGATAGATTGACCCTGTTAGGTTCTGGGTTTCTGCCGAGGCGAGTCTAGACAGAGCATCTGCTCGGCTGTTGTTTTCCCTGGCCACTTGATTTAATTCAAAAGATTCGAAATGAAGTGCAGTTTCACGTACCTTGGTTGTATATGCCTTCGTTCGGGGATCTTTTTGCCCATATTCTCCAGAAAACTGCTTCACCACTAGCATAGAATCACTGAATACCCTTATGTGCTTCACCTCTAGGCTCCTTGCTAAAGCAAGTCCTGACAACAATGCTTCATATTCAGCCTCATTATTAGTTAGGGGAAAAGTGAACCTGATATGTTGGCGTATCTCGAAGCCATCGAGGCTGGTGAGGATCATTCATTCTCCATACTTAGCTTTCGTGACTGACCCGTCCACAAAGAGCTTCCATTTCCCAGGGGCCTGAATTAGTTGTTCCTCCGGCGTTAGATCTTTAGGTCCCGAGAAAGAACATTCCACTATAAAATCAGCCAACGCTTGGGCTTTGATGGATGTTCTGGGCACATACTCCAAGTCATATTCCCCCAGCTCAACTGACCAAGCCACAACTCTGCCCAAAGCTTCTGATCTCTTAAGTATCTTTTTCAAAGGTTGATCCGTTGATGCCACTACTAATCCGAAAGCGAGCTTTTCTGCGTTCGGGTATCTCGTTTCTGCATCCTTCAGCATATGCGAAATGTAGAATACCGGGTGCTGATTCCTCTCATGTTCCTTAACCAACATAGCTCCCAGTGTTCGGTCATTCACCGCCAAATACAACTGTAAGGTCTCCTTCGGGTCAGGTCTCATAAGGAGTGGGGCCTTGACCAAATACTTTTTGATCTCTTCAAATGCTTTCTGGCAGCTCGATCCCCATTTGAAGTTTTTGGACCCTCGGAATACTTCGAAGAATGGGAGTGCTTTTTCAGCCGATCGGGAAATAAATCTTCGCATAGCGGCCAGTCATCCAGTTAGTTTCTGAATATCCCTGATAGTTTTCGGTGCCTCCATATCAATCACCGCCTTTATTTTTTCCGGGTTGGCTTCTATCCCTCTAGCACTCACCATATATCCCGGGAATTTGCCACTTGAAACTCCAAAAGTACACTTGCTTGGATTAATCCTCATGTTGTTCTTTCTCAGCGTCTCAAAACACTCTCTCAGATCCTCTGCATGATCCCTGAACATAGACTTCACGATCATATCATCCACGTAACACTCCATATTACGACCGATCTGTTCCTTTAACACCTTATTGATCATTTTATGAAAGGTTGCCCTTGCGTTCTTCAGCCCGAAGGGCATCTTGATGTACGCATACGTGCCTTTTGGGGTGATGAATGTTATCTTCGGAATATCCTCGGCATTCATTGCAATCTGGTGATATCCAGAGAAGGCGTCCAAGAAACTGAGTACTTGATGACCCGAAGTGGCGTCTATCAGTTGATCGATGTTCGGTAGGGGATAATGGTCCTTCGGACAAGCTTTATTCAGGTCGGTGTAATCTACACACATTCTCCATTTGTTATTTGATTTCTTGAATACTACCACATTTTCCAGCCAGTCCGGATATTCAATTTCTTCTATAAACTTTGCCTCCAGCAGTTTTTCCACTTCAACTTGAATCACATGTTGCCTTTCCATCGCGAAATTTCTTTTCTTCTGCTTAACCGGTTTTGCATCAGGGTTCACACTAAGGCAATGTTTTGCTACCGAAGGATCTATCCCAGGCATGTCCTCCGGTCCCCAGGCAAATACATCATAATATTTCCTGATTACCTCAATTAACTTCTCTTTCAATTCGGGCTCCATATTTTTGCCTATTTGGATCATTTTTCCTGACTGTCCCACATATAACTCTACCTCTTCGGTTTCTGTAGTCGGTTCCGCTATGAGATTGGACAGGTCTGCTCCAAATTTCTCCAACTCAATACTCATCGTCTGATGACTGCCCCCCGCTTCACTTTCACTTCGCTTCCTTTCCCCCCTTCAGTCATAACTACCTCTTGATCTTTTTCGAGGTCTTCCAACATTATTATTCGAGCGGCTTTCTAATCACCCCTCATTTTTCCTATGCCGTGTTCAGTCGGAAATTTTAACTTCAAGTGAGGGACGGATGCAACGGCCTGGAAAGCACTGAGGATTGACCTTCCCAGAATGCCATTGTAGGGACTGTCAACCCTTACCACATAAAATTTGGCTTCTTTTTGCATAGTATAAGGGGCCTTGCCTAACACGATCGGGAGTGTGATTGTCCCTTCAATCGGTATAGGTTGGTTTCCGAATCCGTACACACTACACCATATTTAACCTATTGCAAGCCCAAAAAAGTGTATCGTTAGACCCCATATGTGTTACAATAGAGTTTTTTGTAACGCTTTAGCCAAAACTCGGTGTTGCATTTGCGGCCGTTGCCTACGAACCCATATAGTAACGCTTTGAGGTACTTATTGCAACATTTTTCAAGTATTACAATAGCGTTTTATTGCAACACTTTGTCTGTTTTAGTAACACATTAAAGGTGTTACAATAGAATTATGCAACACATTTTTGCAACATTTATTGGCTTAGAATGTTACAAAAATAATTTATTTGCAACATTATGATGCAACATTTTGATGGATATTGCAATGTTTTTGGTTTTTTTAGCAACATTTATCTGCAACATTTTTATCCCTGTTGTAATACTATATATCTTATTGGCAACACATATTTGCAACACTTTTTGTTAGTCTAGATTGCAATATAATGTTTGAAAATTTAATATTACCATGCACAAAGGCATACCAAACCAGAAATCAAGTTCTTCATTTCCCAAATGACAAATCCAACAAAACAAGCCAACAAAGCCCAATCATATATAGTTGGCTCTTAACACAATATCATCCTGCTCTAGTACTTAAATTTTAGCTGAGGACATGAAAGAAGAATCTGCTGAAACTACACTAAGCCAAAGTTCTTGTGAAGGTAGAGCTGAATCAAGAAAGTGCAAAGGAAAAATGACTGAAGAAAGTGAGCCTTCCAATCAAGAGGAAATGGATGAGCTAGATGAACATTTAGCTGTTCTATCAAGAAAATTCTCAAAGCTCAAGTTCAAGAGAAACCCTGAAGTGTCCAAACCATTCAGAAAGGACTTTCAATCAAACAAGAATTATGTTGAAAGATTCAAGTTTAAATGTTTTAACTGTGGAATTGGAGGTCACTTTGCTAATGAATGCAGAAAACCAAAAGCTGAGAAGAGTGACAAGAAGGTTGAGCCTGTTGACTACAAGAAGAAATACTTTGATCTTCTCAAGCAAAAAGGTAGAGCATTCATAACTCAGGAGTATGACTGGGCTGAAGATGGGAATGATTCTGAGGATGACACTGAATTTGTGAACCTTGCACTGATGGCTGATTCAAGTGAGCAGGAGGCTAGTTCATCATCCAATCAGGTAATTACCATCAATCTCTCTGAGCTTTCTACTGAGGAATACAATAGTGCAATTAATGATATGTCCACTGAATTGTACCATATGCGTATTTCTCTTAAATCACTTACAAATGAAAACACCAGGATTAAAGATGCTAATCAGTTTTTAAGTGATAGGAATGCAGTTCTGGAAACTCAATTTATTGAGTTTGAGAAAATGAGAGTAGATTGTCAAGTTGCCAAGGATGATTTGCTGACTGTGCTGAAAAGAGAAGAAATTCTCAAAGCACAGCTAGCTAGAGAACAGGAAACAATAGCTAAATGGACTGATTCCAGGAATGTTGCCACAAACATTATTAAGGCTCAAGGTGTGGATACATTCTATAAGGAATCAGTAAGAAAAGATAAAAAGAAGCTAAATGTTGAAAATCTAGGAGATGACACTTCTACGGATAGTGAGCATCCGTTGTAGGGTAATACCTCTACGGATAGTAAGCATCTGTTGATGGACAACACTTCTACGGAAGTGACTTGTCCAAAGAAGTGTACATCTAGTGCTAGTCAAGAGAAACTTGAGAAGCTGAACAAAAAATATGGTCCAACCAACAAAAACTTTGTTCAGGGAGAATGTAGCTAGACCAAAGCTAAGGATGTCAATATAGGTCACTTGTCCAACAAACAATTGAAGGGCAAGTTAGAAAATATAGAGGTCAAGGCTGAGGTGAAAGAGAAAAAGAACAGAAATGGTAAGGTAGGGATTAACAAGCATAACAACTATACACCTGACAAGTATGCTCCTAAGAAAACTTGTGTAAAGTGTGGTAGTGTTAATCATTCATCTACCAATTACAAAACTGTTAACACTCCATCTGTTCAAATGCCAATGCCTGTACCCAATATGCCTATGCATGTTATGCATAACATGTTTGCACATACTGATCAAGCATCAAATTTGTATGCCAGCATGCCATTTGTTTCAAATCCTTATATGAATGCATTCATAATGCCACAAATGACATAGATCATGCCACACATGAACCTGAGATTAAGGGTCAACACCCAGAGTCAAGGTTGATTTAACTCAACCTGAGATTAAGGTGCAAAATGACAAGAGAGGCAAAGTTAAAGCTAACAGGAAAGGACCCAAAGAAACTTGGGTACCAAAATCAACTTGATTTGGTTTTGTTGTGTGCAGATAAATAGAAAGAATCTATGGTACTTAGACAGTGGTTGTTTTAGGCACATGACTGGAGATTCTACCCTGCTCACAGAGTTTGTTGAGAAAGTTGGCCCTAACATTACCTTTGGAGATGACAACAAAGGTTACACTAAGGGATATGACTTGATTTCAAAGAAGAATTTCATCATTGATGAAGTAGCACTAGTTAATGGACTTAAGCATAATTTGCTAAGTATTAGTCAACTGTGTGATAGAGGTTTCTCTGTTTCATTCAATCAAGGAGCTTGTGTTGTTTCCAACAAAGAAAACAATAATGTGGTGTTGATAGGATACATAAGAGGTAATGTGTATATAGATGACTTCAACTCAACAAGTTCAGATTCTATCACTTGTCTTCTGAGTAAAGCAAGTAAGGATGAGAGTTGGCTATGACACAAAAGACTGTCACATTTGAGCTTCAAGTCTATGAATGATCTGGTAAGAAGAGACCTAGTTAGAGGACTTCCTCGGTTGGAATTTTCCAAGGATGAACTTTGTGATGCTTGCCAGAAAGGGAAGCAAAAGAAGATTTCTTTCAGAAACAAGCTGGACTCATCAATTGAGCAACCTCTACAGTTGTTACACATGGATTTATTTGGACCAGTAAATGTCATGTCAATTTCAAAGAAAAGATACTGCTTTGTGATTGTGGATGATTTTTCTAAATTTACATGGACATACTCTCTGCACTCCAAAGATGAGGCAAGTTAAATCATAATCAATCACATCAAGGCTGCTAACAATCATCCTGATCTCAAAGTAAGAAGAATCAGGAGTGTTATTCCCAGAAAAATGCAACCTAGATTGTAGAGGGGGGGGGGGGGGTTGAATACAATCTAGCTAATTTTACAAAACTTTTTCAAACCTTGTGGAGCATGAACATATGAGTTTGTAAATTAACTAAAATTCAGTCAAATTTTTGAACAAAAATGAATTCTTCAAGTTAAAAAGAAATGCAGGAGACAAGCAAACTTTTTAAACTTTTCAGGTGGGTTTCTCGGAAAAAGCCCACCCGAGATATATATTGAAGAATTCTCTGGTTTTGTTTTTCAACAAACTCCAGCTGCTTACACTGATGATGAGAGAGAGCCTAAGTATTTTTCTTTTAACTTGGTGCTCTCTTCACACTCTTCTATGCTACTCAATACAGTCTTATATACATCAACTGTATGTTACCATCAAAACCTACAACATAATAAAATATTACATTTTGGTTCTGCTTGTTCACATGCTCGACTCTGAAGCTATTCTATTCGGGAAATGCCTTGGCTGGCATTACAGATAAACTTATATAGTCCCAAAGAATGCTTTCTGGTTGAGTGTGCTTCTTTCTTCAAGAATTACTAAGTCCATGCAATTTGACCTAGCTTCCAAGCCCATGTGACATCTGCATGAAAGAGACCTTTCCTTGGATACACGACTGTCAAGTCACTATCAGCTGAGATCCGTAAATTAAATTTGGGATGATACATTTCTTACTTTGTTTTCTTATATGAGCTAGCATACTACAAATTAGATGTTTTGTTTGACCTTTTTTTATTATTAAAATGACTAGTGGTAGATGTAGATTATTTTTCCCGTATATATAAATGAGTCCTGTCATTAATTATTCACAAACTCAAATTTGTTTTATCATTTTCAACGCATATTTATACATTTTTGATATACACGTGCTAAAAATTTAACGTTCTAATCATTTAATCTCTAACTTATGATCACATAACTTGTATAAATTAAAAGGAAAACAACCCAAATTAAGATATAATTACTAACATTATAAGGGCACTTGACTTTTTTTTTTGTGGGGGCACTTTATAAAATATGCATTATTACACCACAAATTTTTAATAAAAAATCGTTAATTTTTCCTTCTATAGAGGCACGTGTCCCCGTAGGCCTCTACATGAATCCGCCCTTGAAAATGACTATACTAATTTTTAACTTTAAACTAAAGGGCTTTTTTCATAAATACCCAACCCAAATTTTTTTTTGCAAAAATACTATGTGTTTTTAATTTTTTTTTGCAAAAATACCAACTTTTTGAAAATATTTGCAAAAATACAGGGTGATGCAACCATATCTGCAATTACAACCAAAATCAACCACATATGCAACTTATTAATAATGGTGTTTTTCCGGCATACTGATTTTAGGGTTGTAAACAACGCTAAGGGTATGTTAGGGTATACGAATTATTCGTCATTCTTAATATTTCTAAAATCCAAAATAGAAATACTGAACCCCAAAGGTTAACTACTGAACCCCTAGCGCAAATCAAGACCACAAACTTAACCCTCCTACTAACAATTTTTTTGAATTCTCGGATGTTTTTCAATTATTTGTTAAAAAGTTACATCTAGTTGCATTCGGTTGCGGACTGTATTTTTGCAAATATTTTTAGGTTGCGTCTGGTTGCAAACCGTATTTTTGCAAATATTTCCAGAAGATGGTAAAATTGTAAAAAAACTTAGAAAAAATAGTATTTTTGATAATTTCTCGACCATCTTATTTATTTATTTTTCTCAAATCAATTAACTTATAACTACAAATTAATTTGGGACCGACAGAGTATATAATACCCTACATTTCTTACTTTGGGCCTGTTTGGGGTTCAGCTTATTTATAAGCTTATAACTTATAAACTCATTTCAGCTTACGGGGGGTGTTTGTCAAAATAAGTGAAACCAACTTATGGCTACTTAAAATGGATAAGTTGAATGTTAAGAATCCTTAACATTCAACTTATAACTTATAACTTATTCTCGATACACGCAATATATAATATCCTTCAAATCTTCAAAACCATATATCTTTTGATCCGTTCATTAAAAAATTGATATGTATATATCAAATTTCTCTACTCATCGAGATCTATCCATTGATATCCATTTATATATATTAAAAAATAAATATTTTAAAAATAATAAAAAAAAGTTAACTTATAAGTTCTGATTTACCCAAACACTCTACTGCTTATAAGTTCTGATTTACCAAACACTCTAGGGATTTATAAGCTCAGCTCTACTTATCACTTATAAAGCACTTACTCATTTTAAGCTATAAGTCAACTTATTCTTGATAACCCAAACGCCCACTTTGTTTTATTATGGAAGCTAATATATTCATATCTACAATAACGACCAAAGAATAGCATGCATGTACTAATGCCACAGTGTTGGAAATTGGAATATAGAATAGAACATGCATGTGATAATCAAATTGTGGTTGATAAAATTCAGATAGATACACAACAAAACTCTCCGAGCAAATCCCTTGTGAAGTGGAGTTGTTTGATTTTTATTGGCTAAGCATTTTACCACTTGTATCTACCCCACATAAACAAGGCCGGCATATCACATATTGGTGTGTATATGAGAGCTTGCTGATGTCCGGCCTGCCAATTACCCATAAAATGGTCTATGTGAAAGCCTGCATGAGGTTCCGGCAGAGGGAACAACACTAAATGGCTTCAACTATTACTGCCCTTTTCTCATTTTCATAATCTTTTTGTTCACATTTTCTTGTCAAATGTCACATAATTGTACGATTACAAATCGATATCTCTACTATATAATTGCTCGACTCACAAATATTACCCGATGATTCAATTGGACGATTAATGAAATATTTCCAGTAGTATATTCGCACCAATTGCTGCACGTACGTAAATCGAATAAAATGAATATGTTCCCAACTGGGAAATGTGTGGGGGGGTGGCTTGCTTGCAGGGAGTAAAGAATTTTACAGGGCATTTTTCCAGAATAAACTGTCATTCTAAACACAAAAGTGAATATTTCAAATGCATATATTCAAAATGAATGGTCACTCACGTGTTTGTTGAATTGCCATGGGTAACCAAACAAGTTGAGCTGTAATGTAGATTCCATATCAAACTACTGGATTTTTCATGAACCCTAGCTAGTGGTTGATCAAGTGGTCTGGTCTTATTATAACACATTAATGCACCTACAACAAAAAAAGTGAATTATTTTCAACTGCTTTCTTCAATTGTATATCTATATAGTATAGCTAGCTGTAGCTAGTCATACATGTGATGGCTATTGTTGCTCCATATTTTGCCATTTTTTGAACTCTCCTTTCTGTGTGAATTTATTGCTATGTCTCCTTGCCAGGAGTTTGAGTTTCCTTACACAAAAGTTAAGTAACGAATAGGAACTATCATTCCAAGTACTCTTGTTTGTCCATGCATGCACATATACTTTTCACTCCATTATTATTATTGTTGGATAATGCAACATAACATACGTGCGAAAAAATCAAAAGTGAACAAATATTATGAAACGGAGAAATATTGTTATCGAATTTCACAGGTGAAGCGGAACCGCATGGCTACCCATTAATTCCGGCAGCGTAACGTAGCTAGTTTAAACGTACACACTTGCACCAACTTCACACGCAAACACGAGTGTACATACATAAAAGCACCCATAATATTCATCCCCCGAATCGCATCGAAATTAAACTAGGGAGAGGAATGCGTCCACAAATATGATGGGCATGTGACATGCGATTATACCTTTTGCCACGACAATGCAATATGTGTTGTATATTTGTATATTGTGCAATTATGAAAAATATAAATTCGAGTGGACCAAACAAGAAATTAGATGGTTCTCTTGACAAGGACTTGTGGTGGCAGTGTCACTTTTGTTGTCCCCCCATTTAGGGCTAATTAGGTACAGATTTAAATTATCCGTCATTATCCATGTATGTTAATTGTTAAGAAGAAACAACCCATTTTCGAGTTGTTTAAATACAACAGCTCAAGAAATTGACAGACATAAGTAGATACAGGCAGGTGTGTGTGAGCTGTGTGTAAAATCAAAGGCTTCACTAGTCCAACCAGATCGGTCTTATTTACGGGTTAGGAGACACCATGCAACTTTACATTTTTTGACCGAAATCCGAATCAACTTTGCTCCGTGATTTTCGCATTGGACTCGGGGAGGAACTAATTTAGACTCGTTGAATTTTTGAATGATCTCGAAAATTCATTTTACGAATTTAATTATCGTATAGCTCAGTCTCGGATCTTTTAAAATTGTGATTCCGAAAATTATCATAGCAAATACTGTTTTGGTTTTGTTGTTGGAGGAATTTCGTAACAACCCAAATCGGATTATCAATCCTCTTCAAGTTCCCATAAATAGTTCAAGGATTATCAATCCTCTTCAAGTTCCCATAAATAGTTCAAGGATTATCAATCCTCTTCAAGTTCCCATAAATAGTCCGGTCTTCACACGTTTTCCTACAATCTCGCGGCATCTCCGCATTTCTTTCCATGATTTGAAGAATATCGTTTGAAGATATTTTCCGTTATTCGTTGATTGAGATTGATTCTTTCCTCGTTTCAGGGAGAGGATATTACTTAGTGGTCAAGTAATTAATTATTAATCTGAATTAATAATTATTAAACGGAGAAATTTGGACTATGCCAAAATATGGCATAACAACAAGCCCCCAGTTCTTCAGTGTAGCTTGCTGCAGTGGAGAACTAAGAATTCTTCGAGCTTTCAAATTTCTTCGGTCGCTTAGAGTTTTTGTATATAGTTTGAATTGGCATACACGCTTTTCAAGTGTCATTGCCCACATAAGGATGTGTTTTCGTTCATTCGCGAGCCCCCGAGCCGAGGCTTTAATAAGATACCCAATTTCAAATGTCAGACTTTCAGCCCATATCACATCCAGTCCCACATGTTTTCCTGCAATCTCGCGGCATCTCCGCATTTCTTCCCGTGATTGTAGGAATGTTTTGTGACAACCAAGAAATATCCATCTACCAATGGACCTTCAATAATGTAATTTTATTCATGGACTCTCCTCTGAGAGTAGGGTCTTCAATATTAATCCTCCTTGGAAAAGAGAGATTTCGAAAACATTACCCTTATCAGATAAGGACCTTCCACACTTATTTTTGTCCATGCACGAGCTATTGAAGTAATCAAATCACGCGCTACGAATATTGCATCACAATTCTTTAACATCTCCATGATTCAGATTCTGTCCAGATCTGTTTTTTACCTTTTTGCCCCTGTAAACGATGTTTTCTTGCAAAACACAAAACATGAAAGATGTAGAAAATGAAAAGATCTTTCCGATGATATATGGCTCGTCAGAAACGGACTTATAACGAATCAGAAATCAAATAAAACGTCTGCTGATTAACTTCTCAATACTGAAAAACGGGATCTGATTATGTTTTGTGATTTCGAGAATAGACCTGAACATAATCTCAGAAAACACCAAGAATGAAAGTTATAGGAAATCACGAAAGATTTCCGGATCATAAAAAATCATCAAAATCTGACATGTATTAAATTTACTACGAATTTAATAAGATCATAAGAAAACTTATCTTAATTTTGAATGGAACGATGAACCACCGTTTCCACCATTCTGCTCCTCCATTAAAGCCGCTCCAAATACAATAAAACCCCCTTTGTGCATGATGTAGATGAATTGATTGTCCTCCACAATCAAAAAATAATGCCCCTCCTTCTAGAGCCAATTGTTGTTGGAGGAATTTCGTAACAACCCAAATCGGAGGTTGCTGAAATAATGAATTATGAAAATAGGGGGATTTGAGATTTTTGGATGTTTGGGGGCTGAGCTCGTATGATGACTTCTCAGAAATTGAATAGAGAATGTGTTCTTTCTCTTCCTCTTTCCCGAGTGTCAATTGTCGTGTACCACTGTACCACTGTACCATACAAGGTGCCTACATACCCTTATATAGGGATCAAGCCTCACGTAGTTCTTGGAAAACAAGTCATTGGATAAGTTCATTCAGTCCAATCCCATAAGATAGTCAAGATTTATTTTCCCATAAACAGCTCAAGGATTATCAATCCACCTCAAGTTCCCATAAATAGTTCAAGGATTATCAATCCTCTTCAAGTTCTCATAAATAGTTCAATCTTCACACGTTTTCCTAATATCTTGCGGCATCTCCGCATTTCTTTCCATGATTTGAAAAATATCGTTTGGAGATATTTTCCGTTATTCGTCGATTGAGATTGATTCTTTCCTCGTTTCAGAGAGAGAATATTGCTTATTGGTTAAGCAATTAATTATTAATCTGAATTAATAACTATTAAACGGAGAAATTTGGACTATGCCAAAATATGGCATAACAGGTTTTAATAACGGGAGTGGTTTAAGAATGCATAGTAAAAAGAATTGCACCACTTTCAAAAAAGACAATCTCGAAAAGTTTGGAACGACTTGGACACAACAAGTTAAGATTGAAATGAGTAGTGTTTTAGATTTCCGGCGGGTTACGACATGCTAATTAATCTGAGTGATATGAAAAGAAACATGTCGGATTAGTAGTAGCTTCGATACATTTGATTTACAGACCAAGGCGACACCTAGAAACAAATGACAGATAACGAAAATAAAGACAAGTAATCCGATAATTTAATTTAACCAAGGAAATGGCTGAAGGCCGATGTCTAAACGCGTATATAGACTACTAATCAAACAAGTGGCAAATAATTAGTTAGTTTACTAATTAATCATCACAGTTAACAAGACGGGATACGCACTTAGGATCATATTCATGTCCAACTGAATTAAAGTACTGGTAACAAAATCCCCAGATATCAGCTTAGAATCAATAAAAGTATTCAATTATCCATGCTTAATTAAGATATTATGCTTTTTACAACTCTACATATTGAAACTTCCGATCATGTGTTGCAAGTTTGTCAGTATGTGTGTATAAATATTGCATAAATACAGGTTAAACGTGCAAATAAATACTTTTATTTATGTTGTTCGAGATTTCAAACTATATGTGCTACTATTGTATAATCATGTTGTCAAACAAGTCCTCCACTACTATGTTTTTTTTTTGTCTTTTCTAACAAAAAATAATTTCTGTCCCTCCCATTTTTTTACATTTTTTCTTTTTGTTACGTCACTCTCATTTTTTTACATATCAAAAAATAGTAATATTTTATAATATAAAATCCAATCACATTCACTATTTTTTCCTCCACTATACCTACTTTTTATCCACTTTATACATTAAATATTGATAGTTATTTTTTCTTAACCTCCGTTACGTCCCCTCAATGTAAAAAATTGAGAGGGGATTGATGGAGTAAAACATACTATATTAATATAAGGTTATATAATTCCGTGATATTTTGTCTACTTTTTTGTGATCAAATTGATCATTGTGATTTTATACCTAGGTCAAAGTTAATAGCAGGCTTCAAAAATAAGATGAATTTAATAAAGAACATCTATTAAATATTTACAAATGTTAAAAGGAATGTTTAGTCCTATCTGATCTTTGAAATTCGGCAAAAGCTTGAATAAATTCAGGCCGTCTCGTAATCACTTGTCGGATGATTACCTGATATTTGTGCATGGTACAATCAGCCGATTTCGTACTACGTGATTTGCAGGAAAGTTTGGCCCTAACACTAAAATAAATGGGAATGAACAAAATTCAACCCTAGAAAAGTTGAAGTAAGCAAAGTGCTGAGCCTAATTCTTTTGAAATGACGGTAAATTTTGTACGAGTACGTCAATGTCAAGTTACAACATTAGGTATCCAATTCAGGGGACAAATTCAGTACTATATCTTCTTTTTTCCACACATTTAACCCATATCTTGATTTCCAATATTTCCACGCATTTCCACTCTATTCATGCAATTAGCAGTTTACGAAAGATATTTGTTAATAAAAAAAATATTGCTACTACCAAATAACAACTTTAGATTAAAAAGAAAGCCATCATGTATTGAAATCGAACCCCGGGTATTGAATATGAGAAAGACATTGCAAAATAAATCAATGCCAACATTCATTTTTGTAATAAAGAAATTACGATACTCCATATATATATATATATGCACCCACATTTCAGTGAAAGAGATTGCATGGGCAGGTATGTACTGCTGGAGCTCTTTGATTCCACAAACAAGGAAAGGGTTTTAAGATGGACACATGCATGATGTGTTTGCATCCATTATTTACATATGCCATTTTGATTAACTTGCAACCTAAATTTAAGAATATTGATGATGGACAGCATTGTGAATGACCGTAGGGATCGATGGTAGATCGAGCTCGATGAGATAGCTCGATAAAGATTTATGTTTCTGCATTATAAATTTCGGGTTCAATCTTTTTGTATATTTTCATTTGAAAGATATATAAGAGTAATTTTTCCAAAAACGCAGGTCCAGTACTATCCATTAGCAGTATATACGCACTTAATTTTCTTGTGGATATTGGATATAAAAAGGTGGTCTATTTTCATAATCCCAGTCTTCCAATAACTAATTAACAACGGCCCATTGCAATAGTTGGATGTGTTTTGTATATTTAATGATGTATCATAATTACATATTTCCTCCATGAAGGGTTTTTTTATGAACAATTAAATACTTAGTTGCGGCCCTATTTTACCAAAAGTCCCACCTAATATACTAGATAGGTTTGCCTAAGAGGAGACAAGCCCTTACTATGCACTTGCATTTGTTAGACACACTAGCTTATTTCCAAAGGAAAGTAATTAGTGGGAAAATACTAATACTAATACTAATAATAATTATGTCTGTTAAATGTTTTCTTGATGGAGGTTATTATAATTGTAGCATAATTCACGTGGTAATCCACGGACGGAGTGATGATTTACCAGCTGAAAGATCCGATTCCAATTGAAAAGTAATTGAAAAAGATAATTATGGTGTCTCTAATAATTATGGTGATTACCAAACTATACTTTATAGGATATTGTTGGCGTTTCTTCTAAATTTTGTTGGACTACTTTTTCACGATCTTATTTTAGTCGGTCAAATTAAACTTGAGGTAATTGCTAAAATATTACACTGCATCTGAAGTTATTCATTTAATTTTTTTTACAACAATTATGATAAATTAATATTTTAAATACAAAATTTTGATTTCCATATAACAATAATTATATATATATATATATATATATATATATTCTTGATTAATTAATAATTTTGTTATATTAATAAATTTTGTTGGTCCCAATATTATTAATTTATTGAAGGGGGTAGTAAGTTGAGTTTATATTTAAATCCCTTTTAAGAATTGACATTATCTCAAATTGTAGGTAAATTTATTGAGTAAAATCAAAATAGAAGAATAATCCATAGAATAATTTTTTATGAATAATAAGATGAATCAAACTGGACGTAGCAATTATGCGGGCGTTTGGGGTATCAAGAATAAGTTGACTTATAGCTTAAAATGAGTAAATGCTTTATAAGTGATAAGTAGAGCTGAGCTTATAAATCCCTAGAGTGTTTGGTAAATCAGAACTTATAAGCAGTAGAGTGTTTGGGTAAATCAGAACTTATAAGTTAACTTTTTTTATTATTTTTAAAATATTTATTTTTTAATATATATAAATGGATATCAATGGATAGATCTCGATGAGTAGAGAAATTTGATATATACATATCAATTTTTTAATGAACGGATCAAAAGATATATGGTTTTGAAGATTCGAAGGATATTATATATTGCGTGTATCGAGAATAAGTTATAAGTTATAAGTTGAATGTTAAGGATTCTTAACATTCAACTTATCCATTTTAAGTAGCCATAAGTTGGTTTCACTTATTTTGGCAAACACCCCTCATAAACTGAAATGGGTTTATAAGCTATAAGCTTATATATTCTCTTCCCCCAAAATGATAAGATGGATTCGAAATAGTAAAAGTAACCGGAATAATATTCTAAAATTCTATGCTAAAAAGATCATCTTAAGTTTTGTGGGAGCACAAATTAAGTGGCAATATCTTGATGATGAGAAGAATTGAATTGACTTATATTCGGTGACCACCTTAAGTTTTGATAATGGTGCAACAAACACAAGAGAGTGGAAATTGCCAAAGTCGATCTTGGGAATATTTGGCAATCGGAATAAGTTTAATAGGAACATTTCTTCCAATTTGACAACTTAAGAGAGTGGAGTTGGCACCTTGTCATCTTGATTGCCCCCCTCAATTCAATTCACTCCTTAAGCTTCCTTCCACCCAAAACAATATAAAAACAATATCCCTTGGAGGCAGGAGAACAAGATCATCTATTGTTGAAGAGTAGATAGATATATTATTTGTGTATGTAAAGTGTTGCTCTTACTTGGAGATTACATTTCAAAGGCCCATCCGTCTTATATCGGGCCCAAAGCACACTAGTGAGCCTGCGGCCTGCCTTTGTAGACGGTTCAAGCTTTATAAATCAATATTATTTGCATTCTCAACCATTCTAATTTATGAGATTATAAATTAATCAGTATGAAATATACATTATCGTTATTATATTAAAATGAAAAAAATATATATTAAGATATATGTAGATTTGTTTTACAATATATCTTTATTTTATTTTAAAGATAAAAATACAAAATGATCTGTTTACATATTCATGTTGTTGCTGTCTAGGAGTATCATTTTCAGGGTAAAGATTGAAATGATGAATGATTATGAGTTTATGAGACAGCACGAATTGTCTGAATATTAGAAAAATGATCCCCCACCGAATATCGTTGTAAAAAGTTGTGATCAACCCATGTTCTCAAAGGCATCCATTGTTGTCCCTTATGGCCGGCCATTTTCGGTTTCCAATTTGTTGTGGTTACAATTTTTTAATTATTATTATGTGGCTTTACAAAAACCTTCCCATTATAATTTTGGCTGCCTTGTCAATGTGGATTGATGACCTTCCATTATCTGATGATAACTCTATTTCTTTTTTCTTTTTTAATTTAGCTTATCAGCCCACCTGTAGAAAGTATTGGAATTTTTTTTGAACATGCACCGCTCGTCTTCTTCTTTCTTGGACAAAATTAAAGGGAAACTTAATATTATTTATTCTACATACATAAAATCGGTATTTTTTCATAGAGGCCGATGGTAGTGGCGGAACTAGTATTTTTTCAAAATTTTAAAAAGTTATCATAAATATTTGACTAATTTGCATTTCGCATCCTTTTGGTTTTGGATTATTGCATTTCATACTCAGTAGTATAATTATATGCATTTTGTATGCCTTAACTTTCAAGGCCCCTGCAGTTTGTACCCCTTTAAGGATTTTACGTTAAATTTGACTGTTATCGTTAGTCAAAATAAGGATATTTCGGTCATTATAATCATTAATAATTTTTAAAATTAAATTATCTTAATTATTATTATGATTTTTAGATTGTTAGATTTATCAAATTCTAATTTATAATATACAGATTTTTCAAAATATTATTTATAATTCAGATTTTTTATAAAAAATACATTACTAAATTCTCGTAAAATATTATTTAAAATATAATTGTTATAATTTTCAAAGTATTCTTTATAAAAAAATATCAAAACTTTAAAATTTCATCTTTTTTCGTTTTTTTTTATAAAAAAATCAAGTTTTAAATTGTATTTCTTTATTTTATTAAATATAAATTATGTTAAATATAATGGTAAATGACCAAAATACCCTCATGTAACAATCAAACTTAATGATGTTAATTAAAAAAAGTGCAAACTGCAGTGGACTTGAAAGTTAGGGGATGCAAAATGCATATAATTATACTACTCGGTGCGAAGTGCAATAAGTCAAAACCAAGAGGATGCGAAGTGCAAATTAGTCTAAATAATTTGATAAACTTAAATGTTGTTAACTATAAGTTGGAATTTGAAAACATAAAATTCTCTACTATTCATCCAGAACCTACAGTTTAATTCCACCCTGCTTGATAAATACGATCAAAATTTATATAACCTCCAAGTTCTACAAACCCAGTGACTAGTTTGCAGCAAAAATTATATTTTCCACAGTTGTAGAATAATATTTGACACCAAAACCTTTTTGTAGCAAGTTTTATTAGCCCAATACACTCATATCGACACACCAAATGTGCGATCTGGCCCATTTTGATTTCACAACGAGCTGAATCCAAACAATAAGAGCCCTTTCCAAAAATTTATCGCCGGAAATATACAAACAAAACATAAACACACTCGGGCTTTGTCAAAAAAACTTAAAAAAGCAAATGGGCTAACTTTAGCGGATCAACAATGCGATCAATAACAGAAAAGGCCCATTGGTTAGCTTGCGAGTACAGATTGCCAATTTGAAACCCTAACTGCAATTTGGGGGAAAGCGTAGTTGCTACTCGCCCGTTCCATCCTTGGATCTTCAATTCATCAACTGCTTCATGTAATTATACATTTTCTCTAACTCTTATATTTAATTTATTAATGTTTTTTTTTTTTAATTTTCTACTTCATTTCATGTTGTTTGAACACACAATAGTGCGTGTTAGTTTAGTTAGTTACAAGCACTACACTAGAAATATTTCATTTGTTTCTGTTAATTTTTCAATATTGTATGGAATTTTTATTTACTTTCTAGGTATTTGTTTAACTACATATTAATTTAGCCTGCAAACTACTTGTTCACTTAATTGTAGTTTTGTACTAATGTTGATGCAAACTAGTCACTGGTTTGTAGAACTTGGAGGTTATATAAATTGGTCCACAGGTGACGTTGATTGTGGCATACTATTCGCGCTAATTGTGTGCGGGAAGCTTTATTATACCTATATGCATTTTAGGGCCGTTTACATTTTTATACTCTTTCGGTTCCTAATAAGCGAGTTAAGGGAAACAATATGCCTTGATAATTTTTGTATGTAATGAGTGTGGATAATAGGTTTAAGGCAATAGTAATTGTGCTTCCTACGGAGTGAGCGGTTCAAATGCGATTTTTATATATTTTGAAAATTATGATATAATATCAGCATTAAGACTGTCTTATATTTCTAATTACAAAGTGCAAAATTAATTTTAGCTCACATGTGTGTTGTTTAAGTGTTTAAGAAATGCCAATTTTTTTTACTTGTCATTTCTTGTAGCTAATGTCTTACCTGAGTTACCTCTGCTGCTTTCATCTAAATTTACCTTAAAACACATCACTTCTTTCTCTCTGTCCTCTATGTCTTCTCCTCTGAAAAGATTAAACTTCCTTAACGCTGCAGGACATGTCAACTCCTGTTATGATTAAATAGATTGAAATGTTACATCACATTTGGAAAACAATACGAATACTTATTACACTGTTGCACAATTTAACTATAAAATATTAAAAGAAAAACAATAGCAATTGGAAGAAAAAGGACTGAACTAACGTCGTAAAATGAGATGAGATGCAGAAAAAAAGCTTGGGTATGCGAAGGGAGTCTATACCGCTGAAGAGGTGATCTGATAGGACTCTGCGGTCGACTTTCTTAATGTAAATTAAGTTGATCTTCAAAATTTACAACATCTAAGCATATAAAAGTTGGCTAAAGTTCACACTTGTTGATCTCCTTTCATGCATGTGTTCATATGTCATTTTCATCCATCAGCTTTGTAGGTCAAAAAACTAGTGTATTAGAATTATGTATCAGCGATCTTCGTATGTGTGAGTAGCTTATTCCTCATTTTCCTTTTCGAGAGAAAAGGGAGTTAGAGAATGGCCGAGCGTGCAATTGTACATGCACATTGTTATTAGTGTGTGTCTCAACAAATGATGTTTATATGACTTGCAAGCTCTATATGTAGTTACAAATTAATAGTCGGTACTATTTATCTGTACTTTTATCCTTCCTTTAGGTACTTCGTAATGCATTTTCAAGACAGAAAACAATTTCAATGGTATTAGATCTTGAACTGCCGTCAGAAGATCATCAGAAAGATGTGGAAGATAATCGATCACATTTAAGCATAATTGAAAGGGATCGTGGATGTAAAAAGCATAATGGAGATGGACTTACTACTAGTTCTCTGCATCCTGCTGAATATGACGAAGAGTACTGCGGACAAACTTCAGGTGGATGCACATCAAACAGTAGACACAGAGTGCATGCCGGAGACGTAGTAGATGTGAACTCTAATAAAGACTTGGAGCCCCATGACGGCATGGAGTTTGATTCTAAAGAGGATGCCTTCACATTTTATAAAGAATATGGGAAGTCTGTTGGATTTGCCACCATAACTAAGGCAAGTCGGCGATCAAGAATATCTGGAAAGTTCATTGATGCAAAATTTGTTTGTAACAGATATGGCAAAAAGCGAGAGTCAGTGACAATTGAAAATCCAGAGTCTGTTTTAGATGCAAATGACGCGGAAAACGTTCCTGTCAAGCGCAAACGAGGGCGGATTAATGAATCTTTGTCAAAAACGGATTGCCAAGCTTGCATGCATATTAAGAGAAGACAAGATGGAAGATGGTTCATTAATGATTTCATTAAGGAGCATAACCATGAAATTTTTCCAGATGAAGCCTACTATCTTCGTGGTCATGGGAACAAAGAGTTAGGTAGCAATCGTGTTACTTCTTTGCATGATATCCGGGAAAGGACAAAAAAGATGTATGTTTCGATGTCTAGAAAATCGGGTACAATTAAGAAAGTCGAGAACAAGAAGACTGAAACTGAAAATGCTAGTAGACAGAATTTGGCTTTAGAGGAGGGAGATGCTCAGATAATGCTTGAACATTTTCTAAACATGCAAGTTGAAAATCCTAATTTTTTCTTTGCAATAGATTTGAATCCAGGACAGCAATTGAGAAATGTCTTCTGGGTAGATGCCAAAGGAAGGTTTGACTATGAACACTTTTCTGATGTAGTATTCTTTGACACTACTTATATCAAGAATGAGTATAAGTTGCCATTTGCTCCCTTTATTGGGGTGAACCATCATGCACAGTTCATGCTGCTTGGATGTGTATTAATTGCAGAGCAGAGTAAATCCAATTTTGTTTGGGGAATGCAGGCATGGCTAAGAGCAATGGGTGGACGGGCTCCAAAAGTAATTTTAACCGATCAAGACAAAGCATTGAAAGAAGCAGTAACTGAAGTCTTTCCAGATTCTCGCCATTGTTTTTGTTTATGGCATATTCTAAGTAAGGTTCAGGAGAAGCTTGGTAATGTCACGAGGCGAAATGAAAATTTTATTGCTAAATTTAACAAATGTGTCTTAAAATCATGGAAGGAAGAACAATTTGAAAAGAGATGGTGGAAAATGGTAGATAGATTCGGCTTAAGAAATGACACGTGGATCCAGTCAGTGTATGAGGATTGCAAACAGTGGGTTCCGGCATATATGACAGACATTTTCTTGGCTGGGATTTCTACACCACAACGTTCAGAAAGGATTAATACTTTTTTTGATAAAATAATCCAGCGAAAAACTACATTGACAGAGTTCTTAGACCAGTACAAAGCATGTCTACATGAGAAGTTTGAGGAGGAAGCAAAAGAAGATTTTGAGACGTGGCATAAACAACCTGGCTTAAGATCACCCTCGCCATTTGGAAAACAAATGGCACTTATGTACACACATGCAATTTTTAAAAAGTTTCAAATTGAGGTTTTGGGTGTGGTTGCTTGTCATCCAAAGAAAGAAAGTGATGATGGTTCAACTAAAATATTTAAAGTTCAAGATTTTGAGGAGAACCAAGATTTTGTGATGATTTGGAATGAAAGGACATCTAGTATTTGTTGCTCGTGTCACTTGTTTGAGTACAATGGTTTCCTGTGTAGACATGTGATGATTGTTCTGCAAATGTGTGGTATCCATAATATTCCATCTCAATATATTCTAAAACGCTGGACAACGGATGCAAAGAGTAGGCAAAATACGGGGCATCTGGTAGTGGCTGAATCGAGGAATCAACGATACAACAATCTTTGCCGACGAGCCCTTAAGCTGGGGGACGAAGGATCTTTATCTGAAGAGAGCTACAATATAGCATTTAAAGCTCTGGAAGAAGCTTTGAGAAAATGTGAGAGAATAAATTTTTCTATTCAAAGTATGCCGGAGCCTTGTTCTCCATCACTTCACGGTCTTCGTGATCTAGAAGAAGTAAGCCAAGACAACTGTACAAGAAAAAAACCCAAAGAAAGTTGCGGGTCCAGAAAGGGTAAGGTATGTTGATAATCTTGATTCTTGTGTGTGTATGTCTTAATTTGAACTTTCGATTGTGATCATTCTGTACGTGTGTTTGTGTTTATTATGCCCGAGAAGTCTCAAAATTTTCTTCTTACTGACAGAGCTGAGTAGACTTTTTGGTCTTCGATTCAGGTATCGCTAGAGTCAGAGGCAATAGGAATGCACGCGGGATGGCAATGGCTGGTTTGTGTTTATTTCTAGTTTACATTCTAACAGGGGTTGGTTAGGAAAAAAACATATTACCAGGGGGGTGGCCTCCCTCTAGGCTAATGAAGCAATTGCTTTAGACCTCCAAGTTTTGAGGGACTTAAAAAAGTATTTACTGTTTTCGCTCAAAAATGTCGTGCATTATCTTAATCATGATTTAACTTTTTTAAGAACACATCTGCTAAGTGCCAATTTTATGCTTCCCAGGACGCTTATATTCTCCTAAAAAAGTTTCGTAAATTTCTTTTAAGTTAATTTTATCGTTTTCTATCTTCTTACAACATAATTTCCCTCCCCCCTCTGTCTCATATATTTACTTTCATACTCTGCATGTCTGTCTATCTCTCTTTTATTTACATGTCGTTCCCCCCCTCTTTAATTATCTAATTTCCTCAAATTGTATACACATTTCTCCACCCATACTTTATCACTCATCCTCTTATGTAATTCTGTTTTATTTCTCGGGCAGTTCAGAATCTGGTCTTTCACAATTAAAGTTATCAAGTTGTGAAGCACCAGGGTAAAATCCCTCGATATATTATATTATAATACAGACCTACAAGAAATAAACCATGGAATTCAATTAAAACTTTGCATCGAATTAAATTGGAAAAATAAATCCATTCTTGCATAAAATAATTTTTGAAAATTAGTTTTCACTTTTTAAAAGGCCCGAATTCGAAATACCTAGGACAACCCTGCTTTCTACTGTACATTATCCTTTTTTACTTGTAGATTGGAAGAAATAGAGCAACAGGTGGTATCAATGAGGATTTGATGTGTCGTGCTTTCATGTTGTAGGCACATACCGAGTGTAGAGCACCGACTCTTGATTGTTCTTATGAATCACAGGAGGGCGTACAAGTGACGGTATGGGCACCATTTTAACTGTGGTCTAAGTACTGGGGAAAATATTATAGTGTCAACCATATATATTTTGGACTTGGATGCCATATCTTAGATCTTTACTTTTATACTTAATGTAGGAGCAATTAAACACAAGAGTTCCAATCCTTGATACCTATTTTGGAACTCAACAAGAAGTTCATGGAATGGTAAGCTGAAATATCCAGTTATAGCAATGCCTTCGTTAAGAGCTTTATTATGCATATATATGTGCAATAACTAGAATTATTTCCCTTTTTATTATTTAGGATGTAGTAAGTTCCTTATCTTTGAATCGCAATGATTATTTTGGCAATCAACAGAGCATGCAGGGGCTGGTAATAAAAAAAAAATATTTTTGTTTTTATCATTATTGTTTTATTTGTTTAGTTTTTTTTTACTGGAATTGGACTAAAGTGTCTGAATATGGCTGTGCATGTATTACAGGGACAACTAAATTCAACAGCATCACTCCATGATGCACATTTACTGTCGCAGCAAAGATTGCTTGGGCTGGTATGATATCTGACATATTCGTGATGCACAATTCCACATATTTAACAATAGAGTGACAGTTGTTTAGATGTCTGATTGTAAGGTTGGATTATGGATTTATTTAAATAATAGTCTACCTCTCCCCTACTAGTTATCCCACCCTTGTTGCTATGTATTCTAATTTTTGCAGATTCTAAAATTACCATATCTTTTCACAAACACACCTGCACATTTACGTAGTTAAGAACTACTATATATCATCACTCCTATTAAAGATAGATTTCTCCCTTCCCACTAAAGGATTATTATTTGATTAGTTGTGCACACAATTACAAAGTCTCCAGATTCATGTTACATGCAAGTATGCAACAAAGACTGGCGAGAAGTGCATATTTTTCCACTTCTTTGATCTTCAATACAGAAGTCATCACTTTATGTAAAACTTCTCTAGTAACTAGTAAGTCGTAACTGATGTATTTATTTACATCTTAACTACTCCATATATCATGTTTGAAGGGGCAACTTAATTTCCAGCCACAAACCATGCAGGGTTGTTTCAGCATGCAGCACAATCTGCAAGATATGGTATCCACATGGCTCTTACCTATTATTTCTTAATTAGTTTTCTTGTTGTGTTGTTGGGCACTTGACTTGAGCTTACAAGGTGTTTTCTTTTTTAATTGTTTTCCTGTTTCGCAGGACCATTCTGATGTGAGGCCTGTGCTTTTACATGCCATGGGATCAAACCAGACGCAGTCAAAGAACTTCACGCATTAAATGTCAAGTTAGAGATTGGGTTCCAATGTTTTACATTTGTTTTTTGCCAAGTAAAAGTGGCTCCTATATGGAGTATTGTACATATGTTTTAAACTTGTGGGATTGCGTTTAGGGAATCTGTAGCTTGTTGGTTGGCCGTCTTTGTTTAGGGAATCTGTAGCTTGTTGGTTGGCCGTCTTTCTGTATATATATTTAGTTGTGTGCAGTGCACCTTGGAAAGGTCAATCATATATGTTTCTCCACCTTTATATTAGAGCATTGTATAAAAATATAAATTCAAAGCATCATCCATTATTGTGCTGAGGTTATGTGATAAAGGTGCAATCGCAAATATATTTCAATTATCCTTAAAATAATTTTCACTTGTATTTTTTTTTTGAACAACGCGTTTGTATTTATTGAATATGTGATTAGCAGTTCAAATATAAAAAAAATCTAAATATTAATATACAATAAGCTAAAGAGGAAAGAATATAAACTACTATCAAAATTCAAGAATTCGATTCACCTTAAACAATATTTTTAGATCTAATAATTATAATTCCATGTAGAGTATATAGGTTTATGTTTTAAATCTTATCAACAAAATACTAAGATCTAATAATTATATTATTTTCTATAATAATACTTTCTAACTTAACTAAAGTTTAAATTGTATTAACAATATATTAAAATTTATTAGTTGTAAAAACAATTTTAAAATGTAAAAAAATCAATCTGAATAAATAAAAAAATTAATAACAATATATTAAAATTTAATATTTGTATAAATAATTTTCAAAATGTTAAGAATGCATAAAAACCAATCTAAATATTAAAAAAAATAGTACATTAAAATATAAATATTAATTTAAAAATGTACGAAAGAACCTCATGTGTAAGAGAAATTTCATACAAATTTTTGTTACACAACAAAATGAATAGAAACGGTAAGAATTTAAATAAATATGTTGAGAATAATTGAATCTAAGATAAAAAAATATATTATAGTTTAACAAATAACTACATATTTAGAAGTCCAAAAACTATACACAACATCTTAAATATGAATTTATATTTAAAAAAAACTAAAGATATTAAAAAGTTAAGAAATTCGTCGATATTGATAAAATGTTGCATTAATATCATTATAAATACTAAAAAGAACCAATTGATTGACATAAATAGATATCGATAAAATGATAAAATGTTGCATTAATGTCATTATAAATACTAAAAAGAACCCATGCATTGACAGAAATCCTAAGATAGAGTATAAATTAAATAAATGGCTCCAATACATGTTAATTAACCAGTGGCTAAGTAATTTTGTTCAACACCATTAATGGCTAAATATTTGGATCGTGTATATTATGTCTGTAGATGAGTAGATATGTACATTTATTTACTTGATAAACAAACTAATACAAGGGATAAACCTTGCAGGCTAGCATTCTAGATTCTGCATAAACTGAAATACTCCTGGTTGGTTGAAAGTAAAAAAACACAAATTCTCGGGAAAAATAAAGACAACCAAAACAAAAGATTGGTTGGCATAAACTAAGTCCAGGAATAGCACGTACTACTATATATATACACATGTATCAGATAGAGACGAAGGTAGTTTTCTTCACAATATATATTAGGGTTTCTCAGAGAAACAATCAAAGAAACAATTTGACATGCTGGCCACCTCCAAACAGAAACTAATGCAGCTATCGGCTAGCTTTGATGGAGGTGAACAGAATGCCAAATTGTTTCTGCAACATGACCTCTAACAAGCCGTACATCGAATATAGATAGAGTAGAGAGATATTATATAACTCTGCATCGGTTGAGCATCACCAATGTGTATACAATAGCGCGCGAACACACATATGCGTACTAAGCTAGTGAGAGCTTTAATATGAGAAAGGAATAATGTGTTATATAGTAATAGGTAGGGCTGAGCGTGCATGGTAGAACAAAGCTTTTCGGGGTTGTGGAGGAAAGGTGCGGTTAGTAACACTGAGTGCTGCCTCTGGACTTCATTTCTTTTCCAACACTTTTATGAATCTTTCTTGACTTGTAACAAAACAAGGGTGTATAGTGGGCTTCCTTTGTCCCCCATTATACTTGTTAAGTCCCTTGTCAACTACTTGTATTTTCAAATTTCAACTCCTTTTTTACCCTTCACTCCCATTGTCAATTACAACTGTTATGTGTGGGTACAACTGTTATGTGTGGGGGAACAAGAGTGCTCAAGCTCACAGAATGGGCAAATAGTAATTCAACCAGGTAGTGAACAGTAAAAGAAAAAAGTACATATCGAAATGCATAGATATGGCCAGTTAAGCTTCTTTCACTTTTGCTATACAATCTTGGTCCACATATATCATGAAAATTCATTCAGCACCAATTCAAAGTGAAGACAAGTTTAAAAAAAAAAAAAAAAGCGTGGATCAGTCTGATTTTAATTTTTATTTTGATACACTTCAAAACACACTAACCGTGCTCCCAACTCATATATTTTTTTTAATTATTATTACAGAAAAGTAATGCACCCATTCCTCATGGTAATGTCTGGATTACCAGTAAGATGTTGAGGGTTCAGAATCTCTCAAAAAAAACTGTGCGCAGTTTTTTGATATTTGACACCTACAGAATAATAATAATCACAACAAAAATTTGGAGCACTCAACAAAGAGAACTATTGGCTATTCTGTGTATTAACCACTGCCTTTTTCATGGGCCGGGTAAACTGTACTATCCACAGGACTATCCCAAAAATTAAATCCAGAACCCTGAGTACATACTGTGAAAACTCCACATTGATATTTCTGTTCAGGCATTTCACACTTCCCGCTGTAAGGCTTTCGCATGACAGTATCTATTAACTATTGGATCCTGTTAAAATCAAACAAGTAGCGAGATTGTAATAGAAAAAAAATGTTGAATTTAAGTATGCATTGCCCGCAAAGAACTAAAATATCACTAAGCCAGTAGCCCCTATATGTAAGATGCACATATTCTGTAAGTTATGCGGACAACTAACAATTTCCGTACATATTTAAAAAAATGTAATGGTATTTTATTAATAGCAACAAAAAAAAAACTAAAAATCCTAAACAAGAAGAGATTTTTCCAGCAGACCTAAAGTCGTGTCATTAAAACGAATACCTAAGGAACATTAATTGAATTTTAATGGAAGTGCACAAATATCGCTATAGAAACATTGAAATCAGCTGCTCAATAAGCTATGCCTACATAATGGTCGAAAGCAAAAGAGTACCTTAAAAGATCAAAAACTTTCTCGAGGATAACTTTGTAACCAAACTGCACCAAATAGCTTGACAGACTCAGCTGCAGCTAATTTCTTTAACCTTCCCTGCCTTATCAGTCAACTCAAAATGAGGTGTAGAAGGGAATACAAAAATTGTGGATGCTGCAATGGAGGGTTGGAATCCAGTTACATATCTTAAAGATGTTACAGTAACTCGGGGAAGCTGTTGAAAACCACAGACTAATGGTACAAGCTTGTAACTAAGAATCTTCTCAGTTTTTGGGAGAACAAAAATCGTGTCACTGTGTGGCCCACATAACACGAAGCTCTGTGAATCTGCTAATGAGAATTTGATCTCTTGCAGCAATTCCGTTAAATTTTTTATTCTGACAAAATACGTGAATGGATCGCCGAGGATAGCATGGGGAGGACACTCCAAACTCACAACCAATGGAGGCAACTCCACCTTTACATCAGGAAGTCTGTATCTGGTCACAACCTCAGGTGCAGTAGTTGAAGAATCAGATTTTTCTCCAGGTTTGGATTTCCTCCTCCATCTCAAACACACTGTACCCATCTGAAACTTCGGATGATTCAACTCAGGAGTGATAGTAAATACCTTCTTGAACTCTTCTGCTGGCACAAGGAGTGCAGGATCCACAAGTTCTTGACATCCTTCTTGAACAGTGCATAATTTTGCCATTTCATCATTCTCTACCTCGATAGTCATTGACAGTACCTGCAATGGCACTTCCGTGCAATTCTTAGCTATTGCAATGAGCATACTAGTCTCATTCATGGGCAATGACGTCAACTGATCAGAATCAACTTGTTTGATTGTTGAAAGCAATAGAGGATCCCTTCGGAAAGGTAACATATAACGATGGTTAATTTCTACAGCAGTTTTGCCTTCAATCTCCATGTTTTTATGAACATGAACTTTTGGTGCTGCAGGTTCAATGCTCTGGGGAGAATAACTTAATGACACATAAAGCATGACCGGTTTGGGGCGATGCCATCTAATTTCAATATTGAAGGACCATAAATCTCCATCATTCAAGAAAGGAACGGTAATCAATCCAAAAGAATGCTGGATTTTTCTGATGGTGTCATTGTCAATCTGAGATTCATCTTGTCCAGATATCCCAAGAAGCTCAACATGTAGGGCATCTGCAGAAAAGGGCTCTTCTTCCCTTGGACTCATCAAGCCACCTACTCTAGTATCCACCAGGTTTATCTTTATCTCACCTGAGTAGACTGCGTGACCTTTGGAGGCAACAGTCACTGGAACAATAAAGCTCTCTCCAACTAGTGCAGGGCCTGAAGAACCCAAATTAAGATCTACTTGAGGATCTGCTTCTTCAACCTGAGTAGCCTTTTGACCAGAGAATGAAAGAGCACGATCCTTGGTCGGAGAACTTTCCACTCGGTCCTCGAACTTCCAAAGTGGTAAATCATTCATTGAGGCAGGGCTCTCCGCTCTGCAACATATACTGAAATGGGCTCCAATCCTTGCAATGACGTAAATGCATTCGAGCTTACCACTTTGTTCTGCATGGAATTTCGAGAATAGAAGGTAAACGCACAATAAAATGCCCAAACTTTCTAATTATGAAAGAATAATGATTACATGGTGCAGAAGGAATACGGAACTTAAGCACCTAAAGTCATGGCCTAGATACGAATGAGATAACTGGAGGTAGTTGGACTACAATTTTCAAACAAAAACCCATAATCCATGGTGATATTCTTATTCCCAATAACATACACAGCCCATAATAAATATTCGTGAACTGAAAATAGTTGAAATGGTCATCAACTACACCAACATATTAAAGCATTAAAAACAAGTATTGTTGGTGCATGTAAAAGTTGGAAAATTTCATGACAGTAATTCATTGCCGATGTCGCATCACCCCACTCACAGATCAGAGAAAGAAGTTGTGGGGTCATCCATTTAAAAGAGGAAACATAATAGACAATATTTTAAATAGTCATTCCTTCTTATTTTTGTATGTTCAAAACCCTACAAATTTCTCTCATATTTTGTTAGTCAGTTTGCACCAGAAACAGGTTTCTTCCGATAGGACATCTATCCTCATAATCTGTGATCTCTTTACAGTACATATTCAAATCAGAAATAGAAAAGCAGCTTCGTCTGATAAAGAAGCGCCAATTTTTTCTAGGATTTCCCTCTTATATTTTAAAGATTCTATCTCAATAAAAATTCCCTTTGTTTACATGGAATTTGCAAATGTAAGCTCCATACATGACTTTCCTATCAACTTAATATTTAGGAGCTTAAGCCTGTTTATATTTATTGAGTTGACTAAGTTTTCATTCCCACTATTAGAATCTTGGTTATCTGCAAGGCATAGCCCAGTGGATACGCCTCTCCACTTGGCAATAAGAGGTTGAGGGTTCAAGCCCTAGTGGAGGCATGTATGCGTGAGTAATTAAATTCTTCTGATTGACCTTTACCAAAAAAGATGAAAAGAATCATGGTTCTTCATGGAAATATAAATTTAAACATTGGATCCCTGATGCAGAGGTTCAAAACTAAATTCAAAGATTAGTTTACTTGGAAATTTTGTTAATTAGGTTAATTGATACAACTAAATCGACGATATGATGCTCTGGGATATTTATTTATGTGATTTGCATCACTATCCACATCTTCCATTACAATCCACAATCCGAGAAATTTCAAAATCCACATCACTGTTCAAAGTTAACAGCTATGCATATGATACCGATTGATTTATAATTGTTGATGTTATCACTGAAAATATTTATATGCAAATGCAATATGAGACTTGAAAAGACATCCATACCAAGGAAAGCTAGATGTGATCTTAGGAATACTGGATTGAAAAATTTGAAAGTGTTTTCTACATTTAAAAAATCCAACTAAATCAAGGGAACAAACACGTCAGTTTTAAAAGATCGAAAAACTCTAATATGATGGCTATAGTAAATACCGTAATAATGAAGGGAACTAACACATCAGTACTACAGGATTAAGAAACTTTGATATAGATGGCTATTGGCTTTAGTAATACAGTAATACATCATACTGCAAGTATGCAACACAAACATTTAACCAATATGGATGACTTTTTATATGCTATTATGTTTTTTCTTAACATTGTTCCATTCAAACAATCATACAGACTATAATTGAGCCAATTAAAGTGTAAAAAATCCATACCAGATTTAATGTCATAAGTCAACCTCAGCCATTTGTTTGTCGCAAGTGACAAACAAGTAGCAGTCTCCACACGGTGACCTGGTTGAATATTGGATATTGCGGCTGACTGAAGCCTCTGACCATTCACAATAATAAAGTTACACTCAGATTGATTGAACTGAATCTCTAACTGGTCGATTTCAACAGTATGGGGTAATTGTGACAGGAGCGACATTGTAATAGATGTTGGTGCATAAGGCTTAACTATATGTTCATGAAAAGCAACTGAGGCAAGAAGTACCACTCTAAGAGGACTGACAAGATCAATCTCTAGATGAACAGAACAATCACCACCAATTTGAAGAGTACTATCATCTTTGTTCGATGCGATTCCTGACTCTTCTCTGATAAGCCCAAAGACTTCCTTGTGTATTACTTCCCTCTGTGGGAGACTTGCAGGACCAGCTGGTCCGCAATCCTTAAAAGACCTAGGACCAGCTATAGTTGATACCGGAAGTGCAGCCATTTCAAGTGAGTACTCTATAAAACCTTGCACTGAGCCAAGCTTCCTTGAGCACTCTCGTAGATAACCTAAGACTTCCCATAACAAATCAACCCATCCCTCTTGTCTATAAAGATTTGCAACGTCGCCAAAAAGTTGTATAGCATTATCAAATTCACTCATAGCATAATGTTCTCTAGCCATCTGGAACCCACAATAAGAGGCAAGTCTATGGGCTTTCATGTTTTTGTATGCTTCATAAGATTTTTTCAACAGAGCGATGATTTCAAAGGAATCCTGGAATCTTTTCCCTTCTGATAGAGCATAACGACTATATTCTTCATCAGTTAATCTGCACAAGCAGATAGCAGTTGGGATCGTAATCTAAACGAAATAGAAATGACAATAAACATTTAAATAAACTTACGGTCGCATTTCAAATGCATCTCCATGCTCAAGTAACTGCGCAAACTGACCAACATAAGCAGAGGATACCACAGAGTCAACATTCCCATCAACATCATTGCTACTGTCCAACATAGATAACCCAAATTCCAGACACGATCTCTTCTCCATCAAATGCTGTGCAGCTGACTGATCCAGGACAAGATGCAGACACAAAACCCCAAGTTAGTTTACATCTTTCCAGGAAATTTTACTCTGTTGCTGTGAGAAAATAGCACGTGGAAAACAGGTGAACCGTGTAACCCACAGAAAAGTATGAAAAAATTTACTCAAATTAGGGCAATCGCATTTCCTACCAATCTCAGAAACAGGAAGTCGCCATGAACGAAAAATTGCAATCGCATTTCCTACCAATCTCAGAAACAGGAAGTCGCCATGAACGAAAAATTGTAGTTTAACATAGTTAACTTTAGTAAATTTTCAAAGATAACTTTAGATCCTGATATTGGTACCTTAGAGACATAATTAATGTTGCCTTATTTAGACCTAGATTGGTCCAATAATAAAGCCCAATTAATGAGGCCGGAAACCCTAATTCCATATTAAATTCATAATTAATTAAAGGGGTTAATTCAACAGCCCATTAAATGTGTCCAAATAAGAGGCAACCACTAGGAGTAGCCTCCAAGATATACTCCTACAAAGAAAATGTTTTCTACATGGAAGCTTCTATAATTCGTTCTAAGGTGACTTATCCCTCAAGATTCCTCAACCTAATCTAAGTCTGAGACTCACAACATCTATATAAATGGCCTTACCCCTCATTCTAAGAACTACGTTTTGTGGCTTTCTCTACCCGCTAGAGATATGTTGGCATCTTGCAAGGACCGACTTAGTCTCGAATAGCAAGAACAGTCATTAAAGCTCTGAAAGCTCTCTGACCCTATCATTAAATATAACCTAAATTTCATTTCATAACAGATCCCTTTTACCCTATATGAATATGTTAAGTGAAGTGATTATTGTATTTGAACTAGAACTGTTAACTAATCACGATTAGGTAAATAGGATGAGAACGAAAGGAATTTTTTTTTTATAAGATATTATTGGTCCTAAAATAATTGTTATTTTTTGATTGGTTAACTTCAGTAGATGCTGCTACTATAATAAAGGATAATATATTTTGATAAAATTATAAAAAAATCATATGTAATAATATAATTTAAATTAAAGAATAATTGATTAATAAATATTTATGAAAATTATGTTATACAATTACACTAATAAAAAAACAAATAAAATATATCAATCAAGTTGGCGACTTGCAGGTACACAACATGACATTCATGGATAATGTTTTGTATGCTTAATTTATGGTTGACAACATGTAATCTATGTATATTATAATTCCTGAACAATTTTAAAGGGTATAAAAGTAATTTCACTTCAAAAAATAAATTCAAAAGAAAGCCACGTCATCGTCTCTATATTCTAACACATCCGGGTCTCATTTAATGACTTCCATAATCCACTCCCCAATTTGTCTCCTCCTTAATTGAGATTTAAATCTACAAACTACAATCTTCTTATTAAAATTTTACCTTCAAGATCCAGTACAATTATATGCGTATACATTACATTGAAATTATTATAGTTTAGTCAATTCCAATTTATGTTATCTTTTTTCTGATTTCTCTGCTCCGTTTCTTCTTCAACTACATCAAGAATCAATCGTGGTTTCAATCCAAAGGTAAACTAATTCTTTTATGTGAAGTCCGTCAGATTGATAATAAAAAATATGGCCAATATTGTTTGGGCACTAAATATAATTCTATTATATGTTCTTTACTCTCTATTTATCAACCGTTGGTGCAGGTTTTTAAAGATTAGTGACAAACACTCACACATGCATACATACGTACATGTTTTCAGAGCGGTGGATAAACAATAGGACATCGCCCGTATTCTATAACATCCCTCATGTCATGATATATTTCTTGATCTCCTTATTTATCTTTAAAACGTTTTTTCTTTGTATTTTGTCATTATTTTAGGCATTGTTATGACAAAGAAGGGTCGCAATTTGAAGGTATGTGAATAATGAAAATTTATATCCATGAACACTTAAATTTTCGTGATTATAAATATTATAGCTTACCCAATTAGTAGTAACAATGTATGTATGATTTTATTTCTTGGATTTTATCATTTGATTTGTTGTAGAAATTAATTATCAAGGATCGTCGAGATCAATTATATATTTTATAAAGCGAAAGACAACTTCAGATTTCTATTCTTTAATTTTAAGTAATAGGTTTTATTTTGAATGGCTAGCAAAAGTTGTTTGTGAATAAGTCTCAACTAAGTTTTCTTTTTATAAATGCTTGATAAGTTTAAGCTTTCAGAATTATTGGGAGTGAATTTATATGACTCAACTAATTTTCCACATGTCTCAAGTTTTATTGGGAGTGCCCATAAGAAATCATGGAGAATCAGGACATAATTTAAGTATGAATGTCTTGCCATGTTTTAAAATATATGCTTCAAATAAGTTATTTAGCTACCTATAACAATATTGGACAAAAAGTTTGGAGAACTATACGGCTACACCTTTATTAATGTTGGTCTTGGTGAATCTAACAAAAAGTGATCCCCTATGCAAACAAGATTTGTACAAAAAGTAGTATACATATTGCGAGGATCCTCTTGAATTATGAAATTAATCTTCTTATGCTTTTTAGAATTGATATTGTCTACAAAAATTGAGTGATATAATGTACGGACACTATACTCGAACATCTTTAGGTTGTTTGCTCTTTTATAAAGTTAAAAATTCATTATTTGAGCTATTTGTATGTTTTAGTGGAACTAACAGGTTTCTGCCAATAAAGACATGATCAAAAGAGTTAAGGCCCTTTCCTATAATTTCATGCAGGTATGCTTTAGATTTTTTGAACTCATTTTCATCAACTTGAACAGCTATTCGAATTGTTTTGAATAATTGTTCTAACCTACAAAAAATAGTAGGAAACCTATGATTCTATTTTTAATGTTAAGTACTATTTTCAAAGTCCCTCCCCAACCCAATCAATTCCATATATTTATGCATTGGAACCCAAGACGTGTACCTTTAAGTATTGGTGTACCATCTTTTTTAGAATTACAAAATTTTAAGGTGTAACATTTTGACAAATCGATTTGTAGTCTTATTATTATATCTTAATTACATATATTGTCTGAAATGTGCAAATTATATTTTCATTAAATCTTCATACAGAATTTCTCTACAGCAAAATTTGATAAGGAGGAAGTGCAAAAGGGATTATTAAAGATACAAAGGTTAGAGCCTTGGAATCTCAAAATTTATGAATTCTCACTTAATGCACTGCTAAAAGACCTATTAGTTTTTGCCTTCCAAAATTTGAATAAGTTCATTTAAAAACAAATTTGTATAGTGTGCATAATTTTAAAAATATTGTTTGTATCTGAAGTCAAGGTGGGGTACTATAAATTTGTTTTTGTGTACCCGAACTATAAAACTGAAAATTGGTTCTCCGAGTCATGTGATTCAAAATAGAGCATACGTATACATATTATCGATCTACAGATGCCTGAGCACAAGGAATTGAGCCTAACAGAAACGAAAGAGAACATAAGATACAGAACTGAGGGCATACACATGATTTAACAAAATTTACTTAAAAGACTTCAGTTTACCTGCTGTAATTACTCTGCGATCACTAAATAAAGTAACAGATACATTTTCTAACCTAGAAAAATGGTTTTGAAGCAAATCACAACCATATAGAAAACAAAATATCATATATATGTATTTTAATAAGATGGTCAATCTATGAAAAAAATGATAATCTCTGTATATTCAAGAAAGAAAGTTCGGAGATTTAATACTGTGAAGAGTGGGAGATCTTGATAACTTCTTTTAGATTAGTAGAAGTAGACTCAGAACAAAGATATTCATTTGATTTAAAAGAAGTTTTCTCATGGTTCATGTGAGAATTAAGGAACTTTAGTGCATGAAGATTATAATAAGATGCGATAACTATGAGTACAATACTTCGTTTTTGTTCCACTTTTGACAATATATGTTTGTAGCTTTATATTTTTAAGTTTTTTGGTAGTTTTTTGTCCCACTTTTGACGATATATGTTTCTAATTATGATATCTTGAAATACTTGTTGATACCATATATAATAGAAAACACTATTGTAAGTATGATACAACAATTTTAGTTGTCGTCAAGAGCACAACTTATATGGCTTTGTAATAGACTTCCCGTCATCTTAGACATAAAAGATGGTGAAATAAAAATCGTACATATTATTTGCTCTATCACTCCACGAGAATCTGAGTTGCCAAAAATCTTTTTTGTAGCTCTCAAAATGCAGAGAGGTTTTTGTACCTCTTGAAATGCAGAAAGGTTTCTGCAGCTCTTGAAATGCAGAAAGGTTAGAAGCACCACAACTTATGGTGCGAATCTTTATGGATGTTAAGGAGTTCGTGCTTCAAAGGGATCAACAAGAGGATTATATTCTTTGAAAGCAATACATCAATGCATGTGGATACATGTAATTCTAGATCTTCTTCATTTATGATTTTATTCAATTTTAAAATACTTACAAGTATCCATTTAATTGATAAATAGAATTCTTTTAGTTTTATAAGAGAGATGGATGTGAATACGACAATTATCGCAGGATTAATATTTGTAAATTTTTTATTTCTGGCTACAAAATAGACGTGCATGCATTTTAGATATCTTAAAATATTAATATATATTTGAGTACAAGATGTTAGATATGTTATTCTTCAGATACATTATTTTTGAAAATATAATCTTTTAAAAAAAATGAAAGAGGTAATAAAATTAAGTGTTTGTTTTGCCTGCGTTCCGTAAACATGTGAATTTCAAAAAAGTTCGGTAAAAATGGTTCACTAACTTATGTGCTCGAGTAAATATTATTTTTTAAAATGATTCCTATTATTCATTTCTCTCTATCTTTATCATTGTGTATTAATAGTTCAAGTAAGAACCGACAGATCAATTTAATGGATATATAAAAAAATCTTAATAATGGAATCTATAATTTATTTGTTCCAATGAAAACTAGAAATTTAATGCCCGTGCGCGAAGCGCGGGCAGAAAATATTAGTGTATAATATATATATATATATAGGTCATTGCTCCATGAAGAACACTCTTATATAAAGAACAATAAAGAACACCATAGAATCTTACATAAATTGCATGTTGATTCTAATTTTCTCACCAAAAAAGGTTTATTACGAATAAAAATATAATCTAACAAAAAATTAGAATCAAATAAAATATGATTACATGTAATTTCATTGTGATAAATATATATACAAGATTATGTACTGGATTCTATACTGGATTATATGTAATGTTTAATTTTTAAATTTAGATGAGATTCTATGTTAAATTAGATATGTTAGGCTTAATTGTTGTTCAATTTTATGATTCTAATTTTAAAAAATCAATTTTTATGAAAAATAAAGTGTTTATGATGGTGTTCTTTATTGTTCTTTTTATAAGGTGTTCTTCCTAGAGTGCAACTCTCTCTCTCTATATATATATATATATATTTATGAAAATCAATTCGTATTATGTAATAATATAACCGTGATTGATTTTAAATTAAAAAAAAGTTTGATTAGTGAAAATTTATAAAAAATATTTCATAACATATAATATTATAATCGTAATTGATTTTAAATTAAAAGAGTGATTTATATAGTAAATTTAGTTTTACTTAAAGAATTGTAATATGTGAATATGTTATATCAAGTGATTCCTGTATTTAAATTAGAACTGTTAACTAACCATGGTTAGTATAGTAGGATGAGAATCTTAAATAAGGAAAAAATTTAATATGATATGATTGGTCTAAAATTTAGATTATAATAATTCGATTGGTTAACTCCATAGTGTTGGACTCATGCATTATAATAAAAGACTTTTATATATGAATTTTTTTCTGAGTACTTATCAATATATACATATATATAGGCAAATGTTCAGTGTGTAGATCAGTGCGTAGATCACTTACAGGTTGGACATGTTAGACTAAATCAGGACAGTGTATTTCTAACTTATATACTAACACTGAAATTGCAGTACAATAAATCTAAAAAGTGTAGTACAATGAATTTTGATTTACAAAACAAGTTCATTTCGATTATGATTTTTTTTAAAATAAAGATTGTAGGTTGCCCGGAGATATAATGCATAAAATGTATAAAAAAACAAAACTTAATAGGTAGTACATAGTGCAGTACAATGTATTTAGTATATATGTGGTCTAAGAGGTCTAACATTTAAGTGGCCTACAGTGAACATAACTAATTAAATATAATAATCCATAAATTATTCAAAGAAAAAAATATCTTCTACAAAAATTAACTTTAAAAAATACATGTATGTTTCAATTTCCTTAAACAATTGACTGACTAGAACATGTTTTCCACTTTTCTTGATTAAAGAACTGGATAGTTTGGAACATTCTTTTCTATTTTTCTTTACTGGAAAAGAGCATCTGCTTTGAATGTTTTCTTAATTTTCCACGGAAAAAGGAAACTTCGAAAAAAATGAAAACTTAAAACAGAAAACTAGAAAACTTTTCTATAACTAAACAGGCCCTTAGTTTCCCATCATGCATCATGCATGTCAAAGGGTCAGAATTTATACATGCAGTGCTACTGACAATCGAGGGTTTAAATCTGTGTTCAATAAGCATTCACAATTCAAGAATAGAACTGCAAAAGAATATAGCACGATAGAAGTACAATTTCAGCTAAAGCTTGCAAGGCGAGTCCATTTACCTGATAATAGTGAGATGGATAGAACTCCCACTCCGTTGGCTTATCAGCAGCGCCGGAAACAACAGGAGAAGAGATGCTGTGTGCGGCTGCTGAACTTGTTTCAAGTAGTTCAGCAAAAACTAAAAACTGTCTGCTCAGCCATTCCCAATGAAGAAAAGCCACTTCTGTAGAACCCACAAGCTTACTGTAAGCAGCATTGTGCTGACGGAACCAAATAATTGCTTCTGTAATCTTCCCACCATGCAATTGCAAGGTTGAAATTTTAAAGTTCAACTGCTCAGCTACATATTTAATCTCAACTAAGCGTTGAATTGGCGGCATTCTTGTTGATGTCCCAATCATCTACAAATTCATATACACACAAAAAGTTTCAAACAATAGAAAACTCCTATTGATGCGGAAAAAAACTGTGAGAACAATCATGTTAGGACATGAATAACTTAATTGTAGGTTATGTTGCTATTAATAGGAAATTTATTAATCAGGAATTAGACAACAATGCACCATACTTAAAAATTTGAAGGACCGCAGTTGCATTAAACTAAAGAGTAAACCCCAGTAGCTCACACAAATTTCGCATGCATAAATCCCTTCTTAATCCCCTACCCTAATAAAATCCATTTACATGATGTGGTAAATTAGAGATTTCTCAGCATGGTCAACTACATATACAAACTCAGACTAAACACAATATACATAATACCCATTACAACTCATATTATTTTCCTTATTCTTCCTGTTTATCATGATATTGAGTAAGGGGTTCTTAAACAGTTTAAAAGTAGAGTAGAATTAAGGTTGTCGCACTTAAGTGACACATAGGTCTACCCAAGGAACTATACGATGCTAACAATTAGATATCTCAGTCGCAAGACTAATTTTAACCAAAAAATATGTCTGGTGGATTTCATTTCACGACCATGGTTTTACTTTCCTACGTCAATTAATAATTACTAGCTTTATACCCATGCGATGCACGGAATATTTTATAAATATAAGAATTTATTTACTTTTTAAAATCATAGTTTTTTTTAAATATTATGTATTTAAATAATATGTATTTTACAATTATATTTGTTTATTCTTTCGTGTCATGTTATTTTCGTATTACTATATAATGTATTTTATCTTATTAATATTTTAACTTGTATTAAATCAGCTTTTTTACGATAATTATAATTCTTCCAATTTTTTAGCTTTCGTGGGGCCTACGGACGACCATACCAAAGCATGCTAAATAACTCCTTTACTCCAATTATATATAAGGATACAATTCCGAAACAATGCCTAAATCCAATTAAAACAAAAAGTCAAAATTATAAAGTTTCCCTTTCAAACTTCTCTTTCTAAATAACACTCATCAATTGTAAAAAATATACCCTACTACAGGTTGTACAGGTCAACTTGCAGTCTAATACCATTATAATTATAGGTAAGACCCAAATAATTGAAAGGTATATGTCTCAACCAATCGGACACTCAGCCAACAAAAAAATGGATTCGCTAAAAGGTTTTTCAAAGGAATATAGATTATTTTTTAAAACATACAAAAAAACAAAAGTGAATCCATTTTAATACACCCAGCTATGATGAGGAACGGGATTGAAGAATTTTAATATATGTGTAATGAAATTTAGTTCGAAGAGAATTAAAATAATTTTACATGTTTTATATGTGGGGCTAGGAGTTTATTTAATAGTTTATTTATATTTTATAATAAAGTCAACCGTTTATGGAGCTTAGCCCAGTAGGTTATTTTATTATGTTTCTTTTCTTATATAAGCATTGTAATCCCCACATATTTGATTAGACTTGATTTTGAGATATTATTGAAATTTAAAATTGGGTCTCTTTTCTTCCTTCTACAGTTGGGAAACCCTTTTGAGGTAGTAGGTGTTCAGCGGTTCATCTACCCAAGTTTTATCTTTCTCTCGTTTTTATATCATATATCATCTATTCTATAAGGATCCTACATCAAATGGTATCAAGAGCTTAGGTTTCTCTCTATCAATTTCTTAGTTGGTGGGAGATCTTGGAATCTAGGCCCAAAAAAATATTGTTCACTGACGAAAAATTCACTGTTCACTGCCTGAAAAGTTATTGTTCATCATGACGTCCCTATTCATCATGAAACCCTTGAGGTAGCAGGTTTTCTGCAGTTCATCCACCCAAGCTTTATCTTTCTCTTGTTTTTATATCATCTATTCTATAAGCTATCCTACATCAAATGGTATCAAGAGCTTAGGTTTCTCAATCAATTTCTTAGTTGTTGGGAGATCTTCGATTCTGGGCCAAAAAATATATTGTTCACTGCCAGAAAATTCACTGTTTCTGTTCACTGCCTGAAAAGTTACTGTTCATCATGAAGCTACTGTTCACAGCATATTAAAAATTAAAGGAAGAACATCTTAGAAAGAGGTTAGAAAAGAAAGAAGGAAAGAAGAAGAAATATAAAGAGGCTGCTACTTCTCAGGCTGTTGTGTTTCGAAAAAGAGGGGTTACCCTAATTCTTTTCTTCATATTTTCTGCCAATATACAGTTAGGTACCCTGAAGTTACTGAAAATTACATACCAGTCCCTGAAGTTTTCTAAAATAACCAATCTCTCCCTGAAGTTTTCAGAAAATAAAATCCAGTCCCTAAACTTTCCAGAAAATACAAAACAGTCCCTGAGCTTGTAGAATTCACCAACCAGTCCCTGTACTTCCGAACTTTGACAGTTCTACAGTTTCTGATTTTTGACATCCAGCCCTTGCAATATTTGTTGTCTTCAGGAGGAATGTGATGCATTGCACTACGAAGTCTATGTTTATCATCATAAACGTAGGTTATTTGAATATAAGCTTATGTTTAAGGAGTTTGCTAATCAATATGATGAACTTAAAAGACTGAAAAAGAAGTACAAAATTGAGTTGAGTAAAGAAAGATCCAAACATGCAAATGAGGAATGAAAGAGGACTCTTGAGACTCTCACATTTAAGTGCAACGTCTTGTACATTGAATAAGAAAAAGGTCAAAGGGGAAATGAAAGTCGAGCAAAATTGAAGATGCAAATATAGAAAATGAGTTGAATGAGGATGATGTGATCGGACCAAATTTTTTAAATTGCATGGAACATGAAAATGAAGATGTTTTTAATAAAGAATCTCTTGTAGGGAAAGTTTCGCTTGTTCAAGAAAAGCAAGTGGTGGTTGATATTCTTGAGTTTGAGCATATCGACTTCATCTTTCCGAAGTACTTCCTTGAGCCTTCTTGACTTCTTCACTTGCTCGTCAGTTTTAGTTGTTTGTACCTCGATCGTTTTTAAAGAATAGCATAAGTTCATCTTGGTTCCATCTCATCCTTGCATGATTCTTGAGTTTTTCAAAACTCGTGGTCCAGTTTTCTCCAACAAAGGGAAAAATGATGAGGAACGGGATTGAAGAACTTTTATATATGTTTTTAATTCGTTTTAGAATAATTTATTTACATATTTTATATGTGGGGCTAGGAGTTTATTTAATGATTAGTTTATTTATAATAAAGCCCAAATTAGGTTATTTTATTAGGATTTTTATTCCCAAGTTTTTTCTTTCTCTCGTTTTTATATCATATACCATCAAATCTATAAGCTATCCTACATCAAGCTAACTCATAGAATAGGATCGTTTTTTTATCATATATCATCTAATCTATAAGCTGTCCTACATCAAGCTAACTCTTAGAAAAGGAATCGTGACATAATACATGAACAATCAAGTGTGTATATCAGCATACTCCAACATTCAACATGCTGTAAAATTTCATTGCATTATGCTACTAGACAAATATGTGTTGCAAAATACGAGTCTTATGTTATTTACGGCAGAGGTCTCTGTTGCTTGACAACAACTTATCCATTAAAAGTAAAATCACAAGTAAAAAGTTTCAGAAATTTTTCAACAATATGTCTTTACCAGAAGACCACAAGATAACACAAAAATGAAGAGGTCATGTAGAACCAAGTTACATTTAGTAATAAGGGTCTCGCATGTCCAATACCTCCCGTAGCACACGATAGGCATCCTCATACAACCTCAATGCTTCAACCCAGTCTCTGCGAAATTCTGCATACACAGCAGCCTAGCAATCCAGAAGGTTTAGACAATATTATTAAATTCACATAAAAGAAAAGGATAAGTAGCATTCTCAAATAGTGCACCAAGGAACATACTTAGCAGATATTTATCAACTTTTGACTCTTAGGTGTTACAAAAATTGACTAGACTAGATGGTTCAGTTCTGTTAGAAAAGAAAGTAGCACAATGCAGTCTTGAGATGGGTAGTCTGACAGTTTGAGTAAGTATAGTTTGCAATTTCATTGCAGAGCCACGCCATTATTTACTAACATAACAACTACAAAATTAAAATAAAAAATAAAAAATTAGGCCTTTATTGTAAAGATTTAAGTACTGGGTACTGAGAAGATACATTGGATGGACCTAGATTCCCAAATATAAGTTATTTGAGCACTATGCTGACCATGAATCAGCTCTATTATAACTAACCGAGATTTCAACCTAATAATATTTAAAACATAACAACCATACTGCAAAGATAACTAATATAACTTGTCAAAAAGTATAGCTCACTTTAAAGCAGTAGCGGATATTCAACTCTATAGAACCGAAGCTTTTTTTTTCAATTCGTGTTTTTACCCTTCGTCCTTCATCCCGATAATAGACATTTGCTAGTTCTGCAAATGTGTTTCCTAACCTGTAAAAGTTTGCAACATTAAGAAACAAGGCATACATAAAAAAAATAATCAGATAAGCAACTACTAATTCCGGATCATCAAAATAATTTCATACCTCATTAGGGATTGTTTTAATTGCAACCCATCATCCAGGACCAAGTTAACAACGTACTTGGAATCCACTTCGGCACGCTTACGCAAAGCAGTCATTCGATCTTCGCTTATGTTATCTGCAACAAACACCTCACAGCATTACCAGACAGCTGTCAAAGTTCTAAGGATTTCCATAATTCCACAGACTAGTAGAATCTAACTAAAAGAAAAAGATCAATTCCTTTTGATATTTAAAAAATAACGAGAGACCCATAAGATTATCTTGCCAGAATAAAGCATCAGTGTAATTCTTATCCTAAAGCACCACTAAAGTCTAATACAAATTTACACGATGAATTATTAAAGTTTAAAGAATGGCAGCAACGAATTCTAACCAACTCTAGATACCTCTAGGTGCATATAAATGTTGGAAATAGATTTCATATCGACGGAGAATGACATTGAAAATCCTAACACGCTATTATTTGCTACTAGAAGCACTAAAAGCCTAATCCTAAGCTCCGTCAAAACACTTCTAAGCACATAAAAGTGTGAATATAAGTCTTATATCGAGGGAAAATGACAATGAAAAGTCTAATGCATTCTACGTCCAACAAATCATACTAAGCTTATATTTCATTCCTTCACACACTATACATACTCAATCAGTGAACTTACTTGCATAACTTGTCCGTAAAACAATAATCAGAACCAATTTGATGTTCCGTCCTTGAATCACAGCTCTACACACATATTCAAACACAATGTCACAACACAAATACATACAGTAAAAAAGACTCTATGAATTAATAGCCTCATGCCGTAAACTTCTATGAATTAGTCCAGCTAATCGAAACTGATAAAATGTATTATATAATCGAGGTTATTAATTTATCGACCAAACGAAAGAGGACAGAAAACGCAAACATACTTGAGATTCTCGAGATCAGTGCAGACCTGAAGCCACTGAGCAGGATCACCTGAAATATGATCGGAGTAAAACAGAGCACCGACAACAGCCGGAATCTTAGTCCGATGCTTCAAAAGCCAATCTCTCTTCAATATACCTACCGGCGGCAACGAAACCGACGTTCTCTCCTTCCGATTCTTCGAAATCACCGAGATTTTCGAAAAATCAGGCAATGCGAGAGTGTTGATTGGAGGTTGTTCGGTGTGGAGATGAGTGGAGATGGAGGCGTGGAGATCGTTGTAACCGACGAGAGAGACGAGAGCTACCGGCGGCGTACGGAGCTCTTCGGGGAATTCTTCCATGGTAGAGAGAGAAAGTGAGGAGAGAGAGTGAGAGAGACCGCCGTGTTTGTGATCGGAGATTGGGAAAATGAGTGGGGGTGAGATGTGGGTTTGAACCTACAGGACGATTTGTTAACGACTCGGTTGAGTTGACCCGGGCTGGAGTAAGTGGTAAGAGTAAGAGCGTTTTTTATTTTTGTAAGAAATTTTGTTATTATTTTCTTCGTACATTTATTTTGAAAAATGCTAGGAAATTATAAAATAGAATTTTTTTTCAAAAATATCTAAGTTATACAAATTATTTATAAAAATATGTTGCAATCTCATTTGCAACAGTTGCAACCTCATTTGTAACTAAAATCGTATTTTTGAAAAAAAAATCAAAAAGTTAGGTGTTTTTATAAATTTTTCAAAATTATTCCCATAAAATTTTTCATAAACCATATGTTTGATTGTAATTGGTTGAAATATTAATTAATAAGATAAGATGAAACTCGTATGCATTCATATGAATTCCATAATTAAAATTACTCATTTTGCCACGTTAGATATCACCACATCATTATGGGACCTAGCATTACTCATTTATTTGATGGATCGATCTACCATCAAGTTTGAATATTTTGATTTTAATAATAATATAAATTTATTTTACTTTTGTTGTATAAATCACATGAAACATTTTAAATTTTGAATGGTTTCATCGAATGTTTAGATTTTTTAAAAAAAAATATATGGATCTAAAAGTTTATTCATGAAACGTAAAGATTGCTAAAAATGATTTACAAGTAAATATGTTTAAGAATTCTTTTTCCTTCAAATTGATCAAATTCACCAAACTGAACTTACCAAATCGAAATTATTGGAATTTTTATAGATTAAATTTGAATTCAATTAGAGTTTACCGTCTCTTTTACTCTTTTTCCTCTTTCCCGTCTTTTCCCCTCTTCTTCTTCTCTATAAACGCTTTGTCCTCTTTCCATTTCCCCCTTGTTTCATAATCTCCTATTTTTTCATGTCTCTTCCTGACCACTTTACCCCTTATTCTCCTAATTATTCTGAATTAGATTGCAAAGTTTTGACATGAGATGAATCGCCTCGTGTGACTTTGGTTATTCCAGATGTAGTTGAGGATTATCACCTGGGATCCTTAGATGGTTATTGTTAGTCATGGAGGCATTCCTGAATACATATAAATAACAAGCCTATAGTATTGTGTCATTTTATGTCACTTACTTGACCCTTAACTAGGGGATCCCTTTGTTCTTAAAGGTTCTATACTTTGTAACTTCAATGTATGTAACTTTGTAATAAGTTCTAATTATGACTTGCAAGAAGATCTCAAGATCATGCCCCAAGACATTTGAAGTCAGCGAGTAATAAATGAGTTGCAACATTGAAGGATGATATTTGTCTATGTAATGATTCGAGAAGTGTCAAAAATATTGATTCGAGAAGTCATCCATTTGAGAAGTGCTAAGCATGAAGATTCGAGAAGTCAGGCATATTGGTTCGAGAAGTGAAGAAATGAACTAATTCGATATGTCTCAATTAGTGAAGTCAAAAGCACTGATTCGAGATATCATGATTCCAGAAGTCAAAAGCACTGATTCGAGATATCATGATTCCAGAAGTCAATATACTGATTCGAGAAGTGCTAGTGATACTAGTTCGAGAAGTGAAAGATAGTTAATTCGAGAAGTGATATTATACTGATTCGAGAAGTCAGTCTACACTGCTTTGAGAAGTCAAGTTGTCGAACCAAGTATCTCTGAGATATTGAATGGGAACTTAGCAGAATTTTGAATTAACAACAGACAAAAGTTTTGGGAACGCAGATCAAGATCAAACTAAGGCATATGCAATTGTCACAATCAGTTGCAGTATGCACATAGAAAGTCTACAAAGAAGCTTAGAGAGACAGTTAAAGGGAATAACTGAAGATAGGGATCTGTCAATAGGTAAGACAAAACAAAGTTCACAAGATGCCAACTTTCACTAAAATGGTATAGATAGAGTTTGGCAACCTTTTTGTCTATTACCAGTTTTGTAAAAGTAAGATGTGTGTAGTTTTATAAACACACAGCTTCTTTATTTTCAGTTGTAAGTTTTTCAATATCATTCAAGTTGTATCTCTCTGAGAAAAACGAAGCTGAGAATTTTATTTCGAATTCACAGTTTGTAGCACTTTTCGATCTAGTACGACATTAGGTTAAAAATGAATTTATGTGTTGTTTTATTCCGCATTATTTAGTTTACAACAAACAAGATTCAAGCTACATTAAAAGTCGAATCAAAATGAAGATAATCAAAGAAACGTCTGATAATATAATCACCCCCCCCCCCCCTTTATATTATCTTCAAGTGAAACTCATACTCAACAGTTATATCTTAGATTGTCCTCCAAGAGAAATCGTGGTAATGCAAGAGGAAAAAAGAAAGTAGAAATTGTGAAGCCATTTTCTTCTCTTTCATTCACGTTTAGTGAACTAGATTTGAGCAAGACATGTGTGTGTAGTCAAGTGTTTGCTGATTGCGAAAGAAGCTCTAAGAAATCGTGAAATCATGCATTCTACAAGGCATGTTAAGAATTGACTTAATAGTAATGTTAGAGATCATTTCATACATTTGGTAGGTTATCCTCAACGGGAAGTTTTAGGAAAAAATTTAATGCATGCATCAGTATCCTTGTTCATGTATTAAATATATTGATATCGTTGAAAATATTTGGGGGTGATCATATACTTTACATTTATTTATACTTGGGATCACTACCATATATTTGGTGGGTTATTCTCATTAAGAATAAGAATGTATTCTAATATTCAGAATAAATCGTGATTATACCCTGATAAACATAATTGAGCCGTAGGTCTTAGTGACTAGACTTCATCGTTCGACATTCCTAAGTCTCGCATTAATATACTTGAAATCACTTACTCTATGTCATGGTGAATTGTCCTCGTCAAGGATAAATATGCATTTTAAATGACTCAGACTACACCTGCAACAACTGATCATAACTAGCAGCAATTGGTCATTGCTAAGTCTTGGACCTTTGTAATTGATTTTTAACATATTGAATAATCCAAGGTGGGTATTTAGAGTAAGGAACACAACCCATCGAGATTTGTTAATCTCCAAAAACTATGATGGACTTGATTTTTCTATAAAAACGGGTTATGTAGGCACATTGCAAGGGTTAAAGTTGATAATTTAGATACCGTCACCAAAAACTCTAATAACCTCAACCACCAATTAATCATAACCACCATATTTTACAAAAAAAAAAAATCGAAAAATAACCATCATTGTGAATTTTGATTTTAGCGTTGCACTTTTAATATTTATTGTAACTAGATTCATTCATCAACGAGTTGGTGCTTAGCGCTACAATAAGGATGAAATCAAATTATTATCTTAGGAAGAAAAATGTCTCATCCTGGCAAAGATTTTTATAAAGCAGTCGATTAAAGTTTGAAATGCCGTTAAACGTGATTTCGGGTTAGCCGTTAGATAAGTCGAGTAAGATTTGAACGAGAAAATTTGAAGTATGATTCCAATTAAATCAAAGGACGTGAATCGAAAAAACAAGAGATTTCAATTAGTTATTTCTCGTAATCTAAAAATATTATGTTCACACCAATTACAGAATTATTAGATGAAGAATAAAAAAGTGAAAAAAAATTGTTCGCACGACATTCACATAAATTTGGAGACGTCTAATATGAAATTAGTGTTTTTGGTAGAGAAAGATAAACATATGATAGTAATCACATAGTTATATGTTATAGAGATAGGGCTTGTCCTCATGGAGATGAAGGCGCGCCCTTTAGGCTGTCCACCCCTTGAGGGCGCGTCCTCTTGGTTTGAAGTTGCAACATGATAATGAAGGATGGTTCCTTTGCCTTGGTACTGGCAAAATATTGAAGAATTCCCTCCTAGGATGTGCCCTAGGAGGGGGATGTCCGTGGCTGAAGGCCTCCTCATGTATTCAATGGGCGCGCCCTCATTGGGGATGTGAGGTTAATCTTGGTGTGTGCTTTGGGAGCTCTGTTCCTGTACTCAATGGACGCGTCCTCATTGGGGAACTTTGGAGTAATCCTGCACTTTGCACCCAAACACTTGGGATCACTTGTCCTGCTATATGGTGGGTGCTTCTCATTCGGGGGACAAGGATGCGTCTAGCATTTAAGGTAAGTCATGGCTATACCTGTATCTATGAATTAAGGAAATAGTTGATAATGGATAGGACTAGTCCTCGACGGGGGAAGTTTCCTTATCCATGAAGTCCTGACGTCATAGATAAGCCTTGGGCCTTTGTGACTAGACCTTATCGTTGGACATTCATAAAGTGAGATAGATTCTAAGTATGGAAGGTCATCTAAGCATGTAAAGCATCTTAAACATGGAAGGCGGTGGAAAAGTCCTACGTCTAAGCATGGAAAGACGGTGGAAGGCTTTGACTGGACCTTGAAGATCAGAGACCAAGCCCATGGAGGAAACTTCCTCCCCTAGAACTACGTTGGCTTGATTCCCTATATAAGTGATACGTAGGCACATTGTAAGGGGTCGAAAGTTGAGAACTCTGAGGCAGCCAACATAAACCCTAAGCAATCTCAGCCACCAATTAAACACAACCACCATACTCCGACGAATTCACCACCCAAGGACCACCGTTGTAGATCTTGATTCCGGCGACGAACCTCGAATTTTGTTAATACCAAATTCCTCCATTAAAAAATTGGCACTAGAAGGAGGGGTCGAAAATTAAGATCTAAATCTTTGGAGGAGAAAATGTCACACAATCGCAACGAACGTCCTACGGATGAGGTCGGTTTAGACGACAGTGAAAGGAGTGACCACGCTCGCCATGAAGAATATGTTCCCCGGAGTGTTCCAAATCCTGTTTATGGAACGCCTATCGTTGGGGGACAACCACCGGTGCTCATAAGTAACTCAGACCTGATGGAGCAACTCTACCGCATGGGTGATGCCTTGAATGGTTTCGAGGCAAGGCTGGACACGATTGAGCGAAGTGAAGTAAGGGGTCGAGTCAGGCGACAGCCCCATAATCACCATCGGACAGGAAGAGGCACCACAAGACAGGGGGTGATAGATCTCATGCTGGAAGGTTTCAGAATGTTACCCCAAGAAGGTTAGAATATCAAGAAGATGGAGTCCCAATTGTTGAACTTCCCGATGACGAGACGGACAGTCAAGATCGACCTAGGAGGGAACGACGTCCATCCCCACACCCTCATAGGTCGGGGCGATCCGAGAGTGAAGTTCGAAGGGCTGATGAACTCCACCGAGACCAAGAACAACGCTTGAACAGGTTGAAGGATCGTCTTGGTATAAGACTTAACAACGACGATCTACGGTTGTTATTGGTCGAATGGCAAAGGGACAGAGAAGTGCGAGGGGAACAACCTCTTGATCCACAGCGTGAGCCCCCTGTTGACAGGTCGAGGCCCCATAGACAAGAGCATACTCGTCCTCGCGATGATTCAAGACGTAACCTAGAAGTGCGACCCCGTGATCCACAGCGAGAGCCCCCTGTATACAGGTCGAGGCCCCGTGGACATGAAGAAGCACCTATACGAGATAATGTACAAAGTAATCAAGGTGAGAGGCCCCGTGATTCACAGAGAGTGCCCCCTGATCTCAGGTTGAGGCCCCGGGATCATGAGCGAGCCCCCCAAGTTGAAAGATCAGGAAGGAGACGGGATACAGAATTGGATTATAGGAGCAGGGGTATCGATCGAAGGAATAGATATGATGCCCCTTACCGTGGGGGACCCTCTGGAGGAAGAGATCTGCACATAACACATGTCTCGTCCTAAAGTAGATCTGGAGGAAGACATGAAGAGCCAAGGACGCGCCCGCATAGCCAAGAGGAGAGGACGCGCCCTCATAGCCATGAGGGGAGGACGTGCCCTCCAAGTCCTAATCCAAGGTTGCAAGAAACTCCTGCAGCCCAAGGAATACAACCAATGACTTGCGCTTTCATGGGAATGCGGACCTTGTCGAGTTTCTGGGAAGATTCAAAATAGAGATGGATGTATATCAAGTACCTGATTTGGCGATGTGTCATCTTTTGGCAGCGACCTTTAGGGAAAGTGCTCAACAGTGGTTTCAAAAGCTTGGACCAAGTATGATCACTTCATGGGAGGTCATGAAAACTCTTTTTCTGACAAAATTCCAAGCTACTGTGAAGTATGCCCCACCTGTGACTACTTTGGCTAATATCAAGCAGAAGGAATGAGAAAGTTTGTAGTCGTACTTCAAGAGGTTCAATGCTGAATCTACCATGGTCAGAGGAGCAACATACGAGTCACTCAAAAGTTTCTTGATTGCAGGACTTGAAGTCGGAACTGATTTCTGGAAACACCTTCAAGGGAAGGACCCTGCAACTCTGGCAGACCTCTTTTCTCAGGCGGAATACTTCAAGATCGTGGATCAATCTCTAGCTGATAACAAAAAGTTTGATCCCCAGGGGAAAGGGAAAGGTTTCAAAATGAAGGATAGGTCTCCAAGTCCCGACTACAGGAGGAGAGGATATAGCCCAAACAGGGTGAATGTCGCTAATGCTAGAAGAGGTTGGACACCACCAGATTACGACAGGCTGAACAGATATCAAACAGGGAGTTATACATTGGCAGCCTCTATTGAACATATCTTTGAAGTAAACAAGGACAAAGGCTTATTCAAGAAGCCCGCACCTTTATCCTCGTGGCAAAGTAGAGATAAGAAGAAGTATTGTGCATACCATGAGTCTGTTGGACATAATACTCACGAGTGTCGACAATTAAAAGAGGAAATCGAAGAATTGATCAAGGTATGATACTTAACTGACTGGATTGTTAGAGAAGTGAAGAAGCATAAAGATGAACCCGATAGAAGGATGGAAAGAAAAAGCGCTCCAGATAGGGATGATGAGGATAGGTCTAAGGATGTTCATTTTACCCGAGCTGGAAGCATTCATACTATCTTTGGAGGGCGCCATCTTGGTGGAGACAGTAACAACGCACTGGAGAGGTATGCTAGGGAAGCACGTCATAAGCCCTTAACTAGTGTGAACAGCTTGGAACTCAAGCCTCCCAAGTTGTTCAAAGGGGAACCAGTGGATATCACCTTCACAGAGGAGGAGGCAAGATGGGTACATCACCCCCATAATGATGCCTTGGTGGTTGCCATACAAATAGGTCCTATGAATGTGCATCGAGTCTTTGTGGACAATGGAAGTTCAGTTAATATCCTTTATTACAACACTTACAGGAAGTTAGGTTTGCCTGATAAGGATATCGTTAGAGAGGATGCTTGGATTTATGGTTTCACAGGAGAAGCTGTTAGATTTATGGGCACAATCAAGCTTCCGGTCACACTTGGTGAAGAACCCTTTGCTGAAAGAAATGAAGGTGGTTACTTCCATTTATCATTTGACAATGAAGTTCCCTACTCCCAATGGGATTGGTTCCGTTCGAGGGTCATAGTATGATTCAAGGGAGTGCTACCATAGAACTGTCAAGGGTTTTCGCCGCAAAGGATTAGGAGGACGCGCCCTTCCTTGGGAAGATTCTCAGGGAGTGCTCATAGGTGCTAAGGGGGAGATCCATGCTCATTACACAGTCCAGGAACCAGAAGAGGACGTCCCTCTATAGAGGGCGCGCCCTCAGATTTTATTGTTGGAGGCGCCTCCTAAAATTATTGAACTCCAGGAAGGGATTGTGGAGGATGTGTTCACTGAAGATTGTGGAGGAAATCGTCAGGAGGATTTTGAAGGCAGTCATATCCTAGAAGGCGCGCCCTCATGGAAAAAAGAACTACTGGAAGGCGCGCCCTCAAGGGAGGAAGAGCTTGTTATAGACGCATCCCCGAGAGATGAACTTGTTGACATCCTTGCGAGGGAGGAAGAAAATACTGAGGACGCGCCCTCAAGGGGGGAAGGATTTGTGGAGGACGCGCCCTCGGGGGGTGAAATGCATGTTGAAGACCCTCGCCTTTTTGACCTTGATCTTGATCCGAGAATTCCTATCCCACATGAGAAGACAGGTCCTGCGGAAGACACGATTTTGATCCCGGTAGACACAGCAGATCCCAGTAAGGTTCTCAAAATTGGGTCACAACTAAGCAATGAGTTGAGAGCAGGCCTGACTAACTTCCTTATGACCAATCTGGATGTGTTCGCTTGGAGTCATGCCGATATGATAGGGATTGATCCTAATGTCATGTGTCATCACTTAAACATATATCCTAATAAGAAGGGAATGCGTCAGAAGCGGCGTGCAATCAGTGGTGAGAGGGCAGTAACTTTAAAGGAAGAGGTCGACAGACTCTTGGATGTGGGTCTGATCAAAAAGTCCTTTTATCCTGAGTGGTTGGCAAATCCGGTGTTGGTGAAAAAGCCTAATGGGAAATGGAGAACTTGTGTGGACTTCACGGATCTGAACAAAGCTTGCCCAAAGGACAGTTTCCCGCTTCCCCGAATCGATCAGTTGGTAGATGCTACGGCTGGACATGCTCTCTTAAGTTTCATGGACGCTTAATCAGGGTATAATCAAATTCCCATGTACGGACCAGATCAGGAATATACCTCCTTTATCACTGACAGAGGTTTGTATTGCTATATTGGAATGCCCTTCGGTCTTATCAATGCAGGGGCAACTTATCAAAGGTTGGTGAATATGATGTTTAAAGAGCAGATTGGCAAAACCATGGAGGTGTATGTAGATGATATGCTTGTCAAGTCTAAGGAAGCAGTAGACCATGTGAGGCACTTGGAGGAAATGTTCGGAATTCTGCGCAAGTATAGGATGAAGTTAAATCCTCAAAAGTGTGTCTTTGGCGTTGAGTCGGGAAAGTTTTTATGCTTTATTGTGAATCATAGAGGGATTGAGGCTAATACGGAAAAGATTAAGGCACTCCTTGAAATGAAGTCTCCTACCAGTGTGAAGCAGGTTCAAAGCCTTTGTGGATGGATTGTGGCTCTAAATCGTTTTGTCTCGAAGTCTTCCGATCGTTGCAAAGAATTTTTCAAAGCCATTAGGGGGGTTGATAAGGATTTTATGTGGACTCCTGCTTGTGAAAATGCTTTTCAGAAAATCAAGGAACAATTAGGTAAGCCCCCACTCTTGGCCAAGCCTATGGATGGTGAAGTGTTGATTCTGTACCTGGCCATCTCTGTTTACTCCATTAGTGCTGTGTTAGTACGAGAAGAGAATGGTTTGCAATCTCCGGTTTACTATGTGAGTAAGAGGTTGTTGGATGCAGAAACCCGATATACTAGCATGGAGAAGTTGGTATATGCCTTGGTGCTGGCTGCACGAAAGCTACATCCTTACTTTCAAGCTCATAAAATTGAAGTCCGGACTTCTTATCCCATGAGACACATTTTACACAAACCTGAAGATTTAGGAAGGATGTTGAAGTGGGCAATTGAGTTGGGGCAGTATGATTTGGAATATGTTTCTCGAACGGCAATCAAGGGACAAGCCTTAGCTAACTTTATTCTGGAGTTTGAAGATGAGAGTATGGGATGAGAAATCATTCTGGTGAACCCTAACCCTCTTGAGCAAGAGGCAAGTCCTTTAAAAGAAGAATATCCTTTCCCTTGGTGGACCATGTATGTGGATGGAGGAGTCAACAGTGATGGGGCAGGTGCTGAAGTTGTCTTGACCTCTCCCGAAGGTCACCTTCTTATGAGTGCTATCAACTTCAAATTTGCAGTAACTAATAATGAAGCTGAGTATGAGGCATTGATTAATGGTTTGAAGTTAACTTTGGAAATGAATGTGAGGAATTTGGTAGTATTCAATGATTCAAAGTTGGTTGTTCAGCAGGTTGAAGGAGGGTTCCAAACTAGAGGACCAAAGACAAAGGCATATATGATGACTGTTCGTCGTTTGATTCAACTGTTCAACGTAGTCAGACTTGAAGGAGTTCCTCGTGAAGATAATTCTAAGGCTGATGTTTTAGCCAGGCTGGGTTCTCAAAGAGACACGGTGTTGATGGGAGACATTCCATTGGAAATTCAAGAGATTCCAAGTATCCCAGAGGTAGAGCTAATGATTGTGGATGAAGCACCAATGATAACTTGGATGACTCCCATCCAAGAGTATATACAAAAGGGAATTCTACCCCATGATAAAGGAGAAGCCATACGTTTAAAATACCAAGCAGCAAGGTATGTGGAGTATGATGCGGTGCTATACCGGAGAGGTTTTAATCAACCCTTGCTAAGGTGCGTTGATGGAGATGAGTGTAACTATGTCTTGAGAGAGATACATGAAGGAATATGTCGCAATCACTCGGGGGGTAGTTCTCTTGCCATGAAGGTGTTACGACAGGGATATTACTGGCCAACCTTGAAGGACGATGCTATGAAGTTTACAAGAGTATGTGATCACTGCCAACGCTTTGCAAATTACTCATCTAGTCCTGCTACGACATTGACCTCAATGATGAGTCTTTGGCCTTTTGCTATGTGGGGAATTGATCTTATCGGGGAGCTTTCTACGGCCAAGGGGGTGTCAAATATGCTATTGTGGCGGTGGATTATTTTACCAAGTGGGCAGAGGCTATGCCCTTGGCAAAGATAACAGCCAAGAAAATCAAAGATTTCGTTTTTAACTCCATTGTGTGTAGGTTTGGAATTTCCTACAAGCTCATATCTGATAATGGAAAGCAGTTTGACAACAAGGAGTTAAAGAAATTGTGTGAAGATTTGAAGATTAAGAAAGATTTTGCAGCAGTCTATCATCCTCAGAGCAATGGGCAGACTGAGGCTATCAACAAGATAATCAAGCACACCTTGAAGACCAAGCTAGAAGAAAGTAAAGGTAACTGGCCTGAGGAGCTTCCTATGGTGTTGTGGTCCTACAATACCACACCAAGGTCAACTACTGGGGAGTCTCCATTTATGTTATCTTATGGCTTTGAAGCAATGGTTCCTGTGGAGGTCGGATCTGGATCATTCAGGAGGGATCATTATGACAAGGAGTCTAATGAGGTCAACCAACGGCTTCATCTTGATTTTCTAGAAGAAACATGTGCAACATCATCCTTATGATTAGCTGCATATCATAAAAGAGTGGCCATGTTTTATGATCGAAGAGTGAAGGTACGTCGCCTCAAGGTTGGTGATCTTGTGTTACGAAGGGTGATGCCTCATACCAGAATTGCCAGTCATGGGATCTTTGGAGCAAATTGGGAAGGACTGTTAGATATAATTGCTGAAGTTTGCTTATCGGTGTTTAAGCAACAGGTACTCATCAGAGTTTACTAGAAGCCAGTCAGAGTTTATTAAAGTCTGACGGGCTGAGAGTTTGCCTTAGCTGTCGGTGCTAATATGAAGATTCTAGAAGCAATATATCTTGAAGATGGAAAGAAGCAAGATATATTGAGACAGATAAGGAAACGGAACAGAAGACAGAAGCAATCCTAATTTGATATGATTTGTATAGCTAATTTATAGAAATATCAATTAGAGATTGATTATGTAACTGTGTATTATATAAACACAGATAGGTTAACCCTAAAAGGGATGCGAATACTGAATATATTATTCTTGTAACCTAGCAGCTCTCTGTGATTCTTTAACATCACTGAGAGAAGAGTTATTTTATATAATTCAGTTATTGATTCATAAACAGTGTTCTTGAGTGTTATTATCATATTAATATTGATTATATATTGTGTATTCGGCCTAACAATTGGTATCAGAGCCAAGGCTGTTTAATATATACAGTTTATCGATCCAAACACAAGTATAATCATGGCTGACAACTCCCAGGAAGGTTCTAATGCAGGTTCTAATGCTCAGAAGGTTCAACCTACTTCTATGAGTCGATATGAGACTATAAGGGTTCCAATTCTCAGACCAGTTGAATATCCAATATGGAAGGTGAAGATGACCATGTTTCTGGAAGCCACAGATCCAGAATACCTTGATAGAATCAATGATGGTCCTCATATGCCAACTAAATTGTCTCCTGTTGTAACTGGGCAAGAACAAAAGACTGTTCCAAAAGAGAAGAAAGATTTGACTCCTGAAGACATCTCATCAATTGCAAAGGATGCAAAGGTTAGACATCTACTACACAGTGCCTTAGATAATGTCATGTCTAACAGAGTGATTGGCTGCAAAACTGCCAAAGAAATTTGGGATGCTTTGGAAGTCAGGTGTCAAGGAACAAGTGCTATAAAGAAGAATAAGAAGACTATTCTTACACAGGAGTATGAACACTTTGACTCTAGATCTGATGAAAGTTTGACAGATACATATGACAGATTTTGTAAATTGTTGAATGATTTGTCCCTGGTTGATAAAGAATATGAACTTGAAGAGTCAAATCTCAAGTTTCTTCTATCCCTACCTGAAAGATGGGATTTAAAGGCAACAACAATCAGAGACAATTATGATCTTGCGGATACAGATCTTGATGAAATCTATGGGTTGCTTAAAATTCATGAACTTGAAATAGAACAGAGAAACAAAAGATCTGGAAAGAAGACAAAATCTGTTGCTCTTAAAGTTCAAGAAAAGCCTGTCAAGAAGGAATCATCAAGAAAGAAAACCAAAGGAAAGGCTTTAGTCATTAAATCTGACAGTGAGTCATCAAACTCTGATGATGGCTCAAACACTGATGATGAAGCTTCTGATTCTGAGGATGATGAAGAAGAGATGATGAGAATGGCTGCTTTAATGGTGAAGACCTTCAAGAAGATGGGATTCAAGAACTTCAAGAAAGGAAAGAGATTCTCAAGGAAAGATTCAAATTCTGATAAAAGAAATTTCAGAAAGTCTGAGGGAAAATATACCAAGTCTGGAAAGAAAGACAAGTCTGAGATCCAGTGCTACAAGTGTAAAGAGATGGGTCATTCTGCTCCAGAGTGCAAGAAAGGAAGATCTGAGAAAGCACTCATCACTAAAGGCAAGGACTGGGCAGACACTTCAGACTCAGATGAGGGAGTTAATTATGCTCTCATGGCAACTGTTAAAGATGAAGCTGAGTCATCTGGAAACAAGGTACCCCTAACAACTTATGCTTATGATACTGATAACATATCTGAGTTAAGAATTTATCTTAAAAGCATACATGTTAGTTATAGAGATCAGACTTTAGAAAATGAAAGAATCAAATCTGAGAATCTAGGTCTTAAAGAGAGGAATAAATTTCTTGAAGAGAAACTTGTTAACATGCAACAAGTTCAAAAGGAGAGAGATGATGCTGTTTATGTTGAACAGGAGTTGCTTAAAAGATATAGGGAAATAGAATCTGAGTTGGAAAAAGAGAGGAAAGTAATTAAAACCTGGACAAATTCTGGAAAAGACACACATCAGGTTTTTCAGACAGATACCGTAGGCTTAGGTTACTGTGAAGGAGATGAACTTGGGTTTAAAGATAAAGTTAAAGTGAAACCACAACTTAAACCTGTGCAATTTGTTCCTGAATACAGTAAGCTAAAGTCTGTTGTTGTAAAAGAAGCTGTTATGGAGCCAATTGAAACTTGTGAAAAACAGGTTAATATTGGTTCCATAACAGAGAATAAGATTGAGATAGAAGCTGTTAAAGAACCAGTAAAAATCTGTGATAAACAGGTTAATGTTGGTTTAATGACAGAGAAACAATTCAAATATAAGCTCAAAGAAGTAAAGTCTGTAAACAAACAGAAAATGTTTAAGAAGAATAGGAATGGAAAAGTAGGCATTAATAAAAGAAATGATTATCTGCCTAATTCTGCTGCTCCTAGAAAAACATGTCATAGTTGTGGTAGTACTAACCATCTTGCCAGATTTTGCAAGAAGAACAAAGATATTAACTCTTTACCATCCACATCTGGAGTAAAGAATGATTATGTTAGGGTTAGACCACAAACTTTATGCACACACTGTGGGAGCACTTGGCATTCCATTTATACTTGCAAGAGTTATCATGCTATTTATCACAACTATTATGAGCTAAAACCCAACTTGAAGTGGGTTAGAGCAAACTCTGCAAGTGTAAAGTCTGACAATGTTAGTTTAAACTCTATTGATAGTGATTCCGCTGCAAAAGCTAACAATGTTAAGAAAGCCAAAGGATCCAAGCAAGTCTGGATCCTTAAATCTAACACTCAGTGATTGTTTGTGATTGCAGGGCATAAAAGAGAGCACTCTTATCTGGGACAGTGGATGATCAGGACATATGACTGGAAATAAAGCCCTGCTATCAGATTTTGAGGAAAAAGCTGGCCCAAAAGTTTCCTATGGAGATGGCAACATAGGACATACTCTGGGATATGGCAATATCAATCTTGGAAGTGTCATCATTACAAATGTAGCTCTTGTCTCAGGACTCAAGCATGATCTGCTTTCTGTGAGTCAAATCTGTGACAGAGGATACCATGTAGATTTTCATACTGAACATTGTGAAGTAATCAGCAAATCTACAGGGAAAGTTGTTCTAGTTGGACATAGGCACAATAACATCTATGAAGCAAGTTTGGTAACAAACTCTGAAGGAAAAACTGTGTGTCTATCTGCAAGAATGTCTAGTGAAGAGAGTTGGAAGTGGCATAAGAAGCTCTCTCACCTAAACTTGAACAACATAAATGAGTTGATTCGAAAAGATCTTGTAAGGGGACTTCCAAAGTCAATACTCAGCTTGAATGGTCTGTGTGATTCTTGTCAAAAGGCCAAGCAAAGGAAGTCATCTTTCAAGAGTAAATCTGAATCTTCAGTTGTAGAACTTTATCATCTTCTACATGTTGATCTTTTTGGTCCAGTAAATATAATGTCCTTGGGCAGAAAGAAATATGCTCTAGTTACTGTTGATGAGTACACTAGGTACACATGGGTGTATTTCTTAGCAAAGAAGGATGAAACTGTCCTAACTTTGATGGATCATGTAAAGCTACTGGACAAAGGATCAGAATTCAAAGTGAAAATTATAAGAAGTGACAATGGTACTGAATTCAGAAATTTTGTAGTGGAAGCTTTCTGCAAGGAAAGAGGAGTGAAACAAGAATTTTCTGCACCTGGAACTCCACAGCAAAATGGTGTAGTTGAAAGAAAGAACAGAACTCTAATCGAAGCTGCCAGAACAATGCTTGATGAAGCAAAATTGCCAACTTATTTCTGGGCAGAAGCTGTTCAAACAACTTGTTTTACTCAAAATGCTACACTGATCAACAAGCATGGGAAAACACCATATGAGATGGTGAAAAATAAGAAGCCAAATTTGAAATATTTTCATATTTTTGGATGCAAGTGTTTTGTGTTGAAAACTCATCCTGAACAATTGACCAAGTTTGACTTAAAAGCTGATGAAGGAATTTTTGTTGGATACCCACTATCAACAAAAGCTTTCAGAGTCTACAATTTAAGAACTAAAGTGATCATGGAATATATACATGTGTCATTTGATGACAAGAAAATAACTGGAATAAAAGATGAAGAATATCATGATCAACTTCGATTTGAAAATGAAGATCTAAACTCTGATGACGTAAACTCTGATGAAGCAAATCCAACAAACTCTGATGAAGCATACTCTGAACCTCTACTGGTAAACTCTGAGGAAATTTCTCTGACAGAACAAAATAGAGAACCAGTCGAGGGGGAGCGTGAAGAAACTTCAGAAACATCTCAAAATAATAATTCAAATTCTGAAAGTGAATCAGCTGAAGGATCTATCCCAAACTCTGAGTCAAACACTGAAAATCCAAACTCTGAGCAGTCCAATTCAGGGGGAGCCTCAGAGAATGCAAGTGGTCAAGAAGAAAATCAGGAGAGCATGGATCAAAGGGGAGGATCTAATAATGAAAATAGAAGCCAAATACCAACAGCAAGAAGGTGGACACAATCCCATACACCTGACTTGATAATTGGAGATCCAGAAGCTAGTGTAAGAACTAGAAGTGCTACAAATAATGAATGTCTGTTTCATGCATTCTTATCTCAAACAGAGCCCAAGAAAGTGGAAGAAGCTCTTCAAGATGCTAACTGGATAACAGCAATGCAAGAGGAGTTAAATGAATTTGAGAGGAATGAAGTCTGGACACTTGTACCAAGACCAAAGAACAGATCTATTATTGGTACAAAGTGGGTTTTCAGAAACAAAACAGACAGTGATGGAGTGATTACAAGAAATAAAGCTAGACTTGTAGCTAAAGGCTATTCACAGCAGGAAGGAATTGATTATGATGAAACCTTTGCTCCAGTTGCAAGATTGGAGGCAATAAGGATTTTTCTGGCCTATGCTGCTCACAAGAAGTTTAAAGTCTTTCAGATGGATGTAAAAAGTGCTTTTCTCAATGGGAAACTTGAAGAAGAAGTGTTTGTTGAACAACCACTAGGGTTTGTAGATTCCAAACATCCATATTATGTCTACAGACTTGATAAGGCATTATATGGACTAAAGCAGGCACCTAGAGCATGGTATGAAACTCTGGCTCAATTTCTTTTAGAAAGTGGGTTCACTAGAGGTACAATTGACAAAACCTTGTTCTATTTTAATTTTGGTGATGATTTGCTGTTAGTTCAAATCTATGTGGATGACATAATTTTTGGGTCTACTAATTACAAACTCTGTAAGAAATTTGCCAAGCTTATGCAGTCAAGATATCAAATGAGTATGATGGGAGAGCTTAGTTATTTTCTAGGCTTACAGGTCAAGCAAACAGATGATGGGATTTTTATCAATCAAGCAAAATATACCAGAAATCTTCTCAAGAAATTTGGTATGCTTGATAGTTCATCTGCTACAACTCCCATGGCAACTGCAACAAAGCTAGACAAAGACACAGGAGCCTCAGTAGATATGACAAACTATAGAGGAATGATAGGGTCTCTTCTTTATCTGACGGCAAGTAGACCAGATATCATGTATGCAACATGTCTTTGTGCAAGATTTCAAGCAGACCCCAGAGAGCCACATCTAACAGCTGTGAAGAGGATTTTCAAATATCTCAAAGGAACCATAACTCTTGGTTTGTGGTACCCTAGAGAATCAGAGTTTAAATTAATTGGTTACTCTGATGCAGATTTTGCAGGCTGTAAGATAGACAGAAAAAGCACAAGTGGAAGCTGTCAATTTTTAGGTGACAGATTAGTTTCTTGGTACAGCAAGAAACAGAAATCAATTTCCACATCCACAGCAGAAGCAGAGTATATAGCTGCTGGTAGCTGTTGTGCACAGATTTTATGGATGAAGAATCAATTGCTGGACTATGGGTTAAGGTACTCTAGAATACCTATTTACTGTGATAATCAAAGTGCTATTGCTATGACAGGTAATCCAGTACAGCACTCCATGACCAAGCACATCAGCATAAGGTATCATTTTATCAGGGAACATGTGGAAGAAGGAAACATTGAGCTTCATTTTGTTTCTACAGATCAACAGCTTGCAGATATCTTCACCAAACCTTTGAGTGAAGCTACCTTTACAAGGCTGGTAAATGAACTTGGAATGATCTCTGGTTTTGCCTAGAGATACTGGTTAGATTCAAACTCTATACATGATTTTATGCTCATGGTTCTTTGCATGTGTTAACTGTTATTTGTACCAGTATGTTAAACTCTGATAGTAAACTCTGTTAGTCATACTCTGTCAGTCATACTCTGTCGGTTAAACTCTGATATTATACTCTGATTGTGATTTTTGTCTGAAACACATGGACCGATGAAGAAAGCTGTATGAAGCATGATTTTCAGTAAGTAATCATGAATCCTTCTAAGTATTATAAATTCTGATTACAAAATGTGCAGAAATTTTACACCGCATGATACTGTCTCTATATTTATAGCATCTCTTAGTTTATTGATCCTATACACTGAGTCTGTATTAGCTGTTTGCACTTTCTCTCATAAATTAATTGTATTAACTGATGAAAAGTCTAAACTCTGTTAATTAATTGCAAATATTTCACCCTCAAATCAAAAGATGCCAAAAAGAGCACAAATTCCTTTGAGATCATGTTGTGCCTAGGAAGATCCAGGAACTTATTGTATGAAATAAGGGCTAAAATCTTTGATTTTTGGTGACTAGTGCCAACCACTGATTACTGGAAAAATAAAATTAAAAAAATAAAATAAATAAATAAATTATATAAAGGGGGTGAAAATAAAAGATATATCCAAATGAAAGGATATCAGAATACAGAGTTTAGATATAAAAATCAGATTTTATTTTATATGAGAGTTTGAGCAACCAATTTTTACTGCTTTAGTTTGTGGATTTTATGCACTTTGAGATGATCTAAATATTCATATTCAGTAAACTCTGCTAATTCACACACAAATACTCACACCTGTACAGTTTGTGAAAAGAGTTTATTTATAAAGGAGGAGGATTGGTAAACACTGATGAACTGTGTACTCTACGCTGAGGTAATTTTATTTTAATCTCTGATGATTAAAATTAATTATTTGTTTCAGACAGTTAACAATTTTGAGAAAACATTCTTGAAAATAAAAGAGTATGATTGGTAACGGTTCTAATTTGTATTAAACAGAGGAGAGAGGTTGAGTGTCAAGAAAAGTGTAAAAGGCGGTAATTATTGCTGTTTTTACTGCGCATGCGCATTGGAAACTGTCAATTATTGCTGTCAGTCATTGTATGTGTGCCACGTGTTCCACTCACACAGTTAACGGAGTAAGACAGTTGTGTATATTGATTAGAAACTGTTCAGTTTTTAATTAATTCTTTTGTATTAATATCCAATACACAAACTCATTTGAACTTTTCACAACTTATTCCAATTCACACATTTTCACAAACACTTTTACTGCAAACACTCTCAAAAATTTTCTAAGTCATTCTCTGATTATTTCTAAATCGTTCTAATGGCTTCTACTGCTTTTATATCCTCTGATCTTGAATTTGTTCCTAACAACTATGCTGCTCCATTGGCTAATGAGAACGCACCGGAGGCGTTTCATCTGATGCAGAATTTTCTTGCCCAATCTCAAATCGGGCGTGCTCTTGTAGAACCAGAAAAGCTTTCTGGATTACAAATTAAAAGCTTCTGGGAGACTGGTGTCTATGATGATGGTGGTGAATCAGGAACACCATCCATTATTTTCGAGTTTCAAGAAACAGAGTATTTTATTACTCCTGGTACAGTTCGTGCAGCTATGGGCTTTGGCGAGTATACTGCTTACACCATTGTTGTTGGTGATGCTGATTTGGTAAGGATGATGAAGGAGATAGGATACAGTGGGTCTTTGGCTAAGATAGGTCAGTTGAAGCGACCGTTCTTGAGAAAGGAGTGGAGCTTTTTCTTCGATTGCATTACAAGAACGTTCGGAAAGAAGTGCACCAACTGGGATGCAATACCCACTGATAGTCTGCAAATTGGGTATTCTTTACTTTATGGTACTCATTTTGATTTTGCTAGATTAGTTTTAACTAATTTAGGTGAGAAAATGACTGAAAACAGAAGGGTAGTTTACTTTGCTCATTTCTGTCAGATTTTATTTTCTGTTTGTGTTGATGGGGTAGATATTATTGATAATGATATTATTCCTTGTTTTAAACTGCACAAAAGAGTATTCTCTGATCTTATTAACAAGGATGTCAAGAAGGGTAATCTAGGTGATTTCTTATTACCTGAGGTGGTTCAACAGTTTTTGATCCATTCTACCCAAACACAATCTGAAACTCAACCACAATCACAATCTGAACCACATCCTGAACCTCTAGATACTGCTCTTCCTAATAAACCAAAATCTAGTGGTAGAACTAAGCATATGGGTTCTAAGCCTGTTAGGATTTCTAAATCATCAGTTGATATTGGGGTGTCAACATCTGCTGGAACTTCAAGGAAGAAAAGAAGGGCAAATAGGCCATCTTTTGCTGACAGTGATATTTCACATCAGAAAAGAAGAAAGTTGGTGGCTGATTATCTTTTTGAGGAGTTGGATGTTTCTGATCCAAATATTGAAGCTGAAAATGTTGAAAATGTAAATGCTACAAATGTTGAAGCTCCTGCAGCTGAGAATCAGGAGGTTGTTAATGAAGCTCCTTTAGCTGTGACTAAGGAGACTGTTATTGATGAAGCTACTGTGCCTGATGAGGCCAGAGCAAATGCTGATGCAGAGGATGTTATGCCTGCACTTGATGATTTCATTGCTGATTTTCATATGGATGCACACATTGAAGCACATCCTAGTATCAGTGTTTGTGATACTGAGGATGTGGCAGCTGATCAACCCACCCAGATAATAGATGAGTCAATTGCAACTCATACAGAGATTCTCTCTGTAAACAATTCAATTCCTGAAATGGGTGAGGAGGTTGATCAGGTAAATGCAGCTGCTGTCAATAAATTGGATGAAGCAGAGAAACTGGATGACATTGTTGCAGAGTCTATTCCTGAAGAAGCAGAGTTTCTTGAAACTGTAAACTCTGAGAATGTTGAAGCTGTTGCAGAGCAAGTTCATGAAGAAGCTGCACAGATAAACACTGAAGCTTCTGCAGAGAATATTGTTGATGAAGCTGCCGAGCCAATTCCAATGAATGTTGCTGCTGATCAAACTGCTGTTCATTCTGAACATGCAAACTCTGGTTTAAATATCTCTTCGTCAGACTCTGATACTCATGAATCTACACCTTTTCTAAGGGATCTTACTACAGCGTCTATCAAAGCAAATCAACATGCTACTGAAGATCATTTCAGGGAAATGTATTTTAAAAATTGGTCAGGAGCAGACTGTATTTTTCCGGCCAACAGGGCTGCTGATTTTGTTGCAAAGTCTGCTGCATCAATTACAAATCCTGAACTTCTAAGTCATTTAAAGGCTACAGTCGTGCAAGTGAAGACTCTTAATAATCGATTTGATGAAACTCACCAGTTAGTGACTGGTTTGAGAAATGATATAGCTGCTAGAGAGTTGGTGTTGAAAAATGATAAAGCTCTCTATTCTACTCTGTTTGCAAATCAGGTAGAATTTAAGCAACGGCTAAGCAAAGTAGAAGAGAATCAGACTGTCATGTCTGCAAAGCTTGATACAATTTCTATTTCTTTGGAATTGCTGACATCAGTTCTAATTCCTGATGATGTCAAAAAGGGGGAGAGGTTTTCTAAGGACAAATGCAAAAGAACTCAAACTCTGAGACAGAGGGATGATGGAACTGATGGTGGAAGCAAGGACACTGAGAAAAAGTCAAATATTATTCAAGTGCAAGGGAGATTCAAGTCAAACTCTGATAGAAATCAAACAAACTCTGGTGTTGGTGGCTCTGGTACTCATGCTCAATCTTCTTCAAGACTTAAGAGTCTAGTGATTTCAGCAAATCCAATTACTGATGAAGAGATTGCAGCTAAGATTTTCATGGAAGAACATGGCAATGAAGCTACAATGGAAGATATAGATGCTGAGATGAAGCTTCTTGCTGAAGAACACCAGAAAAAGATTAAAGCTGGTACTTATAAGAAGAAATCAGTAAAGGCTCCTAGAAAGAAGGAAGTTGGAATTTCTATCAAAGAAAATACTCAACAGTGTATACAATACACAAGGAGGCCTGTGATTGCAAACACTGATAAAGGAAAGGGTATACTGGTAGGAGAAGGACAGTTACCAAAGAAGAATTATTCAACCTCTGACGTTGCTCAAGTTGAATCAAGGATAAACAAATCAACCTCTGACGTTGCTCATGTTGATATTTCTACTAAAGTTGTGACAACCTCTGACAAGGCTCAAGTTGTACAAACTCAGCTAGCTCCACAACTTCAAGGTTTCTTAAGACCTGTACTTTCTGAAACTCTGACGTTAGAAGCTGTTGATTTTTCTCAAACCAGGACAGTACTTGGAAAAGAATCTTATGACAAGTCTGGTTTAGGTTCACACAGGGAAAAGAGAATAAATAACAGATCTTTAGATCAAACATCACTGGCAGAAGCTGGTATTGGGGTATCTCAAGAGAGCCTTGATAAACTAGAATCTGTTCAGATGGTCTATCATAAAGGATTGAAGAAAGAGGTTCTGTTATATTTTATGTCTGATGGAAGAGTATACAGAATAGGAGAAGCTGATGTTCAATTGAAGCTATGGGAAGAGCTTGAGTATGTTTTATACCTTCTCAAAGTCAAAAATAGAAGTACTCACAATGCTGCTTTAGTTCTAAGAGAAAGGATGCTGAGAACAAAAGCTATGCTTGGAGGAGGTGTTTCAAGTGCATACATTCCTAAGTACAGAGATGCTTATGGAAATATTGTTGAGATGAAGAGAAACAGTGCCAAGTTCAAGACAGCATTGGGAATAAAAGTCTTGGAGTTCAACTTAAAGTCTGACAAATCTTATTATATCCGGCTAGGGAATGAAATGAGGAAGAACAACATTTATTCTTTAAGAGCTGCTATATACCAGACTGGAGAAAGTGATCCAGAGCTTAAAGAATTGAAAGGGATCATGGTAGATGAGCTGGAAAAAGCTGAAAGGAGGCTTCTCATTGATTATCTCAGGACAGTGCCTGATATTGAAGAGATTAAGTAAAGTGTGACTGTAAGTTTTTAAAGTTTTTTTGTTCTAAGTTAAAGTTAAACTCTGATTATATTTAAACACTGCATTTGTTATATGTTTTGACATCATCAATTATCTATTAACTTGTACATCTTTATTATGCACAAGTTGGGGGAGATTGTTAGATATAATTGCTGAAGTTTGCTTATCAGTGTTTAAGCAACAGGTACTCATCAGAGTTTACTAGAAGCCAGTCAGAGTCTATTAAAGTCTGACGGGGTGAGAGTTTGCCTTAGCTGTCGGTGCTAATATGAAGATTCTAGAAGCAATATATCTTGAAGATGGAAAGAAGCAAGATATATTGAGACAGATAAGGAAACGGAACAGAAGACAGAAGCAATCCTAATTTGATATGATTTGTATAGATAATTTATAGAAATATCAATTAGAGATTGATTATGTAACTGTGTATTATATAAACACAGATAGGTTAACCCTAAAAGGGATGCGAATACTGAATATATTATTCTTGTAACCTAGCAGCTCTCTGTGATTCTTTAACATCACTGAGAGAAGAGTTATTTTATATAATTCAGTTATTGATTCATAAACAGTGTTCTTGAGTGTTATTATCATATTAATATTGATTATATATTGTGTATTCGGCCTAACAAGGACCTTACAGGATCAAGTCTGTGCTTTGGGAAGGAACTTTTCACTTGGAAGATTTAGGTGGCAATCCTATACCGAGAGCATGGAATATTGAACACTTGAAGAAATACTTCCAATAGGGAGTGGTTGTGTACCCCCTATGTTATCTATTTAAATAAACTAGAAGAAATAAGATTCCTTCTAGTCTAGGGGTAGTGCATGTATACCTCCCCTGGAGTGGTTGAGATGCTTTTAATTATTGTTATTTCCCCACAGAGCATTAGCCCTTGGGACCAGTGTGGATTTCACACCGGAGCGCATTATTTATCAAGAATTTTGAAAATTTGTTTGATTCTTTAGAGATTATCAAGTTTTTTAATTTTGCTTAATAAGAGCACGCCCTTAGCAATGGCAAGGAAAGATGCGTCCTATACCAATTGATAAAGGGAATAATTTTAAAAAACATACTTGTTAGACTCGCCTCAAACAATTTTCATAACGAGGATGCGCCCTAAACAGTTTTCCAAATAAGGACGTGCCCTCATCATGATTCGTAAATAAGAGATGCATTCTCAGGAAGAAGTAAGCATGGAGTGCAAACAGTTAAGGCAATCAAGCAAGACATGCATGAATATGTATGGAGATTATTTGAGTTGTTTAAAACTTCATTACCTAACACAGATAAGAGTTAATCAAAAGTCAGCATAAGTTAAGTTACAACTTGCAAGGCATCAAAAGAGGGCCTGCACCTCGATGTTTGAATATATAAAGCTTTAGGACGCGTCCTAAGCTTGGTCGTTTGGTTTGGCACTAGGATTTTCAGCCACATTTGAAGTCTCAGCTGTGTGTTCTTTAAGAGGAGTGGTAACATCATTATCATTCTCAGGAGACGCGCCCTCCGAGGACGCGCCCTCTTCCTCATTTCCAGGTTCAGGGGACGCCTTCTCAAGGCCTAGGAACACCCTCTTAGCCTTTATTTCAGCAGCTTCATCAATATTAAATTTGTTAATCCATAACACAATTTCTTCCCCAAACTAGGAAAAATCATAGTTAGGATCTTGAGCTAAGAATCCAGAGGCGTAATTCCCGAAGCCTTTCATGAAGGACGCGCCTTCGATTCTCTTTTTCTCTTTAGCCCAACCATTTTGTTGATCTTCCACAAGCTCAGTCACTCGATTGTTCAGTTTGTTGTTCTCTTCTTTAAGACCATCAATGGTAGTGCCTAGGTCACTTATAACCTCTTCTTGTGTTTTCAACTCATGCTCATAATAGCTCTTTTTCTGTAGAAGTTCATTTTTTACTTTAGCAAGGCTTTTATTGCAGTCATCTACTTGTTTTAGGAGTTTGTTTTTTTCTTCTTCAAGTGATTCGAGGCGCGCCTTATCTTTCTGAAGAAAACTTCGACGATTGAGAGCAGAAACGAGTGCTTCAGATGTAGCCTTGATGATTGCTTCATTTTCTCAAGTGAGTCTCTTTTTCTCCACTTGGTAATGTCATCATCAGTTACAAAGGGAATTGCAAGGGGGCTTAAGGAATATGACACTAAGGAGAGTGAGGAAGATTTGGCTTTTTTAGAGGACACACCCTCTGTAGTAACAACGACCTCAACATTGTCCTTCTTTTTCCTATCCTTGTCTTTTTCCAGGTCAATTACTGTCTGAGGTTTTTTAGTCTGAGCTATTGTTTTCTTGGCATCCTTCCTATGAGCACGCGTCTTAACCCTTTTGGCAACCTTCACAGGAAGAGCAACACCCATCTCGATACCCTAACCACTTGGAAAATTTTCCATACCTGAATACAATAAAGAAAAATGTTAAGACGCGTCCTTATCATATTAATTCATTAACAAAGTAACATATATATTCAGAATAAAAGTAAATTCATATAGGGTTACCAGGCTATAAGGGCGCGCCCTTATCAGTTTGGACATCCTCCTCAATCTCAGCGTTGTCATCATCGTCTTCAGAATCATCAAACTTGGATCCCATAATAGGAATTCCTCTTCGAAAACGTTGAAAAGGGACGATGGTTCCCACTTCTTTCCTAAGAATTCCTACTCTTTTCAGATTTTCTTCTGTAACCAGGGTTTTTAAATGAAATCGAGAGGGAGGAAGTGAGGTAATTTTGTCAGCTCTCTTTTTGGCCTCGCCAAAAAGTTCTTTGGTGTTTCTATTATCTAAGGCAAAATAAAAATACAAAGTATAAGTTCTCGGCGAGCCCTAAAGGGACGCGCCCTCAAATGATAAGTAAGTAATATGGAAGAATTCTTACTATGATCACAGTTGAATATAACTCTAACCCTTTCAACATTCCAGAGATAGAAGAATGGTTCCTTCCAATTTTTCTCGTGGCTTATCTTTCCACTTGAGAAACCCATCTTGTTATGTTTATGTTGAGCAGTCAAAAAGAAATAGCCTTTCGAGCTCTTCCTGATGCTGAAAAAATAGCTAAACTCTTCCATGGATGGTGGAGTGGATATTCCTTCATCATGATACAAAATGAATAAAGCGAGAGCCAACTTGTATGAGTTTGGGGATAATTGAATAGGGGCAATGTCGTACCATTCTAATACGCTTTTGAGATAGGGGTGAAGGGGCGCGCCCACTCCTAATGCCATCAACTTTGGGGAAGTGACCATCCTAGGTACTTTAAAGGGTTCTGGAAATTTGAAGATATGAGGCCTCATCATAGAGGGAGGGCGCGCCCACTTACCTTCCATACCATAGTATGTCATGCACCAAGATATTTCTTCCACAGAAACTGTGGATGACATTGCCACACAAAATAATTTAGTACTTTGCTTCCTCATTCTTCTTTTATCAGCTTCAGTAAGTGTGTTTTCATATACACCCCAGTCAAGATCTATCTCTTCTTCAGCGACTTCAGGATGGACAAATGGGATTGGAGAACTTTCAGGAGGCGGCATACGATCATCCTCAGCTATATACGGATATGGGCTATCTGGAGATGCGTCCTTACCGTTGGATTCTGTCTCAGAATTGGACGCGTCATCAGAATCGGACGCGCCCTCAAAATTTGACGAAGATTCAGAATTTGATGATTCCACTTGTTTTCTTTTTCTTTGCCGAGAGATATAAGCTCCTGAGTTTTCTATAACATCATATTCTTCGTCTATGATTGGTTTAAATTGATTAGGGCGGTTCTATTCTGTTGACTTGTAACTTCAAAATTAAGATCATCAATATGGGGAAGGGATGAATTAGAAGTCATGGGAGACGTCATAATTTCTGTATCACCCTTAAATGGAGATGCGTCGCGCAACTGTTCTACTGCTTGAGTATGGAACGATTTGATAGAAGAAGAACTCTGTGCAGGAAAAGAGAGTGATGGCGGGGAATAAATCCCAAGGCGTTTGTTGAATTCCTTAAAGGGATGAAAGGAAGAAGGCGCACCCTTACCCTCCAGCTGAAAAAAGAAAGAAACATTGGTAAGGACGCGTCCTGAAAAAAAAAACGAATTTGGAAAACAAGGGTAAAATCGAAGAATGAGTTAGCAGTTAGTTGAGAAATGTCGAGGACACGTTCGAAAAAGGTTCTAAAGAAACTAAAAGACGCAAGGAAATCTAGCTTACTGAAAACGCATCCTATGAGTATCTACGGACTTTAATTAGAAGGCGCGTTCTAAATCCACATTTAATACTGGAGCGGCAGAAACATAATTCAAAATCAAACTTATACAAAATACAAATCAAATGTAGATATATATATATATATATATATATATACATTTCGAAATTCAAGAACACACAAAGGAGTCCAACGGTCATATCGTCGATTCAAGTAAGATACACGGTGAAAATAAAAAATGAGTACATGAAATCATACCTTTACAGTTGCTGAACAAGATCTGTGAAGAAAATCAACGAGAAACGGGACAATTTGGCCGGATTTTGCTCGGGAAAATGGAGTTGCGGCGGTGTTTGTTTTTCTGGAAAAAAGAGTAAAGTAAAACGGTAAAGTGACTTTTAGGTATTTATAGGCGAAGGCTCGCCTAGTGGGTAACAGCTGTCAAGCACGTGCACCATGACAGTAAAAGGAGGACGCGTTTCTTGTAAGGACGCGCCCTGTTTAGCAGAAGATCAAGAAATTTTGAGAAACAGCTTCAGGAAATTCAATGTATTGTTTTTAACTTTACACTGAACTGGGGGGTAGTTGTTATAGCCAAAATTTGTTAATGGGTTTTTAGGTTAGGTTTGGGTCAAGTAGGAATTCAATTAGGCTATCTAAAATGTAATTTGATAGGTCCAATGATATAAATGGTTGGGGTTTACCCTCAAGGGGTAAGGGCGCGCCCTTTCAGGTCGTCCACCCCTTAAGGGCGCGCCCTCAAGGTAAGGGTGGCATGATGGAAGTCTTGATAAGGATAACGACTATTTTGACATTGCATGAGGAAGGTTTGGGACTTATCCTCTTAGGGGAGAAGGTGTGCCCTTTCCGGTCATTCAACCCCAAAGGACGCGTTATCTCTGTATGAACTGACAACTTAGCCTAAATGGAAGATTTTACAGAATAATAACTTCATTTGATATAAGGAAGACATGGGGCTTGTCCTCATGAAGATGAAGGCGCGCCCTTTAGGCTGTCCACCCCTTGAGGGCGCGTCCTCTTGGTTTGAAGTTGCAACATGATAATGAAGGATGGTTCCTTTGCCTTGGTACTGGCAAAATATTGAAGAATTCCCTCCTAGGATGTGCCCTAGGAGGGGGATGTCCGTGGCTGAAGGCCTCCTTTTGTATTCAATGGGCGCGCCCTCATTGGGGATGTGAGGTTAATCTTGGTGTGTGCTTTGGGAGCTCTGTTCCTGTACTCAATGGGCGTGTCCTTATTGGGGAACTTTGGAGTAATTCTGCACTTTGCACCCAAACACTTGGGATCACTTGTCCTGCTATCTGGTGGGTGCTTCTCATTCGGGGGACAAGGATGCGTCTAGCATTTAAGGTAAGTCATGGTTATACATGTATCTATGAATTAAGGAAATAGTTGGTAATGGATAAGACTAGTCCTCGACGGGGGAAGTTTCCTTATCCATGAAGTCCTGACGTCATAGATAAGCCTTGGGCCTTTGTGACTAGACCTTATCGTTGGACATTCCTAAAGTGAGATAGATTCTAAGTATGGAAGGTCGTCTAAGCATGTAAAGCATCTTAAACATGGAAGGCGGTGGAAAAGTCCTACGTCTAAGTATGGAAAGACGGTGGAAGGCTTTGACTGGACCTTGAAGATCAGAGACCAAGCCCATGGAGGAAACTTCCTCCCCTAGAACTACGTTGGCTTGATTCCCTATATAAGGGATACGTAGGCACATTGTAAGGGGTCGAAAGTTGAGAGCTCTGAGGCAGCCAACATAAACCCTAAGCAATCTCAGCCACCAATTAAACACAACCACCATACTCCGACGAATTCACCACCCAAGGACCACCGTTGTAGATCTTGATTTCGGCGAGAAACCTCGAATTTTGTTAATACCAAATTCCTCCGTTAACATTATATATGAGTGTAAAAAAACTCAAACAATTTTTTTAATAAAATAAATTAAAACTGCATGTATATGAAATTAATATTTAATTTACAAAATTTATAAATATAATATGTAATAAAGATTATTTTTAAATACTTGTAGATATTGCTTAAAATATGAAAACGTAATTTTATACATTGACCAAACAACGTTAGGCTACTCAAATTTTAAAGCCAAACGCAACCGTTCCGAATTTCCCGTATCACATTTTTGTCGGGAAATGTGAATACGCCGTACTCACATTATTAGTTTGTTTTGGTTTTCTGTTTTGCATTTTGACAACTTTAAATTTTATTATAAATCAATTAGATTCCTTTGATTCAAAATTTTTATCATCTGATCAAAGAATATGTAAAATTGTTCCCGAAAATTTAAACAAGAAAATATTAACAAGAAAATATGCTCGTCATAATAAAATTGAAAAACAAAAAGAGGAAAAATAAATTTAAAGACAACTACTAAAGTAACGAGTCATGACTCATGACAGCGTAACTAATACTAAAGTCCACTGTGTTTAGCTGGAAATGATTTAACGCATTTTATGCAACAAGTACATATACAGGTTTAATTTTGAATAAAGATTAAAGACTCTCGCAACGTTTTCCTAGTAAACAAACGAAAAAAATGTGTATCATATTGCAGTTAGGGGTGTAAAGATAAAATCGAATATTTTTTACTCAATTCTCGAATTATTTTATTATTATAGTGTTTAAATTAGGATTTGGTATTATTTTATTTGAGTAAAAGTGATTATCGAGGTCTGGATTCAAACAAAATACTCCTATAAGCTAATATCGTATTTTACTTTTGAGTTAATGATTCATCGAATACGATCAAATATGATTCATTAACATTAAATATCTTTTTTCTTTGAACTATATAAATGATCATCTATTATCTATTATTATCTATTACTATATATAATATGCCAACACAAGGGCAAAAGTTGCCAATTAAATGGCCGTGAAATTACCGTTTTACCCTTTTCTTTTGAAAAATAACAAAAATGCCACTCGTATATTATTATACAAAAATGTTTTAATAGTCAGAGATTTGAACCTCGAACCTCCTTCCAAGATATTCATGGGCTTAACCACTATGCTACATGCCTTTTTGAGTTTATTTCAAAAAACTTATTAGATAACCCACGTCTTTTCCTTTTTTTTTTGAAAAATAACAAAAATGTCACTCGTATATTATTATACAAAAATGTTTTAATAGATGTGTTACTACAAAGAATCGAACCTCCAACCTTCTTCCAAGATATCCATGTGCTTAACCACTACGCTACATGTCTTTTTGAGTTTATTCCAAAAAACTTATTAGATAACCCACGTCTTTTATCTCTTATATTTTTTTTTTACTTTGATGTTTGAATAAATAAAATATTGGTTTGAATTATTTATATAAATTTGTTTTTCTTTTTTCCTTTTCGTAATTTTATATATCTATATATTCAATCACTATATATTATTACAGTTGTATGTTTTCAATTTAATATATATTATTATGTTGATTATAATTCATAATTTATATTATATATTTATATTATACTTTATTTGAATTAAATTAATTATTCATGCATAAAATATACTATTAAAATTCGATCTAATATAAGAAGTATTATAGACATTATATCTCTCATTATTAGTTATTTCTATAATTTTTAAATTAAGAACATTAGCATTCAAATTATACAAAAAAATTGTCTACCTACTCTGTTCGTCACATCCAGCAAACTCGGATTCGGCAAGAATCTCATTTTTTGGTAGTACGAAGGGGGAATCGGCCCAAAAATTAGGTCAATTACGAGACGAGGGCGGAGGAAAAAAGACGAGAGAGCAACCCGACTTAAGATTCTACTAATAGCCGCCCATATGTTTCGTGTAAAAAAACTGAAAAGATCGGAACATGGGAATAGATCGAATCAGAGTTCACGTCGCCCGCCCTAAACAAATAGGAGGCGCGGGCCACAGGTCGCACAATGTATTGTTTATTTGTTAACATTTTCTAAAGTAACATGTCATTCTTTATTAACTTATCTATATCTTTTTCCACCTTTTTAACTCCCCCCCTCAACCCCAGTGACGTTCGTGTCAAAAATCGGGATGAGTTTTTAAAATATAGGATATTACATAGTATATAATTACATAATGATCAGTCAGATTGTTAGTAGACGATTAAGTTTGGGAAAATTGAAAATTACAAGTTTTGAAAATAGAATTTCAAATTGTATTCCAAAAATTATTGTACGATGTTAAAAAAAGTATAATCTTTCATAATAATAATAGAAATTTATAGAATACATTAAATTGATTCGTAATTTCATATAATCATTTTAATAAAATGAAATTCTAAATAGGGTTTGTGGGTCCTTGACGACATCCTCTACAACATATACAATATTTCTTATATTCGGTCGAATTTCAATAGTATATTTTATGTATGAATAATTAATTTAATTCAAATAAAGTATAATAAAGATATATAATACAAAAGTATGAATTTTAAACAACATAATTAATATATATTTAATCGAAAACATACAATTGTGATAAAATTCAGTGATTGAATATATAGGTATATAAAATTACAAAAAGAAGCCTCCGGGTCTGTAGATGAGTTGGTGAAAGCACTGGTTATTGACCAAAGCATTCAAGGTTCGATTCATGGAAGCGTGGGGAATTCTTCCTCCACTCTAGGGTCTGGCGTGATACCGGTTGGGGTGTCCGGAAAATACACTTTTTGACCAAAATTACGAAAAGATGAAAAGAAAAACTGATTTATATAAATAATACAAACCAATATTTTATTTATTTAAAAATCAAAGTAAAAATAATATAAGATAAGAGAGGAAAGACATGGATTATCTAATAAATTTTTTGAAGTAAACTCAAACAGGCATGTAGAATAGTGGTTAAGCCCATGAACATCTTAGAAGGAGGTTGGAGGTTTGTTTCTTTGTATAACAACTATTAATATATTTTTGCATAATAATATATGAGTGACATTTTTGTGACGGCCATTTAATTAGAAACTTTTGCCCTTGTGTTGAGGTTTAATATATAGTAATAAATTGGATTAAAATTTGTAACTGTAAAATGATATTCCAAACACATTATTAATTCATTTACTAAGTATGTTAATATAATTTAATATAAAGACGAACACATGAGAGGAGTGCAGAATCAGTTCCCAAGTAAAAAACTAAAAACAAATAAGTGACATGAATACTCCAAACTGTAATAGGTGTTCATCTCCCAAATTGTTTATCACAAACTTGAGTGATGTGAGAGTGTGCAAAGATGCGTCGGCCTTCAGCTTCGTTTTAAAATCCTCTATCTCATTCATGCATGTTCGATTATATTACAACAACATTGCATGCATATAACCTATTCATAATCTAGATTGCAAAAAAAAAAAACTCAATCGATTCCCGAAAAACAGATAACAACCGCTCTCTAACGCAAATTACCAATCTACAAACTATCCTTTCTTTGACACACAAAACTCAGGTAAACCTGCTTATAATCGCAAGAAGAACAATAGTACACTCGTGCTTCAAATTCTATACTATTTCAATCTGGTCTCAAAATCAATAATAGTCACTTTAAACAAGTCTTAGAGTCTTGGCATAGTTACGTTTGTGATTCAAAGTAATTACACTATTCGCTAACAAAATTCTTTACTCCTCACTATGCATGAACCATACTTCTCATTTTACGCTCTCAAACTTAAGACTACACAATCCTTAAGCTAATAAATCGATCACGACCAACTTTTTCACAATAAAAATTATTGACATCTCTATGCAGGCCCGTGCCTTGCACGGGCTGTTACGCTAGTTATTATATATATAATAGAGCAACTAGGGGGTTTAGTGAGACAATTTAATAATCTTGAAATTACTAAATTACCCCTCTTATATTAAATTAATTATAAAAAAATTGTTGTTGATAAGAATTGAACCTAGGACCTAGGTGTGATAAATGTGCACATATGTAACCACTACACCATCCTAGCAATTGACTAACAACTTAAAAATTATTAACCTCATATTCACGAAAATCACTTGTTCTATGTTTCTTAATATTTTTTGAGAGTAGTACCGATAATCTTTATAATACAAATTCGATATTAACATTTGTCACTACTACATTATTGAAATTTTTTAATGTCAACCAAATACCACTTGCTATATTTTTCTTTAATATTTAATTTAAAACTATCAACATATATAATCCTTTCTAATTATATTCTGATATGTAATAAGCATAAAATGAATTTTATCTATTATTTTACATTTAAATCTTTTTCATTATTAGACAATAACAACTTATAATTACAGATCCATTTTTTAAATTTTCGTCTTCAATAAATAAAATTTATATGTTGATTATTTTTGAAAACTACACTATCTATTATCTATTATATATATAATAGAGCAACTAGGGGGTTCATTGAGACAATTTATTCGGTTTGAAATTACTAAAATACCCCTACTTATTATATAATAATAATTTTGTAATTAATGCATATATTAAGTATATCTAACTCATTAATCATCACTATTATCGCTATATTTATTACTCCATTATCATAATATGTTTGTAATTTATAATTATATTTATATATCTATTAATACTTAAATGATTAGATAACTAATATCTCTAATTATATCTAACTCATTATTACTTAATAATATTTCAGAATTAATATGTCAATACATGCATGTATATCTATAAACTATATTGTTAACTCAAAATATTAAAAAACTATCGGGTCTAATCACTTAAGACAAATAAATACTACACGCACTAATAATTTGAACGTGATGATCAAACTAATAAACACCCGTCAACACATAGACAAAACCACCAAGGATATTACTCAAATGGTCAACAACATCGTAGGCAAAGAATGTATATTCGAAGTGCAAAGTACCTCCTACAATCTAGATGGACATGACAGATAAACTATAGTGCACATAAACTCAATATCTACGGCGTCAGTTACTGCTCCCAATGATGAGATAGGGACAGGTTCAAAAAAGAAACCAAAAATCGCTTGAAACAAAAAGCATCGCGCAACCAATATGGTCAATGAACATCAATAAAAAAATTATCTAGCTACTTAGAATTATCTTCATAATATTTGGGACTCAAGACATAATTTTAGGACAGTGTCTAAATTAAGAACTTAGGTTTACCATTTGTAACCATGATTATCGGATTAAGCGTGTGTTCATTTCCATCAACATCCATATAGTCTGAATTGTGCAGGTGGTTGACTATCATGCATTTGATGAAATTAATGAAAAAGACTACTAGCGTGTATATTATACACACAACATATAAAATTAAGGCAACTCATGCAAATAAACTCAATTTCTTCTTAATTTATTGATTGTCTCTTCCAAACCAATGGACGTCCATACTCAATCATAACTACTGCAAAATTCAAAACTTCAAAATTCTTTTAATTTACATTTTCTATAAATAGGGGTAGGTCCTATTACAAATCAAAATGAAAAACATCTAACATGACAAATAGTTCATTTCTAAAACATGTAAACAGTCCAATAAAAAAAATTAAATCATACGCGTGCCTCACACGGGTTATAAAGCTAACAACTTAGGTTTACCATTTGTAACCATGATTATCGGATTAAGCGTGTGTTCATTTCCATCAACATCCATATAGTCATGTCGTGTTACACCTTATTTACGTCAAAACCAAAAACATACGTTCTGAACCGTGCAGGTGGTTGACTATAACGCATTTGATGAAATTAATGAAAGAGATAGCTACTAGCGTGTATATTATACACACAACATATAAAATTAAGACAACGGATGTAAATCAACTCAATTTCTTCTTAATTTATTGACTGTCTCTTCCAAACTAATGGACGTCCATACTCAATCACGACTACTGCAAAATTCAAAACTTCAAAATTCTTTTAATTTACCTTTTCTAAAAATAGGAGTAGGTCCTATTAAAATCAAAATAAAAAATATCTAACAAGACAAATAGTTCGTTTTTAAAACATGTAAGTAGTCCAATGAAATATAAGTTTAGATCATACCAGTGCCTCGCACGGGTTATAAAGCTAGTTATATTTATAATAGAGCAACTAGGGGGTTCAATGAGCCAATTTATTCAAGTTAAATTACCAAAATACCCTTCTAAATTATATTTTAATTATACATGTATTTTTTTTGAAAGTAATTATACATGTATTAATTACAATTAATACTCATATACTTTAATATGCGTACATTAATTGTGTTCAACTCATTATTGCATATCATTGATATTTATTATTACTTCAATATTTAATATTAACAATTTATGACTAGATATTATTTTTTATAGAAAATATTAAAACTTTTAAACATTAAATAAATTGTGACAATAATGATTGATAATTGTTAATTGAAAGAGATTACCAACTAATTTAGAGTTTTATTCACTATTTCAAAGTGATGCATATGAAATCTTATTTTGCTAAATTAAAAAAAAAACTATTGGCCTTATTGCATATTTCGTATCTAGGTTCGCTATTTGATTCATTACATTTATTTGCTTATATAGCAGACGGTTTAGGGAGATCAAAAGTAATTATAGACCAAATAAATGATGATGAAAAATAATGAATATGACAAGTGGGCAATGAATATCAATCAAATAAGGAATTTGGATACAGAAGATGTAATAATAAGGCAATAGGTTTGTTTTTCGAAGTTAGCAAAATATGATTTGATCTGCATATCAAATCTTATTTTTCTAAATTGAAAAAACAAACTATTGGCCTTATTGCATATTTCGTATCCAGGTTCGCTATTTGGTTCATTACATTTATTTGCTTATATAGTAAACAGTTCAGGGAGATCAAAAGTAATTATAGACCAAATAAATGATGATAAAAAATAATGGATATGGTGAGTGAACAATGAATATCAACAAAATAAGAAATTTGGATACAGAAGATTTAATAATAAGGCTAATAGGTTTGTTTTTTGAAGTTAGCAAAATATGATTTGATCCGCGTCACTTTACAATAGCCAACGAGAAGATTTTGTACCATATCAAATATTTTTTTTTTATAAATTTAGTATATCTTAAACAATAAGTTATATATCAAACAAATGTTATAGAAATATTGTACCAAATAGTTTTACTAACTACTTCAAACAGGTAAAATACTATTTTGTTTTTTATAAAGTTACACGACGGTTGCAAAATAAGTCACACTCATTTAAAATAGTTCAATCTCCCGTAATTACAAGACTGCAAGCACTTCAAAATTATAGGTCTTACTTATATTGTACGTCGTTAATAGATATGATCTTTTTCAATGAAAAAAGATTTCATTCGCAACAGAACCTATAATACATTTCACATGCATGCATATATTTACATGATTAAATATATATGACCTTTTCTAACAAAAACTGATCCCACTTGCAACAAAACATATATTATATTTAATAAATCGGCTTATCATTTTATAACAGAAGAATGAAGAACATACACGTGCCTCGCACGGGTTATAAAGCTAGTTTGTTTTAAAATAAGAGTACTATTGAAACATAATAATCAATCATCAATATCTTTATATATATAAAGAAAACCCCCCAAGCTCTCAGATCGTTCGAAAACTATTTATCTATTTTTCTAGAGCTTTTGAATTTTAATTCAATAAAATTAAATTTCCTTATTTAAATTCGAATTTATATGATAGAAAAATAGAAATTATCTTTTAAATTTTTACTAACAGAGTAAACTAAAAATACAATTTTAATATTCTTTCCTTTCTCAATTTTAATTCAATAAAATTAAAGTTCCTTATTTAAATTTCAATTTATAGGATAGAAAAAATCTCTTTTAAAATTACTAATAGAGAAAACTAAATATACAATTTTAATATTATTTCCTTTAAAATTTTTAATAATGGAAGAAATTAAATATATTATTTTAATATTCAACATATTTATCTTTTTATCTTATCCTATATCTTAGGAATTTTTTTAATAATGGAGGAAAGTAATTTTTTTAATCTTAGGAATGTTTCACTTGCAAGAAAAAATTATCCATTACTTATATTTTGTTTCTTTTCCGTCAAGAAAACAAATACCATACATAGCAAACATGAATACCTATAAATATATTAATTTATAATTGATGCTCTCATTATTTCGGTTATCACTTTTTGATCTTATTATCTATGTTTTTCAGACATCATCTAATCATGTATTGCATGTTATTTGCAGGTATATGCCCGAGAATTTTATGACTGAAATTCAAGATTCACAGCATGTACAATATTACACAAAAAGAAAAGGAGGCGGTGTTACACAATCATGATCAATTAATACAGGTAAAGTGTTTCAATTTGATTATTCTAATCATAAAATTGATTTATTTTTGTAATCCATGAAAAGAGTTTTGTTGATACAAAACATGAATTAGAGACGTTTTTAATATGAAGTTTCAGATTCTAACTATATTTTTTGCCTTAAAGATTTTTCTTATGTTTTCAAACTGCGACAAAAGAAAAAAATTAAATAAAAAAGTTCGAAAATTAAAGGTACAGAACAAAAGAAGGTCCATTTGCTCCTGTTGTACTCAGACGTTTGATCACGTTTGATCTAGGTACATAATATGTATGACCAAACAAATTACTTATATTGACTTATAAATAGTTCTGATTCTTTTTGTCATTCTTTTTGTTTTTATTTTTATTTTTCTAAGCTATACGTCATCAACTCAAAGTATTTAACTATTATCGGGTATAAGTCAGAAAAATAATTATATATGCATAATAAAATTTTACTGTAAACCGAAAATTCTTTCCTCATCCAATATCAATATGTAGTGAGTATTTAATAATCTTTATGATTTTTTTCATAAGTTAAGCTTATCAACCGTGCATAATTGTATTTCATTAACTCTTTTTTGTTTAGCAAATTGAGAGCGCAAATGGGAATTAACAATAATGAAACAAAAGATCAGAAGGATCCTGTAGGAGAAGAGGTAAGTTGTAACATGATTAATTGAATCATTAATTTTGTAACATTATATTTTTGTATTATAATTTTAAGATTCCTATTCTCCTAAATTAACTTTTTGTATTATGATTTTAAATTTTGAGAAATTGTCTTTTAAATTTTTATTAATCGAATATTAATTACCTTAAATTCTCTCGAACTTTTTTCTTAAGTCAAATTATTATCTTAATATTGTACTAAAATTTATCTTTAAGTCAAATTACCATGTTGATATTCTCTTACACTTTCTTTTAAACTTAGACTTGCCATCTTAATATTCTCACATATTTTTTCTTAAAAATTAGATTTTTGAAAAATGTTTGAATTAAAATTTATGATATAAGAAAATTGATTAATAAATTATGTAATTTTTTTAGTAATTAATTTGTTAGCTGTTAAAAATTGATAACAACAAGAAAGTGGGTCATTGAAAGAATACATGTTTGACGAAAGAGCGATTCAAGGATCATATTATATGATAGAATTTAATATTGATATTATATTATGTATTTTAAATATATAATTTGCAATATGAATTTTAAGAAAAATAAAGTGATAAATATACTAATATTTGATAGAATATTAAAATAATGAAATATATTGAACAATTGTTCTTTTTCATTAGGAGGAGCATATTATATTCTAAAATTTAATATTGATGTTATATTATGTATTTTAAAAATATAAGTTGCAATATGAATTTTTAAAAAAATAAAGTGATAAATATACTAATATTTGATAGAATATTTGAAGAAAAATAAAGTGATAAATATACTAATATTTGATAGAATATTAAAATAATAAAAACATTGAACATTCTTTTCTATATTTATTCAAAATTTTGGTAAATGAATAAGACTAAATGTAGAATTCAAAAGAAACTTTAGTTTTATGTTAGAAATATTATTATTTTAAAAAATATATTTTGTACAATATTTTTTAGAAAAATTTGAAGAAATTATAACAAAGCCGCTGCGAAGCGCGGCTTAGTAAACTAGTACTTATATAAAGGAGAATACGAGGGCGGTGATGTGGCATCTCTCAAATCGTTTCGATCTATTTTTCTAATTTTCTCAAAATTTTGAATTATTAATATGAAAAATTCAAAAATATCTCAATTGCCTTTAAAACATTCATTAATGGAAGAAACTAAAATATATCAATTGGTTTTAAAATCTTTATTAATGAAGAAAACTAAATATACAATTTCAATATTTTTCTAAATTTTTGTGTTAGACAATATCTCAATTGTCTTCCAAATCTTACTAAAATAGAAAACTAAATATAAATATTTTTGCCTTTAAAATAGAATATCTCAATTGCCTTTAAAATATTCACTAATGGAGAAAACTAAAATAAATTAATTGGGAAACTAAATATACAATTTTAATATTGTCCTAAACTTTTTTGTTAGACAATATCTCAATTGTCATTCAAATCTTTATTAAAGGAGAAAATAGAAATATAAATATTTTTGCCTTTAAAATAGAATATCTCAATTGCTTTTGAAATATTCACTAATGGAGTAGACTAAAATATATCAATTGGCTTTAAAATATTTTTTAATGAAGAAAACTAAATATACAATTTTAATATTTTCCTAAATTTTTTTGTTAGACAATATCTCTATTGTCTTCCAAATATTTATTAAAATAAAAAACTAAATATAAGTATTCTTGCCTTTAAGATATTTGCTAAAGAAGAAAACTAAATATACACACCTCTATATAAATTTTAAAGTTGCAAAGCCAAAAAAAATATTTTCTTTTCATGTATGTTTGTGTTGTTAATTGGCTTCATCATGTTTTTGTTTTTGATCTAATATTAACATTCATGTTAGTGACATGTTTGGTTTATCTTTGCATAAATAGTTCTCCGAGATTCAAGTTATTAGTGACATGTTTGGTAGTTTTTCTGTTATTCATACGTACTGGTACATACATCTGTATATATGTCTATAATTAAGGCGAATATAGACAATAATGTTACTAAATATTAGTTAAATATATATTTTGTATATGTAACAAGAGAGAAGTCATGGACGGAGCCCGGTCGTCCAGTTAATCCAAGTACAAGGTATTGTTTTAATTTAAATATCAAAGATGCACAAAATCTAAATATAAGATACATAGAAAAGTTATGCAATATTAGTTGAATACTTGATTTATGTTGTACTTTAAAATATGTTTGTATTGTTTATTGATTTTAGAATATTGCATATGAAAAAGAGATTATAGATTCATTTTAACGATGAATTTATAAAACATTCAGTGTTAAATAATTTAAAATTTTATAATTGTTTATTCGTTATGTCAGAAAATTTCAAATTGAATGATGATTAAAATAAATAAATATATGCGACAATATTCGTTTGGAAGTGTTTCTGTTTTTTTTTTTGTTTCTATTTCTTTACTCTCTTCTTCTCTTTGCTCTTTTTTGTTGTCTCTATTTATCTTGAGTTTGTGACACTGGGAAAGTGTTTTGTTGGTTTTAATTTTAGATAATAATGTTTCTGAGTTACCTCGGGATATTATTTATCTGGGGTAATCAAATAAAATATTACAGATTATTGTATATATGAAAATATTGAATCAATTGTATGTATGTATGTAAATTTCTCAAGGTAATCTCAGGAAAAACATTTTCTTAATTTTATTACCTTTTATATTTGTGTTTGTAGTGATGATTGTTTATTAACGTCTATTTTTTTTCTTTTTAATTTTACTATTATACTATCTTAAAATTTGTGCGATGCATAATTATTTTTAATAGTTATTATTTAATTATTTATATATTAATATTTTATTATTAATTAGATTTATTAAAAAGATGTAAGGTTAGAGATAATATTTTTATAAGCAAATATAAATAAGTTTGTCATGTAGTCCAAGTAAATTGGCTTTAAAACAAATAATTCGATTCAAATAGATAAGTTTTAAAGATGCAGTAAAATATATAGGTCTGTAAAACCTACTCAAGTAAATTGAATTAAAAATAAACAGAGTAGACCGACCTAAATAAATAGGTCTAGAGATGTACTAGTATATATTTTAAAACAGATAGACCCGGTTTGAATAGGTTTTAGAGATGTATTTTCATCAACATAGTTAATTTTTTTAATAAATATATTAACTATTGAATGAACAAATTAAAGAACGACCGACTAAACTACCAACGAAACTTTCTTTTGCACAGTTTAATTTTAAATATTTTATTATTTAAATTTTAATATAATTTATGCATTCATTTGCTATATTGAATTGTAAAAAAATGAAATTAGAAGTGGATATTTATTTGACTTGACATGATTTAATAATTTATAGTATTGTTCATGTATAATTTTCAGCATTTAGTATCGCATTTGAGTTAAGTGATAATTAAATATACGTTGCATGTAATAATTTTAGAAAATGAAATTTTTAGTTAGAAAATATAAAAAGTAATATACGATTTGACTGAAAAAGGTAATCAGTTAGTTATTAGTAATCATATATAATATAATTAGTAATCATAATATAATTATTTTTGGAAAATAAGAGATTTTAGTTAAAAAAAAAGTAGAAAAGGTAATGCATTTTAGCTGAAAAAAGATAATTAACTATTTATTAGTAGTTATAATATTATTATTTTATTTTATTCAATAAATTTAATCGTATTGTTGTTAGAAAAAGAGAAATTTAAGTTAGAAAAAATATAATAGAAGTAATTTTTATTATTTTATCCAACGATTCTCATCGATTTGATTAGAAAGATCTAACAGATTGAACAACGAAACTATAAGAATATAGAAATCGAGGCCAGAGTTCTGTTGTACTACAAAGAAGAGGAATCTGATGACGTTAGTTGTATTATCGAATTAAGAAAGTGGATGTATTTACCATAACGTTTTGTACATATCAATTCTCATTCACACGAATCTCCTTTATCCTCACACCACTACAAGGTGGAGATTTTATGCAATTTAATTTATTTTTTATATTTTGATAAAAGTGGTATATATATTGTCTCTTTTTGTATATTTTTTTCGGACCTCCTTTGATTCTTTAAAAATATAAGTTGGAATTTAGATTTGAAAAAAAATATAAATGGTAATCAATATAATAATATTCAACATAAAATTTAAATAATGAATATATTAAATAATTGTCTTTTTCTATATTTATTCATAATTTTCGTGAATGCTCAATACGATACGAAAAATCCAAAAGAAATCTTATGTTATAAATATAATTATTTATTTTATTTGAAAAGAATTTTTGTAGAATATTTTTAATTTTTTTAAAGAAATTATTATAAGCCCGTTGCGAAGCGCAGCTTAGTAAACTTGTACGAATTGAAAGCTTAAGTATATGATGTATTAAGTATATTTAAGTTTAAATACGATAATAAGGTGAATAAATCGTATTTTGTGAAAATTTAAACTTATAAACGATATTAATAAATTATAAAATGGATAATTACTTAGACATGTAATAGGTTAAAATTATAATAATTTAAATTGGGGTTTGAATCGAATACGAATCATGAATTATATTTGGTTAGGATCATTTTATAAAAACTAAAATTCGGGATCATATTTTATATGAGTTTGATTTTTTGATCAAATTTAAATTATTTATAAAACAAATAAAAAATATATATCATACTTTTGAGTCAAATATAAACCGATATATTAAATAGTTGGGAACAATTTACGCTCTCAACTGCGTTGCAATTCCGAGCATAATGATGAAAAGACAATGGTGCTTTTGACCATAAAATTAGTATTCTGCGTTCTTTTATGTCCCCGTGCTTTTGTACTTTGTTTAGTACAAAGATTAGGTGGAAATCCCAAACAAAACACACAATTATATAATCTTAAGCTACCTTCCTCCTTCCCTAACATTGTCTCCGACCAGATTTGCACCTGCAAATCCGGTTCATTATTTAACAATGTTGTTTAGATGTTTCAATTTGGATTATTACAAGTATTGAGATTTTTAAAATACAATGAGTTTTAGTTTATGAACCGGCGGATGCGGCAAAAATTTATGTGCGGAGATTGATGGTAAGTATGAAGTACAAATGGTTTAAAATTGTTTGAAGAATATTTCAGAATCAGCAAGACAAGCACTATAAATCACTTTTTTCAAAATTGGTATCTTTTTTTGAGTAAATAATTAATTTTTCATTTAATCTAATTCAAGATAGTCATTTCCCCCTCAAATTTTATGTGATTTAATAATAGATTATTTTTCCAAATATTAAAAGAGATAAAAAATGCTTTTGGAAAACATGTAACCAACTAGAGTTGAGAAAAGTAGATTCACTGACATTTCCATAAACTACGGGCACTAAGATAGAACAAACTCACTTAATTCAACTTCAAGAAAGAAAAAAAGCTCACTTAATTTGTGTTACCCAAATAATAAAGATCGAAAGATAGGTAACGAAATTGATCTGTAGAGGACGCGTCCTTGAAACTTTCAATGTCAATTTTCTAAGTTTAATTATTTTACGATAATCATGAACAAACAAGTAGATAACCTAATAAAATAGCATCAAAAACTAATGCCTTACTTCCTCACGATGTGAATTAAAAAAACAAAAACAAAAACTCGAACCACCGTTCAAGAAGATAAAATCCGACAGTTTCTGCATTTGGTTATCGAAATCCAAGAAGATAATCAGCCTCATAGGAAACAAAAACTGTGCTTAGAATTATTCATTTAGGTCGGTGTTTTACGACCATTTCCCAGCATAATATATTTACTATCATTCGGTCGAATCTTTTCAACCAAAACACAGAAGAAGAACAAAATAACAAAGGTTTATCTTAATTTACATGATAATACTTGACTCGAACCATCAATCTCTTGTATCTCGAACCAAAAATCTCAACTTCTTGTTACATGAAACTTTTCTTGAACCAATGCGTACTCCTCTTGATCACGAGTATTATCATCGACTCCGACAGAAGATCTTTTAATGAACTCCAAGCAATCCGCAATGGCCTCCGAATAAAAAGAATTAGAACGCCCGAATGATCTTAATCTACTTTGCACTCGTGGGTAGGCATTTTGTGAAACAAACTTTGCACTATCTTTCTTCGGCCGGCTATGGCATATATTTCGTGCATGTTTATACCATGAGCGCCACCGTCCGCTTAAAATCTTGAACAAATAGTAGAACTTTGCGCGAAGACGATAAACCGAAAACCTTCTAGCGTTTAATCGGAAGCCTTTGCAAGTGCCGTGGAATGATCTCCGGTGGTCACGTACTCTGTTGTACCTCAAATTTGAGCTCATTGTTTCTTTGTTTGTGGTGTGTTTGATAGAAATGGAAAAGTTGTTGTCGAGTTGTTTGGGGTGCTTATTTATATAAGGGTTTGAATGGGACTTTTGGAAGGTAGGCTGTTTTGTAATTTGGTGAGACTAGACTGACTAGTTAACTTGGAAAAATGTTGTTTAACTTTTCTATTGACTTTTAGACACTGTTGCTCTGTTTTTCAAATTTACCATTCACAAATCAGAATGCTAGCTACTTCTAAGGAGTAAACGGTAGCATAAGCACACATATTTATGCTTGTATGAGTAGTTTCTATTATCACAAATAATTTTTTTTATAATCAAGAGGAGCCATGTAATATTAATGTACGAGAAATGAAAGAGGTATTTAAAAAAAATTAAAATTCTTCTCAAATGATAAATTACAAAATTTAATTTGGGATAATTTTCGTAAAATAATCGGCTCTTCGTGCATACATATGAGTTTACGGGTACACAAATTAAAATTTGATATGTATCATTTGAGACCAATTTTTGGTAACTCTAGACTTTATCATTGCTCTTAATGTATACTCATCTGTCTCATTCATTTCTATACACTTTCTATTTTGGGATGTCCCTCTCATTTCTATACATTCCAAAAATAGTAACTTTTAATAATATAAAACACTATTACACCCACTACTTTCTGCACTATCTCTATTCTATAATAATATAAAACACTATTACACCCACTATTTTTCTCCACTATCTCAAATCTATTATTAAATATTGATAGGTTCCACCACTTTACCCACTTTTCATCTAATTTTACTCACTTTTTAATATATTTTCTTGATTTCCGTGCCAGCCCCGATATATATAAATCAATGGGACAAAGGGAGTATTGCTCCAGACTCTACAAACTTTATATAGTCTTTATGTTTATCAAGTAAATCCTATAGGCCACAAGTCTATAATATATATATACACAATTAGTGGCAACTAAGGTTGTTGAACAGTTCAAAATCAAAGAAAGGACTAACCTAGACAACAGAGTTTATGATTGGATTTCAAAATTAAATCGTAAGTTAAAGTTTAATTAGTTTAACTTTGTAAAACTTATATCGGTTTGACAAAAAAAAAAGAGTTATTATGAAAATGAGATTCACCTAATACATTGAATTCTGTTTCAATTCTAAAGTTAAAATTTCTATGATGTGAGGGTACTAATTTAAATGCGGTAGGTGTATAATAATGGGCAAAACGTAGGAAAAGGAATTGAGGGGGAAAGAAAAGAGAAGCTAGAGAGAGGGAGAGTATACTTTTTAGTAATCAACGAGTGGTTGTATTATTAGAGCATCTCCAATGGTGGAGAACCCTTAGCTAAAATCATAGGTGGATTGCCATAAATAAAAAATTTAGATAATGTGTAAAAAAAAATCCGCTTCAATGGGATAAAACTGTTAGCTAAAATTTTAGCCAACTTCTCCATGTTGGCTATTTTTGTCGAACCCCTATGGACCTGTAGTAAAACTCCACATCAATTATTACCATATTCAAATCATATATTCTATTTTTAACAACTTGAAATAATAATAACATTATATTTTTAAAATATAGCCAACTAGTATAGCCAACTCCATTGGAACACAATATCTTACAGGTTCAGCAAATTTTACATAATCAGCATTTTATATTATTTTAGCTAACGATTTTAGTCAACACCGTTGGAGATGCTCTTAGGCTGTTTAGCACCTTTCCTAATTCCTGGGGAGAGAGCCTTAAACTAATGTGTATTTCAAAATTTATCTCAAATTTATATCTGTTTAATTGATAATTTTTTAATAAAAATATAAAGTACGTCTCAAATTAAAATATATTATGTATAATATCATGTCATCTGAAATTAAAATATATTATGTATAATACCATGTTATCCGAAATATTTTTGAATTCCGTAACATTACTTTCGGTACCATAACCATCACAAAAGTTTGCTGTTTATATTTGACTTATAAATTCATATATGATTAATTGGCATTAAAATTTTAGTAGAGTTTTCTTTTTCTCACACCTAGAGGCTAGATGTATAGGTCACCAGCCTAATTATTTGAAAAGGTTGAAGATGAGACATCGCAGAACACACTTCGCTGCTAGGTTGTAAACTACACTTCCCACAATTTAAGCCACTTAAAAAGTCAATTGATTGCTTATTTTGAATAAACAGCATGATTTTAGCATAATTACATTCCCATAATAATTGACCTACGATATACTATTACACACTGCACAGAAAATGCTTGACAAAATAATATAACGGACTAAAAAACAAATACCCTTAATAATATTGCTGTTAATAAACACAATCATCAATATACTTATGTTGTGTTTGGTTGAGATGAATGAAATTGAATGGAATGGATGAAATTAAAGGAAAGTAACGGAAGTTGGAGGGAAGATTTGAAAAAAAATGAGATAATGTAAAATTATTATGATAAAAATTGTTAAAAAAATGAATGAGTTAAGTATGAAGCATTCAATCTCAAAGTTGGGTGTTTGAATTATAATGTAGGTAATTAAGAATGAAATAAGCTAAAAAATGAAAGTTGTGAGAATTTAACTATTTTATACTTTAAATCTCATTTCATTCCATTCCATTCAATCACCCCAACCAAACACAACATTATATAAATGAGGATACGTGGGAGGTTGGTGGCGCCTTTAAGATCGTCTTAATTTATTTTTTTAATTTTGTAGAATTTTAAATACTAATAAATCAAAAAATATTAATTAACATATTAGAAGTAGAATAGATGTTCTAATTTACGGAGAAGAAGAGTTTGTATTTAGAAGTAGAATAGGTCTCCAAAATTATAAAATATAATAAAAATAGAATAGTTATTGAAAGAAGAAAATATATAAAAATTATAAAATAGAAGAGTTCGAACCTACACATAAAATTTTAAATCGGTATATATAACACAAACTTCTCAAAGTCACCTTTATATTCGTAGACCAAGGTAAGCTTTTAAACTTCAGTTCTCCGATGCAAATTTTTTATCCTGTACATTCCTACATATTCATGTATGTGATTGTGTCTTTTTAATATGAGAAAAAAGAACCTAAGATTAATCTTAGGAAATTTTTCAAAGTAACATAGTTTTTTAGTATAAATTTTTAATGATAATTATCTTTAAATTAAAATATATTAACTTTTATATTTGTTATCACTAAAATCTCTGTTTTCCGAAAATATGAGATGCAATCCTTACTTAATTATTTTAAAACCTATTTTAATACTCTATTTAATAAATAATAAAATAATATAAAAATAATAACTATCTGATTGCCTTTTATAATTAAAAAAATTCTAACAAAATCTACTTTTTTTCCAAAAATATCACGACAATTACCTTTAAATTAAAATATATTATCTTTTATATTTGTTATCACTAAAATCTTTATTTTTCAAAAATATGAGGTGCAATCCTTACGTATTTATTTTAAAACCTATTTTAATACTCTATTTAATAAATAATAAAATAATATAAAAATAGTAACTAGCTGATTGTCATTTATAGTTAAAACATTTTTTTCTAAAAAAATCTACTTTTATAAAAAAAATCTATTTCTTTTCTAAAACTATCACGGACAATTACCTTTAAATTAAAAGATATTACCTTTTATATTTGTTATCACTAAAATCTCTCTTTTCCAAAAATATAAAGTGCAACCCATATTTATATATTTTAAAACCTATTTTAATATTTTTAATTATTTCAAAAAATTTACCCATTTTAACAAGTGAACTTATTTTTTTAACAAATGCAATTAATATAATTAAAACACATCTAAAAATATTACGGACAGTTATTTTTTTAATTAAAACATATTAGCTTTTCTATTTGTCCTTATTAAAAAAACTTACTTATTTTAACATGTCAACGTATTTTTTTAATAAATACAATTAATATAATTAAAATACTTCTAAAAATATCACCAGCAATTACTTTTTTTAATTAAAACATGTTAGATTTTTTATCTGTCCTTATTATTAATATTATTTTATATTATAAAATAATATTAATAATACCTCATTTATCTTCCTCAGCCCCATCTGTATTTTTTTATATTTTTTATGTGCCAATTAATATTTAAGTTTCTCATTTTATAATTTATCATATTAATTTGTACTTTAATTTTAATATTTTTCTTTCACATTAAATTTTTTAGTTTATTATTTTTTAAGGCTCGTGCCTTGCACGGGTTATAGGCTAGTAGATATAATACAACAACAAGGGGTTCGGTTAAGCAATTTAAATCCAATGGACAATTTTACCCTTCCTTATACTATACATTTTTAGGGTTATTTTGGTATTTTAACAACAATAAATTTATTACATATTATTAAATGCTACAAAATTAATATACATACTTATACATATATATTTATTACATATTATTAAATGCTGCAAATTAATATGAATACTTATACATACATACAACATTTACGTGAATATATATATATATATATATATATATATATATATATACTAATTTAAAACTCGTGCGATGCACAGATTGTTAATTGTTATTTTATTATTATATTTTTAATATTTTATTAATTGTATTTGTTAAAAAAATAAGTAGGCATGTTAAAATAGCTAAATACTTTTAATTAATTAAAAACATTATATCAGATTTTAAAATAATAAGTAATGGTTTGTCCGTTATATTTTTGGAAAATTAGGGGTTTTAGTAAGAAAAAATAAAAAATGTAACATATATTTAATTTAAAAAGGTAAATGCCCGTGATATTTTTGGAAAATGAGGTTTTAAAATTTAATAATTAAAAATATTTAAATACGTTTTAAAATAAATAAGTAAAGGGTTTCCTCTGATATTTTTGGGGAAAAAATGAATTTAAGTGAGAAAAATAGAAAAAGTAAATTAAAAAAGACAATTTCTCGTGATATATTTAGAAAAGGAGGGATTTTGTTAGAAAAAATCTATAATGTCTTTTAGCTGAAAAAGTAATTGGTTATAAATAGGTATTTGATTATTTATATTTTAATATTCTTAGTGATTGCATTTGTTAAGAAAAATAAGTATACATGTTAAAATAGGTAAACTTTTAAAAAATAATTATAATATTATAGGTTTAAAAATAAATAACTAAAGGTGTGTCCGTGATATTTTTGGAAAATGAGGAGTTTTAGTAAGGAAAAGTAGAAAAACTAACATATTTTAGTTAAAAAAGTAATTGTCCGTGATATGTTTGAAAAAGCAGGGGAATTTTTTAGAAAAAATAATGTATTTTAGGAGAAAAAGGTAATTGGTTATAAATAGGTAATATTATTATTTAATAATATATTTCTATAAATAAGTAAGGTTAATTAAGTAAAAATACGAAATACAGTTAAGAGCAATTAAGTAAAATCACAACGTACCATACCGACCGACCAAACTTTTAATGTTTCGTCTATTATATAATGTTAGGCCGAATACACAATATATAATCAATATAAGTATGATAATAACAATTGAGAACACTTTTTCCGAATCAACAACTGAATTATATATATAATTCTTCTCTCAGTGATGTTAAAGAATCACAGAGAGCTGCTAGGTTACAAGAATAATGTATTCAGTATTCACTTCCCTTTTAGGGTTAATCTATCTGTGTTTATATAGTACACAGCTACATAGAATCAATCTCTAATTGATATTCCTATAAATTAGCTATACAATTTATATCAAATTAGGATTGCTTCTGTCTTCTGTTCCGTTTCCTTAACTGTCTCAATATATCTTGCTTCTTTCCATCTTCAAGATATATTGCTTCTAGAATCTTTATATCAGCACCGACAGCTAAAGTAAACTTTTCTCCCCGTCAGACTTTAATAAACTCTGACTGGCTTCCAGTAAACTCTGATGAGTACCTGATACTTAAACACTGATAAAACAATCATTAGCAATTATATCTAACAATCTCCCCCAACTTGTGCATAATAAAGATGTACAAGTTAATAGATAATTGATGATGTCAAAACATATAACAAATGCAGTGTTTAAATATAATCAGAGTTTAACTTTAACTTAGAACAGAAAACTTTAAAAAACTTACAGTCAGACTTTACTTAATCTCTTCAATGTCAGGCACTGTTCTGAGATAATCAATGAGTAGTCTTCTTTCAGCCTTTTCTAGCTCATCTACCATGATTTTCTTCAATTCCTTCAATTCTTGATCACTCTCTCCAGTCTGATAGATAGCAGCTCTCAGAGAATAGATGCTATTTCTCCTCATCTCATTCCCTAGCCTGATAAAATAAGACTTGTCTGACTCCAAGTTAAATTCCAACACTTTAATTCCAAGTACTGTATTGAATTTAGCACTGTTCCTTTTCATCTCTACAAGCTTTCCATGAGAATCTCTATACTTAGGAACATAAGCACTTGAAATTCTGGCTCCACACAAGACTTTAGACTTCATCATTCTCTCTCTTAAAACTTGAGCAGCATTGTGAGTACTTTGATTTTTCACTCTTAGCAGATATAAAACATACTCCAGCTCTTCCCATAGTTTTAGATGAATATCAGCTTCTCCAACTCTATAAACTCATCCATCAGCCATAAAATATAACAGAAACTCCTTTTTGATTCCTCTGTGATAAATCATCTGAACAGACTCTAACTTGTCAAGGTTTTCTTGAGTTACCCCAACACCAGATTCTGCCAGTGATGTATGATCTAAAGGACTGTTATTCACTCTTTTCTCTCTATGTGAACCCAAGCCAGATCTATCATAAGATTCTTTTCCCATTACAGTTCTGCTTTGTAAAATGTTCACATTTCCTGGCTTCAGAGTTTCATCTTTAGATGATCTTCGAAAAGTACCTTGGAGTTGTGGAGATATTAATTGAGTTTGTACAACTTGAGCAGTGTCAGAGGTTGTCACAACTTTAACAGAATCATCAACTTGAGCAACGTCAGTGGTTGATTTATTAGATCTTGATTCAACATGAGCCATGTCAGAGGTTGAATAAGCTTTCTTTGATAACTCAGGCTCTTCAATCAATTTGCCTTTTCCTTTGTCAGTGTTTGCAATCACAGGCCTCCTTGTGTATTGTATACTCTGTTGAGAATTTTCTTTGATAGAAATTCCAATTTCTTTCTTTCTAGGAGCCTTTACTGATTTCTTCTTATAAGTACCAGCTTCAATCTTTTTCTGGTGTTCTTTATCAAGAAGCTTCATCTCAGCATCTATATCTTCAACTGTGGCTTCACCACCATGTTCTTCCATGAAAATCTTAGCAGCAATCTCTTCATCAGTGGTTGGATTTGATGAAATCACTAGACTTTTAAGTCTTGAAGAAGATTGACTACCAGAGTTTAACCTTTCAGAGTTTGTCTGTCTAGCAGAGTTTGACCTAAGTCGCCCTTGCTCTTGAGAAGACTTTGACCTTTTCTCTGTTTCCCTGCTTCCACCATCATTTGAATCATCCCTCAGTCTCAAAGTTGGAGTCCTTCTGCATTTGTCTTTAGGTATCTTCTCCCCCTTTTTGACATTATCAGGAATAAAAACTGATGTCAGCAACTCAAGTGATGCAGCAATAGAGTCAATCTTAGTAGATATGTCAGCTTGATTGCTCTCAACCCTTGTTAGCCTCTGCTTAATCTCTTCTTGATCCTTTACCATAGATGTAAATTGAGCTCTATCTTTCTTTAGTGCTAACTCCTTAAGAGCAATATCATTACTCAATCCAAGAACAACCTTGTGAGTCTCATCAAAGCGGTTGTGCAATGATTTAACTTGAACAATGGTCGCCTTAAAATGTGATAATAACTCAGGATTAGTAATCTCTGTAGCAGTCTTATGTACAAAATCAGCAGCCCTTTGAGTAGAGAAAATGTAGTCTTCTCCTGACCAATTAGCATAATGCATTTCCCTGAAATGATCTTCAGTGGCATTGTGATTTGCTTTGATAGACTCTGCTGTAGGATCTCTTAGAAAAGGCATAGACTCATCAGAGTCTGAAAGTGCAGCATTCATCCCAGAGTTTGCATGAAGAGAATGTTCAGAATTTTGATTATCATCTGCATCAACATTGTCTTGGATAGGCTCTGCAGCTTCTTCAAATGCATTCTCTGCAGTAGCTTCAGTATTTATCTGTGCAGCTTCTTCAAGAACTTGCTCTGCAACAGCTTCAACATTCTCAGAGTTTACATTTACAAAAACCTCTATTTCTTCAGGAACAGTCTTAACCATATCCTCTGCTGTATCTGCATTTATCACCTCGACAGCAGCTTCAATTACCTGATCAACCTCCTCACTCATTTCAGGAATTGAATTATTGACAGAGAGAATCTCTGTATGAGTTGCAAGAGACTCATCTAGAATTTGGGTGGGTTGATCAGCTGCCACATCCTCAGTATCACAAACACTGATACTAGGATGTGCTTAAAGTTCTTTTTCAATATCAACAAAGAAAGTTTCTTCCAAAGGCATCTCAACCATATCATCAGTATTTGCATGAGCAGCATCAAAGACATCTTCAGGAACTACTTCAGGAGCTTCAACATTTGTAGCATCAACATTTTCAACATTTTCAGCTTCAATATTTGGATCAGAAACATCCAACTCCTCAAAAAGATAATCAGCAACCAACTTTCTTCTTTTCTGATGTGAAATCTCATTGTCAGCAAAAGATGGCCTATTTGCCCTTCTTTTCTTCCTTGAAGTTCCAGCAGATGTTGACACCCCAATATCAACTGATGATTTAGAAATCCTAGCTGGCTTAGAACCCATATGCTTAGTTCTACCACTAGATTTTGGTTTATTGGGAAGAACAGTATCTAGAGGTTCAGGTTGTGGTTCAGATTGTGGTTGTGGTTGAGTTTCAGATTGTGTTTGGGTAGAATTGATCAAAAACTGTTGAACCAACTCATGTAATAAGAAATCACCTAGATTACCCTTCTTGACATCCTTGTTAATAAGATCAGAGAATACTCTTTTGTGCAGTTTAAAACAAGGAATAATATCATTATCAATAATATCTACCCCATTAACACAAACAGAAAATAAAATCTGACAAAAACGAGCAAAGTAAACTACCCTTCTGTTTTCAGTCATTTTCTCACCTAAATTAGTTAAAACTAATCTAGCAAAATCAAAATGAGTACCATAAAGTAAAGAATACCCAATTTGCAGACTATCAGTGGGTATTGCATCCCAGTTGGTGCACTTCTTTCCGAACGTTCTTGTAATGTAATCGAAGAAAAAGCTCCACTCCTTCTTCAAGAACGGTCGCTTCAGCTGACCTATCTTAGCCAAAGACCCACTGTATCCTATCTTCTTCATCATCCTTACCAAATCAGCATCACCAACAGCAATGGTGTAAGCAGTATGCTCACCAAAGCCCATAGCTACACGAACTGTACCAGGAGTAATAAAATACTCTGTTTCTTGAAACTCGAAAATAATGGATGGTGTTCCTGATTCACCACCATCATCATAGACACCAGTCTCCCAGAAGCTTTTAATTTGTAATCCAGAAAGCTTCTCTGGTTCTACAAGAGCTCGCCCGATTGGAGATTGGGCAAGAAAATTCTGCATCAGATGAAACGCCTCCGGTGCGTTCTCATTAGCCAATGGAGCAGCATAGTTGTTAGGAACAAATTCAAGATCAGAGGATACAAAAGCAGTAGAAGCCATTAGAACGATTTAGAAATAATCAGAGAATGACTTAGAAAATTTTTGAGAGTGTTTGCAGTAAAAGTGTTTGTGAAAATGTGTGAATTGGAATAAGTTGTGAAAAGTTCAAATGAGTTTGTGTATTGGATATTAATACAAAAGAATTAATTAAAAACTGAACAGTTTCTAATCAATACACACAACTGTCTTACTCCGTAAAACGTGTGAGTGGGACACGTGGCACACATGCAATGACTAACAACAGTAATTGACAGTTTCCAATGCGCATGCGCAGTAAAAACATCAATAATTACCGCCTTTTACACTTTTCTAGACACTCAACCTCTCTCCTCTGTTTAATACAAATTAGAACCGTTACCAATCATACTCTTTTATTTTCAAGAATGTTTTCTCAAAATTGTTAACTGTCTGAAACAAATAATTAATTTTAATCATCAGAGATTAAAATAAAATTACCTCAGCGTAGAGTACACATTTCATCAGTGTTTACCAATCCTCCTCCTTTATAAATAAACTCTTTTCACAAACTGGACAGGTGTGAGTATTTTTGTGTGTGAATAACAGAGTTTACTGAATATACATATTTAGATCATCTCAAAGTGCATAAAATCCACAAACTAAAGCAGTAAAAACTGGTTGCTCAAACTCTCATATAAAATAAAATCTGATTTTTATATCTAAACTCTGTATTATGATATCCTTTCATTTGGATATATCTTTTATTTTCACCCCCTTTATATATATAATTTTTTTTTAATTTTTTTTTTTCAGTAATCAGTGGTTGGCACTAGTCACCAAAAATCAAAGATTTTAGCCCTTATTTCATACAATAAGTTCCTGGATCTTCCTAGGCACAACATGATCTCAAAGGAATTTGTGCTCTTTTTGGCATCTTTTGATTTGAGGGTGAAATATTTGTAACTAATTTTCAGAGTTTAGACTTTTCATCAGTTAATACAATTAATTTATGAGAGAAAATGCAAACAGCTAATACAGACTCATCGTATAGGATCAATAAACTAAGAGATGCTATAAATATAGAGACAGTATCATGCTGTGTAAAATTTCTGTACATTTTGAAATCAGAATTTATATTACTTAAAAGGATTCATGATTACTTACTGAAAATCATGCTTCATACAAATTTCTTCATCGGTCCATGTGTTTCAGACAAAAATCACAATCAGAGTTTGACATCAGACTTTAACTGACAGAGTATGACTGACACTATATTACTAATAGAGTTTACTATCAGAGTTTACTATCAGATTTTAACATACTGGTACAAATAACAGTTAACACATGCAAAGAACCATGAGCATAAAATCTATCATGTATAGAGTTTGAATCTAACCGGTATCTCTAGTCAAAACCAGAGACCATTCCAAGTTCATTTACCAGCCTTGTAAAGGTAGCTTCACTCAAAGGTTTGGTGAAGATATCTGCAAGCTGTTGGTCTGTAGACACAAAATGAAGCTTAATGTTTCCTTCTTCCACATGTTCCCTGATAAAATGATACCTTATGCTGATGTGCTTGGTCATGGAGTGCTGTACTGGATTACCTGTCATAGCAATAGCACTTTGATTATCACAGTAAATAGGTATTCTAGAGTACCTTAATCCATAGTCCAACAATTGATTCTTCATCCATAAAATCTGTGCACAACAGCTACCAGCAGCTATATACTCTGCTTCTGCTGTGGATGTGGAAATTGATTTCTGTTTCTTGCTGTACCAAGAAACTAATCTGTCACCAAGAAATTGACAGCTTCCACTCGTGCTTTTTCTGTCTATCTTACATCCTGCAAAATCTGCATCAGAGTAACCAATTAATTTAAACTCTGATTCTCTAGGATACCACAAACCAAGAGTTATGGTTCCTTTGAGATATTTGAAAATCCTCTTCACAGCTGTTAGATGTGGCTCTCTGGGGTCTGCTTGAAATCTTGCACAAAGACATGTTGCATACATGATATCAGGTCTGCTTGCAGTGAGATAAAGAAGAGACCCTATCATTCCTCTATAGTTTGTCATATCTACTGAGACTCCTGTGTCTTTGTCTAGCTTTGTTGCAGTTGCCATGAGAGTTGTAGCAGATGAACTATCAAGCATACCAAATTTCTTGAGAAGATTTCTGGTATATTTTGCTTGATTGATAAAAATCCCATCATCTGTTTGCTTGACCTGTAAGCCTAGAAAATAACTAAGCTCTCCCATCATACTCATTTGATATCTTGACTGCATAAGCTTGGCAAATTTCTTACAGAGTTTGTCATTAGTAGACCCAAAAATTATGTCATCCACATAGATTTGAACTAACAGCAAATCATCACCAAAATTAAAATAGAACAAGGTTTTGTCAATTGTACCTCTAGTGAACCCACTTTCTAAAAGAAATTGAGCCAGAGTTTCATACCATGCTCTAGGTGCCTGCTTTAGTCCATATAATGCCTTATCAAGTCTGTAGACATAATCTGGATGTTTGGAATCTACAAACCCTGGTGGTTGTTCAACAAATACTTCTTCTTCAAGTTTCCCATTGAGAAAAGCACTTTTCACATCCATCTGAAAGACTTTAAACTTCTTGTGAGCAGCATAGGCCAGAAAAATCCTTATTGCCTCCAATCTTGCAACTGGAGCAAAGGTTTCATCATAGTCAATTCCTTCATGCTGTGAATAGCCTTTAGCCACAAGTCTAGCTTTATTCCTTGTAATCACTCCATCACTGTCTGTTTTGTTTCTGAAAACCCACTTTGTACCAACAATAGATCTGTTCTTTGGTCTTGGTACAAGTGTCCAGACTTCATTCCTCTCAAATTCATTTAACTCCTCTTGCATTGCTGTTATCCAGTTAGCATCTTGAAGAGCTTCTTCCACTTTCTTGGGCTCTGTTTGAGATAAGAATGCATGAAACAGACATTCATTATTTGTAGCACTTCTAGTTCTTACACTAGCTTCTGGATCTCCAATTATCAAGTCAGGTGTATGGGATTGTGTCCACCTTCTTGCTGTTGGTAATTGGCTTCTATTATCATTATTAGATCCTCCCCCTTGATCCATGCTCTCCTGATTTTCTTCTTGACTATTTGCATTCTCTGAGGCTCCCCCTGAATTGGATTGTTCAGTATTTGAACTTTCAGAGTTTGACTCAGAGTTTCTGTTTGATTCTATATTTGACCCTCTTTCAGAATTTGAGTCATTACATTGAGAAGTTCCTGAAGTTTCTTCACGCTCCCCCTCAACTGGTTCTCTATTTTGTTCTGTCAGAGAAAATTCGTCAGTGTTTACCAGTAGAGGATCAGAGTATACTTCGTCAGAGTTTGTTGGATTTGCTGCATCAGAGTTTACATCATCAGAGTATAGATCTTCATTTTCAAAGAGAAGTTGATCATGATATTCTTCATCTTCTATTCCAGTTATTTTCTTGTCATCAAATGACACATGTATAGATTCCATGATCAATTTAGTTCTTAGATTGTAGACTCTGAATGCTTTAGTTGATAGTGGGTATCCAACAAAAATTCCTTCATCAGCTTTTAAGTCAAACTTGGTCAATTGTTCAGGATGAGTTTTCAACACAAAACACTTGCATCCAAAAATATGAAAATATTTCAAATTTGGCTTCTTATTCTTCACCATCTCATATGGTGTTTTCCCATGCTTGTTGATCAGTGTAGCATTTTGAGTAAAACAAGCTGTTTGAACAGCTTCTGCCCAGAAATAAGTTGGCAATTTTGCTTCATCAAGCATTGTTCTGGCAGCTTCGATTAGGGTTCTGTTCTTTCTTTCAACTACACCGTTTTGCTGTGGAGTTCCAGGTGCAGAAAATTCTTGCTTCACTTCTCTTTCCTTGCAGAAAGCTTCCATTTCAGAATTTCTGAATTCAGTACCATTATCACTTCTTATAACTTTCACTTTGTACTGTGATCCTTTGTCCAATAGCTTCACATGATCCATCAAAGTTAGGGCAGTTTCATCCTTCTTTGCTAAGAAGTACACCTAGGTGTATCTGGTGTACTCATCAACAATGACTAAAGCATATTTCTTTCTGCCCATTGACATTATATTCACTGGACCAAAGAGATCAATATGTAAAAGATGATAATGATCCACAACTGAAGATTCAGATTTACTCTTGAAAGATGACTTCCTTTGCTTGCCCTTTTGACAAGAATCACACAGACCATCTAAGCTGAGTATTGACTTTGGAAGTCCCCTTACAAGATCTTTTCGAATCAGCTCATTGATGTTGTTCAAGTTTAAGTGAGAGAGCTTCTTATGCCATTTCCAACTCTCTTCACTAGACATTCTTGCTGATAGACACATAGTTTTTCCTTCAGAGTTTGTTATCAAACTTGCTTCATAGATGTTATTGTGCCTGTGTCCAACTAGAACAACTTTCCCTGTAGATTTGCTGATAACTTCACAATGTTCAGTATGAAAATCTACATGGTATCCTCTGTCACAGATTTGACTCACAGAAAGCAGATCATGCTTGAGTCCTGAGACAAGAGCTACATTTGTAATGATGACACTTCCAAGATTGATATTGCCATATCCCAGAGTATGTCCTATGTTGCCATCTCCATAGGAAACTTTTGGGCCAACTTTTTCCTCAAAATCTGATAGCAGGGCTTTATTTCCAGTCATATGTCCTGAGCATCCACTGTCCAAGATAAGAGTGCTCTCTTTTATGCCCTGCAATCACAAACAATCACTGAGTGTTAGATTTAAGGATCCAGACTTGCTTGGATCCTTTGGCTTTCTTAACATTGTTAGCTTTTGCAGCGGAATCACTATCAACAGAGTTTAAACTAACATTGTCAGACTTTACACTTGCAGAGTTTGCTCTAACCCATTTCAAGTTGGGTTTTAGCTCATAATAGTTGTGATAAATAGCATGATAACTCTTGCAAGTATAAATGGAATGCCAAGTGCTCCCACAGTGTGTGCATAAAGTCTGTGGTCTAACCCTAACATAATCATTCTTTACTCCAGATGTGGAGGGTAAAGAGTTAATATCTTTGTTCTTCTTGCAAAACCTGGCAAGATGGTTAGTACTACCACAACTATGACATGTTTTTCTAGGAGCAGTAGAATTAGGCAGATAATCATTTCTTTTATTAATGCCTACTTTTCCATTCCTATTTTTCTTAAACATTTTCTGTTTGTTGACAGACTTTACTTCTTTGAGCTTATGTTTGAATTGTTTTTCTGTCATCAAACCAACATTAACCTATTTATCACAGATTTTTACTGGTTCTTTAACAGCTTCTAGCTCAATCTTATTCTCTGTTATTGAACCAATATTAACCTGTTTTTCACAAGTTTAAAATTTGCTCCATAACAGCTTCTTTTACTACAACAGACTTTAGCTTACTGTATTCCGGAACAAATTGCACAGGTTTAAGTTGTGGTTTCACTTTAACTTTATCTTTAAACCTAAGTTCATCTCCCTCATAGTAACCTAAGCCTACAGTATCTGTCTGAAAAACCTGATGTGTGTCTTTTCCAGAATTTGTCCAGGTTTTAATTACTTTCCTATCTTTTTCCAACTCAGATTCTATTTCCCTATATCTTTTAAGCAACTCCTGTTCAACATAAACAGCATCATCTCTCTCCTTTTTAACTTGTTGCATGTTAACAAGTTTCTCTTCAAGAAATTTATTCCTCTCTTTAAGACCTAGATTCTCAGATTTGATTCTTTCATTTTCTGAAGTCTAATCCCTATAACTAACATGTATGCTTTTAAGATAAATTCTTAATTCAGATATATTATCAGTATCATAAGCATAAGTTGTTAGGGGTACCTTGTTTCCAGATGACTCAGCTTCATCTTTAACAGTTGCCATGAGAGCATAATTGACTCCCTCATCTGAGTCTGAAGTGTCTGCCCAGTCCTTGCCTTTAGTGATGAGTGCTTTCTCAGATTTTCCTTTCTTGCATTCTGGAGCATAATGACCCATCTCTTTACACTTGTAGCACTGGATCTCAGACTTGTCTTTCTTTCCAGACTTGGTATGTTTTCCATCAGACTTTCTGAAATTTCTCTTATCAGAATTTGAATCTTTCCTTGAGAATCTCTTTCCTTTCTTGAAGTTCTTGAATCCCATCTTCTTGAAGGTCTTCACCATTAAAGCAACCATTCTCATCATCTCTTCTTCATCATCCTCAGAATCAGAAGCTTCATCATCAGTGTTTGAGCCATCATCAGAGTTTGATGACTCACTGTCAGATTTAATGACTAAAGCCTTTCCTTTGGTTTTCTTTCTTGATGATTCCTTCTTGACAGGCTTTTCTTCAACTTTAAGAGCAACATATTTTGTCTTCTTTCCAGATCTTTTGTTTCTCTGTTCTATTTCAAGTTCATGAGTTTTAAGCAACCCATAGATTTCATCAAGATCTGTATCTGCAAGATCATAATTGTCTCTGATTGTTGTTGCCTTTAAATCCCATCTTTCAGGTAGGGATAGAAGAAACTTGAGATTTGACTCTTCATGTTCATATTATTTATCAACCAGAGACAAATCATTCAACAATTTATAAAATCTGTCATATGTATCTGTCAAACTTTCATCAGATCTAGAGTCAAAGTGTTCATACTCCTGTGTTAGAATAGTCTTCCTGTTTTTCTTTATAGCACTTGTTCCTTGACACCTGACTTCCAAAGCATCCCAAATCTCTTTGGCAGTCTTGCAGCCAATCACTCTGTTAGACATGACATTATCTAAGGCACTGTGTAGTAGATGTCTAACCTTTGCATCCTTTGCAATTGATGAGATGTCTTCAGGAGTCAAATCTTTCTTCTCTTTTGGAACAGTCTTTTGTTCTTGCCCAGTAACAACAGGAGACAATTTAGTTGGCATATGAGGACCATCATTGATTCTATCAAGGTATTCTGGATCTGTGGCTTCCAGAAACATGGTCATCTTCACCTTCCATATTGGATATTCACTTGGTCTGAGAATTGGAACCCTTATAGTCTCATATCGACTCACAGAAGTAGATTGAACCTTCTGAACATTAGAACCTGCATTAGAACCTTCCTGAGAGTTGTCAGTCATGATTATACTTGTGTTTGGATCGATAAACTGTATATACTAATCAGCCTTGGCTCTGATACCAATTGTTAGGCCGAATACACAATATATAATCAATATAAGTATGATAATAACGATTGAGAACACTGTTTCTGAATCAACAACTGAATTATATATATAATTCTTCTCTCAGTGATGTTAAAGAATCACAGAGAGCTGCTAGGTTACAAGAATAATGTATTCAGTATTCACTTCCCTTTTAGGGTTAACCTATCTGTGTTTATATAGTACACAGCTACATAGAATCAATCTCTAATTGATATTCCTATAAATTAGCTATACAATTTATATCAAATTAGGATTGTTTCTGTCTTCTGTTCCGTTTCCTTAACTGTCTCAATATATCTTGCTTCTTTCCATCTTCAAGATATATTGCTTCTAGAATCTTTATATCAGCACCGACAACTAAAGTAAACTTTTCTCCCCGTCAGACTTTAATAAACTCTGACTGGCTTCCAGTAAACTCTGATGAGTACCTGGTACTTAAACACTGATAAAACAATCATTAGCAATTATATCTAACATATAATACTAGCTTATAGCCCGTGCGATGCACGGTTACTTAAATTTTATTTATAATTGTTAGATCAGGATTCAATGATCGTCAGGATCTAGACTCAACTGATCAGGATTGCTGACGTCATCAGTATTGCATGATCATCAGTATTTGCTCAAGCGTCAGTATCAGGATTATCATCAGGATCTACATCAGGACTGGGATCAGGATTGATCATCAGGACTGGAAGCTGATTAGGATTCTTACTTAGAGTTATATTTGGAGTCTAGTTAAATAAGGAAGTTTATTTTGCCGGTTCCTTATTTATAGTAATGCAGCTATCAATTTAGGATACGTTTCAATCTTTATAATTGATTAGGACTTATCATGTAATTGATAGAGAAGCTGTGTAGTATATAAACACAGTTTAGGTTTCGATTTATATCGATCACACACACGAGTATTTTTGTGACCTTGAAGCTCTTAAGAACTCAGAATTTCTTGAGAGAGTTTTGTAACAGTTTTATAACAAATTTAATAAAACTGTTATTATTCATATTTGTGTTTATTAAAAGTCGAGAATCTTATACAATTGTATTCAACCCCCCCTTCTACAATTGTTATTTACTGGGCAACAATAATTATTTTGTTTATAATTATATTTTTATTACCCATGCAACACACGATTGTTTTTTTAATATTTATAATTATATTTATTTATGAATATTTTAATATTTAAAAGTTATTAGTTTACATGATTAAATTATTGTTAAAAAAGATTTAGCCAAAAAAATTATAGGTAAAAATTTGATATCTACTTTATTTTACACGCTCAATTTAATATTTGTTTATATTGAGTTATAAAAATTAGATTTTGCCAATTTTATAGTCCACATGAAATTCACAAAATAATCTTTAATTTAGTTATGGTTTAATAGTTCTTTTTCAATTAAAAACTATTCTAAAACTAAAAAGAGAATAAAGTGACGAAATTTAATGTTGAGAATTTTATTCGATTTAGGAAATCTACTTTGTTAGGTCCTGATAAGTTTGTAGAAGGGGGGTTGAATACAAACGATACCGTTTAATCGAATTTGTCCTTTTAAGATTTAACAATTTAGAACAAATTATTGCGGAATAAAACTGAAACAATATTCAAGTTAAATAAAACTCTATTAAACTTGAAGGGTGTTACAATTTTTATCACTGATTACAAAGAACTTGATAAAACAAATCTAGAATAAATTCGACATGAATTTATCTATTTTGTAATAAAAAGGATCGAATACTAAAAAGTAGTTCGATATAAAATCTAGGGATTATGATCCGCTAGAAAGCTAAAGCAGTACAAGTGAAATGATCCTTATGAATTTAATGTGAGGAACAGATCAAGAATTAATTTCACTTGAAGAAATGAATGCTTTTGCAGTTGGAAGTTGTAGAAGACAGAAGGCTTTTGATTTTGATGCTGTATGTTCTTTCTGTCTTTTTCTTTTTATTCTAATTTAAATAATTAACTAAATAAATTATGTATTAAATTAATTCTTTACAGAATTAATCTAATAAATAATTTACTCAATAGTATTAATTATTTATAAGAGAATAAATAGAATTAGTTGACTTCTCAATTAATTCCAGAATCACTAAAAACTTAGATAAATAACAAACACAATAGTACGTTGACACTCGATGCACTGTCTGGTTCATGAGTGACTAACGACAATGTTTGTTCTTTATCTATTTGACTTTAAGCAGTGATTCACTTCCTTCTCATTCAAGAACTCCGTAATCAGTATCTTTTGCTGTCACAACTTGAAATCTCCGTCACTTTAATAAATCCACTGAGCTTGAATACTTCATTGAGGCTTGATCAATAAATTGAGCTTCTTTCAATGTAGAATCACTTCAAGTCTGTAGATGACTTTAATCTTCATTCTTTGACAGATATAATCTTCTGAGATTCCCGTGACATCTGATCTAATATTTACTTATTACATTCTTGTTTAAGTTGAGTAGAATCCTCGAATTACAAATAGGTTATTTCATATGCCTTTCATACTTATATGTAGTTTAGATTATTAGAATACCCTTTATTAACCAAATACAGTTTTTAATGTTAAATCTAACGGTTTTCACCTATCTATTTAACATTAAACGATTTTTATTATTTTGGTATTAAATGAGTTTCCTTATTTAATTACAACTATTTTTATGTTTTGACTTTTTAGAAAATCCAATCCTAATATAATATCTTTTAACTTATATCATTTTTAGATAATAACTTCTTTTTATATGATATAATCTTGATCATATATTTTTAAAAGTATTGGATCTAACGGTTGAGAATGTTTTGACGGTATTTAGGACCAAACTACCATGATAACATCATTAATTTTTCTTAATATTTATATATTTATAATTTATATATTTTTTTAAATATTTATTGCTAAAATATAATATACTCTTTTTTATAATATGTTAAAGATGCGGGAACTTTGAACTTTTGAGAAAATAAATTATCAATTAAAATATATTTTTTTTGTAATAGTTCTTTTAAAGTAGTACACCGTGATCAAAATTCTGTATAAATTTCATTTTTTTATAGTATATCCGGTAAATATCTATGTTATTATATTAAAGACTAAATAATGAAAGTTTCCTTATAAGTTAAGTTTGGTACTCAATCCATAATCGTTGAATCTTTCAAATTAAATTGTTGAAAAACGTTAGATATAACAGTAAAATTATCATGTAGAATGATCTAAGGTTTGAATCTACCAACAACATATTAAAATTTATAGGTTTTTTTGAAAAATAAGAGTTTTTTCATTTTTTCTTGCAGACATATGTTATTTGATAATATTTTTTGTAAAGTACGATTTTTCAGTAAGATCTAACGGTCCTTATTAATTTGGTTGTCTACGACCAAAATTTGAGATAAGATCCCTATTATGATTATCATATATAAGGATTTAATATAATAAGGATATCAAGTATATACTGATATAAGTATCTTACTGACTGCTTTTATTTTTAATGTTTCGGTTTTATTTACGGTGTAAATAAAATTTTAAAATACATTATTACTTAAAAATTATTAAATAGAATAAAAATTATGTTATGATTATATAAAATTTTATTCTCATATTATTATATTCTGTATCGATTTGAATTTGTTCTAATTAATTTTGATACTTTATTGAAAGAAACATAAAATTTCTATATTTAAAAGAATTAGTGGAAAAATAAATAAATTGGTGCTACAATAATAAAAAAAATATTTATTAAAATTTAGATACTCACTTTAATATTTGGGTTCTATCCTGAGTTTTAGAAATTGAATTTTGACGATTTTACAACTCATGCGAAACTAACGAAATTATCTTTAATTTAATGATGATTTAATAATTATTATCTAACTTGACGAGTTGACCTACCCATAAAATAAATTGAAAAGAAAATATGGTTAAAAAGTTTTACACAAAGAATTCAATTCAATATAGAAAACCAATTTATAATTGGTTTAAATTATCAAAGCACGCTTATTAGTATTTAAATATAATCCTACATTTAATCAAATACACATTTTAATATAAGTATTATATTCAAAATTATCGTTTATGAATATGAAACCCTCAACATTTTAATAATATTTTGATATTATCCTTTTATGTTTGTTATATGTAAAATAATATAATTATAATTTGTATTAATCGAATTGTTATGTTCCTTCAGAAAAAAAAGTGTTTAAATTTATTTATGTACATGAGTTCTCCTATGTCTCTTATAACGTAGGGTATCATTGTAATCGATATGAATTGTTATCTTGATGTTTGGTTTAACAATTATTATCTAACTGGAACTATACATAAATTCAAGAGAAAAGATATTTAAGAATTTTTACATAGAAAAATTTTAAATTATCAAAATACACTTTTTAGTATTTAAATATAATTTTGTTATTAATCAGATACACTTTTTAATATTAGATCTAACAATTCTCATCGATCTATTTAAGATCTAACTATAATTATTAATTTGGTCGTATACTGATTGTACACGGACCAGATCGATTTTAATTTTTTCTTAAATTGATTTTAATATTTTATTGAAATAAAAAAAGAATTTATAAATTTAAAAGAATTAGGAAAAAAAATTAAATTTGTGCTACAATAATAAAAAAATATTTATTAAAATTTAGATAATAACTTTACTGTTTGGGCTATTGGGCTCCATCTTGAGTTTTAGACAACAGATTTTAACGATTTTACAGCCCACGCAAAGCTTACAAGATTATCTTTAATTTAATGATGGTTTAATAATTATTATCTAACGAAAACTATCCATAAAATAAAGAGAAAATATAATTACGATTTTTTACATAAAGATTTCTATTCAATATAGAAAACCCATTTATAATAGGTTTAAATTATCAAAATACACATTTTAATATTTAAATACTATCCTATTATTAATCAAATACAATTTTTAATATTATATCTGACGGTCCTCATCGATTTGAATATTTATAGTTTTATAATCCAACGGATCGTATACTTTTGGTAGTACAGTGACCGACCAAAATTTTGGATAAGATCTCACTTACGTTTATTATATATAAGGAGTTAATAGTATTGATACACTCCTGCAGACATACGTATACATACATATAAATACTTATATTTATGTAAATGTAAATATATGACCAAATATGCTTACTTATCATATATCTCATACTATTATAGTATCATTTAGATTTATTGTAAATTTTTATGAATTAAATATTATTAAAAATATTATTTGAGAAAATTTATAAATTAAAGCGTGTCTGTGTATTGTAATTATTTATCTCTATTAAATCAAACTATACATAATTTCTGACATGACTTAAGTATTGTATTTGTTACGACACAAATACGTCCAAATCAGTACAAGCTAACAAAAAAAAAAAATTCATGTATATAAGTGTAATACAAAATTGTACTAATTTTAATGTCGTATAACTCATCAATTGCTACTCTAATACGCGGACGCACAAAAATTTTCCGAACAAATAAATAATTTACTCATATTTAAAGTATGCACGTGCATTGCACGGGCTAAAGAGCTGGTTATTCAAGAATTTGTGAACAATTTTGGGATATCTTTTGGAGCCTCTGGAATTTTTCCAAAATATTATACATGTTTTCTTATGTAGGGTAATTGATTACCAGCTTGATTGACTAATAAAATAGATTAGCCGGATAAGATAGGTGAGTAATCTCATATGAATCGATATTATGATACATTCTATTGCCTGTTGACATGTTATTAATTGTCATAAGATGGATTTTACCAAGAAGTTCAGGAAATTGGCACAACCAGCAACTCGATACTAGGTTCAGTGCTCACTGTTCAGTGTTAAAAAAGAAGAAGAGATGATGATTTAATTTTTTTGAATTGTTTGTCAAAAAGTAGAAAATTATTTAATACAAGAAAAATTTATTTTGCTCATAAGATATTAACAGGCTGCGGAGCTTTTTAATTTAATTAAATTATTCAGAACAAACAGATAAATACTTTGTATTGTAATGAGTTTTCATTGTTAAAGTTGATGATGGTGCATGTTTTAAGGAGAATTTCGTACAACAGTGTGTTGGAGGTTTATCGAAAGTTGTGGCTGAACTTGTATGACGACTCCTCAGAAATTGAATAGAGAATGAGTTTTTTATCTTGCTCTTTGCCGAGTGTCAATTGTGTATCATACAAGGTGCCTACGTACCCCTTTATATATGGATCAAGCCTCACGTAGTTCTTGGAGAACAAGTCATTGAATAAGCCCATTCAGCCCAAGCCCATAAAATAATCAGGATTTACATTCCCATAAATAGTTCAAGGATTATCAATCCACCTCATGTTCCCATAAATAGTTCAAGGATTATCAATCCACTTCATGTTCCCATAAATAGTCCGGTCTTACACGTTTTTCTACAATCTCGCGGCATCTCCGCATTTCTTTCCATGATTGTAGGTTTGTCCCGTGTCAACCAAGAAACATTCCATAAACAGGAATTTCAATATTTTGGGCTTCACCCACGATGCGAGCTGGCCAGGCTCGCATCGCTCAAATCATATTTTCATAGTTCAAGTGGTGCGAGCTCACCTATGTTCAATCATCCTCATTTCTGATAAGTAACACGAGCCCATTACTTCATAATGGTGATAGCCCATAAGCTTATAGTGAGAGTCCAGTAATGAAGATGCGAGCTCATCATGGTGAACTCATAAGAAAGAGAGTCCAATATTCATTTTAGCGAAGCGAGCCCACCATCCTTAAAAGGATTTTGGGCTCAACATAGCTCACGGTGCGAGCCCTAATTCCAGTTCACACCAATCTTTCCAAAATATAATTCATTCCCTAGGCCCAAATCACTTAGGGACCTGTCTAGGGCCCATTACCAAAAATCTAGTATAACAACTACCCCCCAAAATTCCTTAGTAATATCAGATAAGGAATTTTCATTTGCTCCCAATAATACGGTGCGAGCCCGATTCCCAGCTCGCATAGTATCCAGTTCGCTTACTACTGTTAGACGCGTGTTCACCCAATCGTTTTACAGCTGTTCATAAAAAAACGTGCCATCCATTCACATTCGGACACGTGTCCCCTGTATTCTCTCTCCTATCCTCTATAAATACCTCAGAATTTCCTTTCACAAACTCATTCTATCATAAATAGTAACGAGACTCTGTCCAATTTTGCTCAAGGATCAATCACGACGAGAATTATCATTACTTCCCGGCGTTCGTCTGCAACTTCATCAAGTTCTTCAAGTTCATCCTCTAATCCTTCACAAAGTAAGCATTTCAATCTCAAAAAACATTCTTTCATATGTATTTTTATGTTTCTATATATTATCTGTCCGAGCTGAACGAGTTGCGAACTGAGTTCCCTTATCGAGGCGAACTCAAACCATGGTTCGAGCTGAGCCTTGGACCAATGTGAGAACAAGACCTGTGTTCGCATCGAACACAGCGACCTTAATTGTTTGTGCGAGGCGAGGACACTTAGGATTCTTCACTATCTTTTTTTTATTTTTTAGGGGCACACACTAATTTTCACCATCCTTTTCAGATGTCGAGTGCGACCCCATCCATGTCTGCTAGTTCGCTTGATAAGACACCGAGCCCGGCTCGTTCTTCTGCCACCCCATCTCCCTTGAATCAATATCCTCCTGAGCTTAGAGGTTCCAAGGAATTCCAGCGTGAATTAACATCCATTTCGAGTCGTTTAAGCCAGCCTATCTCTCCCAACTCAGCCATTACTCCAGAAGGGGCGGTCAAAATCGCAAGGGTAGAGAGTGCGATGCGAGCTAGTGGTTCCAGCTCGTTGGGACTCCAACTCGATCCCAACTCAGCTCCAGAAAACTATAATAGGGAAAAAGATCTGTATTCATGGAGAAGAAAGAAAACAGGGCCAAGTGCTTCCAGCTCGTTTGATCTTGATGATTTTTTTAACCGTCCGTTGCCACCGTTGAGCGAAGAGGAGGCCAATGCTCGTATAAATCAGCTGCGTCGAGAAAGAGAGGCAAGGCTTCACCTCGCACCAGCTTCTGCCAATCTCCCTATTAAAATTTCAGAGTCATCCACAGATAATTCCCTAGGGAGCGCATTCTATGCTAAAACCAAAGGAAAAGCTGTGGCTCGTATCGCATCTCCTCAAGACGAGTTCGAACAGAATGATGAGGATGAAGATACAAGCTCGCATTGGTAATATGACAGTCCTGCTAGTGAGGAAATAGCAGATGTATCCAGAGAGGTGGATTTCTACAAATATGCTTACGTCCCCGAACCGTCTCCTGTTCCACATGAACCCATCCAACAGCCCGAGCTCGAAGGAGTGGTTTTTCTCAAAAAACGCATAATTCCAGATGACGACGAGAGCTCATCTTCCTTTCATGAGGATGGGAAGATTCTAGCTTGTCGAGATATGTCCACCTCGTTAACTGAGGATTCCTTACACGACCTCGTGGAGCAGTTCAGGCCAGAGGGTCGTATAATCATGCCCGCACCGCATATGAGGTGTTATCATTTTAATCATCCAGAAAATGGAGGACGGGCGCCTCACATGGTCCTTTCATCTTTCCTGTTAAAGCTGGGTATTTCTGCACCCCTCCATCCTTTCATTCAAGAAATCTTGGAGTATTATGGGCTCGCCCCGTTACAAATCAACCCTAACGGCTACAGGTCTGCCATTGCTTTGTATATTCTCTACAAAAGACAAGGCTACCCTACTCTCACCGCCAGGCAACTTGGGTACTTCTTAAATTTAAAGCACTCGGCCGAGTTCGGCTACTTCTACCTTTCTGTCTAGCCTCACTACAATAAGAAAAAGTTAATCTTTGGGGGCCCAAGCAACTCAGGCAAATGGAAAGACCCTTTCTTCTATGTTCACGAAGTTCCTCGAGTCCAAACTCATTTCTACTACGATCCTGGTAAGTATTTCATTTGAGCTCGCATCGTTTCTTTGTCACCTCGCATCGCTCTTTGAGCTCGCACCGTGCTTATAGTTTATTTCTATTCATTCAGAACCTCCCGTGAGAACATCTTTGCAAGGTCAAGAGAAGTTAAACGCTAATAATCTCCTAAAGATTCTTGTCTCAGAACGGAATATTAGAAAATTGATTATTACTGCCAATCTCGTCGAGTATGGCTTCTTAAAAGAAAGGACTAGGTTGACTCCTAGCAAGAAATATAGGAGGAAAAGAAAAGGTAAGTTTCATTCGATGCGAGCCCTCAGCTCGCGTCGCTACTTTACTTTGGCACCTTTATTTATTGTGTATTAACTAACTCTTTTGTCTTTGTTTTATTTTAGAAATGGCAATTTCTCCTCCTCCATTCTTAGATGAGCAAGAGGTTCAGGCTCGCACCGTTCCTTATGTCAGCCAAACAGGCTCGCATGCAGAGGGTTAAAACAAGGTTGCTCCTCGAACAAAAGAAATCCCTCCCCGATTCAGGACTACTCTCACTGAACATTTGGCTACTGGGGGGGCCTCTCCGCACAAAAGGAAGACCAATCAATCCAAGGACACCGCTCCTGAAGTTGATGCAGCGAAACGGGCTCGCAAGGATCTCCCTCCAAATCCTCAAGGAAACGTTGTGGCCAGTACTCTGGTTCGACTCGGAGTCCCACACATTTCCGAGAGTTATTTAAGGGCATGGACTTCAGGCTCGTTTGAAGCCAATAATGATGCTCTCACCAAGGCCACAACCGAGGTGTTTATGAGGCAGATCAATAGACACATGGAGCTTCACTCAATGGGTCAGGCCTCTGCCCGTCTGGATAAAGATAACAGAATTTTAAAGAATAAGCTTGACGAAGCGAGGAGGGCCAATGTGGCCTTGGTTGAAGAATCCAAGAAAAGCATTCTCGATGCGACTACAAGCCTTGAAAAGGACCTGCGCGAGTCTAGAGCACTTATGAAAAAGATGAATGGGGAGCATTCCACGGTTCTAGCTGAGGCCACCTCCCAAAACAATCTTCTACAAACCCAAGTTACTGAGCTCGAGGCTAAAATGGTTGCCCAGGGTGCTGAGTTTGAAGCCAAATTCTCAGCGTTAGAAGCGAGCCGGGATGAAGAGGTCAAAGATGCAAGGGCCCTAGGATCCAAGAACTTCATGAAGGGCTTCATGGCGAAGGTCCCTGAGTTCGATTGGAGTCCTCTAGGTGCTGCCACTGTTAACTACGCTGAGAAGCTCCACAAAGAGATGGAGGGGGAGGCCGCGGCTGTAGCGGAGGCTCGCACCGCTGAAGAGGCCCGGCTCGCACCGGAGTCTCAGCTTGATCATGGGGCCAATGAGGAGACTCCTCAGGCTTAAATTTATTTCAACTACTTTCTTTTGGGGATGCGGGCACCCCGTTTGCCTCGCAATCTGTAAACATTTAATGGTCTTCGAACCATCAATTGACCATAATATTAAAATAGTTAAACAATAGAAATATTAGAATATATTAATTGACCATCAATTTGTTCCGTGTGAGGTTTTTATCAGTCATGGTTTTGCAACTTTTCTTTTAATAATTTATTATTTGCCAAAAACTTAAGAAAAAAAATATGTTTTCATAAATGTCTTTTTAGTGAAATGTCAATACGAGATTTGCAAAATAACAAAAGAACGATTTGTCAGGAAGAAATTAGTACAACAAGAGGACGATTCAGTGGGTATGATATTCCGTTTCATTCATAAGAATTCTAATTTTAAGCCTTTGTGGAGTTCTCTATAAATTAAAATAACGATAAATAACTTGATAGGAAGTACACAAGGACTGCTTATTATAAAGAAAAGTAGCGTGTGTTAACTGTTAACTACTAAAAAAATATGTAAAATTTTTAACAATAATATATAAAAAATTATCATTTATTTAAGAATCGAGTAAAAAACAATATCTTTTTAAGTCATTAAATAATGTTGTGATTATTTGTTCGTTACTTTTTTCCAAATACGAAATTTTTATATTTTAAAAAATATATAATAACGCCGCCGCGAAGCACATTTTAGTTCACCATAAACTAAATTTATTTGTCATCTCAATCTATTTTTTATAATGTTTTAAAAATTTAAATACTAATAAATAATAAAAATATATTTTAACATATGTAGACGATTTGAATTTGAATTTACTGAGGAGTTTGAATTTGTACGGAAGAAATGTAAACCAAGGTTATATTTGAAGTGGAATAGGCATTTAAATTTATATATAGTATAATAGGTCGAATTTATATGTTAGACATCTATTTATAAGTTTTATCAGAAATAGAATAAATTTTCAAATACACCATGCAATTAGGGTGAAAGCCCATTCTAACACTTTGAACTCTCAATATATCAGTCCGCGCAAATTGTGCCCAAAAGCACACTTTGTATACGCATTATCCATACTAGCTTATAGCCCGTGCGATACACGGTTACTTAAATTTTATTTATAATTATTTTGTTTATAATTATATTTTTATTAACCATGCAACACACGATTGTTTTTTTAATATTTATAATTATATTTATTTATGAATATTTTAATATTTAAAAGTTATTAGTTTACATGATTAAATTATTGTTAAAAAAGACTTAGCCAAAAAAATTATAGTTAAAAATTTGATATTTATTATATTTTACACGCTCAATTTAATATTTGTTTATATTGAGTTATAAAAATTAGATTTTGCCAATTTTATAGTCCACATGAAATTCACAAAATAATCTTTAATTAAGTTGTGGTTTAATATTTCTTTTTCAATTAAAAACTATTCTAAAACTAAAAAGAGAATAAAGTGACGAAATTTAATGTTGAGAATTCTATTCGATTTAGGAAATCTATTTATATGTAGTTTAGATTATTAGAATACCCTTTATTAACCAAATACAGTTTTTAATGTTAAATCTAACGGTTTTCACCTATCTATTTAACATCAAACGATTTTTATTATTTTGGTATTAAATGAGTTTCCTTATTTAATTACAACTATTTTTATGTTTTGACTTTTTAGAAAATCCAATCCTATTATAATATCTTTTAACTTATATCATTTTTAGATAATAACTTCTTTTTATATGATATAATCTTGATCATGTATTTTTAAAAGTATTGGATCTAACGGTTGAGAATGTTTTGGCGGTATTTAGGACCAAACTACCATGATAACATCATTAATTTTTCTTAATATTTATAATATTTATAATTTATAATTTTTTTAAATATTTATTGCTAAAATATAATATACTCTTTTTTGTAATATGTTAAAAATGAGGAAACTTTGAACTTTTGAGAAAATAAATTATCAATTAAAATATAATTTTTTTGTAATAGTTCTTCTTTTAAAGTAGTACACTGTGATCAAAATTCTGTATAAATTTCATTTTTTATAGTATATCCGGTAAATATCTATGTTATTATATTAAAGACTAAATAATGAAAGTTTCCTTATAAGTTAAGTTTGGTACTCAATCCATAATCGTTGAATTTTTCAAATTAAATTGTTGAAAAACGTTAGATATAACAGTAAAATTATCATGTAGAATAATCTAAGGTTTGAATCTATCAACAACATATTAAAATTTATAGGTTTTTTTGAAAAAATAAGAATTTTTTTATTTTTTCTTGCAGACATATGTTATTTGATAATATTTTTTGTAAAGTATGATTTTTCAGAAAAGTATTATACTAATTGATTAACAAACTTTTAAAGTTTTGAATTTAATAATTTACAATGTATATAGGTTTAAAAAGTTTGGCCTCTTCTGTGAAACCCTGGTATTTTGATGATAACACTATAGCAGTAAGCTGGGTTAAGTATGTTGTACTAACATGGTTTTGCAGGAGATAAATACTGTGTATTTTCTAACAAAACATGTTGTAGCAGCTAGGTGGCAGATTTATTTTCTTTGCAGGCAGAAAGCTGGCAGAGTAATTTTGTACGCAGGCAGCAAGCTGACAACACTTCCAGCAGATAGAGTTTCAGTCCTAATTTATAGGAAATCTTCTAGGAAACGTTTTGTAAGGACTCTATCAGTTATATATGGTGTATATATATATATGGGCTCAAATAATTTCGAATTTATTTTCATATATATATAATTCCTATATTATAGGAAGTTGTTTATAAACGTTTTATCTTTTAACGACTTCTATTTTATTAGGGTTTTCAAACCAGTTGAACGTGTCTTCTAAACGTTCTTATTCTCTCTATTTTTCTGGTTTCTAAACGTTACTTTCATGAACGTTGGGCTTGAATTAATCAAGGAACAAAAACGTGAGACTTGGTAGTCAAGACCGTTGGTTGTTAGATTAATTCAAAATCATTTGTTCATTATATAAATACTTGTGTGGTTTTCATTCTCAGTTGTTGGACAACGTTTTAAAGAAAACACAAGTACTATCAAAGGCTGATTTGCAAAATCTTTACATACTTGAGCTCTTATATATTATACGATATATATTCTTGATTAGAGTTCATAGTTTTGGTTGTAATTCTTTATATCTTTGTATTGTTCAACTTGTAAGTTGGTAGTTGCTGGTTTTGTGAGCTTGGGAAACAAGGGTTCAAGGAACTTGATAGCTAGAGGAGTTTATACTTGGATTAGTATAGTACTTAGAGAGCTGTGTTCAAGGAACAAGGTGTTTCAGCAAGCTGCTAACAGTAACAGGGAGTTCAGGGAGATATATTATTGTATTGTGTAGTTGTAATTCACTTTGATCAATAATATATTCCTTTGCCGTGTTGGTAAAGGACCAGGACGTAGACCTATAGGAGATAGGGGTCGAACCTGGCTAAAATTGATGTGTGTTCTTTATTTTCTGCACATTTTCTATACTGCTGTGAACAACGTAGCTAGCTGCCACTCTATATTTTGTAAACTCAGTAAGCTGCCAGACAGCAAAAACAGACTGATTTTTGCTTTTTCAGTCACATAACTTGGTAATAATTAAAATCGGTCATTGTTAGTCATAACACCTATTCACCCCTCCCCTCTAGGTGTTGATTCTCATTTGGTATCAGAGCTTTGGTGTACTAACATTTCTGTAACAGGAAAGTACAGATCCTATGGCACACTTTTATGTAGAGGGAGAATCATTAAACACGCCACCACTTCTCAATGGGGCAGAAAATTATGATTTATGGAGACTAAAGATGAAGGTGTTCTTGAGCAGAAATCCATTTGAGTGGAGAGTCGTTAAGGACGGTCCATTCACTTTTTTGGATAATAATGGCAAGCCAAAAGATGTTGATGATCTTACCGAGGCAGAATTGATGAAAACAAGCTATGATGGAAGAGCAAGGTACACACTAATATGTGGTCTTTCAAATTCAGATTTTGACAAGGTTTCTTCATGTAGCACAGCAAAGGATATATGGGATACCTTAAAAATGCATTATAAAGCTACAACAAAATCAAAGGATGTATGTTTCAAGTCAAACCAGCAAGCTGCCTCAAGAGACGAAAACAAAGCAAAGGCTCAAATCACTTGGAGTGAAGAGGAATTTAATTCCAATGAAGACTCAAGCGAAGATATGCTAAATATTGCATTGGTTGGCATTGATGATGATATGGTTCGAGGAAACACCGAAGAAGTCCTTGTAGATAGTGATGTATCACATTCGGACTCAGATGTTGAATCTAGTGCGGTAAAATCATTTCAGTTTAATATATCTTCTGAAAATGTTATATTAGAATCACTAACCATGCAGGAACATAATAATATATCTATTATGGAGTTCATGGAATTGAAGAATGAAAATAATAAGCTTGAAAAGAAAAATGCTTCTCTTCGAAAGATGATCTCTGAGCTAATAGCTGAAAAGACTCCATCAAGCAATCATGAAGATCTCATTTCTGACCTCAAGGGAAAGCTAACACAACTTGAGGGGTTCAACAAATTACTTCTCAAAAGAAATGATACATTGATGAAGGAACTCAGCGAGCTGCGTGCAGAAATTGAAGCAAGAGATGTATGTCTTGAAACTTTTAAAATCCGAGAATCCATCTCAATTGAAGCTACTCAACAAGCTGAGAAGATAAAGGAATTAGAAGCTGAAGTTTCAAAGCTTGAGAAAGGCATGGGAAAATTTGTTCAAGGAGAGGAAGTATTAAAGACTATTATGAAACAAACAAAGGTTCCTATGGACAAAGAAGGACTTGGAATGGCTTCTACATCAAAGACCAAGGCCTTTAACTATGAAGGCAAACAGGGTATACCATATAATTATGCTATGCCTTGGAAAATATGCTACAAATGTGGAAAGAAAGATCATTTGTCACATCATTGCCCAAGTCAGAATGCTAAGCCAGCAAGCTGGAACAGACAGACAGCTTCTGGGCAGCAAGCTGCCAGAACAAGGAAAACAGGAAATCGAGCATCTAAAGTGGTCCAAATGTGGATCAAGAAGTCTGAATTGAATGTTCTTTATGTTTTATCAACTAACCATGTTGGACCCAACAAAATTTGGGTACCAAAACGTTGAGTTGTTTGTTCTTTGTTTTGTAGGTATGTCTTGTGGTCAAAGTAAATGCCAATCAATGGATATTGGATAGTGGATGTACAAGACATATGTGTGGTGACAAATCTCAGTTCCTTAGCCTCAAGATGAAATGGGGTGGTAGTGTTACAATTGGTGATAGCAAAACACTCCGTATACTTGGCAAATGAACAATTGGTAATAGTAACATTTCGATTGATAAAGTACAATATGTTCAAGGTCTTAAATATAATTTGCTTAGTATAAGTCAGTTATATGATGATGGACATACTGTTGTTTTTGATAAAGAGAAATGTACTATTAATGTTGGTACTAACAAAGTCCCCCTAGTTGCTAGAAGGGAAGGAAATATATATATGTTGGACTTTGAGATGCAGGAAGTAGGCTGCTGTTTAGCTACTGTTGATACAAACCCAGATCTTTGGCATAGAAGGCTAGGACATGCTCATATGGACTTACTCAGCAAGCTGTCTACAAAGAAGCTAGTTAGAGGACTACCCAAATTGAAGTATGTCAAGACGGAAACCTGTTCGGCTTGTCAATTAGGCAAACAAATCAGGACTCCACATAAGTCAAAGACAATGGTATCATCTTCTAAACCTTTAGAGCTTCTCCATTTGGATTTATTTGGTCCGGAAGCATATAAAAGCATTGGAGGTAAACAATATGCATTTGTTATTGTTGATGATTATTCTAGATATACATGGGTATTGTTTCTTCGTACTAAAGATTGTGCTTTTAGTGAATTTGAGAAGCTAATTACTTTACTTGAGAACAAGTTGAATACAAGACTTATAGGTATAAGAAGTGATAGAGGAGGTGAATTCATCTCAAAAGGCTTCATTGATTATTGTGAAGAAAGAGGTATTACACATGAATTCTCTGCTCCAAGAACCCCACAGCAAAACGGAGTTGTGGAAAGAAAGAACAGATCTTTGCAAGAAACTGCGAGGACTTTGCTGCAAGAGAGCAAGCTGCCAAGGAGTTTCTGGGCAGAAGCAGTCAACACAGCAAGCTATGTTCTGAACAGAGTGCTTATCAGGCCTATTCTCAACAAAACTCCCTATGAATTGTTGAGGAATAAGAAGCCAAACATTGGATATTTCAAAGTTTTTGGCTCCAGGTGCTTTGTACTCAAAACTATTGATAGAGATGGTAAATTCGATGCTAAATCTTATGAAGCAATATTTTTGGGTTATTCTTTAACAAGTCGTGCTTATAGAGTGTATAATACATCTAAACGTATTGTTGAAGAGTCTATAGATGTTTCATTTCAAGAGTCTAATGTTGATCTGTCAAGAGATGAGGAAGATATTGCAGGTGCAGGTGATGACAGCCAGCTGCCAGTGACAAATACTGTATCGCAGCAAGCTGCCAACCAGCCTGAGACAACTACAGCAGCTGAAAAGCAAACTGAAACCTCTTCTCCAGTAGATGAAACTATTGCTAAGTTGTCAAAGCTCACCTTGGAAGGTCCAAGAGGTCAAAGATCACAAGAAAAGATGCCTATATATGAAGGTGGTGAAGTTTCTCCTCCATCCAAGCGAATTCGAGTACATGAGGAAGTCATAGCTCAACATTCTTTGCCAAAATCAACAAGAACAGTGAAGAACCATCCTCCAGAGTTGATCATTGGTGATAAATCAGAAGGCATCACGACAAGGAAGGGTCAAGCCAACTTTTGTGCATTTGCAGCCTTTCTAGCTCAAGAGGAACCAAAGAATGTTAAAGAAGCACTTCAAGATGAGAATTGGATCATGGCAATGCAAGAAGAACTCAATCAGTTTGAAAGATGTGATGTTTGGGAACTTGTGGAGCCACCTAAAGATGCTTCAATCATTGGTACTAAATGGGTCTTCAAGAACAAAGTTGATGAATTTGGTACGGTTACTCGAAACAAAGCAAGACTAGTTGCACAAGGATACAATCAACAAGAAGGAATAGATTTTGAGGAAACTTATGCCCCGGTTGCAAGGCTTGAATCAATACGGATGCTACTTTCATTTGCGTGCTTCAAGAAGATCAAGCTACATCAAATGGACGTGAAAAGTGCATTTCTTAATGGATTCTTAAAGGAAGAAGTTTATGTCAAGCAACCCCCTGGTTTTGAGAATGAACAATTTCCAAATCATGTTTTCAAATTGAAGAAGGCATTATATGGATTGCGGCAAGCTCCTAGATCATGGTACGAAAGGTTAAGTAAGTTTTTGATCAAAAATGGATTCATTCGAGGTAAAATTGATCCCACATTATTTACTAAACATAATGGTACTGATATTTTAGTTGTACAAATATATGTGGATGATATTATTTTTGGATCTACTAATGATGCTATGTGTAAGTGGTTTTCTAAGTGTATGCATAGTGAGTTTGACATGAGCATGATGGGAGAGCTCAACTACTTTTTGGGTCTTCAAATTAAGCAAACTCCAGAGGGTATTTATGTGCATCAATCCAAGTATATCAAGAATCTACTCAAAAGATTTGGATTTGAAAATATCAAGCCGAAATCAACACCAATGACTCCTGCTAGCAAGCTGACAGCAGATGAACAAGGTATAGATGTTGATGTTCGCAAGTATAGAGGGAAATTGGCATGTGCAATGTCTAGACAACAAGCTGCTTACAGCTGTCTGGTAATATTAGCTCACTTAGCATGATAATCTATGCGTATTTGAATTTTCTATTATTGATAACATGTGAATAACCTTTTTGATGAATAAGGGGGAGAAAATTCAGGATCATAGTATGTGTGATTTAGGGGGAGTTTTTTTAGTTACTCATTGGGTCACATGATTTTAATGTGAATTTATGCTAATGCAAAATTTTAATGTGATACCATGAAAATATGCTTAGATGCTTGGATAGAATGCTAATCTTTTTGCAAAGGAAGCATAATTTTAGGGGGAGTATTTTGCTCCTGAATATTGGTGTGTAATCATCAAAAAGGGGGAGATTGAAACCCTGGTATTTTGATGATAACACTATAGCAGTAAGCTGGGTTAAGTATGTTGTACTAACATGGTTTTGCAGGAGATAAATACTGTGTATTTTCTAACAAAACATGTTGTAGCAGCTAGCTGGCAGATTTATTTTCTTTGCAGGCAGAAAGCTGGCAGAGTAATTTTGTACGCAGGCAGCAAGCTGACAACACTTCCAGCAGATAGAGTTTCAGTCCTAATTTATAGGAAATATTCTAGGAAACGTTTTGTAAGGACTCTATCAGTTATATATGGTGTATATATATATATGGGCTCAAATAATTTCGAATTTATTTTCATATATATATAATTCCTATATTATAGGAAGTTGTTTATAAACGTTTTATCTTTTAACGACTTCTATTTTATTAGGGTTTTCAAACCAGTTGAACGTGTCTTCTAAACGTTCTTATTCTCTCTATTTTTCTGGTTTCTAAACGTTACTTTCATGAACGTTGGGCTTGAATTAATCAAGGAACAAAAACGTGAGACTTGGTAGTCAAGACCGTTGGTTGTTAGATTAATTCAAAATCATTTGTTCATTATATAAATACTTGTGTGGTTTTCATTCTCAGTTGTTGGACAACGTTTTAAAGAAAACACAAGTACTATCAAAGGCTGATTTGCAAAATCTTTACATACTTGAGCTCTTATATATTATACGATATATATTCTTGATTAGAGTTCATAGTTTTGGTTGTAATTCTTTATATCTTTGTATTGTTCAACTTGTAAGTTGGTAGTTGCTGGTTTCGTGAGCTTGGGAAACAAGGGTTCAAGGAACTTGATAGCTAGAGGAGTTTATACTTGGATTAGTATAGTACTTAGAGAGCTGTGTTCAAGGAACAAGGTGTTTCAGCAAGCTGCTAACAGTAACAGGGAGTTCAGGGAGATATATTATTGTATTGTGTAGTTGTAATTCACTTTGATCAATAATATATTCCTTTGCCGTGTTGGTAAAGGACCAGGACGTAGACCTATAGGAGATAGGGGTCGAACCTGGCTAAAATTGCTGTGTGTTCTTTATTTTCTGCACATTTTCTATACTGCTGTGAACAATGTAGCTAGCTGCCACTCTATATTTTGTAAACTCAGTAAGCTGCCAGACAGCAAAAACAGACTGATTTTTGCTTTTTCAGTCACATAACTTGGTAATAATTAAAATCGGTCATTGTTAGTCATAACACCTATTCACCCCTCCCCTCTAGGTGTTGATTCTCATTCTGTAGCTGAGTCTAAATTTTCAAAATAAGGTTTTTTTTAAAAATATGAATATAGTTCCTAGCAATGAAATTAGGTCTGTATGAGTTCTTATAAAACAAAATCACCATTTACGTATAATTTATTATTTAATAATAAATAATATTTGATTAGTTATGATATAAAACTTAATAAAATAGGATTAAAAATATGCACAATTTTATAAAATTTTATCCTCGTATTATTATATTCTTTGTTGATTTGAATTTTTCTTAGATTGATTTTAATTTTTGAACATAGATTTCTAAATTTAAAATAGTTAGAAAAAAGTAATTAAATTGGTGTTAAAATAATGATGACATAATAATTATTATTAGAATTTAAATATTCACTTTATTAATTTGGGATTTATCTTGTGTTTTAAAAATCATATTTTGACGATTTTACACCCACATGAAGATAACTAAATTATCTTTAATTAAAAAATGGTTTAACAATTTTTATCTAGGTGGAATTGTCCATGGAAGAGAAAATAAAGTCACAGATTTTTTACATGGAGAATTCTATTCAATATAGAAAACTTATTTATATTTGGTATATTTGGTTTAAATTATCAAAATACACCTTTTAGAATTTAAATATAATCCTATTATTAATAAAATAAACTTTTTTAATATTTGATCTAACGATTTTCATTTATCTAGTTAAGATCTAATGATCCTTATTAATTTGGTTGTCTACGACCAAAATTTGGGATAAGATCCCTATTATGATTATTATATATAAGGATTAAATATAATAAGGATATCAAGTATATACTGATATAAATATCTTACTAACTACTTTTACTTTTAATGTTTCAAGAGAAAAGATATTTAAAAATTTTTACATAGAAAAATTTTAAATTATCAAAATACACTTTTTAGTATTTAAATATAATTCTGTTATTAATCAGATACACTTTTTAATATTAGATCTAACAATTCTCATTGATCTATTTAAGATCTAACTATAATTATTAATTTGGTCGTATACTGATCGTACACGGACCATATCGATTTTACAACCCATGCGAAGCTTATAAAATTATCTTTAATTTAATGATGGTTTAATAATTATTATCTAACTGGAACTATCCATAAAATAAAGAGAAAAGATAATTACGAATTTTTACATAAAGATTTCTATTCAATATAGAAAACTCATTTATAATAGGTTTAAATTATCAAAATACACCTTTTAGTATTTAAATAATATCCTATTATTAATCAAATACAATTTTTAATATTATATCTGACGGTCCTCGTCGATTTGAATATTTATAATTTTATAATCCAACAGATCGTATACTTTTAGTAGTACAGTGACCGACCAAAGTTTTGGATAAGATCTCCCTTACGCTTATTATATATAAGGTTAATGCGTAGGGCTTGTATACGCATCAGGATAATGCGTACATCTCTTCTGCCCCTATTTTGACAACAGCTATTTTGACCCTATTTTGACAACAGCTGTGTACTCCAAGCAAGAATATCTTATACGCATTCTGAAAATGCGCGGGGATCTATACGCATCTCCTATCTGCGTGTGTACGGCATCCATATGATGCGAAAGCCATAAAATACGCATCCACATGATGCGAATGTGCTCAATTTCTTATTTTCCTAATTGTTTTCCATCACAAACGCAAACCCCTCCCCGACTGTCATCTACCCACTAACGATGCAAATGCAGCACAAATCCAATTTATCCAATCTGTCGGTTTCCCTCTTATCCTCAATCAAATACATATATTTTTGCATATATACAAATATACACACTCGTATACTTTTCCAAATTTGAGCTTTTTTATTAATACTCAAGAACATGGGACAAACTCATAACAGTGAAGTTTTGTGTTGGGTGAGAGAAATCACAATTAATAGATGATAAAGAGAGAGTAAAAGTTTTGATTACACGAAGGTTTGAAGAATTTGATATTGGTGTAGCTAATAGACCAAAGAATTGGAAGATAATATAGGTGCACGACTTGATGGTTGGGGCAACAGGAGGGAGATGAAGATGCTTTTCACTTTCATCTATTATTAATGGTTTTGTGAGTTTTCAATATACGCACACAACATATGCGTATAGGAGTGGGTAGAAAGGACACGAATCCCGATAAATGATAATTGGGGCAATTCACCTATCAAAATATGATATTAAGAGCATTTTCTCATGCAATTACATGATATAATTTATTTTAAATATTTTTATATTCTTTTTTGTTCTACTTTTTTTACGTTTAGAATTTTAATTCAAACGTTGGTAAACTTACAGGTCTCTACATCGAATCTCAAGTAGGGTGATTGGTGAGAAGTTTGTAAAGTAGTTGATATATCATAAGTAAATTAATTATGTATAATTTGTGGGCAGACTAATTATATTTACACAAAATATTATCAGATTTTGTTAAAAACATGAAGGCTCGGTCAAGAATACCAAACATTTCTACTGATTCACACAAAAATTCGATTATAGGTTTCTACTTCTTCATAATTAACTGACCGGCTTCCCCTAGATAAAATATTAGTATATTTATGTATTTTAAAAAAAGTAAGATGGTCATGGTTGAGGTCAATAAATAGACTATTATAATTTTTTATAACTAACTTATATCCCGTGCGATGCACGGTCTTCTTTAATATTTTCTTATTTTTTATTTAGATTTTAGTTATTATATATAATTTGATAAAATTTTAATATATATATATAGATATTGGATTTATAAATCTAACAATATAATATTTAAATTTAATATAATATTGACGTAATCAAAAGTAGTATTTTAGATATTAAAATATAAAATATTTTAAAATAACATATCTAATGATTCGTATTTTTTTACTCTTAAAAATCTAAAAAGGGACTCAAGTGCAAATATCAAAATATGTGCTTGTTCAATATACCGAGTTTATTTGAATATACTATTACTTTTATTTTAATTAATTATCTCATTTAAATTGAATGTTAAAAAAACTATAATAAACATGAATTTCATAAGTTTAATATAATAATATTACCAATATATCTATCTTTTGCCCGTGTTATTTTTAATTTGAACATGAGTTGTTTCAGTTAAAAAATATAAACATGTAATATCCTTAAAAAGACAATTAGTTACTTATTAACAATTTTATAAAATTATATTAATTTTTATATATATACGTCTGCATTACTTTTAGAAAATTAGTTGTTTAAGTTAGAAAATATAAAAGAGGTAATTTGTTTTAGCTGAAAAGAAAATATTTATATAAAACAATATTACCATTGTATATTTATTTTGCATGTATTATATTTAGAAGATAAGTTGTTTTAGTTAGAAAATATAAAATACATAGTGTATTTTAGCTGTTGGTTATAAATATATAATAATTTTACCATTTTATATATATATTGCCCGTCTTATTTTTAGAAAATGATTTGTTTTAGTTAAATAGATATATGAAATAGGTAATATAATTTAGTTGAAAAAGGTAATTGGTTATCAATAACTTGGTTTCCATATACGTGTCCTATTTATAAGATGAGTTGTTTTAGATAAAAATAATGTGTTTTAGCTGAAAAAGATAATCAGTTATAAATATATAATAATATTATCATATTATATATACGTTGCCCGTTTTATTTTTAGAAGATGAGTTGGTTTGGTTTAAAAAAATAAAATAAAATAGATACTGTAGTGAAAAAAGGTAATTGGTTATTAATAAATTGATTATAGATAGGCCGACCAAAACTTTTATTGTTTCGTCTTTAATAATATAGTATAGATAAGGATTTAATATAATAAGGATATCAAGTATATACTGATATAAGTATATTAATAACTGCTTTTACTTTTAATGTTTCGGTTTTATTTACAGTGTAAATAAAATTTTAAAATACATTATTACTTAAAAATTATTAAATAGAATAAAAATTATGTTATGATTATATAAAATTTTATTCTCATATTATTATATTCTTAATCGATTTGAATTTGTTCTTAATTAATTTTGATACTTTATTGAAAGAAACATAAAATTTTTATATTTAAAAGAATTAGTGGAAAAATAAATAAATTGGTGCTAAAATAATAAAAAAAAATTATTAAAATTTAGATACTCACTTTAATATTTGAGTTCTATCCTAAGTTTTAGAAATTGAATTTTGACGATTTTACAACTCATGCGAAACTAACAAAATTATCTTTAATTTAATGATGGTTTAATAATTATTATCTAACTTGACCAGTTGACCTACCCATAAAATAAACCGAAAAGAAAAGATGGTTAAGAAGTTTTACACAAAGAATTCAATTCAATATAGAAAACCAATTTATAATTGGTTTAAATTATCAAAGCACACTTCTTAGTATTTAAATATAATCCTACATTTAATCAAATACACATTTTAATATAAGTATTATATTCAAAATTATCGTTTATGAATATGAAACCCTCAACATTTTTATAATATTTTGATATTATCATTTTATGTTTGTTATGTGTAAAATAATATAATTATAATTTGGATTAATCGAATTGTTATGTTCCTTCAGAAAAAAAAGTGTTTAAATTTATTCATATACAGAAGTTCTCCTAAGTCTCTTATAACGTAGGGTATCATTGTAATCAATATGAATTGTTATCTTGATATTTGGTTTAACAATTATTATCTAACCGGAACTATACATAAATTCAAGAGAAAATATATTTAAGAATTTTTACATAGAATTTTTTTAAAATTATCAAAATACACTTTTTAGTATTTAAATATAATTCTATTATTAATGAGATACACTTTTTAATATTAGATCTAACAATTCTCATCGATCTATAATTATTAATTTGGTCGTATACTGATCGTACACGGACCAGATCGATTTTAATTTTTTCTTAAATTGATTTTAATATTTTATTGAAATAAACAAAGAATTTATAAATTTAAAAGAATTAGGAAAAAAAAATAAATTGGTGCTACAATAATAAAAAAATATTTATTAAAATTTAGATAATAACTTTATTGTTTGGGCTCTTGGGCTCTATCTTGAGTTTTAGACAACAGATTTTAACGATTTTACAGCCCACGCGAAGCTTACAAAATTATCTTTAATTTAATGATGGTTTAATAATTACTATCTAACTGGAACTATCCATAAAATAAAGAGAAAAGATAATTACGAATTTTTACATAAAGATTTCTATTCAATATAGAAAACTCATTTATAATAGGTTTAAATTATCAAAATACACATTTTAGTATTTAAATACTATCCTTGATCAAATACAATTTTTAATATTATATCTGACGGTACTCATCGATTTGAATATTTATAGTTTTATAATCCAACGGATCGTATACTTTTGGTAGTACAGTGACCGACCAAAGTTTTGGATAAGATCTCTCTTACGCTTATTATATATAAGGAGTTAATGTGTGATAAATCCTAAATAAAAATCAAAACTTTCTCATTTAATCTTTTAACTTATTGGAAAAAGGTACTACTAATTATATAAAAATTAGATCATAGTTAAAAATGTGAATTATTATGAGTCAAATTGTCCAAATAATGATAAGATCACTTAAATTAAAATTTGAAAATATATAAATTATATTTAAATAAAATTAATAAGAGGTAACATTTATTTAGTACATCGTCAACGTGAGACATGAGAAGTAACAAGGAAGTGATTTTTTTAAGCAGAAACATGTTCAACGAGAAAACTGCTCATTAAAAAGGAGTATGCTAACATAAATATTAATCATATATAACATAAGTATTGACATTATATGTTAAAATTGTGGTTTCGATCTAATTAACAAGAGAGCTGAAGAAATGTGTTTAACAGGAGGACGCTTATTAGAGAGGAATGAGTAATTATTAGAATTTTGTACCGATAATTTTTTTTTTTTAAATTTATAAACGCCGCGGGAGGTGATGTTAGGTGTGGTGGCGTCTCTACAATCGTCTCAATCTATTTTTTTTTAATTTTTCTAGAGGTTTAAAATTTTAAATACTAATAAATTAAAAAATATTATTTAACATATTTGAAATAGAATAGGTGTTCGAATTTATAGAGAATGAGAGTTCGAATTTATAGAGAATACATATAAATAAAGTTTTATTTGAAGTAGAGTAGGTGTTCGAATTTATAGAGGGGAATAGTTCAAATTTATAAGTAAGCCATATAATTAAAAGTTCTACTAAAAGTAGAATAAATGTTCGAATTTATAGATGAGAAGAGTTCGAATTTATAAAAAATACATACAATTAAAAGTTTTATTAAAAGTAAATTACGTGTTTGTAGACATAATTAAAAGTTCTATTCGGAGTAGAATAGGTGTGCAAATTTATAGAGGAGAAGAGTTCAAGTTATATGAAAAATATATAGTTAAAAGTTATACCGGAAGTAAAATATGATTGTGAATTTACATAGGTGTTTTTTCAACGAAAAAGTGGCTCATTAAAAAGGAGTATGGTAACATAAATATTAATATATAAGACAAGTATATATTCAATATATTAAATTTGAGATTTTGATATTAAAAAGGAAAGCGTGTTTCACGGGAGGATGACTTATTAGCGAGGACCGGGTAATTTTCATAATTTAATTAATAGAGTTTTTAAAAAAAAAATTATTACGCCATCGCGAATCACGGATTTTCAACTAGTTATATTTATATAAGAGTTGAATTTTATTATTTTAAAAGATAAATTATTATCTTATCTTGTAATGATTATAATCATTAGTACTTTGCTTTAGAAGATAAACTAATGATTATTCATGTTGAGTTTATTTTAAAATAAGTCAATGAACTTTTGTGGTTTTCTTAGACCATCTCCAACCCAAGACATCAAAATAGTGTCATAACACTATTTTAGTGTCATGTCACTGTAACACTATTTTGGTGTCAAAATGACACTATCCATAAAATGCACTCCATCCCAATTGACATTATACTTAACACTAAAATGAATCTTTTACATAAAAAATGGAATATTCTAACTTTTTCTCATTTTTATATTCTTAATAAATCTAAAGTTGAAAAATACAAAAGAAAGAAGTTCAATAGGACAATAAAAAACTTGTTTTATTAACAAACATAAGTGTATAATGGGAATTTTGAAAGTCACCAAATTTGGTGTCAAAGTATCACCAAATGTACTTTTGTCACCAAATTTGGTGATCCAAAACTCATTTGGTGTCTTTGGGTCACCTTTTTAGTGTTGCATTAGAGTTGTTTTTACACTATATCAATCATTATTATAGTGATTTAGTGTTGTGTTGGAGTTGCTCTCAGAAGAGTTGGAACTGGAACTCGGAACTCGGATAGAAGAGCATTTGGGGTTTAAAGGTTTGGTCCTCAACTATTGTATATCTAGGCTTAAATCTTTTTCTTCGGTTTGAGTTGGTAGGCCTAAACCCACGCGTTATTTTTCTAAGAGCATCTCCAATAAAACCACCTTTGAGGGGTGTCAAATATACAAATTTATCATTATTATAAATACTAGCCTATAATCCGTGCGATGCACGGATGAATTTTAGAATATTTTTTTTTACTATCTGTATTTTGATTATATGATTTGATCAGAAGAAAATAATTTTTTAAAAATTAATAATGTATGTATGATGTTATTATAAGCATTTGTTTGTATTTTGATGATAATTTTTTTTAATATATTGTCAATAGGAATAATATCTTGAACTTCTGAATGTAGCTTAGAAAAATAGGTAATATAAATATTTGATAATAATATGTTGTTGACGAGATTCGAACCTTGAACCCGTGGGAGCATTTTGAATATCAAGAAAAAAATATTCTTTTAACATTACATCCAACGGTTCTCCTTTTATCTATCATTCAATCTAACGGTTGTTATGTAAAGTACCAACGACCAACGACCAACCAAATAGAGGCTAGTTTACTTATAATAATACACTAGTACAAAAATGATCTTCAACGTCGCCTATTTTACGTCGCACTTGAACAAGACCGACATATATACTAGTCTTATACATCGAACTATTCCAAAACCGACATATATTTATCTTTTATATACATTTTTTACGTCGGTTAATTACTTAACCAACGTATATGTTATTCATCTACGTCGGCTGATAAAATGCCGACATATACAATATCCTTTTATGTCGCACTTTTAAAGTCCGACATATATAATATTAATTTATACGATGGTCTTTTTAATAACCGATGTATATAAGCTTTGTATTAATAAAATAAAACATTTTAATATTACTCGGTCTTACTCTCTCCCTCGACTTAAGCCCCAAATCAAACTCTCACTAATGAAACTCTGTCTTTGTTGATTCAAGTCCTAGAAAATCTGTCTCGTCCCTAGTCATTTATAAATTCAGACACTAATTGGGATCAAATTTGTAAGCCATGCCCTAATTGGGTTCGTTCCTAATTGAAATTTTCAATAGGATTTGTGGATTGATGACAGAAGGGAGTGAAGTTCACAGGGTATTAGAACCCAACTCTCTCCATCGCACTCGATACAGTGAGTCTCCTTCCTTCAAAATATACTTTCATAATCGTACTTCCGTTCTACTGCCTTCACTTCCTCTCTCCTCTCCCTCCCCCCCCCCCCTCTCTTTGCCAGGTATACATCTCTCTCTCTCTCTCTCTCTCTCTCTCTCTCTCTCTCTCTCTCTCTCTCTCTCTCTCTCTCTCTCTCTCTCTCTCTCTCTCTCTCTCTCTCTCTCTCTCTCTCTCTCTCTCAGCAACATTATACATGAGTCAGGGTGAGTGTGTGGTATGATTTAGATTGAATCGAATTCACTGTGTGTTGTATGTTTATGTATGTAATGATTCTGGTTATTTGATTGCTTCTAGTATTATTAGTAGACCAGGTGCATAATTGTGTTGTTTTTGTATTAATCTGTATATAGTATTCGATGTGGCAGCAGTGGTTCTGATAAGGAAGTCAGGGTTTCTATTTTTTGTGAGAGGTTTTTAGGCTAGCAATGACTTATGAATTGGATGGAGTAGTGGAATTTTAGATGTTTTTATATGTTTATTAATTTATTTATTTTTATAATATTATATTCACTTCATTACTTTTCCACCTTAAAAATATATTTTGTACCCAAGATCTTGTTCTCAAGAGCTTACTCATTGATGGGCTGGACATCCACATGGGACCATATGCGAATGTCGGTGATGCAGGACTAAGCTTTGACACTAAAGAAGCAGCTATGGCATTTGCTGAGAAACATGGTTGGGAATATGTGGTATGTCTTCATGTTTTTGGCTGAAGAGTATGTTTACATGAAAAAATAATATTCAGTGATCTCTTGCAAGTATTTAGGTAAAAAAATAAAACACAATATGAATGGTGTACTTTTCTTTATTTTTTGTTGGGCAATTTTTCCTGCATTCATGCAAGTGAACTGATATTGCGGTAGGTATTAGGTAGGATGATAACAATTCATCCTCTCACTTTTTCCACTAGCATTGGAAGTTTATGGATTAGTTTAAATTTCTGTTATAGAGAAACTAAAGCAGTCATTGCCCTGTATATGAGTATATACAATATCTTTACTACTCTTTGCAACTGTAATCCAAGCGTTCAATGTTGACTGTGCCCTAATCCTCTACAAGAACTTTATCTACCATACGCTTTAGGTATGTGGCCGTAAATTATTGTATATGTATGTATGTTTATACATACACATATGACTGTATATGTGTGTCGCAATCAAGATCTCTGTTTTTGCAGTGCCCTAATTAGTTTAATTTTCTCGCGTTTGCCCTTGTACCTAACTGAGTTCGCATTTAAACAATTATATGACTATATAATAATAGGGTATGCTTTTTGTTGTTCATTTTTATATATGACAATGACACATATAATTGATATAATTCAATTCTATTTTTAATATATTATGCTATAACACATAGGTTTTATTATTGAAATGATTGAATTTGGGTTTTCTATAAGATATATTGTGCTTTCACATTTATAAAACTAATATTGGATTGATTGTTATCTAAAGTGAGCCAAAAGGCCAGAGACTTGAGAACTTGGGAAACCATCTGTCCTGGGAAATTATTATGTGACACGTAGATTCTCTATGATTTAATGGGATTATTTCTTTTGAGTGCCTTTATGTAATCATTTGATGATATGTTACTGAAGATGATGAATTGATGCGCTTGTCTGATAATTTCTTGTTTGGTATGTTGGAGTGTTCTATTTCATGTTAACTAGTATATTTGAGATATGCAAACTTAGTTAAACTCGAACTTACTCCACTATGGAGTTTTGAATTATTACTGGTTCTTGTTGACAATTAAAAATGATCCACGTAATGCAGGTTGTGTTAGAGATATGAAGCAATTGTTGCAACCTTTAGTTTAGATGGCTGGTTAAAGACTGGTGATGCTTGCTATTTTGATTCAGAAGGGTTCTTGTTTATTGTTGATAGACTAAAAGAAATAATAAAGTACAAGGTCTACCAGGTGATTGACTCTTAAATGCTTTTAAGCCCTATATTAATTTTTAGTTGCAGTTCATCTTACCACCACCACCACCAAGTTTACACATCTCATATATGTGGAACACAATGCAGGTTCCTATGGCTTATGTAGTCAGATATCTAATTAAAGAAGTAGGCCAGATTCTTATGGCTTATGTAGTCAGAAGTCCTGGCAGCAATCTCTCTGAGGTTCAAATTATAGATTTTGTTGCAAAGCAGGCATGTAAATTACAAATGCTTAATATTTAGTGACATCTAATATATTGTGATTAATTTAACTAGATTAAAACCCGTGCAATGCACGGAAAAAAGCTAATCTATATTTAGTTTTTTATTCCTCTGGACCAATAAAAAAAAGCTAATGTAAATTTAATTTTAGATATAGAATCCATATGTTTAGCATTACTTAGATGAAAAATCTACTTTTGTTATATGTTAAATATAATTATGTTTTATATCTCGTTCCACTATATTATTCTTATAATATGTTAAATAGCTTTGTTCATTGGTTTTCTTGCTTACAAAAGCTCTGACCACTGTTCAACAAGCGTTGTTGGTTGAAAAATCCAGGCAAAAATGGCAAGATAGGATGAAAACTTTGACAAATGTAATTCTTTTATTACCAGCCTTATGAGATAGATCATTCTGGTGCTGTTTTTTTACTTGTTGCATGGTGTTTGCAGGCTTTAAAAATCATCGACTATACTGATGACTGAGGAGCCTTCGTTGCATGCATGTGGTGTTTCGGTTAGCAATGACTTCACTCAAGTTAAAGGACGCGTTATGTCTACACCAAGTTTTTCATCCGACTTGTTATTGATGAACTCTTTTATTGTCTTGGTAACTTGGTGGGCTGAATACGAAGTTATCAATTGAGGCTTCCCTACATGAAGAACAGGGCAGCAGTTCGTACTCATCTAAGTTTTTCCTGTACATTCTCTCTTATATGACATGGCTGACTCCTTACATGGAGAATTTTTAAGCATAGTAGATGTACTTTTTCAAGTATGTTAATTATTTAGTCAACGATTTTGTTAATATTAAATTTGTAAGTTGGAAAATTTTGGTTATCGTAGATTTTTCGTTGTCCGAATGTTGGTTACTCGAGTTTCTAATTAGTCAATAGCTTTCTGGGCATGGAGAAATTGAAAATTGAATATATATATATATATATATATAAATTTTTGTTGACAATATACGTTGGTTCCCTGTAGGCGACATATAAATTATATAATATATACGTCGGTCATTTTGTTTTTATACGTCGGGCTTCTTTAACTCATATACGTCGGTTTTTGGACTTTTTACGTCGCCCTTTTATCCGACGTAAAAGACCTCTTACTATATACGTCCCCCTTCTATACGTCGTCATTTAGCCGACATATATGACCTATTTAACCAACGTAAAAGGTCATTTTTGTACTAGTGGTATATAGTATAGAAAAGAGTAAATTTCACTTTGCATCATATTATTTTCGTTTGAAAACAGATTGGATCCAATACTTCTAATCAATGCATTTTACATCCCACAACAATGTTTCATGATGCACTTTGCACCATTTCTATCAAAATCAACTGGATCAGATATGTAATCATTAAAAAGCTAAAGGGTAATTAGGGAAATATATCCAAGTTTATAAATAGCAAAATGCATATATATATGGAGTTTATTAATATATCAAAACAAAATTTTAAACTAAAATCTTTATTTACTATAATTACTGAAATATTACATAATAATAATTTAATTTCAATTCATAATGGAGTTCATTAATATAACAAACAAAATTTTAATCTGTTACACACTTTTTTAATATACTAGAAATTACTTTAAATATGATGAACAAAATATAGATATTTTGCCAATATTAGAGGGATGAAATAAAAAAAAGGTACAATTTGACAAGATAAAAAGGAGCACACAACACTAATACACTAGTAATTATAATATATTGTTTAGGTGCAAATTTTTAAAGGTATATTTTTATTAGTTAGAAAGAGACAAGAAGTACATAATGCAATTAAATTTATATAACTTTTAATATTTTTGATGTGAGATTAAATAATTTAAAAATAAAATTGTGATTGAATATGATATATACATGTTCAAATATAATAAAAAAGATAAAATATACGGTATAAAAATTCAAATAATTGTTATAATATGGGACTAATTAGATTGTATCAAACCCTTTTGAATTCAAAGAAAATATAAATGTTATGTATACAGTAGAAAATTAAAACATGTAATTAAAAATTTACAATAATTGAGTATAAATAAATAAGTATAACTAGCTATTATTTTTAAATGCAATAAGGCTAAAAAGATTAACATTATAAATTACAAATTTACTCCAGTCCTTATGAAATTATAATCCACACTAGCTCAATATAGCTCCACTACCATAGGCCACGGGTTTTGTTATGTGCATATATAATTGTCCAATTACATAAATAACCTCATAATTTAACATTAACGGAGCTAATCCGGATGACTTGACAGAACTGGTGCAAACTGTATCGACAAACATTCATGTGGGATGCAAAGTGCATTTGTTAAAAATGTTAAACCCAGTCTGTTTTCAAAAAAAAAAAAAAAAATACTCCTTCCGTCCCATAATAAACGTCCTAATTTTTTCAGAGTTCGTTTCATGCATTTCCATGCATATAAAAATGTAGTTTTATATATATTATTTTTTTTGAATTTTTCATTTTGTATAAAAGTTTGAATATCCTATTTTTATACAAAACAAAAGGAGAGAGAAAATAATTTCTACAAACATGTTTTTTACGTGCGTGGAAATGCGTAAAACAAACTTGAAAAAATTAGGACGTTTATTATGGGATGGAAGGAGTAGGATGCAAAGTGAAATTTACTATAAATAATAATTTTTTATGTTTTCATTCATTTATATCAAATCTAGCACCCAGTTGGCACCCCATTTAAGGTGCCTAGATGGTCCATAAACAAATAATATTAAAACTAGATACAATATAATAGGAATGAACCATATATACTTTTAGTACTAGTATTTGAGATTTTTTCATTTAGAGAGGGTGCCAAGAGGGTGCAAAAAGTTGACAACTTCTCTTGGTACTTCTTGTGCACCCTTGCAACTCCAATAACAAGACACCCAAGAGTGCCACGCCAATGATGCCACGTATGATTTGGCACCCCTCTTGGCACCCTTATTGGAGATGCTCTAAGATGACCAAACCTTTGTGTGGTTTGGTGTCAGAGCTGTCCATTTCGGGTTACGGATCGTGTTCGTGTCGGGTCGTATCTTAAGTGTTAATTTGAGGTCCAACACTAACCCCACCCGTTAAAATATTGACCCACAAAACATTTACACTAACCCGACCCGCTGATTAAACTAACTATGTAATTATTTAAATTATCTAGTAAATTTTATTGAATATTATATTTTTTATAGTTATACTTGATATATTTTAGTTTATGTATCATAATGCACAAAATACATTTTACAGTTTTATCTATTTTACAATTTTTTGACTGTAGAATATATATGGTCTCCAAGTCTCCAATGAAATTGTAATATCCGCGAACTTTATTAATAATAATAAATTATATGTTATGTGTAGAATAATTATTGTGGAGTATTTGGAGTCTTAATGGTTAAGGTTATTGAGTAATAATATGTTAATTGTTGTGTCGAAAGCCCCTTTCAAATATCTTTTCATTTAGAAATATCTTCAGTTGTGAGCCCCGTTTTGAAAATTCAAGGGCCCCGTTAAAATTTTGTACATCATTATTATTCCTTCATCTTTCGTATCCGAATCATTATTGGAAGATTTCTTCGTATTATTATATTCCTTATTATCCGATACTATCAATAATATTTGTTTTATTCAAAAAGAGAAAAATTATTCCGTACCCTAATTGTTTAGGGCGATTGATATATCGTTCATATCAATAATACATATGTTATAGCCCCAATATTCTTGAGCATTCGTTATATAAATGATATGTATTGATATGGATAATTATCAGTCCTTGTGGATAACTATCACCTCGTAAAACGTGAACTTTACTTTATTAAAGATTTAAAGCGATCCAATGGATCAATATCGATCCAAAAATGTCGTTTGGGGTATTATTTTCCACTAAGTATAAAAAGACGAATCGTACATTATCCTTCGTATAATCTGTATTACATATATACAAAAATATAAAAATTCCCGAACCGTGTTCTTCGTGTTCTTGAAGATTAAATTTAATCTTGGAAGTGTTATTGGAATCCAAATCTCAAGTTCAAGTACTCAAATCAAAGCTCTTGATCTCTAGTTTCAGAATCTTCAAACCATATCATCATCTGGTATGTTAGGCCGAATACACAATATATAACCAATATAAGTATGATAATAACAATTGAGAACACTGTTTATGAATCAACAACTGAATTATATAAATAACTCTTCTCTCAATGATGTTAAAGAATCACAGAGAGCTGCTAGGTTACAAGAATAATGTATTCAGTATTCGCATCCCTTTTAGGGTTAACCTATATGTGTTTATATAGTACACAGTTACATAATCAATCTCTAATTGATATTCCTATAAATTAGCTATACAAATTATATCAAATTAGGATTGCTTCTGTCTTCTGTTCCGTTTCCTTATCTGTCTCAATATATCTTGCTTCTTTCCATCTTCAAGATATATTGCTTCTAGAATCTTGATATTAGCACCGACAGCTAAGGTAAACTTTCTCCCCGTCAGACTTTAATAAACTCTGACTGGCTTCCAGTAAACTCTGATGAGTACCTGGTACTTAAACACTGATGAACAAACGTCAGCAATTATATCTAACAATCTCCCCCAACTTGTGCATAATGAAGATGTACAAGTTAAATAGATAATTGATGATGTCAAAACATATAACAAATGCAGTGTTTAAATATAACAGAGTTTAACTTTAACTTAGAACAGAAAACTATAAAAACTTACAGTCAGACTTTACTTAATCTCTTCAATATCAGGCACTGTCCTGAGATAATCGACGAGAAGCCTCCTTTCAGCCTTTTCTAGCTCTTCTACCATGATTTCTTTTAATTCCTTAAGCTCTGGATCACTTTCTCCAGTCTGGTAGATAGCAACTCTTAGAGAATAAATGCTGTTCTTCCTCATTTCATTCCCTAGCCGGATATAGTAAGATTTGTCAGACTCTAAGTTGAACTCCAAGACTTTTATTCCCAGTGCTGTCTTGAACTTGGCACTGTTTCTCTTCATCTCAACAATCTTTCCATAAGCATCTCTGTACTTAGGAATATATGCACTTGAAACACCTCCTCCAAGAAGAACTTTGGATTTCATCATCCTATCTCTTAGAACTAGAGCAGCATCATGAGTACTTCTATTTTTGATTTTGAGAAGATATAGAACATACTCAAGCTCTTCCCATAGCTTCAATTGAACATCAGCTTCTCCTACTCTGTAAACTCTTCCATCAGACATAAAGTATAACAGAACCTCTTTCTTCAATCCTCTATGGTAGACCATCTGTACAGACTCTAGTTTATCAAGGCTCTCTTGAGATACCCCAACACCAGGTTCCGCCAGTGATGTTTGATCTAAAGGTCTGTTATTTATTCTCTTCTCCCTGTGTGAACCTAAACCAGACTTATCATAAGATTCTTTTCCAAGTACTGTCCTGGTTTGAGAAAAGTCCACAGCTTCTAGCGTCAGAGTTTCAGAAAGTACAGGTCTTAAGAAACCTTGGAGTTGTGGAGCTAGCTGAGTTTGTACAACTTGAGCCTTGTCAGAGGTTGTCACAACTTTAGTAGAAATATCAACATGAGCAACGTCAGATGTTGATTTATTTATCCTTGATTCAACTTGAGCAACGTCAGAGGTTGAATAATTCTTCTTTGGTAACTGCCCTTCTTCTACCAGTATACCTTTTCCTTTTACAGAAACATTTACTGTAGGCCTCCTTGTGTATTGTATACTCTGTTGAGTATTTTCCGTGATAATAATTCCTTTTTCTTTTAACCTAGGAGCCTTTACAGATTTCTTCTTATAAGTACCAGCTTCAATCTTTTTCTGGTGTTCTTCAGCAAGAAGCTTCATCTCAGCATCTATATCTTCCATTGTAGCTTCACCGCCATGTTCTTCCATGAAAAGCTTAGCAGCAATCTCTTCATCAGTAGTTGGATTTGATGAAATCACTAGACTCTTAAGTTTTGAAGAAGATTGACCACCAGACTTTAACCTCTCAGAGTTTGTCTGTCTAGCAGAGTTTGACCTAAGTCTCCCTTGCTCTTGAATAGTTTTTGACCTCTTCTCTGCTTCCTTGCTTCCACCATCATTAGAATCATCCCTCAGTCTCAAAGTTGGAGTCCTTTTGCATTTGTCTTTAGGTACGTTCTCCCCCTTTTTGACATCATCAGGAATAAAAACTGATGTCAGCAACTCAAGTGATGCAGCAATAGCGTCAATCTTAGTAGATATTTCAGCCTGATTGCTTTCAACCTTGGTTAGCCTCTGTTTGATTTCTTCTTGATCCTTTACCAGAGATGTAAATTGAGCTCTATCTTTCTTCAATGCTAACTCCTTAAGAGCAATGTCATTACTCAATCCAAGAACAACCTTGTGAGTCTCATCAAAGCGATGATGCAATGACTTGACTTGAACAATGGTAGCTTAAAATGCGATAACAACTCAGGATTAGAAATTTCTTCAGCAGACTTTTTTACAAAATCAGCAGCCCTTTGTGTAGAGAAAATGCAGTCTGCTCCTGACCAGTTAGCATAATGCATTTCTCTGAAATGAGCTTCAGTTGCATTTTGGTTTTCCTTGATAGACTCTGTAGTAGGATCCCTTAGAAAAGGTAGTGACTCATGACTATCAGAGTTTGAAAGTTCAGGATTAATCTCAGAGTTTGCATGATCAGAGTTTACAGAAGTGTGATCAGCATTATCAAAATCAACTCTTGCTTCATTAACATTTTCTGCTATCTGCTTTGCAATTTCTTCAACATTGTCTACAGTAGCCTCAGCATTTATCTGAGCAGCTTCAGGAATCTCAGAGTTTACAAGAATCTCTATTTCTACAGGAACAGACTCTGCAACAATTTCTTCTGTTTGAACAGTAGTCTCTTTCAGAGTCTCTGCCATAGCTTCATCAAATTTCCCTATAGCAGCTTCAATTACCTGATCAACCTCCTCACCTATTTCAGGAATTGGATTATTGATAGAAAGAATCTCTGTATGAGTTGCAATTGACTCATCTATAATTTGGGTGGGTTGATCAGCTGCCACATCCTCAGTATCACAAACACTGATACTAGGATGTGCTTCAACATTTGCATCCATTTCAAGATTATCAAATAAAGTATCTTGCTCAAAAATTTCAGCCTCTGAATCAGCATTTGCCATGTTAGGCACAGTGACTGCTTCAATATTTTCAGTAGCCTCCTGAACAATAACTTCAGGAGCTTCAGTGTTTACAAAAACCCTGTCCTCATTAGCAGTATTTACAACAGGCTCCTCAACAAAATCTTCTGGAGCTTCATGCTGGACAGCTTCAGTGTCTGGTGTAGACTCATCCAAATCATCAAAAAGATAATTTGCTACCAATCTTCTTTTTCTCTTGTGAAGATTTTCATTTTCAACATCATCTTCATCATTAGCTTTGTGTCTATTTGCTCTTCTCTTCTTATAATGACCCTTGGGCTCATCATTAGACTTAGACACCCCCACTGCATTAGCTGGTCTAACAGACCTTGCAGGTTTAGTACCAACATGCTTAGTCCTGCCACTGGATTTAGGTTTGACAGATGTTGATGGAGGAAGCTCTGTTTGTAGAGGTTCAGGTTGGGGTTCTGATTGAAAAGGAGCTTGTGTTGGGGGATTAACTTGATCATTGACAAACTGCTGCACAGATGCAGGCAGTAACAAATCTCCAATAACCCCTTTCTTAACATCTTTATTGATAAGATCAGAGAATATCCTCTTGTGTAATTTAAAACAAGAAATGACATCTTCATCAACTATATCTACCCCTTCAACACAGTAAGAGAATAAAAGCTGACAAAATCTAGAAAAGTATACTACCCCTCTATTCTCTGTCATTTTCTCCCCTAAATTATTTAAGACAAGTCTTTCAAAATCAAAATGATTATCATATAACAGAGAATACCCGATTTGCAGACTGTCTGTGGGAATAACATCCCAGTTGGTGCATTTCTTTCCGAACGTTCTTGTGATGCAATCAAAGAAGAAGCTCCACTCTTTCCTTAAGAATGGTCGCTTCATCTGTCCAATCTTAGTCAAGGGCCCAGAATACCCAATCTCTCTCATCATCCTCAGCAAATCATTGTCACCCATGCCAATGGTATATGAAGAGAACTCAGGAAACCCCATTGCAGACCGAATGGTACCAGAAGTAATTACATACTCTGCTTCTTCAAATTCAAAGATTATTGATGGGTTACCTGATTCACCACCATCATCATACATACCAGTCTCCCAGAAGGCCTTGATTTGCGAACCAGAAAGTTTAGTTGGTTCGACTAGAGCACGCCCAATCGCTGACTGAGCAAGAAATTCTTGTATCATGTGAAACGCCTCTGGTGCATTGGCAGTGTTTAGTGGTGCTGCGTAGTTGTTTGGTACAAATTCTAACCCAGAAACAACAAAAGCTGTAGTGGCCATTAGTACAATTTGAGAGAATAACAGAGAATCAAGTGCAAAAGCTTCGAAAGAGTTTGAAAGTAGAAAGATGTTTGTGAATATGTGTGTGTGAATTAGCAGAGTTTACTGAATATGAATATTTAGATCATCTCAAAGTGCATAAAATCCACAAAATAAATCAGTAAAAACTGGTCGCCCAAACTCTCATGTATAAAATAAAATCTGATATTTAGCTAAACTCTGTCTTCTTATATCCTTTCATTTGGATATTTCTATTATTTTCACCCCATTCAATATTATTATTATTTTTTTTTCCCAGTAATCAGTGGTTGGCACTAGTCACCAAAAATCAAAGATTTTAGCCCTTATTTCATACAATAAGTTCCTGGATCTTCCTAGGCATAACATGATCTCAAAGGAATTTGTGCACTTTTTGGCATCTTTTGATTTGAGGGTGAAATATTTGCAATTAATTATCAGAGTTTAGACTTTTCATCAGTTAATACAATTAATTTATGAGAGAAAGTGCAAACAGCTAATACAGACTCAGTGTATAGGATCAATAAACTAAGAGATGCTATAAATATAGAGACATTATCATGCTGTGTAAAATTTCTGCACATTTTGTAATCAGAATTTATAATACTTAGAAGGATTCATGATTACTTACTGAAAATCATGCTTCATACAGATTTCTTCATCGGTCCATATGTTTCAGACAATATCACAATCAGAGTTTAACATCAGAGTTTAACCGACAGAGTATGACTAACAGAGTTTACTATCGGAATTTAACATACTGGTACAAATAACAGTTAACACATGCAAAGAACCATGAGCATAAAATCTATCATGTATAGAGTTTAAATCTAACCGGTATCTCTAGTCAAAACCAGAGACCATTCCAAGTTCATTTACCAGCCTTGTAAAGGTAGCTTCACTCAAAGGTTTGGTGAAGATATCTGCAAGCTGTTGGTCTGTAGACACAAAATGAAGCTCAATATCTCCTTCTTCCACATGTTCCCTGATAAAATGATACCTTATGCTGATGTGCTTGGTCATAGAGTGCTGTACTGGATTACCTGTCATAGCAATAGCACTTTGATTATCACAGTAAATAGGTATTTTAGAGTACCTTAATCCATAGTCCAGCAATTGATTCTTCATCCATAAAATCTGTGCACAATAGCTACCAGCAGCTATATACTCTGCTTCTGCTGTGGATGTGGAAATTGATTTATGTTTCTTGTTGTACCAAGAAACTAATCTGTCACCTAAAAATTGACAGCTTCCACTTGTGCTTTTTCTGTCTATCTTACAGCCTGCAAAATCTGCATCAGAGTAACCAATTAATTTAAACTCTGATTCTCTAGGGTACCACAAACCAAGAGTTATGGTTCCTTTGAGATATTTGAAAATTCTCTTCACAGCTGTTAGATGTGGCTCTCTGAGGTCTGCTTGAAATCTTGCACAAAGACATGTTGCATACATGATATCTGGTCTGCTTGCAGTGAGATAAAGAAGAGACCCTATCATTCCTCTGTAGTTTGTCATATCTACTGAAGCTCCTGTGTCTTTGTCTAGCTTTGTTGCAGTAGCCATGGGAGTTGTAGCAGATGAACTATCAAGCATACCAAATTTCTTGAGAAGATTTCTGGTATATTTTGCTTGATTGATAAAAATCCCATCATCTGTTTGCTTGACCTGTAAGCCTAGAAAATAACTAAGCTCTCCCATCATACTCATTTGATATCTTGACTGCATAAGCTTGGCAAATTTCTTGCAGAGTTTGTCATTAGTAGACCCAAAAATTATGTCATCCACATAGATTTGAACTAACAGCAAGTCATCACCAGAGTTAAAATAGAACAAGGTTTTGTCAATTGTACCTCTAGTGAACCCACTTTCTAAAAGAAATTGAGTCAGAGTTTCATACCATGCTCTTGGTGCCTGCTTTAGTCCATATAATGCCTTATCAAGCCTGTAGACATAATCTGGATGTTTGGGATCTACAAACCCTGGTGGTTGTTCAACAAACACTTCTTCTTCAAGTTTCCCATTGAGAAAAGCACTTTTCACATCCATCTGAAAGACTTTAAACTTTTTGTGAGCAGCATAGGCCAGAAAAATCCTTATTGCCTCCAATCTTGCAACTGGAGCAAAGGTTTCATCATAGTCAATTCCTTCCTGCTGTGAATAGCCTTTTGCCACAAGTCTAGCCTTATTCCTTGTAATCACTCCATCACTGTCTGTTTTGTTTCTAAAAACCCACTTTGTACCAACAATAGATCTGTTCTTCGGTCTTGGTACAAGTGTCCAGACTTCATTCCTCGCAAATTCATTTAACTCCTCTTGCATTGCTGTTATCCAGTTAGCATCTTGAAGAGCTTCTTCCACTTTCTTGGGCTCTGTTTGAGATAAGAATGCATGAAACAGACATTCATTATGTGTAGCACTTCTAGTTCTCACACTAGCTTCTGGATCTCCAATTATCAAGTCAGGTGTATGGGCCTGTGTCCACCTTCTTGCTGTTGGTAATTGGCTTCTAACTTCATTATTAGATCCTCCCCCTTGATCCATGCTCTCCTAATTTTCTTCTTGACTATTTGCATTCTCTGAGGCTCCCCCTGAATTGGACTGTTCAGTATTTGAACTTTCAGAGTTTGACTCAGAGTTTCTGTTTGATTCTATATTTGACTCTCTTTCAGAATTTGAGTCATCACTTTGAGAAGTTTCTGAAGTTTCTTCACGCTCCCCCTCAACTGGTTCTCTATTTTGTTCTGTCAGAGAAAATTCGTCAGTGTTTACCAGTAGAGGATCAGAGTATGCTTCGTCAGAGTTTGTTGGATTTGCTGCATCAGAGTTTACATCATCAGAGTATAGATCTTCATTTTCAAAGCGAAGTTGATCATGATATTCTTCATCTTCTATTCCAGTTATTTTCTTGTCATCAAATGACACATGTATAGATTCCATGATCACTTTAGTTCTCAGATTGTAGACTCTGAATGCTTTAGTTGACAATGGGTATCCAACAAAAATTCCTTCATCAGCTTTTAAATCAAACTTGGTCAACAGTTCAGGATGAGTTTTCAACACAAAGAACTTGCATCCAAAAATATGAAAATACTTCAAATTTGGCTTCTTATTCTTCACCATCTCATATGGTGTTTTCCCATGCTTGTTGATTAGTGTTGCATTTTGAGTAAAACAAGCAGTTTGAACAGCTTCTGCCCAGAAATAAGTTGGCAATTTTGCTTCAACAAACATTGTTCTGGCAGCTTCGATTAGGGTTCTGTTCTTTCTTTCAACTACACCATTTTGCTGTGGAGTTCCTGGTGCAGAAAATTCTTGCTTCACTCCTCTTTCCTTGCAGAAAGCTTCCATTACAGAATTTCTGAATTCAGTACCATTATCACTCCTTAGAATTTTCACTTTGTACTGTGATCCTTTGTCCAGTAGTTTTACATGATCCATTAGAATTGAGGCAGTTTCATCCTTCTTTGCTAAGAAGTACACCCATGTGTTCCTAGTGTACTCATCAACAATGACTAGAACATATTTCTTTCTGCCCAATGACATTATATTTACTGGACCAAAAAGATCAACATGTAGAAGATGATAAGGTTCCACAACTGAAGATTCAGATTTACTCTTGAAAGATGACTTCCTTTGCTTGGCCTTTTGACAAGAATCACACAGACCATCTAAGCTGAGTATTGACTTTGGAAGTCCCCTTACAAGATCTTTTCGAATCAGCTCATTGATGTTGTTCAAGTTTAGGTGAAAGAGCTTCTTATGCCATTTCCAACTCTCTTCACTAGACATTCTTGCAGATAGACACACAGTTTTTCCTTCAGAGTTTGTTACCAAACTTGCTTCATAGATGTTATTGTGCCTGTGTCCAACTAGAACAACTTTCCTTGTAGATTTGCTAATAACTTCACAATGTTCAGTATGAAAATCTACATGGTATCCTCTGTCACAGATATGACTCACAGAAAGCAGATTATGCTTGAGTCCTGAGACTAGAGCTACATTTTTGATGATGACACTTCCAAGATTGATATTGCCATATCCCAGAGTACGTCCTATGTTGCCATCTCCATAGGAAACTTTTGGGCCAGCCTTCTCCTCATAGTCTGATAACAGGGCTTTATTTCCAGTCATATGTCCTGAGCATCCACTGTCCAAGATAAGAGTGCTCTCTTTTATGCCCTTGTTTCCAGATGACTCAGCTTCATCTTTAACAGTTGCCATGAGAGCATAATTGACTCCCTCATCTGAGTCTGAAGTGTCTGCCCAGTCCTTGCCTTTAGTGATGAGTGTTTTCTCAGATTTTCCTTTCTTGCATTCTGGAGCATAATGACCCATCTCTTTACACTTGTAGCACTGGATCTCAGACTTGTCTTTCTTTCCAGACTTGGTATATTTTCCATCAGACTTTCTGAAATTTCTCTTATCAGAATTTGAATCTTTCCTTGAGAATCTCTTTCCTTTCTTGAAGTTCTTGAATCCCATCTTCTTGAAGGTCTTCACCATTAAAGCAGCCATTCTCATCATCTCTTCTTCATCATCCTCAGAATCAGAAGCTTCATCATCAGTGTTTGAGCCATCATCAGAGTTTGATGACTCACTGTCAGATTTAATGACTAAAGCCTTTCCTTTGGTTTTCTTTCTTGATGATTCCTTCTTGACAGGCTTTTCTTCAACTTTAAGAGCAACAGATTTTGTCTTCTTTCCAGATCTTTTGTTTCTCTGTTCTATTTCAAGTTCATGAGTTTTAAGCAACCCATATATTTCATCAAGATCTGTATCTGCAAGATCATAATTGTCTCTGATTGTCGTCGCCTTTAAATCCCATCTTTCAGGTAGGGATAGAAGAAACGTAAGATTTGACTCTTCAAGTTCATATTCTTTATCAACCAGGGACAAATCATTCAACAATTTACAAAATCTGTCATATGTATCTGTCAAACTTTCATCAGATCTAGAGTCAAAGTGTTCATATTCCTGTGTTAGAATAGTCTTCCTGTTCTTCTTTATAGCACTTGTTCCTTGACACCTGACTTCTAAAGCATCCCAAATTTCTTTGGCAGTTTTGCAGCCAATAACTCTGTTAGACATAACATTATCTAAGGCACTGTGGAGTAGATGTCTAACCTTTGCATCCTTTGCAATTGATGAGATATCTTCAGGAGTCAAATCTTTCTTCTCTTTTGGAACAGTCTTTTGTTCTTGACCAGTTATAACATGAGACAATTTAGTTGGCATATGAGGACCATCATTGATTCTATCAAGGTATTCTGGATCTGTGGCTTCCAGAAACATAGTCATCTTCACCTTCCATATTGGATATTCAACTGGTCTCAAAATTGGAACCCTGATAGTCTCATATCGACTCACAGAAGTAGGTTGAACCTTCTGAGCATTAGAACCTGCATTTGAACCTTCCTGAGAGTTGTCAGTCATGATTATACTTGTGTTTGGATCGATAAACTGTATATATTAAACAACCTTGGCTCTGATACCAATTGTTAGGCCGAATACACAATATATAATCAATATTAATATGATAATAACACTCAAGAACACTGTTTATGAATCAATAACTGAATTATATAAAATAACTATTCTCTCAGTGATGTTAAAGAATCACAGAGAGCTGCTAGGTTACAAGAATAATATATTCAGTATTCGCATCCCTTTTAGGGTTAACCTATCTGTGTTTATATAATACACAGTTACATAATCAATCTCTAATTGATATTTCTATAAATTAGCTATACAAATCATATCAAATTAGGATTGCTTCTGTCTTCTGTTCCGTTTCCTTATCTGTCTCAATATATCTTGCTTCTTTCCATCTTCAAGATATATTGCTTCTAGAATCTTGATATTAGCACCGACAGCTAAGGTAAACTTTCTCCCCGTCAGACTTTAATACACTCTGACTGGCTTCCAGTAAACTCTGATGAGTACCTGGTACTTAAACACTGATGAACAAACGTCAGCAATTATATCTAACATGGTAAATTTTCAATTTATTATGAATTTTTCAATATTCGAATTAAAATTAGGGTTCTTGTTCGAATTGGGGATTTTCATTCTGTTGATTCTCTGTTCAATTGATTGCTTCTAACATGTTCCTAGGGTTCTAATGAGTAGGAATTCATGCTTTAATTTCATGTTTATGTTCGATTTTGAGAAATTCAATTTTAGGGTTTTTACCCAAAATTTCTTTTGAATAGTCCGTTCATATGAATGATCTGGCATAGTTTTTGATAGAGGGCTTTTGTTGTATGTGTTCTTAGCTTCATTTTAACATAAAGAACGTAGAGTTTCTTGTAGAAATAAGATAGATCGGAAAATTTGCTTGAGCTCGCCGGAGTTTAGTCGGGATTGAAGTTCCGGCCATGTTTTTGGTATGTTTTTGGTCGGAATGAATTGCTGAGTGTATGAGGAATGTTTTGGTACAAAAAGCCCCAAATTTTGATGTGTTTTTGAGTCGCCGGAATCTGTAATTGTCGTCGGATTCTGGGAAATTCCGGGTTGTTCATCCCGACCCGTTTCTGTTCTTCCCGACCCGTTTACCCGAATTGTTGACCCGGTTTCAATCTTCGAAACCCTAATTCATTTTCAGAAAACTGTTTTTGGATATTATTTTAAAAATAATTCGAAAATAGTTTAAATATTTATAAAAATCATATTTTTATTTTAAAAATACATTTTTAAATTCAGAAAATTTTGTAAAATTATATTTATTTATTTAAATTCGAAAACTGATTAAATTTAATTATTTTAATTATTGTTAATTAATAATTAATTAATTTAATTAATTGATTAATATTGATTAATCAGTTAATTATTATTAATTGAATCTAATTAATTTAAATTAATTTAATTATTTCTTGACTTGGTTTAATTATTTAAAAATAGTTTGAGCATTTAGAAAGTGTCAATTAATTTTATATTAATTGATTTAATTGTTTTTAAATACTTATATTGGGATTAATAATCCGATTTTTGATTTAAAAATTATTTGTGACTTATTTAAATTCAAATAAGCATCGAATATTGTTTTAAAAATGTTTATAAGTGCTATATAGTTTATATGAGTTGAATAATGTGTTTTATTGTCCGTAAATGATTTGTATGAGGGCTATTGTCTGAGTTTTGATTTTTGTAAAATAGAACGAGCGTCCGATAAATGCTATTAAATACCCGATTACTTGTTTAGACTTAAAAATGGTTATGAGTATATGTCGAAGGTAGAACGAGGATAGTTAGACTTATTATTATGAGTTGTTTATTATAGAATCGAGTTCCCGAAGCAAGGGAAAGAAGAAGGTAGGATAAGCAAGATAGACCGATGTCAGCTACGTAAACCAGGCAAGTATCTGTGCCTTTACTCGTTGATTCAATTGATATTGTTTCCTATGATTGTGCATGTTACCATCAGAACAATCTAGATTATTCAATCTTTACCCCGTATTTGAGCAACTGATGTTATTTCCTTGAATATTCCTAACTCTTTGATTAATTCACAATCGTGTTGAATACCAGAAACCTTCACTTCAATTTATTGTATTGACTATATCCATTGTTGACCTTCCTAATCGAGTATGTTGTAGCCATTTAGCTGTTACAAATAAATACTGATACTGTTAAATTAAATCAATAAATAATATTAAATAAACAGGTAATAAAATTTCTCGCCCAGGTCGCCTCGTGTACGCGAGACGCCGAGACATTCGCCCAAATCGCCCTTCGACCCGAGTCGAGTCGTGGCGGCGGCGGCGCGCGTGTGTGTGCGCGCGAGGCACATACTAACACCATGCACACCCACATGCCTTAGTAGTTGTACACTACTCTTGCACATGTTTCTATATAAACCCACAAATATCTCATTACCAATGCTATGTGGGATACACGTTATTTTAATATAACCAACCCACATAACCCATTTCAAGCAATCAATTTCAACTCAATTTATTTATGGATTACACTAAGAAAATGTCTTAAATCCAAACATGAAAGTTTAAGTCCTCATAACAAGGAACAACCTCCAATCGTTAGTTTCTGGAAATTCCATCAAGAACATATTTAAAATATGCCTCAAACTTTCCATTTTCTAACAGTTTCATATTTATATTAAGAATGTTATCATTAAAAAAGAATTTAGGGATGTTTTAGAAAATTTTGTTAAATACTTTAGCATTTTTCATAAAATTTTCGATTTGTGAATGAGTTGAAAATATGAACGTGAATAATGAAATATTGGATGCAGATTATATAAATAATATGATGTCCAATTTTAAGAAAACAAACAGAATTTAGTTGGCGTGAGCTGTCTTGTCTAGGTGACTAGGTGGCTCTGACAAAGAACACACCGCACCTGACCTCACTCTTTCCCCCACATACCCCCTTTTTCCCTCGACTAAATCAAACAATCCCAACGACCATAATCAATCCCTTTCCATCGAACCGGAAATATAATCAACCCCTTTTGATCAAACTAGTTTCGGGTTCGATTCTCGCTTAATACATACACTTACTATTAAAATTTTAAAAAACTATTAAAACAACTCACCTAGCAAATTATACTCCTAGTTATTACACCCCTTCCAAGATGCAGTCAGACCCACCAGACTCCACCACCGCACCACCACCACCCACCGTCGCACCACCACTCCCCCACACCTCCTCCGACGACGAATTCTTCTCCTCAACCTCATTCCCTTCCTCATCTTCATCCGACGGTGACAATTCAATCTCTCCACAACTCCCAATCTCATGGCCTGAAACCCTAACCCTAGATTGGATCCTAAACCTAATCTCCTCCTTCGAATGGGCTTCTAAAAACCTCCCCCCAACTCAACTCCCTTCCGTTTTGCCTGTCAAGGTTTTCGATAATCTCGTGTTGAGTGCATCGAAAATCTTGCATAAAGAGCCCAATTGTGTTAGAATTGATGAGTGTGGAGAGAATTCGAGTGTTGTTGTTGTTGGTGATGTTCATGGGCAGTTACATGATGTGTTGTTTTTGTTTCGAGAGGCCGGGTTTCCCGATGATAATCGGGTTTTTGTTTTTAATGGGGATTATGTTGATCGTGGCGCTTGGGGGCTTGAGACTTTTTTGCTGCTTTTGGCTTGGAAGGTATATTCTTTGTGAATTTAGTGATTTTAGTTTTTTTAGTTAGTAGAGTGAAGTTGGATTTTGCGGATTCGAGATGAATTTATTGTGTGTTGGATGGTTTATATGATTTTTAGATGGTAATTGGAGTTGTAAGAGTTTGTTTTTAGTAAAAAGATTGATTCTTGGTGTTCTTGATTTTGTCGGCTTGTGTTAATGTGCATTGAATGTAATGTATGATCCGTGTAGTAACTAATTTGCCTAAATGGTATTTTGGATGGTTCACGTAATTGTTGGACGAAAGTGGAAGTTACAAGAGTTTTTTAGTGCTTATAAAATACTGATGTTGATTTTGTTGTTTATGTACATGTGCATTGAATATCTTGTCGTATCTACGTGGTGAGGTGGTCACATTATTGGCTAAATGGTAGTAATTGAGCTATTAGTTGTATAGTTTAATTTCGGTTGTTTGGATTGAAGATCAATTTGTTGTCTTGAATACTTGACATAATTGGTCGATAGTAATGGAAGTTTTCTGCAATGGAAATTATAGGAGTTTGTATGTGGTAAAAGATGAAATCTTGATGTTGATTCTGTTGTTTATACAGATGTGCATTGATATCTTGTATGATCTGTGTGTTTGCTTAACTGGCTAAATGGTATTTCAAATGCTTTTGTGATTAGAGCCAAGGCATATATAGCAACAAAGGCATCTTATTTGAATTTCTGGATCTAGAGAGAATATGTTTTACTTTTACAAGTGAATCCTACCGATAGTATTCAAATTTTCTATATGTAGAAACATTGAATGATGAATTTCTTTTAATTTGTTTATAAACCAAAGACTAGTTAGTTAAACGTTAACATGAACTCTACTAAATGATTCTTGTAATTAGGGGTGGCAATTTCGGGTCATGGGTCGGGTTCGTGTCGGGTTTGTTGTACCCGGTCCTATTTTTGAGTCAACCTGAACCCGAAACGGGTTAAATTTGTTATATATATTAAATTTACAGGCCGGGTTCGGGTATTTTGGGTCAACCCGAAACTGACCCAAATATTTCGGGTAAATTTTTACCCGACCCGAAACTCAAAATACTCAACCCAAATTCGTACTTTTCCGTGTCGGGTTTCAGGTCGTGTCAAATACGTCACGTTTTGGATATGGTATCTCGTTCTGTTTATATCCCTAGTTCATACTCTGTTATTCATATGGAAAATGATGCATTGGCTCCAGGTTTTTATGCCACATAGAGTATATCTGCTTCGTGGAAATCATGAATCGAAATACTGTACCTCTGTGTATGGTTTTGAAAAAGAAGTTATGACCAAATATGGAGGTAACGGGAAGCATGTTTACCGTAAATGTCTGGGATGCTTCGAAGGACTTCCTTTAGCTTCAATTATAGCAGGGAGGGTTTACACAGCACATGGTGGGCTCTTTCGAGGCATGCCTGTTACCCCATCAAAGAGAGCTAAAAAGAAGACACGAAAAATTGTAATCAATCCTGAGTCAAATTCTTTATTCCTCGGCTCTTTGGAGGAGTTGTCTAAAGCCAGGAGATCTGTACTTGATCCTCCATGGGAAGGTGCAAACTTGATTCCTGGTGATGTGCTTTGGTCTGACCCATCTATGACCCCCGGTCTATCCCCTAATACTGAGAGAGGCATTGGGCTCTTGTGGGGTCCGGACTGCACTGAAGAATTTTTGAAGAAGTTTGGATTTAAGGTTAGTTTATGAACTATTTTGTGCGAAATATATTTGTGTTTCCATAATTGATTATATCCATCTCTCCACTTTTATATAGGGACACACACATGTATCCTTTTAAGTAACATGTGTATCAAATGTCTGTTAAATTGTGTCTCGTGATTTGTATATTTTCTTATAAATGAGTTTACAGGAAATACCAGAAGGTATAACTTATAAGTGTATGATACTCAATTAATTGCTATTTTATTGCTGTGCCAGTTGATTATCAGATCACATGAAGGTCCCGACGCAAGGGAAAAAAGACCTGGATTAGGAGGTATGGACGAAGGTTACACAATAGATCATGTTGTAGAGTCCGGAAAGCTAATCACCCTATTCAGTGCCCCAGATTATCCGCAGTTCCAGGTAAAACCTTTTTCCTTCTTTTCAAGTTTACAAAACAATCTTTCAGTATGGTTACATAGAATGCTGATGTCAAGATGGAATCTTTTTATTCTTCAGACACTGTTTAATAAAAACTTGCATGTGGTATACTCTTGAGATGTGTTGAGAATAAACTATTCGAGGGGAATTTTGTGCTACTCACACAATTTCAATACATAGTCTGTCGGCCCAATACCTTCGTGCAACCTCGTTCGGTCTTTCTTTCCTATCTTGATCCCATGTAATATAACATCGATCCCTTAGCCTCTGAGCTCCTCCGTTTAGGCATACTGGCCATGGATTCCCCGTAACTGTAAAATTTGGTTTGAATTACTACCGTTCATATAACAATTTAAGGTCCCTGATATAGGTATCGTAAACGGAGACCTCTTCCGCTTCTTTGACCAGCCATGGGGTATGAATTGCAATTACTTCTACATTAGTACTATTAATTTGGGTTAACTACTTTACTGGGTAAATTTTCTTCCATGTTTAACTCTTGCTTCTTAGTTAAATTGATAGAATTTTCCTATCACTGCAGACATAATAGGAAACACTAGTTACAAGTTACAACCTTGTTTTCATAATTTAGAGGCCTTTAATATTTAAGATAGCGTGCCAGATAAACTTAAATATAAAAAAAAGTTCTTTTCCAATATGTACCAGAGCATGTGGTCAAGCAGCAGCTACACATGACCAATGACAGTTTCTGGGAAGCAGGATATTTCTTTGATATCTTAAAGCACTATGGGATTATTTTGAGGAGAGAAGCATAGGGGTTCATGCAAGAATTTAGAGGAACAAGTCTTATTTTGTGTATAATTATTTTTAAACTATTAGACAAGCTCCCCTTACATCATGCTCTTAAAGTCAGGTTCCATCTACCCTATAATATATTATATTTTAGTTTCCGTTATCCAGTGGATCAAATCATAGTGATAGGGATCTAGGAATAAATTATGCCTGGTCTTCCCCGCAATCAACTTAATTTGTGCTATGTTGCAAAGGAGATACGTAAAATTTCAACCACCTTCTGGGCTACAATATTGACAAAACCCTCAATTCCAGACAGTTAGTTGACAATAGTTGTTATAGTTTACACTTCACAGATATGGATTCTTTATCAGCTTATTTGAAGGCTTCGTTATATTTGTTCGGTGATACCAAATGTTAAGGTCATCATAGGTTATGTATTAATTGCTAATGATACTATTGCCTGATTTCTCATTATTTGTTCATAATACAGGCAACCGAGGAAAGATACAAGAATAAAGGGGCTTATATTGTTTTAGAGGCTCCTAATTTTGATACTCCAGTATTCCATAGTTTTGAAGCAGTCACTCCCAGACCAAAGGTATGAGATCTCTGATTATCTGAATATGGATGTAGGACTTCTTCAATCAACCGTGTTTAAGTTGCGAACAAATTTTTGAGTTGATAGACTTTCCTAGAATAACGTTAGCTGCTCATTGTTTCCTTGCTGCAAACTCAAGTAAAGTGGAATGAATGAAGTATCTCTGAACAGTATATTGTGAATATGCAAGCTGATGTACGGTTTTATGGCAGGCAAACCCGTACTATGATTTTGAGTATGCGATTGATTCTGATGAAGAATTGGATTTGGCATCAATGGTGACATCTTAAAGGGAGTCCATTGTTGTCTTTTTTCAAAGACTTGCTACCCGGCCAAATAGTATTCTTGTATATTGTCCGTGGGTTATGTTGTATCATATATTATAGCAACAGATTATTTTTGTCTTCAAAGGTAAAATCATGTACTTAAGAGCTTCAAAAGGACAGCTACGAAGCGAGTAAAGAAATCAGTTTTGCTACTCCATAAATTATTTGTATCTGTTGGCTGCGAATTTCAGTCATTTTTAAGAAATATTTGTAACAGGGTTCAGCCATGGTATTTTAACATATAATCTGGTTTGGATGTCATTGGTGCTGGAATGTTGCTGTGGCAATTTGGCATTGTGTTGTCTGTATATTATCAGTGTTATCCTCAATTTCTGATATACTGTTTCTGTATTTGTGTTTACTTGTACAGTAGAACCTCTCTAAATTAATAATTTCTAAAGTAATAACCTCTCTTAATTGCTAAATAGTCTCGGTCCCAAGTCTGGATGAGTATAAAAATTTCATAATTTCTCTATTGTGATAATTAATATTTTTTCAAAAAAGATCTCAAGTCGGGATCCGTATTAAAATTTGATAACCTCTCTATCGTAATAATTAATATTTTTTCAAAAAATTGCAATGTTAAATATGGGTCTGAATTTTGGTATAAAGTGATATTTTGATATAAATATATATTTTTACACAGTATAAAAATATTTTATGATAATATTATGATAGAGATTTTCTTGTTTGATTACTTATAAACTATTTATTATAATTTTTGTTTTTGTTTACTTGATCGGCTATAATCTTTGTATTATGGGAGATAAGTGGGTGAGTTTATTCATAATGCTACTTGGAATCTTCCTACACAGTTCTGATGATGAACATGAATAAGCTCCATGAAGATTGAATACAGGCTCCACAGATTTCCCCACAATCTTCGCTCCCAAGTAATGATGGATTCTCCCAGCCACATTATGTCTAAACATCCAAATGGTAACCCAATCAAGAACCTTTTCCAACCCATGATTAAGACAAAAATCAAACCAATTTCTTCTAGTAAGGACATTAGCTTTTGACCCCCAAAGCCTAAACACCATCTCATACATCCCTGCCATAACAATCATAAACACAAACAACCGTTCCCCTTTTCTTGATTTTATCAACTTCACTTGGCCTTAAAAGTGGATGCAAGAATTTCATCACATGATCATATTTCAAATGTAGTCGTCTAGCCTCATCTTCTTGAGTTGAACCCTTGAGTAGCTCAAAGCCGGAAGCAGCATAAGTATGCTGCTTACGCATTATCTAGTTTGTCTTTGTATGGAGATATGGTAGTAAAGATGTTGCTGCAAACAGATGGATCTGCTGATTCACTAGTGCAATTTTTTAATTCTCTTCCTGATGGAGTTGAAAAGAAGCTTATGTTACAAATCCGTGTGCATGTCTCTTATGGTCTTCTGGAGAGAGTTATTAGCTAGTGAAATCTGGGAATTATCGTTGTCAAAAGCCTGTGGCCTTTATATTGAAACTCAAGGAAGTATTGCTTTACTGATTGGATTAGCTAAGTCCTTGGCTATAGACGTCCTTCAGACTGCCGCCGGGACTCCTCAGCTGCTCACTTTTCACCCCACGAATGCTACCCCAACACTCCGAAGAATGCGAACCTGCACTCTCAGAAGAGATTTCATGGAAAAGGAAGAAGTGAAATCTGTAATGTAATATACTAATATCTTCTCTTTTTCCATCCTGAGGTCAAGGATGTATTCAAGATCACAAATTGGGCCACAGATGTTGCTGGGGTGACAAATTATATTACGCCAGAGCCTGCAATTCGGTTAAGCCTCGGTTGGGCAAGGAGAATTATGTGAATTTTATTTTGAGTTGATCTTTATCTCTTCTTCTTCAAGTTAATTTTTAGCATCAGTTATACTAAAAAAAATAACAGTTCCTAATTGTAACATATTTGTCAGCCAAATGGCCAGATGCTCCCTACTCAAGTAACATTGTAACAATTAATTTTACACTTAATGTTTGACATAGCATTTCCCAAATACACTAGTACAACTTTATTAACTGAACAATCTGAAAAGTACTTGGAAAAATAAAATAAAACAACAATCTGAAAATAGTGCTTGGCCAGGCCTATCCAGAGTACCACAAGTGAAGTGAGTTGGTTAGCAACCCAATGTACTCGCTGTCCAGTTCCCGCCAATCACAATAGTCGTATAATTCCAACAATGCCTCCTCTTGCATGTCGGCAGCATAAAATGGAAAATCAGTTTCGTCAAAATTAAGATATAATGATCTTCTAACAAGTGCTCCGTCTCGATCAAAGGCAAGAAGTGCAGAATTTCTTCCACACCAATTAGGCGGGCAACCACAACCGTATGGAGGCTCGGGCAGACAATAGCAACAATACAAACTTAAATCAACGGGTAACAACTCGGATTCAAGTGCAAACAACCATGGCACATCAAAAATCATATCTTTGTAGACAGCTTCCTTTTCGCCAAAGGTGATGTATATCACTTCAAACTCATCATATGCACCCTTTATATCCCTCATACGGCCATACCTTGTTTTCAAAAATTCTAGGAACTTTGTTGTATGATTACAGAATTTCTTGCCCTCAAAAAAGATAATGATTCTCTTTCCCACGAGTTCATACAATGGAACCTAGAAAGGGAGAATAATATTGAGCATAACTTCTAGGATTTACAAACACAAGAAATTAACATACACATATTAAAGAAATTGAAATTCTATCACCTCCAATAGGGAGATGCAAGACATCTTATACCATACTTGTTAATGAAACTTTTAATTCAAGTAGACAGCAAACTCAGAGTTACACATGTATAGATGTTAAATTGTTTTGTTTTGTGCCTTTTATGCACACAAAACCATCTTGCATAACATTTTCCATTAAAAACGTAACATGCTATTTTACATGTCCATATGCAATTCCCAACATGTACAAATGCTTGTTTGTGCATGACCCCTCCACACTCAAACACACAATGTGTGATAGGAGGAAATATATACACAGCTTTTTGTCGGCCACGTGTAAAGTATGGAAAATTAAGTTTTAATAATTAAGTATTTGAAGAAAAATGAAATTTAGTCATTTAAATTGGAAACAATGAACGAGGAAAATTGTACAGAGATATCAAAAGAACTCACCTCAGTCCCATCATTTCTTCGAAAAAGAGCGTTTCGATTCAAGAGCATATCCAGCTTCAGTTCCTTTATCTTTTCAGTTTCTAGCTTGGCAACTGTCTCACGGGTGAACGGGTACGCCAGAAACTTAAATCTCATCAAGATTTCAGCACCCCAAGGTTCAACAAATTCCCCGTGAGGCCCAATGATTACAAATGAAGGAGTTTGTACCGGGTCAACCTCATCAGGATTTTGGCCAAAAAGGCGCTTCAACTTTCTATATGTTGGGTCTTTAAACGGGAGTGCCAACCAAGGCATAGACTTAAATGTTCTGAAAAACGTATCTTCGTTTGCATAGTCACAAAAGTGTTCTGTATCATAAAGGTAAATGAGCACAACCTCAAATTCTTTTTTCTTTTCCGCGAACTCTTCATATGCCAATTTAATATCTTTTGTGAGCCTACTAAGATTTTTACCCTCGTCATAGAAATATAGCGCTACAACCTTTTCTTCAAGTGTGTCAAGAAGTACCTTTCAAGACAAGCAGGCAGTAATAAGAAAATATACTGGTGAACGGGAATTTAAGAGTGTAAAGAAATAAAACGATGTCTAAAGAAATAAAACGATGTATAATAGATAAATCCATGACAATAATGTCATGGCCCCTTAATTCATACCTTATCCCCTTTGTTTGTGATGACATAATCACGTTCAGGAGAAGATAGGAGCATTTTCAAAGAGAGTTGCTCAGCAATTGCATAGTCTTGAGCTTTTAGGAATTCTATTCTTTCATCGGTGAAAGGATATCCCTGACCTCCATACTCCTTAAATATGGACAGACAGTAACTTTGCAAAACCATTCCTGTCGAATCAATGACAAACGAATCAAGGGAAGTTCCAGATCTACCGATACCATATCTTCTACTCAAACGTTCTCTGGATGTTATATCTGAGAATGGGATGGCAGTCCACGGCATGCGAAAAAATATAGCTTCAAATAGCTTCTCGGGGTTTAGTCGACAATGATCAATCTCATAAGCGACCAGGACTACCTCAAAAACATTATGAGGCAGCAAATAGTTGTAAGTATCTACCAAATGTATTGTGGCCATCCTCTCTTGCACACTATTACCGATTAAAGGCACAAAATATAAAGCAATAACCTTGTCTGCCAACTCCTCGGCCTTCACCTACAAAATATATATTACACAGATTCAGCTGGTCCAACGTCTTTACACAATTTGAAATTGAACTTGCAACTCTTAAACCTTCAAAATCAATATGATTCATGTAAATTCTCAGGATATATTTCTGGATGACAATAGTTTATTCTGCCAACAGAGTAACAAACTTAGCACTAATGTCAAAAAACAGAAGCGGCCATTCTATTTACAACGCCAAACCAAGGGATAACTGGACTTGCTTTTTACGCAAACCTAACAAAAACAGTATATTTGTAGTATCTGTAAGTACAATAATTTGAAAAAGATTTGGTTAGGAAAATAAGAAATCTCAGGTAACATCTGACATATCATCTTTTACCTTAAAATCTACATTTAACAAGCTTCAAGCCTCTTGTATCTTTTATTTGTGGTACTTCTGCATTCATTTGCCATATTTGCCTTCTGTTGCCATATAAGCACATTTGCATTTGCCATATTTGCATTCATGTGCTTATATTCGCCTCTTGTTTCTTGTGCTACGATTTGTGCACTTTGGACTTTGGAGCAGGGCAACTAGCTGACTGTATTTAATTTTTTAAGAAATTGTGCCAATTGTTCCCTCTTTTTTGTAATTTTTATTATGATTCTTGCCAACACAAGAAACACATGCGAAAGTTAAATTTAACATATGTTGATCTCTTTAGACAACCTGCCTCAAAAATTTTACCTTCCCCTCATGTAGATATATTCTACCACCACAATCATAAACCTATTTAAACTTGCATTAACAGTGATTTTGGGATAGGGTATACAGAATATTGTCTTTTGGTGGATAGCTAGATGGAGGCTTTGGTCCAAACAACCTAAATAAAATAATTAGAAAATAGGTCAAAATTTTATTAACACAATTTACATAAAAATGACTTTTAAGTTTTTTTTAGTCACTATTTTGTTATTTGTGTATACAATTATTATTAATATCTACCAATACAAATCATAATAAGTTAGAAAGCAATTTTTCCTAGATTGTTTCCGAAAAGAATTGTATCTAATAGGATGTTGGCTAAAATTGATGTGTAGCAAACATCGTCGTTTAAAAGAAGTGTTTTATTTTCTTTTAAAAAAAATACATTAAAATTAATTTATTTTTTCGATTAATTTATGATCGATGTATTCATTTATACAATAATAACTATATCTTTTTAACAAAATTTACGCTTTCATGAAGACTAACAAGAATGTGATTTTAAATAGGCTTAATGAACTTTTCACCCTTAAAGTATAGAACGATGAACACATAAAACCTTAAACTTCAAAATTGTATCTTTTCATCCCTAGGGTATCAAAATTGTATCTTTTTGCCTGTACTACATGACAGATGCAAAAAAAAAAGTAACAGTTTGAATCGGCAGGGTTAATTTTGAAGCCTAGTTTGTGTTTCCCTCTAAAACTAATAATGTAACTCTTGTTATACTACTTTTATATATGTATTAAGTATTAATGAACAAAATACGGGTAAGGTTCTAGGGAGAACCTCCTTATCAAGAGATTCAAGAGACTAAATCTTGTCCATTGATTTTTTTAATAAATCTCAAACAACTAGAAATAATTGCAGTGTTGTAATTATAATTATAGATGAAGGGTACTTAGCATATGATCTTAAGTGGGGATGGCAACGGGTCGGATCGGGTTGGATTTCGGAGATATCCAAATATTTTTATTAAATCCAAATCCAATTAAAATCCAATCGGATTTTAAAATCGAAATCCAAACCCGATCCATCGGATTTCGAATCGGGTTCGGGTTTATCCAAATCTAAATAAAATTCATGGAACTTTAACGTTAACTAAAAGTTTATCTTACAATATAATACTACAAAAAATCATTTAAAAAATCTAGTGTTCAAAATAATCTTTAATTTAAGTTTTTAGGTAGAATCTTTGATTCTAGTGTTCAAAAGAGGTTAAAACTTACTGATAGAATGATGGTCATCGACTTGTCTGTCGATGGAGTCTTTGATCTCGCGGCAACACCTTTAATTCAATGAGTGAAAGTGTGATGAGTAATGGGTAGGCGTGGGTAGTGGGTATAGTGGGTACTGATTAAAAAATATAATTAGAATATTATGTTATTAGAAAATAAAAGGGTAAACTAAAAATAAATATATATATTTAAATATACATTAAATATATTGGATTTTTTTGGGTTTGGATCGGGTTATGGATTTCGGGTCGGGTTTGGATCGGCACGCCTAATATCCAAATCCAAATTCATTCGGGTTTTAAAATTGAATCCAAATCCAAAAAACCGGGTACGGTAAAAAACAATCGGGTCGGAATGGATCGGGTATGCATCGGGTTCGATTTTTCTGCCATCCTTAATCTTAAGTATAATACAGTGTGAATACTTAAGGCAGGAATCTTGTATCCGAGGATTTGATTGGAATAATTGATCTTTCTAGCTTTGAAAAGGAAGATACGAGTGACAAAATTATGCTCGATTGGTTTACATGATTTGTACAACAAATTATTACAAAGATACAAAACTGCCATAATTCAGTCTGCGGTTTCACCTAGAAGAGAATAGAGAGAAAAGTTCATACACTAAGGTGCGAATTTGTTACTTTCTATTACGTTTCCATAAAGAATTTTGTATAAGTTCTTTGTCCAAGTTGTTCTTGTTTTATGATTCTGATGTTAAAATAAATCTGTAGGTATAGAACCCTAGCATGAGTCTGTAGTGCGTTTTAACATGACTTATGGATACAACATTGGACAAATATTTGTATGTTTCTACTGGGTTATGTGGTTTCCACTTTACATGTTTGCGGGACTTGTCAATCTGAGCACAAGTGTTGAAACTGGTCTGGGCATGTATAACGCCTTGCTATCATTTGCGGATCATTTGCGGATATCTGTGATGTATTTTTCTTACCCGAGAGTCTTGTTATTTTTTGTAATAGAAACTTTACTTGTGTTGACCTAGGCCTGGGCATGATGGTGTTACAGTGCTGTTTTTTGGAGTGCATAGATCAGTGTTCTTGTACTGCTATTATTAGTATTTGTATGTGAATTAATGTAAATGTGTGAGACTGTCAGTGATTTATAAATTGTCAAAAGATTGTTGTATTTGAGTGTTCTTTTAAGTGTTGAATAATAATTAACTTCCAATAAATTTAATTAGTGTTATGTTATGTCTTGTTTAGAAAGTTTGATGGGGAATTCTTAATGTAACATGTAGGATATATAGTACTCCGTTATTCTTAGTTGTGTTCTTATAAAATCTCCTACGTGTTCCGCGAAAGGTATTGTTTTTGTATAATCCAGAATTTTCCCACGCAAGGGACTTTTATGTTATGAGAACTCACTTGCTCAACTTCTAAAATTTGCACTTTTATACGTCTAAGGGATTTTGTATGCTTTTCTGTTAAGGGTCCTGAATGTGAATTTTGTCAAGAAGGAGAAGATTAATGCCGCTAGCTAGTAAAGGCCAATAAATATGCAAAGGCCTCAAAGCGCAATGAGAAGGCTGCCAAGTACATAGAATATGACATCTTGTTTCGAGAAGAGGAAAAAAGCAGGCCAAGACATTGAAGGTGACTTGGAATCTCAATAATGCATCTTGCAAACTGAAACTGAAGAACTATAACGAAGCGTGGAAGAAAATCAACGTTAAGAATGAAAAGAATTTTACAAGAGGGCTCAAGCTTATATCAACCATCTAGATTTTGCAGAGTTTGATAGAAGAAAGCTCAAGAAATTGATCCTCCAAATATGGGTCTGAAGCTTGAGTTCAAGTTATGAAGGGAAAGGTGAAAGAAATCAAATATTATTATTAACATAATAAAATTATTATTTAATTTCCATGTATCACTTCTTAGAACACTTACTAGATCCAAAAATAATTACATTGAATTTTAGTAGAACACTTAGTAGAGCTCATTTTCATTTAATACAAGAAATTATTTTGAAAAACATGGTATAAAACTTAGTATAACCTTAAAGTAATTATTAAATAACCCTGACTATATTTATAAAAAATTGGAATTGAATTTAAATACTAGTAGACCACTTAGTACAACTTTAATATTCTTATTAAATAAAAATTCGTGAAAACTAATAATTTCATTTTAAAAATATTTTTATTTACTTTAATAAATAATAGAATTATTCAAATAAATAACTAATGCATATTGAGAGTGTTTACATAATTCCTAGTGAACTCTTTAGTGAATCTTTAAAATTAGTAGTTAATTCACATCTATACTACAATATAATAGACGAAACATTAAAAGTTTGGTCGGTACGGTACCTATTTTTTGGTACCTGTTTTTTGGTACTTTGTGAATTTACTTAATTACCCTTACTTATTTATAAAAAAAATATTATTAAATATTAAGACATATTTATAACGAGTTACCTTTTTCAGCTACAACACATTAGCTTTTCTATTTTTTCTAACAAAATCTACTCTCTTTCCAAAAATATCACGAGCAAACACCTTTTTTAAATAAGACATGTTACTTTTTGTATTTTTACTTACTAAAACTCATCCTTTTCCAAAGATATCACGGGTAAACCCTTAATTATTTATTTTAAAACCTAAGTTATTGCTTTTAATTTTTTAAAAAGTTTACATATTTTAACATGCATACTTATTTTTTAAACAAAACTAATTAATAAAATATTATAATATAAGTAATCAAATACCAACTATTAAAAACAGTCTGTGTATCGCACGGGTTTTAACGGTACCTGTTTTTTGATACTTCGTGATTTTACGTAATTACCCTTATCTATAAAATAATATTATTAAATAGTAAGATATATTTATAATCAATTACCTTTTCAGCTATAACACATTACCTTTTCTAGTTTTTCTAACAAAATCTACTCTTTTTCCAAAAATATCACGGGCAATTACCATTTTTAACTGAAACATGTTGCAATTTCTATTTTACTTACTAAAACCCATTTTTTTACCAAAAATATCACGGCTAAACCCTTAATTATTTATTTTAAAACATACTTTAATGCTTTTAATATTTAAAAAAGTTTACATATTTTAACATGCATACTGATTTTTTTAATGATGCAATTAATAAAATATTATAGTATAAACATCAAATAACAACTATTAAAAACAGTCTATGCATCGCACGGGTTTTAAGCTAGTAACACTTTAGTAAACCTTTAAAAGCTTCACTGATCTCTTTAAATATTAAGAAAAATGCTAAATAGAATCTTAGCTCTAAGTTTTTTTTTTTCACAAAAACTTTAAAATAAGTACCTAACCAAACATGTCAAAAATTCAATAAATCACATATTGTTCATATCATTTGCGTCGAGTTTTAACATTCTGATAAATTAAAAATAAATTTGGTAAATTTTTTTTGGGATAATATTATTGATTAACACTTTGAAGAATCTTTGTAGAAAAAATATGTAGACTTCAAATTTTTAAAGAGATAATTGATAGAATAATAATATAGCACTTTAAAGAACTTCTACACAAAAATATATATTTTTAAGTTGTAGTGGAGTCTTGTAAAGCATCGTAAAGAATGCTTAATTTTTTTTAACCAGTGTTGTAAAAATCGCCAATTCCGGCAATTAATCGGCCGATAAATCGAAAAACGGCAGCTTACCGATGTCATTTGCCGGAATCAGTTAGTTTCCTATAAATCGGGTCAAAAAAAGCTTAAAATCGGTCAAAATCGGGGTTATGGAGGATAAAATCAGAGCAATTGTGAAAATTTTACGGCGGCAACAAGATTTTCGGTGAAAACTAGATTTACCATGTAAATCAATATGCAAATTTGTATAGAAGTGAAGTATATGCAAATAATATGTTTAGCACAAAGAATTTAGGAAGATAAAAATATCTATACTATATTATTAAAGACGAAACATTGAAAGTTTTGTAGTCTGGTCATGAAAATTTTATAGTCTGGTCACTCCATTCATAGCCGTTAGATATTTTTGATCAAGTCATTGAGAACCGTTAGATAAAATATTAAAATTAGTATATATAATATTTTTTCTATTTTTCCTAACTAAAACATCTCATTTTCCAAAAATATCAGAGGCAGTTTCATTTAATAAAATAACATAATCAGCTATGAAGCATGGGTGCGGGTGCGGGTGCGGGGGTGCGCGGTACGGGGATACGGCACTTCGGCAAATTCAAAAATATGGGGGTGCGCGGGGATACGGCAAAAATAAATAATAATAAAAATAAATAATATCTATATATATTTTATGTAATTAATTAACAACACAAAGAGTAGCATTCAAATAAAACCAAATAGTCAAATACACAAATACACAAGTTCAATATCCTTAATAAATAAAAGACATAATAATTGGCCCAGTACTGTAGCAGTAACAGTACTGTAGCAGTCGGGGTACTGTAGCAGTCGGGGTACTGTAGCAGTCGAAGAAAATTGGCCCAGTTAATCCCATATATACATACAGCTATACACACATATACTGATATACACATACAGCTATACACACATAGATCTGTTTTTTGTCCCTGAAAAATGTCTTTTCTGCCCCTCCCGCACCCCCGCCGCACCCCCGCCGCACCCCACTGAAATTTTGTCACTGTTATATGTGGATACGCCACGTGGCGCACCCCGTGCGCACCCCCGCGCACCCCCGCACTGCGTACGCACCCCCTACGCGACTCTTCACCAAAGTGAAGAATCCCTGCTACATAGATAATCAGGTTATAATTGCTAATAAATAACTCATTACCATTTTTAGCCAAAGTGTATAATCTTTTTTATATTTTCTAACTAAAATTTCTACTTTTCTATTTTTCCTAAATAAAACCTCTAATTTTCCAAAAATATCACGAATAGTTCTGTTTAATAAAATAAAATAATAATATTATAATTATTAATTACTAACCGATTAGAATTTTTTCCCAAAACGTATATTATTTTTTATATTTTCTAACTAATATTTCTTTTAACTAAAACCTCAAAAATATCACGGGCTATTCCATTTAGTAGCATAAAATACTAATATTATGAATATATCTCTCTATCTATTATACTATATTATCAAAGACGAAACATTAAAAGTTTTGGTACCTGTTTTTTGTACATGTTTTTTGATACGATATTTGCCTTATTTAATTGTTTATTTAATTATTATAATCAGTTACCCTTTTAATTAAATTATATTACAATTTTTTTCTAAAAAAGATCGGGGGCAATTTCATTTTCAGCTAAAACATGTTACTTTTTCTATTTCATTTGGTAAAATCCTTCAATTTTCAAATATATCACGAGAAAACCCTTACATATTTACTTTAAAATCTATTTTGATACTTTTAATTGACAATTACTTTTTTCAACTAAAACATGTCACCTTTTCTATTTTTCTTACTAAACCCCCTCTTTTTTCAAAAATATTACGGGCAAATCGTTACTTTTATATTTTAAAATTCAACGAAAACATGTTACTTTCTATTACTAAAACCCCTCTTTTTCCAAAATATCACGGACAAATCGTTACTTATTTATTTTAAAATTCATTTTAATACTTTTAATTATTTTAAAATGTTTAACACGCCTACTTATTTTTTTTAACAAATGCAATTAATAAAATATAAATAATAAAATTAACAATTATTAAAAATAACTCGTGCATCGTACGGGTTTTAAACTATATTATTAAAGACGAAACATTAAAAGTTTGGTAGTCGGATTGACGAACGGTCGATACTTAGTGATTTTACTTAATTACCCTTACTTATTTTTTTTTAAAACTATCACTAGATAATAACATTATTTATAACCAATTACCTTTTCAGCTAAAATGCATTACCTTTTTTTATTTTTTTTCTTACAAAATCCTCTCTTTTTCTAAAAAAAACACGGGCGATTATCTTTTTTAACAAAAACATGCTACTCTTTCTATTTTTCCTTACTAAAACCCCTAATTTCCAAAAATATCACGGGCAAACCCTTACTTATTTATTTTAAAATCTATTTTAATACTTTTAATTATGTTACTTTTTCTATTTTTTTCATTTTCTAAAATAATTATTATTAAATAATAACATTTTTATAACTAACTACCTTTTTAGCTACAATACATTATCTTTTATAACAAAATCTTCACTTTTTCAAAAAAAATCACGGACAATTACCTTTTTCAACTAAAACATGTTACTCTTTCTGATTTTTCTTTACTAAACCCCTCATTTTCCAAAAATATTCCGGACAAATCCTTACTTATTTATTGTGAAGCCTATTTAAATACTTTTAATCACGGACACTTACCTTTTCAGCTAAAACATGTTACTTTTTCTATTTTTCACTCCTCATTTTCCAAAAATATCACGGGCAAACATTTATTAATTTATTTTAAAATCTATTTTAATACTTTTAATTATTTAAAAAAGTTTAACATGCCTACTTATTTTTTTTAGCAAATGCAGATTAATAGAATATTAAAACATAAATAATAAAAATAATTATTATTAATAATAATCCGTGCATCGCACGGGTTTTAAGCTAGTATATAATTATATAAGCACAAGGATAAGACGATGCCGCCGCCGCCTTTAACAAATATGAGAACCCACTTTTTGTGATAGCAAAAGACTAAAAGAGGTTTTATAATTTTATAAGACTTAAGCAATACTTATCATGTATAACGTATGTATATTTTTTATTATAATAACTTTGTATTATTGTGTCATTACTAAAGTAAATATAATAAATAAATTATAGAAATAACATGATTTCAATACTATTTTATTACATTCATATTTTTAGAATTAGATCTAATATAAATATATTATAAATTATTATTTATAATTAAATACATCCGATTAATCCTTCCGATCAATCCACGATTTACCGATTAATCGCTAATCGATACATCAACCAATTAGTCCCGATTTCCGATTTTTACAACCATGTTTTTAACAAATAAAAATCCCAAAGAATAAAATTATATAGCATATAATCGTACAACACTTAGAGGATTCCACCAAGGATAAAAAGACTAAAAATTATAATGTTTTCATAAAACACGTTCCAAGTAGTTTTAATCAATTCAAATCAAAAAATAACTAAATTAATAAAATATGAAAAATAAATTTTAAACACTTAAAAACACTAAATTACTAAAGTTAAAAATATTTCTAAGAAAAGGATACTGGATTACATTTGGAGAAATATCAAAACATCTTAAAGAATCTGAAATTGTTGAATTTTGATTCATATAACACTTCAAAAAAACTTTTAAAGATTAAAATAGTCATTAAAAAATTTAGTGAACTTTTCAAACACGTTAAAGAATCTCAATGGGGTATATTAAAAAGGTCTTTGAAGTGTTTAAAAACAAATATAGTTATTCAAAAATTTTGTGAATTCTTTAAACACATTTAAAAACATATTAAAGAATCTCAACGGGTTTATCAAAAATTAGAAAAGAATAATTGTTTTTTAATAAATGACGTTGGAAAAATTAACAAATTACACATTATGATTTTATGCATATGTTTTCTTCTATTTTCTTAAAATACAATTCTTACAAAATATTTTTGCCAAGTTATGTTTTACCTATTTAGTCAATATTAACTATAAATGTAAAAGTTTAAAGGTTGTCACAAATTGTGCCTTAGTAGCCTAGTAATGATAATACTTAAAATGGGAAAATTGCCGCAAATTCAGGCTTAGTAGACTAGTAATGATAATACTCAAGGGAAAAATTGGGATCGCATGAATTTGTTGCACAATTACTTAAAAATGGGAATGCAATTATATTATTTAAAGTAGAAAAAAAATAAAGAATTAAAGGAAAAAACGTATATCATGTTAACTATGAAATAATGACTAAAATTAGACAAATTCAAAGTAAAGAGGACTAATTTACTTAAGCTCGGTTGTTTGTCCCACTCTATAGACTGCATATATAATATAGATGAATATTTGGTACATGGAAATCCATACAATCTATACACATTTATCCATCATACCAAGCTAACACACCCACATTTATATACAAAACAAAAGTCCATTGTCTTCCCGCACAACCTCATCTTTCCATCATGACATTAATTTTTCATTTAATCTTCTAATGCAACGAAATAGTATTAAATTTGATAAGAAAGTGAGTTTGAATCAATGAGTTTAGAATCTATAGGAACACAAGGTGGAATATACCAATCTTTAATCAATACATATATACATGAGCGTATATATGTAAATACAGGATGATAATTATTGTTTGCTTTACACTATGCTCCCGAGTCACAGAGAAAAATCTTAACAATTTCTTCCTAAAACTTTCTTGCCATTTTTGAGATGATTAGAAGAGATTGTCTCACAGAACAAATTTATTTATTACTTCTGATAAAAGCAAGTTTTTTTTTTCTCTTCTCTTCTTCCCTTAAAAAACTCGGGAGCCCAGCGTTAAAGAATATAACCTAAGAGATGTTTGAGTACGTTAGTATAAAAAATTCGAAGAAAAAGCAGTATAGAAACTCTAGAGAATGCCTAGCAGATAATAATGTTAAGATGCATCACAATTTATGAAGAATCATGGGAAACCATTACATAATCAAAAGATAATAAGAGCACTCAAATAGCAGTTCTTATTCTTGCCCAAAGACAAAAGAATAATATAGCTTACATCATGATATGTGGGTTATAATCATAATGCCTATTTTGAAGGTTCTCAAGGGGGCAACATGAAATAATGGGTTGATGCATCACAATTGTTGAAGGTTCTTGGCAAAACGTTCCAAAAACAAAAGATGACAAGAGAACTCTTGTAAAAGTTTTTAAATGTTGCAAGCATACCCAAGTATAAAAGAATAATATAGCTCTTACGTGTATGTGGATTGTAATCATGATGCCTATTTAAAAAAGAAAGAAATGCACAGTACCATATAAAGATGACAATCAAAAACTAATTATGCATACAATATGTGATATACAGACACTGATGTGTACCTTTTGGCCATTGTATTTGATGAGATAATCCCTGTTTTGGGTGAAAAGAACGTCGTTTAAAGGAATCACATCTCCTCTTTTAATCCACGTAGACCATTCCATCTCTTTAAAATCCGTATTTGTTTGCATTATCATATCTTGATCAAGTCCTCCTTTTGCTTCCTCCACTTTCTTTTTGGTTACAAGGTCTCCTGTGAAGATAGACGTGTAAGTATTTTTTTCGAGTTTTTATTTTTTAGCACTTGCTTAAAGTTATATTATTTTTTAGCCATTTAAGATGTTCGGTGCTAATAAGCTTAATTCTAGGCATGTTTATTTGTTCATAATAAATAATATAACTTTGGCTTAAAAAATTATAAATTTCTCTAAGGTAATTTAAATTTATATTTAGAATGAAAATGTAATTTGCTTATCCTAGTTGATTTATAAATTCGTACATCAGACCCCAAAAACATATATCTACCTATATATATAATAGCATGCTTGAGAAGTCGGGAAAAAAAAAAATTCTCATCAGAGAATTATTAGAGAATTAGTTCAATCTCTTAAAGTTCAAGACTTTTAAAAAATTACTTTATGTTGAACTTTAGTCTATTATAATCAAAGCTTGTATCTTTGATTCACATGTACCACACCAAGGGCCAATTAGTCATTGCGTAGGTTTTTATAATGTGTTTATTTTAAAAACCTTGGTCGATTAATTGTATCCTTTTGTTTAAAATTTGTTTATATTATATGGTCGAATTACGTTAAACACATGTAAATATTAAGTGCAGTCAGTAATCACATGCCAATCAATGCATGTATGTATGATATGAGAATCATCTCTTATTTAGTAAATAATCATTAAGAGTTTAATATAAAATTAAATTTTACTTAATGTTATATATTATATGAATGTATATCATTTCAAAATTTAGAACTAAGTACGGGGAATTTATTTGTCATTCTAGTTGGCTTGATTTAAGGGTGTCGAGTTGACCCAATGGGTTCCTAGTCCGATTCTTGACCAAATGATCATGGATTTCGACTCTCTATCCGCTTATCCGACATGATGTAGGTCATTTTGTGGGAAAAAACATTTCCACTTTTTTGAGCAATAAGGTAAGGTTGCGTACATGATACCCTCTCCACCCTTCAGGCAGGATAAGTGACTACGTCTCTTTTAGTAGACTTCATTTTGTTTGTTTTGTAATATAAGATTTGTGTGCTTTGGCATGTAAATAAGAGTAAAGTCCATTTTGTGTACCTGTACTTTGATGAAGACACCACTTGCAATATTACATTTCAAATGACTTCACTTGCAATACTATATGTTAAAACCCGTCACACTATGTGTATCATCATCAATTTCTGGTTAACTCCGTTAAAAAGTAAATGATTTTAAATGGGTAAATGTGTATTTTCACTAAAACTCCACAAATTTGCATTTATATTAAATGTGTTTAATATTTTGTATATAAATTTAGGGTTTTAATCAAACCCATTGAATTTTTTTTGTTTAATTTCTCTTTTCTTTCAAACTCTCACTTTGTTATCAACACAATTGTTCTCATTGAGTTTAATTTGAAATTTACATGAATAAGAAGATGAAGATGAGGCGTAAATAGAATTTATAGAGGAAACATAGATGAATCAAATTTAGGGAAGAATATGAAACACATGTGCGTATGTCTTATATGTATGTATGTAGTATGTATGTATGTATATATACAATTACAAAGATTACTCGAATTTGGGGAAGAAGATGAACAAGTGTGTGTGTGTGTGTGTTATAATGCATAAATATAGTTTTATTTTGATCAATTTTTGAAGAAAAGGGGATGAAATGGTATTTTAATGGTTAATTGGTCGATTTTTACTGTTCATATAAGGAGATATAAGGAGTGGACAAAAATGCTCAAACAGAGTTAATTAAAATAGACGGCGATACATAAATTGTGACGGTTTTGTAAGTACAGTATTACAAGTGGAATAAGTGGAATTATTTAAACTGCAGTATTACAAGTGGTGTCTCGATCAAAGTACAAGTACACAAAGTGCACTTTACTCTATAAATAATTAATAAGAACCAAGCATCTTTGTTAATTTTTAAATTGTTGGAGATCTATAAATTTTGCACCATTAAAACACTATTTATGCCGAAAAACACTATTCACTTTCAGAGTACTATTCATTGAACTTGTTGTGACAACAGATTGGAGAAAATATCAAGTCAACTAGAAAAGCACATCCTAAACCATTGTTGTCATGAACTGTCATTGTGTAAAGGGAGGTAACTTAAATTTAAAAGCATGCAGAGCCGGCTTAATTGTAAAGCAAACTAAGCAGTCGCTTAGGGCCCCCAAACATACAAAGCCCCCCAATATTTTATATCCTTTATATGTCTACATAAATTTTATTGTTTTTTTACAAGTAAAAATTTAAAAAAATGTTTCTCCAATAAAATAATATCATATTAGTATTCCAAAATACAATGTAGTTTTGCTTTTAAAATTTAAAAAGAAATATGATATTGACACTCAATTTTGATACACGTGCAATCCTGTTTTTTAAAGTGTTAGTGACGGTGTTTATCAGTTGATCAAGAAATGTGCTTATCAAGAATAACAATAAACGTTTTGTTTTCCAGAAGTTTAAAAGTATAAAGCTCTAAGTTACATAATTTTTACTTTTTTGTACTATAATTACCTTTTTAAAACATTCAATTAATGTTAAATCAATTAAGGTATCAATTTATCTTTCAACTAAACAATTAAAAATTTATCAATTTTTTATAAAATTTATGAAATATAAATTATTATTATAGAATTGACTCATTTCCAAATTGTTTTGTTATCTATCAAATTTTGCTAACAATACCTGTAACATTTGTCAAAGTATTTTACTTATTTTGTTATGTAAGGATCTTCATATTAATGAATTTTGATTATATTGAAAAAGTTTGAATTTTTATGTATGAAAATATAAGGGCCCCACCTCATTTTTAAAATTCGCTTAGGGCCTAAAATTTAGTTGAGTCGTCCCCGAAAGCATGCTTCTTAGTTCTAAACTAAACCAGCCCAACAAATTAATTTGAATCACACCATCCCATTACTTATCTCTAGAAGTAAATTTATTTAAAACACATCAGCCCATTACCTATCCCTAAGTCATAACTTGAGTTGAAGCCCAGCTGGACTAACGCTTTTTCCACAAAAGTGCAATTAGATACCTTGAGGTTTGTCACGATGCAAAAGATAGATCACATGAAGATATATGTCACGATTATCAATATTGAAACAACTAAACAAGTAATAGGAGGAGCTGGACTCAAACCTATATTGTACTTCATAACCTTTATTTTTATGTAAGAATAATAATATGCTCAGAATTATTATAATGTAATCTTTTTTGTTCAATTTTTATTACAATTAAAGAATTTTTTTCAAGCTCGTATTTTCTAGTATGGAATTAAAATTTTATATTAATCAATTTTCTCTTATGCTCAGTTTCATGAATTAAGTCCATTTTGAAGTACAAAGACATGGTTAATCTAAAGCATCCAAAATACCGATAACTTCCCCTAAACTCGAAAGAAATAGTTAATAACATACCAACTACATGATTGAAACATAGTGAAACCGTCTTTTATATATCAAGAAATGTATTAATATGGTGTGAAACCATCTCTTGTATATCAAGGGGGCATTTGGATGCATGATGGGAATGGAAATGAAATGGAATCCCAAGGGCTAAGGAAATTTACCTACCTAGAGGAAATAAGATTCCCATTCCAAACATTATCACATGGGATCAACCCCCCCCCCCCCCACCCCCCCACCCCCCCACCCAAGAAATTTTCATGTTAATGAATTAATTCATATGAGCAAATCATCTTTGTATATTAAGAAATATTTTGTATATCAAGAAATGGGGCAGGCAGGATGTGATTTATTATGTACACGAGTGTGATATTTGTGAAAGAGTTAAATCAGGGAATCAATTTATAGGGGGTTTATAACACCCACTCCCCATACCAAATCAAATTTGGGAAGATATATCACTAGATTTTGTCGAAGGCTTGCCCAAATCTCACAACAATGCATGACGGTGGTGATGACTAGAGAGATTTGATAAGGTACGACATTTTATTGCTTTGGCACACCCCTTCAATACTACAAAGGTGGCTCAACTTCTTTTAAACAATATCTACAAGTAACATGAAATGCCAAGGTCCATAGTCTCAGACTGGGACAAATTGTTTGTAAACTCTGGAAATCACTGTTTACTTGCATGGAAACACAACTGAACCTGAGTACCTCGTACCACCCGCAATCATATGGGCAGACAGACCGATTTAACAGGTGCTTGGAACAGTACGTGCGGGCTATGGCCAGTACTAAGCAAAAAAATCTAGGCTAAGTGCTTGCCTCTAGCACATTGGTGGTATGATACCACTTACCACAGTGCCATATAGATGAAGCTCTATTTGGAGTGAGTCAGGCAGGTATGCATGCCAGCAGACCATAAGATCACATGTTGACTCGGCAACAGAATTTCAAATTCAAAAAGAAGCTATGAACGACGTACTGCAGGAAGCTTTTACAGTAGCCCGGAACAAATAAAAACATTTTGGTGATACTATAAGAAAGGAGATTGAATTGAAAGTGGGAGATTGGGTTCATATAAACCTTCAGCCTTATAAACAACTCTCTGTAGCAACTAGAAGGCATCTGAAGTTGGCTCACATGTATTTTGGACCTTAAAGAATCCTATCTAAGGGTCAGGTAGCTTACAAACTCGAATTGCCATAAGGAAGCCACGTTGATGCAAGACAAGTATTAAAAACGATAATAAAAGATAGATATGTGAATTAACCGCAGAAAATTCACGCCTAAGGTGATCCAACCGAAGAAGAATCACTACCCCTAGGATTTCTCAACCGTAGAAGAGAAGGATTCGTAATGGATCGCAACCCATAACAAGAGAGAACAATCTCAATTCAATATCAATCAAAGTCTCCATAATAATAAAAGATTACATATTATATAGCCTAAATCCCTAAACTTAGCCACCAAGTAAATATCTTCTAATAAAGGAAACAAATCCTTTTTATTATTCTATTCATATAATCTAGAATATTCTAATCTATATCTAATGTAATTAATACCTAATAAGGTACAATCAAATCTATTCTTAATTAATAATATAAAATAAAAACAAATTAATGTTTTTATTCCTTGTTCCGCATCACACGTGCATCCTGTGTTCCAAGTCAATTTGCTTAAAAAGGTGGGAAGCAACATTGAATCACAACTGACTTGCCGAAGCTTGGCAATGAAGGTCAGTTTCTGGTTTATCAGGTTAAAATTTTACAACGGCGGATGGCGAAGCAAGGCAACGCTGCAGTTACACAATGGTTAGTTCAGTGGTCAAATTCTATTCTGGAGGATGCTACATGGATCTGCCTTCCAGATTCAGAAACAATATCCGGACTTTGATCCATGAGGACAAGGGTGATTTTAAGGAGGGAGCAACGTGAGAGAAGACTTTGTTATTATCTATTTATTAACGAACTAGTATGACACCGTTTTATATTTTTTATTAATACCGTCATATTGTTCACTAGTTATGACATCGTATTGGATACTTAAACCTTGTTTGGGAAAAACTTTTACAACATGGGTTGGGTTCGTGGGGGTTTACCGGGGGTTGGGAGGTGTTAGTTTTTAATATAAAATTCAAGCATTTCCAGCTCCCCAAATCGGGGTGTTTATTTTTACTATTGATTCTCTCTCTCTCCCCCCCCTCCCTCCCACCCACCCTGTGAATTGATTTATGTTGTTGGAATTGCAATATTTGTATGTATATATCCCATTTGTATGTCCATATACAGTGATAAAGAGTAGTGTAGATATTGTTTGGACGATGTTTATAAACCATTCGCTGAAGTGCTTCTTAGAAATTAATTAATGAAGTAACTAAATACTGTTAGCCTTCGTATGTCTCCGATGTCCAACAAAAAAAGTTCCGAAAATCATTGTCAGTGGACTACTCCAATGGATGATGCTCAGATTCTTTCATATTATCATGAGCACATTGCGGGACATAAAGCAAATGGGCAATTTACTCAAGAAGCATTCACCAACATTGTGAAAGATCTTCAAGATAAATTTCCAAATATACTTTTGACAAACAAAAATTACGAAATAGGATGTTATGACATTTACTAAGGAAGGCTTAGTGGTTTTGGTTGGGATCTTATTAAACAAAACTACCGCGGAGGCTGACGTTTGGAAGCAACTAGTTGCGTAAAATTATCATACTTTTGTTTTTTCAGTATCAATTTATATATGATTATGTTGTGTTTAAAGTATTTTTGCTTTCTTGAATATCATAAATATGTATGTATTTCTAGCAATGGAAAATTGTGGAACGAAGGTGTGCTTACTGTGTATGTGGAATAGGTCTAATTTGAAAGTTGTGTTCTTTATAATGTCCTGCCCATTTTGTACATAAACTGACTTTACAACCCTTTTGTGCAATACTGATTGTTAGTATTTCTAGCGATATGGTATTTGGAAAGAAGAAGAAAACAAATTTGAAAATGAGAATTTAAACCTCAGTGTCACTGGTTTCTAGTGAGTTTATATTCTCAATTTGAAAACAAAATGAGAATATAAACCTCAGCGATTTCATTTATAATTCTAAAGCTTCACAAATTATAGAAATAGAAAATGATAAATATTCAACGACAATTTTTGGGTAAAATGCTTAACAAATTGTCATCCATATTTGTTTAAGTTACGAATAGCAGCGATAGTCTTACTACGATCTGCAAATAACTGTGGTGTATTTCTGGCTCTGTTTAGGCTCAATCTGATTACATAATGGAAACTATAAGCAATTAACGTCTTGCTGAAATTAATATTCTAGTTATTCCTTCTTTTGCCAGAACGCACCAAGTAAAATAATGATGTACCTGATTATATATTTTGGACTAGTTCTGTATATATCGTTCATTCTGCACAAACGATAAATTGTTCTCCACGAGCATTTAGTCTTCGATTTGAAATTGTTTTAAGTACGAACTAGCTTGTAGTGTTACAGTTGTTAATTAATATTAAGTACGCTAGTCAGTGATTTAGAGCATATCTATATCTTTTAGGCAGTGAATTGTTAGAGATCAATTTTTTATTACAAGAAAAATTGGTGTTATCCATAGAATGTGACCCTTAAGTTTTAAACAAGAAAGCAAAAAGGTGATTAAATTGAATTCAAAAAAGAAAGAAAAATAAACACTCTGGTCATGTGTTTTATTGTAATGCCTTTTTCTTTACTGCAATCGCATGTGAAGATATGCAAACTAAATCAGCAACTGGTGAAATCATGAGATGGTGGAAATGTATGGAATTGATCGAGCTACTGGTGAATCTGCATCAGAGATTAGACGTCAAAATCTGGCAACTGAAGTTGATGACACTGCGTCCACCGATAATGTTCCGGTGTCTAGTACAAAGTCTCAAAGTCAGTATCAGACCAGAACAAAAAAAGCAAAGACCGATGATGAACAGACTTCAAAGTTAGATAACTCTATAGGCATCTTGGCAAGAGCTTTTAAAGAAATGGTCGATAACGAGCAGCTTCCGATCAGTGTAGAGGAGCTGTGGGTTGTAATCAATGAAAAAGTTGGAAGAAGATCCTGCTGCTGATGCATTTGTATTTCTATTAAAATGCCCCGTTCAAGTAAAGGGTTTGATGTCTACTCCTCAAGGCTTCCGCAAGTTGGTACTTGGAAAACTGATGAAAGATGCAAAGATGCAGCCTTAACTCAGTGAGTTTTTCATTGAACTTAGTTCTGGTATTACTTTCTTGCTCTAGAATTTATAATTTTTTAATCTGCTATTATGTATTTTTTACCTTCATGATTTGTGATCTATTGCAATAATATATCTAAACATTTTGTTATCGGTTAAAGATAAACCGACTCCTAATAAATTTAGAAGTAGGTTAATTTCTCAACCAACGCCTAGTACTTGGATTTGATGTCGGTTCTTTGTCCAACCGACGTGTGAAACTGTTACTGGTGTCTGTCCTTCAATAACTAGTGAAGGATGCTGGGTGAAGTTTTTTTAACAAAATAACCAAGGCCCAAGGGTAATACTGGTTATTTAAATAAATATATGTGGAGATGAGATAGATATTGGTCTAATATTGAATTATGCCAAGGAATTTAAAACTCGTTCAGAGTGGCCCCTATAGCAATATTAGTTCTGTATTTTCAGGTTTTGACAACTCAGAACATAATGCTCATGAGTTGCTCAGTGCAGGCTACTCACTAGTAAAAGAGGCAGAAAAGTTTTCTCGTCTGGCATCAACAAATATGGGTTACATCATCCTGTATGTCCGTGTATGTATCTAGAGTGGCCAAATGATTAACGATGATTAATTCCTAAGTTAGTTGGGTAACTGCTCTACTACTAATATACTCTACTGCTAATAATATTGAAGTGTTAAGCTAGTGATAATCAGTAGACTAGTACTAATGTTATCTACAAATGAACAAAGAGCTTGAACCAACTTGCTAGCAATGCCAATAAGAATGTAGGGTCTGACATCTGTAAAATGCATGGGAATAACGAAGCCATTTTCTGTTAAGATAATCTCAAAAGCAAGTCAAACTACAGTAAATTATTAATTCAAGTCATTGTTCCTGCATTTTCTGCATTTTCTTTTATGTCGTTTTTTAACTTAGAGAATTGTATGCTATTTGCTGGCAGACTTGTGTGCTTATCGCAGGCTCCTACCTGCATTAAAATTTAACTTATCAGAATATTCATTGAATTTATTATTTAACCTTCTTTATTTCAGAAATTAAGTAAGTGGTTAGGTGTTCTAATAATATAACTTGTTGGCATTAATATCTGGTGGTTGAAATTTATTTTCCTAGCTGTCCTTATTTTGCTGTATAGTTTTTATTACGAAGTTCTTGTTATTGCAGTTATGTTCCAAATCCTGTATTGATTATCATAGATGTGCAACCAAAGGAGTCGGGAATACCTACCAAGGCTTATTGTGCTCTTGAAGAGGTTAAAGAGGTAGTAAAAGAAGGGGACGAAAAGCTCAGGCAGGATTAGCGATGTTGTTTGTTTGTATGGTGGCGCACTTGTTAGCGCTTGGCTTGATTACCTTATGCACAGGCGGTATTATGCAATATATCATTGTATGGACCTTTGTTTTCATACATTATAATGCAAAATTGCAATTCATCGTTTTCTTGTATGCCATTTATTAATTTATGTTGGTTGTTGTAGAACTTTGACAAGAACCGAGTTATGCATGCCTTTTAAGAAGGCTTTAATTTTCATATTGACTGAGCATCTTAATTTGACTTTTGATGTAATTTTTCATTTAGTTTGGTTTAGTTAAGAATGCAATGAACGTTATTGTCTTGGTCATTTAGCCAAAAAAAAATAAAAAAAGGTTTCTTGTCCTAGTCCATGTATGCAGAACAATATCTAGAAAGGTTCACTTAACTAACTATACAAGATAACAAGTTCTCACTAGGACGGAATATAATAAGACGAAGTGATTCAATTACACAGTTTAACGATATTTATAAATTTGTATGGATTTAAATTATTCAATGATAATTGAAATTGAAGAATCAAATTATTTTAAATTTAATTATAAGTTAGAAATTATTCATAATTCCAAAATTTTGTAATATTAATCTTTTGAAGGTAAGGTAAGGGTTCAACTCAACTAACCCAACCCTCCCATCCAAACAGGCATACAGGGAGCTAGGGCGGGGAGAGAGCTGCTAGTTGAGAACATGTGCATTTTCTAATTGTATTCCTTTCCTTTACTTTATAGCTAGGGTTTATATCCATTCGGCCCATCCAAATACAATTTTGATTTAGTGTTCATTTTATTTACTGAATTGTCTGTTAATTTGTGTTCAATTACTTTTGCTTGGTTGGTTACACCATTTTAGTAACATTTCAAATCAACTAATGAAATCTATCGTTCCATAAAAAATCAAACTTTTACCCAAGTATGAAACACCCATTGGTAATAAATTTGATCAACAAGCAATTCCACATAATCTATGATACAGAAACTAGGCAGAATGAAAAAAGGAGAGGGCATAAATAAATATTGACTAACCTCGAAAATAACGGGGGCTGTGTTTCAAGGTTGGAAAGTCATAGTAATTGTTCCATACATGCATGTTTCTCAAACTTCTGCACACACAAACTCTCCTCATCATTAATTTACTCAAGCTCATCCACATCGTACAATCATGTTTCTTAAATTATTTAAGCTCGGGTTCTGAATCTTGTGCTGTATGTCAGTAACGCATCAGATTGGGCCCAAAATTAACGGTGTCAGTAATGTCCCCGCCGGTCTTTCTCCGCCGCCGCTTCTCCCCAGTAAATTATTAGTATGAAAGATTCTACTTACTGTACTGTGCATCTATAGACCCGTACTATTGTAGTGTTACGCTAAAAAAGAACCGATCACTAAGAACCTTAGAACTGACTTTGTAAACAGATAAATTATTCGGATTCTAACTCATTTTTATATACAAAATCTTATAAAATATTATAAGTTTTGGATTATTAATAGATTAATTAGCTCTTTAGCACGTGCATACTCTAAACATGAGTAAATTATTGGTTTATTCGGAATTTCTTTGCACGTTTGCATATTAGAATAGCAATTTATGAGTTATACGACAATTAAAGTTAGTACAAGTTTGTATTAGACTTATATACATGATTTTTTTTTATTATCCTGGGTTGGTTTAAACATATTTGTGCCCTACAAATATAATACTTAAAATATATCAGAGATTATATATAGTTTTATTTATTAGAGATGTAAATAATTATAATGCACATGCATGCTTAATATATAAATTTTACTCAAATAATATTTTTTACAATATTTAATTTATAAAAATTTGCAATAAATCTAAATAACAATATAATGATAAATGTTATATGATAGCATATACTGTATGATCATACATTTATATAAATCTATGTACATGTGTATGTATGTATGTACGTATGTCTATACGATTATGCAACCAAAAAATTAAAATCTTTTTTTGAAATATTATCATATATTCACATAAATGTATATATGTATATTAATATATATATGTGTATGTATGTATGTATGTATGTATGTATGTATGTATGTATGTATGTATGTATGTGTATTATTTATGTGTGTAATATTTATCTATTATGTATGTATGTATGTATGTATATATGTGTATATATGTGTGTGTATGTATATATGTATGTATGTATGTATGTATCTGTATGTGTATATATGTATGTATGTATGTATAAGTATGCATATTAATTTTGTAGCATTTAATAATATGTATTAACTATATTGTTGTTAAAAGAAGAAAATAACCTTGAAAAGATATAGTAGAAAGGAGGGTAAAATGGTCCAAAAGAATTAATTTGTTTAGTCAAACTCATATGCTGCTGTATTAGATATATAATAGATAATAGATTGTTCAGAATAAAATAACTATATTATTAGTATAATTAATTTAAATAAAAAAGTTTAATCAATTACTCGGTTTTCAATTTCTTCTCTTTTTATTTTAATTTTTTATGGCTATTTTTTCAATTTTAGTTTCTTTTTTAAAAAAATATTTATTTTATTCAAAATTTTACATAAGAAAAGAATTTCTAAGATAAAAGGATTCTACTGCCGAACCTATTTTGTTTCTTAGTACAAAATATAGTGTTCTTGTTAGTTATGAATATCACTAGTAAACTAGACAGAGGGGGGGGGGGGGTGAATGGATAGTTTGAAGATTTTTCATTTCTTGAAGCTTAGATCTATGTTTGATTATATATGTATGAGAATGCGGAAATAAAAATAAACAGAACACACACAATCACTTTAATCTACTTTGTATAAAGCAAATTAAATACTACAGCTTCCAAAATTTCACAATTGAAATTCTGGCTTCTAAACAAGAACAGAGCTTTCTTGTTTTCTTACAGAGAAAAGAGTGCTTGAATAATTCTATGTTGTATCTCTCTTAGAGCTAACTATAGGGTGTGCACAATATATATGACCTATACAGATTGGTGCACACACCTAATTACACAGATAACCCTAACCGTAACACCATGATGTTTTTCCAAAAGAGGTTAGCTGTGCAGGTAAGGACCACTTGCTCTCTTTATCTTTGGACAACTTAACCGTAACAAATTCTCCAGTATTTGTCTCCATGATCTTTGATTCTGTACCTTGATTTGTCTTGTTGTAAAACGCCTAATTGTTGATATCGTGAACTCCAATATACTTCTTATTCCGTGACTTGTCGACATAGAGCATTTCTGACTTTGCTATATGAGGACTTTGCTATATGACCATTTTAGGAGTATGTTATATGGCATATTACAGACTTCACGACATAGCCTTTGAAGACTTCACGATCTAGTACATTTCAGACTATGCGATCTCAACACTTCACGACATGGCCTTTGAGGACTTAACGATATAGAACATTTCAGACTATGTGATCTCAACACTTCACGACATGGGCTTTGAGGACTTCACGAAATAGCTCATTCTGACTTCACGATCTAGGGACTTAGACAAATTTTTGAAACTTATTTCTTCATGGCCTTATTCACTTTTATCCTGCTGTATGAACAAATTGAACTTCTTTCGGGATGATTATTTCATGGCCTATATACATTCTAATTGCTAGAAACTCACTAAGCTCATTGTAAAATTGAGCATACAGAATGAAGCTAAGTACATGATAACAAGACAAGTACAATAGAGACTTATACTATATCCCGGTGATAAACTTCACCAGGTCATGTAGAGTGACACAGTCACAAGGTGTAGGCTTGTTAATAGTGGTATTTAGACATGCCTTGAGTCTAACAATCTCCCCCAAATTGTGAGTAAGAAACTTAGGCACAATTTCATGTCTGATAACAAGTCTACCTTACATAAAAGGAAGTAAATTGCAAAGAAAGCAGAATTTGATTATAAACAGAAAATGACAGCTTACAGATGATTTTTCTGTTCTGAACAGCTTCAGATTCCATTTGTTTTTGTAGATATTCTTCATAGACTTTCTTCTTTTTGGCTTCCTCCATTTTGTTATTTTCTGAAATGGCTATGAGAATTTCATCCTTTGATGTCATCTCTTTCAAGAGAGGAGAGTTTTCTAAGTCTTTAGTAGCATCTCTCAGAGCACTTTCTACATAAGAGTCCAAGTAATCCATCCTTATTTTGCTTTTCCCTCCATTTTTGTTCTTGTACTCCACTTCATAAGGATTGAACTTCACTCTGCAGAGCCCCTTCTTCCTTAGATCCATTGCCTTCTCTTCCATCTCTGCCATCTCCTTTTCTTTTTGAATTCTTCTCTCTTCGTTCATCCTTCTTACTTCTTCCTGGTAATCATATTGTATTTTTAAGTACCTGGCAATTTCTATCTTCCAGATCTTTTCTTCTTTTTATTCAAAGTTTAATAAAACATTGATTCTCTCTAGATCATAGATATGGAAGAATTGCCAGCTCCCTGTTTTCATTTCTTTCTCCCTTCCATCAGTGTACTTGATTTCTAGATGATCTTGAATAACTTTGACTTCAAAGATCCTTTGAGCTCTCAAGAATGCTAAGGCTTCTTCATCATAATCTTCATCCAGAGGAGGTACATCTAACCCAATAACATTAGTGATCACTCCAGTTTTCTTTGTTATCTTTGTTCTTTTGGCTACACTCTTGATCTTCCAATACTTCACTTGAGGTAGCTTTCTGGAACATGGAGAGTTAGTCTTCACTGCCACATCATTTGGAAGTAACTTTGATCCCTTTCCTCTTATCCACTGTAGAACTCTACTGGATGTGACTTTGTGGAAGTGTCTTTTTGATTTCACCTTTGTGGCTTCACTTTCCTTCTGTGGCAAATCAGTTTCAAAAGCCTGAGTTACAGATTTTGGTGGATCATTACTAGCAATATCCACCCTAGACTTAGAGTCTTGTTTTGAGGTTAAAATACTGCTAGCAATGTCCTTGGCTTGCTGATTTCCACTCTTTCTCTTCTCGGTCTCTCTTTTCCCATGACCATCTTTCTTGTCATTTTTAGCATCTTTGGATTTCCTTAATGAACTACTCCTGCTGCTCTCACTCTTTCCATCCTTATCACTCATGTGGTGACTTATTCTCCTACCACTCTTGTCTTCATCTTCTTTGTCTTCCCCCTTATCTCTCCTTACTTTGGCTGATTCAGGTATTCTACCAAATGCTAGAAAAGTCTGTAGAATTTGAATTGTCTCAATTTCTTCTACAGTTCTGAATCCCCTTTTTGCTTTCAGCATTTGAATAACCTGATTGATTGTGTCTTTGTTCTTCATATCCAACTGTTTAGGAATTACCAATTGAGCAATGTCATTGGCTGTAGAGCTGTTTTGGTAGATTACTGTCCTTGGATTTGTGATCACTTCAGGCAGCCTTAGGGGTTGATCTCTTAGAAGCTCATCAAATAATCTTTTGTTGTTGCCCCCTTTCTTCTCAATCAGTTTCATAAATGTATCCACTTCAGTGAATTTAAGCTTCTCTGGAGATTCAAAAGACAAATGCCATAGGTGATTGTCTTTGGAAATCATGATTATCTCACTTAGACAGGCTTCTTTCACCTTCCTGACTACTACTGTGAAGTACTTGATTTCTTCCTTGAGTTTGCGTCTGTAGTTCAGGGTGTCATCATCTACACTGGCTTTAGTGGATGTCAGAAACTCCAGGAAGGCTTCATCATGATAGACATTTGAGTTTGCAACTTCCTGTAGCTTGGCCTCTATGACAATGTCTATCTTCATTGGTTGAGCATTTGATATGGTTAGAGGAGCACTGACATCCATATTCATTGTGCCAGGATAGTAAGTAGAAGTGACAGTGCTCTTTTGTTCATCCTTGTTGGTTATCTCAACTGTAGGAAAGGTTACTGGCTTTAGAGTTGATTCCTCAAGTAATATCCCCTTTTGTTTAGCTGATCTAGCTCCCCCTTTCTTCTCTAAGATGGAGATCTCCTGTTCATTCTCCCCCTTAGGCTTGGTATCAGAAGATTGGCCTTGAGCTTCACTAGGGATTGGAAGGTTCATATGCATCATCATTGCAGTCATCATCTGTTGCTGGACTAGCAGAATGTTAGAAGTTTCATTGCTTTGGTCATCCAGCTTAGAGTTGAGTTGCTCCAAGGATTGAGTTAGCCCTTTGTTTTCAAGCTTGAGCTCAGTCACTTCTCTTTCCAGCTTGTCAACCTTGGAGAACAAGTGCTCAGATTTAAAAGAATTGAGAGATTGATCTTTGAGCCTGGAGAATTCATATTTGTTGATGTTGGAAATAGGAACTTCATCTACCAGTTTGTCCCCATACTGGTTCTTCCACATCACAAAGATCATTGAGTTGGAGTTGATATTGGATATTGCACCTGATTGTCCAGCTTGGTAGAAAGCTTCTTGAGATTTTCAGTAACCAGGGCTAAGGTGTAGTCCATCTTAGTGACATGTTTGTTGGTTTTCTGAACCTCCTGTAGGATGCCATCCACCTTGGAAAAATTAGATAGATATGTGTTCTTCAGCTTTGTCATAGATTGATCTGTTTCTTTCTTGATTGAAGAGATTTCTGATTGAAGACCTTTCCCAAGATAGTGCAGAGCCTTGAGTTGATTCTTGTAGACATCATTAACTGCATCATACACTTCTGCAGGTGACATACTCTTGGCATTAGACCCCAAAGATGTGAGATAGTCTTCCCTGAGAAATGCAAGAGCATCCTTAAACTTTACTGTCCTATTAGCATCCAACCAGGCATCCACATTTCCATCCTATTGGGCTTCATCAATGATCTCTTCTTGTTGAGCTTCAACATCCTCCTGGTGACACAAAAGAATGGCTTCATAGTCCTAGTTGGGGAGGCCTGCTGTAAGAAGATGTTGAGCTATTTTTGAGAACTCATCTATCTGTGCCACATTTAAGCTTTGGAGAGCTTCTTCCGTCAATAGTGATGTCACAGATGATGATCCTGAAGGTCTGTCATGGTGCACAGACTCCAGCCATTGTGACAAAGTGGCATGAGCCAAGTTAGTGCTAGTGCTAGGCACTTCTGTTACAATTGATGATTCTACAACAGGAATGAAAGATGTTTGAGTCTCCTCCAGCCTTGGAATGGCTGTAGAGTATGATGTTGTCTCCATTGAAATGGGATGAGTTACAACATCATCTCTATGTGCCTGTGAAGGCAGTTCCAAGTCCCTAAGGATTGGAGAATTAGGCACAGAGTCTCCAGTGAAAACTGGTGAAGCCTCTGTGTTTGTGTTGGTGTCATTAGAATATACCCCAGCATGCATTTCCTGACCAACTGAATGTATGTCCTGGGTGGTGAGCAAAGTGTCATGCACCAAGTCACTTGAAGTTGGCTCATTCACAGATTCAAAATGTGAATGATCAAAGGCAGGATTGTCATGTGAATGACTCTCCTGTTGAGAAGAAATATCTACATTTTGAGATTCTGAGAGAGAAGTGGGGTTTAGATTAGATTTTGGCAGCTCCCCCTGAGAAATAAGAGGAGTTTCAAGTGTGATGTGCTCTCCACTCAGTGTAGTACCACCCTGTTGTTCTCTTGAGTCAAGAGTGAGTTCTTGACTCTGTGCAGACTCTTTACAGATTGTAGTGGGAAGACTACTCTTTTCAATACCAATAACATGTTGAGAGGCCATTGACAGTAATAGGTTTACCCCTTTTAACACATCTGAATCTTGTTGGGAGGATTCAGTGTTAGCTAATTTTTTTGGATTTCTTCTTTTGTTTGGTGAGCTGTGACTCAGGTTCCTCACTTCTTAAATCTACAGTATCATCAGTGACTGTTATGGCTCTCTTCTTGCTCTTCTTTTTAGTAACATCAATCTTTTGAGAGGTTGGTGCACTGGGCTCCCTAATCACTAAAGTAGTACTGTTTTCAGATGGTTGACTGGATGGGTTAGGGAGGCTTGGGTTAGACTTTGTAGCTCCATCAGTCTTAGTTTTCCCTTTCCAGGAAAGAGGATGATATATGGGTTGATCAAGTGTATAGGATTTGAATGTTCCTTGCATATGCTCAGTAACACTCAAAGCTACATCCACTTGATTCCTAGTGTCCAATGTCCCAAAAATGACTTTGGACATGGACTTAGGATAAGACAGTTTTAATGTATCTATGCCTTCTACTTCATGCAACTCACTATCTAGATGATTTAAAATTCATTGAATAAAGCGAGGATTGAAAATTTCATTACCTCTACCACGTGGAAGTTTGCCTAACCTTTGGTCCAGTTCTCGAATGATAATTGCTCCAACATTTATTTGTTGATCGTAGGCTAAGGAGTAGGCAAGCTTCACAGCAATGTGGCTGATTTGATCCCATCCTATCTTTCTGCACAGGAACACCTTTTGTAGAGCATCAAACAGATACAACCACTCCATCCTTATATTTTTCTTATTCAACTTGGCCATTTCAATTGTATCAGAGTAATTAATAAATTCCAAAAACTCCAGCATCTGATCATCATTAGCTTCAGCATCATGGTTCTCAGTCTTGAACCCAAAAGTTTCATTGACCTCCTTTTCCCCAAATTGCAATTGTTTACCTCCAATAGTACAGCTTATCTCTGTGAATGATGTTCCATCCTCCTTAGCCATGACAGTACATATAACAGTCCTCCAGAATGCTTCTAGTAAGTCAACATACATAGGTGGGTTCTTTGTGAGGGCTTGGTGAAGGTAAGAGGTGTTTAAAAAGCGTACAAAGCATTTGTATCTAGGGTTGGCTTCAGCATCAGAGGGGATAGTAAGAAAATTTGTTTCTTTAGGTATGACTAGGGTGTTTGATGATGCTACTGTTTGAGATTTGGGTGCCATTTCTGAGTTTGAGATTGAAAAGAGGGGGAAAGATGTTGGAATTAGGTTTGAAAATTGAGAGAAATCGACAAGATGAAAGTGTTAGAAAGAGGTTGCAAAGTGTATTTATATGACTGAGACAGTGCGATATAGATATATGAATATGTACAGACCATTCCTATGTCGTGAAGTCTCAAAATAGACTGTATTGAGAAGTCTATCAAAGTACATCGCAAAGTCTAGTAAAGAGCTATGTCACAAAGTATAGAGGGTAAGAGTATAAAAGAGACTTTGAGATATAGTACAAATACCTTGTCGAGAACTCTCGTTTGGAATTGCAATCGATTTATCAGACATATATCAAAATTTTGAAAATAAAATCAATTTAATTCAAAATTCTGTCAATATGCGGGGACTTGTCGATATAGTTATTCTGTGTCGCGAAGTCCACTAAGTAGATCGCAAACTCAAGAATTGAACTATATCGCGAAGTCTCACAACGTTGACAGTTTGCGATATAGGTTTGTTTACTTTGAACTATGCCGTGAACTCTTAAAATCACCTATATAGAGATGTCTTAAAAGCTCACAGTTCCAAAAACAAATATGATTTGGAAAAATATGCAGTAAAATACTGGAATATTTATAAATCATATCTCAGCTAATTTTCACTCCAATCAAATAGAGCATTTAAATACAGTGAAAATTTACTGCTGCAATAATTAACTAGCATAATTACTTAGAACTACTAAATGAATAATTGAGCATTCCAATTTCACTCACTAGTCTGTTGAAGACAGCTTCATTTAGAGGTTTAGTAAATATGTCAGCTAATTGTTTCTCAGTTGGAACATAAGACACTGCTATAGTACCATTTGCAGCATGTTCCTTAATGAAATGGTACCTTATCTCAATATGCTTTGTAGTAGAATGATTAACAGGATTGGCAACAATGGATATTGCACTAGTATTGTCACACATTAGAGGAATGTTTTCCAACACTAGTCCATAGTCCATTAGTTGATTTCTAATCCAAAGCAATTGAGCACAGCAGCTTCCAGCAGTAATATATTCAGCTTCAGTTGTAGATGTTGTTGTGGATTGTTGTTTCTTACTGAACCAAGATACTAACCTTTGGCCTAAGAATTGGCAGCTTCCTGAAGTGCTCTTTCTGTCAATTCTACATCCAGCATAATCAGAATCAGTATAACCAACCAGGTTGAACCATATGTCCTTTGGATACCATAAACCAAGATTAGGAGTCCCCTTCAGATATTTGAAAATCATTTTGATTGCCATCATGTGAGATTCCTTGGGATCAGATTGAAACCTTGCACATAGACATGTAGCAAATATTATTCCTGTCCTGCTAGCTGTGAGATAGAGTAATGATCCAACCATGCCTCTGTAAACCTTGATGTCAACTCTCTTTCCTCTTTTGTCTTCATCAAGCTTAATTGCAGTTGACATTGGAGTTTTTGCAGGGGATGAATCTTCTAAACCATATTTCTTCAAAAGATCTTTGACATACTTGGATTGATTTATGAAGATGCCATCCTTCCTTTGATTTACTTGCAAACCTAAGAAGTAGGTTAACTCTCCCATCATACTCATCTCATACTTGCTTTGCATCAATTTTGAAAACCTTTGACAGAGTTTTTCATTTGAAGAGCCAAAGATAATATCATCCACATAGATCTGAACTAGAATGATATCATTATCATGTTTCTTGAAGAATAGAGTTTTATCAATTGTCTCTCTTGTAAATTGATGCTCGAGAAAAAATTGAGATAGGGTTTCATACCAGGCTTTAGGTGCATGTTTGAGTCCATAGAGTGCCTTAAGCAATCTGTACACAAAATTTGGAAATTCTTCATTTTCAAAGCCAGGAGGTTGAGACACACATATACTTCCTCAGCAATATCACCATTAAGAAACACACTTTTCACATCCATTTGATACACCTTGAAGTCTGAATGAGCTGCAAACGCCAAAAATATCCCGATGGTCTCCAGTCTAGCTACAGGTGCAAATGTCTCATCATAATCAATGCCTTCTTGTTGACAGTATCCTTTAGCAACCAGCCTTGCTTTGTTTCTCACAACTACACCTTCTTCATCCATTTTGTTCTTGAATACCCATTTGCTTTCGATGACATTCTTATCTTCAGGAGGTGGTACTAATTCCCAAACTTTGTTTTTCTCAAATTGATTCAATTCTTCCTGCATGGCAACAATCCAATCATAATGCTTTAAAGCTTCTTCAATTACCTTTGGTTCTTCCTGTGGTAGAAAGCAACTATAAAGAAATGTATTTATTGTAGCTCTCCTTGTTCTAACACCTTCACTAGGATCACCAATGATTTGTTCTCTAGTGTGGGCTCTGTCCCATTTTCTTGTATGACCCTGTTCATCTCTTTGGCTTGACTCGGAGTCATTTTGATCACCAGTACTGGAATTCTCTTCTTCTCCCCCTGTGTTATTGCTTCATTGCACAGGTGTTTGAGGATTATCATCAAATTCACTTCTTTCATCATTTGGAACAGTTAGAACATGTGTCTCTTCTTCACTTTCAGAATCTTCAAGATATCCTTGATTTTCAAATCTCAATGGCACACTGTCTTTTTCATTTGTTTCAAGTCCAGGGAATTTCTTTTCATTAAAAGCAACATCCATGCTCTCCATTACTTTGTGTTGCTCAGGTACAAACACTCTGTATGCTGTCCTTTCCAGAGAGTATCCAATGAAGACATCTTCAAATGCCTTTGCATCAAATTTTCCAACATGCTCAGATGTATCTTTCATCACAAAACACTTGCTTCCAAATACATGAAGATGCTTGAAGGATGCTCTTTTTCCAGACATCAAAGAGTAAGAAATTTTTCCAGACTTCTTATTGATTAATGTTCTATTTTGCACATAACATGTTGTGTTAACAGCATCAGCCCAAAAGCTAGTAGGTAGTTTTGCATCCAACAGCATTGTTCTTGCAGCTTCAATGAGAGTTCTATTCTTTCTTTCTACCACTCCATTTTGCTGTGGAGTTTTAGGAGCTGAAAATTGTTGAGAAATGCCCTTGTCTTTATAGAATTCATACAGTGTTGCATTTCTAAATTTAGTTCTATTGTCACTTCTCAAAGCAACTACAGAGGAACCAGTGTTTTGTGCTTCTCAATCAACTCTCTTGATATGCTTTATAATGACTTGAGGGGCTTCATCCTTGGAAAACAGAAATTCCACCCAAGTATATCTTGAGTAATCATCTACCATAACTAGAGCATATTTCTTCTTGGAGAGAGACATTACATTCACGGGGCCAAATAGGTCCATGTGAATTAGCTGCAGAGGTTTTGAGTTTGAATTGAGCAATTTATTCTTGTGACTTGACCTTTTGATCTTCACTTTTTCACATGCTTCACAAGCTCCATCTTGAACAAATTCCAAAGCAGGCATGTCTCTAATGAGTTCTCTCTTTGCTAGAGAATTCATTGCCTTGACATTTAAGTGAGACAGTTTCTTGTGCCAAATCCAAAATTCTTCATTTGTGGCTTTTGTGTAGAAACAACAAATTTCACCCTTGTTTGCAGACTTCAGATTAGCCACAAACAAGCTTCCTTTCTTTACACCAGTTAAAACAACTTCACCACTTTCTCTTTTGGAGATTAGACATTGATCTTCAACAAATTCAACTTTGAATTCTCTATTTGTGAATTGTCCAATACTCAAGAGATTGTGCTTCAGTCCTTCAACAAATGCTACATCTTCAATTATGACATTTCCAGCTTCAACATTGCCATATCCCATTGTATAACCAATGTTGTCATTTCCAAAGGTTACTGATGGGCCAGCCTTCTCCTCAAATTGTGATAGCAGGGCTATATCACCAGTCATGTGACTTGAGCATCCACTGTCCAAGATCCATATGACTCTTTTATTCTTGTTGCCCTGCATTCACAACATGATTAAGTTTTTTTTGGTGCCCACACTTGGTTGGGTCCAGTTGATTTAGAAATATGTTTGTAATTGATTCTTCTGTCATGGTCAGCCTTATTCACAACAGGGGACTTCACTGTTTTGGAAGCCTTAGAGTTGACACTCTTAGGCTCACATGAAGTCTTTACCCTATCAACTTTGATTGGGGATCCTGTCATGTGAGTGTGCATATGTGTGTGTGATTCACATGAGTGTGCAGAGTCGAGTTTTTGCTTCAAAGATAAGCAATTAGCAATCACAGTCACATAGCATGTCATGCAGTCAGATTTACCACAGAAAGAATCATAGATATCATTCATGCCAATAGAATGGTTACTTAAATTATGCACTTCATTTTTAACAGATTTGTTAGACTTGTGAGTCAAATGATTAACAGATGAGCATCTCTGACATTGTTTCCTAGGGGCATTTCGCACATAAGCATAACTGTTACTCTTGTTAACGCCTACTTTACCATTCCTGTTTTATTTCTTCTTCTTAACAACTTCCTTAGTGATCTTAGAATTCCTAGTAAGATTGTCTTTGGTTTCTTTCTGAGTTTCAGATTCAGGGGAGGAAGATATATCTTTAGTAGCGTTATCTTCTTCAAGTAACTGTTGTTTGATGACCATCAATTCTTCATTAAACTCCACAGTACACTGTTTGAAGATAGGCTCTTTGACACTTGACAAAACAGTGGGGCACTTTTGTTTACACACAATTCTTTTTCCTTGCCCTTAGCATTCTTCCTTCCCTTGTCATTTTCATAATCAAAACCAATTCTAACCTTAATGTTCTCGGTATGTTCCTCATGATAGGTTTGAACAATCTCAACAGAGTTTCTATATATAGCTCCTTATTTTCAATTCATTTTCAGCAATTTGTTCCCTGAGGGCCTTTTCTATTTGTTCAGCACACGCTACCTTATTTTTAAGGTACTCAACCTCCTGTTTCAAGCCATTAAGATTCACAACCATTAACTCAAGTTTCTTATTCTTTTCTGTAAGTTCAATATTCTTAGCAGTTAGCCTATCAATTTCTTCATTAGCAACTAACATACTAGTATGAATATTAAACATCTCTGTACTCACATCTTCAACAGTTTGCTTATATTGAGAGGGAGACATTTCAAGAGACGTAAGAATAGGTACCTGATTTGAGGATGAAGATTCATCATCATCATAGCAAGCCATCAAGGCAAAGTTTACATACTCCTGATCTTCTTCTTCATCTAAGTCATCCCGGCATTTTCCCTCTGCAATAAAAGCCTTGCCCTGCTATTTCTTGAGTAGAGCTTTATACTTTGCTTCAAGTTCCAAGTATGTTTTGTCCTTCTTGACTTACTTGGGCTTCTTGCATTCTGTAGCAAAGTGTCGAAGTTCATTACAGTTGTAGCATCTTATCTTTGATCTATCCACACTTCCAGTTTTGTATCCACCCTTTGCAGCACCAACAGTTCATTTCCCTTTGTTGAAATTGTTTGAACCACTTGATCCACCAGCTCCACTAGCATTAAACTTAGATTTGAATGGTTGCTTTCTTTTGAATCTTATGTTAGGTTACCTCCTAGCCATGTAAGCAAAGGATTTGTTCTCCATTTTGTCCAGTTCATCTAGGCTGTAGAATTCATCTTCTTCAGGTAAGTCATAAGTGACTTGAGGTTCTTCAACAGTGTCCTCATCATTTAACTCTTCAATCTTGGTTTGATTGACTTTCATAGCTTCCATTCTTTGACTTAATTTGTCAACAATAAGAGCACATGATGTGTTAGCCATTATGCCTTGTTTTGCCTGAATGGATCTTTTCTGAAACAGCTCCAGCTCATATATTTTCAGCACTCCATATAGCACATCAAAACCTATCTTGGTTAGATCTCTTTCCATGATAGAAGAGATTCTTGGCTCCAAATGGCTTGGAAGAGTTAATAAGAACTTCATGGTAAGCTCTTCCGTTTCATAGTGTTTGTCATAAAGCTTAAGATCATTTATCAATCTGTTGAACCTTTCAAACACTTCAGTGATGCCCTCTTTTGGCTGAGCCATGAAGGCTTCATACTGAGAAACAAGAATATGTTTCTTGTTTTTCCTTACTTCAGTAGTGCCTTCATAAAGTACCTCTATGAGATCCCACATCTTCTTAGCACTACTACAATGAGCAACAGTGCCATACATGCTAAGATCCATGGACTCACAAATGATGAGTTGAAGGTTTCCATCGAGAGTAACTTTCTCTTTTTCAGGATTAGTGTATTTGGAAGGATCTTTAGGCTTATAGTGTTTTGGTATTTTCTCAATACCAACGGTTGTTTCAGGAATCTCAATCTGTGGAATGAAGGGACCATGTTTTAGAATGTCTAAATACATGGGGTTTGAGGCTTTGATGAACATCATCATCTTCTTTTTTTCATAGGTTGTAATGTTCCTTCTCAAAGGGAGGAATCTTGATACTGCTTAGTTTCTGTGAACTCATTTTTTATCTTTTATTGTTTGTGTTTCAACAGCCTGCTCTGATACCACTTGTTAGTTATGAATATCACTAGTAAACTAGACAGAGGGGGTGAATGGATAGTTTGAAGATTTTTCATTTCTTGAAGCTTAGATCTGTGTTTGATTGTATATGTATGAGAATGCGGAAATAAAAATAAACAGAACACACACAATCACTTTAATCTACTTTGTATAAATCAAATTAAATACTACAGCTTCCAAAATTTCACAATTGAAATTCTGGCTTCTAAACAAGAACAGAGCTTTCTTATTTTCTTACAGAGAAAAGAGTGTTTGAATAATTCTATGTTGTATCTCTCTTACAGCTAACTATAGGGTGTGCACAATATATATGACCTATACAGACTGGTGCACACACCTAATTACATAGATACCCCTAACCGTAACTCCATGATGTTTTTCCAAAAGAGGTTAGTTGTGTAGGTAAGGACCACTTGTTCTCTGTCGTCCTTCTTCTTATCTTTAGTTGTTTGTCTCTATTCTTTCTCTCCAAGTTTTGCTGTAGATTTGCTATCTGTCTTTGGACCACTTAACCGTAACAGATGCTCCAGTATTTGTCTCCATGATCTTTGATTCTGTACCTTGATTTGTCTTGTTGTAAAACGCCTAAGTGTTGATATCGTGAACTCCAACATACTTCTTATTCTGTGACTTGTCGACATAGAGCATTTCTTACTTTGTTATATGACCATTTTAGGAGTATGTTATATGGCATATTACAGACTTCACGACATAGCCTTTGAGGACTTCACGATCTAGTACATTTCAGACTATGTGATCTCAACACTTCACGACATGGCCTTTGAGGACTTCACGACATAGAACATTTCAGACTATGTGATCTCAACACTTCACGACATAGCTCATTCTGAATTCACGATCTAGGGACTTAGACAAATTTCTGCAACTTATTTCTTCACGGCCTTATTAACTTTTATCCTGCTGCATGAACAAATTGAACTTCTTCCAGGATGATTATTTCATGGCCTATATACATTCTAATTGCTAGAAACTCACTAAGCTCATTATAAAATTGAGCATACAGAATGAAGCTAAGTACATGATAACAAGACAAGTACAATAGAGACTTTTATTATATCCTGGTGATAAACTTCACCAAGTCATGTAGAGTGACACAGTCACAAGGTGTAGGCTTGTTAATAGTGGTATTCAAACATGCCTTGTTATTTTATTCAAAATTTTATATAAGAAAAGAATTTCTAAGATAAAAGGATTCTACTGCCGAACCTATTTTGTTTCGTAGTACAAAATATAGTGTTCTGCAACAGAATTTTAAAAGTTATGCATATGAACTTCAAGGTTCTACAACTGAACTTATTTTTTTCCACGAAGTTCTACAAGTGAACTTGATTATTTTTATAATTAGGGCTTTAAAAAAAATCGAAAAATTCAATATCCTTCCGAAATATTTGTATTCGTATCTGGAATAAAGCGGATTTTATCCATATTCGAAATAAAGCGGATATTATCCGTATTCGAATTCGGTAGTTGCGGATACGAATATGGATATAGGCGCATCCGTATGAGATAATATCTGAATCCGAAATTAAATAAATATGATAAATAAATAAATAATATATATATATATATATAATTATATATATTATATATATATATAATTATATATATTATATATATATAATTACATATAATTTAGAATTTATTTATTAAGTTTACAGAATATATATACATATAATAGAATCATTAAATAATATATATATATATATATATATATATATAAGTTGTAGATAATTGTAAACATATTATATATATATATATATATATATATGAAAATATTTTACAAATTTACTATTTTCAAATAAACAAAATTATACTAAAAAGGTAATTTTTTGAAAAAAAATAAAATAGACTTAAATAAATTTAAGTTTGTTATATATATTATAATATATATGATTGTAAATGTGAGTTAAAGGAAGGAAGCTTATCTAGTAAGTTTTACCAAGCTTATTTTAGAAGCCTTACCATGTTTAACAAAGAAGTTTTGTTCAAACTTCTAATACACACCTAGGTAGTACAATTAGTAGTATAAATAGAGGTGCTATCCCATTTGTAAGAGACAGAGATTAGAAGCAATACAACTATTACTTTCATTCTCTTTCGGTTTAGCAACTTCTTCCTCTAGCTATTTACTTGTTAAAGTTAATTTTATAACACGTTATCAGCACGAGCCTCTGCCAACTGAAGTTTAGGAGGTACGATTTAATTTTAATTATTATCATTTTTGTTTAATAGTTATTTTAATTTATTAAATTATTATTGTTTAATATTAAAGATGGCTCTGCCGTCAAGTAATATTCATAAGTTTTGTGGTCGGCTATGCCGTCGTAACTTTTGAATTAAATTATTAATATATACATATAAATTTAATTAATTGTTTAAATCTTGATGTGCGATATTTTATCATGTTCAAACCTTTATCAGAATGGCAAACCTTGCAAAATTAGAGTTTGTTGCGTTGGATGTATCTGGGGACAATTATCTATCATGGGTGCTAGATGCGGAATTACACCTTAGTGCTAACGGATTAAAAGACACCATAGAATCAGGAAAAACCCCAACTGTTGAACAAAATGCCAAAGCTATCATTTTTCTCAAACATCACATTCATGAAAATTTAAAATCTGAATACCTAACTGTCAAAAACCCACTCACGCTTTGGAATAATCTTAAAGATAGATTTGATCACCAGAAACTTGTTCATTTTCTGCATGCCCGTTATGAGTGGATTAATATAAGGTTGCAAGATTTTAAATTTGTTGCTGAATATAATTCTGCCCTGTTCAAAATAAGTTCAAAATTGATTTTGTGTGGTGAGAATATTACTGATGTTGACATGATCGAAAAGACCCTATAAACCTTTCACCCCAATACTATGATCCTGGCACAACAATACAGGGAGCGCAATTTTAAAAAATATAGTGAGCTGATATCTCTTATTCTTGTAGCTGAGAAAAATAATGAGTTGTTGCTGAAAAATCATCAGATACGTCCCACAGGCTCTGCCCAGTTACCCGAAGTACATAACACGTCATTCCGGAAGAATGAGCGTGGGAAAGGGCATAGAGGAGGACGAGGTTATGGACGAAACCGTGGACGTGGAAATTTTCGTGGTCGGTTTCGAAATCAGTATAAATCTGGCCACCTGAAGTGGCAGCGTGATGGTTACAACAACTCTGGCCACCAGAAGTGGCAAAATGATGTACCAAATAAAAGAAAGGCACCGCAGGAAGGAGACACTAGAGATATCTGCTTTAGATGTGGGGCTCATGGGCATTGGACTCGTACTTGTCGCACACCTAAACATCTTGTAAAACTTTACGAGTCATCTAAAAATCAGAATGGACAAAGGGTGGAAACAAATTTGGCTAGTTTTAATGATGAACCAATCAACAAGACCACAAATGAACTAGATAGTAGGACTAATCTTTATTATGACCTAGATGAATAGTTTTTATGTACGTTTTTGTTTTCTATGTAATGTTATATGTATTTCTGTTTAGTGTACTTATTTTAATAAAAATGTCATTTATTTATGTGTGTATTCAGAGTAAGTATGGAAGATATTTGCATTGCTGACTCTGCCACCACTCACACAATTCTACGAAGTCGACAATATTTTTCACATTTAACTAAAACCAACTCTCAAGTATTGACGATATCGGGTACATCTAATATGATCGAAGGTCTTGGGAAGGCTAGTTTTATTCTGCCAAATGGAACACAAATTCATATACCAAATGCCCTGTACTCTAGCAATTCAACTAGGAACCTCTTAAGTTTCAAAGATATTCGCCTTAACAGTTTTCACATTGAAACTACTAGTGAGGATAGAAACGAATATCTTTTAATCACTTCAACCACTTTAGGCTACAAGAAAATTTTAGAAAAGCTACACTCAATCTCTTCTGGATTGTATACCACAAAAATCAGGATCATTGAGTCACACAGTATCACTATTCCCAAAATTATAGACCCAAAATCACTTACCCTATGGCATGAGAGACTTGGTCATCCTGGAGTTTCCATGATGCGACGTATTATAGAAAATTCTACGGGACATCCTCTTAGAAACCAAAAGATCATACAACAAGATGAACTTCCTTGTTCAACATGTTCTCTAGGATAACTAATTGTTCGACCATCCCCTGTTAAACTTCAAGTCGAATCCCCTAAATTCTTAGAACGGATCCAAGGTGACATTTGTGGACCCATTCATCCGTCTTCAGGCCCATTTAGGTATTTCATGGTTTTAATTGATGCATCAACTAGGTGGTCTCACGTCTGTCTACTCTCTACACGGAATACAGCCTTTGCCAAACTACTCGCTCAAATTATCAAATTATGAGCTCAATTCCCTGACCATCCTATCAAATCAATTCGACTAGATAATGCTGCTGAGTTTACATCTTCAACTTTCAACGATTACTGTATGTCGGTAGGAATATCAGTTGAACACCCAGTAGCTTACGTGCACACACAAAATGGTTTGGCAGAATCTTTAATCAAGAGACTTCAACTTATTGCCCGTCCTTTACTTCTCAGAGCCAAACTACCCACATCAGTTTGGGGTCATGCTATATTACATGCTGCAAACCTAATAAGGGTCAGACCATCTGCCTATCATAAACAATCTCCCCACCAACTAGCCCTTGGTCAAATTCCCGATATATCTCACTTCAAGGTTTTCGGTTGTGCTGTATATGTTCCTATTTCGCCTTCACAAAGAACTAAAATGGGACCTCAAAGAAGAGTAGGAATATATATAGGATTTGATTCACCATCTATCATAAGATATCTTGAACCATTGACTGGTGATGTATTTACTGCTCGATATGCAGATTGTCATTTTGATGAGTCTGTCTTCCCTTCATTAGGGGGAGATAAGGTTGTGCATAATTTAAATTCTGAATTGACATGGAATACATCATGATTGAATGCTTTAGATCCTCTTACTAATCAATGTGAATCTGAAGTTCAAAGAATTATTCATATGCAAGATATTGCTAATCAAATGCCTGATGCTTTTAGTGATTCTAGACATATTATAAAATCGCATATACCTGCTGTTAATGCTCCAGCAAGGGTTGAAATCCCTATTCGTAAATCAATTCCTAAAAAATTGGAAGGTGATTTAAAACCACGCCAGAAGCGTGGCAGGCCTATTGGTGCAAAGGATGTTATACCACGAAAACGGAAACTGATTGGACCTGCCCAAGAAATGGCAAGTGTTCCAGATAATACCCCAGAAGTGGTATTACCTCCTGAAGAGATTTGAGCCCCTGAAGAGGCTATAACGAAACCCCCAGAAGTGGGATTACCTCCAGAAGAGGATATTGCTCCTGAAGTGGCACATGCTTCCATAGAAGCAAAGGTACCTGATAATTATGAGATCTCATTGAGTTATGTACATAACGGGAAATTATTGGATCGTGGGAGTACTAAGATTGATGAGATATATGCTTTTTCTGTGGCATGTGATATCTCTATGAACTCCAATCTTGAACCACAAAGTATGGAAGAATGCTGACAAAGAGATGATTGGCCAAAATGGAAAATTGCAATCCAAGAGGAATTGCAGTCCTTGCGCAAGAGAAATGTATTTGGACTTACACTCCAAACACCAGCTGGTGTGATCCCTGTGGGGAATAGATGGGTATTTGTACGAAAACGAAACGAGAGAAATGAAATTGTGAGATATAAGGCCCGGCTAGTGGCCCAGGGATTCTCTCAAAGGCCTGGATTTGATTACCAGGAAACTTACTCTCTTGTAATGGATGGAGTCACTTTTCGTTTTCTAATAGGTATGGCTTGTATGGAAAGATTGGAAATGCGTCTCATGGACGTGGTGACAGCCTACCTATATGGATCACTTGATTGTGATGTTTATATGAAAATCCCTGAAGGATTAAAATTAGAGGAAACTAAGCCTCGTCATTTGTACTCAGTTAAATTACAACGATCAATATATGGCTTAAAGCAGTCCGGTCGTATGTGGTATAACAGGCTTAGTGAGTACCTATTGAATAATGGGTATATTAATAATCAAGTGTGTCCATGTGTGTTTATTAAAAAATCTCAAACTGGGTTTGTTGTTATTGTTGTTTATGTGGATGATTTAAATATTGTTGGTACTTCTGAAGATATTATTAACACTGCTAATTATTTGAAAAATGAGTTTGAGATGAAAGATCTTGGAAAGACAAAGTTTTGTTTAGGTATACAGGTGGAACACTTATCTTCAAGCATATTTGTTCATCAGTCCACATACACAGAAAAGGTTCTTGATCGATTTTACATGGACAAATCTCATCCACTGACTACGCCAATGGTTGTTCGATCACTTGAAGTTGAAAAAGATCCATTTCGTCCCAGAAAAGAAAGTGAAGATGCTATTGGACCTGAAGTTCCATATCTTAGTGCAATTGGTGCTCTTATGTACCTCGCAAACAACAGACGACCTGATATTGCATTTGCTGTGAACCTACTTGCAAGATTTAGTTCTGATCCAACTAAAAGACATTGGGATGGAATTAAACATATCTTGAGATATCTCCGTGGGACGATTGACCTTGGATTGTTCTTTCCAAACAACTCGAAATCACAACTGGTTGGATATGCAGATGCTGGGTACATGTCAGATCCTCACTTTGGAAGGTCACAAACAGGTTATTTATTCACATATTGTGAGACTGCTATCTCTTAGAAGTCTACAAAATAGACTATGGCTGCAACTTCATCAAATCATGCAGAATTACTAGCAATCCATGAAGCAAGTAGAGAATGCATCTGGTTGCGATCCGTCATTCAACATATTCGGCGATCATGTGGATTATCAAATATCACAGATAGTCCTACAGTTATGTTTGAAGATAATTCGGCTTGTATTAAGCAGTTGAAGGAAGGATACATTAAAGGAGATCGAACAAAGCACATATTACCGAAGTTCTTCTACATTCATGAACTACAAGAGAATGGTGACATTGAGGTACAACAAGTTCGTTCAAGTGATAATCTGGCAGATATACTTACAAAGTCACTACCTACATCAACATTTGAAAAACTTCGAAATAGTACTGGCAAATAGTACTGGCATGTGACGGTTAAAGAACCTGTTACATCATGATGTCAAATTGTGAGACATTTTATTAAGGGGAGACTGTACTCTTTTTCCTTCGCTAAGGTTTTTATCCCACTGGGTTTTTCCTTACAAGGTTTTAATGAGGCAGTCAATCTCTGTAGTAACTCACATTGACAATCAAGGGGGAGTGTTATATATATTGTTAGATATAATTGCTGACGTTTGTTCATCAGTGTTTAAGTACCAGGTACATATCAGAGTTTACATAGAAGCCAGTCAGAGTTTGATAAAGTCTGACTGGGTGAAGAGTTTATATAGAAGCTGGTCAGAGTTTGTTAAAGTCTGACAGGGTGATAGTTGACTTAGCTGTCGGTGCAAAGATAAAGATTCTAGAAGCAATATATTCTGAAGATGGAAAGAAGCAGAATATATTGATACAGCTAAGGAGACTGGACAGAAGACTGAAGCAATCCTTAATTGATAATAATTGTATAGCTGATTTATAGGAGTATCAATTAGATAAGGATTGTATGTAGCTGTGTACTATATAAACACAGATAATTTATCCCTAGAAGGGACGCGAACATTGAATATATTATTCTTGTAACCTAGTAGCTCTTTGTGATTCATTAACATCACTAAGAGAGAATTATTTAATATAATTCAGTTTGTTGATTTACAAACCTGTGTTCTTGATTGTTATTCTCATATATACTTGATTATATATTGTGTATTCGGCCTAACAATTGGTATCAGAGCCAAGGCTGTTTAATATATACAGTTTTACGATTCAAACACAGTAATAATCATGTCTGAAGAAAATCAAACTGCTCCTAAGGCTGAACAGGTTAAGCCCAATTCTGTGAGTCGATATGAAACAATCAGGGTTCCAATTCTCAGGCCAGTAGAGTATCCGATTTGGAAGGTGAAGATGACCATGTTTCTGGAGGCTACAGATCCAGAATACCTTGACAGAATCTATGATGGTCCTCATATGCCGACTAAATTGTCCCCTGTTGTTGATGGTCAAGAACAAAAGACTGTTCCAAAGGAAAAGAAAGATATGACTCCTGAGGACATCTCATCAATTGCAAAAGATGCAAAGGTTAGACATCTTCTCCACAGTGCTTTAGATAATGTTATGTCTAACAGAGTAATTGGCTGCAAGACTGCCAAAGAGATATGGGATGCTTTAGAAGTCAGATGCCAGGGAACAGGTGCTATTAAGAAGAACAGAAAGACAATACTCACACAGGAGTATGAGCACTTTGATTCAAGACCTAATGAAACCTTGACTGAGACTTATGACAGATTTTGCAAACTATTGAATGATCTGTCTCTGGTTGATAAAGAATATGAGCTTGAAGAGTCTAATCTCAAGTTTCTGTTATCTCTACCTGAAAAGTGGGATTTAAAGACAACCACAATAAGAGATAATTATGAGCTTGCTGATACAGATCTTGATGAAATCTATGGGTTGTTGAAAACTCATGAACTGGAGATAGAACAAAGGAATAGAAGATTGAGTAAAAAGACAAAATCTGTTGCTCTCAAAGTTGAGGAGAAGCCCATCAAGAAGGAATCATCAAGAAAGAAAGCCAAGGGAAAGGCTTTAGTCATTAAATCTGAAAGCGAGTCATCAAACTCTGATGATGACTCAAACTCTGATGAAGCTTCTGACTCTGAGGATGATGAAGAACAGATGATGCAAATGGCTGCACTGATGGTGAAGACTTTCAAGAAGATGGGATTCAAGAACTTTAAGAAAGGAAAGAGATTCTCAAGGAAAGATTCAAACTCTGAAAGGAAAAGTTTTAGAAAGTCTGATGGAAGGGAGACCAAGTCTGGCAAGAAGGATAAATCTGAAATCCAGTGCTACAAGTGTAAGGAGATGGGTCACTATGCTCCAGAGTGCAAGAAAGGCAAATCTGAGAAAGCACTCATCTCTAAAGGTAAAGACTGGGCAGATACTTCAGACTCTGATGATGGAGAAAATTATGCTCTAATGGCAACTGTCAGAGATGAGACCGAATCATCTGAAAATAAGGTACCCCTAACTACTTATGCTTATGATACTGATAATATATCTGAATTGAGAGTTTATCTGAAAAGCGTACATGTTAGTTATAGGGATCAGACTTTAGAAAATGAGAGAATTAAATCTGAGAATCTTAGCCTTAAAGATAGAAACAAGTTTCTTGAAGGAGAACTTGAAATATGAAGCAGATTCAAAAAGAAAGAGATGATGCTGTTTATGTAGAACAGGAGTTGCTGAAAAGATATAAGCAATTAGAATCTGATCTAGAAAAAGAAAGAAAAATAATCAAGACTTGGACAGACTCTGGAAGAGACACTCATCAAGTGTTTCAGACAGATTCTGTAGGTTTAGGCTATTGTGAAAATGATGAACTTAGGTTTAAAGACAAAGTTAAGGTAAAACCACAACTTAAACCTGTGAAATTTGTTCCAGAAGCCAATAAGTTAAAATCTGTTGTAATAAGAGAAGCTGATATGGAATCAGATGAAGCCTGTGAAAGACAGGAAAATATTATAACAGAAAAACTTATGGAAAGAGAAGCTGTTAGAAAGCCAGTAAAAACTTGTGAAAAACAGGTTAATGTTGGTTTGATGACAGGAAAACAGTTCAATCATAAGCTGAAAGAGGTAAAATCTGCCATGAAACCAAAAAGGTCCAAGAAGAATAGGAATGGAAAGATAGGCATAAATAAAAGAAATAATCATTTGCCTACTGGTGCTGCTCCAAGGAAAACATGTTATAATTGTGGTAGTTCTAATCATCTTGCTAATTACTGCACAAAGAATAAAAATATCAATTCCTTACCTTCTACATCAGGAGTAAAGAATGATTATGTTAGGGTTAGACCACAGACTTTATGCACACACTGTGGGAGCACTTGGCATTCCATTTATACTTGCAAGAGTTATCATGCTATTTATCACAACTATTATGAGCTAAAACCCAATCTGAAATGGGTTAGAGCAAACTCTGCAAGTGTAAAGTCTGACAATGTTAGTTTAAACTCTGTTGATAGTAATTCCGCTGCAAAAACTAACACTGTTAAGAAAGACAAAGGATCCAAGCAAGTCTGGATCCTTAAAACTAACACTTAGTGTTTGTTTGTGATTGCAGGGTATAAAAGAGAGCACACTTATCTTGGACAGTGGATGCTCAGGACATATGACTGGAAATAAAGCCCTGCTATCAGACTTTAAGGAGAAGGCTGGCCCAAAGGTTTCCTATGGAGATGGCAACATAGGACACTGATAGAGTATATATTTATATATATTTTATATGATTTTATTCCTCATATTTATTATATTTTGCATTTAATTGGACTTTTATTAAATAAATTCTGATGTTTTATTGTAGGAAGCAAGGAATCCTAAACTTGGAAGGATTGGAGAATAAATAGCTTAATTTGGAGATTTATTAGAAGGAAATTCGGATTTGTTGGGCTGCATGCAAGTACATCACTGTTTGGGCCATATCTGGAGTTCCAGAAGTCAGAATTGGACGATTTAACAGCCCACGCGAAGATAACATAATTCTCTTTCATTCTTAAGTGGCCCAGATATCAAATTACAACTGGAACGGGCCAGAATTACTGAGGAACAGTCAGTTACGATTTTCCTTGGAAAAGCAGAATCAGTTTAGGAAACATATTGTATTTTCCTCAAAATATTAAAATACTTTTATTAGATACATATACAGACATCAGATACAATTAGGTATTATTAGATACATCTGAGAGAAGAGAAAAAGGAGGCTACGCTCAAGAGGGAAAAAGCTTTGGAGATTGCTGCGATTACAGATTTCATCTTTTCTCCTTATTTTCCATCATGTTTACATACTCTTGTGTATTGTTTTCTTTTGAGATGATGAACTAATTTTCTCTCTAGGCCTTTAATGGATTCTTTTGTTAATACATAAGTTGTATTCTTTAATTCTTTGTTCTTGTGGTCATATTGATTGTTTGTATTGGTTTATGTTTAATGCTTCTCAAAGATTGATCACCCTTGAGATTGAATTAGTAATTTAGGTGGACTTGGAAAAGAAACCCTAAGTTAAGACCCAACCAATATAACCTAGGATTAATATTTATATTAATTTGTGGTTAGGATAGGAATATACCTAAACACCCTAGGTAGTCCAATTAAGGCGAAACTTAATGATGTTTATGGATTTAAATTCTACATAGGAATATGGGGGTTAATTCATAAATTAGAGTCACTTGAGATTCGGAAGGTCCTTGTGCGTACCTAATAGCCTTAGACTAGCAATTAGACCACGAGAATAGAGGTTAAAGAAGAAGCTTGTTAAAGGACATTAGATGAAGTTAAGGCCTAGTTTTCATTCTCTTGGAATTTATTATTCGCTATTGTGTTAGCTTAATTGTTTAGTGGTAATTTAGTAAAAACTTCACTTGATTTTCATACTTGAATTGAAAGAAAGATAGTAAGTGGTATTTAACAGCTTATTTGTAGTCCTCGTGGGAACGAACTTATTTACTACTTGTTGCGATACGTGCTCTTGCGTTAAGGTTCTAAAACCTACAACAAGTTTTTGGCGCCGCTGCCGGGGACCAAATTTAAGTATTTATTTGTTAATATCATTGCACTATTTAGTACTTTGAGATCGAGTATTACTTGTTCTTTTGTTCAAGTTTTGTAGGGGCTTGATTTTGTATGCGTAGACGTGACTCTTCTTCACTTGTTCCACTTGATTTGGAGATTGAGAGAACTGCGAAACAAATTCGAAAGCAAGTCAGGGAAGCTAAAACCCAAGTCGGTACAATGGGTGATAATGTGGATGAAGTTCCTGCTGCAAGGCGCATGCGGGTGAAGGAGTACATAATGCCTTCTTTCGATGGCATTCATTCTAGTATTGCAAGGCCCGCCATTGCTGCAAATAACTTTCATGTTGATTCAGCTACAATGCAGGCTATCAGGGACAACAAATTTCATGGTCTTTCTGCTGAAGATCCTAATGCTCACTTGAGGAATTTTCTTGAGATTGTTGATAATTTCAAGGTTAATGGTGTTTCTGAAGAGACCATCAGACTAAGACTATTTAGTCGTTCTTTGGATGGAAGAGCGAGAGAATGGTTGGATTCTCTGCCAGTCAATTCTATCACTACATGGAACCAACTTGTTGAGAAATTTCTAAACAAGTACTTCTCTCCAGCAAAGACAGAGCGTTTGATCAAAGAAATTCAGAATTTTCAGCAGTTTGATATGGAGTCTCTTTATGAAGCTTATGAGAGGTTCAAAGATCTTTTGAGAAAGTGCCCACATCATGGACTATCTGATCAGCAAAAGATTCGCACATTCTATAATGGGCTGACATTGCAGTGTGCTACTCAAGTTGATGGAGCTGCTAGGGGTTCATTGATCAACCAGTATCCTGAAGATGCGTTTGAGATTCTTGAGGATATTACTTCGAATAATTGCAGGGCCTATGAAAGAACAAGTTCCAAGAAAGTAGCTGGTTTGTATGAAGTTGATCCATTTACATCGTTCTCAGCTAAAATGGTGTCTCAATTTGAAGCTTTAAATAAAAAGCTTGAGTCTCTATCAGTGGATAGACATCAACCAGTTCATCCTGCTCAGCAAGTTCAGAATGTTCATGTATTTTGTGATACGTGTGGGGAAGGGCATCCAACTCAGCAATGTCCATTGATTTATCATGATGCATCACAGTCTAATACGGTGAACTATGTGGGGAATTCAAGTAACCAGCGAAACAATCCGTATTCTAATACTTACAATCCTGGTTGGAGAAATCATCCCAACTTTGCATGGAACAACAACGCAAGCTCAAACATGCCATACAAATCTAATGCACCTCCAGGTTTTCAGCAACAATCAAGGTCGCAAGAGATTGAGAAGAAGCCAGCAACTGAAGATCTTCTTCTACAATACATGCAGAAAACAGATGCTGTGATTCAAAGCCAAAGTGCATCTATGAGAGCTTTAGAAATGCAAATGGGGCAATTGGCTAGTGCCATCAATAACCGTCCTCAAGGTTCATTGCCTAGTGACACAGAGCCGAATCCAAAAAATGTCAATAGGGAGCATTGCAAGGCCATAACTTTGAGGAGTGGAAAGGAAATTGAAGGGAATACAAAGAAGATTGATAGTGATGTGACTATTGAGTCTAAGTCTGATGAAGAGCCTAACAAAGTGGTGAATAAAGAATCTGTTGCACCACAGAATTCACAGGCTGATGCACCAACAATAAAGAAACCCATGTATCCTCCCCCTCCATTTCCTCAGCGACTACAAAAGCAAAAACAAGACAAGCAATTTCAGAAATTTATGGATGTCTTCAAGAAATTGTCCATTAATATTCCTTTTGCTGAAGCACTAGAGCAGATGCCAAGTTATATCAAGTTCATGAAGGATATTCTGTCTCGAAAAAGAAGGTTGGAAGAATTCGAAACAGTGGCACTAACTGAAGAATGTAGTGCTATTTTGCAGAAGAAATTGCCGCCAAAGCTCAAAGATCCTGGAAGTTTCACTATCCCTTGCACTATTGGAACACAATATTTTGGCAAAGCTTTATGTGATCTTGGGGCAAGTGTCAATTTAATGCCATTGTCAATTTTCATGAAGCTAGGAGTTGGAGAAGTTAAGCCAACATCAGTCCGTTTGCAACTGGCAGATAGATCTTTGGCATATCCAAGGGGTATAGTGGAAGATGTTCTTGTAAAAGTGGATAAATTCATTTTTCCTGCAGATTTTATTGTGCTTGATATGGAAGAGGATGCAGACATTCCATTGCTTCTTGGTAGGCCATTCCTAGCTACTGGAAGAACTCTCATTGATGTTCAGAAAGGAGAGTTAACCATGCGAGTGCAGGATGATGAGGTGACATTTAATGTTTTTTCTGCTATGAAGTTTTCTAATGATGAAGAGAGCTGTTGTTCGTTGAGTGCTATTACAGATGAAGATGGCATGCAAATGTTATCGCATCACACTATTGATGCTCTAGAGTTGTCTTTACAAGAAGCAGGTGATGACAGTTTTGAGGAGATTGCAGAATGTATCAATGAGCTAAATGCACTTCCTACTTATCGGGGACCTCTTCAGAAATTCGAGAGTTATGAGATGCCTGAGAAATCTAAGGCATCGAAACCATCCATCGAGGAACCTCCTGAACTTGAATTGAAACAACTTCCAGAGCATCTAAAGTATGTATTTCTTGGTGAAAGCTCAACTTTACCGGTAATTATATCTTCTACTTTGTTAGTTGAACAAGAAGAGAAGTTGCTTCGAGTTTTAAAGGAATTTAAAAAGGCTATTGGGTGGAAAATTGCTGATATCAAAGGTATAAGTCCTTCATTTTGCATGCACAAAATCTCAATAGAAGAGGGTCACAAGCCTAGTATTGAACATCAACGGAGGTTGAATCCCATCATGAAGGAAGTAGTAAAAAAGGAGATCATCAAGTGGCTAGATGCAGGAATCATATACCCTATTTCTGACAGCTCTTGGGTAAGTCCTGTACAATGCGTGCCGAAGAAAGGTGGAATCACAGTTGTGGCCAATGAGAAGAATGAGCTCATTCCGACCAGAACAGTAACGGGATGGAGGGTGTGCATGGACTACCGGAAATTGAATAAAGCCACGAGGAAAGATCATTTTCCTTTACCATTCATTGATCAGATGTTGGACAGGTTAGCAGGTAAGGAGTTCTATTGTTTCTTGGATGGGTATTTCGGTTACCATCAAATTGCTATATCACCAGAGGATCAGGAGAAAACTACCTTTACGTGCCCATTCGGTACTTTTGCTTTCAGAAGGGTGTCATTTGGGCTATGTAATGCACCACCTACTTTTCAGAGGTGCATGATGGCTATATTCTCTGATATGGTAGAGCAGGGCGTAGAGGTTTTCATGGATGACTTCTCTGTACTTGGTGATTCTTTTGATTCATGCTTGAGTAACTTGGCATGTGTGTTGCAACGGTGTGAAGAAACAAACTTGGTACTAAATTGGGAAAAATGTCATTTTATGGTTCAAGAAGGCATTGTTCTTGGGCATAAAGTGTCAAACAAAGGCTTAGAGGTTGATAGAGCTAAACTGGAAACTATTGAAAAGCTCCCTCCACCGAGTTCTGTTAAAGGAGTTCGAAGTTTTCTTGGTCATGCTGGTTTCTACAGGCGATTCATCAAAGACTTCTCTAAAATCTCAAAGCCATTATGCAATCTATTGGAGAAGGACACCAAGTTCATCTTTGACGATTCTTGTCTTGCAGCATATGAGGAGCTTAAAATGAAATTGGTTTCTGCACCAATTATCATCGCTCCTGACTGGAGTCTTCCTTTTGAGTTGATGTGTGATGCTAGCGATTATGCACTTGGAGCAGTTTTGGGGCAGCGAAGTAATAAAATTTTTCATTCTATATATTATGCAAGTAAAACTCTCTCTGGTGCTCAATTGAATTATACAACTATAGAGAAAGAATTGCTTGCTGTGGTCTATGCTTTTGAAAAATTTAGATCATATCTTATGGGCACCAAGGTGATTGTGTACACTGACCACTCTGCTATCAAATATCTGATTGAAAAGAAAGATGCAAAGCCTCGCTTGATTCGTTGGGTTCTACTCTTGCAGGAATTTGACTTAGAGATCAGAGATAGGAAGGGTTCTGAAAATCAAGTTGCTGATCATTTATCTAGGTTGGAGAATAATGAGAATTCTGAAAATTCTCAAATCATTAATGACACTTTTCCTGATGAAAAGCTTATGGTTGTCAATAATAGTGGACCCCCTTGGTTTGCTGATTTTGTTAACTATCTGGTGAGCAATATTATTCCTACAGAGTTTAATTTTCAGCAAAGGAAAAGGTTTTTGCATCAGGTTAAATCATTTTTGTGGGATGAGCCTTATCTTTTCAAGCTTGGTCCAGATAATGTTCTAAGAAGGTGTGTTCCTGAAGGTGAGATAGAAAGTATCTTGCATCATTGCCATAATTCTCCATATGGTGGCCATTTTCAAGGTGATAGAACTGCTGCAAAGGTTTTACAATCAGGTTTTTACTGGCCTTCTCTTTTTAAAGATGCGCATGACTTTGTGAAAAGGTGTGATAGATGCCAAAGGACTGGAAATATCTCCAAGAAGAATGAGATGCCTTTAAATTATATTTTAGAGGTTGAATTATTTGATGTATGGGGTATTGATTTCATGGGACCATTTGTGATGTCATTCCGGAAGGAGTATATACTGTTGGCAGTCGATTATGTTTCAAAGTGGGTTGAAGCCATATCAACTCCTACAAATGATGCGGCAGTAGTGCTTGAATTTTTAAAGAAGAATATTTTCACACGGTTTGGGACACCGAGAGCGATTATTAGTGATGGGGGATCACATTTTTGTAACAAGCAATTTGCAGCATTGTTGTTAAAATATGGTGTGCGTCACAAGGTAGCATGTGCTTATCATCCTCAAACAAATGGCCAAGCTGAAGTATCCAACAGAGAGATCAAGCAAATTTTAGAGAAGACGGTGAATTCTTCAAGAAAAGATTGGTCTAAAAAGTTAGATGATAGTTTGTGGGCATACAGGACGGCATACAAAACACCTCTTGGTTTTTCACCATATCAATTGGTTTATGGGAAATCTTGTCATTTACCAGTGGAATTAGAGCATAAAGCATTCTGGGCCATAAAGAAGTTGAATTATGATTTTGTGGCAGTAGGAGAAAAATGTCTTCTTCAATTAAATGAGCTTGAGGAGTTTCGCTTCAAAGCTTATGAGAATAACAAAATTTACAAGGAGAAGATGAAAAAGTGGCATGATCAGAAAATTGTTGCAAAGGAATTGAAGATGGGCCAACTAGTACTGTTGTTCAACTCTCGATTAAAGTTATTTCCAGGTAAGCTCAAATCACGTTGGTCAGGGCCTTTTAGAGTTGTACAAGTCAGTTCACATGGTGCAGTGGAAGTTGAAGATATGCTTACAGGGAGAACTTTTAAAGTTAATGGACAAAGACTTAAACCATATTTGGGTGGCGACATTGATCGTAATGTCTCATCCATCACTCTTTCTGAGTTGTGAAGGACTTAAATAGTCGAGGCCATGACTATAAATACGGCGCTTCTTGGGAGGCAACCCATGATTGTTGTAAGGTGAGGAGATTGACTTGCCGTCAATTTTTGTTGAAAAAAATAAAAATAAAAACCCGCGGTCAGCATTTTTAGGTTGGTGGTGCCAAATTGCCTGTGATATCAATTAAATTCTCTGCGGTGTGAATTTGTCTTGCCGTGGTGCGGAGATCCCTGACAGGACAGTTGTTTTTTCCGCGCATATGTTAAACCGGCGGTGCATTAAAGCTACCCGCAGTGCCAATCTTGCTGTCTCATGAGTGATTCTACCTATAATCACTTCAAATCATACAAAGCGGGCCATTACATTTTCAGCTCATGAGCCATTACATTTCCAGCCCATGATGTGGTAGTGTTACCCAATTAAACCATCTGTCCAGCCCAACTCCTCAACCAGTCCATGGGCTAATCGCTAATAAGGCCCAGTAGCACAATTAGCTCCACACAGCAGACCAGGTGTCGCCACATCATCTGCCACCTGGTGCCACGTCACAGTCCACTCAGCTCGTCATGTGTAACCAGCGACACGTCAGCTGCTTGAATGGCTTCTATTACAAAAATATTATGGAAATATGGGAGGTCATGGGAGTTGAACCCCTGACCTTGAGAACAATAGAACTCCTAATTGCACTCCTCCACCACTTGAGCTAGATTGGTGTTGTGTTAGAATTGGGCTCACTTACTTATAAAGCTACTGATGGAGCAGTTGGAGGAAGCTTCACCACTTCTTCTCGCCAGACAATTCATGCGAGGCATTAGGGGAGTATTTTTAACCCTTCTTTGTATATTTTTTTTATTATTCTTTTTGTATTTTATTTAGGATTGTATTATTATTATTATTATTATTATTATTATTATTATTGATATTATTATTATTATTATTATTATTATTATTATTATTATTCATTGAGGACAATGAACCACTTAAGTGTGGGGATGGGTTCTTGATAATAATATATTTAAAAAAAACCAAAAAAATTATAAATCATAAAATCCAAACAAATTGAAAAATCAAAAACCTTTTTGTATATAATTACCTTGTCTCAAAAGCATGTTAGCATGGATAAGTACACATTGTGTGGATTTATTTCGCATGATTAATTCTGAGTGTCATATTCATGGAAAAATCATTTGATGCTTGATAATTCCTTGTGCGTGCTTGCGAAAATTTGAAAACTTGAGATGCTTCTTAGTCAATTTTAGTGAATAATGCATGTTTTCACCCTGTGAGAATTTGAGCCTAATTTATGATTGATACATTTTATATCAATCCATTCTTTTGTTGTGTGTTGTTCATCATGATTCATGTTGCTCTAGAACTTGTTTTAAACCGTGTTGAGACTACATGGTATGTGTATGCATGAAAATGATAAAGGCACTAGGATTGAGCTCATTTACCTAAACAGTAACCATGAAAAATATCCTTAGTGAACCCCCTTGAGCTTATATCTGTTTCTTTCGTATATCACCAATCTAAAATTCTTGAGCCTACTTATTCGTTCATGTCTTGATTTACTGGTAGAGCATATTGATTCAACTTCAGGGTTGGTGAATATTAAGTGTGGGGATTTCTTTTGTTAAAGGGTTACATTTTGGTGGGAAAGTTGTTTAAAAAAAAGTTTGAATGTTATCAAGTACTCCTTTGAGATCAATGGGTGGCAAATGCAATGTCATATGAAAGGGACGATCCATGAACATGTGCTGGTATTAAGTGCATGGGCTAGAAATTAAGGAGAATTTTACTTCTTATTTTCTTGGTGACTTTTCACTGCCCTTGGTTACTGGAGAATGACTTGACTTTGAAAAAAAATCGTGATCAAGAAGAAGTAGAGTTTGTGTTCATTGGTTTGTACAATGTGAAAAGAGGGGAAGTACATGGTAATATGTGCTTAGTGTTTAATGCTTGTGAAAGCCTGGCCAGTTTTTACATGATTTACTTTTCATGTTGGGTGCTTTAAGTAAAAGTGAACATTATGCGCTACTGGTTTATCAAGTTTAGCCACTTGTTAGCCTAATTCTTTGATATCCTACCTGTGCCAAAGCCCAATTACAACCTTTACCAAAGACCTTTTGATTCATGTATGCATGTATACGAGGTAGTGGAGATTTGGTGGACAACTAAGCATATGGTAGCACATGAGTACATTGATTGAACTAGAGCGATACACTTATACCTATACACTTGTGTGAATTGAGAGCAATGTGAGATATTTATCCATAGCATGCTTACTTCTGAATGCGACTTTGATGTCAATTTCATGATATTTTTGTCTATCAAGACATTGTGTGCATACTTGGATTATCTTGTGTTAATGATGCGTAAAGTGAGAGTACTTGTACTTTCAGACACTTTCAGGTTGTTATGTGATTGAGGTTTACAATGTGTGGAGTACTATGATATGTTGCATGCTTGAGAGACTTGGTGATTGAAAATATTTGATTTTGTGGGTTATCTTCTATAAACCCTCACGAGACAAAACTCGTCCTACTAGGGCTGCCTAGGGGTTTAAAGGCTTGTTGCATATGCTCAATGCAATCGTGTCATCTACGAAAGTGATGTTAATAATTTAGGATGTAGATTTTATTTTCTTTCTTTGCCCGAGGACGTGCAAATTGCTAAGTGTGGGGATATTTGATAGAGTATATATTTATATATATTTTATATGATTTTATTCCTCATATTTATTATATTTTGCATTTAATTGGACTTTTATTAAATAAATTCTGATGTTTTATTGTAGGAAGTAAGGAATCCTAAACTTGGAAGGATTGGAGAATAAATAGCTTAATTTGGAGATTTATTAGAAGGAAATTCGGATTTGTTGGGCTGCATGCAAGTACATCACTGTTTGGGCCATATCTGGAGTTCCAGAAGTCAGAATTGGACGATTTAACAGCCCACGCGAAGATAACATAATTCTCTTTCATTCTTAAGTGGCCCAGATATCAAATTACAACTGGAACGGGCCAGAATTACTGAGGAACAGTCAGTTACGATTTTCCTTGGAAAAGCAGAATCAGTTTAGGAAACATATTGTATTTTCCTCAAAATATTAAAATACTTTTATTAGATACATATACAGACATCAGATATAATTAGGTATTATTAGATACATCTGAGAGAAGAGAAAAAGGAGGCTACGCTCAAGAGGGAAAAAGCTTTGGAGATTGCTGCGATTACAGATTTCATCTTTTCTCCTTATTTTCCATCATGTTTACATACTCTTGTGTATTGTTTTCTTTTGAGATGATGAACTAATTTTCTCTCTAGGCCTTTAATGGATTCTTTTGTTAATACATAAGTTGTATTCTTTAATTCTTTGTTCTTGTGGTCATATTGATTGTTTGTATTGGTTTATGTTTAATGCTTCTCAAAGATTGATCACCCTTGAGATTGAATTAGTAATTTAGGTGGACTTGGAAAAGAAACCCTAAGTTAAGACCCAACCAATATAACCTAGGATTAATATTTATATTAATTTGTGGTTAGGATAGGAATATACCTAAACACCCTAGGTAGTCCAATTAAGGCGAAACTTAATGATGTTTATGGATTTAAATTCTACATAGGAATATGGGGGTTAATTCATAAATTAGAGTCACTTGAGATTCGGAAGGTCCTTGTGCGTACCTAATAGCCTTAGACTAGCAATTAGACCACGAGAATAGAGGTTAAAGAAGAAGCTTGTTAAAGGACATTAGATGAAGTTAAGGCCTAGTTTTCATTCTCTTGGAATTTATTATTCGCTATTGTGTTAGCTTAATTGTTTAGTGGTAATTTAGTAAAAACTTCACTTGATTTTTATCATACTTGAATTGAAAGAAAGATAGTAAGTGGTATTTAACAGCTTATGTGTAGTCCTCGTGGGAACGAACTTATTTACTACTTGTTGCGATACGTGCTCTTGCGTTAAGGTTCTAAAACCTACAACAGACACACTCTGGGATATGGCAATATTAATCTTGGAAGTGTCATCATCACAAATGTAGCTCTAGTCTCAGGACTCAAGCATAATCTGCTATCTGTGAGTCAAATCTGTGATAGAGGAAACCATGTAGATTTTCATACTGAATACTGTGAAGTTATCAGTAAATCTACTGGAAAAGTTGTTCTAGTTGGACACAGGCGCAACAACATTTATGAAGCAAGTTTGGTAACAAACTCTGATGGAAAAACAGTGTGTCTGACTGCAAGAATGTCAAATGAAGAGAGTTGGAATTGGCATAAGAAGCTCTCTCATCTCAATTTGAACAACATAAATGAGCTAATAAGAAAGGATCTTGTAAGGGGACTCCCAAAATCAATACTCAGTCTAGATGGCCTATGTGATTCTTGTCAAAAGGCCAAGCAAAGGAAGTCATCTTTCAAGAGCAAATCTGAATCTTCAGTAGTGGAACCTTATCATCTTCTTCATGCTGATCTCTTTGGACCAGTGAATGTGATGTCCATGGGCAGAAAGAAATATGCTCTAGTAATTGTTGATGAATATACTAGATATACATGGGTGTATTTCTTATCAAAGAAGGATGAAACTGCTCAAACTCTGATGGATCATGTAAATCTACTGGACAAAGGATCACAGCACAAAGTCAAAATTATAAGGAGTGATAATGGAACTGAATTCAGAAACTCAATCATGGAAGCTTTCTGCAAGGAAAGAGGAGTGAAACAAGAATTTTCTGCACCTGGAACTCCACAGCAAAATGGTGTAGTTGAAAGGAAGAACAGAACTTTAATTGAAGCAGCCAGAACTATGCTTGAAGAAGCAAAATTACCAACTTATTTCTGGGCAGAAGCTGTTCAAACTGCTTGTTTTACTCAAAATGCAACTTTGATCAACAAGCATGGGAAAACACCATATGAGATGGTGAAAAATAAGAAGCCAAATTTGAAATATTTTCATATATTTGGATGCAAATGCTTTGTGTTGAAGACTCATCCTGAATAGTTGACCAAGTTCGAGTTAAAAGCTGATGAAGGAATCTTTGTTGGCTATCCATTATCAACAAAAGCATTCAGAGTCTACAATCTGAGAACTAAAGTGATCATGGAATCCATACATGTGTCATTTGATGACAAGAAAATAACTTGACTTGATGACTTAGATGGATATGATCAACTGCGTTTTGAAAATGAAGGTTTATTCTCTGATGATGTAAACTCTGATGAAGCAGTACCGACAAACTCTGATGAAGCGGTTCTGACAAACTCTGACGAAGCATACTCTGAACCTCTACTGGTAAATACTGGAGAAAATGAATATTCTCAAATTGAACAAAATGGAGAACCAGTTGAGGGGGAGCGTGAAGAAGCTCAACAAGACACAGCAAGTGAGTCAGTTGAGGAAACTGATTCAAACTCTGACAGTTCAAACTCTGAGCCATCCAATTCAGGGGGAGCCTCAGATACTGCAGAAAGTCAACATATGAATCAGGAGAGCATGGATCAAGGGGGAGGATCCAATAATGATGCAAGAAACCACTTACCAACAGCAAGAAAGTGGACACAGGCACACACACCTGATCTCATAATTGGAGATCCTGATTCTAGTGTGAGAACTAGAAGTGCAACAAATAATGAGTGTCTGTATCATGCTTTCTTGTCTCAAACAGAACCAAAGAAAGTGGAGGAAGCTCTTCAAGATGCTAATTGGATTACAGCAATGCAAGAAGAGTTAATGAATTTGAAAGAAATGAAGTCTGGACACTTGTACCTAGACCAAAGAATAGATCAATAGTAGGTACAAAGTGGGTTTTCAGAAACAAGACTGACAGTGAAGGTGTGATTACAAGAAACAAGGCTAGACTTGTGGCTAAAGGTTATTCACAACAGGAAGGGATTGACTATGATGAAACCTTTGCTCCAGTTGCAAGATTGGAAGCCATAAGAATTTTTCTGGCCTATGCTGCACACAAGAAGTTTAAAGTCTTTCAGATGGATGTAAAGAGTGCTTTTCTCAATGGGAAGCTTGAAGAAGAAGTGTTTGTTGAACAACCACCAGGATTTGTAGATTCCAAGCATCCAGATTATGTCTACAGGCTTGACAAGGCATTATATGGACTAAAGCAAGCACCAAGAGCATGGTATGAAACTCTTGCTCAATTTCTTTTAGAAAGTGGGTTCACAAGAGGTACAATTGATAAAACCTTGTTTTATTTCAATTCTGGTGATGATTTGCTTTTAGTTCAAATTTATGTAGATGATATTATCTTTGGATCTACTAATGACAAACTTTGTAAGAAGTTTGCAAAGCTTATGCAATCCAGGTATCAAATGAGCATGATGGGAGAGCTTAGTTATTTTCTAGGCTTACAAGTCAAGCAAACAGATGATGGTATTTTTATCAATCAAGCAAAATATACTAGAAATCTTCTCAAGAAATTTGGTATGCTTGATAGTTCATCTGCTACAACTCCCATGGCTACAGCAACAAAGCTAGACAAAGACACAGGAGCCTCAGTAGATATGACAAACTACAGAGGAATGATAGGGTCTTTACTGTATCTTACTGCAAGTAGACCTGATATCATGTATGCAACATGTCTTTGTGCAAGATTTCAAGCAGATCCCAGAGAGCCTCATCTAACAGCTGTAAAAAGGATTTTCAAATATCTCAAAGGAACCATAACCTTGGGTTTGTGGTATCCTAGAGAATCAGAGTTTAAGCTAATTGGTTACTCTGATGCAGATTTTGCAGGCTGTAAGATAGACAGAAAAAGTACAAGTGGAAGCTGTCAATTCTTAGGTGACAGATTGGTTTCTTGGTATAGCAAGAAACAAAAGTCTATTTCCACATCCACTGCAGAAGCAGAGTATATAGCTGTTGGTAGCTGTTGTGCACAGATTCTGTGGATGAAGAATCAGTTGCTGGATTATGGTTTGAAGTACTCTAAAATACCTATTTTCTGTGATAACCAAAGTGCTATTGCTATGACAGGAAATCCAGTACAGCACTCCATGACCAAGCACATCAGCATAAGGTATCATTTTATCAGGGAACATGTGGAAGAAGGAAACATTGAGCTTCATTTTGTGTCTACAGACCAACAACTTGCAGATATCTTCACCAAACCTTTGAGTGAAGCTACTTTTACAAGATTGGTAAATGAACTTGGAATGATCTCTGGTTTCGACTAGAGATACGGGTTAGACTCAAAAACTATACATGTTTGATTTTTTTTATGCTCATGATTCCTTGCATGTATTAACTGTTATGAGTACCAGTATCATAAACTCTGAAAGTAAACTCTGCTGCTAAACTCTGTTAGTCATAAAGTGTTGGTCATACTCTGATAGTAAGAGTCTAATGCTATACTCTGATTGTAATTTTGTCTGAAACATATGGACCAATGAAGAAATTTGTATGAGGCATAATTCTCAGTAAGTAATTATGAATCCTTAAGAGTTATATAGATTCTGATCTCAAATATGTGCAGTAAGTTAACACAGCATGATACTGTCTCTATATTTATAGCATCTCTTAGTTTATTGATCCTATACACTGAGTCTGTATTAGCTGTTTGCATTTTCTCTCATAAATTAATTGTATTAACTGATGAAAAGTCTAAACTCTGATTATTAATTGCAAATAATTCACCCTCAAATCAAAAGATGCCAAAAAGAGCACAAATTCCTTTGAGATCATGTTGTGCCTAGGAAGATCCAGGAACTTATTGTATGAAATAAGGGCTAAAATCTTTGATTTTTGGTGACTAGTGCCAACCACTGATTACTGGAAAAATAAAAAATTTAATTATATATATATATATATATATATATATATATATATATATATATATATATATATATATATATATATATATATATATAAAGGGGGTGAAAAATAAAAGATATATCCAAATAAAAGGATATCAGTATTACAGAGTTTAGATATAAAATCAGATTTTATTTTATACATGAGAGTTTAGGCAACCAGTTTTTACTGCTTTAGTTTGTGGATTTTATGCACTTTGAGATGATCTAAATATTGATTTCGGTAAACTCTGCTATTGCACACACAATTATTCACACCTGTACAGATTGAGAAAAGAGTTTATTGACAAAGAAGGACAAATGGTAAACACTGATGTATTGTGTGAAATACGCCGAGGTAACATTGTTTTAATCTCTGATGGTTAAAATGATTTCTTTGTTACAGACATTTTATAATTTTGAGATTAGACATTTGTTTTGAAATTCAAAGGAGTATGATAACAAACGGTTCATATTTGTATTAAACAGAGAGAGAGGTTGAGTGTTTTGAACAATGTGATAAGCGGTAATAATGGCTATTTTTACTGTGCATGTGTATTGAAAGTTGTTACATACAGCTGTCAGCGTATACACGTTTGACACCTGTCCCACTCACACACTTTTCAAAGACGCCTGCTGTGTGTAGTAATGATTAAAACGTTTGAGTTTTAATCTTCACAGTTATTATTTAAATATACTACACATAAACGGTTCACTCTTTTACACACCTCAACTTTTCATAAGCTTTTACTTACACACATTGTCTCAAACACTTTCACTGCATACAATCTATTCTCTGTTTGATTTCTTCTAAACTGTTCTAATGGCTACAACAATGTTTATTGCTTCTGGTTTAGAATTTGTTCCTAACAATTACTCAGCTCCTTTAGCAAATGAGAACGCACCGGAGGCGTTTCATTTGATTCAGAGTTTCTTGACAAACTCTGATATCGGCACTGCTCTCACCGCACCGTCGAAGCTGTCTGCGTCACAAATAAGGACTTTTTGGAAGACAGGTACTTATGATGATGGAGGAGAGTCTGGATCTCCATCTATCATTTTTGAGGTTCAAGGAGAAGAATTTATTGTTACTCCTACTACTGTTCGTGATGCTTTGGGTCTTGAAGATTTCAATGCATTCACAACTGTTGGTGACTTTGAGTTAGTCAGAATGATGAGGGAGATAGGATACTCTGGACCTTTGTCAAAGATAGGTCAACTCAAAAGGCCTCTTTTGTGCAAGGAATGGAGCTTCTTTTTCGATTGCATTACTCGGGCTTTTGGCAAGAAATGCACGAATTGGGATGCTATTCCCACGGATAGTCTGCAACTCGGGTATTCTCTTCTTTATGGTAGTCATTTTGATATTGCTAGACTAGTTCTAAATAATATAGGTGAGAAAATGAATGAAAGCAGAGGTGTAGTTTATTTTGCTAGATTCTGTCAATTGATAGTCTCTGAATGCGTTTCTGAAGTAGAGATAGCTGAGAATGATGTGATTCCTTGTTTTAAATTACATAAACGCATATTCTCTGATCTAACCAATAAAGATAACAAGAAAGGAGATGTTGGTGTTTTGTTGCTACCTGAGTCTGTGCAACAATTCCTGGATAACTTACAACAACAACAGCTAGCAAACACTGAAGCTGGGCCTTCTGTGTCTCAACCACAAAGGTCAAAGAAATCTAAGGTAAGGGCTGTTAAGTCTGTCAGGATAAACACTGAAGCTGGGGCATCAAATGCTGATGATATGCCTCAGAAGAGAAGAATGAAGAAAAGAAGAGCCAATAGGGCAAAGTCTGCTATTGTTGATGAAGAGACTGAAACTGATGAAGAAACTCTTCATCAGAGAAAAAGACGATTGGTAGCAGCACATTTGTTTGGTGCTGGGAATATCTCTTCCAATGTTGTTGATGATCTTGAGATTTCAAATGATGAAGCTGTTCCTGAGGACAGAGTTTTTATGGAGACTGTTTTTCAAGATGAAGCTCCTACATCAAATGCTGATGTAGTTGAGGAAGCTGCACGTGAAGCTGCAGATAAAGCTCCTGAAATTCTTGTTCAGGAGGCTACAGAAAATGTTGAGCCACAAGGATTTTATATGGACATTGAAGCAAATCTCTCTATAAACTCTGAACATTTCCTAGAGGGTTTGGAAGCTGATCAAGATACTGTTGAACTTGCAGAATCTATGGCTTCTCACACTGAAATAATTTCTTTTGATCTTGAGAAGGGTGAGGAAGTCGATCAGACTTTGGATGCTAATGCTACAGAAACTGTTGTTACAAATTCTGATGTTGCTGATAAGGATGCAACAGAGAATGTTCCTGTTGAAGCAGAGTTTATTGTAAACTCTGAGGATGTTCTTGTTCTTGAAGCTCTACAACAATCTGTTGTTGAGATTGTCACAAAAGAAGCAGAGTTCCTGCATATTGCAAACTCTGAGATTCCAGAACCTGATGCTGAGAATATTCCTGCAGAGAATACAGCACAGAATGATACTGATAATGATAATGATAGTTCTAATCATTCTCAAGCGGAGTTATTTGAGAGTCATGCAAACTCTGATGAGCTAAGAGAAGTTAATCGCGCTACAGCTGAGCATTTTCAAGATATGTACTACAATAGATGGGCTGCTGCGGATTGTATCTTTTCAGCACAGAGGGCTGCTGATTTTCTTGGAGATTCTGTGAAGACAATTTCAAGTCCTGATATTCTTACAAGTCTGAAGGCTACTGTGATTCAAATTAAATCTCTCCACAACAGATTTGATGAGTCTCATAAGGAAGTCACTGCTTTGAGGAATGAAGTTAGTCTGAGAGATCTCACTCTGAAGAATGGTAGGACTTACTACAATTCCATGTTCAAGAAGCAAGCTAAGGACTCTGATGACATTCAGAAGAGGCTTGGGAAAGTTGAGGACAACCAGACTGCTATGTCTGCCCAACTGACATCAATTTCTAATGCAATTGAGTTGTTGACATCAGTACTACTTTCTGATGATGTCAAAAAGGGGGAGAGTGTACCAAGTGACAAATGCAAAGACACTCAAACTCTGAGACGGAGGGATGATGGTAATGATGGTGGAAACAAGGGAGGAGATGGAAAGAGCTTAAGATCAAATGATGATAGAAGATTACTTTCAAGAAGATCAAACTCTGATAAAAGATCAAACTCTGATAAAAGATCAAACTCTGGAAAGGGACATGTAAACTCTGCCAGTGGTTCAAGATATAAAAGTTTGATAATCTCTGATAAGCCATCTACTGATGAGGAAATTGCTGCTAAGATGTTTATGGCAGAACATGGAAAAGGTATTACAATTGAAGATATCCAAGCTGAAGAGCAAATGCTTGCTGAAGAACACAAGAAGAATGTTGAAGCTGGAATCTACAAGAAGAAGGAAATCAAGGCTCCTAGAAAGAAAGAAAAAGGAATTGTTATCAAAGAGAATGTAAACTCTGATCAGAGTTTACAGTACTCAAGGAGGCCTGTGATTAATAATGCTGACAAAGGAAAAGGTAAACTGGTAGAAGAAGAACAGTTACCTAAGAAGATTTATTCAACCTCTGACATTGCTCAAGTTGAAACAAGATTAGCTAAATCAACCTCTGACGCTGCTCAAGTTGATGTTTCTACTAAAGTTATGACAACCTCTGACGTTGCTCAAGTTGTACAGAAATCTACACAACTTTCAGGATTCACCAAACCTAAAATTCTTGAAGACTTAAAGCTTGAAGCTGTGAAATTCTCAGAAATCAGAACTGTATTGGGAAAAGAAGCTTTTGATAAATCTGGACTAGGATCACACAGAGAGAGAAGAATAAATAACAGATCTCAAGATAACATTTCACTGGCAGAATCTGGTATTGGGGTTACACAAGAAAACCTTGATAAGTTAGAATCTGTTCAGTTGATTTTTCACAGAATATTGAAGAAGCAGTTTTTGTTATACTTCATGAGTGATGGAAGAGTTTATAAAGTTGGAGAATCTGATGTTAATCTCAAATCATGGGAAGAACTGGAGTATGTACTTTATCTTTTAAAAGTCAAAAACAGATATACTCATGATGTTGCTCAAGTGTTGAGAGAAAAGATGCTGAGATCTAAAGCTATGCTTGGAGGAGGAGTATCAAGTGTCTACATTCCAAAGTATAGGGATCATACTGGAAAGTTGGTGGAAATGAAGAAAAATAGTGCTAGATTCATGACTGCACTAAATAAGAAAGTTCTAGAGTTCAATCTAGAGTCTGATAAGGCTTTTTATATCAGACTTGGCAATGAAATGAACAAGAACAGCATCTATTCTTTAAGGGCTGCCATTTATCAAATTGGTGAAGATGAACCAGAATTGAAGGAGCTGAAGAAGGATATGATTGCTGAACTAGATCGAGCTGAGAGAAAGATGCTGATTGATTATATCAGGACAGTACCTGATATTGAAGAAGTCAAGTAAAGTCTGACTGTAAGTTTTTATGTTTTCTATTCTAAGTTAAATTTAAACTCTGTTTTAAAATTAAACTCTGACATATTTTAAACACTGCATTTGTTATATGTTTTGACATCATCAATTATCTTTTTAACTTGTACATTTTTATTATGAACAAGTTGGGGGAGATTGTTAGATATAATTGCTGACGTTTGTTCATCAGTGTTTAAGTACCAGGTACATATCAGAGTTTACATAGAAGCCAGTCAGAGTTTGATAAAGTCTGACTGGGTGAAGAGTTTATATAGAAGCCGGTCAGAGTTTGTTAAAGTCTGACAGGGTGATAGTTGACTTAGCTGTCGGTGCAAAGATAAAGATTCTAGAAGCAATATATTCTGAAGATGGAAAGAAGCAGAATATATTGATACAGCTAAGGAGACTGGACAGAAGACTGAAGCAATCCTTAATTGATAATAATTGTATAGCTGATTTATAGGAGTATCAATTAGATAAGGATTGTATGTAGCTGTGTACTATATAAACACAGATAGGTTATCCCTAGAAGGGACGCGAACATTGAATATATTATTCTTGTAACCTAGTAGCTCTTTGTGATTCATTAACATCACTAAGAGAGAATTATTTAATATAATTCAGTTTGTTGATTTACAAACCTGTGTTCTTGATTGTTATTCTCATACATACTTGATTATATATTGTGTATTCGGCCTAACATATATTATAATATATATATGATTGTAAATGTGAGTTAAAGGAAGGAAGCTTATCTAGTAAGTTTTACCAAGCTTATTTTAGAAGACTTACCATGCTTAACAAAGAAGTTTTGTTCAAACTTCTAATACACACCTAGGTAGTACAATTAGTAGTATAAATAGAGGTGATATCCCATTTGTAAGAGACATAGATTAGAAGCAATACAACTATTAGTTTCATTCTCTTTCGGTTTAGCAACTTCTTCCTCTAGCTATTTACTTGTTAAAGTTAATTTTATAACAAAGTTTTAGTTTATTTTATTTTTAAATTTTATTTTTTACTTTTTCCCAATTTTTTTGAATTAAAATTTAATATAAAAACTAAAAATTCTGACTGAAATTCGGATTCGGATATTCACTACACCATATTTGACCTATTGCAAGCCTAAAAAAGTGTATCATTAGACCCCATATCTGTTACAATTGAGTTTTATGTAACACTTTAGCCAAAACTCGGTGTTGCATTTGCGGTCGTTGCCTACGAGCCCATATAGTAACGATTTGATGTATTTACTGCAACATTTTTCATGTATTACAATAGCCTTTTATTGCAACACTTTGTCTGTTTTAGTAACACATTTAACATGTTACAATAGAATTATGCAACATATTTTGCAACATTTATTGGCTTAAATGTTACAAAATTAATTTATTTGCAACACTGTGATGCAACATTTTGATGACTGTTGCAATGTTTTTGGGTTTTTTAGCAACATTTATTTGCAATATTTTTATCCATATTGTAATACTATATATCTTATTGGCAACACATATTTGCAACACTTTTTGTTAGTCTAAATTGCAATATAATGTTTGAAATTTTAATATTTCCATGCACAAAGGCCTACCAAACTAGAAATCAAGTTTTTCATTTCCCAAATGACAAATCCAACGAAACAAGCCAACAAAGCCCAAACATATATATTTGGCTCTTAATACAATATCATCATGCTCTAGTACTTAAATTTTAAGTCAAAGCACATGTCGACTTACACCATAATTCACTACATTAAAATCTTAAAGAAAATATCAAAATACCAATGTCTACCAAAAGTACGGACTTAGAAAGTATAAGTACTGATCATCAATCATCAGTTTCTTCGTCCACCTGATCGTCATCCTCATGATTATCATCCTCAAGATCATCGACCTCCTGATCACTGTCCTCAGTGTCATCACCACCAACACACAACTCTTCAACGTCAAGGTGTTGGAATTCTGGATTGATTTCTCCCAATTTTTTTATTACCTTTGACATTTTCTCGCACACCTTTCTCTCTACCATCTCTTGTATTTCAGCCATGATTTCCTCCCTTAAAGTCTTTTTCAAGCCATCAATATTTGTAGTAGCAACAGTAGTATTGGAACTAAAAAGCTTTGGTTGCTGAGCTTTTGTCTTTCTGCACTTTCCAGATCTTCGGAGAAGCCAATTCGGTCCATGACTTGGTTTTTTGACTTGCTCCCTAGTGCCATCTTCAGCAACAATAGTGTGACAACCTGGGTCAAATCCCGAGCCTTTTTCAAAAATCGGGTCAAGTCCCGATTTCGAGTCCGAATATAAGCTGAAGCATACTGGCCCAAATGCAGCCAACTTCGGTAATTCACAAGCCCACCACAGGCCCCGAAAATATCATGATTTGTTGGTGCTAATTAATAGTAGTACTTTGCCTTATAAACTGAACAGAAGTTCCAAATCTCCTCGATGTGGGACTGGGGTTTTACAAACTCCCCCACTTAAACTCCTGACGTCCTCGTCAGGCCTGAACGGATATCCATAGGTTCCAAGATCGTTCCTCTCTAGCCATTGTGGGATAATAACGGTTGGGTTCGTGTCCCCATCTCCGGACCTCTATCTATTGTGGGATAATACCACCAGCCTTCGTGTCCCCACCTCCGGCAACTTGACGAATCAAGCTTTCGAGAGTCAGCTCTGATACCATATGTGACAACCCGGGTCAAATCCCGAGCCTTTTTCGAAAATCGGGTCAAGTCCCGATTTCGAGTCCGAATATAAGCCGAAGCATACTGGCCCAAATGCAGCCAACTTCGGTAATTCACAAGCCCACCACAGGCCCCGAAAAGATCATGATTTGTTGGTGCTAATTAGTAGTAGTACTTTGCCTTATAAACTGAACAGAAGTCCCAAATCTCCTCGATGTGGGACTGGGGTGTTACAAATAGTCTACAAATAAACATGTTTAATAAAAATACAAAACATTAAAACTGAGAGACTACCTTTAAGGAAAAAAATTACAAAATCTTGAAAATATTAAAAAGACTAAAATAATTAAATTATTACATCATTACCTTGTACACGCGTCCTGGTTTTCGTTTACGGGTTTTGGCATAAATATCATCTCACGGGGCTAGTTTTTCAGGTTCGATTTTCTTTCTGCTTTCTGTCAAAATAATTCCAGGAAATAGTCATAATATTAAAACTACATAATGCATGAAAATATAAAAGTGGCATTTCATAAACACATAGAAAATGAAAGCATCTTTGAAATG